>OY720644.1:49737187-51006292 GCA_963169105.1 Ceriagrion tenellum | reverse complement strand
ATTTCGGATGTGGCCGTTCGTCTCCATCTTTATATCAGAAACTGTTTTATGTAGAGGCGTGAAGTCAACTGCATTAGGTTTCTACGGAATATGGAATAAGAGTAAATGGAAACATGTTCGCTGGCGAAATGTTTCGTAACTTACCGATGGGTACCATTCTATTTGGATACAGTAGTCAAAGTTGAATGTTTTTTTTAGTAGTTAACGAATTCACATAAGCCATATTCTTAAAATAGTTAGCTTTTTTGCTCACAGTAGTTAAAAAACTTTTCATGATCCATGTTTTACGCAGTTGATAAAAATCGAACATTACCAACAATCGTGGATGCCATTACCTCTCTTCATGCGATTTTCTTTTGTTTATCATCTAATATCAAAGGCGTCACTTTGAGGAATGATTTGATCTCCAATAACAAATAATAAAAACTCTCTGAGTGTAATCCACGCTATTTAATAACAAAAAATTGACCTTGGTATCGACAACTTGTCACGTTCTAAGTTTTCTCTAGTTAAACAAAGTTCTGGGACGAATGAAACAAGCAGTTGAGCTATTGGGTTTCAAACTGCGCTACAGTAAATGGAAATCTTCCTTAATTTCACTTTCAATTATTTAAAATTTTAAAGGATATTCGAGGAGTTCGTAGATTGAGGATTTTTTAGTGATCTTTTTAGGTTCTCGTCAAATCGATCACTTTTTTAAAACTTTTTAAAGGCGATAACTTTAAGGAACAATTTTATCTCCACTACAAAGAATATAAACTTTCTGAGAGTAATCCATGCAATTTTTTTTACAGAAAATCCACCTTGTTTTGACAACTTGTCACTTCATAGTTTTCCGTTGTTTAATAAGGTTCTTAGACGAATTAAACAAGCAATTGGACTGTTGGATTTCAACCTGCGCTACAGTGAATGGAAAGCTTCTTTACTTTGACTTACAATTATTAAAATTGTTAAACATGTTCTTAGATGTCGTAGATGGAGTTTTTTTTTAGTATCTTTTAAGATTTTCGTCAAATTGATCACATTATTAAAACTCCTCTCCCTTATTCTCTTCCACAACAGGTGAGAGCGTGGCGGACGTGAGCACTTCGTCGCCGGACAGCGCGACCGCGGGCGGAGGGCCGCACGGGGGCCAGGCGGGCGGGGGCGTCGGGTCGTACGAGGGCGGGGGGGGCCACGCCGGGGGGGCGGCGGGCCTCTCGCCCCGTCCCCCGTCGACGCCCGGCCCCGCCCCCTCCAGCCCGCCCTCGACGCCATCTTCGGTCGCATCGGCATCCGCGGCGACGGCGTCGTCGTCCCTCCTCCTGCTGCCGTGCACCTCGTCGAACACGCCGACGGCCACGACGACCACGTCGACGGTGACGACGCCGTCGTCGCCGCCAAACACCACGACGGCCGCTTCGTCGTCCGCGTCACCGCCGGCGCCCGCCGCCACGCCCACCTCGTCCTCAATCGCCTCCTCATCTTCACCCCCGGCCGTCGTGTTCTGCGACGCCGTGACGCGGGGACCGCCCACGCCGCAACCGGCTAGGTCCTCGCCCGCCGAAATGGGTCTCGTCCACGGCGAGAGGTAAGTAATCATTTTTTTGTCATCATCATCATCGGTTGTTCAATCCTAAGATTGGTTGATTGCAGCCCTCCACCCTTTCCTAATCTAATGCTAGTTCCCTTACCCCCTGGTATCTATTCCTATGTACTTTCCTCTTCATTTGGTCCATGAACTTATTCCTGGGTCTTCCTCTGGGGACTTTTCCCTCTTATTTTACGTTCAATTATTTTCTTCACAAATCCGTTGTTTCTCAGGGTGTGTCCAATCCATCTTGTTCTTCTTTCCTGTATGATGTTCCATGTGGTTCTTTCATCTCTTACTCTTTTGTATACTTTACCATTTCTTATTTTTTTCGTCCATTTTATCTTCACCAATTTTAAGTAAAATCTTCATTCTTCAATTTTTTGTATGATATGTTATTTCGTTTCATTAAAAAGTTACAATTTGACGTAACATTTAATTTTATATTGAATTCGATATTCTCAGGCCTAACTATGTGGAAATCCATATTTACAGTAGTAAAAACTTAATATTTATTTCCATCATATTTTATTGAGGTAGTACTAGTTTCGAACCATCGGCGTCACCACCAGATACCTTTACATTGTGTTTTTACTTTACAGTTTACATCACAGGAAGTTTACATCACATTTTACATTATATTATAGCTTGTATCAAAGTTTAATTTACAATTAAGTACTTAGAATCTTGCTTATCCGGGAAATAAATTTTTAACCTCCCTAAGTGGTTGTAAATCGTGCATATAATTCCGTTAAAATTAATTCCATATTCTAAGTGACATTAGAGAAAAAAGCGACATTCATTTTAATTCATTGAGTGTGGCCGCATTTGAGGAAAAGTATACCGGTTTTTGAGTTGCTGACTTCTTTAAATACAATCATGATACAATTAAAACAATTGAATCTTAGTCGATGTGTCACAATTGAGAAATTTAATTCATTTAAACCTCTACAACATATTCATGAATCATGCCTGAATAAAAATGTCAAATGGTGTTTTGTTTACCATTATTGTGAAAACTGTTTGTGTGCGGTGAGTAAAAATTCTACATCCTTATTATCCGGCAACCAATTCCTAAATAATCTATGTTCGCTTTTAGCCTATGAAATATTTGCCGGTGGAAGTCGACGCTTAGTAAAGAGATAGAATTGATGGCTTCAAGATAGCACTATCACCATCCTTCATATGAAATCGACATTTTCGGGTTCTTCGTCCACGTATTAGGTGGATCAACCAGTTAAGTTAGAATTGAAGTAAAGCGAGTAATTCTATCCTTGATTTTACTGACGTTGGCCCCTACATAAAATAAATGGACTTTAACTATTTTTAAACGCTTTTCTTGGAATAAAATAATCAAATGTATGAAGAAATTTCCTATCATTGCATTGAAAAATGATGTGGCACGAAGTCATTCGCACGGGTGTAAATGTATTGAAAATGTAAAGGTGAATATTTATGTATCAGGTTAAATTAAAAATCCGGGAGTTCAAAAACTTGAAACAGAAAACACGCTTAAGTATTTGAAGCTTCACATTTTTAGGGACAATCTAACGGTTGAGGTAGGTACATACATAGGGTAGTGAGTGAAAGTCCAGATTTTCGCACGCACAGAGCTTTATCTTCTTGCACAATTTCATTCTTTCCCCCAACATGCGTCATACTCCTGCCTTACCCGTCGATAAAACCTATTCTTCTTCTTTCCCTTCCCCGATAACCAAACATACTCCACTCTCTCATGGACGTCATCATCCCTTCGCCTTTAATAACGGATTGTAACCTCTTACTTCGCCTTTTTCTAATCTCATCCAGAAGTTTCGTTTCCTCACCAGCCATACTAATAATTTCCTTGTTTGTCATTATTTTTCCGTCCACTGCACCCTCTCCAATCTCCTCCACACCTACATTTGTAAGGTCTGCCACCTCCTCTCGTCTTCCCAGGATCCCACGTTTTTACACCAAGCAGCGCTACACTTAATAGGATAATATTTGTAAGGGTGTTAATTTTGCTTAAAGACGGTAAAAGTGCCTTCACAAAATCATTGATCAGAGAAACCCTGCAGGTTAGCTACCGAAGCTATTGCCTATTTAATTAACGTACGTGAATAAACAACCTGAATATGTAGATATAATTACATCAACGTTCCAGAATCCTAAGAATAAAGCTCATTATTCTTTTAAGTACCATAACTTAGTACTTTTCTAATCGCTTTCACCTTCTAATCTGAGATATAACTGGTTGATTGTGAGACTTTTCGCCGATTCTTTAGAGTCCTAAAGCATTCAAGGACGAAGGTGGCAGTCTTATGTTCAGAACCAGATACATTCGAAGACCATGTGCCTGAAAGACTAGATTACGAGACTCATAGAGGCTCCGTGAGAACCTCATAAATCATTTCGCTTTTGAAAATTGAAACCGAAAGCGTTCTCATTTTAATTAATTTTCCGGGAACTGGCCTTGTTCACAAGAGCGATTTTTCCCCGCAGCCGTGTCAAATTATTTGCCTTTCCCCATACCCATTCTTTTTCTCATTGTATCCTGTTGGTTATGTGTGACATGCAATCACATCTGTTGTGCGTGTTGCTTTAGTAACTTACAGGGGACGGAGTGCGGAGTGAATCACTTTCATTTCTGTTCTTGATTTTGCCGAATGACTCATCGCTTTGAAATTTTTGGTAGATGGCGTACGTACCATATTAGGATGCTTTGGAGACTCTGAGTCAAGCATTTTATTAGATTTTTGATAAAATCTACTCAATACTCCTCATGATAGCTTGGTGCTACTCATTAACTCTGTCTTGTCGTGAGCAGTTGTAGGGTAGATTTTATCAAGCGCTTTAATCTCCAAGCATGGGATCAAAGCATTTAAGCGACCGAGCCATGGCTGCGCAAACTTACTCATTCATCATGACCCCTTCTAACCACCTACTCTGCCTCCCCCTAGCATAATTTAGATGGCTGTAGCTGTAATCTTGGGCCATTTGGAGCGATTTTCATCTACTTGTGATAGATCAAAGACAAATTCCTCGACCAAATTTGATTTAATTGCATCTCTTCTTTGGAATTCTACGTATTAGTGGTCATATATAATTAAATTAAAAATTTTTTTCAATGGTTTAAGCCTGTTCTAAGCATAGTTTTCGGCGTGATCTTTTAAATTTAGACTAAGGTATGTTGAAATAGTTTTTTTTTTCGGAAATTGAACTTGGTGTGACCCATTGATATTTGTTAACAACAATTTTAGCTATAAGAAATGAACTAATTTGCGTTTAGAGAAAAATCTACTCACGCATTTCGAGAATAAAATAGGAATGTGACCTCATCGGTACCAGTTAAAATAAAGTCAATATCATATCATATAATGCACCATAATGCTACGAGTGATTTAGCATTGAATGGCCAAAAATCCTGATCGGTTTATCATGCATATTAAACTGTTTTTCATCTTTATCTCTAGATATTGCTAATCTGAACGCTTATTCAGTTTCATACAAATCTCTTCTTGAACCAAAATCACTCCAACCACCGCAAGTCGTTTCTTATCCTCATCCACAATACCAAGCACTTCCTCGTTCGTCTCGTTTTCTGTCCATCGCAGTAGCTTCTAAATTTTTCTCCTCGCCAATATCTGAAACGAATGCAATCTAAGATCATCCCTCTTCCTTAGTCTCCATGTTTCCAAGTCATATAACTCTGTGTTTTATTTTTTTTTAAACTTCACAAACCTTTTATTTCCTTGCGTACTCACCCCAAATTTTCCGCAGTTGCGCTCGCCTTATTGAGAACGCCTTTTTCAACTAACACTTTCTCCTGCCAATATATTTACTACTGTCCGATAGACAACCAAATAAAAATAATTTTCAAGTGTGACTCGTGAAAGCGATAGTCATCAAAGACACGTGTCAAGTGAGAGTTAAACCTCGACCTTCAGAGTCAGGCACTCAATAGGCCACGAAAAATCGGCTGGCGAAAGTCGGGATGGTGAAAGTGGATGTTTCCCACGCTTGCAACGCAAGCGCGTGTGCCAAACACATCAACTAATAGCCCATGCTTTGTTTCGATCGACCGTTTAGTGGCTCGTGCTGCTACCATGTATTTGATATCTTTCTACTTTAAATGTCCATAAATTTTCAAACTTAGCGGAAGTATGTACTAATGCAAAAATTTATATTTTCAAGATCGAAACATTCGAGCCAAGGATACATTAATATTTTTCATTAAAAACCTCCTACTTTGGAAGACTCAACGTAGCAATCATTGACTGTGGAAGAGAATAGGTGGAGGCATGCAGTACTGTGGCGGAGGAGAATATTAAAGGCGGTGAACTGCGCAATCGGCCATATTCGATGGATCAGTTGTGCGGCTGAAGTGCCAGAAACATATGGAGCTTTCCATTCAAGGCGTTGAATTTACAGCAGATCGAAGCACATCAGCCCACTTTATTGGATACGAATAAAGTTGAATGGAACGATGTTCGCCCGTGAAACTTAAAAAAGTTTTTGCTCTCATTAGATCAATTGAAAGACATTGACATTACAATTAGACACATTAGACAAATTGAAAAAATAACGCGAGTACGCATGTTGGAAGACGGTAAATTCTCGGAGCGGCGAGTATAATGAAGATTGAACCGAGGCATTAGGGGAAACTAGTATATTTAAAACAGAATAAAGCGAAAGTGCCTGATCGCACGTTCCCCGTGTCAGTGCGGGCCAACGTCTGCTGTGGCGATATCGCAAGTAGAGTTATATATGCATGAACATACATCAAATAGTCCTTCACAATTAGACGTCCAAGGCGGACGAACACTTCAATAAACGATCGGATAGTTATTCTTCCGCTCGTTACTACACGCGGAACTCCATTTAACTTGAAGAGCTCCTTCCAACACACGCATTGAGGGGAATCGCTATTAGGCCCCTGATTTGAATGTGCACCCTGATTCCCATTTAATTTCCAACCATTTTCTGTTCCCCCAGGATGAAACCCGACTCGGACCGCGAGCTGCCGTCCCCGGCGGCGGCTTCCCGCGGCGATGGCCCGCGGGTCAAGCGCGAGAGCGAGGACAACAGCGTGTTCGACGGCGGCGGCCGCAGCCCCGCCTCTTCCCCGCGGAAGGCCGAGGCCTCCCCCGCGCCCAGCTTCTGGACACACCCCCCTCCGCCCTCCTCCTCGTCCTGCTCCTCCTTCCCCGCCACCCCCGCCTCGCCCCTCCCTTCCCCCTCCTCGCCATCGCCCTCCACCACCACGCCCTCCTTCCGGATCAACGGGGTCAAGCCCGAACTGATCAGCGGCGGTTACGTCAACGGCGGCAAGGTCCCGCCCACCTCGCCCTCTTCCACCTCGCCCTCGTCCTCAGCCGCGTCTTCCGCGGCCGCCGTACCCACGTCCTCGACGGCGGCCGCGCCCACCTCCTCCTCCCAGCAGCAGAACATGAGGATGCGGGCCCCCACGGTGGTGATGGGCGAGGTCGGGGGGATCCGGACGATGGTGTGGTCGCAGCCCGGGCAGAGACCCGACGCCTCCCCGGTGAGTCCCCTCGATGACCCCCTCAGGCAGTCGGTGGCCGTCGGAGGACTCCTGGGGCTCTCCCAGGAGCCGGCAATCAGGAGGGTCGGAGGCTTCCCCGGACATTTCCAGCACCAGGGGGGCGGAGGCGGTGGCGTGGGGGTCCCCACTGCGGTGGTGACCTCTGTGGGGCACCACCACCAGCCGAGGCACCAGGGTGCGACGGCGCCGAGGTTCCCGCCGCTCAACATGGAGAGGCTGTGGGCTGGGGACCTGAGCCAGCTCCCTTCCGAGGCCCTCAACCTATCCTCGCCGTGGATGGTGCCGAGGAAGGGCGGGGGCAAGGGTGAGGACATGATGATGCTGGATGGTTCCGGAGGTGGACAGGTGGGTGGGGTTCCAGGCGGTGCGTCGCAGGTGATACTGCTGCCGGGGTCGGGGGCGACGCCCACGGTGCACTCGTCTTCGGTGACCACGGTCGACGATGAGGAACAGGAGCAGCCGATGATCTGCATGATCTGCGAAGATAAGGCGACGGGACTCCACTACGGCATCATCACGTGCGAAGGGTCAGTATTTCAGTCTTCAATCCTCGATTCTTATGTGAAGTTCTGTTTTGCGCGAGGAATCTACTCGCGCATTTAGATACGTGGCCAGAGAATCATTTAAAGAAGCATATCCATGCCCAAGTATGTGCGTGAATATGTGTTTATACTATTTATGTACACAAATATAGAGTAGATACGGACTTACAGGGAAAATTGAGCATTTAGATGCGAAAACAGATGCTCCTTAGCTGTAGCATATTCATGCACAAGTATATGCGTCTATATGTGCTCCTAATATATATGTAGACAATAATTTAATTACACTGGGCTTACAAGGAAAACTGAGTATTTAGATGCATGAGCTGATACACCTTCAATGTAGCATCTCACAAGCATGGGAAATTGCATAATTAAATGCATAACGAGGTGGTGCGTCAAATTTCTTGTTGCAAAAAAGATAATCCTTGAAATTAGCATCTTGCAGATGTAAAACATTGCATTAGTAGATATGTGAACAAATACTTCTTCAAAATATCCTCTCACAGCCATGGAAAACAGCACAAGTTGATCTGTAAGCATGCTAATTGAAAATTTCATTGCATAAACTGAAAAATTCGCGAGTAAATGCAGGAACAGGCACTTTCAAAATTGTGACGGTTACCTTAACAAATTTTGTCCTCCATGTCTATAAAATGGCCCATGTTCAAATGATGAGCATTCATTCTTGGAATTTTGAGTGTTTCACTCATTTGTTTACAAATTTGCCTGTGCAAGGGCCATTCATCATTTAGATATGCATTTTTAACTTGAGAAATTTTCAGGGTGTTGATTTTTCTGTTCACATTCATAGCTCATTCTCTGCCATTTTAATCTTCATTGACAAGTTCTGCTTCATTAAATAATTCAACTCAACCTACTGCAACCTCAGATTTTCCTGCCATTCTTTAATTTTGGCACCCTGAAATCAAAATTTGCAAATCAATTTGTGTTTCATCAACATGGACGTAGTGGTAAATGAAAGCTTGAGCTCTTTGGAATGGTGGGGTTACAATTCTCATGATGCTAAATAAATTTGTATGAGATTAGATGTCTCTAAGAAAAGCTTTTCTTTTACATAGAGAGATAGAATTCCAACACTTGCCTTTGTTATTAAAAAAGTATTTTTGTATCGCCTTTAGCAACACAGCAGTTGTAAAAAATCTTGGCTCAAATCAGTATTTCATTTACAAAAGCAACAATTTATCAGTGTTTTCCTATTGATTTGCTATCTTTTTATCATGTCATTTCATGGCATATCCATCCTTAACTGAAGTGTCTGGTATTCTTGAAGTGAGAGTCATTGATTACTCATGCTTTAATGCATTTTTTATGAAAATTTCGTGATAAAAGTAAAGCAAATTGCTTATTTTACCATTTTCAAACTTCAGATGCAAAGGCTTCTTCAAACGCACAGTTCAGAACCGCCGAGTGTACACTTGTGTTGCTGATGGCAACTGTGAGATCACCAAGGCCCAGCGAAACCGTTGTCAGTATTGTCGCTTCAAGAAGTGCATTGAGCAAGGAATGGTTTTGCAAGGTACGTGAATGGTTTCTTTATTTTGCTATTTGTTGTAAGACTCTTTCATATATGTAATTAGATGTACTCTCCATAACTTTTAGATGAGAAAACTTTGTGCTTCAAAATTTTGAGTAAAGCATTAAAGGTTTGCTTTCAAGTCTATAGATGTTATCATTTTCGCCATCAGCTGCTATTTTGTGTTTCATTTTCAATCCTTCTGTAAATTTGTTGCCATTCTCAATCTAATTGAAGTTAGGTGCATATTTGTATATTCTAATCTTTTATTTGTTTCATTGCAATATGTGTTGACCAATTTCAGCTCTCATTCAGTTGTAACTATACATAAGAATTTATTTATTATAAACAATATTTTTGTACAGTAATATTACAATAAAACAACATATTTTTGTTGATAAGTGATTAAGTTTATGCCAAAGACTGGAGGTTTAATTTATAATGTAATTTTACATTATTTTCCCATTTGATGTGGCGACAGTTGTCTTTGTCCATATTTTGGTTACTATTCTACTGGAATGTAACTTAAATATTCTTTAAAGAAGATAGTAAGCATTGCTTTTGTTATCATTTTTTTTATACACGTAGTAATTGATGATTGTCTTTTATTTTTATTGTAGCTGTGAGAGAGGACCGTATGCCAGGTGGACGGAATTCTGGTGCTGTGTACAACCTGTACAAGGTAATTCAATGTCATTGTCATTGATAAATTAATCCTTAGTTGCCTGCTTATTGCCTTTGCTCTGAAAACAGTTGTTCTTTTGTTGAAGAACATCTTAAGAGTGGATGCTACTTAACAATTGCTTGAGTTTTCTAAATATATGTCCAAGATCTTGTTCATGTATGCCCTTGTGATAGAGAACTCTGACCAAATGCATAGATTGTTGGCTGAATTATTTTTAATTTAGATCAAAGACCATTGCTTGAAATCATGGTAGGAACTCAATTAATAGTATCATTTACATTGAGGTAATCCTTTGAATATCTTCATCATTAACCTACATAACATGTCAAAAACATTGAATGTAGTAGTATGTCATAATGATAAAACTGTGTATGTTAATCACAACAATGGCGGTAATCCAGAATGAAGTAATATTGGAAAAATGGATGAGCCGGACTGAGCCCAGTAGAGAAGTATTGTGAATCTCACAAAATTACTTTTGAGGCTACAGAATTTATGAACTGGTGGTAATGTATTTGTATTTGTAAGTGAGTTTAAAGTTATGAGAAAGTACAAGTATACCCTCTTTTAATTAGAGCAGTGTTTTAAAGACTTAATCAAAAACTGGCTTTCACTTTCATCTGGCTTCCTAGTCTCTTTCATTTGACATCAGAGCCTCTCACTTTTGGCTTACCTATACCATTCTCCTTCCAACTTCTTCAGAGTGTATATCAACTATATCTCTCAGCAATAGCTTCCAAGTTATGTATAACAGTTCTCACACTTCCCTGAGTGGATTGATTTGAAAACATCTGCTCTAAAATTCATTTCATAACAGCAAGCTTAGCCCTGCCCTCTCCCTACCTTTTAAACTGTTACATTTTGACTTGTATCGTGGCCCAGTAGAGAACATGACATTACAAGTTTCACTGTCACATTGTGCAACATCGGCAGTTGTGAGAAAATTCCCTGCTCTATCCAACTCCTCCCTCCAGAGGCGTGGGGAGGGAGAGGTGGGTAGTTTTCATCTTTCATAATGAGTTCGTCGACCCAAAGGAAAAAGTGGGAAAGGGAAATCTGTGTTTGGTCATGGAGCATGAAATGCTGGCAGAAAAGGGAGAGCAGTGGTGGTATGGGAGTTTTGCCACAGAGTGCTGTGTGGTGGAGGAGAGGGGGGGAATTAAGGTCATGGGAGTGACTTTCTCTTGGGCCAATGAAGTGAAAGTGGGAGATTGGGGGCCAACCAGGAAGCAGCGAGATCCCCAAGTGCTAAGGGAGGGATTCAACATTCATCTGTTGAGGTCATCCGCCAAGACTACAAAACAAAAAACTTTCTATTTTTGGTGCTGCTTTGCTCACTTCTCATCTTGTGGGGTTTATGTTTGTCTCCCTCTCTCTATGGCACAGTTTCAGCACGACTTACTCCCTTTGCTGCCTGTGGACCAATCTCTCACAGTCAGTGCTCTTGCGAAAAAAAACTGCCCCTGGTTGATTGATACTTATAATCTGGCACATTCACACTTATGAATATCAATTTGTATATCTGCATTACAAATTCATCATTTTTTCACCTATCTATCGCCAAATGTACTTTGAACCTATTATTCTTGCCCAAACTTTGAAATATTTACATTAATAGAATAATTAAACAAAGGTAGCATTATATTTATAAAAACTTCAAAACTGCAATGCTCTAATGTGTACAAAAATGGCAGTATTACTGCACGTTAACTGGAATTTCCTGGCAGTGAAGAGGCTAATAATTGATGGGGTCATGAGTTAGGAATTGGACTCATGCTTAGGTTTAGTTTTGCATGATTCTTCTTAACTCCGTATCATTATATGGTTTTTATCGAATGCTCAAGATACTTAGCTTTTAATTCAAGCATTATTTTTCCATAATTAATTAGAGCTTCTCATTGAAATGTTGTATATGTATGTGCCTACTTAGTGACAACATAGAGCCCTAATATTTTGTCAATTGACCAAGTTCTAGTGGCATTACAGTAATATTTTTAAATGATGATGATAGTTAATTAAGTTCATGTCACCTAAAAGGTTTTTTGAGTATGAACAGTTTGTCTGCATTAAATCTTGTGACCAAAATTTAAAAAAAACTTTGCTATCACTTTGAGCTCTGAAATTTTGCCCATGGACCCACTTCTGCTGACAACATTCAACTCATACCAACACTAATTAGGTAATTAATTACACATTTATATCAGAGATTGACTGTTAATTACAGTGCCACTCTTCTCCATGAGGAGGTCATTCTCCTTGATTGTTGCTCTTGTTTATGGGCTGATCCACTCCAAAATTCTCTTATCTGCTCAAAAAAGACATCTCAATACTAGCACTCTTAAAAACAAAAAACAGTTTGATAGCATTGGGAATGGATGCATTACAAAAACTACATTTGTAATCTATAAAGTAAGAATTTCATTAAAAGTAGTTGAACATTAAAAAGCTATAAATAGATAAAAGCTTTTTCCTTGAAATTATATTTTTACTGTGTATTATTATCCCTTCCTTTTGATTTATTCACTTTCAGCCAACATCTATACATAGTTGTATTGACTGAATGTTGTCCACTTCTAGGTTAAATACAAGAAGCATAAGAAAACAGGGGGGAAGAATGGGCAGGTGAAATCAGAGAAAGGAAATGTCACTGCCGCCACAGCTACAGTCGTAACTGCAGCAAGCCTTCAGCAACAGCAACAACAACAGCAGCAAAAGTCTATAATGCTCATGTCCGCAAGCACGAATCCTGTGGGAGGCAACCCAGGTCTGCCATCGTCTGTGCAGACCACACTGATGGGCACGACAGGTGTGGGCCTTGCTCCAATGCCTTCCACACCCACAACCCTCTCGTCTTCATCATCATCTTCGTCCTCTTCATCCTCCTCCTCCTCATCTGTCTCAGCCACGTCTCCCCAAGATCATCTCCCTAATGGTCCCCAGCACCATGTACACCAGCATTACCACTACCTCCAGCAGCAACAGCAACAACAACAGCAACAACAACAGCAGCAGCAACAGCAGCAAAGCCAACAACAGCAACAGACGCACCTTCACCAAGGGGCGGGGACCAATGTTGGAACCACACAGGTCAGTTTGATTTGAGTGAAATGGAAATTTGATTTGAAATAAACCACTGACATTTGTGGCACAAATTTGCATTTTGGCTATGATTGTGGAATAATTACTGCATTCCCTAGTCCGTTGGATTCAATTTTTTCTTGTAAACGTTTCGTATAATCAGCCTACATCTCATAGGATAAAGCTATTTTTTCAAGCTTTTTATATTTGCTTTACCATTTGTAGAAGTGACTGTCTCTCTACTTTCACCACAGACTGTATTATGGTAGCAAGCTGAAGGTGCTCTTTGGGCCTTGGATAATACAGTTGTTATTGTGCATGTATACTTATTATGTTTGTTATTGTTTACATATTATGTTCAACCATTTCATGCTATACTCAATCCAGTTTAGGATCTAGTATGGTAGCTTGTAGGTAATATTGAGGATCTATGGTTTCATGTGATAAAATCATCTGTCCCGACGTTTTTATTTAGTATTGAGTTCTTGGTCAGAAAACTGCCAATAGCCACAGGACTTAGAGATCAGGCATTTCAAACAGGTGGCCCGCAGGTTGCTTGTGGCCCTTTGAGATTAAATTTAATTTCAGTTTCTTAACCACTCATTAAAAATATATTTGTTGCTTTTGCATTTAAGTCTTTGTTGCCATTAAAATTTCATATTTTTTTTCAATTATCAAACTATTCATTACTTGGCATTCATGATTATAGACAGCTGCTAAACAATTTCTTGACATTTTTTTGTTTCTAAGTTTAAGTTATAAAAATACTCTGCAATAATATTTCTTAAATGGCTTAAATTAATCGTCATGTGTGGCCCATAAAGCACTTGGGGGACTCTCAGTTTGACGTGCCTGGTATAGATGGTGTTGACTTCATAAAAGGAAGATTGCAGTCTGACTATGAAAGCAGTATACTGGAAAGTCATAGCACAATCTATTTGAATTTTGCTGGTAGTAATAGGATTAGTTTATTTAGAGATTATTATTAGATTATTTTTAGATTTGTCCCCTGTTGCTAAGTAGGTTCTTAATTTGTCTCAACAGTCTATGCCACCCCCATCATCACCCCACCATCAACACCCACAGCAGCAGACGACACAGATCCAACCACCGCAGACAATGCAACAGCAGTCACAGCCACAGCCGTCTCCACATCATTTGGTCAATGGGCAAATCCTGAAGACTGCTCTCACCAATCCCAGCGAGGTGAGTGAAAGCTGAACTTTACTAAATGTATCCATCAACAAGTAACTGAATGACCTCCTCATGTCTTTAAAAGTCTGGATTCCAAAATTTTACTGCCGACTTATTTTCCCCTCTCATTCATTTCCCGGATCCCCAAATTTGAATCTACACAGAAGTAATACAACCTCTATCCTAGGCCCACCCTAATAGTATTTAACACTTTTGCTGAGCTAGACTTAAATTCTTGCGTACGGAGAATGTCAGGACAAATGATGACGAGACATGCTTGTCATATGCAGTGAAAGGGCTAAGTGCAATTATATTTGTATGGGAACAAAAATCTTCAGTCTGCTTATAGAATAGGTAGGTACAGTTAAAACACAAGAGGTAGTAAGTCTTTCTCATGTGACCTTAAATATTGGTTCTTCCATCATGAAAGGTTGGAAAGCTTCTTTTAATCTCTTGTTGCTCCATATTTTTTTTCATCATACTAGTGAATGATATACCAGATGGTATAGCTAACTTCTTATGATGTGATAATCACTTAAAATTTTCCCGGGAAATTGGTCATTTTTGCCCTCAGTATTTTCCTCTTTCGTCAGTTCAGTATTAGCCCTTTAGTTGGAAAGTTTTTGTGAATAGGAATCCTGCAAAATAGTGGTGCCCCAAACACAGGCCAGCCTTATGTGTTACCTAAAGCTCTAAAATCTATTGATATGTAAATATCATGTATTTATCATGTATCATTTTTGCATTATTAGTCATAATATTTTGATGAGGTTTATACTCTGCAACTTCTATTCTTGTCACTTTGGTTGTGGAGCCATAAATATTGTCTAAATTTGACTCTACCTTCTCTTCTACAGGTTATCCATCTGCGGCAGAGATTGGATCATGCAGTTGTGAGCTCATCAAGGGACAGGGCAGCTCCTCCATTTGAGGCCATGATTCAAACCTTATGTGACTGTGATGAATTCCAGGATATTGCCACTCTGAGGGTAAGCACCCAGTTTCTTTCTCATCAGACTTCTCAGAGTTTCTATTTGGGTTAATACTGTTCCTTTTGTGCTTATTTGGAATCTTGAGTATGTGTATTGTTCAATATTAAATCACAAGAATTTTTTGTAGTATATAGTTTGTTAAAAAAATCCAGGTTTATTTGATTAGGACTTTTTGAAAAGCTTCGTAGTATGTACTATAATTTGTTTGTAATCCAATATTTCATATCAAAATTCATGACTTAAAAAATATTATGATAGCTGTGGTAAAAATTAGGAATGACTACTATGACCTGAACAAATATATTTTCCTTTATAAGAATTCATGTTCAAGCTGAGCAAGCAATACATTGGAACTCATGTTTTGCGGATAAATCTAGGGTATCAAAGATATGATTATAATTATTATAATGATAATTAATAACCTTTGGAAAGGGCAAGTTGATTTTGAAAATCTTATCAAGGAATTGCAGTCTAAAGGTAGAGTTTATCTTTAGGGAAATGAGTGATACAGCATCTGTTGAAATACCGAAATTCGAAGCAATCATAAACAATGAAAATGAGGTATGGCAAATTCCCCAGAACAAATTCTCCAACTCATAGAATTTTTAGGTACAAGCATGTAGCTATTTTTTCCCATATTTGTATAATGTCAATTTCCAACATAGAAGGATTCAGCTGACGTTATATTTCTGAAGAAATATGAGACATTTGGGCACCTGTGAAATTAAAGTTGATGAAAATCAAGCTACTTACTGTCTTGATACCAGCTTATAACCTGTCCATTGTAATACTGCAGTTGAGGCTTTCTTGTCAATGTTTGGTTAGCTTGAGCAAAGCCCTTTTGCTGGGAGATTTATTCCTCCTTGCGTAGATGAATGGAAGCAGATCACTTATTGGTTGGGGGTCAAAAACCTATCTGCATGCATTGAGTTTGTAGTTATATTTTTATGTACTGTAGTGGCAGTGCATATTACCGGAATTGAAAAATTTACCATAGGTATCTAATAATGCATTTCTATTTTTTCTCTCAGAACTTGGATGAGCTTCTAGATCACAAGTCAGACCTATCAGAAAAGCTCTGTCAAATAGGAGATTCAATTGTCTACAAACTAGTTCAGTGGACAAAGCGTCTTCCATTTTACTTGGAGCTTCCTGTTGAAGTAAGTCTTACTATTACATAAAAATTCCCCGCATGATTTAGGTTTTTATTGGTGAAGTAGATGGCTCAGTGCAAATTTTTCATGGAGTGAAATTTTTGCTGTTAATACTATGCACTATTGCCAATGACTTTAAATTTGTAATTGTTATACAACTTTTGCATAATTTAATATGTTAACTTTTGCAGGTCCACACACGGCTTTTAACTCATAAATGGCATGAACTTCTTGTCCTAACAACATCTGCATATAAGGCCATCCATGGTTCACATAAAGTTGAAAGTGGTGAAATATCTGAAGCAGACTTCCCCCAAGAGGTAAGCATGAAGAAATGAAAGTATTTTTAACATCTCTTGAGTTTTTTGTATCAATGTTCATATTGAAATCATATTCAGAAGAAGCTACGGTTTTCCAATCATTTTGAAGTGACATTAAGAACAAAAGAACATGTAATTTATTTGTTTTATTTTAGAAATTTATGAAGTTTTCTTCTGGACATCCAATGTACTTATAATTTGTTGAAATCATGGCATTACTGCTTGATTAATGTTGCAATATTAAAGTTATATGCTGAACCATTTATGGAGGTGAACTGTGCTCTCTTGTGTTTTTCATGTTTTATGCAACTGAATGAGATTCAAATGTGACTTTCAATGGTATCTTTTAAAGAATAAACAAAGTACCAATTTTGAGCTAGCACAGCACTTTTGACTGACAATGGGACTTTTATCCTAAGATATTCGTTTGCAAGGTGAAAATAATGGGTGTGTTTATCATTTTTGAGGATAAGTGGTCAGAACATAATAGAACAATGAGAATGAAATGGCATATAGGTGACTTCACCATTGGTCAGGCCATTTATCTGGGCTTTGAGCCCTCAGTGTTGGCCTGTTCTGAGCATTCTTATGACCAAAGTTATTCCAAAGTTTGGTAAAATTTTAAGGAAAATCTAGTTGTACTTCTTAATGCCTGTATCAATTTAAAAGTATTTCTTAAGGGCAACTGTAAATTTGACTGATAGCTTAGAGAAATGGGGCTGTTGATTATCTTCAGTCATTTTGAAATTGCAATAATACTATTTTATTCCCCCAATTGAATTGGATTTAACCTTGTATTTTTAATGATCATTCGTAAAATGGAATGGAAAGGTTTCTTCTGACATCTTGGATCTCCATTTTTCTTTGTTATTTTATAAAAAAAGTTGCAAATTAATTAATTATCTTGTAAAATACATATCATAAGTGCTAGATGTGCTCATGCCGGAGAGGATACTTTAAAGATCGTGATCATTCTTCAATTTCAGGTGTCAAATAACCTATGTACCTTGCAAGCCTGCCTACGATCCATGATGGGTCGTCCAATCACATTGGATCAATTAAGGCAAGATGTTGGGCTCATGGTTGAAAGAATCACCCACGTCACCCTTGCCTTCCGCCGAATCAGATTGAGAATGGAAGAGTATGTTTGCCTCAAAGTCATCACCATGTTGAATCAAGGTTTGTCTGCATTTGATTATTTTATTCCCAAAATTGACTCTATGTCATGTTAAAGATTCAGTTCACTGTGATCGTTCTCTGAATATGCATTCAAGATCTCAATCAAGTGTGAGGAAGATGTTGTGTTGCTCAGCTGAATATGATATATGATTTCTTTAATTATTAGCCCTGAGGATACCGAATAATAATTGAGTGCCAGTGCCATTATGAGTAAATAACTATATATTATCATTCAGGTAATCTAACTCCCCCTCTTGGCCTCATAATCTACTCCAGAAGCTTCCTCTCTTCACCCACCTTACCAGTCACTTCCCTAAATTGTCTTCTTTTCCATCCATCACTCCCTGGCAATCCTCCCTCCACTCCATCATCTCAAAACCCAGCAGCCCATTCTTATTTACTTCTCTCAGAGCCCAGGTATCTGCAGCAGGCAATTCTACGCTCCACATTAAATGCATTAGTGGTGTAAATAACCAAAATATTCAGTACTCTTGACTTCCGTTATGTACTCTCACACTCCTGGTTATTCTATTTTTGTGAGTCCTTGTTTACAGACTCCGAGTGTCTCAATATCTCATTGTTATTTGTTTTTGCAGTGGATAGTATCAAATGTTGAAAGGGGCATTGAGATCGGTATCCTCTTTGTCATATCCTCTTTGTTATATACTTGTCCCAAGTAGGTACAATAAAATCTGTTCCATCTCTGTGGCATTTATGTTTTGTCTTTAACTTTGCATCTATCCAAATGGAATTCTATATATGATTCTTGTTTTGCAGGGCGAGGTGGCTCAAGAGAACTGGAAATGATACAGGAGAGGTACATGGCTTGCCTCCGCAGCTACACTGACCACCATTTCCCACAGCAACCCACTCGTTACCATGAACTTCTACTCAGACTGCCTGAGGTAAGTCACGTCACTATGATTTACAAGCATTATTATTTAGTAGGGATGTAAGTGAAAGATGCACATTAAACTTTTCACTTATGAGAACTGGTGTGCTTTACATCTTCTTTTTACTTAAAAAAACTGATCTTATATTCTTCTTAAACTCAGCCATCAGAAAACTGGTCCATTTGATCTTACAAGACACATAAGGCATTACAAAAACTAATTCTGTTCATATGCACTCTTATTCCACTGCAAGAGGATCCAGGTTCCAACAAAACTACTAAATTTTTTTGTCATTCTATTTTTCCTATCTGAGTACTTCATTCTGGGGTGTCTCTCTCTTTCTGGAAAGTCTTTTCACATCATCTGTCCATCATTTATGATGTCTTTTTTGATTGTCATTTATTATAATGAAAATTATTGCCTTTATGACTAACATGCGGGAATATTCCTTCCCTGTTTGATATATGCATATTTTGATATTGCTAGTTGTATTTGATTATTATAAATCATGCTGTTGATAATAAATAAATTTTATTCAAGTTTTATGCTGAGTTCATATGAACTAAGGTTCAAAAGAGAATCTTTTATTTAGGTGCATATAAGTATTCTTGCACCTGATTTCTGTTTATTGCATGAATAATGTGCGTTTTTTCTCTTAAAAACAGAAATTCAGGGTTTTATAAGGTAGTGCTTGTACTTGAGGCCCCATTTCCCAAAACTGTCAATTTGGACTTTCACCAATTTTGCTTTCAATTGCTCAATTATGATTTTTATGACTATGATTTCCTTTTGTTGTAGCCAGCAAATTTCTGGAATCTACGTTGTACCTTTTGATAAATGGTTAACCCTTTCTTGAGTATAACAGCTTTAGCCTTTTTGAGAGACAAGTCTCCCCGGGACATGACATCTAATCCCTTTAAAATTTAGGAGCCTTAATGATGCATGATGGTTCCTGCCATTTATGAGAATACTGGCTGGTCATAAGAGGAAAGTTTGGTGTCAACTGGGGGTAAAAAATATTATGTTAAATGTCCCTCCACAAGAGGCCTAAGTACAGCTGTCTCGTCTGCAAAAGGGGTAATGCATCCTCCATTTGCTTAGTCTATGAAATGTTTACAACTCCTCCTTTGCCAATTCTTTAGGTACAATCTGCAGCTGCTCTGCTCCTTGAAAGCAAGATGTTCTACGTTCCGTTCCTTCTCAACTCAGCCATTCAGAGGTAGTACTTGCCACCACGGGCATCGTGCCACAAGCAGACGTTCCCGTTCCTCCTCTGTTTGGTGACTGACAAGAAGACCCAAAGCCTCTGCAGCATCCCATGAGAGTTGCAGGAGGGGTGGCATTCATCGGATGGATGGTAGGGAATCGGCATTACTGTAGGATCCCTTCCAGTAGCAGCAAAGTGTTCGGTCTTTGACCAAATTGTTGAGATGAAGGTGAAGAACCCCTCTCTCCATCTTGAGGTAAGTCTGGTGCGTGTACTGAAGGCATGCCAATCCGACTTTCTTCACGGCATCGCAGCTCGGGACTTTTAGTCATGAAATTCCTCATCCAGTATTGCATGTGACGTGCAAGGAACTGCACAAACAATTGAGGAAAGTGTCTTTTTCTTTCACTGCCATGACTGCAGGTGGGGTTGGATGTCAGTGTCGAACACCAGTGATAAATTTTTGCTGTTGTAAATTTGTTTTCAAAAGTTTGAAGGACTCACATGGTTTTTCCCGAGTCTTTCGTGTACATAGCAGACTTGTGAATTACTTCCTCAGGAGAATGGAACTGTGGAAGAAGTTACCCTATGAGATATATGGCTGTTGGAATTTGTTTCACTCAGCTTATCTCCTAATTCTCGTAGTCGTTGCTCCAACAAGGGTTGAAGATCAGCACTACAGTGTTCATTACCGCCTGGCATAAAGCTTTGAATAGCCTAGCTCAGGAACAATAGTTACCATTTACATTGAATCAGAGTGACCGTCTTATATCAGTCTAGGAAATATTTTCCACTGTGTTACATTTAATGAGAATGGGCAAGAAGGGTTAAATATGTTCCAGAAACACAAACGGTGGTTTAGTGTTACCCACACTTTATTCTTCATGTATGCAATGGAAATAATTCATATTTTGTAAACTAGCTTTCTGTGAAATGTGTTTGGTAATAGAGGAATGCATTTCCTAGGACTATATACAGCGAATCATTGTGTGAAGCATATGAGAAGACTCTGGTAGGTGAGAAGGTCAGATGATGATGAAAGCATTGGTTACCTTTGAGAATCAACGCAGTTATTGACGGTAGTGACTAAACAATGTCTGAAAAACATTGTTCTTAAAAGTGAGTGGTGTGGATGAAATTACATGTTGGGAGGAAGGAAATGGGGAATTTGGCAATGCAACCATGGCACAATTTGGAGAAGCATATGGTACAGTTTCCATGACTGCCTTAACATAATGGTCGGCCGAGAAAAAGACTTGCTGCAAGGAGACTGTTGTTTTATCGGAGGCCACCAACAATGTGGAGAGGACCAAAACAAGGCTGAAGAAGGCTCTGAAGCAATCGCGCATCATATCCTTCATGACATGCAAGGATACTGCTCAACTTGCTAACTGCCCGTCTCATATTTATACACCACTTTTTGCCCTAAGTTATATCTTCCTCAAAACGATACAAGTTTCACTTGATTTTTTGAACTGCATTCCCTTTTTTTACACTAACTACAATGCTTTCACTTTGTATTGATGGATGAAAAACATTTACAGAGTGGCAGGTGATGGGAAGAAAGGCCTCGATGAAAATTTTCATTTCAATGATAAAGAAATAATTTTTGTATTTCCATTTACTGACCGGTGGTAAACTTGTTTGAAATGGAATCTTTATAACATCACTCGGGCAATCATGTGCGTGGAGCCTGTCTTGAAATACGTCTTATTGTTGTTATTTAGTGAAAGAAATATCTCTTGTCACTAGATGTTGAGTTTGATGCAACTTTTTTTTTATGAAATTAATTCTATTGTGCATCATGAGAGTTATATTTTTTGTACAAAATTTCATCAAACTCGTTTTATAAAATGCATGCAAGGAGCATTTTTAGGAAATTTCAATGCTTTTCCCCTCACTCCTTCTGTTTTCAACTCCATTCTGTAAGTGAAAGCATGCCAATCAGCTTGACTGCCATGTGGGTATCCTCCACCAAATATGTCGACTTCCATAAATCCCCCTTTGCACTTGCTCTCACATTAAGCACGAAGAAAGGGACACAGTCCCATCTACTGCCCACTGCTCAACAAGACCACAGTTACCATAGCAAGCATAGTATATATGTTTGCACGAGTGTTAATACATGTGTTCTCCTTTTGCCCATTGACAACAATGTTTGTTCCTCTACTGGCAGCATAATTCCTTTTTTTATTTTGCTTGCCCCTTCCTAACGTTGTCCTGATAAAGTTCACTACTCAGCCCCTGACACAATGTTTAACAGAGAATTCTTGGATCACATAGGGATATGGTTTTCTTTTCCATTTCCTTATCCTCCGGATATTGTTTGCTTGAGGCAGACGTGAAAATATTAAAATTTAAAAAAAGTAGGTTCAAGAAGAATAAAGCCATGATCTCCATGTTCTCTGTCCTTTGTATATTTGCCTGTTTTTTGTTTTCATGTTTGTGTGTGTTGAGAGTTGAAAAAAACGTCTGGAAGTTCTTGTGAATGCAAGCGTTGGACATTGTATAAAGGTGCAATTATCTCCTGGAGGTAAATTGTGAAAGAATATTTCTGAGTGTGAAACACTGTGAAGTTTGTGAATTTCAAAAGAAAAGAATTTGCATAAAAGAGGCAATTTTTAAGAATGTGTAAAAATATTATATTGCATGTTTGTTGTCAGTATTGTCAGAGAATTTATATACATATTATATATATATTATATCTATATGATGATGAGATTTATGATGGCCGAAAAAAAATACTGGGTCAACGGATAAACACCCACGATAAACTTCCTCGCCTAAAGCTTGGATTTCCTTGACTACGGCAAGCCTTTGAATTGACTAATGACATGACTGTTTGATTAAGAAAAGGAATTGTACAGAAAAAAATGTTCATAAAAATAGTGATGAATGTGTAAGTTACCTCCCATGTTGTCTTAGACAAGGGACTCTGTGAAGGAGTGACTCTGACTCATTCAAATGAGGAAAAAGAGACTTGATGAGCTCTTGAAGCTACTGCACTTTTTGCGATATTTTATGTACTGCCAAGCAAAAGAAAATTTTAGCTCCAAATCTGAACCCTCCTTTACTTGTTTTCACAGCTTCTGTGCCCGGTGAGCTCACCCATTCTTAATTTGATTTTAATAGTCATGGTTATTGTGGACATACCGGGAAGTTGTAAAAACTCTTGAAATTCTTTCCTATCTTTCATTTGCATTTTCTTGTCATAAAACACCATACTTTCCATTTTGATATCCATTGAGACAATGCCATTACTCCTGTACATATTCTGTTAATTTTGGGTAATGATAAGTGAAGATAAAGAAAGTCTACTGCCTTATCACGTAGATGTTTTATCTAAAAATCATTCACTATTAGAAAAGTTAACAGTTTATTTCATTGCATAAGGTTACAATACTTCTTAGCTTGTCTTATCATATAGTATTCAGATAGGATGAACTTTTAATATTAACATTTTCCTTGCTGTAAGCAAAGAATTCTTGGTTGTGACCTTCATTTACTGCATTATAATGCAAGCAAATTTTTATTAATTGCAAATTTTCATTATGGATAGATGTTAGAGCTTGAAGTTTCAAGGAGGTATAAATTGATAATTGTCTCTGAAGGTGACAATGAAAATTCTTTTTTATACTCAAAGGGTCTTCAAAATTTATCGTAGTCATTCCTTAGCTCCTTACCATGCTGGTGTTATACTTGCTGCAGGAAGACCTCATTTCATGAATAACCAATAGTTATTCCCTCTTGTTAAAATAATTATTAAGCTTTGAAATCTGTGACTACTTTATTTTCACTTCCTGTTACCAAAAGTTCCAAAAGGGGCCATACTACATGAGGCATTGTCCCTTGAATTGTTTTGTGGTGGAGGCTGTTTATGTTGTTTTCACTTCTTCAGCTTTCCTTTCTCACAAATATGTCCTTTGTATTTGAAGACTGACTTATTACCCATAGGGAGCATGGGGATATTCAAACTTGGGGGTGCAGACTGTAAACATGTGGAAAAATTAGGAAAGATGTCAGAAATGTGAAGGGATTAAATAAAGAATAGTCTGAAACATAACTGTAATTAGAGGGGGATGGGTGTTTCATCTTTAAAAAAATAGTGGTGCAAAATGAAAATACCTTCTCAAAAGATTACATACTGTGAAAATGTGAGGAGAGAAGTGTCTTGCACCATTTTGACTGCAAATTGGAGACTATAAATCAAGCTCGTTGTTTGATGCCTTGTTCTTAGTCTCTCTTGATTCTTCTTTTTTATACACACACATTATGAGTACCCTACCCCACGATTTTGAGGAAAATGTTTTATTCAATGAGTACATTGTGTGCTATTTTGTCTGGAATTGCACGTACGTACGCTATCGGAAGAGAGATAGTGAAATTTAAAAGCAGAATAATAAAAAATAGATGTAAAAACTGAAATTGAGAAGACTGTTCATGAATCCTGGGCTGGCCAATTGCCTGGGCAAGCGCATCCAATTATATTGTACCCCGAAACCCCTTCACTTTTTTAAGTCCATCTTTTTAACAATGAGGAGCTCTTTTAGCCAAGATTCCAAGGCTTGTGGTAGAGAGAGAAAGTGAAAGAGATATGTGGTGTAGTTAATTTAAAAACAACCTTGATGTCATGTGATTTTTCTAAGAGACAAAAAAGAATGTTTTTGTCCTCTCCCGATTCCAAGCAATTGACTGACTGACACAATTTTACTTAAAGAATTATTAAAAACGATAAATAAAAGGTTCCCCTGTTCACCATGCTCCCGATCCATTTCATAAAAACCACATTGACAAAACCACCTACCAATACGTAAAATAAAATCTACAAAAAAGTTATTTGTAATTATAATACTGTGAATGAGAAGGAGGGAGTGTGAGAGAAAGATAACCTCTTTAAAAATTATCGATTTCTGGTTGTTAAGTTTTTTCTGTGTTAGGGGGGGGCTCTGAAGTCTGTAGTGTTTGTAGAAAATGAAACCTTGTAAGGATTTAAAAAAAAGTTGATGCTTGTGTATTTAAAATAAAATCCATAAGTAGGTCCATGTTTTTTCTTCTTTTTTTCATTTACTACTGAATTGTCTGGGCTATCCTGTTTCCATTCTTCCCTGAAACTTTATTTTAGAACCTTTCAAGGCTGTTTGACATGGGGCATTTTATTGTGCAGTTTGGTGCTTAGAATTTTGAGCATGGTCTTTTTTCTCGTCTCTTGTTCATGCATTCACTCAGTCATTTTATTGTGACCAAGTTCTACTTGTTGAAATTTTCAAAGCACATCTATCTATACATCAGGCGGTGCAATCAAGTACCTCGTGTAAAACTGCCTGTATGGCTGGCTCTGGTTTCTTCCTGTGACATTGTACCACACAGGGATGGTAAAATGATATTAAATTGAGGCATGCAGAATCAAAGGAAAAATTTCTCAATATTCAGGATTTCATAATGTACCGCAGGAACTCTAAGCTAGAAGTAAGCTGTAGGAAAGTTACTCTCACTACTCAAGTATGAACAATGCACCAAAACAAATCAACTACTGTACCGGGGCTACTTTGGTACACTTTTTGAGTATTTTGTGGTAAAAAAAGAAATCAGTGGAAATGTACACAAGGAAAGTGACTTATTCTGTTATATCTGACCTTACTCTGGTGAAATATATAATTGCACATCCATATGTGAAACTTTTTGAGACCAAAATGATCCTCTTTTCATGTCCCAATTTTACCCCATGAAGTGGGGCAACTTTGGGACTGGTCATTGTTGTCACTGAAAATAATAGGAAATACAATTTGTTCCAAAGTTAGAGTGGGCACGACGTATCTGGTTATGTTCAGAACATATCGTATGTAAGCATGTGATGGGAAATTTATGTTTTACTGAGATTAACTGATTATAATTGCAAAGCTATGTATAATGTCAGATACTGCTATGATAGATTTACAGGATCAATGTAGTAAGGTAAATAGAAACAAGTATGAAACAGCAAAATGTAATATTTATTGTTTATCATCGTAGAGTCCCAGTTCTTAAGTAATGACCGCATTATGTCTTTCCATAATTTTCAATGCCCACTCATATCCGGGGAAATTATTTTTAAATCTGGCCTCTTTTCTACCTGATCTGACCAGATATGACTTCACAGTTCAACGCAGGTCGTACATGTCTACTGGAAAGCCAAACATTGACTTTGGAATTATGTATCGGCTGGAGGTTGCTCGGTAGCTAGAGTTTTGTTTTTAATAGAATCTAGAGCCTCTTGAAGAGTTTCTGCAGTGTAATTGCGATACGTCCTGGACCCCAGGACGCATTTATATGTCCTAACCATTACGCTAACTCCTATAACAAAAGGGGAAAACATTAATCGTTGACAAAGTTCATATGGGGAAACTTTAGGACAGTCCCAAAGTTGCCCCGGAAAAGTCTCAACATTAGAAAACGTAACTAAAATTCAAATTTATAATGAGTAATTTATGTTCACTATTATTTTAAACGATAGCCAAGATGTGTGCTTATTGCTGTGATCACCTTTCTTTCCACTTCTATGGGTAGTACTCGCTCCAGAAACAAAAGTATGCAGCACAGGGCAACACGTGGTAATTTAGCAGCAAACAAACACTGACTGTCATCCTGAGACTGTATTGGACGAAGTTGCTGATGACTGCCGTCAGATCGCTGCAAACACTAACCCTTAAAATGCCCACTAGTGGCAACTAAATATACCGTTCTATGCAGCAGCGGGAGACTTAAAACACTTCACAAACGTAGGTGTCCCAAAGTTACTCCTGCAGTCACAAAGTATCTGATCTGATAGAGCATTGCAGATTTGATGTATCAGCTGATATGGGTCCCACTTGATCTCCAGACTGGATGCCCAGAAATAATGTTCGATAAGCCGTGCCTGGGTGTGGATTATGGGAGGAAAATGGGAGTTAGATTATTTTATATTTTATATATAATTTATTAGATTGCCTCTCCCTGGCAAAATATTTGGTCTGTGATGGACTAATATCTGATCTTGAAGTGGTTTGCAGCTGTACTGAACTGGTGTGGATTTTTATGTTGGATCAAGATGTTTCAAATCCAGACTAGTCATGGACCACTTCCAGATCAGATATAGTCTTTCAGACCAGCTACAGACCAAGTATTTTTACCCGGGTCTGTTACTTACACTCAGCACACTATAAGTCATGCTCACTTGCTGAGCATTTCAACAAAGAAATGCCAAATAACACTTGGGAGACCAATTCAAGTTATCCCTCAGAGGTCTGTGGACTCCCTACATTTTGAGTTCTTTAAAAAACTGTAACCTTCTTTGTCATGAAAGTAAGATGTAACAGTTTAGAGGCTGAGCTTCCAAATATACATGTATGCACTAGGTCTCCCAAGAGTTCAGTAATTGACTACCTATCTTTTTAGTTATCTCTTTCATCATGGATAAAAGTGGATTTCCTGCCTTAAATCTCACAAAAATAACTGTTTTTACTGCCTAACATTGAGGATTCTCCCCGTGGCCTTTACACACTTGTCTAAAACTGATATGTAGTGAATTGCCAAAATGGCAACACACACAGTCTATATCTGGTGTCTACTTTAATCTCATACATTCTTATTTGACTGTCCTTTCAATTATAAACACTATTCCACACACCACATAAGCAATTTTAATGAACTTGAATGTTTACTTACTTGTGATTTTATTATTTCTTGTCTGTAATCTCTGGGTATCACAAAAAAAGAATTGAGTGAAACCCAGCATCTTTCTTATCTCGTCAGAATGTCTTTGCCATGGGTTTTCTCATTCTGATTTTAAAAATCCTCTCGGATGGCTTTTTAAGTTTTGTATCATGAAAGGTGTAATTATGAGAAATTTAGAATGAAGACAACCCACTGTAATTTTGTTCTCTTATGTGGCTGTTCCTACTATGAAACACATTCTTCTCTAACTATAAATAATCATAACTTGTATGTCCTTCCCATGGTAATCAATAACTCTTCTGTAGAAAACTTTGATTTTGCAGTACCTAAGAACCTCAGTGTGTGTGAGAAAATTAGGGAAGCACATATTCTTTCTATATAGTGCAGGCAAGAGAGAGGTAAGTTGTAGACCCTTGCAATTGACATCTATGCTGGCTGAGGAAGCATCATTGTTGAGCACCATTGGAGATTCTACAGGTGAGAATGGATTTAAATCTTTTGCTTGGAAATTCCAATGAATATGCTCCTTAAATTTACCTTACTTACTTTTTTTCTGATCAACTTGATGGTAAATAATACGAAATAATGGGAAATAATATGGTTTATCCTCATAAAATTTAATTTTCATATCCTTTATACCTTATTTGTTCAAATTGGGGACTGCATAGCTGAGTATGAGTTTGTTGAACAGCAAGAAAACAGCGTTGAACCTTTTAAAACAACAAAACTTCAGTGTTGAAAAATTCATTTTATGTGGAAACTTCAAAAATTATTATTCCATATTGAAGGAGCTCATAAAAGTTTCATCAGCGACAATTAAGTTTACCAAACAGTGCATAAATTCCTGAACTTTGAGCCAGCAAGTCATATTTTAAAGTAAGACACACAGTCTTGAACCTCACCATGAGAACTCATTCCCCTGGAATGGAGGAGTCTACTATGGATTATGGTAAGATCTGGCAAGTGTTTATAAAATTATGCTTTGTCTTCTAGTTATAACTCTGCCTCATAAAACAGGAAAAGGGATTCAGGATTAGTTAAGAAACTCTGCTATCTCATGAATAAAGTTCATTAATGTGATTTTTTTTCAATTTCAATTAAAGATCTTTTCTGCCAATATTTGGTTAAGAATGCCATTAGCTCACAATTCCATTGCCAACAAGTTGATGTATTGGTCTCGAGTATTTTTGCAAAAACTGCCCTTACCAATTGTTGCTGATTTACACATGCATAAATTTATTTTCTTTTCTTTCATAGTTCACTTCAAGTGCAGAACCGTTCACCATTCTATGTATCTCTAAAAACTTTACGTTGGGACAGTAATCATATTATTGATTTTATAAGTTAAGGAGACCAAGATGAAAAGCTAAAGGAAAAGATGGCTTGGCATTTTTGGCACACACAACCATTACCAGCACTGAAAGGGTCATAAATGTTGATGGCTCAGTGAGAAACCAATTTGAGATGAGAAATGTACTGTACATGAGGGAATGCAGAAATTATTAGATCTTCCCTGAGATGTTGTGTTTCATGTGTTTAAATCAAATTCTCTTGGTAAGTAACAGAATGTGAATGTCCAATAACTAATGGATAAATTAATTTCACTCCTCAAAAAATGACAGTTTATTTGGGACAGAAAACTTGAAATCCCCTCCTCATGGCCAAAGAAATTTTGCCTACTGCACTCAAAAATTGTTGCTGATTTTTAAGGCAAGGATGGTCAATTTTATTTAGATTTTGGCTGTTATTCTGATTGGGTATTAACTGCACTATTTCCCTAAATAGCATCTCAAGACCACATTTTCTCCACATTGCAAGCACTTGTAGACACTATTCAGATGAAAAGTGCCTTCACTACAACATTCAAAATGGAATGAAAATTTTCCTGGCTTAGTCTCCAGTCCTCAACCTATGCACATCTATACCAAGTTCAAGAGTAGGAGTAAATTTTTGGCTCAAAGAGATTGTAAAAGAAGAGAGTAAAGTATATGATGTCAGTGGCATCAAAGAAGATACTACAGCTTGGAAAGGAGAGATAAGGAAAGAAGAGATAGCCACATTTTTTAATGCTGAGCAGTGGTGGGTTCCTTTGGTCTTACATATAATATTTTTTATCTGAAGAATGCAATTTAATTTGAAGATTTGGTATTCAATACCTTAAATGGGAATGAGGTACCAATGTAGGTATATTGAAGTGGAAGCTATTCCACCTAGGCAGAAAGGTATTTGTAATGCATTGATCATGATGCCTGACTCATAACATCAATAGGTTGACAAATATTTGCTATGACTCATGAATTGGATAATAATAAATTTAGTGTTCATTTGGAGGATAAGATTGAAAATAATTGCTTTTGTATCCTAAATGAAACTTCAACTCGTATAGGTGTTTGATGAAACCTCTATTACATTAATTCATCATGATCATAACACCTCAATTAGTCGAAGAGGAATAATGTGGAAACATAATTGCATAGAAATATACACCATCTAATTAATACATGTTAACACATTTCTTACTTCTTCATAAAACCTCTTGAAAAATAAAATTCTTATTACATGACATAACTATTAATGGAGAAAATATAATTATCCAGAGGAAATGGATCTCAGGCTCATGACCGTATGCATCAGAAATAATTTATATTGACTGATAAATAATAATGAAACAATATGGAAGAAAATATTATTCATAAATATTCTCAGAATTTATTCCTTCAATTATTAATCAGTTTCTACGTATAAAGATGTAAAAAATACATAGTCTGAATAAATAATAATAGGTAGGTACCTAATGTACTTCATTGACAAATGGAAAATTCTATACGACACAAAGTCATAAATGATAAATCGTCTCCATAAATATAAATAATTTGAATGGGATAATATGAGTCTATCACTGATATAGTATATTGCTATGCACCAACTAGCGTAAAAAACGGAAACTCTACAACTTCCCGATTCCAAGTTGCCGCCTTACTCGCTCGAGATAACAGCGCCACTAAACAGCCAATGGGAGAGTCCATCTTACGGTGGAATTTGTCCCTAATTTCCCCGCGAAACCTTAATCCTTTATGCCCTTTTTAACCCTTCACCGAAATTGTGATATCCGTAGCCGAAACCCAAATTTTCTCGAACTCAAAAATCGGAGAAAAACACGTGGAAATGGGCCATTCAAGGTCAAAAGTGGGAAGGGTGTGGGGAATCCACAGAGCCGATACGGTCGTGAAGGTCACCCAAGGGCATGACAAGGACGCCGCCGAGAGTCAAGTGGGCCGAAAAGAGTGGCTCAATATTACTTGGGCTGAGAGAACAAATGAATAAAGAGAAAGCTTTAATATCGAGATCTCGGCAACCACGAAACACAGTGACATGGGAGGCATCTCATTTTGAAGAGAATGATAAAAGCTATTTCCCCAAGAGGATTAGCATTAACTATGACGCCAATTCCTCCAAGAATTTCGATGTTATACCATAGCAACTCTATGCGTTTCATAGCAATAACTCATTTATTCCCATACTAACATATAACGTAACTTTCTTAATATTGGACGTAGAATTATGGTTCAAAGACGGTCGTAATCCTCAGAATGAGAAAAGAGTGGCTGTAACACAAGGAACTACGGAATACGCTAGGTACGGATTTTAATCTTTTCCGGCGCTCGGAGATTAGTAGTAACAGCGCGACCTTGAAGGAGGTACGGGCTAGCGGATGGAGCTAGGAGGCTTTACCGCTTCATAAGAGCAAACATACGGCAACTAGACGCTTTAATTACAGTGTGCATAACTGGACTCATTTGGAACAAGGTATACATATGAATAAATAGAAATCTTAAATATCACACGCAAAACACAATATCCATGGAACCACAAACCGCAGAAACATGAGAGACATCTTATATTGTGGGTAATACAAAAACTTTTACATATATAGCAAGATCATTAATATGACGCCGAATCTCTTAATATTTTCGGGGTTTCACCATAGTAACTCTATCCGCTTCAGAGCATCGTCTTCATCGACGTAACTTTCTTAATATCGGACATAAAATTATGGTTCAAAGACGGTCTTAATCCTCAGAGTAAGATAAAAGCAGCTGTAACACAAGGAACTACGGAATACGCAAAGTACGGAATTTAATCTTTTCCGGCGCTCGGAGATTAGTAGTAACAGCGCGACCTTGAAGGAGGTACGGGCTAGCGGATGGAGCTAGGAGACTTTACCGCTTCATAAGAGCAAACATACGGCAACTAGACGCTTTAATTACAGTGTGCATAACTGGACTCATCTGGAACAAGGTATGCATACGAATAAATAGAAATCTTAAATATCACATTCAAAACACAATATCCATGCAACCACAAACCGCAGAGGCATGAGAGACATCTCATTTTGTAGGTACTACAAAAACTATCACTTATATAGGAAGATCATTAAATATGACGCCGAATCTCTTAATATTTTCGAGGTTGCACCATAGTAACTCCCCGTAACCATAGTAACTAGCCCGTACCTCCTTCAAGGTCGCGTTGTTACTACAAATCTCCGAGCGCCGGAAAAGATTAAATTCCGCACTCACCGTATTCCGTAGTTCCTTGTGTTACAGCTGCATTTTTCACATTCTGGCAATTAAGACCGTCTTTGAACCACAGTTCTACGACCGATATTAAGAAAGTTACGACGATGAAGACGATTCTCTGAAGCGAATAGAGTTACTATGGTGAGACCTCCTAGCTCCATCCGCTAGCCCGTACCTCCTTCAAGGTCGCGCTGTTACTACAAATCTCCGAGCGCCGGAAAAGATTAAAATCCGTACTTTGCGTATTCCTGAGTTCCTTGTGTTACAGCTGCTTTTATCTCACTCTGAGGATTAAGACCGTCTTTGAACCATAATTTTATGTCCGATATTAAGAAAGTTACGTCGATGAAGACGATGCTCTGAAGCGGATAGAGTTACTATGGTGAAACCCCGAAAATATTAAGAGATTCGGCGTCATATTAATGATCTTGCTATATATGTAAAAGTTTTTGTATTACCCACAATATAAGATGTCTCTCATGTTTCTGCGGTTTGTGGTTCCATGGATATTGTGTTTTGCGTGTGATATTTAAGATTTCTATTTATTCATATGTATACCTTGTTCCAAATGAGTCCAGTTATGCACACTGTAATTAAAGCGTCTAGTTGCCGTATGTTTGCTCTTATGAAGCGGTAAAGCCTCCTAGCTCCATGCGCTAGCCCGTACCTCCTTCAAGGTCGCGCTGTTACTACTAATCTCCGAGCGCCGGAAAAGATTAAAATCCGTACCTAGCGTATTCCGTAGTTCCTTGTGTTACAGCCACTCTTTTCTCATTCTGAGGATTACGACCGTCTTTGAACCGTAATTCTATGTCCGATATTAAGAAAGTTACTTCGATGAAGACGATGCTCTGAAGCGGATAGAGTTACTATGGTGAAACCTCGAAAATATTAAGAGATTCGGCGTCATATTTAATGATCTTCCTATATAAGTGATAGTTTTTGTAGTACCTACAAAATGAGATGTCTCTCATGCCTCTGCGGTTTGTGGTTGCATGGATATTGTGTTTTGAATGTGATATTTAAGATTTCTATTTATTCGTATGCATACCTTGTTCCAGATGAGTCCAGTTATGCACACTGTAATTAAAGCGTCTAGTTGCCGTATGTTTGCTCTTATGAAGCGGTAAAGTCTCCTAGCTCCATCCGCTAGCCCGTACCTCCTTCAAGGTCGCGCTGTTACTACTAATCTCCGAGCGCCGGAAAAGATTAAATTCCGTACTTTGCGTATTCCGTAGTTCCTTGTGTTACAGCTGCTTTTATCTTACTCTGAGGATTAAGACCGTCTTTGAACCATAATTTTATGTCCGATATTAAGAAAGTTACGTCGATGAAGACGATGCTCTGAAGCGGATAGAGTTACTATGGTGAAACCCCGAAAATATTAAGAGATTCGGCGTCATATTAATGATCTTGCTATATATGTAAAAGTTTTTGTATTACCCACAATATAAGATGTCTCTCATGTTTCTGCGGTTTGTGGTTCCATGGATATTGTGTTTTGCGTGTGATATTTAAGATTTCTATTTATTCATATGTATACCTTGTTCCAAATGAGTCCAGTTATGCACACTGTAATTAAAGCGTCTAGTTGCCGTATGTTTGCTCTTATGAAGCGGTAAAGCCTCCTAGCTCCATCCGCTAGCCCGTACCTCCTTCAAGGTCGCGCTGTTACTACTAATCTCCGAGCGCCGGAAAAGATTAAAATCCGTACCTAGCGTATTCCGTAGTTCCTTGTGTTACAGCCACTCTTTTCTCATTCTGAGGATTACGACCGTCTTTGAACCATAATTCTACGTCCAATATTAAGAAAGTTACGTTATATGTTAGTATGGGAATAAATGAGTTATTGCTATGAAACGCATAGAGTTGCTATGGTATAACATCGAAATTCTTGGAGGAATTGGCGTCATAGTTAATGCTAATCCTCTTGGGGAAATAGCTTTTATCATTCTCTTCAAAATGAGATGCCTCCCATGTCACTGTGTTTCGTGGTTGCCGAGATCTCGATATTAAAGCTTTCTCTTTATTCATTTGTTCTCTCAGCCCAAGTAATATTGAGCCACTCTTTTCGGCCCACTTGACTCTCGGCGGCGTCCTTGTCATGCCCTTGGGTGACCTTCACGACCGTATCGGCTCTGTGGATTCCCCACACCCTTCCCACTTTTGACCTTGAATGGCCCATTTCCACGTGTTTTTCTCCGATTTTTGAGTTCGAGAAAATTTGGGTTTCGGCTACGGATATCACAATTTCGGTGAAGGGTTAAAAAGGGCATAAAGGATTAAGGTTTCGCGGGGAAATTAGGGACAAATTCCACCGTAAGATGGACTCTCCCATTGGCTGTTTAGTGGCGCTGTTACCGCGAGCGAGTAAGGCGGCATCTTCGAAGTAGAAGAGTCAATGCTATTACGTAGGTACTAGAATAGTTTTTTCTTCTACGGTTTGTTTCATGTACCATTCCATCTATGAATAATCTTATTACAATATCGATTATGCATCATTTAATACCCATATTTAATAATAAACTACACCGAATGATAATGAACTTTACAGCTTTACACTAAAGTTTAATATTGCTCTGAAATTACATCTGATGATATTTGATGCCTATTTTTTATTAAACACGGCAACAATATAATCTTCCTCCCGCAGTTTCCGCTAATATTCCTAGGTATCACTGCTCTCTGGAAACATGCAGTAATAGACTAAACTTCGCGTCCTGCGGAGTTAATTTGATCCGCACCACTGATTTAACTCAGTCTACACTAAGGGGCGGAGATAATTATCTCCTCCTTAGGTATGTGGCTATATTTTGTAATTTTCACCAACCAACAGGATAATAATTTAATCTCTACCAATCTTTTGAGGGTAAAATGACTTCCAAAAATCCACAAACATCTGGTGTTCCGCGGTAGCTGTGCTGGTTAAAGCATTCGAATCAAAGTGAAAGGAGTTGAGTTCAAATCTCGGCCGAGGAAAAACATTTCTTCAGCGTATTTTTACATTCTATTGACCTGAATAATTTTCTCTCAAGTGTTTCGCTCTTCTCCCCTCCCCTATATTCCCGTTATTTTTCGCAATTTCTCATTCACGTTTATATTTTGAATAAGTATGATAACCCCAGGCAGTCTTCAACTTTTGCACAAATTTCCACATCTCTTTTTTCCTTTTGGATGATATTTACCATTTCAATCAAATAATATATACTGTAAATCATATGATATTATTTACCTGCATTTCATGGGAAGCTGGCGATATCTTCTGCTGTGCAATTAACAATGTACGATAATTTACAATGCTGATAAGAATGGAGGAATTTATTTTCCAAGCCGTTAGCAGTGGTACATTTACAAAACCTGAAAATTTTACAGGGACCTATTTCAATTTATTTCCCTGCTGTTGTGAGGGCAAATGCACATCTGCCATACTTATGGCAGCAGCTGAATATTAACAGTACTCAATTCCAAAATGGAAAAGGGTCTAAGGCTCTACTTCAAATCACTTCTTTCAGTACAAAGAATATCCGCAAATCTCAATTCTTTCAATTATCCTCTCCATGGGCAGTTCTCCAACTCTACGTCACTCTAGTAATCTGCTCATATTCCTGGTGTATGATAGCTGTACCTAATGTAAGAATGTCTTCTTTGGGGTCCGCAAGCCTGAAACACTTAACAAGAAGTAAAAAGAATTAGTTTTCTCAATGTTGTATGAGAATAGGCTGAAAAAGAAAAAGCAGAAATCAGAGGGAAATTGATGCCTTTCCAGTTCGACAAATAGATTTAAAACAGGTTGAAAATTAAGTCAGAGCTACCAACTGAAGGAAAGAAACTAATTCAAGCTGTTTCACACTGGCCAACATTTATTTGACTGAATCTGTTTCTAAAAGATGCCTTAACCTAGCGGAGCAACAGAAAAATTGGTTATGGGTGGTACAGTGATAGAATTTTACTCGTCAAACGGAAAATAAAGCCATTAAGGAACACTTAAGTCAAGCAGGTGTTTATTCCAACATCTAAAAATATGGAGGGCGAAGTGGAGTCAACCTATGATGGCTTGAAGGAACTGACACTTAGTGTAAAGGGAGAGGAAAATTTGTTGATTATTGAGGAATAGGATGTGGTGGTCGGGGAAGAAGCAATAAAAGAGGTAGTGAGAAGATATGGGTTGGGCAAAATGAATTAGAGGAGATTGGCTGGTTGAATTATGCTCAGTCCACAGTCTTGTGGTGACTACTAGTAACACCAAGTTCAACCACCATCCTTGTAGACACTACAGCTGAAAAGCTCCTTGTGACATGAGGAATTAATATTAGATTTCATTCGAATCAAAAAGAGATTACGGAAAAACCAGATAAAGGCAGAAGTAGTAAGTAGCAGCTATGCTGGTTCAGACATTAATAGCAGGGTTGGGTCAGTAGAATATTCTGTGTAGGAAATGCATAATCTATGTGTATATTCTACCATAGAATATTGCTAATATATACATATTCTATGCGTAGAAAATTAATTTTACATATACTGCTAAAGAAGTGATTACGATTATTGGAAAATTTTATTTTAACAATATACTAATACATTTTAATAATTAAACCTATATTTAGTTCATTTTCAACTTAAATAGCCTATTACAAGCCTATGATTGCTAGGCCTGTCCAGAAATCAATAACTATCCAAGACTGAACTGTCTAAATGCCAAATTATCCACGAGTCAAAGCAATATTTTCAAGAATAATTGGTGTAGGCCCGAGTCATTTGTAGCCACTTCATATCATTTTTTAAATTTTCTATGGCAAGTACTTGCAATTAGTTAATTATATATGCAGTAGGCTAGATTAAGGATTATATTAACTGGTATTTTAATTGAAGTGAAATTATGCCCATTGCCAATAAGTGAAACACTATAGGAAGTATATTACTGCACCTCTATCAAGGCTAAGAGAAAGTTACCATCAAAAAACAACTTAAGAGTGGTATGTTTACTTGTTGTTCCAGGGCTAACTGCTCTCTTTATTGCTGGTCAGTTCTCTTTCAGACATAGAAAGGTATCTCTATTGTTTTATAACTACAATTATGATGTATTTTTGGGAGTTCTACGGAATGATTACAACATAATACAAATAGAAAACGCCAAGAATTAGAATACAATAAAGCCACATGGAGAAAAGATTAGTCTCCAAGTTGTAAGATTAAAGCAATAAAACTATAACTTTGGGTCCTGTTAAGTCTCATCTTTGACAAGTTGGCATTTAGTATTGTTTTATAGTATTAAATTGGAGATACCGTATAGGACAGTGTCGGCCTACTTAGTTTTTAATGCCTATCTTGAGTTATGTGGGATAGATAGATATTCAGCTGGAAACACTAGGGCCATCTATATATATTAATTTTGTAGTGTGTCAGTCATTCTGTATCCATTTTGTTTTTCTGTCTATTTTTGAGCTAAAAGAGTGAGGTTTGATGCGTTGAATGTGGAATCTCTGTCTTCGTGATTTGGTAGTAGTTTTGGATTTTTATTGGGCGAGTGGCAGGGGGTGTTAGGTCACCAGCCGTTCGAAGGTGTAAGTTATTTGGAGATGAAATGGAGACATGAATTAAAAGGAGTGTATTTAGTAAGTTTAAGTAAGATCCAAAAGAGAGGCTGCTTGGGTGTGTGGCAGGAGGTATTAGGTAACCATACGTTCAAAGGTGTAAGTTATATTTTTGGGTTGTGGTTGCAACAACCAGATACTGAGGGAGAGTGGAAGAGTGTTAAGGTTGGAACAAAAGAAACCCACAGTGCTCTCCTATTCAAATGGCTTTAAAAACAACAAAGGAGAACAGTGAATGAAAAAAAAAACATTTTCACCAAGGAGCTATCATTAGACTAGGACACTTACCCCCTGTGGGAACATACCCCTGCTCACAGAGTGAGCAGGCTAGCTGCCTGCTAGTACATATATAAAGTTCCTTGAGTACGCTTAAATGTTTTCATTTCTTATTCTATGAACATAAATGATTGACACCCCCTTTTGAGGTGTAGGCCTACCTATCTAAATTATAAAACAATTATAAATAAATATTTAAGGAAGAGGTGTGAAACAGGTTATTTTGCTGCATTAAAGGGCCACAGGTTAACATTTTCCTTCGTTGTATGCGAGGTCAACATTTAGTAATCACTCTTGTTTCCTAAATCAGGGCAAGTCCCAACTAAATATATGTAAATACTATAATTAAACAATAGAGTTGAGAGAACTGCAATAAAACAATGATTTAGGAAGACTGACATTATTTGTTCAAGGTAATGTAATTTTGTAACCACGAAATCAATGCAATACTGTATTTTTTCCATTGTAATTTTCTACATTTTATTAAACATAAAACATTATTTTTCAGACAAAAAAATAATCAACATAGTATTCTACATAATCTACACTATTTTCTACGTGTATGTAGAAAAATAATATTCTACGTGTTATGACCCAACCCTGATTAATAGTGATCACAATATCCAAATAGCAAAATGTAATCTAAAACTCATAAAATTAGAGAGGAGAGGAACAAGGAAATGGCAACTACATAGGCTTATGTACAAAGATACTTCAAAAAATACAGGGAAAGGACAACTAAATCCTTAGAATTAAATATAGAAGACGATATCAACAAAAAGATGAATGTATTGACAAGGAAAATTTTGACAGCAGCAGAGGAGGTAATAGGAAGGAAAATGGCAGAGGGTAGAAAGGATTGGATAATTCAGAAAATAATAAAGAAAATAAATATGTAGATGGATTTGAGGTACTCAAATCAACTAGAAGACTAGTTAGAGAACAAAGAGCTATGGATCCAAATATAGAGTGCAAATAGGCCATAGAAAAATTTTTGGAAGAAGAGTGCAAGGAAGCAGAAAAGATCATGGCTGATGGGAGGATGGAAGTTGTTTGTGTGCATTATCCTCCTTTGGTAAGAGGATAGTGAGATGGGGCGTGTAGAAGAACAGTATAGGAGATTTGCATACGATGAGAAGGCCATACTAAATGATTAAAGGGAATGCATTGAGACACTATACTATGAGAAAGGACTATTGTAGTAAGAGATAGAATCAGTAGAACAATTTAATGCTAAGGAGATTCCATCCTAGCAGATGAATTTCATAGGCAATACAAAAACCCAAGGAAATTAAGACACCTTGAATCAATAATATCCCACGAGAACTGATCCAAGCATCTGGCAAAGATTTCCTGCAGTTCATCCACGAGATAATGTCAGTTATATGAAATGGGAAAGATACCATACAACGTCACTACATGTCTTAGTCCCGGTCTCTTATAAAAAGGCTAACATCTGTACCAATAATATCAAATGTCCTGATTGGATGGGTAGGAAAGAAATGCTAATGATGGAGGAGGTGCCATATGCTGATTCAGTCAGATTGTTTTGGCTGTTAGGAACATATTGCATTTCTCTAAGGACGTGTCAACTCTTTTTCACTGTCAGGAGAACCACGATATTATCAGTGAATCAAAGCATTGGGATCCTTGTAAGGTGTGAACACTATTGAATAGAGTCTACTATCTAATGCATCTAAAATTTTAGCCTATATGTTGCTATGGACAATTTAAGAAATGATAGAAAGGGTACTATGGGATGACTTATTCAGGCTTAGAAGGAGAAGAGGAACACACAAAGCTATCTTTGCTGACAGGTTGATTTTGAAGAATATAATCACTAAGGATAAGGCAACATACATGGCCTTGTTGATATCAAAAAAGCTGTTGATAATGTAGCATGGAATGAGCTGTATGAAATACTAATTGAAATTAGTGAGAAATTTAAGGAAAGAAGAGTGATGGAAATGTAAACACAGCTGAGACAATTGTGATGACGAGTGGAAAGTATGAATAGGAAGTTAGGACAGAAAAGGAAGTTAGACAAGGATACACACTATAACTCTTCATTGTAAATACGTATACAGGGAACATGAGAGATACTCCTTGAAAGAAATCAAAGGGGAATAGAAGTGCTAGAAAAAAGGATCTCAATCCTTAGATTCACATCTTCTCCTGGACAGTGAGGAAGAGTTGACACATCCTTAGAGAAATGCAATGCTCCTGACAGCCAATACAATCCTACTGGATCTGCATATGACACCTCTTCCATCATTAGCATTTCTCCCCTACCCATTCAATAAGGACATTTGATATTATTGGTACAGATGTTAGGAAGCATAAATATTTTTATAATTGAATTTTCCTATTACCTAAATTTTTCTTTTGGATCAACACTGTTTGAGGTCCGAAGAAGAAATTAAAGGTCACTCCTTAGGGCAAATTTTCATTTGCTATTTGAATGTGATAAAATGTTATATCCAGAAAAAAACAAAATGTGATGTTACAAACCACTCTCCTGTCCTGGAGGCCACCACTATTACTCCAGTCACTAAAACTCCAAAGAATCTCTCAGTTATGCTCTCTGAGGAAATTGACACTCTTTCAAGAAAGACTGTCCCACAACATGGGAGATAGAAAATTACACAAATAAGCAGTCCAGCATTCACCCACAGAGTTCACATTACTAAATGTAGTCAGATTACATAATGAAACAATCCACTGGTAACATTACACATGGACTTACCTGCGAGTGCCAGCTGTCTCCTCCGCCTTTACTGATTATGACCTTGACTCTGAAAAATAAATCTAGAAGTGTAAAGAGAAGTGAGTGGTTATCGAATAATTGCATCGATTTGTGTTGGTGCTAGATACCCAGCAAAGACAAGATGTCAATGTAATGTTCCCAGCATAATAAAATCTAATCAAATATGGTACTTTATCCTCCCAGGAGGGTTCATCACCCAAACCACAATAGCGAGAACTACAACATTTTCATCTCTTTTGAGTTTAGAATGGCATTTGATTTGATGACCATGGGACAAATCTCAACGAACAAGTCTCAATAAAACCAGGAGTGTGGCTTCAACTACCATATTTATATTTCTTCCTTTCATATGTTCCTCCTCACAAAGAAATAATTTTGGAAAGCACACACACAACTGATGATGCACCCTACACCAGCCATAAAGATACCTCCAATCAATATACTGTTATGCACATTAAAATACACTGAAAAGGTAAGAGCATGGATGTGAACACCAGTCATAGCTGTTCAAGGGAACTGCAGCAAAGTGACGAGAGATGACAGTCTAAGAACTACATAATATTCCAAAACTCAGTCTTTCAGCACTAAGTAATAAAAGGAATTTGCTTACTTTAACAATAACTCAAAATAATAATCATTTAAAAACAATTATTCACTTGATTCCATATCGGTATTTTTATTATCAACCTATAAAAAAACTATTAAGCGTATAATACAAAACTTTCTTGTTAAAAGAAAACAACTTTATTTTGAATTTCTTAAGTATATTACAATACACCTACAGCTGTGCAATCATTTAGTTGACAGTTGACACCTTATATAACACTACAGCAAGACCATCTTCATACAAATACACCCCAGTTAAGGAACCTGCCTAGCACAGTCCAGGGAGGACAAACAGCCAGATCTCAGTTCTTTCCCTTACATTATTAATATAATCAAAATGGAAAAACTTTTGAAGTTTATCCTTGGACTGATTTCACATTCATGATGGGTCATAAATTTACAGAGGACGTCAGATTCCACCACATCATATTCTTGAAATGCATACAATATGATGTTTCAATTAGTCTCTAGCATAACAGCCATACAGTTGCCCATGCAATGGTCTTCTGGGAATGAGTGGGCATGAGGGAGGACAAAACTATAGTGCCTAAAATATTCCATGGACTAAAATCGGCTGCTTCCTAACAGGGGTATGTTGCATCTTTGGGTAACTGTAGCCAAAAGATAGGTCAAACACAGCAACCTCTAATTGGGTACTTTTCTTTAGGATTTATCTTCATTCATATACATCTTCTTTATCTGCTACATATCTCACAATATCACCAGGTTTGAATAACTTCTCTGCATCAGAATCAGGGATCTCGAATCCTGAGAAAAGAAAGGTTTGATTTAGTTGTATTTGGGGAGAAAAAATCATTAGAAGATGAATAAAGCTGATTGTTATTCAGGTCACCCAATAAAAATGATGCAAGGGTGATTGACAAAATTGATCTTATTACCACATACTATGATAAACTTGAATTATTTTTTAGTAGCTACGTCTGGTGGTATGTAACTGGAGAAAGACTGCATCTTTCTAAGGCAATGGGAATAAACTCAGGATAGGGAGAAAGAATCATCTAAAGTGGTATGACTGTGCTTACAAACAATAAAAAGTAACGTTGACCAAATTTGTGAGAAAAATATTGGATAAAATTAATGTACTTCCCTGCTAACAAAAACAGAACCAAGTAAAAAAGTAGCATTAGTTTTGCCTGCATCACAGGATTAAATTTAGCCCGATGCAAAATGATGAACTTTTCTCCCTGGCTTCGAGAAAGACCCAGAGTTCCTTCCATTTTACCAACCTAACTAGCTCAAGGCTCAAGTAGGGGCCTCATGTCCTGCCAGTGCAGTAAAATAAAACACTAACCAGTGTAAACCCTTTGTACCATCACTTCAACAACCACTTGCAGTACCAGACAGTAGCTAAGAAACTTTGGAGAGCCTTCTCTCTCCTGTCTTTTCCAAATGCAGCAGAGTTTTCATTAAAAACAAATTTAATGGTTGTTAAGCATATTTATCACAGCCAGTGTTAGGGTACATATGTCCATAAGGAAAAAATATTAATCCTTGGTGACTTTTTCCCACCACAAAAGTTAATGACGAGCTCATTTTAAGACGATGATGCCCCTCACTTAACAATGGATGATCCCTCACTTAACAATGATCAAAGAGACATTTATACATCACCTTTGAAATTAGAGATTAAACTATAAAAGTTTATTTTAAATGCAGCTGAGCAAAAATAACCTCAAAAATAGCTGTTTGAACGAAAATGTTCAGGAGCTTTTCCATCCCGTGAAAATCCAAAATAAAAAATACATATACAAATTTTTAAAATATTTTTTTAAGCTATTACACACATGGAGACTTTCTCCATATGATGGCAATTACTCACACATGTAGCACAATTTAAAGATATCACATATCTGGGGAAATAGCGCTTGAACTATCCAAAATGCCCAACACATTTAAAAGAGAAAGATAATGCAACAAGAACCCATGATTAAGTGATAATGTGGAATGCACTCTAGACTAAGGGCAGAAATTGAAAAAAAATCAGGAAAACAAATCACCACGGATATATTGTACTCGAGATGAATCTGAGTTAAAATACACAACTTCAAGAACAATTCTAATAAAATGCTGATCTCCTCTATCTAGAACATCAAGTACATAATAACACAAGAAAATGCCATTGACTTCATCACAAGTTATAATGCCCAATCTGGCTTCCATTTCTAAGATCCTCCTTTCTTGACATACTAGGAGTATCAGCTATGTTTTCCAGAGAAACTGAGAACAAAACTTATCTTTTACTAGCTCCTATACCTTGAGACACCACTTTCCTCACAATTTCTAATTTAACCAGCAATAATATAGCTCAGGAAAACAATTATGATTGCAATGCATTATAACAGCCATCACAGAAATAATTAGTTTATAATTACCACATATAACGTATGAATTAATGATATTAAAAAGCTGGGTCGGAACACCTTGAACTGTATACTCCTGTCCAAAAAAACTTACCACCTCGGAGCCAAAAAATTTCTAAGTCCTGAGTTGACGTCGATGTGACAACACGGTCAAACCACGCCCCCTGCACGGGAAGGCAATAAACAAACGGGACGGGACAAAGACCTTCCTCCCCACAGTTGGAGGGGGAGAATGAGGGGGACTATGCTCGACGGGAAAAATTTGACCTGCGAAAGGAAATTCTCAATGGTGGGAGGGGAGCCCAGGCTTCTGTTCGCTATATGTGTGAGCGAGAATGAAAGGGGGATAGCCCGTTTCGGTTGCTCCAAGAGACCAAGACCTCTCGTTGACGACGACTGCTAGAAGAAGAAGTGGAAAGCCCAATCTTCGTCTTGTGTAATGGAGGTTCACGAAGTTCACTTTCGTGTTTCTTTAAACTCGCATGCTACAGAGATGCACACGTAAATGAAATCTGAAGATGATATTAACTGCTTGAATTGACTATATTCTCAAAAAGAAAAATCGAAATCCTGGACTAAGATTCGATTTTTGCGTAAAAAATAAATTTGTTATCGTAGCTGGTATCATAAATGTTTCCTCTGCCGCGTTTGGAACATTGGGACTATGCGTCTGTGAATGTTAACGTGATATTTTTCCCACAAATAGCTTTATAGCTCCCTCTTAGAAACATCATTTACTTCAAAGTTGGATTAAAATAACTCTGTACCCAATAATTCCACTGTTAGAATGTTTTTAAACCAACTTCCATCCACTGAAATAAAAAATTCTCCATTCACTCAATTTTTGTTTCCCGTTAGAAATTACATGGGATTAAATACGCTGCTTGCCGGACAGAGACTTTTTTTGCCACATAATGTTAACACTTGGTCCAACTTCGTCTCATCAGCGTATGTTAGACTGCAACCTTCTACTTCATTATTAAAATAAACCTTTGGTCGAGAGGTAGGGACTCGATCAAAATGATTTCCCAGGGCAGCTTTCAAATATCAACTCCATAACTTTTCAGTCGTTGGATTGGGTATGTTGTTTACATCGCATTTGGAAAACGGTGCATTGGCCACTGGGGTTCACATCGCACGTTTTCTGCCATGGTTATTCTTGGAAGATGTGATAAATGCAGGGTAAATACATTAGTAAATTTTCCCTGTTCCCAAATTCACTGATTCTTTGCATTTAATTCATCTTACAGAGCTCTACTACGCCACTGGAAGAACTTCATTATTCTATGGACTTCCTCCCTAAATTCAATGACACTGATATCGTCTACATGATTACGAGTAAAAATGAAATAGCTGCCGACGTTGGTATAATTGGCGGACAGCTTTGAATATCGGTAACATTCCTTTCTGAAAAATCTTTTTAATCTAATCATAATCTTTACCGTAATTGTAATCTTCATGAAAAGGGTATGGCAACGGAAACCAACTACTTCGGCTCCTTATCGACACAGAACCTTCATATTCAATGTAATAATAAACGGGAAATATTTCCAAATGGTAATGGTTGGCAAGACACACCTCAATAATTACTGGCTTTATTTACACAAGTCATTGATTGAATCGTCATACCCATGGTCATACCTTTCCGATAACATGTGATTTCTTGTTGCTTAATTTTGTTTGTAATGATGTTACGATGTCTCAATTTTATTTCTCATGAAAATCTTTGAAATCGACCAGACACATAGCCTAAACATTATATCTCTACGGTTGAAAATAACTCGATGTCACTTATTTGACTAGGAAGTGCCGTAAATACTATCTTCAGTTCTCTCAATTAGTGAGTTCAGCCTCCACTCCATTACCAAAATCAATTGCGTTGAGGCAACATTCTGTCGACCCCATATATACATTTCTGGGAGAGCAATAAACATTCCACACAAAAGAAAGCCCTTCCCACAACCCTGGATTGAGAAAAGGCTCCACTCTTAACTCTGACCTAAACAGGGCTGCGGTTTCTTTCTCAGCTGGGAGTGGGCATATCGGAGAAGTGTTGTTTTTGAGCTGTTTCCAATCATTTGGGTTGTTTTGGACTTCTGTTTCCTTAATAGTGAAGGAGAAAGGGGGCAGATCTGCTAAGTTAGACAATGTCAAGATGCCTCATTCACAACAGCTTTAAGGCACTGAGAGGATATGTCCATTAGAGGTGATAGAATACTGCTTTCTCTAACACCATGTTGGCTATCTCTGGTCTCCATCGTCGTATATATTTCTGTGATAATTTTCTCATCGTATTCTTAAATGTTAAAAAGTATTTATGAGCTGATGTAATACGTATTGTATTTTATTTTCATATCTGAAAGACCTCCATCACACCACCAAAAGCACCAACAAAGCGCTTTGAATATGGATAACGTTGGTGGTTTCCGGCGATACTTTATGGAATTTACTAAACATTTTGAAGAATAGAGTAAACTTTATTTTTCCACAGTGAATTTAATAACTTGCGACCATGGTTTCGATAATTAACGTCAACATCAGGTGATGATGATGACGTTAATCGTTGAAACCATGATCGCAACTTATTAAATTCATTGTGGAAAAACGAAGTTTACTCTATTCTTCAAAATGGATAACGTTGATCACGCTGACATCTCTAACAGGATCTCAGCGGAAAGGTGAAAAACCTTTCCGCTGAGAATTCCTACAAGTTGAACATTGGCGTAATCCTTATCCAGTCCTATTTTTCAAATGAATAAAACTCTCACTGTTTGTTTATACAATGCTGCTTGAGTTTATCGGAGACACAATTATACAAATTACTTGGCCCCAACGTTTCATGTTCTCTGCTGGGAACTTCAGTAGACTGCTAATGCTGTCCTTTGTTTTTTACCATTGATGCAGGAAACTCCAAAGAAAAAGCTGGAAATTTTATATTCTATTTTTTAAAGTATATCTCCATAAAAATCATCTCATTAGGACTTTACCGCGACTCATAGTATATTAACACTAAATGCGAAATGTTATGTTTCTCTCGGAAAATGGTAAGGATGCGACAAAGGCTCTACGCGATGCAGATGGTAATGATGAACGTTGAAGACTATTATGGGGGTGTATAGTATATTTCCCCATCTCTGCTTATCTAAGAATTCCACTTCAGTACGCCAGAGGCAATACTGAGAACCCCTAACCTCGGTCCCCCGAGGGAACCCTCGCCTTCATGAACCTTGGGTGAAAGAGCCCGACCGACCACTAGACCGCTCCTTCTCCCCCACTACAATCTGAAAACAATGTCGCTGCCTCCTTCCCTTGCATTCTTATGCAGGTCTCACTAGGAAGACGAGTGAAGGTGGCGAAGAGGCTTTCTTTCTTTTTGGTGTGTTTATAGTTCACTCGGTTAAGTTGGTGAATGTGCGATTACAACCAGGGCGGGCTTTCCATCACTGGTGGTCGTGGATGTTCATTTTATGTTTAATCATCAGAGGGTACCCGTTGAAATTCAGCGAGAGGGAATAAAATATTGAATATGACTTGGAGGATACTATCAATATCCTCTCAATTCCCTGCTTGAAGTGTATAAGTCAGGGGTGGTCAACCAAAATGATCTTGCAGGCCACTTTGGAAATGCCTCATAACTCTGCGGGCCGCATATAAAGCCTGAATCACACGATCATTTATTCCGTCCCTTCTAAGGGATAGCTCCAATGATAGCTCGTAAATGATCGTGTGACGCGAACAAAGTCAGGGACGGCTCCAGCGATAGGGATCCCTATCGCTTTTTCCATCATTGGACACGTCCCTTTTTCCATCCCTGAAGGCATCGCAGACTCCACCATTTAGTCAATCAGAGCAGTAAAGAGCGACGCTACGTTCCACTTTCAATGGAATGAGAGTAGTAAACAAATAGAAATGATGTGAAAAGGGATGGAAAAAGGGACGGCCAAAACGACCGTGTGATTCAGAAAATGATAGCTCGAGCTATCATTGTCACGGTCCCTGAAAAGCTATTATTGGAGCTATCCCTCAGAGGGACGGAAAAAATGATCGTGTGATTCAGGCTTAAAATTATATATCCCCATATTAGATTTAGACCCACTATAGACACTATTTTGGAGTGAAAAATTGAAACAATGTGTCATAATTATTGTGTTAAAGTTATTGAATGAAAATGTGATGAATTTTGTGGGCCGGAAAAATATTAAAGCTGGGCCGCATGCATCCCGTGGGTTGGCCACCCCTGGTATAAGTAGACGTGAAGCAATTCATGTGACTCGGCAAGACAAATTCATTTGTTGATTAGAACTTGAATGATAAATAAATTAATATGAATTTATAATTTTATCTATTTTAAGCTACTTTATTCTAATTTAGAAAACTTTGTCCAGTACGACAAAGAAATACTGTCAAAAGATATCGTTGAGGGCCGCATCGTGTGGTTTATCATGTTTAAATCGTCTCAGACGTCAACGATGTGTCATATAAAATATTAAACTCAGATAAAAACTTTTTAAGTGTAATAGAATGACTATGCATCCAATTCAATACAATTCAAAACCTCCCAGCGATAACAATCTGCGATTAATGCCTAAATAATGGAACCTCTATCGTATGTTAACCAACGACTTCTTCAGAAATGTAAGCGTAAAAAATGATTCCTACATTCCAAATGACTGTATTCAACCTCTTATCGCGACGGTAATAGACTTTCTGTGGCCTAATACGAGCAAGAGCCATCAAACTCAGAGAAAGTTTCCTGTGCGGCAATGAAGACATGCAATGGATCTTTGACTTCTGTCTTTCATTCCATAAGGGTAGTAATCTTTGTTTCTGTGGCTTCTGAAAACAAGGAAGATTTTGCGATTTTGTCTTCCGACCAACCTTTCTCTCTATGCCTCCCAACCCCAACGGGATAGGACCGACACAATAGACCCAACCCACCCTCACCCCACCCGAGATAATCCCTTACCGGTCAAAAATTTTCACCGGGGGTGATCCCTCTCGTCGAGTAGGTTCCGAAGAAGGCTTCTTTTCTGTCCCGTGCATTTATGGCTTTCCCACACAAGGGGGCGTGGTTCAGCATTGTCACATCGACGTCAACTCGGGACTAAGAAATTTTTCGGCTCCGAGGTGGTAAGTTTTTTTGGACAGGAGTATACTATTCATCAATGAAGAAGATGTGGTACATAGAGACAAACAAGGAAGTGCTTGGTGTGATTGTTGAGGATAGGAAACTTCAGGATGAGATTAGGAGACAAAGTAAGTGGATAGAATAGGTTAAAAGAAGCAAAGGGATGCTTAACCCTTTCGCTCTCATGGAAATTTTATTTTTCATTCACAGAAAACTCACAATATATTTAATGTGTTGGAATTGGAGCCTTTATTTCAGCACCTTGAGCATTTCTGCCAACCAGATGAAGCTGATATATTGGTACATTAAGTCCTCCATTTACATCGGAGATGCATGTTGAAGAAGAGCGACACAAGTCGAAAAACCGTATCCAGATATTCGTAACCACTTTAATCCCACGATAAATCAAGGTGTTAATTTTGAAATTCGTTATTTGTCTTCATCCAGGAAAAAATAGCTATTCCAGATAGGATGATTACGTCTCCGTTATCAAAAAATGCAAGCATGTGCACATACACTCAATTTTAATAGCATTAAACTGGGAAAAACTTTCCAAAGACCATTATCAGCACAAACGTAACATCGAATCAGACGCAAATCAAAATGACACATACCAAGGACTTACTGTACCTTGTGGGTCAAAGGGTTAAAGTCATGATTGAGGGAAAGATTTTCAGCAAGTAAGGAAGGGGATTAATGAGAATATGTTTTGGGGATGAGATGAATAAGGTTGAGATGCACACACAGGTGAAAAAGAAATAATCGAGCTAAATAGGGCCCTGCACGCGTTAGTAACCTGGAGGATTTTCTCTTACTTTCCATAAAACCTACCCTAACTAGTAGATTAAGGTAAATCCAGTGATACGAGTCCACATGTCACTGATTTCATTAAAGCAACATGGACCGCATTATAGGTTAAATTTACAACAAACAATGCTATATTCATTCCAATGATATGCAGTTCATGGACAGATAATAACCTTACACCCGCTTTCCAACAATGCTCAGTGTCTATCTTTTATACATCAGAAGATTCGAGGTCAGCATTGTCAACAATAATTAGAGGTTACAATCCTAGAGAGCTAAAAATGTAGAGTAACACCCAATGTATTGTACAGAAATTTTGTTTTCAATCAAATATATTTAGTGTTACATGGCTAATATTTCATGCAATTTGAAATTCTGCTAAAATTACACTCATACGTCTTGATTAAAGTGCAACAAAAGTTTCGTAATGTAATAAGTGAAACCTAAACACAAATCAAATGTCCATTTGTAATTTTTACTGAGCTGAAGTTAACATTCTACTGATAATAAACACTTGAGTGTGAAAGAAATAAAACAAGAAGCATTACCATTAATTTTTGGACACAAACTTGATGTACTTGAAATAATAACCATTAAAGACTGACAGTGTTACGCAAATTTCTTCTGGAAGAGACAATAGACATACAAAAATAACTTAAGCAATGAAATTTCCATTGGTGTAGACATTAGCACAGAGTGGAGCTCATCAAATGAATCATGCTGAATCAGCAGAATGGAACAATGTGCTCTGGGAAAATGTATAGTAATCTGCTAATAGGCAGCATTATGCAGGTGGATAACAGTTATGGCCAATTTTTTCTGTATAGTTATTTAATATGTTTACAATAAGTATTTGGTAACACAACTTCCTATTACTGAGCTAATGACAACTTCAATTAATGCACGTTTGATGCCTTTACTGAGAATCATCGCAATTGACAACAACCCTAAATTTATTATTGAAGATCCTTCGTGGTTCAGCACACATCCGCTAGGCTCGTCTGTTTTGAAGACAGTCATCTAGTGTAGAGAGTCTGTGATACTAAGGAAGGCAAATGTACTGTTGTGTTGTTAAGATTCCACAATTTCTACTGTACTTGGAAGACAGCTGTCTGCTGGTAGTATGCATGTAACACGTTTGCCAATCATCACAATCTGGGGCTTCATCGCACACAGTTCAAACATATTGTTCGCCGACTAATGTCTGAAACTTCAAAATAGAATTTGAAAGTCAAGTAATCAGTGTTGTTTTAGGCAAATGAAAGTGCGAATTGAACAAAAATCCAGGACTGCTTGTCGGTCCCTTGTATCCCTAAATGCCAATTTTGAATTTCCGTCAGGTTTCTTAGGAGCCACACCATTGAAACTTGACAGAAAAATCCATAACCTTGGCAGGAAACACCAACCAAAGCAGAAGTCAAACTCATGACCCTTAGATTAGCAGGCAAGGACTACACCCAACCACCATTACCTTCAGCCATTTCGGGATAAGTGAAACAATAATTTCATTGACAATAATGCAGTCACAAGTAAAGCATTTGAAGCCAAATATTAATTCAAGCAAGCAAATATTAAGCAAGTAGCCTTCATAAACGAACAATTTCCTACAAGATCTGTATCCTTGGGTTGAGCACCTGGGCTTTGATTGCTGAATTTTTCAGACACCAAACAGCAGCGGGAAAAGTAATACAATGATATAATTGGAAACAATAAACTATTTAGTTAGAATTATGGTAAATATTCTTAATCCTTTCACTTATATAGGCCAGCTAACAAGAGCAGAGGAATCTACACTATACATGCAGAAGCTGGTTACATAGCTTTGCCATGAATAAATGAAAATTGAAATATTTTAAAATGAAAAAAAAACAAAAAGAAATAAATATGTAGAAAAAGTTTAACCCATTGTTTGTCCAATATCCTTGTCACAAATGACAAAACAATAAAGAAGGATAGATATGTCATGTAGGAGAATTCACCATCTGTCATTAAACACTCATCAGTGAATTTGAAAATGTAGCAAATGGAAAAAAATGAGTGAAAATTCAAATTATGATTAACTTCTGAAGTGGTGCTTGACAAAAAAAGTTAAAAATTAAAAACTAAGCAATACTTACCAAATTCATCTTCTATTGCCATGATAACTTCTACATGATCCAAAGAATCAAGTCCAAGATCATTCATGAAGTGGGAATCTAGGGTGAGCTAAGGAAAAACCAAAAGTCATTACAATAATGAACTCAAAAACAATCACATTCTTCCTGAAAATTTACAAAAAAGTTAACATTCAAAGAGATTAACTTCACCACTAACTTGTTACGGTCAAAATAGCAATCTTACTAGGCAAGGAAATCATCCAATCACTGGCTGGTGATTGACAGAGATTAACACCGAGCATTACTGTAAAGGTTACATGAACTACTTACAGAAAGCCATACCTTTGCTTCAGCCTCAACAATATTTCCAATGCAAGATAATGAAGTTACCAATTTACACTATATACCGTATTCACTCGAATCTAAGACAACCCCTTATTTGGATGACTCTTAAAATAAAAAATGACTATATTTAGCCTCATCATTGCAATAGTCATGTGCTTTGACATGTGTATATTTTTTCCTCCGCCTGTAGTGAATATGATTGCCTTTTAATATGAAATATCAAAGGGTAACATTTGAGATAAAACAAAAAAAGTTTAAAATAATTTTTTTTTAATTATGTTAAAACAATAAGTTCAAGAAAACAAAAATAAAAAAGCAACTTACACAATGTACCAACATCTAAAGAATGAAATATATATTCTCCCCATAATAAAGTAAACACAAATAAACACTCTGAACAACATAAAATTTAGATACTTTTCTCAAGAGCATTAAATAAAATTCCTTTATTAATTGTCACCACCTTCAATGGAGCCTTCACTATTTTCATCACTGTCATTGCCAATCTCATCATCTCTATCACTCTCCCACAGAATGTCATCTTCACTCCCATCCAGAGCATTTGATAAACAGCACTTTTTGAATCCTTCCACAATTGTATTGGTATTTATTTGTCACCACGATGCCTTAATCCACTGACAGAGTAAAGCAACTTCAGGTTTCTTCATATTTCCATTTGGCGTTAAATTGTGAGTGCCACTCTGTAACCACTCAAAAACTCACTCTTTGAATTCCTGCATTGATATATTTAGCCCTCTTGCAACTTCGTGAGCTTTCATTGCCATATCGGCCATCAAAATAGGCATGCCATTTTGCCAGTTTGTACGGACAAACCTAACTACTTCTTCTACACCTTAGAATCGGCCTGACTTTGGAGTCAGGCCGTTCCTGGAAGATTTAGCTTTCTCTAGTTCGTGTTTCGTAGATTTCCATCTATGCACATTAGCCTCCAATACGCCAAACTGTCTGCTTGCATAACAGTTTTTGTTTTTTCTGCTTGATGTATGACAACAAGCTTAAAATTAGCATTGTAACTACATCTTATTCCTTATGGTAACTTTCCCTTTGCACTCATGCCACCTATTTCAACATAATTGCCATTTTTTCTTAAGGGTAATAGAAATACATAAACATAAGTAAACAGTAAACATAAGTAATAGAAAGTAGCATGCAGCACTTGAAATTAGAATTCACCACGTTTTGATATATTTGTAATTAATAGCGGAAAGCACCAAATGATATCAGCCTTCATTTGTTCCCAAGGTGGCACCCTACGCGCTTGATAGAAATACGTCGCTGTGGTCACAGACGTTCATTATTAATCGAAAGAATTAACGTACCTGTAATTGTTAAATATTATTACACCACATTATTAATTGTTCATTTCAGTAGTTAATTCCAGAGATTATCATAGAATATGTTCTTATGAATTATTTAACCATACATATGTACAATTCACTGAATAACACCGATTATACACGTACTTATACTACATATTCAAATCCAAGACGAGACTTGATATTTGCAGTTGAAATTTGGACAAAAAAGGTCGTCTTAGATTCAGATGAATACGGTATACAAATAACCCATCATATTCTAATGTCTAAACTGCACAAAAACTCTTCTTCGAGATTTGATAAAAATTTTCCTCTTCAAGAGCCTTACTTAGGGCATTCACACAATTTATAACAGGAATCTCCTTGCACACTATAATTTGCTATCTTTTGACATTACATGGCAAAATTAATGAAATGAAAAGATGAGTACTGCATTCAACATATCCTTAATCAGCATTGTGACTGGAATTGCTGTAAATAAGTCAGATTTATTTCTATGAAAAACTTCATACAAGTGTTCTAAATAAAACTTATGAGAGCCCCGAAATAAATATACTTCCACCTAAAGTCAGACAATGGCATTTACGTGAGAATCTGTCAAAATTAAAACTAATTTGACATTGTAGATAAATCAGCATTTCTGAATTACCCTTCTGGGAAATATTATAAAAAATAAACTAGAATCAACAATATCAGACAGAAAAGCCAGAAAAAAGTTTATTAGGACAGCTCTCAAAGAAAGAGAACTAGTAAGGTACTAATGTTTAACAGCTCTCAAAAGTTCTAAAGAATAATATTCATTTACAATGACTGAGAAATTCCAAGGAGGACGTGAGGAAAGGTAAATGTAATGCCCAAAAATGTAAAGATGTAATGTAAAGATAAATGAAATGCCCAAAAATTGAGAAAATTAATGCTTTGCAATATTAATATCACTCTGAAGTTAACTTTTTGGTAATTGTAACAGGAACTCTATGATCGGGTCAATCAATCACGCTCAATATTTTTTTGGACAAGAAGCTTATCTAAGAGACTTAAAACATATTGTGAAACACCAAAAAAGGAATTAGAAAAATCTTTCCATAAGAGCAACACAGACTCTTATTTAAAACTAATTAGCATAACTTCATAATTAATCTATTACTTTGAAATGGAAGATTAGGTTTATCGTCACTTTATTAAACATGAGGGCATTTTTGTTTCCCAAGTTTTAATTAGAAAAGAAAACCAAAACCGGGGAAATTGTTTAAGTAATCCCAATAAGTAAGGGAAATAAGATTTGTGATGGACCTATAATACGATAGAGAGATTAATCTAATATCAGACAAAAAAACAAACCATTAAAAAACACTAGAATAGGGTTGAGAAACAGTTCCTGATTAACTTAAAATTAAGACTGTAAATAGATATTCAACCTACAATCACTCATTTAAGTGTGATTTCAAATGCATGAAACAATTCACAAGTTGGAAAAAAGTATGATTTCCAAAACTTCCTCATCTAAATAAACTGAATGCCAAGACCAGTGATGTTGCTATGCTGGGTTGAGTCTGGATGCTTGTTTATAGTATTAATAATGTAGAAGGGAGTTGGCAGACAAGACTTAGGAGCGATGGCTTCAAGAGAAGTGTCCCTTGGTCGGAAAAATGCCAATTCAAACTAAAAATCCAAAACACATGGTTATGAAGTTCCTAAAACAAAGCAAAATAGAAGATGTTGCCTCCATGAGAGGAGTGAAGGCAAACATTTTGAAGTGACATCTTGTCATACTCCACAAGCAAAACCAAGGTGGAGTCAAACTAAGCAAAAATGATAAACTAACCAGTCATTGTGTTTTTTTTTCATATGAAGAATTAAAGACCATTTACGGTGTTTACTGCCAAGTGACATTTAAAGTCAAAACCAACATGAAGGCATGCCAATTTCAGCACAGAGTCAAATTTTGTCCTCAAAAGAGCTTTCAAGAAGAAAGTGTTCTCAGATTTGGCACAGGATTAGGCTTTCCATAGCAGACGTTTTGATGACCCACTCTTCGTCTTCGTCAGGGCAAAGAGTGTCTCATATACCAACTCAGTTTTTGCCCCCAGGAAGATGAGAGTGAGCCGTCGAAACGACAACTCTGAAAAAACCTAACCTGTAGCCACAGCCAAGAAGACTTCATTAACACAGGCATAACAGATAACTAAGCATTTTAAATAATACCACTACCTACTGATACCAGTACTCCCTTTACGACATTAAAGTTTCAGTGGCAAAATAAAAAAACTAGTGGCGTAAAAAATGGGGGAATAAAAACTGATGATGTCACAGCCAATTTATTTTTAAAAACATCCATTCTGAAAAATGGCCGAAACACATGAACAATAGTTTGGTTATTTTCCGAGAGAAACGTCGCGTGTGCCATCGATACTAGACGTTTGCCTCTACATCAAAACAAATCAGTCCACGTTAGTTTCAAGGGAAAACCTCACTAAAGCCATGCATTGGTGTAATGATTTTCAGATCATACTGCCAATCGCCAATTTTAAGGTTACTTCTACTTCTTTCGCATTAAGTGCTACGGAACCATTTGCACCCAATTAGCACTGCAATAGTGTCCACGACTCTCAAACAACAAACAAAATACGAATTGCGACTCAATCACGATGAAAGTCAGACTAATGTATGCCCCCATTCCTGTCTATTGACTACCCTGAGGAAACATAGGCAGATTTTGATGGTGTATCGTTTTGCTTAAGGCTGCAATCGAAGACTATGCACCCAGTCGGTGACCTAATTTAAAGATAATACTAGCGTATCACCACAAACCGCTTTCAACTGATTATCAACATATATGACAAGAATTTTAACATTATATATCACCTAAACAGTCGCACATCTAAAGCCATAATTTCCAGTGGTCAATGTATGATAGTACCCCCCTCCGCGGGCCCTAATAATGACTTGCCATTAGTGCCAATAGATCTGCCTAGACGAATGAACTACAACATAAAGCTCAAACACTGAATGCGGAAGGCATTTCTCATCTTCAAATTATATACTTCGCACAAGCAAAATCTGATCAATGAGCGGGCAGGGAAAGGTGGAAAGGAATAGTTACAACTTAAATCATTATACCACAGCAGAGTTGATATGTACCTTGTTGGGGTCGATTTTATCGTACAGTTTCAGGACTAATAACACTCGGTCCCGAATCAGTTCAAGGGTTAGAGGATCCTTGGCGCTGTATTGTCTTTTTGGTTGCAGTGTCCTCTGAAAAGACGGTAAAAGAAACACTTGAAAATACAAAATATACCTTTTCCGCATCGACTTTTTCATATTCCTTGACAGCTTTCAACACTCGTGCTTCAATTTCTTTCCTAGAAGGGCGTTTATGAAGAAATCGTCGAGATCGGAGATTCTACATGCACAGAAATATCCATGATAAGAAATCACTCAATACTTAACATCTCACACATATCTTCCTTATTTAATACTCATTTTAAACGTACAACTACATTACTCTAATGTAAAAAATTATAATTTATAAATTAATACGATGAGACCTGCATGAGGGCACCGGTTAAGAACATACCACATTCAAAGAGAGGAGAGTATTAGAATTATGCGCTGCATTATATTGTTTCGTATGCATTGTTTTCCCTTGCACTCCAATTAATGAAGCTCGTTGCGCACAAACACGCAACGCACGAGAACTTCTCACTAGCGAACATCTTACTCCATTAACTAACGCAGCCATCTTTGATCTGCAACGGGTTACGAAGAACTCCCATAAGCCTTTGCGCGTCATATTTATGGAGCCTGAAATGCAAAATTCGCAACATAAAACAAAGCGGGGTTTTGAAAACCGCTCAGAGATGAAAACATTGGAAGCCAAGCATATATTTGGCAGCTATCACGCATTGGAGATGATAAAACTAAAAAATTGCAGTAAAATACAGAATTTATGGCTGACTTCAGCAAAAAGCCGGTAAAATCTAGAAAAATATGGCCCACCCACGACAGGATGGGCGATTGCTGGCGAGTATTCCTGCGTTCCTGCCATGGCATCATAAGCCACTTACCCCCCCCCCCCCTCTACATCCCCCGTCTTTTTCTCGTTCAATTTTTAATACTTCTAAAAAATAATTTATTTTCTAGTCACTGTCAGGATATCTGGGATTCTTCCAAAGCAGCATTGCTAAATAAATAATACCGGTAAGTATATTTTTAACCATGGGGAGGCTTTAATGATTTTTTTCCACCATTAAATATGAAAAATATTATCTAAGCTCTAATTTCATATTCAATGCACATATACCGTGAAGAGAGACAAATAATTGTTACCTAGGTATTGTTAATCTAATAAATGCGAAGTCAATGTTAAGTATAAGGGAAAATATTAAAAGATAGACTTATCTATAAAATATTAAATTCAAGTAAAAGAGACAAATGTTGGATGGCTTGGATTTGGTATGCCTCTTTACTCCATTGCCTCTCACTGACACCATTAAGTTTCCAGTAATTATGTTCAACTGTGGCACAATAAATACTTTCCATCATATTAACATCTACCTATTTCAAATATGGTGGCAACTTCTAGAAGCAGGCTGATGGAGTAGCAATATTTTCCCCTCTATCTCTATAGTCATAGCTAATTTTTTCAAAAAAATTTTAAGGAGAGAGTACATACTCTCCATGGCTCATCTAAAGCCTAGGCATTTTCCCCAAAATGTAGAAAATACCTTTTAATGTTTGGTCCCATGGATCAGAGACTTTAAAGATGTTTTGAGTCATATGAACAACCAGCATCCAAACATCTGGTACATAATGAAGATGCAGAAAAACTGTTTGATTCCCTCTCTCAATTGCCCACTAAAAAGATAATAGAAGGCCGGGCCACAGCATCTACTGCAGACCAATCAACACACATCTATATTTGAATGGCTACAGTCATAGCCACCCCTCCTCTTGAGCAGCTGCATTGTCCACTTGAGTTCATCATGCCAAGGCCATAGCTGATACTGACAGTCTTCCTTATAAGTAGGAATATTACTGAAAATTATGGTAATTTTCAGGGGCTGTGGTAAATTACATTAATTACCATGCCAATTTATCAAAATTACCAAAGTAAATTTCAGAATGAGCCATATCTACTTGTATTTCTCCAGTAACTAATATTGTGGGCTTAGAGCATGCAATGAACATGCTTATGAATATTGCCAATTCACCATGTCTCAATATCTTTCAGCCTTTGTATCAGCTTTGTCCTTTTAAATGTAGGTACTTTTCTAAGTAGTGTTTGAATAAATTCTGCTTATTAAAGGTTATGCAAAGAGGAGAGACAGTGAGTATTTGCATACAGATGCCAATGAGAATGTATAATGACCATCAGATCATATTAGAGGTGTCCTGTCTTCTGGACAAACTACACACTTCTGTTTTTTCCTCTCCATCTATCATGCCTTTCCCAGCCTCATCACCCACACATTGCAAAATATTTACAACCATAGAGTAAGCATTAATGTACATAGTATGTACAATACATTAGAGCGGACCAAAAAAAAAGTAAAAGTCAAAATTTTCAAGTTGGGTAAGTCTTATTCAGTGCTACGGCATGAAACTAGAATTTTGATACCCGGGTCGACCTGATCAGATAACGGGAAAAGGTCGCACACAACACTTGAATATTTAACTATTCAACTTAGTTAATCATAGAAATGAGAGCAATGATGCACTGTCAAAGACAGAATCATCGGCTGACATCGGAGGGAAAAAATAAACCAAGTTTGTATCTTTATAAAAAAGCCTATTTTACAGGGGAAAGTACTATTTTCCGCAAATAATTCAAAGCTAAAACAAGATCAAAGTTAATTTACTTTTCTACCATTTGCAACTGTTAAGAGAAGTAATTGACATCACTCTTCATCATTAGTCAAATTATAACCCTTTAGAAATTTAGTTACTAATTGTACAGCTCTTTCTGCTGTATCATTAACAATTTTGATGTTTTCCACAACACTAAGTCCTTTGAGGAAATCCTGATCAAGCCTCCACAAGTTCGGGTCTTTATCTATAAATCTTGGTGAAATACCAGTTTTATTGAAAATTTTGTAAAATTGTTTTTTGACTAAGTCCTTGAGCTCTAACTGGAGAACAGAATCACCAAGTACGACCTGGGCTTGATTTATCACTTCTTTCTCTCCAGCCCTTTCATAAAGAGCCTTGACAATACCCGATTTTTGCTCCAAAGGCACTTCATCATTAAACAAGGTGAAGCAGACCAGTTTTGGTAACATATACCATAAGTGAGACGCAAACTTCTCCAAAGCTGCCTGCCAATGCGACCCTAATCTGCGGTTCCTGCACAGAGACTGAAGGAAGAGCAGGTCATTTCGTTGAGCCTGGGGCACAAGGGTATTGAGAAACCATTCATAGACAAACACTCTGCAGACAAAGATATTCAGCTTTAGCAGCCTGCTGTCATACTGAGTGGACAACTTCAGCTGCCGTCAGAACATTCACGTCTTAAAGGCATAAATAGCTCGTGCCATCAGACGTGTCTTGCTGCGGGCCCCCGACTTCTTGAAACAGTAAGACTGCTTGCCTAGTACCAAGCCAGCAAGGAAAACTACGGTCAGCTCCAGAAGTTCGCAGTAGTCACCGCATGTCTGATGGACCTGTTCAAGCAGAAAAACCAGAAATAGCCACTTTGCTGGCGGACAAATGCTGATATCACCCAAATGAAAACAATAAAGTACCTCGTGCTGTCGATAGCAGAAAGTCAAGATTTCATCAGTTTCAGGAATGGATCGCAGTTTTCTATGGGTAGCAGAGGTTTGGTAATTCTCTGTAAAATGAGTGCCATAGTTAAGCTGCAGGATCCTGCAAATACTGCATAAATAAGGCATTTTTCCATGGGTGCTGATTCTCACCCTTATCAATCTGCGGCCATGCGTGTTCAGCTTGCCAAAAAAAGGCAGCGTGCCAAAAAAAGCCCCGTGACAAACTTGTCCCAGACTTTGTCGTCTAGCTGCTGACTAAACTTGCACAAAACCCCAGCATTCTTCACCTATGCGAACCATTCGCTTATCGACTCGTCGGTATCTTGGCGTAAATCATAAAACATCACCCGCTGCCTGAAAATACTCACTTGCGGGGAGAAAAACTTAGCTTACTTTGCGCAAAGGTTGTCATATGACAATGCGCTTTTTATGTGAAATTTAATGACTTAATATCAACGATACAAAAAGATACATTTCGTACATCATGCATGGCTTCTAGCACCCGCTGACAGCGTCCCGGAAGTGACGCTTGTTCCCAAAAATGACAATCAAAAACATACACAAACAAAAGAACATCAATATATCACACACACCATCAGGGCAGACAGGACCTTGGCCTCGACAATGGATTTCATGTCCCAACAGGGCCACATTTCAGTGACATCCATCACAGACAAATATCTGACAGGGAAGTGGTTTGTCACTGGAATGAAATGGCCTGGATCTTAAAGGTCTTTAAAATCTAGACCAGTTCATTCCAATAAGAGACCACTCCCAGATCAGACATTAGTCTTCCAGAACAATTATAGATCAGTTACATGCCAAATAATTTTACCTGGGTCAGTTAGCCCTCTTACTTCCTCATAAATCTTCATTTAAACCTGGACCGTCCAGATGGGACCCTTTTCCCCAGACCCCAACCATTAGGGAGTACCAGAGAGGCCGCAAAAAAAAGAAAATAAAACATTTCTTGGAAGGAGGGAGATGGGGAAACAAGAGGAGAGCCCTAGGCCCCTAAACAGCTCTGGGTAGCCCTGATCTCAACATCCCTCATAATTTGCTTCACACATTAAATCTCTGGTCTTTCTCAATAGATAGGTCTTCCTATTCATTTCTCCTTCCAGTAATGATTTCAAAAGACTGTTCCATCCAATCATTTTGCCCCTTCATCTTTACAGATTTCATAATACATCTTTTCTATCCATCTCCTTGTAGACTTCATCATTGATTCTCTCCATCCAATCAATCATCATCCTTCTTTAAAAGCTCCTCATTTCTATCAATTCCAATCTTCTTTGCTCTGCTGCAGATAATAACTGACATATTTTATATAATAGGATGCTTTAAAACATGTTTTTATTCAAAAGTTTCCTTACTTTTAAGCTTTCACAGTTGTAATATTAACTGGAATGAATTTTCCTATGCTGGAGGTTTTCTTTCACACTGAAGTTCTGCGAATCTGGGTTTTATTCTTAAAAAAATACACTCTTCTGCAGAAACTGTCCTACTTAGGGATGCTCCCTAAAAATAACATTCTACAAACTCTTTCACATCCACATATATACACTTATTTAATTTTCAATGTGAAATTTCAGGATTCTTGATTTAAGTGACAGTGGTTTCAACAGGCATGGTCTTTTTATTTCACTATGTTTAAACATTGTGGAATGTTCACTAATAATGTTGAGATATGTTCCAGGGTTAGTATTTATTTTCAAATATTAAGATTTTGAGCAAAAGAGGCAGCAAAAAAATAAATATCAGCAATAATTTTCATATCCCAAAAACTAATTTGAAAGAAATTGACAGACTTTGGTATAACAATTTGTGGATACCAAAATTGAATATTGTAATGCTAAAGAAATACTTAAACAAATCCTTCCTTATTAATATTCCTTTTATGACACAACCCAGGTAAAAATATTTTGTCTGTAACTGCCCTTATAGGCTAATATCTGATCTGGTAGTGGTCTCTTACTGGACTGAATTTGAAACATCATTAAAATCCAGATCAGTTCAGTCTAGTAAAAGACCAATTCCAAATCAGATATTAGTCATTCAGAGCAGTTACAGACCAAATATTTTTACCTGGGATGAGATTTCAACATTTGTAGCACCATTCTCAATTGTCACTTAAGTTAAATTGGTTCCATTGGATCTTAAGGTCAAGGCTATAGACATTGAAATGAATTGGCCCATGAAGTCATTAAGAAGCTGTGCAAAGTGTTTATTTTCATCATAATAAACCTGATTGAACATTTTCAGATGAATGAAGTGGGCCATCAGGGCAACTTGGTGACAATCCATGGAAGCCGTCCTGTTCTCCTGTATATGAAACAATCAAAAGCTAATTTTGACAAGACAAAAATGAGAAGAAGAAGCAAGATAATATTGGCAACGTCCAATGGCTCAATCGGGCCATCACCCCAATCTCCGTAGCACCAATCACCACTACATTCACCTCCTTCAAGACAGACTTTTCTCCTTGACAATTCCACAACCTATAGGAAAATGGGATAATTCCAATTAATCATTATACAATGTAGAATTATCTATGTAATTTTTTTAATAAATAAAAAACTATTGCATTCTATCTTGGATAGGAGTTTATGTGTACTTCCTCCTAAAAGCCTCAAATCCTTGCATCGTTTATACCACTGACTACAAACAATGTTCCAAAATAGGTCCCCAAATAGCCTCCCAATATTGGGCCAATATTGGCCCAATTTCATTTGCCGACATTCAAATATCAGTCCAATATTGGCCCAATGTCGTAATGATAACATTTGCCATCATTTAGCCAATATTGGCAACCAATATTGGGCTCATATTGGCCCGATTTTTTGGCGTCATTTAGCCAATATTGTCAACCAATAAAGGACCAATATTGTCAAACAAGATATATCCAACATACCAATGTTCACCCGATATTGGCCAGATTTTATTTGCCAATGCCGGACTAAATGACAGCTGGCGATATTGGTCCAATGTCATAATGTATACAATTGGTAATATTTAGTCAGTATTCCCTATTGTAAATCCCCACGGGGAATTCTCTGTGGGGAATTGGCAAATTAAAATTATTTTTATCATAAAAATATAGTGTTCATAAAGATCTTTGAAGTTAATTATTAATACCTTCGTATTACAGTGAACATTGATGACAAATAAATTCTTACTGGTAGGGGAATTGAACCTACGAATTTTCACTCATTAATCCTACACTCTACCACTACGCTATTTCGGATCATGAAAATTCATGTACATTTTTATACTTTATAAATAATGCAGTCACTTCGTAAATATGGCTCTCTGCTCTAAATATGCGATTTCAATATAGCTGACGTTTATTACCTACGGCTGATGATTTTAAAGCTTCATATCTGACATCAGGGACGCACATATGGCTTTTCTTTATAACACATTATTATTGGTGTCCTAATATACATAATTTTGAAGTAGAATTGAGAAAGAAATAAGATTGAACCAATTTTCATGCCGCGTTAGGCCACACTATGGATGCGATTATTACTTTATTATTGATATTGAATATGCATTTGGGAAACTAGACACACAGTATACACGACTCGCAAGCGACCGTGTCCGCGCATATACGCGTCCCGAACGGCCGAGTTTAGTCCCGGGACGACTTGAGACTACTGAATAAGGTTTCAAAGAATTTGTAATTATTAATTAAATACCTAGTTGTTTAATGCAAAATAAATAAGGATAAATAAATTGTTGTATTTTGTCAAAAATTTTTAAAAAATGCATTGTGTACAGAAATTTACATTAAACAATGATAAAATCTTTCTTCTGCATACACGATCAATGATTACAAATTCAATTGAATACTTGGAAGAATATCGGCAATTGATATTGGACCAATATCAGTGGGTGATATTGGCCCAATATTGGCTGCCATAATTGGCCCAATTAGCAACCAATATCGGGCCGACATTGGCAAAATGTTGGCAATATTGGGCCGATGTGCCGACATTGAGCCAATATCGGATCAATATTTAGCCGACATTCATGGCTACTTGGGTCATGCCCAGTACTAGAATTTTCTGTGTGCATAGCAAATGATTTTATGCATATGTTAATTAAAAGATATCAAATGCAAACACGGATATCCCTCAGTTCCAAATGCTAAAGTTTCAAATTCAAATAAAACCTAAAATATTCATATTTTTAAACAAGAATTTCAAAGCTCCAACATCTTACATCATAATTGTATGAAAAGTTAAAAACCTTCAGTTCGGAAATACACGCACCCATAAAAACTTTTAAAAATTAATCCCTTTTTGAATGGAAAATTAAAATAAGTAGCAAATGTATACACTTTGCTCAAGTAGCATCATTTCATTTTAATCTTCCGATTCACTTACCAAAATTCTGGAATAAACTGGGATATTCGATTTATATGGTGCAAAATTAAAACGACTAAATTAGGCTATGTTCAATATTGATTTTGAATCTGTAACATGTCCCTCAAATGGATTTGACACTAACATCAAAAGCATACAATTAAGATATGGCATCTTGGTATTACATTATGGAATGGTACCAAGTGATTTGGTATCTTAATACTAATAAAAGGAAAGTTACAATTAAAAGCCATTTTTTAGCCACAGCTTGATTCCTATAGGGCATTCCTTTTTATGTCAGCTTTGTGATCCCTATACTAAGCAGACAGACTGACAATTCCTCAGTGAACAATAAACATAGAAGTATTGATATTGAAAATGCTGTTGATGATAGAGCCTAGCCATGTTGAAATGGTCCTGCACAAGAATTTATGCACACCCCTCTCTGTCCTCGGCTACCCCCACTCCGTGCTCCTTCCTTCCCTTCCTCATCTTAGTATTACATTATGGAATGGTATCAAGTGATATGGTATCTCAATAGTAATTAAAGGAAAGTTACAATTAAAAGCTATTTTTTAGCCAGAGCTTGATTCCTCTATGGCAGGGGTGGCGAACCTTTAGGCGATTGAGTGCCAAAGTTTATGAAATAAGAGCATACAGTAGACCCCCGCTTTACGATGGGTTCGACTTACGATGGATATGACTTAAGATCTGAGCTGAATTTGCGCGCGCTTTTTAAAATTTCAAATTTCTCCGATTTTGTTTTAAATAGCGATAGTGTTTTAAATATTGGTTTAATAATGTTTTAAATTATTTAATCCAGGATATTTCATATGCATTGGCTCTGACGTGTACACTGAATGGATTGGCACTGATGATCTTTAAACCGATTCCTCGTCCGGAAATAATGCCGATTCAACATACGATGGAATTGGCTTTACGATCGGTCCTCAGGAATGGATGTACATCATAAAGCGACGATCTACTGTACTTGCTCGACTCGCCTGCCAACCCATCGGTTGAGATAGAGGTATCCCTTGGCGCCCTCCCAGCTCCACATGCTGAAATAATTGCCCTGAGTGCCACTTTGAGCACACGTGCCATAGGTTTGCCACCCCTGCTCTAGAGCATTCCTTTTTATGTCAGTTTTGTTATCCCTATACCAACCAGACAGACTGACAATTCCTCAGTGAACAATAAACATAGAACTATTGACATTGATAATGCTGTCAATGATAGAGTCCAGCCACGTTGAAATAGTCCTGCACAAGAATTTATGAGCACCCCCTCTCTGTCCTCGGCTACCCCACTCCGGGCTTCTTCCTACCCCTACTGTGCCTCCCCTACCAGCGTCACTTCATCTAAGTTGCCAGCTCTCGTCATTTCAGTTCTCTCTCGGTTTTGAGCACTTGAATTTGATACTGTTTGATACCAGTGTGAGGAAAACTGGCAACACTCTTTGCCTCTCCTCCAGTGTGTGAGTGCAAGAGTAAAGAAAGGGAGGTAAGGCAGGGAGGTGGGGTAGGTAGTCGTAGCTCCACCCTCCGTTCACCAAGAAGGACCATTTCAATGTGGCTGGACTACATGTACAGTGGCGGAAGAAATTAACGCAAAATTTTTCGCGCGCCAGAATACGGCATTCTTGGGAACTACTACGAGTAGCTCTCACCACGAAAGAGTGGCAACAACGAGGAAGACATCGTCCAGCGCTAATATTTGAAATCATTATGGAACACACCTAAGCCGGAGCTGAAAATTTACTCTTCAATTGCTTCTTTTCCGATCTCACTTGTTAAATACTTCGCGCATTCTCTCGTAAATATGTCGCGATGTTTTGTAGTTTTCATTTCAGTAAGTTTGTAACTTCGAGTTTTATCATTTTTAGAGTGAGAAAAAATCTGATATTTGCAGAAATATGAACTAATAATATGAAGAGATATTTATTATGGTTGACCTTTTAAGGACATTTTAAAATTAAACTTCCTGAGTCTCTTTCACCGAACGAATAAAAACAAGCTTCCGTCGCAACAAATGTTGAGATAATACATGGCACTGATTAAAATAATCTACATCTACATACTACCCTGCGAGCCGCCGCATGGGTATGTGGCAGGGGGTGTTAGGACACCAGCCGTTTAAGGATGCAAGGGATAAGACTTTGGGAGGTGAAATGGTGACGTGTAATTATGGGAGTGCATTTAGTGGAACTCAGTTTTTATTGTGGTCGCTTATTTTACGCAAAAAAAACGAGTTTTTGGTGTCTTCCGATGTAATTATTCCCCATTTTCATTTTGTGGGTGGAGGCAATTCCGATTTTGTGACGGATATTAATTTAATAACGTATCGCTCGTAGTCTGAGTAAAAACGAGTTCTTAGTGCATCAGGAAGGATATATTTACAATCATAGCACCTCTAAAGATATCATTTCATAAGTTATAATGGAATGTGATCCCATCGACATCGAATAACTTAGGCATATTTTTCCAACTTGTATCTTTTTTCAGGGAGCATATAGAGCGGAATTTTACTTTTAAAATCCATCTAGCTAACGTAGAGCATGCAATTCAATATTTAGAAAATACACCATTTCAATGTGCAATTAAATATTACTAAGGATGACTCTTTCACGTCTAAATTTCCATGTCTTCGTATTTGATAGCATTGACCTCACAAAAACTGCACTAATAAAATTGATAAAAAATCAATGAAAACGATTTTTTCAGTTTTCTGGGAAATTTCATGACTGAAATTAATTACTAAAAGAGTTAATGGTTCATTTGTTGAACGTATCTGGTCAGAAATCGGGAGGCTGGGGATGGATTTCCGGTTATGATATTTTTTTCGTTGATACTTTTATCGCATTGGGGACGCTGATGAATGAAATATGTAAATGCGCTCAGGATCTGAAAATGGGTCAATACAAAAGAGATAAAATGCGCAGTGTAAAAATCATTTTCCATGGCCAAGATTCGAATACGGTTCTAACAATTATCGGCCAGGGGTGTGATCATGGTTACTTCCTTCATGTATTCGTTATCGGTATCCTCAAAACGAGCAGCTTAGGAAAAGCATTTCTCAGTTACTGTTCAGGGAACGCACTCCAATGCTATAAACTACTGATCTAAAGCACCAAATTTTTAAAAAAAATAACATTCACGTTTTTTTCTATCTGAAATTTACCCCAATATAAGACTGTTCGGCGGTTGTAAATGGGTTACCAGATGTGATATTTCGTACGTATGGAAGTGACGATGACGTGAACGTATGCATTATGAAGAACAGTGATTGCGACACAAGGTGGTAACCCATTTACGACCACCGAACTATCTCATTTCGGGACCAATTTCAGAGAGAGTTTATATCCTTTTGGTGCACTTCTTTGCTTTCGTATGAGCAGCTGCAAACCAAGCTAATTTTGCATTACACGGTAGCTTTGTCTATTCACTTTGAAAAAAATATATGGAGAGGAAGTGGCAAGCCATTCTCACTGGCATGCAACTGAAAGGCAGTGGTGTTCAGACTTCTCATCCGCCAAGGCACTTCTAATCTGATATCATTAATGTCCACCGTGCATGGAGTATGTGAAAGACTAATTTAAGTCTGAATTGTAGCAGCGAGTAATTTTAAAAATTGTGGGGATCATAAAATGTGTCCCCGTGGACACACAATGCTCAGTCAATACTAATTAATTCAAACTCAGAGCTTATTAAGTGCGCATATCATTGATTTGCAACGTAGACAGCCTTGAATAAGAACGTATTTTCTCTTTCTGTCGGACGCGACACCCCTTCGGCAAAAAGGTTAAGATCTGGAGGCTTGGCTTCGCTTAGCTCACTGGAACAAAGTGGCTTTTGACCCTTCTTCCCGCTCACGAGTAGGTATTTGACGGGGGCCACCCCATCACTCGAAGCGCAACGAGCCTTTTCTCTGCGGCTCAGCGGGTACTCAAAAATTTCGTCTCTCGTCAAACGTCGAATACGACGTCATTCGCAACCGTAAAACACCCCGAAGCGTCGGAGCTTTGCTCAGCTTTACTGGTGACTACCACTTCATTGTGATACACGTCGATAGACGGACAAACAGAGAGGACTGCGTAAAGATCGATTTATTTCAGAGTTAACGGCGATACGTTCGCATTTCTTGTAGTAATAACTACCATACTGGCCTTACAGTATGCCACACCTAAGTCCTAGGAGGAGGAATCAGGTGGTGGGGATGTTAGAGGCAAACATCTCTTGCAGCGAAATTGCTCGGCGAATGGGTGTTGCGCCTTCCACAATCACCCGCATAAAAGCCAGGTGGGAGACGGATCACACTGTTGAGAGGAGGGAAGGCCAAGGAAGGCCGCGGGCCACCACCGCCCAAGAGGATGAGCGGCTTATACAGTATATTAGGGAAAATCCCTTCACCCCAGCAACGGTGGCCCGGATGGAGGCGAACTTCCCTGCGACCTCCAGAACTGCACGAGCTCGTCTTTCGGAAGTCAATCTCCACCCACGGCGCGCGGCAGTCAAGGAGGTGTTGACTCCGGCGCACCGCGCAGCACGCATTGCATTCGTAAACGCACATGCTGGGCACGGAGATGAGTTCTGGCGGCATGTAATTTATTCCGATGAGAAGACATTCTCGTCTTCATCTTCGGGGCCAGTACTCGTTTACCGGCCAAACAACACTCGCTTTTCTCCCAGATATGTCTGGGAACGACCCAGGAGTGGCCGATTTTCGGTTCACGCCTGGGCTTGGATTTGCGCAGATGGCCCGGGCGTCTGCTGGAGGATAGAAGGTAGCTTAAACAGCATGAAATACGTCCAAATATTGGATAATGTCATGTTGCCTTCGGTCTCATCTATATTTGGGGATAATTTCATTTATCAACATGTAAGTAACTTATATGTAACATTTATTCTGTGAAACACACAATTATTTTCTTCAGTGAAATAATATACATAGTACTGTCTAATATTTTGAAAACTATAAAATTCAACTGCTTATTAATATTAATTTTTTGTCTACAACCAGGACAACTCGCGGGTTCACACATGCCAGAATTCTGCGATGTGGTTCCGACGAAACCACATAAACCAAATGGAGTGGCCTGCGCGGAGCCCAGACCTCAATCCCATAGAGAATATATGGGCCTTCATGATGAGGGGAATGCGGGAGACAAACGTTAGACCCCATAATGCTGATGAGTTGTGGGAAATGGTGGAGGAAGAATGGGAAAACGTTTCTCAAAGGTTATGCCGAAATGTGGTTAACTCTATGCCTCAGAGACTTCGGCAAGTAATCGAGAACGAAGGGGGATGGATAGATTACTAATCCAATATAAATCCTCATCCACTTCGTCCATCACGGTGTGATTCTCAGTGATGAATCATTGTGTTCACGGTCGCACAATACTGAGTCTGAGAGAATCACGAATACATGTTAAACTTTCCCACTCGCTATATATTAACCTGAATAGTCTTCGTCTCTAAAGGTCAGGATCATTCATCTGCATAAGGGGATGAGACTTAACAGTTCAGCAAATCGTCTGTTAATTTATCCACACATAGGAATAACAAATTGAAACACCATAGAATCAATGAAAACGTTTTGGAATCTTTGAACAGGCTGAGATTCCCGAGGGACATATTAGGTGGTGCATGTCATAGAGCTTATGCACCATTTATTGCTCATCGGATTTTGGGTATACTTACACCGCACGATGAAAATATTTGATTATTTTGCATTGTTGCCATGGGGACAAGGTGGGTTTTAGTATTTCGTCAAGTTCACCCAGGAAGATAAATGATAAACAGTTGCCGTAATAGATATTACATAACCTTGCATTGATCCTCATAAAAAACAGGCAGCATAATTTTACGTCTAATTCACTAAGAATATGACAAAAGCTATTTGAATGATAAAAAAATAGTTTTACTTGGGAAAACTATTTAAATATGCTGAATAATCTTGGCAAAATCGAATAAATCATTTAATGTCATGAACTTGTATCATTACCATCAGTAGTCTGAGTATAGTCGACTATAAATGATGAATATTTAAAATAGCCCGTCATTTAGCGTAAAAAAAGAGAACTGAATTTTGTTTCCAATCATATGCAGTTTGAATATTCCCAGTGGCTATTGGTTGTCTCAGTATCGTCAAGTCATCGAAGAAAAAGCAATTTCAATTAGTTTCCGCGGACGCGTTTTTTCTTTCATTTCCAGCTTACTTCTTGAATTGTTCGCGCATTCTGGCGCGGTATATAATCATCTTTACAACGGCATGTAGCTCACTCGGAATTTTATTATTTTTAGAGAAAGTCTGCTCATAAAAAATTTATACTAACCAACCCAACTCTGATATACGCCGAAATCTTTATGTTATTAGACGAAGAGATTTTTATTGCGGTCGATTTTCCGTGGGCCTTTTTAAATAACGCGTTGTCTCTCTTTCGATGAAATAATTAAAATTGAGCTTTCTTTGCAACGGATGTTGATGCAAAAAGGGTGCTATTGAAATAAATATTGTATACAGGGTGTAATTTTTCTGATTTTGTGGATTGAGGAAGTTCAGACCCCGAATTGGATATTTATTTAAATATCGCTCATAGCCCAATATAAACGAGTCCTTAGTCCATCAGAGGAGGAATTAAAATATAAAACTATGTGAATACATGCTTTCATGAATAAAAAATAAATGCGCTCGCGTCGATACTGAATAATTTGGGCATATTTTTCCAACTTTTCTTTCATCTTATCAGTAGGAAACTTGGTGATCAGTTGTTCACAGTGGAGGTTCATCTAGCAAATGTAAAGCGTGCGAATAAACACTCAGAAAGACTTAACCCCAAATAATTATGGATTAACAATTCTTTGACGTCTGACTTCAAAATATGTATTTATTATTAGTAGCCATAACTGTGCTGAGTATGTGTAAATGTAATAAAGAACCCTTGAAAAGACTTTTCAGTTTGCTGGGAAATTTCATGAACGGAATAAATTACTGGCCAATTGTTAATGCTGCAGCTGTCAGACGTATTTGACCAGCAATTTCGTGTTCGATTGGCAATTAAGGCAAATGAGTTTTTATATGCATTTCCTCATAGAGGGGTTATGAATGAATATAATATATAGGTGCAATAACTAGCTGATGATGCAAAATTTAATAAATACCAAATAGATACAATTCGCCCTGCAAAAATAATTTTACTTGCCCAGGATTGGAATACGGATCGGAAAAAATGTCTTAGATGGGGGGATTGCGGTTCTTTCCTTCTCATGGTCGTTATTGTCATCCACAAGGTTAGCCAAAGGGCAACGCTCACAGTTATTGTCCTGGGAAAGAGCCCTATTGCTGTGAAGGCCCCTGAATAATCTTTGTAGATGACGATTTTTTTTCGTTATCATGAGTGCTATTGAAAAATAGCGATGCAAACGTGCTTATTATAAAGAAACCGTGATCGCGATTCAAGTATCTTAACCGTGTACAAATATTGAGCTATCTCATATCAAGGCGATTTTCTGATGTTAATCATAATCTTTGATGCATTTGTGCGAAATTCAGAGGAAAAAATCATCCGCCTTGCCCGGGATTTGAAACCCGAAACCCTCGATCCCGGTAAAGGCGGATGATTTTTTTCTCTGCGGAATTTCGCACAATTGTGCATTGCGGGTGACTCCGTAAAAATGGAACTCCGTGGCTATTTCCGGATAGCTTAAAATCTGTTTGGTGCATTTCTTTGCGTTTGTATTCGTTTCTGTGAACTGAGTTTACTATTCGTTTTTACTATTCGCGGTGATTTTGTTTGTGAACGATGATTGAACTATAGGGAAAGGATCGCAACTCTCACTGGCATACAATCAGAAAGCAATAGTTCTCGAAATTTGCCTCATTAGTCAAGGCCCTTCCAATCAAACTCAATAAGTCTCAATCGTGCATGGTTTACGCGGCCGGGTAGCTTAAGTCCAAGTTGAAGCTACGAGTAATCTTATGAGATTCTTGAGGATCCCAAAAGATTTCCTTCTAGCGATACAAAGCTCACAGTCAATACTAATCCATCCAAACTTGGAATGCATTAAGGGCCTACCACATTTATTTTGGACGTAGTCTGCGAGCTTATTTTCCTCTTGAAGCTTGCGCGATACCTTTGTTGCCGAAGATCAAGATTTGGAGGCCAGTCGTTTAGATCACTGGAAAGAAGTGGCGTTTGACTTCTTTTACCCCCTCGCTCATTTCTCCCTCCTTTACTGCCTCCTCATTTTCCGAAGCGCGACGAACCTTTTACCTCTGGTGTAGTAGCTATTTGAAACCTATTCATCATTCGTGGCACCATACCACCCCGACACGTTGGAGCTTTGCTTAGGCCAACTGGTGATTACTTCATTGAGAAGCGTGTTAATAGACGGACAAGCAGAGCAGAGAGCGCTAGCAGATACATGTCTTAAAGTTTACAGAGGCCTCTTCGCAATTTCTTGAAGTAAAAACGATCTTCCTACCCTTCAAGGATGCCTAATTTTTCTCCTAGGAGGACATGTCATGCGGTAGATATGCTATAGACAAATATCTCCTGCCACAAAATTGCACGAATGGATATTGCGCCTTCGATTATCAGGCGCTGAACTTTAATTTAGTATTTAAATGTGAAAAATCCTACTTCTAATTTCCATGAAACAATTCATAAAATTATCCGCTATCTTGAGAACTATCTTTATTCAGATGTTTATTAATAATAATTTTTCGTCAAAAACCAGGAAATTTTATGGTTCAAAAATGCCTAAATTCTAGGAGGTGGTTCAAAACATACAATGTGACCCAGATGGAGTGGCCTGCATAGAGCCAAGACCTCTCCTCCCTAGAAAGTAATTGTGCATTCTTTACTAGGAAAATGTGAGACACGGACGTAAGGCCCCATAATGTAGATGAGTTGAAGAAAATGGTGCGAGAAAAATGGGAAAAGGAGTGAGATGATGCCAAAATGTGGATAATAATATGTCCCAGAGACACAGTCAAGTAATTTAGAATGAAGGGGGATGGAGTGATTATTTGCCAAATAAATACCCTTATCCACTATGTCAATCCCAGTGTAATCCTTGGTGATGAGTAATTGTGGTCATGTGCACACATTACTGAGGCTGAGAGAATTATTTTTTATAAATTACGTATCATATGCGTGCGTGTCACAATGCTCCTCATAAAATATGGGCGCATAACTTTACCCCATTTATTCGCTGTAGATCTGTCAAGAGGTATTTAAATGGTTTAATAAGTTAGCATTCATGAGAAAATTGTTAAAATATGCACGTTTACCTCCACTGCTGAGAGAGAAGCCATAAATCCATATTAAATAAGGCTATAATCAACCTATCATCATAATCATAAGTAGTTAAAATATGGCCAAATATATGTAACAAATAGTCAATCAGCGTGAAAAATATGAAAATTACGATTTGAAATAGAATGAGATGATAATAGGATGCAAAAGATAGTGGTGTCAATTCCTATTCGAGTGTTAATTGTTATAATTCCCTTAGAACAGTTGAAATTACAGAGTATCCATTTGAAATTAATTTTTCCCTATGTTGAGGACTATTTCATGTCTCGAAAGGAACTGAATAGATGAATATACCTGTGGCGATTGTCTGCGAGTAAGAAATGATTTTAAACTTAAATACATTATCTTTTAGGATCAAGTATTATCCTTGCTCAGAGTTGAACCTCAAAACTTCCGCACAGCTAACTGAAAACCAGGAAAATAATGCCATAAAAACCATAAAACCAGATTAAAAGATATTTTCAAGAATATTTCTAACTTCAGGAATGATTCCAGTGGGACCGAGTACCCGAGATGGGAAGTGAACATTTGAATATCAAGGAGATCGCTCTACCACCGCATTACAAATTCGGAATCTGTGTTAAACCCAATCTCTCATAGTTGAGGTCAGTATCCATTCCGTGGATTCGGGCGAAGATATGACAACAACAAGTGACACCGAAAGATGTAATTGTCAAGGCGTTTGAAGAGGCCTACCCAAGATTTGAACCGTGGGCCTTCTGATCCGCAGGCGAACGCTCTTCCCTCTGGACTGCCGCGTCGACTAAGAAAATTCCGCGTTTAGTGGTTCTTACTGATCAACGAAAAAAATCAAATATTCATTTGGAAACTCTACTATATTACATTTCCTGGACATTAATAGGACGAGTAGTTTTCACATATTGAATAATACGCAAGTAGGAATCAAGACATTTATGTATATGAGACCTCATCTCCAAAAAACTTACTCCTTTACACGGTTGGTGACCTAACACCCCCTGCCACACGCCCATGCGGCGGCTCGCGGGTTATTGTGTGGATGTAGATGAATGCGCGAGCACCGAAACTTACGTCAGGTATTAGTGTATCGGAAATAGTTTAAAAGAGTAATGTTCTCTGCTTGAAACACATTCTATTTTTACCAAGTTTCCAGTATTATAACGGAAAATTTTCGAGATAATACGCCAATATTTTTAGTGTAACGTTTAACATTCCTCAAATGTAGCTTTAGGCGTAATAAAACGACAGTCATCCTCAGCTATTTCCGACACGCGGCAAAGCATTTTATTGTAGGTTGATGTGATCTAGAGAACAAAAGTATTTTGTATCCCGAGTAAAAATTCTTACATCTTATACTCTTAAGTTTTAATCAATAAAAATAGTTTCGAAGGGTTCGAAGTTCTAAAAAAATATGGCATGTATCATTGACTACGTCTTCGGAATCTCGGCTGGCTGCGGGACGAAGCGTACTCATCACGTTTATAACTCCAGGGTGATCGCACGAACCTGTGGACCTTAAGTAATCCTATTTTTGCGACACGTAAAATTACTTTCCATTTATCCAGGGTTTGAATATTCCCGGCTGCTATTGGCTATCTCAGTGTTGTCAAGTTGTCGAAGTAAAAGCGATTTCAATTAGTTCCCACGTACGCCGCATTCAGACGCCAATGAGTTTTGCGTTAATTTTTTCCGCCACTGTACATATGTATGTATTTTCACAGGTATCAAATTCCTTTACCTTTATGTACTTGAAATATAAACTGACGTTTGTTATATTTTTTTATGTATTCCTTGATCAAATACCTGGAAAATATTCAATTAACAATCATTTTGTGGGTTGTAATAGTGTTTTTTATAGTGACATGGGGCTGTATCGGCAACATCATAATGAAACATTGGAGAGACAGTACAAATACAAGAAAGTTTGCAAATCCTTGTGCCTTTTGTTGAATCTATGAGGAGAGCTTTCTTAGATGCAGACTGCAGTTGTTCTCATGAATGAAAAAAATTTCTCTGAGGCAGCAGTATTGTGGATTGCATATGTTCTTATACTAATATCTATGCTGCAGTTACATCATCATCATGGAAAAATATAAATTAAATATTTTTAAAAACATTCCTTAAATTCTTTAAAAAGTATATCAGTGATCAATATCAGTTTTGTTATTATTGTCTCTTTTCTATGCTATTTGAACCATTCCCCATGGAATTTCCTCTTCATTCTCAAGAATAGCACCTCCTTGCCCTATACAAGACCAATATTTGGAGCTAATTTTAGGACATACCTACAGAGAATTTAAACATTAGTGGAGGTAATCTGATCTCCATCTAATTCAACCTTAATGAGTAGACCACCTCTAATAAATGAATAAAGTTCAGCCACTGATAATATATCCAAGACACAGATCACAGCCATCCTCTGAGAGTAAAAGATATGATGAAATGTCTTCAGCCACTTACTGCCTCCAAGGAAAGATCATCCCCCTCAGAAAATGCACATCGAACAGCACCAGCATCTCGTGCCACAGAAGTACTGTATTTGGCAAGAAAATCTCGAAGCTGGGGGGCCCATGCACATGCACAGTCCCAAGGGTTGTCGCTAAGGAAGAGACCCCATGCACGAGTGTTTCGTTCCAGGGCTGCATCCACAGCATAAACTGGAAGCTAAAAAGACCATTCCTAGTTGGTGTGAATTTTGAATTCTTCTTGTCATTACCGAGTATATTCAATAGATAGGTTTATGTCATAAAAAATCAATCACATTTGGACTAAAGCTTGTTGAAACTAGTGACTTCATACACCCCATGAAGGAAAAAAGGAACAGATGAGATGAAAATCTTAGAAGTCATGTTTAAATGAGAAGTAACTCAAATTTATGGGGCATAAATAAGAAAACCTTAGGAAAAATATGTGTATGTACTACATGGAAAATTGTCTCTATTTTGTAGTAGAAATCCAACCCTTATATCTTATTCAGGTAAAAATATTCAGTCTGTAATTGCTCTAACACTGGTCATTTACATTCTGATCAGCTCAGGTCAATAACAGATCACTTTCAGATAAGATATTAGTCTTCCAGAGCAGTTATAGACCAAATATTTTACCTTGGTAGAGTGCATTTCATCCTTAAGCAAAAAAATAGGCTCAATACACTTTCTAAGCAGAAACTCAATTCTCAATTTTGATAAGTATGATGCAATTACTTTAACTGAAGTCATTTTGGGTGAAGTTTTTTTGACCATTACCTTCCTGAGTTTTTCCATAGTTGTAAGCCATGCTGACCGGGGTCATTTAAATAACCAGTGTTTTTTAAATGTCCATCAATGTGCCAAACAAACACACTCGGCGATCTAGGGACACAATTTTTGTGCCGGAGAGACACACTCGGAAGTTAAAGGTTAAACAATAGATTATAATTGCTGGAATTTGAGTAGTAAATCATTCAAATGATGTACTGATCAAAGAAAGGGGATTTCTTATAATTCCTCTCGCAATATAAAATAAAGCCAGACAGGCTTTATAGTAATATTTAGTACCTATCTGTACACTGCATGCTGTGGGTCTATATGAATTGACATGCAGGATGGCCAAAAGTCAGAGGAGTCAAAATCTGAATCAATTACTTAGTACTGGAAAATTGTAGGATGAATTTCAAGACTCAAAATAACATCCTTCTCGAGATAAACAGGATGTGCATCATGGTTGTTAATCCATATGATTTTTACTCTAAATGTTCAATGACTATAAAATCAGAAAAATAATCATCCATCATCATTAACATCATTAAAAACAGACAAAAAGTTATCAGCAACAATTTTTTAATTCCAATGTATGAAGATGGTTATATGATAGTATCTCAGTCAATACCTTCACTTCATCCTTAAACTCCAGATTAAAATTCGAATGACATCAAAAGACATCATTAATGGGGAAGAGGGTCAATTATTTTATGAATATCTTTAAAAGTAAACAAATATTAGCAGATTATGAGAATAAACAGCATGTATAATTCAGGAGAGGTCTGCTGATTAGGATCATAATAGTTCATTTTAGGAGGTGACAACTGAAGTCATTTGAACCGTAAAGGATAAGAGAAGAGGAAGGTAGGTAAGGGAAGGATTCTGAGAGGAGCAGAAATATATAGAGAAACCCAGTATCAGCATAAGTCTACTCATAGTGTCATTTTTATTCAGTCATCTTGCCTCTTTCCCTCCATTCCCATTTTTGAACATGTTCCCCTCAGCAGTCTGCTTACCCTGTGGACTTTTTTTTACCTAGGAGAATTGGAAGATTTGTGCACTAGCATCATCACTTCAATGATGCCATTAATGACTATGACCTAAAATTGAAAACACCATTCTATTGTAGCATCAATTCTAGCATTGACTTCTTAGCACATCTTTGGCTGTGCCTTTGGCTGCTCCTTTGCCTCACCCAGGCAGCCTTCATTTATACAGCAGTCAGAACTAGGAGAATTCTATCAGCAATCTGAGCCTAGACCAAATGTTTGTGAAAGATAGGATGATAGATGAATGCTTATATCAATGAATGAGTGAGTCTAATAAAGCAAAATTTTCTCTACTCAAAAGCATGTGTACTTCTTCCCACTACATTTTATGAGATGATACATAGGTTTGTCAGGGTAAAAAAAGTATGCTCCCTACCATGAGTATTTAGTATCTGAAAAGCTTTGGTGAGAAAAGCAGAAGGGATAGGGTTCCACATCTACATCTACATGCTACCCTGTGAGCCGCCGCAAGGGCACATGCAGAGTTGGGCAGTATCGAAAATACACATATTTTCAATACATTTGTATTTTGTATCGAAAATACATTATTGGTGATGTAATTTGTATTTGAATTGAAAATACATTTTACGAGTATTTTGTATTTTCCAAATACTTAAAATACTTTTCACATCACTTATGAATACATATTGTCGGAAATCAGTTTTGTTACATTGGTTTCATCTTTCTCATCCTGAAGAAATTTCTGCCCTTGGTCGGGTTTTGGCTCTACCTTTCATCCCAACTCATGGCGCTAGAGGGTAAGTAGCCAATCAGAGGCGCTCTCCCTTCCACCTTAGTTTCCCCCTCCCATTTCCCCTCCTTCCCAATCCATGCGGCCGGCCAGCATTGCCAGACCTAAGGAATAAATGCCGGCTTGAGGACTAGGTGACTGCTCGGCTTGGCAGGAATTTTTCCACGGCAAAGCAACATTGCCAGCGCTGTGAAATAACTGTGGCAACACTTACTACGTTTACCAATGTAACCCAGATCAATATAAACTTGGACCAATCTGGCTCAGATCTGACTCTCAGCTGACTCTGATCGCCTGGTTTATCAATGCGAAATCGATTGAAATATTGATTTGAATCGGTTCATATCGATTTGAAATTGCAGACTGGCAGAGAAAGCAGGCAGAGTTAGCCTGCTACTCCTATCGATCCCACTACCCCGTTGCGTTTAACATACCGTGCTGAACCGGCCAAAGCAATCTGAGTTTGATTGGTAAATGTAGTGACTGACGGCTGGAGAGCGACGTGATCACCATGGAAGCAGGACTATATTTGTGTTGCTAAATGCATTTGATACTCATATGAAAAAAATAATTTTGGAATTAGACATAACTTTCTGATAACTAAAAAAGAAAAATGTATTCTGCAAAAATCTCTTCCCTGATGGAAGTCGGAGACGGACTGAATCCCCCACCTGAGCAACCTGATGGCAGCTTTTGTGGGTAGCAACAGGGATGCGAGGGACGCCTCCACGCACCCCTCGCTCTTAATGAATGATTATTACCCCTATTAATGATGTATTACTAGTTCAATCTTGCAAGGGTGGGTTCGATCAGACTAAAAAAATTGGGGTGATGGATGGCTGAATGGATAGGTTCAAGAAGACATTATTTCCACATTCGATTCAGAACTGGAATGGTAGCAATCCAGTGGATCAGTAGAGGAAGTGGTGAGGATGGGTAGAATTGAGAGTAGATATTTTTTTCTTGCACGGTTGATCACTGTGTTATAAATATATCTGTTATCTTCCTCCACATATTCCTTTTTTGCATACTCAGAACCTTGGACAGTATTAGTAGTCTTAATGGCATGTTTTCATAGTGAGGAGATGGAATTCTGCATGATTAGGACTTGGTTTAATTGTTTTTGACTCTTCATGATTTCATTGTCATGATGTGTGGACTGAGTGTAACTTTTGTTTGTTGAGCACGGTTGGTGTGGAGTCGCACCCTTCCATGAGCCATCATCATGGCTTTCAGGGTATATCCTTTATGTATTTTAACTTTCAAATGTATTTTGAAAATATTATTTTGTATTTTCATAAATTTTGGCAGAGTATTTTGTATCTAAAATACATTGAGGTAAGTATTTTGTATTTAGTATCTAAAATACATTTTCCATGTATTTTGCCCAACTATGGGCACATGGTTGGGTTGTAAGGCCACAAGGGCGTGTGACTTTCACTTCGGTCAGACCTAGAAATGTATTGAGGCATCATGATGATATTCTGTCCATTGCTCTGAAACACGCAAGTTCTGAATTTCTCAAGCAACCTAAGCCTAGTGTGTAGCCTCTGAGTCTTTAGGGGCTCCCACCTCTATCCCTTTTAAAGTTTTGAGACACTATGTGTTCGCTCATGGGAGTTTTTAATGAAGCGTGCAGCATTCCTTTGAATTTTATTCATTCCTTTGGTTAAATCTGTCTGTCCAGGGTCCCAAATGCCTTTGGCATATTCGAGGTGTGGCCTAACCAGAGCAAAGTAGCATTTCTCTTTTACTTTTTCATCCAAGGACCTTTCAATTCTACGCTTCACAAAACCTAGTTTCTTTAACATTGTGTCAAAAGTGTTTTGCAAGTATATTCCCCATGATACATCAGACGTTAAGCTAATTCCAAGATATTTAACTGTATCTGAAGATTTTATGTTTACTCCACCTACAGTGTAGGTAAGGTATTTATGTGATGAATTTCACAAGAAGTGTTCTTTGGTGCACTTGCTAAGATTTAATACTAGCTCCCACTCCAGTCAACGTTGATGTGTGGGTGATGAAAGAATTTAGAATGCTTGCACCAGTGATAAACATATATGAGAAGAGCATACTTTGCCTGCATGGCCATGTGGAGAGAACGAATGAGAATTGAATAGCAAAACATGTATTGTAGAAGAGTAAATGGAGTGAGAGGAAGAGTACATTGAGAACGTTATGGGTGCAAGAAGTGGGATAGACTCTCATTCTCAGACAAGAGAATACCACTCAGATCATTGCAGAGAGGTCATGATGCCGAATTGTGCCAGCAAAGACATAAACCAGTTCCTGATACCCCAACTGAAAAGTTCCTCCCCATCTATACACCCATCACACTATATATCCTCCCCTCCAAGACTACCAACCATCAGTGTTTATTCTAAGTTCGCCACTCCATCAAACTTGCCGAGAAAATCTCTTCCTAATTGGATGCTCAAGCTATTTGTGAAGCAAGATCTAAACCAGATATTGAGAAGTGCATATTGTGCCAATGCCACCACTATTGTGACCACGAGTCAAAATGGAGGTTAAATTAAAATAAAATACAACCTCTGAAGAAGTAACCTATATATTTCCAAACATTGCATTTAACAAATGATGTCGTATGAAGTCACTCGCACGGGTGCATATACACCATAAGGTGTGCCCCCCTCAAAATTCTCCTTGAAGGAAGATGGCTTGGTGGTGTAACTGGCTAACACACTTGACCGGCAATTGGGAGATCCGGGTTCGAATCCCTGTCAAGTCAAATGATTTTTTCATAGCAAAATTCAACCCTGGTTTAACCTATATATATTTCCACACATCTTAGTGCATCGGTAGATTATGACAGACTGAGAACAGACAGAGAGAAAAAAGGTCTCACATACAGTACTTCATGAAAGAAACAAAAAAGAAACAAAATCAGCCAACCTACATGAAAAAAAACCACGTCTGCAAGTTTAACCTCAGCAACCACTTTTCTCAAAGAGCCTAACTTCTCATACCTGAAAATTTTTTCATTGATTCTGAAGTTGAAGTGCCTAAACAGTTGGCAGGCTCTTCAACTTGCATAGTGAGTGATTCATTACGGACTTTCAGACTTAAAGATCTTAAAAATTTTGGACATTTACCAACTTTATAAAAAAATTATTGGAATTGTAATATTTTGGCTGGAATATTGAATAATTGGCTGGAAAATTGAAAGGTAGACCAATACATTAATGATCAGGCACCATGAGTAGGGTAAAGAGGTAGGCATATTTGATTTCAACACAAGTGCATTGTGGTATTGGTTCTAACCACTCTGATGCATCTGGAAATTTTGCAAGAGCTATAACTTGATAGCCCATCATCTCTCACTGTTAATGATGATGAGTATATTAATGGATAAATAAGAAGAACATTCATTTGACAAACAGATAATGCTTCAGAATCACCTTAAAAGTCAACTGAGGAGCCAAACTCACCCTGGTTAATTGATTGCCCTTCAGGCTAAATAAACGAAAATTCATCAGCCAATGTGATCCTTCCAGAACATCCACTGATGAGACATCATTGTCATCAAGATAGATGTCTCTCACATCACGGTAATCTTCATTCATTACAAGCGGCCTAAGATCAGATATCTAGAAGAATGAAAGAAAACAAATATAGCTTGAGGAAACTTCATTATTATAATGGAGCATTAAGTCACATTCTTAAGCTTAATGCAGCCAAGAGGCTGATATATAAACATCAAGTGTTTGTGCAAAGGCTGAAATAAGCTAAAATTTGTACTGACATCTTTACTCATGTTACATCAAATAAAGAGATAAGCCCAAACTACAAAGTATTCAAGCGAAAATTGTCTGCTATGCTCAGTTTTCTCAAGAACAAGAAGTTAAACAGCTTTCAAACTTTGTACATCATTAGATATAGCTGCAGATAATATATGGTCTTCTTTAAGCTCACCGAAAGCTTCTGTTTCAACTCTAGATGATTTATGACAAATTCCACAAGAATAAAATTTCAAGTTCATTGTTATAAGCCACAGGCTTTCTCTCTTTTTCGAAATTAAATAAGAAATAATGATCACACAAATTAAAGAGAAAAGCCATAAGGAAGAATGTTGAATGAACTTTCCCATTTATATCATTGAGTTTTGTATTTTATTCAAATTTCAAAACATCATGACATTACTAAACAATTCTGAAAATGCAGCTGTTTTGTGAACAGCATCCTCTTAACAGCCCATGCCAATGTTGAAAAATGCATACAGGAAAATGCTCTTCAGGATACAATACAGAGATTGATTTTATTGCTAGTAGACTTTTCCAAAAATAAAATAATTTGTTACATAAAATACATATATATTTATTTTGCAAAAATTAATCAGAAAATATGGTCCAACAAAATTGCACCTCAACAAAGTACTCTTTAGTTTTATTGAGAGATAATTTTTTCCTCCTTAGTATGACTGTCAATGGAGCGAATGAGGTAAAGGCAGCAAGGAAAGCTACTCTTAATATTAATTCATTTATCATTCATTCATCATCTCTAGATGCAATCTAAGTGCAATATATTTAACTACAATATTCAATAACAAGCTCAAATTTCGTTTGTCCCCCTGTCTTTAAGATTTCAAATTTCAGGGTTTACCAGCTAACATGGGGTAACACTGAGCAAGCGATGGGGAGGATTGGGAAACCTTGGAATTTTGGATGGTTTAAAGAGAGGAAAAGATTAAAGTTTAAAAGAGATGAAATTTTGGAAAAACTCAGCTTTTTTAGGAGAAAGGGAGAGGACTCATAATTTTAGACAAGATCAAAAAAAGGACTGGAAATGGAACAATCATTAATTTCATAGAAAAGCAAAGAATATTTTGGCCCACAATAGGGTAAGAAATGAAGTAATTAATTGAAAAAAAATGGCAACTGACTCTTGCCTAACAAAACCCAGAGGTAACCGCTGACGAGTGAAATAACATTAATAAACTGGAAAAGTCCATCATTTTCACGATAATGTCTTGTTTTTGCCCATAAACTTAACTAGATGACCCTTTCACATGTAAACTGTACCTTTGTCTGGGGAATTTTGGCTGTGAAATGATCAGTGCACTAGAGTAAAATGGAAAGCTCCCAGAGTTAGAAATGATAAAACTGCAACTGGAATTTTCATGATTTGTATACTTGCTCCTACCACCTCTGTTGAGATCTTAAAGCTAGTTTGATAAGCCAAAATCCATACCTATTTGTCCTATTATGTGATATTTAGGGGTAGGTAACACTAATGCTGCAGTAAAGGCCTTCTCCAAGCAAAAAAGATCTTTGAAAGCCATGGTAGCAGTATCCATCAGAATTCCTGGAAAGCCACTGTTTCTTAAATTTCACGAAATGACACTAACATGTTTATATACTTTTTACTGAGCATTATTTGTAAAAATGATGCCTGGTTTGTTTCTTACAAACTCCTCTGTACATAATCATTTCACTTTTGGAAGAGATGATGTACATTTGCGGTGGAAATCTTGTGCAGACTCTAAGAAGGGTCTGCATTACTCAGCCTCCCTAATGTTCAACACTTAAGAAGCTGCCGTTACACAAGTGCTATCACAATATGGATGAATTTATGAGTGATAATTTGTAATTTGACTTTTTGTGAGGGTTTTATTTACATTATGTATGGGTATCTATTTCTTTGTTATCTTTGACCATGTTCTATTTCTCTTGCTGGACCAACAGAATGAAAAAGAATTATTATTATAAAGAAAACTAGAAACGGCAAGTACCATAAAAAACATAATAAAATCCCCTAAAGCAGTAAGTGTTTTATCTTTCTGCAACGGTTGATGCTAAGACAAAACACTTTCAGTGAGTGCAGGCGACTTGGTAATAAATTAATCATAGAAGTTTCACAGGTGAATAAATAAGCAATTCACACTTGATCAATTCTTTGTTTTTACTGAGCTCAGTAAATAGCATTCCAATATTGTTTTCAGTGTATATCTTTCTGCAGCCCTCATTTTCGTTCTACGACAATGTCGTGCCATCGCTCGATGTTCTGTTTTGACGGTGAAAACATACTTATGCGACAAAAATCATAGGAAGCCCCCATGCTGAAGAAAATTACTGGCTACTCAGTCAAAGATAAACCATTCATATGGTAAACTGCCAGGGATGATGAAACACTCACTCTATTACCCTTCACATATAACGTGGTGGTGTTGTCAGGTAGGCGAGATGGCAGCCTGGATAGGTTCCTATGGCTGCAGTCAACTGTTATCACCGGTACCAACCAATCAGGTCGCTTTCCTCTTCCTCCACCTCCCCCGCTCCATGCCATCCCCACCTCCCCTCCACTGTGCCACACCACCTTGGTCATGGAACAGTTGCAATGCCACGGGTGGCTGTCTGGGCACTGGTCATGCAAATGCTGCAGATAAGTGGGGATTGTAATTAGCTCAATGGCAGGCACAGAGGAGGGCCATGGGGATCTTGCCTAAACCCCCACAGTCTCTGGTAGAAAATAGCATATATTCTAAAAAAAGAGAAAGTTACTTATATCCAGAAAGTATTTACTGTAGCAATAGTGTTTACTGTGGGTGGAGTAAACATAAAATCATCAGATACAGTAAAATATCTTGGAATTATCTTAACTTCTGATATATCGTGGGCAACACACAAATAAAACATATGCGGCACAGCATTTAAGATTCTAGGTTTTGTTAAACATATAATAGGAAGGTCCTCGGATGAAAAAGTAAAAGAGAGATGCTACTTCGGTCTGGTTAGGACACACCTCAAATACGCTGAGAGTATTTGGGACCCTGGTCATAACGATTTAACCAAAAAAATTCATAAAATATAAAGAAAAGCAGCAGGCTTCATTAAAAACTGCTATGAATAAACACATTGTTAACCCGCGAAGGGATTTGGGGTCCGTCAGAGGGAGTACAGGGAACAGAACAAGAGCGAGGTAGAGACCAGACCTTTATTGTGTTGACTCCGTTACATCTCGCGGCCAACTGACCACGCAGCAACGCCGTCTCCTTCCACTTGTACACCTTAGCGTCACCTCGTGACTTTACCTGGCCACCTTATTGGCTCGTAAACGCCGCATGTTCGATCATGCGACGGTACATAGTCCGTGCTGACTCTAGGTGTTGGATGAGGCGAGAGAGCTCTCCGGAAGCAGGTGGAATGTAAGGGGGGTGGCAAAACTGCAACACACGATGGAATAGGTGTGGAAGGAAAATTACCGAGTCTCTCTCTCTTACACCACTCCCCCTCACAATTTAAAATTGGCTTACAGACAATTTTAAACAATTACATTCAAAACAATTACGTCCACTTCAAATTCTTCAGTAACACAATTACAATTATTGTACATTCCAGAACCCAATACATACAATGTCATTTTCCCGAGAACATGGTGTTCAATAAAGTTTCAATAAGTCATACGTACAGAACAGCCCCTTCCCATTAATGCAACAATTTATTTGATTAAGCAATAAAATTCATCATGAGGTTAAATAAGTAAAACCCTTCACCACAATGTAATCATCAATTCACTTCACGGACATATACTCAATTTGTCGCAACAGAAATACCCCAAACAAAACAAAATAAAACAAAATAGAACACCCTCCAATCCATTTTCTGCGACCCTCAGCAGACCCAATGAAACCCTAGCCCACCCCATGATCATTGTATTTCCTCTACAACCTCACATATGGCGCCCGGGCTGTCATACCAATAATACCAAGCAATCGCAAACACCCAAAACACGACCACTACACACAGCGCTACCCCACACATGCTGTTTTTTCTTCTTTTTTTTTTTTAACACTATCTGGGTCTCAGGTTATACGGGCGTTCAGTTGGCTGAGCCGCGTCTTCCTCCTCTTTCCCACGAGGAAGCTCCTTGTCCGTGGTCTCTGCCGATGACGTCTGCTGGGCGGCCTGCCTCGAACGCAGGGGGTAAGGCGATCTGGGAGGGAAGTTCGGGGAGGGGGCACTCGAAGAGGGAGACGGGCTGCTGATATGGTTTGTTGTGATGCTCTCCGATGGCCTGCGTCCTTCCTCGGAATGTGCCTCCGTCGTCAAGGTGAGGGTCTCGTCGAGGGGAAAACTAGACGGAGGTACGTCGGGCGTCGAGGACTCAATGAGGGGAGGGCTGGAGGGGTTTGAAGCACTCTGTATGGGCGGGAAGAAAGTGGGAGGCGTCACAACACTAGGAACGGGTGCACAGCTGGTCGCTTCATCCACTACCGTCGAGGTCTTCCTTGGGCGGCCTCGGCGTCTCTCTCTGTATCTGTCGGTTGAGGGTGGGGGGATAGGACCAAAGTATGGTTTTAACCTATTTTTATGTACCAACAATTCACGGAAGGGGAGCTCCAACCGCACATTCACGTCCGACACTACCTCAATCACTCGAAAAGGTCCAGCCCACGGGGAGTGAAATTTCTTTACTCGGCCAGATTTTATTTGGGGGTCACTCAAGTACGCGTACTCCCCGCAGCGGTAATGAACGGCTTTGCTCCTCTTATCGTATTGTCTTTTACTCTCCCGTTGAGCCTTCCTACCGCTTGCGCGGCATTTTCCCCAAATCTCCTTTAACCTCTCGCGTAGCCCGACCACGTAATCTCCCTTGATTTCCTTATCCCTTGGATCGAAGCACTCGAAAGGGGACCGCATAGGGAAGCCAAAGATTACTTCATGGGGGGAGGCTTTGGTACTAGTGTGCACACTTGTATTATAGGCCGACACGGCAAAGGCCAGCCACGCATCCCAATCAGAATTTTTTGAGTTTATGTAGTGGCTTATCATCACCGCCACCGTCCTATGTACCCTCTCCACTCTCCCGTTGCCTTCCGGATGAAAAGGTGACGTGCGAAGCTTCTTAATATTAAGCAATTTGCACACGTTCGTAAACAACTCTGATGTAAAGTTTGTCCCCTGATCACTCAGTAGTGTGTTAGGAACCCCAAATCTTAAAACCCACCGCTTTACGAACGCCTCTGCCACTGTCATTGCTGTTTGGTCACTCAACGGAACCATCACCAAATACCGCGAAAAGTGATCTAGGATGGAAAGTATATATTTATGACCACTGTCTGTCAAGGGCATAGGTCCTACAATGTCAAGGGCCACTAATTCAAACGGCGCCCTTGCCTCAGGCAACTCCTGCAGTGGTGCCCGCGTCCTCCCGTATGGGCTGCGACGACTGCATGACACGCAATCCCTCACGAATCGTTTCACATCGGAATGCAAGGTAGGCCACCAGTATAAAGGCTCAATACGGTTCAAGGTAGATGGCACCCCTGTATGAGCAGATAAGGGATGTTCGTGATACTGCCGTAGAATTTGCGTCTTCATACCCTCAGGGACCACAATTCTTAATCCCCTCCCCGTCTCTCGATACAAGATTTCCCCTTTCATCACAAAACCTCGTTGTGTACGCCACACCTCGCACTGGGAATCCCCCTTTTGCGCCTTTCCGACATCATTTTCCCAAACAGTCTCCGTGGTCTCCACCCGCCTTACCTTCCTGCTTAACCCATCAGCATTTAAATGCTGTTTCCCCGGTTTATGCTCTACCGTATAGTTATATTCACCCAACTTTAAGGTCCATCTCATCAGTCTACTACTCGGGTCCTTCATGCTGAAGAGCCATTTCAGTGCGGCATGATCTGTTATGATTTTAAATTTTTGCCCATATAAATAGCATCGAAAGTGACCCACTCCCCAAACCACTGCTAACAATTCCCGTTCAGTGGTCCCATAATTCATCTCCGCGGAATTCAGCTGCCGGGAAGCGAAAGCAATCGGATGCTCCTCTCCATCAACCTCTTGTGATAGAACGGCCCCAACGGCGATATTGCTAGCATCAGTAGACAAGATGAAGGGTTTTTGAAAATCGGGGTAAACAAGCACGGGGCTTGCCGTCAGAGAATTCTTTAGGGAATTCATTGCCCCCTCGCAATCCGGCGTCCAGGTAAACGATGTTCCCTTTTTCAATAATCTAGTCAAGGGCCTGGCTATTTCCGCATACTGATCGACGAATCGCCGATAATAGTTTGCGAGCCCAAGAAACGATTGCAATTCCTTCACACTTGTCGGCACAGGAAACTTTTGCACGGCTTCAAGCTTTTCGGGGTCTGGGTGGAGACCCGTTCGCGAGATGATGTGGCCCAAATACTTTACTTCAGCGAGTGCGAACTGACACTTCTCAAACTTTAGGGACAATTTTGCACCGTTCAACTTCTCCAAAACCCGCCTTAGTCTCTCAGCGTGCTCTTCGATCCCTTTACTAAAAACGATTACATCATCGAGGTAAACCATACATTGAGTTGGCTTTAACCCGCGGAGCACGCCGTCCATCATTCTCTGGAATGTGGCGGGGGCGTTTCGTAAGCCGAATGGCATACGCTTATACTCGTAATGCCCACTTTCTACTAGGAAGCCAGTCTTTTGCTGCGATTTAGGATGCATCGGGATTTGATGGTACGAACTCGTTAGATCGATCGTGGTGAAATAATCGCAACCGCCCAAATGATCGAGAGTGTCCACTATATTTGGAATAGGGTACACATCAGGGGTCGTCACGGCATTTAATTGGCGGAAGTCAACGCAAAAACGGAAATTAGGCCTCCCATCCAACGACTTTTTTGGGACTATAACCACCGGAGATGCCCACGGACTTTCACTCGGCGTGATGATCCCCGCTTCTAATTGCTCTCGTACAAATTCCTCCACGAGAGGTTTTTGGTGATGTGGGGTCCTATACGGGCGTCGGTAAATTGGCTTGGCGTCCCCCGTGGGGATGTGATGGTAAGCAATGTCAGTGGCTGGTAAACTACCCTTCGAGCAGAACAAGTTCTTATACTCCTCGAGCACCGGTATCAAGGCATTCCTCTCCTTGTCGCCGAGGTGGCGCAATTTTTCTTCGAAATCGACGTCGCTCGCGACATCCTCCACCGCCCTAATGTGGCACTCCCTTCCTTCAACCGCGGCCTCGTCCCGATACACGTCACCCAATGTGGCCAATACAGTGCCCTTGCGGAGGACTACCTCTTCCCTCCCAAAATTCGCCACCTGTACGACAATTCGATTACTACAGTCTATCTTACACAATCCTCGCGCCACAGCACACCCCTCGACACTTTCCAGTGCTGGCTCTGTAATGACCTCGAGCCCCCCAAAAAGCTTATCACTCGAAATCGCTACACACACGCGTTTCTCGCTGCGCGGAGGGACTACTTCTGCGCGATCAAGTCTTACTTCTACACCTTCAGCGCAAATATGAGTTTCCTTCCCCTTCACACGTTCAGTCGTTCCAACGTCACGACCCAACGACCACCTCTGGTTTCCCACGTTGAGTTCTTTGGCGCACACATTGATAACCGCCCCGTATTTCCTCAAAAAATCTAAGCCTAATATACCCTCGATACCCGAAAGATGATCTACTACTTGCATCGGCAAGTCGTACCTAGTGTTTCCCACACGAAAGTTTACTAATTTCTCCCCATGATTCCACATCCTATCGCCCGTTATCCCTAACACTCTAACGGAAGACGATTTAATCCCATTTGTCCCACACACGCTGCGTAGAACAAGGGAAATTTGGGCACCCGTGTCTACGAGCATTCTACACTCCCTCCCAAAAATGTTCACTACTGCCACCAAATCTTGATCCTCTCCTCCTCGTCCAATGCGAGGAAGCACCACACTTACCAGGGGTCGGATACGGCGGCTTCTCCGACCCCGTTTCCGTTTAAACCCCCAGTCGCAGGAGTTCGCTGGCGGTTCCGGCAATCGCGAGCGAAATGGCCCTCCCTGCCACAGGCAAAGCATTTCCTTCCCCCGCTGCAATCCCTCGCCATGTGTCCGGGCTGTCCGCAGGAAAAGCAGGTGCGCTGCCCAGTGGTCTGGAATACCCGACGGGTTGGCGGGTTCTCCCTCGGTCTGCTCTCCGCTTCCTGGATGCGGATGGCAGTGCTGATGGCGGCATCGAAGGTCTCCGGGGCGGTCAATCGGCACTGGTGCCCTATCTCTCCGGATAGCCCGCGCAAGAACGTGTCGAGCGCCCTTTGATCCGCCTCTGCTCGTCTTTCCGCGACCTGCTCCGCGGTTCCTTCCATTGAGTACGTTCGCGCGTTTATGGCTCTCACTCGATCCGCGAACGGCTCGATCCCTTCACCCGGATTTATTCTGAGAGTCGAAAGCACTTCCCGGAAAAACCTGGCTGTTTTCTTAGATCGATAACGCGAGGTGAGTTCATTTTTGAATTCTAAGTACGATTCGGTCTCGCGACACAGGTCTTTCGTGCGAATAAAAACGGCCGCATCCCCGCACATTCGTAGCTTCGCGACTCTCAGCTTTTCTCCCTCGGACCACCCACTCAGCTCCGCTATCCCCTCTAATTTTGAGAAGAAGGAGTCAATATCCTCCTCCGCCCTACCCCCGAACTCACTTACGGCGGTAAAGAATGAGAACTGCGGTCTTGACCTATCCACGGCCGCCGCGCCCGACTCTTTCATCCTCCGATTCTCCTCCTCGACTTCCTGGAGGCGCGTACTCAGCTCATTAACGGCTTGTTGGAGCTCCACTTCCCGGCCTCCAAAACTAACACGAGATGCCATGGTCTTACCTGTTCTGATATATATTCGCCTCTGAGGGGACAGATGTTGACCAAATCCCACTTCTGACACCAATTGTTAACCCGCGAAGGGATTTGGGGTCCGTCAGAGGGAGTACAGGGAACAGAACAAGAGCGAGGTAGAGACCAGACCTTTATTGTGTTGACTCCGTTACATCTCGCGGCCAACTGACCACGCAGCAACGCCGTCTCCTTCCACTTGTACACCTTAGCGTCACCTCGTGACTTTACCTGGCCACCTTATTGGCTCGTAAACGCCGCATGTTCGATCATGCGACGGTACATAGTCCGTGCTGACTCTAGGTGTTGGATGAGGCGAGAGAGCTCTCCGGAAGCAGGTGGAATGTAAGGGGGGTGGCAAAACTGCAACACACGATGGAATAGGTGTGGAAGGAAAATTACCGAGTCTCTCTCTCTTACAACATAGTGTTTCACAACTACTAGAGGGATCAAGGTGGGAGCCCCTAGAGACTCAGAGGCTGCACGCTAAGCTTAGGCTGCTTGAGATATTCAGAACTGGTATGTTTCAGAGCGACATACAGAATATTATCATGATGCCTCACTACATCTCTAGGTCTGACAGAAGTGATAAAATAAGAGATATACATTGCCAAACAGATAGGTACAAAAACTTGTTCTTTCCATGCAAAATAAGCAACCGCAATAAAAACTTAGCTCCACTAAACACACTCCCTTAATACACATCACCATTTCACCTCCCATAACCTGACATCTTTACATGGCTAACCTAACACCCCCTGCCACACACCCATGCAGCGGCTCGTTGGGTATTATGTAGATGTAGATGAATGTTGCATGGAGATGGTATGAATATAAATAATACTAATTTCAATATATGCTATTCATGAGAATGTACCTTCTACTTGGAGTTAAAATAATTTTCACTAACTTGCTGGTACAGAGAGCTGGTAGCTTGCTGGTAGTTTGAGCGAAATATCATTTCACCAAGAAATTAATGATTTTGGTCTCTTTTCAAGAAAAAATGTCTCACTCTTCCTAAGATACCAAAATATCAACCCCTTACCGAACTACTTTAGGAGATTTTGTACGAAAAATACCAGCCCTTCTACATGGAAAATGTATGGGTAACTTGGTAAGAATGGATTTATTTTAAAAAAGAGGAGTTTCCAACTCCTACATCTCGTCAAAAAATTAACAGTGTACAGTTTGTATGTTTTCTCAACTATTTTAGAAAATAAATCATATTTTCGCAGGGGTAATTTTTTCCCAATTGCAAAAAACCTTCCATTTTGAAGGAGTTTCATAGGTTAAATGCCAGTTTGTTTACTATAGGTGTATATATTCCTTGGTTTCTTTAAAACATGAAGATAGTCTCTCGGCCAATGGATGGATTAAATAAAGATATTTAATCAACATTATGTACAACAGAACTCTTCTTAATGACCAATTAGTAATAGAAATGGTTTTTCAAATTAGTAATTGAAAATTTTGGGCACCCTAAAAAAAATTAATCCCATGAATAAGCCTTTGTTGATTCTTAGGAAAAATTTTTCATCATTAAAATGTAATACAAAGAAAAGTTGGATGAATATTTAACAGGGGTTTTAGTCCCACAAATGTACAGGAAGATTATGAAAGTAGCATCTTGAAAAAAGTATAAATTGAATTATTTGTCAAATTTTTTTATGTCATCACATTGAATATATAGGTTTTACAGTGATGTAATAATTTAAATCCCACAAACAAACTGTAAAACAATGAGTCAAATTAAAGACTTATGTAGATATTTCAACTTATTTACTTAGAAGTTCAGTGGAATATATATGATGATAATCACACCATTAATGATGCAATATTTTACTCATACTTCCTACAGCTGCAGAAATTAAAGTGTCTAATTTGAATATGGTCTCCACTATGACTAGAGAACTATCTTGCTCAAACTACTTTAAGAGGGGTGGCTTTTGACAGGGGTGCAGTTTCTAGGAGTACATATTACACAAATGAACAGGTAGCTTATTAGATAAAAATGGGAAAACTCTTGAAGTGACGGTTTCATTAAATCCTGTACAAATGGCGATGATTTCCTCATCATTTAGTTGATCCTGAGATATTTCAATGTATATTAATGTGATCCACCCATAGAGAGGAACCTGAGTTAAGCGACCACCAATGGTTGCCCAGAAAAATGGTCTTTGAGAGGGGTTGTCACTTAATAGGAGTGGTCGATAAGAAGGGTTTCACTGTATAATTCTACACAATCAGCATAATATGCTATTATATATTCCACCTATTTCCATTGAAAAATGTGCATTTGACTCATTTATCTCATGATTCCACATTTGCAGGCTAGCAGAATGCAGTTTGAGCTGAAAACATTAAGCATTTCCCGGAGTAGAACAATTTTGTGGATTATTCATCCTATCCTATTGAGATAATATAATCATTGCACCAGTAAAACTTCATCACTACTTAGGTATTTATCATTGCACTTTCAAAAAGTAAAAATTTTCGATTTACATATCCGAGGGTTGGATTTCCTCGGGGACAACTCACTTTGAGTAGACCCATGACAGGAAAGAGAGGCTTCCCTCCATATAGGTCATCACGACACACGAGTTTGTCCCTGTCGGCAATTCTTCTTCCAAGTCTAGAAGGCAGAGTTCTGTCACGGTCAGCGACCAACCATCGAAGACCTCCATTGGAGCAATCCCATGGGTTTCCTGAATTATATCAGACTGATAGGAACATAAATTCCAATACCCAAATTTCCAAAATTTCAATAAATTAACATAAACAATGAGTGTGGAATCCCATGGTAGTGAGCATAACTTTTCATATGCTTAAGATTTTTCACTAAGCAATGCTTTGTTTTATACTGTTTAACAAATGTATTTTATTTCATGAGTTACCACTGAATTATGAATAATAATTTATAATCAGGGAAACAAAAATTGGTATTGAGTTTTAATTTGGTGAAAATTCTCATCATTCCCTCAGTCAAATAACTTAAATCTAATTTTGAATTTACACGAAATAATGGAAACTTAAGAATTGAATCACGGCAGACTTCTCCAGCTATGCAAACACATTGTACATCATAGAATGACAACTAGCGAGAATCATTTCAATAGTAATAAGCAACATTCACTTTACAATTTTTGACACCATTCATTTCTTCCTCAACTGGTGTAAAATATTTTCATGCTACTTTCAAGAAGCAATTAAGGCAAAGTCAGACAGTCTCTTATTTATATAATGAACAATAGGAGGAAGGAGGGGAGAGTTGGTAGCAATATAAAGAGGATGGTAATTTGGGTGATTATGAGCTATAAGAGCGACTTAGGTCAGGGTCACAAAGAAATGATCATGGAGGGGAATGAACTAGCATATAAAGAAAATTCGATGAAACAACCTCTTTCACAAATTTTTTCTGACAGAATCAATGACATTATCATTTTTCAAAATTTTCCATGAAACATAATTTAGCACTTTTGCCACAAATACAGAGTCTATTAATATAAAATGCATAAATATTAAAAAATAAATATTAAAATATTAAAATTCCTCTGTTCTGTAATTCTTGCATTAAACTTTTCTACCTGGGGACAGGGTTATAAAAATATAATTTTACATTTTATACAAGAAAAGTCTACCAAGTTTAGCAGATCAATGAAAGACAAAGGATACTCACATCCACCTGAAATTACAACAAGAAATAGGAGTGAGTTTGGTGGGTGACATGGCAGCTTGTTTTCTAATTTGTCATTTTTTTGCATTGCATTTTCAATAAGTCCTTCTCCAAAGCCATTGTGGAAGGCCATGAGATAAGTAGTGCTCAGTTCCACATCAGTATCTTCCCGAGAATGACAATTAAACCAATTATGAAGTGGTCAACTCGAATGATGGAATTTGACAATTGCTCAACGTTATTCCATGAAAATAATTGCTTTGGAATTTAACAATTGCTCAACGTTATTCCATGAAAATAATTGCTTTGGAATTTATTTTTGCGCATACACACAAAAAGAGATTTAATTAGGTAGTTTGAAATAAAATTTAAGCAGGAAATAGATAAAAAGGTCAGGATTTTTATGCATGAGTCCATGTTCTAGAAGGATCATTTTTAGGGGAGAAAACATTACTTGCCTCAATTTCGAAAAGAAAGGGCCACCCTATGGTACAGCCAATAGCTGCTCTGATTATAATTTGCAGCTTCTCTGGCACTCCTCTTGGGCTCCAGGGGTTTGGTAAGGATAAATTAAATTATTTAACCACATTTTATAATTGATCAATTGGAGAAAACCATACTTTATTTGCTAGCAACTATGATTTCTGGCGAAAAGAATGGACAACCAGAAACATACCATCGTCAGGCAGACATACAAAACAAAAACAACATTATTTATAAAATAATGCATCCTGATACGACTCTCACCTGAAAGGTATATCTTGTGTACACGCCGAATCCACCTCCCCGCCTCCAACTTCCTCAAGCGGTTCCCGGTAAAGTCGAGAGATCGCAGCCTCCGCCTACGAAGCAGCCTCATCAGCCTCTCTTCCTCCTCCGGCTCCATGGGACCCATGATGGCGCTGATATTACCGGGAGACAGGGACGAGGCGCTCAGGCGCAGCAGGGCGGCCCATCGCTCCTCCTCGCCCTCCTGCGCCCCACCATCGCCCCCGCCGGCCCCTCCCGCCCCCGTCCTCTCGCCCCCCATGCCCCCCGCCGTCTCCTCCGACGAGGACGAAGAAGAGGAAGCCCCAGCCTCGTCCTCCAGGTCGAAGCCAACCACGTGGCTCACCATGCCGCCCGGGGCCACCGTGAGGCGACGCAGTTCGGGGAACTCTGTAGAAGCACGAAGCGGACGGCCTTAGTTTTAGGAAAGGGGCCATTCAAATATAAAGTAGCTAGGAAAGCAACTTGCCCGTCAAAATAACAAACCACGTAAATCACATTCGCGTCCCACTTGTTACAGGAGAAGCAAAAAACGATATTTTTATGTGAGAAGAGGTTCTATTACCACGTACATAAAAAGCACTGTTCAGAGACCATAAACCAAAGCCATTAGCATGATAAAAAGTGTTGGGTGGAATTAAAAATTTAACAAATTCGAATGATTTCGAATCTCCTTTGTTATCGAATCTCCTGATTCCTGTTTTCACTAAATTAGGTATCCCTGTTCCTTATCGTTACCAATACACTGAAAATTTTTTTTCTTACTTGAAAAATTATTGCAAATATACACTACATGACCCACATGCGAAAAAATGTTGTTGAAAAATTAAATTGAAATTGAAAACATGTTGAAAAAATCTGTTAAAAGTTGTTTAGCACAATGATCTTAGCAACAGACGTAAGGACTTTAATTTGTTACAGCACAAATCTATAAAACTCACACAGGAAACATAATCAGCAGTCTAGTGAGTCTGGAATCTAGTGTCATAATGTGTAACTGGAGAATAAATGTCCCTCTCAACCTCCTGTATACCATCATGCAAAAATTGCGCGCGCTTTTATGAATGAGGCGGTAAACTACCGCCCGCGTGCCCGGATAAAGGTTAATAAGAATCCATAGAGACTCATTACCTTTAATGATTGGTCCCAGGTCAATTTCGTCGTCGGGATAGGCACAGAAAGTGATGGATCGCACCAGTTCAGCCTTGACCTCTCCCCTTCGTCCTCCGTGGAGGCCCTCATCCACCCTACGCCTCTTCCTTCCTCCTCCGTCGGACCCTTGGTGGGCGTCGCCGGCGCTGTTGTCTTCATCTTCGATGCTATCTTCCATCGGTCCCCCGGACCTCTCCCTCCTCGCCGACAGCAGGGGGAGAAGGGGCAAGGGATCGGCTATTCGGTGGCAAGTTATCGCCCTCCGGGATGGTGCCGCGGTGCAGTGAGGCTGGGCGTCGATCGGGGGGCACGTTGGGGGGGTGCGCGCCGCGACGCCGACGACGGCCAGCGCGAGAACCAACAGAGTCACGGGCGCCATTTTTCGTCCGAGGCAAGAGTGAGGAGTGCGAGCGGGAATACCATGGAAGAATTCCATGGGAATACCGCCCAACTGGACGTCTCGTGCGCAGACGACAGCCAAGAGGATGGCGCGGCTAGAATTTAAGTCGCTTGAGGGAGTCCTTCTGTTCACCGACACGCCCTCATGGAAAAACACAGCACATTATTGATCAATAGCTCTCTGAAGAAAAAAAAACAATGTTAGAGGGGGCAGGTTCTCGAAACGTCGCAATGATCACCAATTTTGGATAAATCACCAAAAATTAGGACTGGGGGATATTACATTAACTTCGGCAATCAATTAATCGAGTGAAGTAAATACTAATTTCAATAAAAGTAATAACTTACCATTAGACGTATATTACAATCAGTTCATATGTACTCGCAAACTCTGGACCACCATAACAATAAATTCCAAGAGCATTAGACTAAAAAATACACAGCGTTGCGGCAAACTTACGCGGAAAATGATTCTGCGGGAGACTCACGTCAGTAATGAACTGAAGGTACCGAAGGGGGAGAACGTCAAAAAAAAGTAGATGAAACGAATGTGGGAGCACATGGTGCATAGGTTTACACATTATATACATGGACAGCACTGTAAAGTTTAAATATTGAACAAGTGGTCGAAAGGAAGAGACAGGTGATATTATTCAACTGAAACGCGACATCCACTGACAAATCCAGTTGATAACTAAGTGGAACCCGATTGTAAGTAATTTAAAATTAACATTAATATATTCTCCTACCACCGTAACACTGAGTAAATTAGCATCAAGCATGTTATAATTTCCGAATTAATATCTTTTTTGTAATCGTCATATAAATTTTACGACAAAGAACTGTGCTGCAGAAGGTATGGTTTAAGTACCTGAGGTGAATATTTCCGTAGTCCCGATGGATGTTTATTGAATACTTCTATGAAGTATATTCCTGTTTATTACCCGCGAAGAGAAAAGTTATTTTTTTCGCAAAGGTAAGAGATATAACCTCTTAGCTCCGGCATCCTCACTCTGACTTCGAGCCATTTCGCACGTCTTAAATTATTCAAACAAAACTGCAACAAGATGATTAACGCAAATCAAGTCAAGGAGGAACAGAGGCATCACCTTCAAGAATATCTAGGACCCTTGGCGACATAAGTCTAAGCTAATTTTAGCGGCCACATGATAAGTCTCCGGGCGTTTTAAGTAAATAAGGTCGCCACACATGAACATTCATTAGCACGTACTAGACGGTCAAGGGAAATCGAGGATGTATAATGAAATTAGCGAGGGCATTCTGAGGGAACAGAAGAAAAAGTTGATTGCTCGAGAAAAAACGGTAATAAATTCCGATAATTTAACTGCAAAAATCATAATTGAAGTAAATACGACTCATCAGGATTGAAATTCCGGTGTAATTACTACAATTTCCCGGACGTGCCGTCTAGAAATTCAGGGACAAATGAGATCCCTACACATAGGCTACACGCATGGCATTAAGGCATGCTGCACTCTGCATATACTGCAGGATACCGCCTTAAAACCCACCGTCCTATCTAAAAAAAAACCTTCTTTCTGAATAACCGAAGAAATTTTACGTGGTCTCAGACGCAACCTAAATCCATAAGTAGTTAAGTCGGAGGCTGAAGTTTTAAGTATTCAATTACAGGAATTCTCACAAGGAATACAAATCAAATGAAAAGGTATGTTAAAAAAGTAATGTATTATTAACTAATTCGCACTCATTACGTATAATATAATTTGCTGAAGGAGCGCGGTTCATTTAAGAGTAGACTTAATGGCTTTCTTTTAAAAAACGATAGAGTTTCGTCTGTTAATATTGTCACGTAATAAAACTGCCTGAAATATTCATAATAGCTGGACATAAGGATACCGATGAATCAAATTAAAATAAAAGTATTGATACTGATTTCTTTCCATTAATTATTTAGCTAAAATACATCTGATTAAACATTAAGCTAATGGCCACACTACCAAATTTTTTCATTAAGTTAAAAACATGAATAAAATGTGTATTATTAAATCTAAATCATAAAATTCTCTTCACATATTCATATATGCATCCAAAACCACCAACCTAAGAACACCTTCTTCCCTAATGGACCAAGATTCAGCACCACATTCAGCGAGTGATCCATTTTCAAGTTTCGACTAACATTTGTCAATGTTTTTGCTTTTGTATCTACTAATTGGAATTATGAAAACGTATTAGCTGTTCTGGGACTAAATTAGTTCAGTGACGAGTTATCAGGGTAACGAATATTTCGAAAAATTTACAGATCTTCTCCAGGATTTATTTCCCAAATGATAAAACACCTTAATTCCAATTAGCCACTGATACACTACAATTTTATCACTCTCATTTAACTTGCGAAAAAGTTCAACTAAACTTGTAGAGGATACACAATCGAAGGCGTTATTAACTCAAACCCGCACATAATACCACATCTCAGCGGCAAAAATCTATGATTCGATCTTTGCTTTCATCGCTAAGAAAATGCGTCTCCAGGAACAGGCCGTGCCTCAGAATCACGCACCCGTCTCTTAGATGCTCCCGGACGAACGGAAGGCAAGGAAATGTTTATTGCCTCGCGAAATGTGAGCATGAATAGATAAAGAAAAGCAATTAAAGGGGCCGTCGTAAACGGGCGATAATTATAGCACTTGCGTAACTGCTATTTGCTTGTGATCCTAACCGCGTGCCTCCCCATAGGTATAGCTTTCCGCGGCAGAATTGCGCCGTTGCCGACACTGGATGCAGATAAACAGCTCGGACGCTAAAGCTTGCTCTGCAGAGGTGGTGAAATAAGTACGGCAACGCAGAAGGACGATGCTCATTAGAAGAAGGTTCCAATACAGACACGTTCTAGAATAACCTCGCTTTCAGACTATGGCCTTAGCAAAAGAGTATCTCCTTCACCTAATTATAGCATGGAGTTTAGTTTTTTCTTCGTAGTTTATTTTTTCCAATTATCATTATCGGTATGGTCAAGATAACATAATATGCCCGAATTGGATGAATAGAAACACTTAATTTCCAAAACTTTCACTCAATTACTTCTAAACATGCTAAAAAATGACAGATTATAAAATAAGTTCCATAACATGAAACTGAAGCATCAATGCGACAAATATTTGATGGCCATTCCTCGCTACAAGTCGGGATAACACCACTAAATACTGGGAAAAAGAATCATGTTCAGCGAGAAAATGAATTTTAAAACGGGAGAAAAGTAAGGTGACGTTTTATTCTCTCAGGCTTTCTATCTTTTGATTGAAATCGTGGTATTATCTAATCTCTTTCAGACTTATCCAAGATGGCATATATTCTGAGTTTTACCACGCACTTTGTTTTAGAAATGTCAAAAACGACAAAAATAACGCCGGCGAGTCCATTGGTAAAGAATAATCTCTTTTCATTGCAGCTATGAAAATATATCATAACCGAAAAATGGTCGTAAAATAATCCGCGAAGGAAGGTAAGACTCTATCGAGCCATTTTCATTGAAAATGTCCAAAATCAGCTGCAGAACGAATTAAAGTGGGCTCTTGTTTATATTTCATGAGGTTTCGACTCGAGCAAAATTCATATAACAGCGTCATTTTTTAACAGCGATATGAAGAGAAGTCCTTCTATAGATGAGAAGCCAAATTATTTCCGTTTTTCCGTTTGCCTCACGTAACAAAATATTATCATTAACTTAACTAATAAGAGAGTTTTAATTGAAGCATTACGTTAAAATCATTCTCGTGTATTAGAATATACATACTATATGACACGAACGTGCTCCTTTGTCTCTAGTTTATAATACAAGGATAAGTCAATAAATAACTCGCAAAACCTGATAGAGGCAAAAATAAAGTATTTTTCTGAAATTCATATCACTTTTCTCCGTTTTCACCCCGTACATCCAGACAATTATCCCATCTCTTTGCAAGTCCTTGATAGCCGGAACCAGAGAAGTATTTCGTTTGCTGTCACAGCCAATGAGTAACCTCCTGGACTTGCAGCATCATCATTTTCAAAACGTCGGCCACCCAAATGACTTTTTAGGGGTCCGAATAAATGAAAATCACAAGGAGCTAAGTCGGGACTGTACGGTGGATGTTCCAAGCGTTCCCAATGAAATATTCACGACTGATGCTGACGGTGAAATTCTGACGTATTTATTGACTCACCCTAGCAATTTCTAAGATATTATTGATATAAAGAAACAATCTTGGCTACAATTACATTTTAGCCAGTAAAATCGAAGCCATCTACTACACGCTCATCAGAAACATTATTCATTCGTCATTTTACTCTCTTCGCTAAATAATTTCCAGGATTGCTATAATTTATTCGTTATGAGAGAACGGATAGATAATTCATAACTTGCTCAAATATAAAAAAAAAACAAATTCAAGCATAACGGCATTGCAGATTAAGTGAGGGGATTGAAGGGTAAAACTTAAATAAATTCGGCGACAGTTTACTACGAATTTATAGCATCCCACTTACTGAAATGATAAAAGATTCCCTTCAATTAGTAGCGTTTCCTCAACATCACATTACTGAAAGTTGAAAATAATTCATAACTCTCATAATAAACGAAGAACTGGGATTTGAAAAACGAGCCAACACAACACGCCACGTGCAATGACGTGGAGCGTCACAAACAAAACAGAAGGGGACCATAGGTTTTTGAAATGGCATGCAGAGTTCCTTACCTTGTTTCACGGTCGGCGACGGACACACCCACTGTAAAGCCAGAGACGATGGATGTACCCAATTCACTGAGGAATCCGAGGAAAATGTGACGGAAGCAGACGAAATCCGTGCTGCGAACGAGTTTTCTCACAGATCATACGATAGGCGCATGTCGAATGGCTGAGGAATCAGCTACCGGAGGGGAGGTGACAAGGCAGAGGGGAAGGAAGGAAAGCAGAAGGTTAGGGACGGACTCTTGTCACCGCCTTGCTCCATCGTGCAGTACGAAGAAGAGCACGCATCAGAGGTCGCTCAAGCAGTGACCGTGAGCCGTCTCTGAGGTGCGGATCGGTCACTTCAAGCGGCCACCGTAATATCCATGGATCAAAGAAGGAAGTAGTGGAATCTTCATGCACGAAACTGAAGCCAGTTTTCTCGCGAAAAATATTTCCTCACCAAACCTGACTGTCTTGCGCAATTCGACAGGGTATTCACGTATTTATAGGAGTACTCAAATAAATACCTGGCATTCAAGTATTCATCCGAGTACTCATTTACTCGTCAGGATACCCAGATATTTATTCGGATACTCGATTTCCATGGAATAAATACATTTGGCCCATCACTTCCATTAAAAGATTCTATCGAAAACTGGTAATCCGATATATCCGAATGTTGGCATTTTGTAGTTTTGCGGTATGAGGAATCAATACCGTGACCACGAAAAATCTGTTGTATGGGAATTATAATGGCCATAGTCCCCATTAGAATGATATAAGTGACTTACCCAATGCAGAAAATCGAGCGACGGCGCGACATTGTCGCACAATGAAAATGAGGGCTGCAGAAAGATATCGTCTACACTGAAAAGATCTATAAAATAAATCTAATAATATAATAATCTAATATCTAAAAATAAATCTATAAAATAAATCTAATAATATAATAATCTAATATCTAAAAATAAAATTTTATAAAGTATTTTATAGAAATTAAAGTATTTACGAAGCTCTATTAAAACAAAGAACTGATCAGGTGTGAATTGCTTACTTATTCACCTATAGACCTCTATGATTAATTTATTACTAAAACGCCCGCACTCACAGAAAAATTTTCGTCTTAGCAGTTACTTAACTGTTGCAGAAAGATAAAATATATTCCGCTTTGGGGCGTGGGTTTATCCCTAGTCAAACGACGAAGCAATTCAAAAAACTTTTTACCACCAGAAAACTTTCATCATACTCAAAAGATTGCGTGTATTTAAGTATTGAAATATTTGGACTTAAATCATAACTACACCACCGACATGAACTTTGAAAATAAAAAATAATTTGGATTTCGTAAAGGATTTCAAAATGACTTTCCTTTCTATCTCTTCATTCTTGATGTCTTCTTTCTGCGGACCCAATCAAAGCTGGTATCATCAATAGTTCTTACTAGAGGTTTCCACTGTTTCCGTGCCTGCCTCAGTCCGTATCTCTGGTCTCTGTTGAGCCAAACTCGGAAACCACCCACAGGTTATCCGCAGAATAGAGACAGTGAAAATAATTTTTGATGCCAAACATTCTATTCTCAACAGCCAATCAGTGATGTACCGACGTAAATACAATAATATTAATTAATAATGAATTAATCATTATCTTCACTATGAGGAAATATAAGACGTAGATTCCACTTTTTAAACAATAAATTGCCAAAATGTAATCCTGGCTTCAACCCCTAGAAGATGATGACAGCAATTAAGTTAACCATCGAAGAGTCGCAGTGGTCTGAGAACTGATTTCACGCGGTAAATTTTTTTTTCGAAATGTTGAATGCACGTCTTAGATTTACGACCTACGTCGTTTTTATATTATACATAAATAAATAATTCATCATAACTAAGTGAACTTTCACCGCCGTCAGACCCGTGTCCGAATAGAACAGACGGACATCGGAGGGATCAGCGCTATCTCTTCATCTCATCTGACAACCTATCTCTCGCGCTTGTAAAGGCAACAACTCGTCATAGATAAACATCTTTTCAGCATACTATTACATAATTTATTCATTTTTAAGCCTGTACTGTGCCTAAACATAGCCAAACCGTCTCTTCATATTGTCGTTAAGTGAACGAGACAATATGATCTTCAACAGTATTACTTCACTCACTTCACCGTAATCAATTGGGCGTTCATCAAGGAGAATCTGGCATTATATTCCGTAGAGACAATATGCTGTGGCTAGTAAAAGACTTTTTCTAAAGGAAGGAATATCAGTTGGGGGCCTTACAGGGTCTTTTTATAAGCTATTGGCACTTTTATCCCAAGGCGCGGGAGGGGTAATGCCGATAGTTACTCAATCACGCGTTCCATCTGGGTCCGTACTGAGAAATAGAGGTTTCCTAACCTTCTCGAAGAAGTTAAATAGCGTGAAGATGAAGGATTTTCATAATGATACTCATAACATAAAATATTGCATCCCCTTCGACATGTAAAATTGTGCATTCATCAAAGATGATGATTTGGTTTACTTGAAAATCGACACGGCCCAATATCTTTCGGTATAAATTCCACATTTCACATCGGAATCAATAACACGGGTCATTGAGCCAAGAAATTCCCATTTCATTAATAATGAATTAATCATTTGACTTTATCATGAGGAAATAAAATATATAAATTCCATTTTTTTAACAAATCGATTTTTGACCGTGTAAAATGGGCGCTTACACCACTGTACGTCGGTGCTTGAACTTCAAACGCAGTTGGAAACCCGAGAAGGTATAACTCAATCGAGAAGGTCTTCAAAATGCAATCCTCACCCGTTCGTGCGGGTATCTTTCCACGAAAGGGTAAACCCAAGTACCAGGATTAGGGTCGAATATGAACGATGAGGTAAATGGGTGGGACTGAAGATAACCAGCTTTCCCACGATCCCCCTCAAGGTCAAAACTTGTTGAGAGAACGCGTCCGACTCGCAAATCTCCTATCTCGAAAGCTCAATGCTAGGAATGGGGTAAGCGACAGTCGATCCAATATGGACTGGTGAAGTCGTGACGTCAAAATACTTTCCAAACAATATTTTCCGCTGAATACATGGACCATTAAGGTAAATGAAGAGGGCATTGCATCATCCAAATGTAGCCTGAAAAACGAAATAACAATCATATTGGTTAATAACCAATGGTTATCCCGGCTCTTTCCTTACTTTCCTTTGGAAAGCACGATGGAATGGACGAATTAGCGGAGATATAGCGAGAATATCCACCATCTGTTAGAAATATATGGCAAGTTACTCTTGAAACATATATTAGCTACTTATTGCTATGGATTCTACAAGATTTTACCATAGTTTTCCAGAGGAATGCGGATGATTATTAATTTAAAGGAATAAAAAATATTTGTAAAGAGAATGCACGACAAAGAAGTAAATGCATGCTGCTTTCTAGCAAGTTTTCGATGGAAAACATCGTAAAATTGCACAATTAGTACGTCAGCCCGTAAGCGCTAAAGAACAATCGGAATTAACAAAGATGGCGGACAGGCCACGCCAAAGTTACCGCTTCTAGCATTGGCGTCCTCTCCAGCTATCTCAATGGCATCGCTTCAGTTTATTTGGGAAAGAATACCATGGTAACAAAATGTTTGCGACGTCACGCTTTGCCTGTTCATAGCAACGCTACCGAGAACGGGTATCAGCGAGTGGAAATGAGTCCGTTCGTGCCGCAATATACACTGCTTATCACAGATTGAGCATGACCAGTTGCAGCTCTATCGCGAAATCCTAAGATAGGAAGGCATCTGCACCCCCAATCCACTCTCCTTTGAACTGACCGCATTGTCCCGCCTTTTGTCTTCAACTAAACATCTCCTGTTAGTCCAAAGTAGTCGATCTTGATATACTTTGGTAATTCTGCTCATTACAGGAGTTAACTCCAATATGCAATGAGTTCATGATTATTATTGCTCGTACCCTTTAACCTTAGATTGTTAGTTGGGGGAGCCTTCGACAGGACCTTGAGTGGTCCATTGTGCCAACCCCATTTTTAACCTGCCTGCCACACGCAGACAGGGGGCATGAGAGGTGAAGGTATGAATGGTCACCTATCTAACCCTCGTCAAGGCCCAACATTGCTTAACTTCAGTGATCTTACGGGCGCTGGTGTTTCAGTGACGCTAGGCCCTTGCCACCCTTAAACCTTACATTCATTCTCATTCATTAGTGAGGAAGTAATTTTTGCACCGCACTTATTACTTACTATAAATAAACCAAAAATCTTCAATGACTGTTCATGATCATCTCATCTGTGAATCAGAGCTAGTTGACTTTATTCTTGGTATGTTGAATTTCATCCAAAAAACTGTTCTGACAGATCCTGATGTGGCCATACAAGTGTATTAACCAACAGTGAATTAGATCATGAACAAACTTTCTCAGTACAAAATTGCATACCTCCTTGTGCCTCATCTGCTTTGCTCTGCCGTTAGACTTCTAATTTCACATCAATTGTATTTCATCCAATATTTCATCTTCCTCAGTAATTCTTACCATTCAATTTTCCACATGCCATAGTTTCCAGGAAGCTTTTATGTATCAGAAAGGCTCATAAGATTAGAACGAAACTTTGGAGGATCCATTGTCAAAAATATTGCCTTTACCAATTTCTCTAACACTTATTCTCATTTATTTGAGTAGAACTTATTTTTGCGAAGAAATTTAATAAGAAAAAGGGCCAGAAATCTTCCACAACTGTGTCTCTCATCTGCCATTTAGTGCTGGTTGACTAAATTCTTTGCTTTTTAGTTTTCATGTAGAAATCAGTTCTGGTGCATCTCATCCAATGTATACTCCAACTGTGCAATGAGTTCATGATTATTATGAAACTGAGGTTATGGCACTGCATCCTCTGTTCTCAGACAAGAGGCAGTTCATCGAATTCGAATCCAAACTTTAAGGTCATCTGGCATGATCACAATTATATTTCCTTGTATCTGTAGTTCCATAGTTCTTTAGATGCCATCATGCATTTGGTCTCTTCAACTGACATTATTATGCTGTATTACTGACATGAAATGTCTGATACATGCATCAACCTCTTGAGATAGTCTTCAGTCTCAGCTAATAATAAAGATTCAACAGCATAGTTTATTATTTTGATTTCTATCTGTAGTCAATTGAAAGTTTCACATTCTATTGTCGTTAACAGTTCGTATAGCCTCTATGAAAGAATGCAAACTGAGGCCCTTTGCTTCAGTGGGACTCCTCACCTCAATTGTCGCAATCCAAAGGCTTCAGGCTTCTTACACACAGAAAATAAATGAAACACCAAGGAAAGCTGTATGCTTCATTATAAAATTGCTAAAAGATAAAAGAGAGCTACATTGCTCATTGAAGGACTTGTATGCAAGCCATTACCAAATCTGAGGCTACATGCTAGGCTTAGAATACTTAAAGAACACTGATCAAGTGAGTTTCCATACAACAAAAAGGAAATTGCCCTGCACTAGAGATGGGTAATTACCATAAAGTTCATTTTCAGTAAAATACTGTGGTACATCACGGTAATTTTCTAAATTTGCCATAACTTTTCAGTAATATTAAACTTGTAACCAGTAATAGCAAATTATGAATAAATTATTCTTCCCTTGAACCCCTGGGACCATGAAAGACCAACTGCCAAGAAAAGAAGGGGTTTCACAATAAAGCACAGCTGAGGGGACAAGTTTATTTTCTTCAGTTCATTCATTCATAATCAGAAAATTAGTGGGAAAAATGTATCATTTATGGCCATAATTTGGGATATGATGGAGAAGTTTTGAAAACAAAATCAATCTGAGCCAATTCCAGGGTTGGCCAATTACCTGGAGAGGCTGATATCCTTACAGCTGATTGAACTGTTTATAACGCATTCACCTCAGAAATACTCGGGCATGTTACTGATATGTCCTCTCTTTACACACAGTATAAAGGTGCTTCTCTTCATGTTACATTGGAAGATATAAGTCAGGTTTTTGTGATACTTATGTTTAGTGAAAACCACTCAGTCCCCGCATAAATCTCTACTGGTTTTCTCCAGAAGATGAATCATTTCCATAATTCCTTCAGTGATGCTGAGGAGTCATTTCAAGAAGATAAAATGATATTACCACTAGCTAGACAAAAATTTGTTTCATAAGGGTGACTTATGAGGAAAAATTTCATGTAAGTCGGGAAAATCTGGAAAAAATCTGAAGATATTTGGAATCTTAAATAAAGAACTAAGATGAGTCAGTCTATCATTCCATAATATCGTCATCATTCAAATAAATGCTCTTCAAAGGGAGATAAGTGTGTTTTAGATATAATATCTGAATGCTATTCTTACCTACAGGGTGTTGAATGCTGCATTTTTTGGGTGTTTCACCACATCATTGTTTTTTGTGACATTGAGGTGAAACACCTGAAAAATGCAGTTTCCAACAACAGAGCAGTGGTAGCCTTCTCCCTCACTTATCTACAGGAGATCAATAAACAATGCAGACATATACTGAGAAGGAAAATCATTCCGCTGGTCCACTGGGGAGTAGGTTATTATCAGATATTTTGGCAGTCGTAAAGCAGACTAAGCAAGAGGGATACTTAGACAAATTCTTTTCTTTGTATTCATTGGTGGTAGAGCAGGCAGAGAAGAGCATAAATGCAGCAGGTACTGTTCAAGAAGGAAGTACAGGCAAAGTCCCACTAACACCTTCAAAGTTGTTAGCAGGCATTTGGTAAAATCTGAATGAGGAGATTTGACTTTCAATGTGACAGAGTAATATTTATGGGCCGATGGAATGACAAATCCATAGTCGCATTGGCATACAACTGCTACACACGTGAACCTCTATACATGTGATTACGCTGAAAAATTAAACTTTTTTGAAAACATAAATCGTCATTTACATCACCAGGAACTTTTCAGACCACCCACATAGTTTAAAGACTTTCTTAATACGACAGGAAGAGGATTGAAATGATGAAACTGCATTTGGTAAAAAATTATAATTTGGAATAGGGGGATACTTGATTGACATATTATAGATATATTTATTGAACATCATAGTCATAGATTGATGTATTAAACAGACTTCTTAGCAGCTAGAGGTGAAAACTATGAAATAAGAAATGGTAGTAGAGTCATTAGTCTAATGCCCTAAATATGAGTGTCACCTATGTATTGCCTATGCAAATGGAAATCCTTGGGAAGAGGGCAAATATTCCTAAGTTAATGAGCATCAAGTCTCATGCAACTATGCTAAAAATATTGACTCATCATGGTCCTGAGAAAAACAATGAAAAATAGAGGGACATATTTTAGACAAACCCTCCTCAAGTAATTGTGTAATCTGCATGAAAACTACAAGACTTCAGTATTCTGGTTGTAACGAAAAAAATACATCTTCACTGTTTTCTAATGCATTAGGAATAACACTACTAACTAATGGGGCATTAGTTACTGCTTTGATGCTAATTTTGAAACTGATAAAAACTAGTCATAAGTAGAATTTTCAGCATTTTATTCACTATTGTCATAAGTTCCCATTTGGGAACATGCTTAAAAACACATTTGCAATTTTTTTGTTATGTTTTCCTTCAGCATGTATCTTAATTAGTCCTTACATTAATAACAAAAGCAAAAAAATAATCAAAAGATAAAGGCAAAGATATTCATTCAGTCGGTAAAGGGTTGTAACGACATGGCTAGGCCGAGGCCCAGGAAGTTAACATAATTAAAGAAAATAGTAAAATAAGATGATCAGTTACGAGTTAACGCCTGAGAAAGGCGCAGATAAAATGAATACTCAACAGAGAAAAACTAAGGATGCACAGGGAAATAAATAGGCAATAGAAGGAAGCTAGGGATGCGGGAGAGGGAGTGAGAGTCAACCATACATGTAGGACACGGAAAAGGCAAACATTAAGAGATCTGGAGAGAAAGCGACGTACAGTAGGCAGATTTAAATATAAAAGTATTCCCAAAGAAGGGGGTATTCATCAAAGCACCTTATAGAGACCATGGAAGTAGCGGCAGATATATTTACGATGGGATCCAGTAGCATGAGGATAATGCACCACCCAGTCAATGGAGGAGAGACAGAGAAAGGACAGCTTACGCAAGCAGATGCCAGAGATTCAGATTACATTAGTGGAATAGTGAACAATAATTGTTATATAAAGGAATCTTTAGACACAAATTAAGATATATCTCGATAATAAGAGTGATTGAATCTGTTAGAAGAGACTCTCATGAGGAAATATTGTTAAAAAAAAAGTATTGGTATTTAAAAGAAAGGACTCTCATGTTAAACTGTCATTTGATCATTCAAAACATACTAATTCAATTTGCGAAATTGGCATATTTACATGGTTGCATTGGTAAATTGGGCCCAATAATAGTTCTAAATCAAATTGGAGTTCATGTATGTTTTGAAACTTAAACTTTCTTCTTATCAATGTGTTTGTTATTGTGTAGAAGGCATGTGGAATGTTTTATTAGTCGATGTATATATTATAATGAGTATGGGTTCTTTTTAGTAAGAGGACAGTGTTACTGGGTTAACTTGTAAATCACCTCTGTCTTCTCCCCTACTTTTCCCTTTCTCTCCTCCTCCATGACAGTCAACACCCCCTGCTATTTCCCTGCAGTAGCTCGCAAGGTAGTATCTAGATGTAGATGATCCTCTATCCCTCTCCAAAAGTCATCGAATAAGTAGAACCACATTAATCATTAATTATGTTTGAGTACTACATCTATTATGAGGGAGACTTCTTGTGTGACAACTCTGCATATTCTCATAATGCACACACTGCAGGAGTTTCATGAGGATCAGAATCCAACTAGAACTTTCACGAATGAACACAAATGTGAAGACAAGAATAATAAATTCATCAAGTAATAATACTTTAATCAAACTTTTGATTGAATATGTTCACAGACTTAAAAGAAAACTTAACATGCAAACAAAATTGCACAAAACTTACGCACAGAGAATTTACTATGCTAAAAAATCATTTGAAGTACTTTAGCATATCTCATTAACCACCGATCATTCACAACCTATAAACTTAACTGAACCACTATCTTTTATCACAAAACTTGACACAGTGGTTAGTATTAAACATCAAACCACAACAAACATTAATGCTTAACGATCGCAAAATTGTAACACCAAAACATGTTGGATAAAAGTTTGAACAGGTTTTTAAACATATAGGTTTCACTGTAAAGCTTCTAACCTGAGGAAGTAAAGCAGACTGAGTGCCAGAAATTGGAAACAGAGAAACGGCCGTGACTTTGGAACGTGTGCATTCTATGAATTAGTTACACAGCCAGACTATGAGACAATTAAACATGGGATTGTTGCGGTGACAACATGAAAAACTAGTGAGCAATAATCAAGACATGGTCCCATGTTTCCACTCTAAAAGATCTACGCCTAATCATTATGTAGTTCACAATCCATTTTTTTTAATGCTTTGTTTTCTACTTGCTCCCATTTTCCACTCAGCTGTCAATAAATAGTACATAGTTACATCTCCAAAAAATATTGACATACAAAACATGTGCATATTCTTTTAATATGAGCATCTCCTCGACTGCAGATGATGTGCATACGATAGTGAACAGGTGATGTACAGCAGTAAATGATATAAGAGTCAAAAAACCTGCTTGGTAAGATGAACAACAACTAAGACCTTTACACTAACATCAGTGAATCCTCAGTATAAATAACCCAACAGCCTGGCTTAAAACACACACACACTGCTGACATCAAGGATGGGTACAGACTATTAAAGGTCTGAGCACACAACACTCAATATCTGGCCAATTAGTAGGCTTCTATAGAGAAGTAGAAAATCGGGAGGTAGATATGATGTTTCAAAGGTCATATGGTGCTCGTTTAGCTTGCTTTACAGATGTGATTGAGCTTCAATCACAGCAAATAGCAGTTTATTGATTACAGCTGCTGCACAGCCATCCACATTTATTATTGAACAAAAAAATGAGCCATTCGCACAGAAGAAGCATCCAATTTCCAGATGAGCAGTGATTCAAGGAAATGGCTGCCGCCCTTTTGAGTATGAAACGTTTAAAGTGGACGCCCAGAGAGTATATTGCATCACGACATCCTAAGACCAAGAGAACCATGACTTGTTTCGTGGGGTGGATGGGCTGGTGATGGCTGCCGATTCTCCTCCCTCACTCGCTGAGAGGATAGCAGCACCGACGCCCACTTCGTCCCCGGTGTGATCCAACGCCAGCTCACCCTCCTGTGCCGCGTCCCCTATATTCAAATATGTCTATATTCAGTGATTGGAAAGGAATTTGAGACATACAGTAGGGCGTCAATAATCTGGATTCACATCTGGCCAAAAATAAGTTGAAGAGAAGACAATATACATCTGTGTCAAATTGTTGATACGAGGCTATGCCGCATTGTCAACCGCTAAAATGTAATGATTCATTTAAATACCACATAATTAGTTCATATAAATTAGTTTTATTTATCTGCTTTTATTATTTAACTACAGTACTAAAATGAATATGTAACTGTTTTTACAGTTGTCAACAGTTTCTTGATGTTTAAGGCATCAAACGGCCTTCTTTTTTGGTTCTGTTTGAAAATCTGGACTATTTGATAATCCGGGCTTGGTCCGGTAACAATTGGTCCAGATTGATGACGCTCTACTGTAGTTGGTTTGTTTTTTACCTGAGGGAAGGTAACCACAACCAAGGTCATTAGCGCCATGCCAGACTGGGTGAGGGAAAATCTGTTAAGGCTGTTTCATACAGTGTAAGATATTGTGTGAGCCATTGAGGTAGATGGAGAGGGCACTTGCTATGGTGGCCAATGCTGAAAGCTGCAATGTCTGTGTGGCCTGTCCACCATCTTTGTTAACCCCAACTTTCCTTAAGCTCTTATGGGCTGATGCTCTAATCTAGCAATTTTATGATGTTTTCCCAATGCAGTTACTTCTTTGACATGGATTTTCTTTTCATACATTTATTTATTTAAATTTCTGATAATCTGCCTTCCTGGCAAAAGTGTAGTAAAATTAAGTAGAATCCATAGCACTAATTAGCCAAAGTATGTTTCAAGAATTAATTGCCTAAAATTTAAAGATGGTGAATATTCTTGCTTTATTTCCCCTAATTGGTCCATTCTGTCATGCTATCCAAAGGAAAGTAAGGAAAGAGCAGGGATATAACAAACATGGTTGTTATTTCGATTGCCAGGCTACAGTTTGATGACGCAATGCCCTCTCCATCTACCTCAATGGTACAAGGGAATGTATCACTGTGTACAACCAGCTGTGTAAAACAATATTGCACAGAAGACTGAATCCTGCTTCACAAGCATGAATACAAACACAACTATTCATGGAATTTCATGGCAGAATTTGGTCAAAATTAGCAGATTTTTTTAAAGCAGACCTATGAGATGAAGCACTGTTTTCTAGCTGTAAAGCAGAACAATGATACATGTTTCATTCATTAACAAGACCAATTCTTGACCAAATGGTAGTGAACACAGCTGCAACGATTGCTGCAGTTGCAGAAGTAATTGGTATATTCAATGGGGCTGCAGGCTTAATGGAGTGAAAGAGATGGATGAGGAGAATTTGGACGAGAGATTGGATTTGGAGAGACGGAGGCAGGAGAATGCAGCAAGGTCTGAGGCTTGAAAACAGGCAGGCACTTAGGAACTCTAATTGGATTTTAGAAGATCAATTTAGTGAACCGTAAGAGCTTGTGAGAGATAATATGTAGTTGGAAGACTAACCAATGAGGGAAGCTTTCATCTCGCGAGAAGAGGCTGGTCGTTCATGTGTATAAAGAGAATGTTAAGATGGGTAAAATCATGATTTTACCAATGAGATTTGATTTTTTATCTCCATGTGAAGTCTACTAAATTGATCATCATGGGTTATTGAAAATTAGCTCTCACATTGTCTTTTTTTGGCACTAGGGGAGAATTTTTGGTCAAAATAGTACACTTGTCTGAATTGCATTAGAGCAGGTTCTATTTTCTGTTCAGACAATCACACAAGTTTTGATACAATTTGGCTTGTTAACCAGTGCAATTTTCTGATGAAAATTACTAACTTTCACGATCAATAATTATCACTTGGTTTGATTGTTACTCTTTTTTTATTGACTGACAGACCATTAGCGACGTTAACAAGGTAATATGTCTTATTCATTGTACCCGAATATAACAATTAGAAAAGGGGGGAAAGTTAATGAGGATGCAATGGAGATGGAATAAGAGGTCCTAGATATGTCAAAAGAAAGGAAGGGCAGGGAGAAAACCTTTTGTTATAGTGATCTATTGTTTACTTTGTGATGCAGGTCCTCTTTGGACAAAATAGTTCTCCTAAGTCATCAGAGATGAAATAATAATTAATGGTTAAACGAACAAGTCAAGAGCCTGCAAAAAACCTGCAGACCTACCATGAACTAAGTGCTCTGAGGCCAATACTGTTTCAATATAATCTCAACACGATTTAGCCTTTATGCATAAGAGATTGTAGCTGATAGTACAGGTTTTAAACACATGTGGTGGTATAAATGAGGTAAGACTTATTAGTAGAAGACCAACATAATCCAATACATTTTCATACTGAGAAAATGTTTAACCAGACATTAACCTTTATCTTACGAGGTTTTTCGCCAGCCATATACCTAGACTACCGAGGTTTTTTAAAATTTCAGCTCCTAAAACGTAGTTTTTTAGAAAAAAATTAATGGCAAGAAAAGTATTTGTAGTATCACAATAAAATAAAAAGGCTTTTATAGGATTTCTACAGGGCTATAATATGACGTCATATACTTGGCATAATCAGTATTTCAATATTTTAAATCAAAGTTTAATTACAGTTAATATAAAAAAAATTGTATTATTTTCGAGGGTAGAGGCTTTTTTTTACCGAGTAACGAGCGATTTCTCAACAACAATTGGGCTACACAGTGCCATTAGTTCAATTTTAAAGTTATTCATATCATTAGATGGTATATCGCCTTAAAAATATTGGAAAAAATCGAAAGTACGTAGACTGCTTTTCTCCGATTTCTCTGGAATTCTCTGATTTTCTGATCCAAGTTCTCAGAAAGAAAGAAAGTTTTATCATAATAATTATGCGTATCTTGCTTTACGATGTACTTTATATGGATTCATTTATTAATTTTCCGTGTGCTGTGATTATTTTTTTCCTTTTAGGCATAATTTTACCGGATATTCAATGAAATTCATTTCAAATTTTTTTTGGTATTGATGTGATTGCTGTGTTCCGGAAGTCTAACAGAATTTCAGCATAGAAAAAAATGCTTGTACCTACATTATGGGTAATAATCCTACATGCACTAATCAAGCAGTAAATGCAACAGAAATTGATTGTTTTTAGACACTGATGGACCCCTTCCAGATCACTTTTCCGGTACGTTACAAATGCGTCATCGATGAAAAACCGCAGTCGGAGTTGTGTCCTGAGGGGTGCTGTAGTAGGTTATCCTATCTATTTCGACTCGATGTCTCAAAAAAGGAAATGTTAGGGTGAAGGGAAAACATCTTCATAAAGAAGGGGAAGATATAGGTGAAGGATGGCAGTGGAAGGTAGGAGTAATTGAGAGAGATATGATGAAGTGAGACAGAGAGAGAGACGGAGGTCCAAGTCACTGCTGAGGGTTGATGATAAAACCGGATACGCACAAGAGAATATATTTTTCATACTTCTGACACGAAAACATGAGTACACCTGGCATACAGAAAATTACGGCAATTCAAAACTGATAAAAATAGCAACTTTTGCAATAAAATAACCCGTAATATTTTTGAGAAATTATGTAAATTTGGTAAATACCTGGATCTTTCCCTTTGAGCTGAATATCACCGTAGTGATGTCATGCTGCTAAGTTTTTCTATATTGACAATTGTGTGATAGATCCTGAAACAGGGGTCCACACAGCCCAACTTCACATTCCGGGCACCATAGCCGCACTTGTGTCTGCTTGCCATTTTCAGCGCACACCTTACACCTACGTCTCCCACTTTTTTCCGGCAAGTGAACATTATGTCTAGCTTGTAGTCTCAAGATAACAGCATGTTTAGAAGTTAGACGACCTATATTTGATGATTGCATAGATGAGATATCTTCCGAAGCACAAATTATTAGGTCCCTCACGAGTTGCTCACAAAAGTGTTTTAGTGAAATCTTTCCACCAACGGAACGCAGAAGGATTGAGGCATTCAAAATAGACATGTTGACCAGATGGAAAAAGAGTTTTCTGTCCATTTCCAAGTTTTTCTTCCAATCATGTAGCTATTTATCATCCGGTCACCTTTGTCCACGAAGCCCATGTTTTTATTATAGCTTAGTATAATGGCCGGTTTTAGCGGATTGTTGACATCATCGGTGAAAACTCCTTCAGAGGCAGCTTTGTACATATTAGTCAAGATGAAGACCTCTCTTTTATCTTTACAGCATACTGTGCATAATGCCCCTTTCACTCTCACCATGAGCTCCCCTCTCTTCATTTTCAAATATTTCGGTCCCCAGTGGGGTGGCATCCTCTTCCTATTTGCTTTCACTGTCCCACAAGCATTGAACCCTTTCCGGTGAAGTTCCTCAAACAGACCAGATGTAAAATAATTGTCCATAAATATCTGGTGCCCTTTGTTCTCTCACTTCTTTATTAGGTTGATCACTGTGCCGTGAGTTGCTGACCTGTCACTCGTTTGAGCCTTCTTCTGCTTGCCTAGATACACATCCATGTCGTAGGTATACCCAGACGAGTCAGAGAGTTTGTAAATTTTAATCCCAAATCTTTTACGTTTCTTGGGAATATACATACAAAAAATGACTCGTCCCTTGAATGACACAATCACCTCGTCTACAGCAATTTCTTCTGATGGATTGTAGTTCTTAGAAAATGACTCTCTCAGGTGTTCAAAAAGCATTCTTACTTTCGATAAGCGATCGTAATCTTCATCACTTTGGTTGGGTGCATCCTTGTTGTCAGAAAAATGTAAAAATCTTAAAATGTGTATGTAACGGTCTCGAGTCATGTGTTTCCTGTAGAAAGGAGCATCATACAGTTCATCAGTGGGCCAGTAATCCCTAAGTGCATCCCGACAATCATGTCCCATCAAAATTGTCAAAGCGAGAAACTTGAGGATATCAGGGATTGAAATATCTGAAACTCTCTTAGATGTCTTTGAACTCTGAAGGGACAGATCATAGTATTTATTTGACTCAGGTACTAAGAGGTCAATAACTTCGTTTCCAAAAAATAACTAGTAAAATTCAAGGGGACAATTCTCCATTGCGAGTGGTGCTTGATTTTTATCAAATCCGCACGGTGCTCCGGAAAGCACATGTACTCTTGGCTTGAAATTTCGCGAAGGTAAACACCAGGAGGGCTCACCATCTGTGTCACTGTCTTCATTGCTATTGCTCTCTGTCTGCATTTCTATATCTTCCTCTGCTTAGGAGCCCGAACTCAAAAGCACTTCCCTCTCAATTTCTTCTTCGCTAACTAATTTTTTACTTCCAGAAGCCATACTGCAGGATCAACGATATAAGTAATAAATTCATCACAATATTACCTAAGCGACTGCACACAACACTCTGGAAAGTTTCAGGAGTGACTGTCTCACAAAGCCGCTCTGCAATGAAAATGTTAGCCACAGCAGATTGGCAGATGGGAAGGACTTAGAAGGGTATGCATGATGAAAGGATCGCCAGCTAAGAAAGCTACTATTCAACATCATGATAACTTGACTAATGCTGACGTAAAGATTTCCTTGCCTCCTTACTACCGAGATAAGCATACTAATCTAATTGGATGGCATATCTTCCTCTGACATGGCAAAAGGATTTTGTTTCCTCCTCTCACAGCTGGTAAATAAACCAAGAGGAAGGCATAGCATCATTTAGGCATAAGATGATCTAAAGATGTCACACTATTTTTACAAGACCAAGAAAATATTTTCACGATAGGAAGACTTCCACATTTTGAATTTTTCTATTATAGAAACATAACTTTGTGCAGTCTATAACTTCATTTGTACTGAGGAAACAATTCGGTTATCTCCCCATACATACGGCAATCAAATCCGGGTGACATGAGTAGGACCGTTCATGTTATAATAAGTCATACAAAACCTAATACCCTAAGATATCCACAGAAAAAATTCAGATGAAAGAAGGATCTATTCCTAGTCAAATGCTTCATCAAAAATATGAATCCCGGCCATTTGACCATCTCAGTGGCCTTGAGAGTGAAAGAAGGATGCAGTGTGCCAAATGAACACGCTCGGTAGTCTAGGGATATTTTTTTTGTGCCAGAGAGACATGCTTGGCAGATAAAGGTGGACCATAATGAAACTGGGCCTCCCTCAATTTTAGCTTCAGAGCAAAATGTACACATAAAAGACTTCCAAAGATTTTTCTGTTAACCAGGAAATAATAAAACTTTCATGCCATAGATTTGCACTGTCGCAGGTTTAAGCAAACATTTAGTATGCACTGTGACTCAAAGAAGTAAACACTAAGCCAAGGACAGAATTTGACAGAAAATTATCACAATGAAGCAAAGAATTAATGGAAAAAATTGAAAACTTTACTAGCACTCTTTACAACTCTTTATAACTTTACAGCCAGCAGCAATGAAATTGGGGTTTAGTTATTCAACGTCAACTGACAGGGGAGATTCACTGATCCACACAAGATACACAGGCCAAACAAAAACAATGCAAAATCTGGGAAAGTATAACACTGGGGAGTGCAACATTAAGGTTTCACCACAACCACCCATAGAATATGACCAGAAAGCATAAAATGTAAGGGGAATATTACCACAACCCAGAAGTACTGGCATCAGGTATTAGCATAGATGCTTCTTGTCCTGTCAACTCAGAAGGGCATTGATCTGGCATAGATAGCAGTTAGCTGATGTACCCACTGTGAACTTCCACCATGCCCAATACAATCCTGTACTCATTCTTTCACCCCACACCACCTAGGCCTAGCCAAAGAGCTCCCCACAATTGAATTTAATGGCAAAACTAATGTAAGGCAAGAATATACACAGAAACAGATACATACGTCAGAGACAAGACTGTAGACAATGAAAAGACTCCTAGAAACCTATGAAATGAAAATCTTCAGAAAAACCTCTACGAAAACAGATATGGAATGACAAATGAAAATATCAGAAAGAATTGCACGTAGAGAACATTGATGAATAAGTAAATAGGTGGAGGCACAAATGGAATGGACAAAGAATGGAAGAAGGAAGAATAGTTAGGACTGCCAGAGATAAACTTCCAAGGAGAGAAGAGGTGAGGGCAGACCAAAGAATAGATGGTGGGACAATACTGAGTTGGAATTATCTAAGGGCTTATTGAAGGACAAAGGCACAAAGTACGAAGAAAATAAGATGAAGACGGCAAAGCCAATTGAGGAGAATTGATCAGACTATCACAATTTGACTTTTTATTATGGACACTCAAGTTAGGATTTTTAAAAAGACTTCCATTTTCCAAAAAAAAAGATTTTCATGTAATATAGAATTTTTCCGGTTCTTCCTCTGTGGCAGTATACTAGCAGATGACCGTTTCGCCAGTATTTCAGATTCGGACCTGAAGATGCTGCCTGGAATGCCAACAAAATGGTCCACTAATATGCTGCAACATGAAAAGAACCCAAAACATTTGAAACTACACAAGTTTAAGCTTTAATGACAAACAAACTTAAACCTACATTCCAAAATGAGTTACTAATATCCCTCTGGTTAAAGTCTGCTCAAGGCTACATGAGCCATTTTTTATAAATAAAAAGTTTGATGATAAGGTTCTGGCATTCAACACTTAACTTTGCCAATCAGGGTTCATATTTTTAAACTTAGCAACTGCTTCTGCCTGCTGCAGTTTTCTGCACTTTCATTAACAGTAAATACTGATTGAGAAGTGTGAGTCGTTTGAAATTAACCTAATTAAAGCCTTTGGTAAAGGAATACCAATGAACTTCACCTATTTTGTGAAATCAATGCATTAAGCCCTCTTGGATAGTACCAATTTATGAACTAGAGAACAATCACCAATGGGTGCAGGAAAAAAACATAAAACTTCAGCATTGACAGATTACAACTGAAACATATAGACAGAGAAGAGACAAGCTTGACATTTTATTACCAAATGGGAACAAAACCAGAAAAAATCTCTCTGATATACATATAAGGAATCAGTCCCTCTAAATTAGTGAAAATTCATGATGCTTGGTTAGTGTTTCTCATCCACCTAAGAATTGAGACAATCATGAGATACCTCACAGTGGTGATTCCTTAAGCATTTCACCAAACTGCTTTTCCTGGGTGGCTTAGTGATGCATTTGTAGCCTTTTTCCACTGCCTGAAATTCCATTCATATTACCAAGCATGACACATTTCTTAAGAGTAATACGAATAATTTTAAGTGTATAAATATTACCAAATGAAAATCAAATCTCAATGGTATACACAGATTTTTGCCTTTCACAGTTTCATTGATTTGCATCGACTTACATTGCTTGTCTTTAGGTCTTACACTCAATGGCCAAGTGACAGCCATATTAAATACTATTTAACATTCTCTTTGCTTTATGTATGTAAGGTATAACTAAATGGCTGAATAATTCCTTATTTTTAATACCATTAAAAATATACTTCAAAGGGAAGTGAACTGCTGATAGCAAATTTATATGGTTTTTAATACTGAATACAATAATTGAATTGGCATTAATGTCATGAATCTAAATGCAGTACATTCCTAACCCCAACAATGTAATCTCACCCAATCAAGCCTATTTTAAGACAGTATTAAAATGTTTACCTTTTAGTCTAATTTGTAGCCTGCCCACACTAGTCAATAAATTATTCCACATATTTGTAACAGGAAAGCTGATCATTAAGGATAACAGGGTACATTAAATTGAAATTAAATTAGATAAGTCATTAAATGCACAAAATATTAGGGTCAAGAAAATTATGAAAAAAGATACAACATACTTGTTTCTCATGAGTAATGAAACAAAACAAATGCCCTTTCAATTACATTTCATTCACAAAATAGCAGTTGGTATGGGTCACCCTTGAGGCCCTAAAGATTCAAACTCTATACTGTATCAACATATCCCAGTATAAACAAAGACAAACATCTCTTGATGAATTTATAATTATCTGAGAAACTTAATGACTGCACAGTCTAAATAAGTAATGCGGGACGGAAGGAAAGGTTTAGGAAGGTTTAAAATGGCTACTGCATCTACAACAACGATGAAAACTGCAGCTGCTTCCCAGAGTTATGGGTGATGACAGCATATAATCAGGAATGGTCAACCTCTGACAACACAGGTTGATGAAACAGGGAAAGGGTAATGACAGGTATCAGTTGTAGAGGGTATCTATTAATGGGGCTAAAAGTGATGAGAGAACTGACCATAGTGATGACAGTAATGCAAATGGGAGAAGAAGAACTACTAGGTAAAATATAATACAATTCAAAGAGCCAAGATATTATTTTCCATCCTTTTCCGGCTAGACATAGTAACACTTTTTTCCTTTCCGCACTCGGTCTCTTGTCCTATGGCCGGTTGCAAGCAAATTTAGTAATGGAATCAATAGTTGTGAGATACATGAAGTCATAGATTTCATAAATATATTTGGGTTGCACGAACACATCTACTAGTTACATAACTAATTTACCAAGAGTAAATAGCTTAAAATATTTCATCTGCTCTTCTTCTGCTGGATAAAATTTATGAAAGTTTAGCTCATGAATAATAGCTAATGCACATAAACATTAGTCAGTAAGAGTAAATTAACTGGTTATTCATCTCCAAAAAACTCTTATATTAATTAATTAAGTCTCCAAGCGCTTCGTTGCACATCTGCCATCTTGGCTACTGATGGAACTCATGCCATAAGTTATGAAACTAATAAATTTATTGAATGTTTCTGCAACACTTATTGAATGATTGCCTCGGCTAATGGTTCCCATAAGTTTATAGAATATATGTGTGCCGTTCCTGCAGCTGATCATTAGCAGCTCAATCTTAATTATGCATACAAAAATCAGCAGATCTAAGCATCTACACTTTGTGCATCAACTGTCAAGGAGGTAAGCACATTCCATTTAGAATAAATGTCTCACTGCAACAGCCAAGAGTGTGGCCATGAGGTCATAAGGGGGAGGCCAAGAAAATGGATGCAGGTTCACAAGTATTAAGCGCGGTCAAGCAGAATAGTCAAAGATAATGAATTTGTATGTCCCCGGCAGTAATGTTAAAGACTTCTTGACCTCTTCCCTGCATCACTTGCATATATCTGAATAAGTAGTTTCAATTGCTCACCAGTGTGTTCAACTTTATCCCATGCACTCAAAATCTATTTTCCGTATACTGCAGTGATTGAGTACCTTCCCTTAGGTATTGTATCTAAAGTAGACAATTCACTAATATAAAACAGCAAATGACAATAATTTTTCATTTTCTGGTGTCAGTCTATGGCCAACATATGCAATTCACAGCTAATAAATGGTTATTATATGGTTATAAAAATGCACTGCTAATTCACAGTTTTCACGGTTTCACCACCGAATGGATACCCTGCTCAATGCTGAAGAATGAGGAATCTGCAATATGGTTTTTTTCCATGACCGAAAAATATTTTGGGGCTAATGCAAATCCACCTGAGCTGATGGATGAGTTTAGTATTTATATGTCACAACAACATTCTGCTTTCAGGAAACAGCAGGAGAAAGTGCAGAAGATATATATGAAACAATACAATGAAATACCTAAAAAGACGACCATAATGGAAATAAAATCACACCATTGTCAAGTTCATTTAACATTCAACAATGACCAACTACCACAAACAGTATAACTCTCAATGCTATTGTATAAAATATGAAGATTCAATATGGTCGTCACAAGCAAGCAAGCATACTCAATAATCAAAGTAGCTTAAATTATCAAAGAAAAATACCACTTTGAATTTAATTATAAAAACACGCTAAACCATTCCAAAAGGCATTTTTTATGATTAATATAACTATGGGGTTTAAAGAACACATTAAGCAACTAAAAGGCAAATATATTTTTAAAAACATGCTGATTACTTATGAAAAATGAACTGCTAGCAATGCTAAATGATACAAAGCAGCTATAAAATATACTTGCCTGAGTAGAAGACAACATTTTTCAGAATTTTATGGCCTTCAAAATTTTCCAAATATTTATTTAGTAGATATACTCTATAACAAGACTCTTAAGCTCGATTAGAAAGTGTATCCTAGTTTCATAATTTATAAATACAAATGCTCCCATCTTATGATGCTGAAGTGTCATAATATATGATTATTGAACTTGTGTGTGGGACCCTTAAAAAGAAGGTCAAGTTTCAAATATAGATCGAATTCACCGGAGAGCAGTAAGATTTGCAAAAAATTGTTACAATAATCATAGTAGTGTTACTAAATTTGTCAGGGATTTAGCATGGGAACCTCTATCTGATCAAATGGAAAAATATATATTAAATTTTTCACTAAAGTTTGACATAGACTACTTAATGCCGGACATTCAACATATTTTGCTAGAGCCAAACTATTATGGTAGACACCATCACAGGAATAAGGTTAAGGAAATAGACTGCAGAATCAATAGATTTATAATGTCATTTTTTCCATGTACAATAAGGGACTATAATAGTTGTGAAAGATCAGTTCTGGGTAACTTTGACCCTCACTGGGTAAAGTAGGTTTTGCACTTGTGCTAATTGTCTGAACATCATTATTAGCTACTAACCCCGCATGAAATATCTGGCAAGATATAGGTCCTGCATGACTTAGTACCTTGTATCACTATTCTTTATTACCATTAATAATACTAACCAGTGGTTGATTCTAACCAGTAGCTGTAAATAGTATACTGCATGGTAGTATTTCTGTTTATATAGCACAATCCTACTTTATGGTCTGACATCGTATTCACTGCTTTTGGCCTGTGCCTGGCATCAAGGCAAGTGACCGCGGTTCTGTTTTCAGCTGGAATGAGTGTTGCATGTCTGGTGTGGAAAGACCCCATGCAACACACCCTAGTAATGGCTTGCACAGTATTTTGTAGATGTAGATGTATTGTTGTCATGAACTTTGACCAATGCAGTTGGCTCTGTTCTCAGCTTAAAATGATGGATAATGTCATTGGCATAAAATATGAATAAAATTACTGGCTTGCATAAAATGGATTATGATGTTTGGAATAAGGAAAAGTTATAGATAATGTGAGTCTAAGACAGAAAACTCACCCTCCGCTCCTTTTTGTTGTGCAGCCTTTTCATCTGTAGTCTCAGGCTTTGCTTTGCCCTGGGCTACTTTCTCATTCGTTTTCCCAATCATTTCAGCCTCATAGGTCCTCACTGCACTTAAATCCATACCAATCCACTCGTCCACCCACGCAAAGGCTTGCCTGTGACCAAGCAGAAGGACATCGCGTACACACTGCAAAGATCCATTAAGAGAATATAATTATAATAATAATTAATTCATTTCAGATATTACAAAGTAGAACAAGATAGGTGACCCCTAAGGATGAGCCTGTACTAGGGCTACTATCAGATAGTCCATGCAAAAGCAGTACCAACAAACAAAACATGATTAAAATTTTGCAATCAAATTTTTAGCAATACAGTAAAGTGTGAGAAATTATTATGAAAATTGACTCAGAGACACACAGAGTGATAAAAATTGATACGAAATAGGAGACACATGGTCAGATATATTTAGTATAACAATAACAATAGTATTACAACAATGCTTCATTTTTTTACATTTAAGTCCATAGCTATTGCATGCAAATTAAAGAATGAAACCTTGATGATTTTTACAAGTATTAACCAATTTTTTATTTCATTAACAAATTTTCGGATGTTTATTTTTTTCCTTGACATGTGTCAGAAGGACATAACAAATGTATCGTGCCATATTGTAACGGTTCATGCCGTCACACCTTTTTTTCTTTTCGACCACTCCTTCCTCTTCCTTTCCCTTTTGTTTGCAGCTCACTGAAGTGGGATGAGGTGTGAGAGTGGAGGTTGATGTGAATGTGTGCATGTTTGGGTTCATGTGCGGCGTCGCAAGGTCGCTGGAGTTGAGTGAGATAAAGCGGAGCAAGGCGTATGAGTGACTCATAGGGGATGGTTGACTCCAGAGTTGGAGCGTTAAGAGAAAACCCATTCCACTCGGTTTTCCCCTTGTTCAACGTCCCCTCCCCCAACCTAAAATCAATATCAAGGCAAACGCCGAAGGAAAAAAGAAAAAGAACTGAGCTTCACTGTGTGAAAGCACTGCCTGAGCTTGGAGTGAAGCGACTTAGAAGAGCTTGAGGCCCAGGAGTACTCGCTGAGTACCACATCTACAGTTTGGAACATTTACCCCGAAGAGATTTTAGACTTTCACTGAGACCACAAGTGGCATGTTGAGCCTGGCGTCCGCTGTCCATGTCAGAGGACCAAGTTTGGACAACCGATTGCCTGGCCCTGTTGCTGTCCCGTGCCGAGAATCTTTTGTCTGCGGTCATGTAAGGTTGTCGACCCCGACAAAACCCCCTTCCCCTGTTCTAGCCTCCAACCCATTAAGTCTGTGATAAGCCCAATAATTTGGCAGTGTGCATTCTAGCGGCGAGTGATTGATGCCATAAGTAGAAAGTTGTAAAAAAGAGAGTCCTTTTAGTGGCTCTAATTGAAGTGTATTCATGTTCAAATGTTTCATCCTTTATTTATCATTTCATCTCATTCATTCCTTTGTAGAGGTGTTTATTTTCACATTTAAATGTCTCATCTCACATCAGTCATATTATCATTATTCATTAGTATGTAGAAGGGTATTACTCTGTGTAATTTTCTGCGAATCAATTCTCGAATAAAAGGTTGTTTTGTTGAATGGTAAAAGAATCCTTGTTCAATCATTTCTACTTGGTGGGCCGAATTCCCTTAAAACCTTTTCCTCACATCCTACTACCACTCAGCTCCGGTGGTAAAGCTAGGGAAGCTAGAAATAAATGCGGTCAGAAACCTACCTGCAGAGGCCAATTGTGGAGAGGTCTCAACCTTATTTTAACAGGTGACGTAGTTTTTGCCCCGCGTGTTTAAGGTGAGAGGGAATGCATGGGTGTCAGTGTAAACGTGTCCTGGTCACAAAATCCAGGAGGTCGAGACTGGTACAATATATACAAAACATCTTTGGAATAAGTTCAGAATAGGCTTTGGCAAAGAAACAGGATTTCTTTCACACAAGCTAAAGACGTGTCCTAGGTAGCAAATTTGCTTTGTCACCACTTCTTAAATAAAAATTATTTACGACTTTATAAAAATAGATGTATCTGAGAGGCAATAAGTTCAGTTCTAAAAACAGAGGGAATGCATGAGACAAACAGTTATTGTGAATTATCACAAATGCACACACCTAAGTAATGAAATTTGCCAGGCAAATAAATCACTTGACCAGTATTCAAACCCAGATCTACTAATAGCCCGCCAATATGAATAGTGGCTAAGTTAGAGGTGAACTCCACCAGTCATATTACTACAGAGTGTGCATAATAAAAACACATGACTATTCACCATTAACAGATAGAATGAATGGTTCCAACTAGAAAAACAATAAATAGTTTAACAGGTTCTTCGGGTCTCCCCGCGGGCTAAAAACCTCCCTCTGGGCCTCAAGCTCTCACTTATTACCAAGCATGGGGGGTAGTGGGAAAAGGGTAAAGGAAAGGGAAGGGTTAGCGAAGCGCAGCCACTGTGAGGCCGACACAATGAGGCAGATTGATGTCAAAAAGACGACAATGGGCCCCCGCCTCCCCACAGTCCTCGTAGCTGTTGGGTTCTCCCAACAACGTTGGATGAGTCGAGGTCAGTCTCGCATATGCGAAGACTTACTGCACATCTAATGAAAACCAACAAAGTCCATTACCCAAATTCTTGGGATAGGGTGTCCGCCGATTCCCCGTAACGGTGAACGTAGTGCGGTCTCTCGGAGTACGTCATTGGATTGGGGCCCTACTGGACTAATGGATGGTCTATTCGGACCAATTCTGGTCAATTGTAAGACCCTTCCCCTCGGTAGTCCCCGCTCAACGATTAAATGGTTTAACACTTATGGTTACAAACATTACACAGCAGGCAATAGCAGGAGCTGTAATAATTCAACTGAGAAATCAATTCCAACTAAAGATGGACCATTCTAAAAATTACTGCGGTAACTTCCGGAAATTACCGTGATATTTTACATAATTTACCACAGCCAATGACATTTACAGCAATTTTCGAAAATATTCACCTCTATCTCAGATACTTTTCATGCTGATATATTCCAAACATATTATTTTACTCTATTTCTATATTCATTTAATTCAATTTTAATTATGTATAAAGGCTCATAAAAACTCATTTGTGGAATATTTGTTGGATTATTATTTGTTTGAACGAAAATTTCTCATAAACAAAAGAACGTCGAATTTTGTGAGGGCTGACATATTAAGTTTTCATTTTTTTTCATTCTAATACATTAATATAGAAATAGCAATTGTTTAAATGCCATATACCCCTTGCTATTGCAACTGGATTTTCTATTAAACCCTCTATTAGCTCTTGATGGCAGAAAATTAATAACTACCAGAAAATTATGGTATGTTTAGAAATTATTATAATTTACCATGGTAAATTACCTCAAATGAAAATTATAGTAATTTACCCATCTCTCATTCCTAAGGACATCATAGCAAGAGAGGGAAGATTTAGAAATCTTTATTCTTCTCCTTTTATAATGTAACTTTATTTTACTACTTTTTATGTGTACATTCCTTGATAATAATAATCAATAATATTCTTCATCATAATAAACAAACTGTCACTAACCAACATGTAAATAAACAATTCCAACAGGAAGGAGGTAAATAGAGTCAGTATTTAGAAACATGTGAGGTCGGTGACCTTGACTTGCTTGATTTAGAGACCAGGCTAATCAAGGGCCCATTTCAGTATTATGTGGGAAGGGAAGGGGGTTCCGTACTCCCTGTACTTCTAATAGTATCTCAAGTATGGGGTTTGAGGGTCCAAGATTATCTCATATAAGATTTGTTTATTCCTGTGACCTTGATTGTGGGTCATTCCATGTCAAATGATACAATTAAAAATTAATTGGTACACCATTTTTGAAAAAATCCATCATCTATACATGTATTGGAGATGGGGAAACCCCTTAACCTCTGGGGACTCATTCCATCCATGCTGGTCCATCTGAGGACCCGTTCCTTTTCACTTATTCACCGTTCTTTTATTTAATGGTGGTCATGTATTTTTAGTCAGATTTTTTTCGGTGTTTTAACCCTCTATCACATTGAGAGACCTAGAGATAACATATAGAAGAGTTTTTTGTGGTCTGATTAGGTTTCTTTAACACTCTCGCTGCTGGGCATTTAAATATACTTCTATGGTAGAATGCTGCGTATTTTAAGCTTTATTCATGCTATCACAGAAAAATAACTGTATTACTTAGAAAATGCTGTTTATATTGCTTTAAAGCTCTATTCTTCTACCTTTTTTAATTGTTAGTTGGTTGGAATATGTTTCTCAGCAGCTAAGGAAACACGTCAAATGACGGGATTAGCAGCGAAAGTGTTAAGTCTATCTGCCTTAGTACCATCAATTTTACAGCTTGGCAATGAAAATATGTATCTCTCATTTGTAACTTTTGGTTCCTGATTCTCCCACGAGTGCAGGAACATGTGAGATGACTGCACATGGTGGTCAAAAAAAAAATCGGGGTATAGAGGGTTAAGTTAAAACAAAAAACTAGAGATACTTGGTTCACCTGACCACATTTAAGTATGTTGGATAAAATAAACAATACCATTACCTTTTTAGGTAATAATGGATAAAAAGGCTTTATTTATCACCATATGGAAATTTTCCTTATACCAGAGCATTCTTGGGGAAAATCCCTAAAAGTAAAGTTGGTCCTGGTGTTATTAAAATAAAGCAGTTTAAAGCCATTAAAATAGTGCAAATTGGAGCTATTGAAATAGTGCAGATTAAAAGAATTAGGAAACTGAATATCAGCAATGATAGCTGAGAAGCAACTGATTTGGAGTTTGCAGCTGTGTGTGTAGCCACTGTTATTGTACCAAGAGATAGGTAAATTACCATGGTAAAGTACGGTAATTTTTAAAAATTACCGTGATTTACCATTAATTTTCAATTTTCTGCAATTAATAGCTATTAGAGGATTTAATAGGAAATTCTATCGAAATAGCAAGGGGTTAACGGCATCAAAATCATTAGTACTGCTACATTGATGTATCATAAATGAAGAAAACTTCAAAACAAATACGGTAGCCCACACACAATTTGGCGTTCTTTTGTTTGTATGAGAAGTTTTCGTTCAGACCATTAACATGAAGCCTCACAAATGAGTTGCAAGTGCCTTAATTTATAATTAAGATAAATGTGAAACATATATACACTTAATAGACTCGGAATATAAGGGTATGAAAAATATCTGAGACGGAGGTCAATATTACTGAAAATTATGGTCATTTTCAGGACTTACAGTAAATTACATACAATACCACGGTAATTTTCAGAATAGTCCATGTTTATCAGTACCAAGCATTTAGCAACTACACTGTAGCTATTTCTGCTAAGTGACATGCTGCGTGATGCTCCCCACAAGCTTCACATGACAAAGGCTATAACACAACTGAGGATAGGGAATGGATTCTTTAACCTAAGTAGAACCTAACAACTTAATTAGCTCACTATGCCTAAGATGGCAAGGAATTTCAATTGTTAATGTTGGCTAAAGCTGCAAGCGTGGCTGGGTAGAGCAAGCCAACTAGTGCCACTAAAAAAGTACTAGGTACTCATTAGTAGTGATGGGCCAAATCCAAAATTAATTGAATCTGAATCCCAAATTCGATTCTCTAATTTTTCTGGAATCTCGATTACCAAATCTGGCATCTAAATCCTACCTTCCCCTAATAATATTTCCCAGTTCCTTATTATTGCCAATACATAAATAAATAAAACATTTAAAAGCAATGTCTAATCCATGTTTACATCTTTTTGTAAATTTATGAAACTCCTCCCTTGATTATGTTTTCCCTAAAAATAAAGTCTAATACTTTGGCTTGAAAAAAGCAAAAAAATTGAACAGAAATTAGTTTAAAAATGAAGTCTTTAACTTTCTTGGTTAGGAATAAAGAACAATTGTTAAAACAACACAACTAATTGGAAAATACCAGGAGAAGTAGTGCACAAAAGGATCACTGCCAGTCTGAGAATAAGATGCACAACTGGTTTGTACAAATATCACTACATAAAAGCAGACAGAGGGAAATGGATGACTCTACATTACCCTGTGAACAAATTCCTCTACTCTTGTCTGCAAGCCCCAGACTTCAAATGAAACAGAGACTAGTTTGTATGAGCACATGATGGGGTTAACTGTGGGCTCCACCCAAGAGTTCCCCTCGGTAAGGACACCACTTTGCGGTCCTCCTCTCCAACCTTCCACGAGTGGTCCACGCCCAGTGGTCACAGACTTGAAATACCTCAGGTCCTGCAAAGAAAAGAATAAAATTGCGTTACATTGGGACAGGTATTTTAAAGCAATTTTAACAATGAACAATTATTTAACAGTGGGATTTTAACAATGGTAAAGGAGCCTCATAAGAGACCCTAAATTTTCTCTCTATCTAAATTCTGCCACTGCATAGAAACACACAAAGCCTAGAGAGTGCAGTAAAAACCACTACCATAGAAATTTCTGGAACCCTGACAGACAAACGCCTTATACTATGCAAGATAATTAATTTTCAAAAGATTTTCAGTTATCGTTGTGGTTTCTTCAACTTTTTTCTGCACTTATGGAAAGGTACTCTTAAATGTGATTACTGAACTTGTATTCAGCATAAAATATCCCATCTCTTTAGCAATGCAGCTAGAAATTTCCAGTCATTTTTATCAGCCTGAAATAGAACTTTTCTCTCAAGTGTTTAGGTTCCAAAAAGACATCTTTTATTGTTCCCAATACAAGATATGGTCACTAAAGGTCTCACATTAGGATCACGGAATACACAAACTTTGGCATTGTTAATAAGATGAATATTGCTTGAAGAATACGCTTCATAGCTTAGCATAGATTATTCAAAGATGATATTAGTATGAGGGAGTTAGAAGCTATGCCACCAAGTTAAATGATACTGATGAGGGACATCTACTCTGCTCCAGTCCCAATTTAAATGATAAGGGAGAGAGTAGCATGGGCAAAACAATATATGTCACCAGTCGGCTCATAAAAACTGTAGTGCAAATAATGTTAGCTTCACAAGGCCTTCATGCCTAGAAAAAAAATATTTTAGAGATCAATTTTTTAAAAACTCCAAACCTCTCAATATTTTTTGCATGTTTAATTTTTTCTAATGCAATAAATTAAAAATATTGTTCCTTAAAGCCAAAAAAATTCTGACTATATGATGTTTTTGAATTTTTGGTATTCTTACTTTCAGAAAAGTTTTACACCATTACTGAAACAGGGTTTCATGTTCAGTAAATTAGCCCTAACATATTTTAAGGCATTTAAGATGCAAGGGCATATCAACCTTAATTTTAAAAAGACAAATAATAATAATTGTTGAAGAAAACATAACATTTTGGAATAGAGCTATGTAGTAGAGACCCTTCAGGGGTACAACTGGCAGTCAGTAGAGATTGTTGAGGACAACTGCACAAGGACAGGCCTTCACATATTATATAATGGTAATTTTATTAAGATTACTCCATGAAAACAAGCACAATTTGGACTTTGAATTTCTTCTTTCTTGTGAAACTAATAAAACTACCACAAGAATATGTGAATGTTTAGCAGCACTTTGTTGGAAAGACATGATTATAGCAATTCAAGGGTGATCATCAACTGAAATTATTTTATATGACAATTCTACAAAGCTGAATGTCCATGGGAGACACTCCAGTTACACATTTAGAATGACACTCATATGTATTTGAAAATTATAAATGGCATAAATTTCTTTCTTAAAATGAAAATGTTTTAACATTGGCCAGGTATATATTGATATCCATGGCCACAACTAAAATTCAAATATTTTATGAATACAACGTATCAGCTGTATGAATGTTTGACTAATTTTTATAGATTTTCCAAAAAGGGAATACAACTTTATTAGGAAAATATGAGTGGCTTAACTATGTGTACACACATTATTGTGATTAATTACACATTACACTGAAACCTCTCTTTTATACTTTTGAGGGATAGAAAAAAAGTAAATCGAGGGACATCTTAATTGGAGGCAAAATCATTACCAAATGATTCGTAATGTCATTCAATTTGAATAGAATACATCAAAACCTAATGGTGGCACCTGGCTAGTGTAATAGGCAGGGAAAAATACTAATTTATTGTTTAAGTGTCAGAGGTAATTTTAAAGACAGAGTGGATATTAAATCTAAATTTAGAGCATAAACTTTCTTGTTCTGACAGGGTGTGTTTACATGTGGCCAAACGCACACTGGCACAACTTCAAAACTAGAGTCAAGGAACGCCAGATGTGCCTCAAGAACAAGGATTTTCCAAAAAGGGAGTAAAGCATCATTAGGAATATATGGGTAACATAATTATAAGTCCGCATATTATTGCAATTAATTACACTGAAATCCCTTTTTTAACTTTTGAGGGAGACAGGAAAAAAGTATAAATCGAGGGAAATCCTAAATTGCAGGAAAAGGAAGCAAAATCATTACCAAATGCTTCGCAATGCGATTTAATTGGAATGGATTACACCTAAATATAATGGTCGCAGCTGGCTGGTGGAATTGCCAGGGAAAAATACTAATATATTTTCCTTCATTTCAAGTAAACAGGGGATGCAGGGCACTAATCCAATAATAATAAGAATTTATTTAATCCTGTGACAACAAATACTAGCTGGATGGAACAGGTCAAAAAAGAAAATACAGTGTAGACAAAAAATATATTCAATTACAACTCTTTGGCCACTAGGAATTCATTTATAGAATTATATAATTTGCCCAATAAAAATGCTATAGGCGTATGCTTAAAGGTAGCAGTAGTGCTTGACAAAAGGATTTTTCTGTTTGATTCTCAGTTTTGTATCAAGGGCATGCATTTGTCCTTCAAAAATACTAGATATCATCCATACCTTTTATGTTGGCAACTAAAGTTGTAGGCAAGGTCCTAATGCTTTATAAAAAAATATGGATTTCTAGATTTTAGATCCTAAAACAAAGGGCCTTAGTCTCTCACTGCCATCTGCATTGGCTGCTAACAAACCAGAGAGGTGAGCTTTGCTGTGCTTATCCCCATGGTAAGAGTACCCATTGAAGTCTAGGGTCTTGTGCGGCAGTATATTATAAAAAAGACGTGTTTCATCCACAGTAAAAATGTCTTACAGGGCATAGCCATCAACAAAATTATGTCAAGTTGAGCACTTCCATAGATAACTGCTTCATGATCTATACTTTCAATCAGAAATTCAGAAATCAATGAATTTGGTCTCATTTTAAAGAAAAATATCTCACCCTTCTAATGACACCAAAAATTCAACCCCTTACCACATTACTTTCCTATATTTTTGACAAAAAATACTAGCCCCTTTACGTGGAAATAGGTACGTGTATGCACTTCAGAGAGACATTATTTACAAAATGAGGAATTTCTAACACTTAGATTTCGTAAAAAAAACTAATAACATGTAGTTTGTATGTTTTCTCAACTATTTTTGAAAATTAATCATATTTTCACCGCAATAGGTTCTTGGGTGTCAAAAAAACCTTCCGTATTGAAGGAGATTCAAATGCACCGCGCGAAAAAAATGAGTAAAGTTAAAGACTTATTTAGATATTTCTATTTCATTACTTACCATTTCTGTCACATAAAACTATATTATTGCACCATTAATAATGCAATATTTAATACATGTCTCCTGCAACTGATGAAATTAAAACATAATTCGAATATGGTCTCTATTACAACTAGGGAACTATCTTGCTCGGAGTACCTTAATGAGCATGCCAAAATAGATTTCAACAATATTAAGATACAATCACCTTTAAATTTTTTTATAGCTTGAAAACATACCTGGGGGGTGTGTATGTGTGCACTTATAAAGTCATAAAGTGGCAGTAAGAGATGTACCACCACCCGAGGGCTGCAGGACAATAGTGAAAAACAAGTGCAACCCCGATTGCGATGGGCAGAGAGCATATAAACGCCGCACACGAGAGTACAAGAGGAGATTTTTGACTGGCGAGCACCCGAGCACACAATGTGAGCCAGCAAATATTGTGCCTCAAGCTATCTTGTAAAAAACATTAATATACTTGTTTCGTGAGAATATTGTGTTTAGTTGATTCCCTTCCAACCAGCCAGTGGACAACCTCCGTTCTGGCATGGGCCAACCCAACAATCAAGAAAAGTTATAGTATGTGTTCACTTATAAAGTCATACAAAGGTATATTCACTCACCTCCTCTTCTTTATAATTGCGAGGGTTTACTTCATCATATACAATGTCCACGAAGTCCACAGAGAGGTCTTTCAGTTCTGCAGCAGGTACACCTAAAACCTGGAAAATTAAGAGAATGTAAAGAAAAATGTAGACACAACTGGAATAATAAGAATGATAAATGTTCAACAGCTAAATCTGGTTCAACTCTTAGATGGACAAAAGAGGCCAAGCAGCCACTCATAATATCGGCAAAGCCAACACATTCAATTAATATTTGAAAAAGTATATACTAAGGTTGACAACATTGACAACGCAGGCATCCCTGTCATTGGTGATACAATGGGTGACATAGTTGTAAAGTTCAATGCGATAATAATAACATTTATGTTTTATTAAATGCAACAACTCCCCAGGTCCATGAGCGATACCTCCATTTGATCTCAGTCTTGGCCCCACACATCTCACCATTTCTGGAAATAACATTTAACAAGCCATTATCACAACAATACTGGAAAACAGCCTATGTCACTTCAATATTTCCAAGGAAACAAACAAGACCCAGAAAACTAACGACCTATTTTGCTAACATCTCAAAATGCAAGATTCAGGAGTGATTCTATTACCATCATGTCCTTCCTGAATAATCGAATTTCTTCCAGAGCAGGCAGTGTTACTTATAGAAGAGGACATCTTGCAAAACTCAGCTTGGACTCTAGATCCTTTTTCCAAGAACCACGGAACTAGCTGTGCAGTAACTTGAACAGAGTCATTGTGTGAAAACTAGCGAGTGACTCCGTTAAAGTTACTGTGTGGCTAGTTCAGTGGTTCTTAGAAAATGTCCCAAGTAAACTCCTTTGTGTTTAAAGTTGGACTTTACCCCATGGATTGTAGTGCTTACTCGCATATGCGTGCCTCTGGCATTATATGCCCAGTACCTGTGAGGACAACTTGCTCCTTAAAGCCCCCATGAGATTCACAGTGGTAGAGGACGCCTGGGTCGCTTAACTGGTTAGAGCAATTGGCGCGAAATCAAGGGATCTGGGTTCGATTCCCAGTCCAGGAGAATGATTTTTCCACTTTCAATTTCACACAACGCAGGACTCTATACTTAAAATACTTTAAAAAGAGGTGAAATGAAAAGCAAGTTGATGCATTATTCCTGGATTTGTAAAAAATTTGATAAGGTTTCCTCACAAAAACCTACATTCTAATTATAATCATTTGACGTAAATAAAAACAGTGAATTGGATATATGACTTTCTAACAGACCACAAACAAAAATTAATAATATACACCATTATTTCCAACATGGTTTTCGTGACAATGCTAGCTTATGGTCTTTGAGTCCTTCAAGGAAGCATGATCATTCCCATATATTCTTCATTTGCATTAATGACATTGACTCCAAAGTACCAAAATTCAATCGTTTGCAGAAAATGACATCATCTACCGAGAAATTGCCACAAACACTGTCTTAAAGTCTCTATCAGACCTTAACAATACTAGCTTATGGTCTTTGATGGAGGCTGGAACTTAACCTTTGTAAATGCACTGCTGTACACTTCTTATGAAAGAAGCTGTCTACAAAGTGAGAGGGGTTAATATAACGGAGTCAGATGAAGTCAAGTACCAAAAAATAACCCATAAGACTGCTACATGCATAAGGAGTGTGTCACACAGCTCATGGAGGGCCTGGATTGGGAACTGTTTGAGAATTTTTCTAGTACCATTAGTGATTATAACAAACACAGCAGGGCACTACCTCAAGACACATTGCTAGCACTCATTTCACCTATGTCCTCCCCCCTTCTTTTCCCTATTCCCCTTTCCCATGGCAGGTGCCCTAACACTCCCAGCCACATGCCACTGGGACATCCCACATGGTAGTATTTTGATGTAGATGAACACCAGCATAAAGAAAACAATCAAAGAGAGAGAGAGAGAGAGAGATGCAATCCTTAAATTCTTATGTTCATACTGGAAATTAAAATACACTAGTAACGGTCTACTAAATAGATTTATTCCTTAGGACCCAGGTTTTGTCACATAATGACATCTTCAGATAATAAATATTATTCCGCATGCATATACATACAAAATGAGGTGCAGAGGAAGGAGGGGAAGGAAGAGGAGGGAGAGGGGAAATGCATTGGAGTGTGGTGTTATGGGTAAGGGGCCGGTAGGAAGGGGTGGGGGATGGAGAAGCGTTGGGCTGGGTTGGGAAATTCCAGGGGGAGGGAGGGGTTAGGGAGGGAGGAGGAGTGGGAGGGAGAAAAAGGAAGAAGGGACCATAGGTAACATACATCACATACATTTTTCTAAGAAATTTTAAATACAATGTATAAAAAGGTCGATGGAGATTAGCAAGACCAGGCTATTGATGAGGGTGCAGTTCAAATGGAGGGGATGGCTCTTTGTTGATGCTCACTGTTGGATCATTTACTGGGAAAACCTTGAACACGGGGAAGATTAAATGCAATGTATACACAGGTCTGAGATTAGCAAGTCAATTGATGAGGGTGCAGTTCAATTGGAGGGGAAAGCACTTGAGAACTTTGTTTATGGCTCCCTGATGGTTCACTCACTGGGAACACCGTGAAGAGCACTTGGGAACTTCGTTTATGGCTCACTGATGGTTCACTTACTGGGAATACCGTGAGAGGAGGTGAAGTGAGGAGGAAGAAGCACTGTTGTCACTGATGAAATAGCAGGATCTATTCTATATCTATTTAGTGAACCATTAATAGAGTATTTTAATTTCCGATATGGAGAGGTTCCACATAGTCGAGCCAGAAGTTATTAGTTATACTTACGTTCATACACTAGTTTATTTCATTATATCTAGAGGTTATTCACTTAAATACATGAAATTCACCAGTTTCATGGCTTTTTCACAGATACCAATATGTGTGCAATACAGTGACAGTTGAAAAGGCATTCCAAAAAACCAGCTGTATTTTAGGCCAATATCAAGGCAGTCAAAAGTCTCCACGCCACTTTTTATAAAATATTGTGCCCTTGACCTGTTACATATTTATGACTAAGTTAAATTGTAGCTTAGCACTTTTTGGAAATGCAGTAACTGCACCAATAGGTGCTGGGGAAAAAAACTGGTTGCTCATTGATTTTCAATGTCCAATTTCTGTTAAAATAGTTTTTAAAAATGTAATGAAAATTTGTTAAATGTAATCTTCCATCATTTTACGGATAGGCTGCCACAAATGTAAGTACTTAACAGGGTTATAGTATTCATCAACAGTGATGGTCTACAACTAAAGCCAACTTAAGAAGGTTAGAATAAAATTATATCACAAAAAATATCTTTAAGATAAAAAGCAGAAGATCGATGTACTAAGATAAATTAATGCCAAAAAGAACTCCAGAAGTTCAAAATTTGAAACTTTTTGGACTGTTTGGGCAGAAAAAATTTTCTTCGTATTCAGGTTTCAAGAGAGACAGTTTTTAGGCAATAGTGCGTGATTGTTTTTAAATATCTTCATTTCGACTTCCCTGGGTTTGAACGATTAATAGGTAAGCATAGTTTCAAGATAAAATATTTCTTAAATGTACAATATTCACTTTATTACTTTAGTATTATACTTACTAGGAAAATCTACTTACATTTTCTGATGACCCGTTGTTGTCCTCATATTTTGTTCGAATTGAAATGTGAAATTTCGGGATGAAGGAACACTAGAAGGGATATCAGAGAACAATTTTACTGACAGCCTTAAACAGGGTTGTTACATACATATATACTATTTTCAGCACACAAACAGCTATTATAAAATTATACAAGATTTATTGGTTATTCATTAATTTTTGTGATCTCACTTCCATCTAGTGATGCACCCAAAAAATGAAAAGAAGTTTCCCAATGTTTCTATTGAATATTCATTGATACTAGCATAAATGTCAGTCAAATAATCCTGAGCAAACATCAACTTCATGTCTAATTTATGCTTTACATAACTATACAAAGCCAACACCAATTATAGAACGCTCATTGATTGTTTAACATTATAAACCCATTCAAAGTTCTAATTACATGGTGGCATTCAAGGCAGTTTGAGCAAAATATCATTTCGCCAAGAAATCAAAGAGTGTGGTCTCATTTGAAATAAAAATATCTCACCCTTCCAATGACACCAAAAATTCAATCCCCAACCACACCACTTTCCGAGATATTTGCCAAATATACTAGCCCATTAACATGAGAAATGGTACGTGTATACACTCCAGAGAGATCTTATTTAAAAAATGAAGAATTTCTATCACCTAAATCTTTTCAAAAAATTAACAGTGCATAGTTATATGTTCATTCAACTATTATTGAAAATTAATCATATTGTCGCTGCAGTAGATACTTGGGCATCACAAAAAACCTTCCATTTTGAAGGAGTTTTAAACGTACTGTGTGAAAAAAATGAGTCAAGTTTAAGACTTATTAAGAAATTTTCATTTAATTACTTACAATTTGTCATAAAAAATTATATTATCACACCATTAACCCTTTGAGTGCGGCATGCCATGATATCACATCATGGTTGTCTTTACACTGGTGCCGATGACGTGATATTACGTCATGGGTACCGTGAGTATTCCAGCTTTCACTAGGGGGCCTAATGAAAGTTCCTTTGCCCATTCACCTCTTAATTTTCCTAGGAATTTCTGGCCCTAAGTTCCTATTAAATTTTCTCAAAAATTTAGTTTCATTTTCATTTTTTATCTCTGGCTGTCGAGCACCAATGAAATTTCTTTAGTGGGTAAATTATATCATTTTTAACAAATTAAAAATAGTATCATTGTTTACATCTCATTAGTAACACATTAGTTCTAAACAAATTAAATAATAAATAATAATAATATACTTTATTGTTCTTTTGGTCATTTACATGAGATAGAACATGGTCAAAAAATCCAGATGAAACAAGTACTCACATAAGAATTAACAATTGTAACACTATTTGCATAATTACAATTTGTCACTAAGGAACTCATTGATGCTATAATAGCATTTCTGCAGCATGAACTCTTTTAGATTTGTTTTAAAAGTAGCCACAGTGGACTTATTTCTTATGCAAGGAGGCAGTTTATTATAAATAATAGACAAGGAGTGGTGTGAGCCTTTCTTGGATATAGCAAGTGGCTGAGTTCTTAGGTGAATATTCTCTCGTCCATGAGTAAGGTGACAATGAATGTTAGAGTTAGGCACGAACAGAGATGGGTTCATTTTTACAAAAACAGCAGCATGAAGAATATGTATACATGGCAAAGTCATTATTTGAAGCTCCTTAAACAGGGACCTTCCTGGTGTCCTAATGGATACATTAAGCATTGCCTTCACTGACCTCTTTCGCATGGAGAATGCCTTAATTGCTGCACTAGAGTTACCCCAAAAGACAACCCCATATGCTAAGTAATAGTGAACTTTGGCAGAGTATACAAGTTTTAGAATTTCCACTGAGGTGGTTGGGACAAGCTTCCTAATCATAAATGTCCCTATGGCCATTTTTTTCATGGTTTCTTGAATGTGGTGATAAGTTTTTAATGCGACCGGCGATTCGCTGGCTCTATACCTTAAAGCAAAGGGAGACAGCCAGGCGATTCGTTGGCTCTTTATCTGAATGGGCTTGTCAAAGCTGGAACACTTACAGTACCCTTGACGTGATATAACGTCATCAGCACCAGCCTAAAGACAACCATGATGTGATATCACGTCATTCCGCACTCAAAGGGTTAATGATGCAATATTTAATTCACTTGTACTACAGCTGGTGGAATAAAAATGTACAATTCAAATATGGTCTCCATTATGACTAAGGAACTATCTCACTCAAACTACCTAAATAGGTAATGACTTCTCATTTTAAAACCACAGGAATATTCTCAATGCTTTCCTGGAAATAAAACATCTCATTCCGAACAATGATTGTGGCATGACTCAATGGCAAACATTTACCGAAACTAAGCAGACTAGCTTCAGACTTTAAATATAATTATATAGCAATAAGTTTAATACACGATATTTCACCCACTGATGGAAAATAAATTCATAAAGTTTTATGAAAAAATACATCTTCAGCAGAAAGAAGTTTTTAAAAAGTTTGGCGATAACGAATAATAAGCATCACTAACTAGCTATGAAAAGTTCACGACCACCAAAAAATTGGTAAAATTTAATTTTCTTTAAAGCTGTGTACATATTTACAATTATCATTAGCTAGCCTAATATACAAAGCAAATTTTTGATGAAATACTCACTGTGTATTCTACAGGTGGTCATAGAAGCACAAAGCATCCCAGGAAATCCAAAAGAGAAAATCAAATGACAGATCTTAGAGACAAAAAGGCCATTTACTCACTATAATAGATCATTTATAATTTAACTGTGACTTCCTAAAATACTACAATTATGATAAAAAGCAACGAATATTTATGCAACAACATAGAGATTAGGCATAAAAAATAACATGACTACTACCTGTGATTGTGAATGGGTAATAATTCCATGCTTTTTCAGTCACATAAAAGAGTTTAGGAATTAGACTCTGCAACCAGTATGGAAGACGACTGAAAATAAAACAAGATATTCCCAATGACCATACTGCCATGTATATTTTCAAAGAACAATACATAATTTAATCACTCATGGATTTACATTTATCTTATCTACAAGTAGAGATGGGTCATTTGGAAAACTACCACGGTATTTTCATAAATTACCGTGGTATTTTATGCAATTTAATGCAACCCCTGAAAATTACCATAATTTTCGGTAATCATCACCTCAGTGTCAGATATTATTCATACCGATATATTCCAAACATACTATTTTAAGCCAAGTCTATATATATTTAATGGAATTTTAATTATATATAAATAAAAGCATGTACAACTGATTTTTGAAATATTTATGGGGCTATTGTTTTTAATAGTTTGAACAGAAATTTCCCGTACCGAGCAAATGAATGCCAAAATGCATATGGTCTGCCATTTTGTTTTTAAATTTTCTTTATTTCCAATACATTAATGTGGCAATAGCAATGGTTAAAATGTCGTTAACCCCTTGATTTTGCTATTGGCTTCCCTATTAAATCCTCTATTAGCAATTAATTGTAGAAAATTAAAAATTACCAGAAAATTAGGGTAATTTTCAAAAATTATCATAATTTACGACTGTAATTTACTCATTTCTAACTACAAGCTTATATAAAATAAAAGATTAATCCAAACTATAACTTAAACTCTTCAACACAGTAGCAAGGCACAAATGCTAAAAGTCCTGAAAATACAATGGGAGATTTCACGATGAATTGATAATGTTCTATCGCAGCAGTTCTCAAACTGTGGGTCGTAACCCCTTTGGGGGTCAAATGACCCTTTCAAAGGAGTCACCTAAGGTCATCAGAAAACACATGTATTTCCAATGGTCTTATGAAGTAGCAATGAAAATAATTTTATGGTTGGGGATCACCACAACATGAGGAATTGTATCTAAGAGTCGTGGCATTAGGAAGGTTGAGAACAATAGTTCTATACCCTCAGGTTTGCAAAAGTTACGTCCACTGCCTTTTCGAGAAAGATTACTGCTGTGAGCATGGTTGGAGCCTGATGAGGTGAGCGTGTTTCATCAGCCAACCCTTCCTTGATATGGCGCAAACCCTTGATTCTGGAAAAGACATTCGGTGCTTTGTCACACTCCCAAGGGGAACGTGACTAGATTGGAGTGCTGCTTTTACGGTGACTAACTCTGGCTTCCAGCTCAAACGGGCGTAAAGAGTTACTCAATTTATAGGTTTGACTGATCGCCCCTTGAGTGATTAAATACCAGATTTTGCAAGCATGCCTGGCTGCTGTAATTTGCGGTTGGGAGCCAGAGGTCCTAAACCCCAGTCTTTTCCCCTTTCCTCCAGTAAGGTAACCAGGATGAAATTTTAATAGGAACTGGCTTCCCTAGTATGAGTAGATGTTTTTCTTCTTTGTTCTATACCCTCAGGAGGCCAATTGATTTGTCAAGGTAGTAAAGATGAGTCAAAAGTGTGCACAATAAGCTTAAGATCAGATCAGATTGCTTTTTCTTTAGAAAAAAATAACTTTCCTTTAGGTGGAGCCAGACTGAGCCATCCTTCTTGATCACACACACTAGGGGAAAATGTGCCAAGATGAGCTTCTCTCGACAATCCCTTTCGACATCATCTCTTCTATCGCCTACCGTGCCTGTCTTCAGAAGTTTAATGGGATCCCGTACCCCCAGTGGCAGAATTCTTCATCCTTTATATCGATCCTGTATTCATACCCTCTTATTAATCCGGGCTAATCACTGAAGATATCCTTATACTAGGCAACCACTGCCACTAGTTTCCACCTCTCCTCGTCAGGTACATCTTCCACTCTCATAATCTTCTCCCAAACCCTTTCGTCGATGGCATGCTCCTCCATCTCGTCATTGTCATGTCCATCTCTTCACTTCCGATCCTACTCTATACACAATCCAACATGTTGCAATCCCATGTCCACCCCCTTGAAAATGCATATGCTCTCCTTTTCTCCTTCTTTTACCGTCACTCTCCGACAGTCATAATCGATTCTTGCCGATAGTAAGGTCAATGTGTGTTCTAATTATGATGGGTTTAACTAAGTTAGGGACAATGGTGCAAGTCACATTTACTTCTAGCTCCCCTATATTAATGCTTGGGCATATTTGCTTCTTGATGCATCCACTTTGTTTCCCAAAGGCCCCGATAATCTGAATCCCTATTACTGGTAGCTCCAGCGTAATCTAAAATATTCGATGGTTTTCCTGATAGAATTGTTCACTAATGCTGGTCAACTCTGATCCCATACCTACCAGCACAGTTGCCTGTACCCCTTCAATTAAGATTCCTACCTCTGGGCATTTCATCTCGTCCGGCTCCTTCTCCTCTCCTTCCATTAAAAAATCTCTTGACGATTCGAATATGTTCAGAATCGCCTTTTCTTCGGCCAGATCATCGCCCTCTTCCATCTCTTCCTTGGGCCTTCTTGTAGGTATCACTTTCCATCTATATTTTCTTCTCCTCATCTGTTTGATCCTGGATTCATCCCCATTTTCTCCGCTTTTGGCCATTGGCACTATGGGATGTTGGTGGAGCCATGCCGCTTGCAGTTTTCCTTTCTGGTCTCCATCCTCCTTGGACTCGTCCTTCCTCTCGATCACCGTTGAGTTGATCGGTGATACTCCGTTGGGTCCTTGTGCTATTTCTATTTCTACTTCCTGGCTGTGGAAAATGCCCACGTCCTGGGCCATCCTGTCACCTTTGCCATGGTGGTGTCTAGCGCTCCGTTTGGTCACCATATCCTTCTCCCCTTATCAACTGCTCCCTGGGCGGCCTCACGTCCTTTACGACGTCGTCATCTTGCGCTAATAACGCTAGGAATTTTCACATTATGCAAGATGATTCCCGTGCTCATTTCTGGTCCAAAATGCATTCGGATGAGTTGAATGACCTCGGCATCTCCCATTGGGGGTGTTATCTCTTTTGAAGCACTGATCTTTGCTATGGCGAACTCCACTCGGCTCAAGTATCCCTAATCATTGAATGTCCCTGTGTCTAATGCCCTTCTCACTCCCATCTGTCATTCCTCCCTCCAGCACTGTTCTAAAAATGTGTCCGCGAATGGCTCAAATGTTTCATATGGGTGTGACGTCACATTAAACCACTCGCTTGCCTGCCCTGTCATTTCTTGCCTGACCACCCTCAGCATTTATGCATCAGATCAGATTTATGTACATCTGTCTATATTCTCCTAGCTCCTTCATGTAATGCATCGGTCTTGAGTTCTTACTTCCGTCGAATGTCGGAGTCCTTAATTGTACCATTCCCGCAGTTGCCCATTGACCATGTCTTCTCACATAATCCTCTCTCATTCTTTTCTCTATTTCCCTTAGCGTGCTTTCATCTACCCTTGTTCTTTGCTCTGGTAGCTGCTTCATCACTACAGTGGACAATCGATTAATTCATCCCTCATGGTCCTCTATCTTGCCATCAATCCCTTCCATCTTCTCTTCCACCGTTCATATGTTGCACCTCAAGCTGTTCTGCTCTGCCTCCAGCTATTCCAACTTTGATCGCTCGCATCTATCCTCTCCTTCAGTTCTTGTACTTCTCAGTGTACAATGCCCTGTTCCTCCTCAATAATTGTTTTCTGTGAAACAAGAGCCATGTTCCACTTCAACCTCATATTTTCTTCTCTTTGCCTCAGCATTTCTGCCAGCTCTTGTAGTACCCTTCGTTTCTTTTCCTCCTGTTCCTCCTTCTCTCCTCCTCCCATTCTTAGTCTTTCTGCTCTCCCTTCCATGCCTCGTCTCTCTTTCTCTGCTCTTCTTTCTCCTTCTCTCCTTCTTCGTCTTTCTCCCTCTGCTCTTCCTTCCATGCCTCGTCTCTTTCTCTACTCTTCTCTCTCCTTCTCTCGTTCCTTTCTCATCTCCCTCAATATGGTCTCATTTTTTTAAGAATATTTTGTCATATAATATAACACTCGTTTTATTTTTTTATCCATAGAATATTTCGTAATTCACACTCACAAAGAAGCACTAACTCAACACCATCTCCCATCTTATCACTCGCGGCCATCTCCCTCGCTGTTTTTAATTGTTGGGATTGTTTATTTTTGTTTTTAACCTAGGTGATGTTAAACAATCCCCGTTTTAACATTCATCATGGCAAACAACAATTCAGACCATCATATTACCACACTTGTTTGTGGTTCAATCCCTCCGTCTTTTTCATTTTGGTGTACCATTCATGGCTGCCCAACTGTTACCCATTTGCAGTCATAATTTCCCTTGAGAATGACACACACGTGATGAAACTGGTTGGGAATCTAAATAAAAATTTTTAGACAATATTACTAAGCTGCATTTTTTTCACTAAATGATAACTTCCTCAAAGTCAAGGCCAAAATCATTGAAATGGTTGGCTCTGTTAAGATGAAGGCTATTTTTGTTGGACACAATTGAGTTGTTTCTAATTTTCATATAACCATTTTATTTAATAGTGCCAGAAAACGTGACATTACTAGACAATTTACCCACATGAGCAGGGTTCATGGCTGGGATAAGTTTTTTAGATTAAAAATTTGTTTATTGAATCAATGTAACAAAAGTTAAAATAATAATAACATTAATTTTGACAGACTACAGAACTAAATACTCATATGCATGTCAAATTATTCACAAAAATACTCTAAAATACAGGAATTTGAATAATTCTCATCAATCTAATCACAATGATAATTGATCAATCAGTCTGCTTACTCTCAATCAAACATCAATATAAATACAAGGACTATAAGTTTTTGAGCTTGGAATTAAAAATGGAAAATAAATAAAACAGTGAACTCAGCAGTTTAAATCAAGCAAAGAAATAACGGAAATCAATTCAAACTCCACCACACTGAAAAAGTAACAAATTACGCTTTCAGACTAAAAGGTAAATAAGTTGAATTCAAGGGGATGGATTACTTATTCATGTCATTATTGGACAAAAACCATTGATTCATACATGTGAGCTTCCTAGATATCCATACAGCTAAGAGTAATAAAAATCAGTAGGATCAGACATCTCATGGTACTCTGTGGAAAAACATCCTAGTAACCACATTTTTAGGTCTAATACTCTTATTTCCATCAAAAAGTAATTGGCCATCCTAGCAAATTGGAGATGATGATCTTGTATTACATACTACAAGCTAAATGAATATTCAATACATACATGAGTGTAATGTACAGAACACAGTCTGGAACCAATGTAGCTAGTACAGCCTTATCTACTACAAAACAAAGCGGTGAAAGCCATGTTCTAAGTCCCTACCCATACCCCTGGAAAATCACTTTTCACTGAAGCATTTATACTAACATTACCCTCTATTTACATCTTGCCGTGTGTTTGCTTCGTCAAAGAAAATCCTTTTCTGAATTCCCAATGAACTCCATAGATCATGACTACTCCACCCGTTCTAGCAATAACATACATGCCAGCCAGTATTCAAGCTCCCTTTTTGCAAAAGAAACAAATCACTCGGCCTCAATATATACTGTACAATAAATTGCCAAACAACTTTATAACCACTACCTCTCCAGTGATTCTCAAAAGGAAATTTCTAGCCAAGAAATGCTACTATGATGCAAGAGAATTTCAAGATGATTGTATTTGAACAACTTTGTACATATATGTTCATTTGTTCATGTACACAAGGTTCATGATGATTGATTGATGAATTTTCAATTATAAATTGAATAGAAGACTAGAATGACAGTATATTACTTTTTGTATCACTTAATTCTTGTATCTAATACTGTTTTCGTCTATACCTTAAAAAAATTGACATTGTAGTTCCACTCATGGAATGGAAGATCCAGTATATTACTTTTGTATCACTTAATTCTTGTGTATAATACTATCTTTGCCTCGGTCAAAAATTTTTTTGACATAGTAGTTCCACTCATTGAAGTGTATGGTCCAACTGGTGAGACGCTTTAATTTTAATCTGTGTATTTACTTTTGAATCAATCTTATCACATCAGTATTGAAAATACCAGGATCTAGTAACATTCATAAGTAGCATTCCTTTTAAGTGAAAAAATTGTGTTTTTTACTTTATTTATAATTCAATGCTATGTTTAAAATTCAATGATTAACCTTAAATGTTTCATAAGAATTTTCATTTGTACTTTTTAAATGATATTTTTTCTGTTGTTTTAAATTCAATGTTTATGTAAGGTAAGCCAAATGATTGTATAACTATATTTATATAATTGTAAATGCAGATTAGAATGACAGCATTTTCCTTTTCGTTTCACATATTTCTTGTATCTAGCACTGCTTTTTGTTTTTTTTTATTAAAAACTTTATTTTTATTATGGTCTTACTTGTGAGACACTATTACATCTTTGTATGTTCACCTTTGAATTAATTTAATCAGATCAGTATTGAAAATATCAGCATTAAGTAACATTCTCCTTCAGTAAAAATTGACCTGAGTGTAAAAATGTTTCCATTTGTAATTTTAAATGAGATTTTTTATTTGTTTTAATCCTATGATTACATAAAGGTAAACCTATAGATTGTATAATTTTATTTATGTAATTGGAATTGAAGATTAGATGACTGTATTTTATCTTTGTTTTACATATTTTTGTATCTGATACTGATTTGAGGAATTTTTTGCCATTGTAGCTCCCTGACGAGTATCAATACTCATGGGAAGAGTATGTGAGATGTTGTACTCAGTAAATTTACCTTGAATAAATCAATCAATTTAATATTATAATGATGACATTGTAATTCTGTGTATGTCCTGTCCCAAATTCTCGATGAAACCATGCATGCACTTTCTAATGGTGTAACAAAAATATGATTATTATTATAATAAAGGCCAGGCTCCTTATACCCAAAACATAGGTTCCTTCAGCATGAAGTGAGCAACTCAGATAGGGTGAAAAACATCCTGAAGCCATATCACCATCAGTTACATTTAAAAAAAAACGGAATATTTACTCTTTAGCAATGATCATGTGGAGTCTAAATGAGATATCAGACTACTACTTACTGTCAAATTCAAGAAGGAAGTCATAAGAGTCCACCAGATAGATCCCAACCAATGTTACCTTTTTCAATATAGCAACAAAGTCATTATTCGATTTCTACTCAATCGGCATTCAATGGCATGGTGTGACCTGCAGAGCCCAGAAAACCCATCTCAAAGATGCAGGGATTCTTCCTTGAAGCTGCCCTATTCTTTAAACACCTAACTCAGCTGACACCATTGGATGGAGAACATCGTGAATAGATTAATAAGAACCTTTCCTCGCATTTCATCAGGTACCTTCAATCATCATCAATGATGTTCTAAGGTCTTCATGATACCTATAAATAAGTTGCTTTCACATCTAGTTCCTTCATTCCGGTGGCCATAGGCAGGAGATGACGGTATAATATCAATTGTCGACCCCCCTGCTGTATTATCGCAACACGTGGACCAATTTTCTAGTTTACCAATGCTTACATCATTTTTACACCCATGACTGCATTACAATGCGCCGGCAATGATATTAGCTCAAGTTGTTAACTTGAACTTAGTGCATAAATTGGCCCCTTCACCACAATTTTTCTTTCAACTCTAATTTTAACGAATTGAATCATATATCTTCACTACAAATGGCAGACCGTTTATCACTTTAAAAAAAGCTAGAAATGTAGAATAAGGTGGGAGCTAACTATTCCTTCCAAACACGTTATAGAGTAGGCACTTCAACGTTTTCCGGAAAGCTTCGTAAAAATACGATATCTATTGATGTAAAAGGCATTTATAGATGGAAATAAAATTGAATTCGCCATACGAGTGTTAAACTCCAACATTTTCCGAAGCATCTCAGCTAACACGGGGTAACAACTGAACAATCGCAAAATGATGGTTTTACCATTCTGCAGAAAAGAAGCAACCAACATCAACAAACTAAAGTAATTATTTGCCAGAAGATTAAAAAGAAGCAAAAATCTTTAAGTGTCATTCATTGTACCGGGTCTACAACGAACACATGAAGAGAAATCACCTTGACAGGTGCACCCTCTTCTCCGTGTACTGGCCTTTTCCGTGTTCAGGATCTTCGCAAGCACAATTTTCCACGACTTCCACTCCTTCACCTGAATCAGATTGTTCATGACTGTGACGAGCTATCATGTACAGTTGCCCAATTTTGTACTGAAATGTCAAGTTTCAACTCGTATTATCGCGTATCCTGGATCTATAATCTAATTGAAATCGAAATAGCATTCAACAAACCTCTTCCACAGTAAGTGGCATGCATATTCGGTACTCTTTGTTGAGAACCATTTTAAGTAATTATCAACTTCATTCAATTATATCCCATGTAAGACAAATTCAAACTTTATGCGAAATAATTGACACAGCTGCAGAAGCCATGTGTTCGGGACACCGATTGTCAATTATTCGCATTCAAACAAGTAGATGAAAATCGGAATAGAAAATCGAGCCAGCTGATAGACGATAGTAGCCCTGAGCAGTCCTATTGGCTATTGCATGGATTGTTGTTTGTATACGAAAACACCTGTGTTATTGTTGAATCTGCAGGTGTGACTTGTCGAGGAATTATAGTGTATGATTGCCATTTGTGAAGTCCTTGTAATTCAATCAGGCTGAATAACAAACCCGTTGTTTTTAGTCATTATCGATAAACATGGGTTCCGGTTTCCCTGCTGATTGTGTTAACTGATATGTGGTAAGATTTGTGATTCTGTGGAATTTCTCCGTTTTGTCAATGTAGTAGTTGCCGTTGAGGCATTTTTATACTTCTCAATGCCACGGACTATTTAATGACCTGTTGGTTTAGATGTAGCCAGACGTAATCAACGCAGCTGATAGTTGTTTTCGTTTGTAGGGCCTAAATAAAGATAGCGAAGGTTGTTGACTCATTCGGGAAGCGGATGAGCTACCAATGTGAACTACTGAGTTGCGGTATAAGAAGACTTGATCAGATGGTATCTGAATGAATTACTACCTGAAAATATTGCTGATTTATTTAGTGCCCAGCTGACAGATCAATGGAACAATCATTTTGGATCGGAACTCACATAAAAAACTTCTTATTCCAAGGATATGACTTGACATCAACATGGGGTAAATTATTTTTAGTCATTTTCGTTTTAAATTATAAGGTAAGCTCTCCATTAAGATAAACCTGAAGAGTCACTGTGATCGCGATAAACCTTGCTTATTAGTTTAACGTTACCTCGCGAATATTTTTTCCCTTCATCTCAATCCAGTCTTTTTGCTCAACTTAATTGTATTTTAAGACTAATGGATCGTTTTCCTGAACACTGCGTGATTTCATGTATTCAGCCCGCGATAGTGCGGACAACAGGGACCTGTGAGATCCTAATTCAATGAACGATTCCTTTCCAGTCATGATAATATAGTTACTATTCAAATTTTTTAGAGGAGTGTGTTTGAAATGCTGTTAATTTGTTCTTTAGTGGTTGCTGAAGCTAATCTGCTTCAAGTAAGCCCATTTATTTGATTAAATGAATTGATGCACTTAGAAACGGAAGTTGCTATGTCATTTTTTAAACCCCCTTCACTTAAAAACTTCTGTTTCTGAGTGTTTCATTTTATTTCAGGACAGAGTGACCATGGCTATTTTATAAATGGCCCTAATACCAATTATTTTAACTTTTTCCATTCTTACTCAGGGCTTCTATCCACCTGCGTTGGAGCTTTATCACTTGCCATTCTTTACGAAGGGGGCAGAGTATACAAGTTGCATTGTAAGTCTCATGTATATACCACGGCTCAGGAACTCTCGGATTCCACTGCTGACACTGCTACTCTAATGACTTCATGCTCAGAAACCACAAGCAACAGGTTTGTTTTAAATTTTTGAATGCAAATTATTATGCTTCTGAAGTGACTGTATCTCCGTTAGAGCAAAATCATTTGCTTCATGTTATGACAAATGTAAGAAAAGGACAGTGGACATCACCCAATGAATAACTTTAGGCCATCCATAGTTGTAGATATATGCCAGGGGGGCAGGACATCATCCTTTCTGGCTCCTTATAGCAAGTTTTGTATGAGATGTCTCATCCAGGAGGGGGCAGCTGCCACCCCTGGGATGTCCATGACCTGGGTGTCAATTGATTGGTTGAATCCTACCCACTGCAAGGGGGACACAATTATAAACATTTGCCTCTTCCAAAAATTCCCTCTCATGAGGTACTTACATATTTCCCCTCATATAACCGGTGTTTATGCTAGGACCTTCTCGTAAACCTCTTGACACTTTTTATAAGGCTTGTGATATTTGTCTTAAAACTAATAAGACATGAAAATTGTGAGGTGGTATCATAACCACTCGTAATTATCTATGAGAAATTTGGGAAATTTCTAACCAGGAAAGCTTCTGTATTGTCATTAGGTGATTTATACACCTAAAATAGTAATCCTGAGGACGAAAGCAGTGTAAGATGTTGATATGGTAAATGGATCCTCTAACCTGTAAGGAAATGCAAGAGACCTTTATCAGCATTACTTGGGCACTATTTGTCATGTTAGAATTAGTTAATACAGTTGTATGCTACCCTCAATGTTTGCGTTAAACTGCTGCATTACTGTATGACGTGATTAGAAATTCAGTTAGTTGAAACAAGCCAGTAGCTAGATGCAAAATGAGTGTCTCCTCAGCCATATCATTAAGAGTTGTTCATGAGCAAGAGTAAAATGTGAAAAGGTTTCACTAACTGCGATAGTTCGACTAATGAACTGCATAACTTATGAACTTTTTCCATATTCCACCTTAACCTCAAAATATGAACTTGGTCTCAAGATACATACTGATGCTATCCTAGTGAATCATAGCCTGAATCATGAAAGCAGTAATATAGCAAAATTTATGCAAAGGGGAGCTCTTCTTGCACCCAAGTGGCCATAGAATTTTTTCTAAAATTAAAAAAATTTAAATCTGGGAATGAATTGAGTTGCGATGAATTCCCATATTGAAAGGAGCAAATATTGAGGAATTTGAATTCAAATCCCTGAAAATCACCATAAGTTCAGACCAAGCTTGAGGGAAAAACAAAACATGTACCATGCTGTATTATAGGAACCAGAATTTATCTTGGAATTAACCTAATTTATTTCGGTTCTGTGAAACAGTGAAAGAGAGATGTTACTTTGCTTTGGTTGGGCTATGCAATGAAACACTGTGAGCATCTGATCTCTCATTGACATTGGAGACCCCGTACAGAATTATTTCATTTTCGGAGTTGATAAAATAAAAAGGAAAGCATCATGATTCATTGAAAACTGCTTTGGTTGAACAGAAAGCGTCACACAGTTGATGGAATCACCAGGTTGGGAGCTGTTGCATTACTCAGATGGTACTTGCTTGGCATTTCATTTTAGTATTGTATCAGCTGATTAGTAGGATTTTGGACAGTAATTATCCTACTGAAGCATCGTTCCATTTTGGCTCATAAGGACCACCTGCCATCAGATCCCCTTAAATTACTCCCATCGTCTCCCTCATCTTCATCCTGAAGTCCGATCCTCTTCCCCGTATTCTCCCCTCAGCTACCGTCTTCAACATTCCCTCTCCTACCAAAATGCCCTCCATCCATCTCTTCTGCCTTCTCTGAACCTCTGCCACTAGTGTCCTCTCCTCGCCAACCATAATCATAACCTCCTCATTTGTCTTTCTAACTACCCAGGTCATCCTCTCCATCCTTCTCCCTCACCACATGCCCTAATGCCTCAGGTCTATGTATATTCTCCATTCGCAAAGACCAGGTCTCCACCCTATTCAGAGCCACGCTCCATATCAGAGTTTTAACCAGCCTGTTGTTCTTTATATCTCTTCTCAGACCCCCCCCTCTCATCAATTCCTTTATCTTTGAATATGCTTCCTTAACCAGGCGAGGATCAGGTTGGTGATGTGGCTATAGTACTGGCTAACCATACGGACAGTCAGAGTTCAGGGTGCAGAGGAGGATGTTTTTCAGAGGAAACCCGATTCCTACTTGAGTGTTGTGGAGGGCACTTCCATTGCTGTACTCCCGACTGTCGGATGAGACGTTAAACTGTGGTCCCTTTGGCGCCTTTTGTTAAGAGCAGGCTAATGTGGATGCCGGGTTTCTATCCACCCTTCCTCCCTTACCTGTTCCCAATGGTGCAAATGACCTTGGCTCTCGGTTGCCTCCCCAAATATCAAATCCTTAGCCAGGCAATTCTACATCTTATGTCCCTACCACTAAATCCCTTCTCCTCCAAAATGCTACCCAGATACGTAAACTGCTTGATTTGCTCTATTTTGTGCCCTCCCACCAATATGTTAAACCCCACCTTCTTGCTTCCAGAGAATCTCATCTCATTTATCTCTTTATGGTTTGTCCTCATCCCATATCTCACGTACTGCACCTATAACACATTCATCATTGATTGTAGCCCCTTGTTTGATTGGCAAACCAATGCTTGATCATCTGCAAATCTCATTGACTTAATCAGTTCCCCATACCTTTATTCCTACCTTCATCTCCCCCCATTCCTCCCATACCATTTCTTCTGAATGCATATTAAAAAGCAATGGCAGTAGTGGGCCTCCATGCGGCACTACACTTCCTATCATGGTCAGCTTGATTCTCCATCACTCACCCTAACTTACGATGCTAGGCATGTATTAAGTGATTGAAAATTTCTGATCAGGCTAGTTTTAGATAGACTTGAAGGATATATTAATTTGACATAAGGATTTACTTTTGGATGTGGACGGCCAGGGTTCAAATCCCTGCAGAGGAGGATGTTTTTCATTGGAAACATTATCCCTACTCGAGTGTCTTGTGGAGGGCACTTCAAGTACTGTACTCCATCTCTAGGATGAGATGTAAAATTGTGGTCCCCTTGGCGCATTTCATTAAGAGCAGGGTAATGCTGATGCCGGGTTTCTCTCCACCCTCCTCCCTTACCTTCTCCTATGATCTTAGTTGTCAGTTGCCCAAATAAATATCCCCAAATATCCAATTCGACACCATGACAGGGTATGAAAATTGAAGTTGAAATTTGCTAATTCCATGAAAATGACACTGCTGTCGGAATCTGTGGTAATAATTAAGTGTTCCATGAAATAAATTCCTGGAATAATTGGCATTTATCTTCTTTAAGGTCTATGTTAAATGTAAAAATGTGTTTCTTGCATTAATTTTTTAATGTACAGGCATACCACTCCACCAACCACTGACGAGTGTGAAATAAGTTCATCAGTTGAGGCATAACATTGCATTAAATTTTTGTTGTAGGATCACCTTTATTTCACCTTCAATTGGTAGTGAAATATGATTTGGTGGCTCTCTTTAAATGCCAATTAAATTTACAATTTTTAAGCCTCTCCTTGAATCCCCTGCCAACTGACATTCAACTCTCTATTGATGAAATTTTCTTTCTGGGAATTAAATATTATTCATATATTCTTTAATTTTTTATTGATTTGTTTCCATATTCAATAATGATTCATTTTTTCCACTCACAGGAGAAGTATATTTGAGAGAATTAGCCATGCAGCAAAATATGCAGTTATTTGCATGCAGAACGAGTTGATTGGGTATATCTTAATGCTCTCAGTCATGAAATATAATATCGCCATTGCACTGGCTGTATGGCTGGGAGCTGGAATTGGTTACTTCATTTTTGCTGCCAATATCAACATTCCTCTCTCTGATGGATCTAATAGACGTGATTGTGGAGGAAGGGAAAGAAGTTCTTCACCACCTGAAGACCCTGATTCAGCCGCAGATAAGCTCACTGAAAATGGTGAGTAATTATGAGAAGTCAATTCTTGATTTAAGGGCACTGCAAAGTCACACTGTCTGCATAGATTATACCTTTTCCCAATTCTCCATGCATTGTATATCAGTGGTGTAGCAGGGTGCATTTCTGCCTGGGTTCAAAGGATGCCGGTAGAACTGGAAGGCTTTGCCCTTTGGAAAAACAGGAGCTCTGATAAATGGGGTATGAAATAAACAAAAAAAATGCCTTTTCATGGGCTACGATGACACATTTACTTGAGGCGTTTGTAGCATATCTTAAGATAAATTTAATATTTCTGTAGTTATCACCTTAAGCCCCCTTTATATTTTCTATGACACTCTCCGCATTATCCTCTTCTTAGTCTTATTTTCCATCAGCTCATCCTCTCCATTACTAATTACAGCCACATCTCAATAGCCACCATTTTATGTTTATTTATCCCATGAATTGGGAGAGAAAACTTGAAAGCTTGCATCCATAGCTACACTCCTATTACGCACTATTAGAGTTGTGAACAGAGTTTGTCCAGTAAGTATCGGGACTGAAGTCGTAAAAGGAAATTTATTGAATGTATTTGTGCAGTCTCTGTAAGTCTCTGTGTCTGAGTAAACATTCCTCAAATATGACTCTCCTGCATCCATACACCCCTGCCTGCACTTTTCCCATTCTTTATATGCCTCCTGGTAGTTGGCAACCTCAAGGTGATCCGGACACCTCATCAAATCTGCATGGACCTCCTCAATCAGCCGGAAACAATATCCTGTAAAAACCTTAGAAGTTTCCTGAATAACTCAAAAGACAAAGTTCAACCATTGGAAAATAGTGGTATATACAAATTAAAGTGCAATGACTGCAGTGTGGCATATGTGGGACAGACAGGACACACTTTCCTGAAAAGAATAGAAGTATGTACACAAGAGTTGTTTCCAGAAATGCAATCTTTCCCAGTCCCACTTTGCCAAGCACCTTTGGGAAGAAAATCACAGCAGCAATTTCATACGAGATATATTACACACAGAGAAAAAAGGGAGGAAGATTGACAAAAAGGAGGAGTTGGAAATTAGAAGGAACTTGAAGAAGGGTCTCTTACTCAATGATATCCTTTTTGAAAAACTGAAACCTCTGAACCTCCCACCCCATTCACCGCATGCTGATAACCCACCACTACCTTAATCCCTGAACCTCGAAGTCCACACCACGTCAACCCTCCCCAACCCCCCCAACCCACCCACCTACCACTCACATGTCCTCTCTTGGGTTTTCCAGGTTCCTAGCCCAACCGCCATCCCTTACCTCCCCCGTGGTTTTCCCTCCTCACCTCCTCCTCTCACCTCCCCCAAACCCCTTATGATATATATATATATACATCTGGAAAATTTTTTTGAGTTTGTACCTGATGATGACACTGCTGTGTTGAAACATATTGTACCAGGAAAATAAATCTATGGAAGGAAACAAAGTTACTTTTTCATTTGTGAATAAAAGAGGGCTGATCACGCTTCCTTGAGGAACGCCGGATGTGACTTCGACCATATCAGAGCTAAAACCATCAATGACTACTTTTTGTTTTCGATCACTGAGAAAGTCCCTTATCCAATTCACTATTTGTCTATTAACTCTGCATGATTGCAATTTATATTTGAGTTTTTTGTGAGGAACATGTGAATAAATGTTGGTAATATAATGATAATAAATATTATGATGTGAGTCAATAATGATAGTGGCTTATAAGCATAGCATTAAACAAATTATTGTGTGTTTTTGTGATCTATATCTGCACACTTCCCTGCAAGCTGTTGCATGGGTGTGTGGCAGGAAATTTTAGGGCACCAGTCAGGTAAAGGATAAGGTTTTGGGAGGTGAAACAGTGAAGTTTATTGAATGAGTGGTGCTTAGTTTTTATAATGGTCTCTTATTATGCATGGAAAGAACGACTTTTGTATCCGTCAACATATGTCCCTTATTTTATAGCCTCTGTTAGAACTAGAAATGTAGCACGATGTCTAAATGACATTCTCTGTGTTACTCAGAAATACACCTGTTCTAAATTTCTCAAGCAAACTAAGCCTAGTGTGCAGCCTCTGAGTCTCTAGTGGTTCCCAACCTAATCCCTCTAAAAGCCGAGAAACACAGTATGTGTTTCGGCTGTATATATAATGTGATATCTTAATATAATAATAATAAAATGTGATATCTTAAGGACAATATGTTAAGCGACACTTCTCTATTATATATGTTGAGGGAAACATGAATACATTTATATATTCCCTGATGTTGCTTTGTTTATGTAATTGCTTGAAAGAAAAATGTAATTTCATGGTTTCTTATTTTTTAGTTGAAAATGAAGATGAAGGGATTTGGACCACAGAGACCAGCCAATTGCCCCAGAATAAAGAAGCTCATTTTGTGACAGATGCTCAGGGCCATGTTTCCAATCATGATGAAAATCAAGGAAGTGTCGTGACTGCCACAGCCATTGTTCATAGAGAGCCATCTGTATTAAATTGAAGTCAATGGTATAAGAAATTTGGGATGTTGAAAATTGTTGACAACCAGGATTTTGATTCAGTACTGATCAGAGTACATCTGCAGTGTGGATATGATGCAGTTAACTTATGGAAGCTTATCAAAGTATCTACATATCATGATAATGTCTTTCAGTAATATGAGATATAATTGTCACCTTGTATATAACTCATAGGGCTACTATTCTTAATGGGTAGCAACCATGTTTCCACTATTTGTAGGTGCATTTAGTTGCTATTCAGATGATAAGTGTGGTTGCTCTACCATTCAGAATACCAGCCATAGTGAATTCCTTGTATATATCTTTTATATAAAAACTGTTTGTTTCTACATCAATGATCACATATATTAAATGGGATTACTTAGGGTAGCCAACTCTGAAAATCAAGTTATATGCTTCTAAAAAAATTAAGACCTTTGGAGATGTCATTTTGTGCAACACAATTGGTCTCGAACTATTACATGCTTTTTAAATGTTGAAAAGGTTTAGTTATGCTTAACCCTCTCATTATTATATTATGGCAACAACCACAGCTTGTTATTTGCATGTTAGTAAGGTATTTAATAGCCGGGTATCACTGCAGATAAAATGTAGTGGATATAGCCTCACTATCAAGAAAAGGATCTTATCTTTGTTTTTTTACCGAAATATTAGCCTCTTATCTCTCTGCTTCTTGAGATATTCGCCAGAAGAAAGATCATTATCTATGGGATATGATGTGGTTTTGTACTCCACAGAAACTATATAAAGCAGATCAGTTCTGATGCTCAGAAAATGTTAGATATTTTACAGCATATTGTTTGTATGGTTTATCATTATAAAAAAGGAATATATTCCTCTCCATAATATTTTATGTATCATTGCTAAAACTTGTTGTTGTATATGTATTTTCAGTGTATGGCATTACACCAATACTTAAAGCCTCAAATATGTATACTTATACTCCTAACATTGAATCACTGAGGTCAGTTACATAAAACAAAGTTTTTATGTCATTAACATTGCTACATTTTCTTCATGCTCCTCACAACTGTGTGAATTTTAAAATAAAAGTTGTATGTGGTCTCTGTCATGACTGGCAATGAGAGAGAGTCTTGCTCAAATTGCTTTGACAATGGAGAGCACTTTGCAGTATTAAGAGTCTGTGAGAGGTTATTAAGAGGTTATGCTGCATCAAGAGATATTCGAGATATGCTTCAGCAGCCATCCCTGTTCCACTGGGCTGCCAGCTTTGCCCCCTGCTTATTTTAAGGGTTAGAAGTAATTATCTACAATAGGGGACTGAGCTGCTCATGGCTTTGTAAGTTAACAAATTATTCAAATTTTCCTAAGTTTGGAACTGGAAAATTGTGTCTCTATATGCCGGTCTCTATCAGCTTTCTAATAGGTGCCTGGCAGAATGCAATTTACTTCATCATGTACTGAGAGAAACAGCCAAGTTCTTCATTGAACTATTCACACTGATGTCTCATTCCTTCTTCTCCTACTTCTTGTACAATTACTATGTGTAGGAAATTATTTATCTTTGTGAAATTTATGGTGCATATCTGAAATAAGGGGTGAAGTATTTTTGTAAATATTGAATTTCAAGTCTCTTGAAATAATTGTCCCTGGTATTTCATTGTTCAAAGCATCCATGTATGTAGTTTCATTTTAAGTCATCCATAAATGTATGCATGGATATAAAATTTTTCTTATATCAAATCTCAATCTTAACCTCCTTTTTATAGAAATGCCTCCCTAGTAGCTGATTTGATAAAGAAAGGTTTGGAGTAAATTGCTCTGAATTAGGCCTGTAGTAGCTCCCTCATTCTGAGTGGATCTAATAATGAGGATGTGGAGGTAATCAAAATTTACCGGCTGAAATTCCACACATTTTGAAAAATTTTATTAATTCTTCCCAGATTTTTCATCATGCATGTAAAAATAGGAGATGCCAGGGAAAATGTGGATAGTTGGATGCCTCAGGTGTACCATATTTATATTTGTGTATTTTTGCATTATTTGTTCATATTCCTTTCCAATTAACTTTGTATATCATTATTGGTAGTGTTCCCTTTTCCCTGGAATACAGAAGCTAAATTTGTTTCCTATTTTTTCATCCCAAGGCCACTCTGTTCTCTCACTCTTATTTTCATTTATAATAATGGATTTGCAGTAGTTCGCATGCTGCCAGAAGCATATACTGTAGTTGCTCATTTTTTTCACATTATTAAATATACTCAAACTTTATGCTTGTTAACATTTTAAAATAACAATTTATGGAATTCAGCCTTGATATCATGCAGCAACTCATTGTACAGTTCGACTTGTATAATTTTAATGAGATCCCATACTTAATTCACATGAATGAATAGCCATTTTTAACCCTTTGGTTGACAAGACAACTTCAGCCATCATTTAGATTTTAGTCTCCCTGGGACATGACTTTTAACACCATCAGAATTCGAGAGCCTGGGTGATGCATCATGGTTCCAGTCATCTGGCTAGGCATAAGGGGAAAAGTGGCTACAGACATCATCCCCACTAAAGGGTTGAGGAAGTAGACATAATATTTCTCCTCAGGAATATGCTGAGAATCATTCTCCTTATATTGCATTAATAAAAAGCATCTGGGGTATGGTCATGAAAGATGAAATATGTACATGCAATGATCTGCATTTTTCTCAAAACTTGAATGAAATCTGTATTAGACTGGTGCTGAGTTCGTATCATCCAACCATTGGTCCTATATTCATGGTGATAATTTTTACCGTTGATGATTGTTAACAGAAATTGCTGAGGGGAAGAAAAGATTGTTTATAGACTGTTTATAAAAGACTGATAGAAAGGGGGCTGACCTTAGATTTGGAAACCTTTTGTTCTTTGGAACTTTAGAAACTTGTTGGGAACTCATCATCATGATGTTCAATTCTGGTCAAAAAAGTCTTTGTCAAAAGTTGTCTTTGATGCTAGGAAGTGTTTTGATCTGGAATTTCTTCAACAAATTATTTAGAAAGTACAAATATTTTGTTTTTCAATTTTCTGGTTTAGGCATTCACATAAATGGTGCTTTTAGTAAATGAGTCAACAAGTTGGAATCTTTTTGGAAAGAGATTAGGTATTATGAACATATTAGGGATATAAATACTCTTTTTTGCAAACACCGATTTGATATACTGATCTATGTAGTCCAAATGATAACATGTGTATGGATGTCAACATAGTTTTTGATGTTTTTACCTATTGTAATAATGGAGAGACTTTTGCTGTACTGATTTATAAGTGATTACATTCTGTGGATATTACAGTGTCTGGGTGTTATCTTTTGTATTGTATCTTCTTGTACATCGTTTGCTGTAAATTGTGTGGTTGTAATAAATTCACCTTTTAGAAAAGTATAATAAATAACATTTTGTTTCATTTTGCGGGTGGAACTGGATCAATGTATGATTTAATATGAATGAGTATCCAGCTTTGATTGCGTAGGGATTTGATTATCACTATCGGGAATATTTGATGTTTATTATGGAACAAAACCAAAGTGGCATACTTAACTCTTTCAGTTTTCAAATTATCCTTATTTTGTTAATAATCAATAATTGTTAATTATGTGACAAGATTCTTTAATCAAAAAGTTGAATTTTACTAAGTAGTAGCAAAAGAAATGCCAGTGATGCATTTCAATATACATGTATGCATTGATTTTCTGTTGGAATGATATCAGAATATTGCTATCACTATAATTTCTTGAAAACACTTATATACCTTCTCCGGAGGTCTTGCAGCTCCTCCTTGCTAATATCTCCATCTTGTAGTGATGAGGGGGCTTGCATGTCAAGCGACCCTGAGAGCTATGCCGGCGGTAGCTTCAGCTCGTGGCGGGGCCACCCAAGCTGGACAGGTCAAAGGTGATAGGCCAGACAAAGAAAGACACCCTGGTCCTTCAGGTTGGGGGTTGTGCGTGGGGCTAATAACCCTACCATGTAAAACAATATAAAACGGTACGGAACCAAATCAAAAGCCTCGGATAATTGATGGAGATTATGGAAGACGACTTATGCAATCGACAAGGAGTAATGATTTAAGGATCACAGTATGGAACGTTGGAACTTAACTAAGACCTGGTAAAATGTATGTAGCGGCAAAAGAGATTACAAAATTCAAGTATGACTTGGTTGTGCTCCACAAAATTGAATGGCAAGTTAATGGAAGGATAGATAAGCCGGAATATGCATTGTTTTGGAATATGCATAGTGGCCCAGAGAGGAAGACCAGCAGATATGGAATAGGATTTATAAGCTATAAGGATAGACAAGCTATTAAAAAGGAAAAACAAGTTAGAGAAGAAGTTTGCAGAGGAAACCCGGAGTAATTCTGAGAAGAACAAACAATTAAGGAAGAAGGGGCATAGAGTATGTAAACAAAAGAAGAAAGCAATGAACAAAAAGAAGATGCAGGAAATAGAAGAATTACGTCAAAAAAGTGAAACAAGTAAATTTTACAGAGCAGTAGACAGAATGAGAAAATGGTTTGAACCAAAAGTGGAATAATGTAAGGATAAGAATGGGGAAGTAATTTTAGAAGAGAAAATGGTATTGAACAGATGGGCAGAGTATTTTAAGGAGATTCTGAACAAAGCATGTGAGGTGGAAGAATGGCAGCCGAGAGGGCCTAAAGGGAATGAGTATGGAGACAGAGGTGAAGAGGCAGTATAGGAGCCTATAATGGAAGAAATCGAGTTAGTAATGAAGAAGATGCACAACAAAAGAACACCAGGGGAAGATGGCACGATCAGAGAAGTGGTAAAGCCAAGAGCACTGCAGTGTTCTTGGGTAAAACTATCATAAAACAATACATAGAATGATTACAAAAATATGGAAAACAGAAATGATGCCACAGAAATGGAAGACAGGAATAATTTACCCAATTTACAAGAGTGGGATAAATTAGTATGTGAAAACTATGTATAGAGGAGTCACGTTACTTTGCGTGATGTATAAGATCTTATCACAAGTGATAAGTGAGAGAGTGAAATTCTATGTGGAGGATGTTATTGGAGAGTATTGGTGTGGATTTCATCCTAGCGGGAGCACTACTGATCATTAGTCTTAACATAAATAATGGAAAAGTTTTATGAATATGACATAATTTTTTTATTTATTGACTTTAGACAAGCCTTTGACAGTGTAAACAGGAATGAACTGTACAAGGCTATGGAAGAGTATAGCGTCCCACAAAAAAATTATGAGACTACTAAGAATGACCATGAATGGTACAAAGGCAAGAGTGAAAATAGGTGACATGCTGAGCTAGGAGTTTGAATTTACCACAGGGGTGAAGCAAAGAGATGCCATTTTATTTGATCAGGCTTTGCATAAGGCTATGAAGGTGATCAACCAGAAGGGAACAATATTTGGAAAGTCCAGTCAGATATGTGCATATGCAGAAGATGTGGCAATTACCACAAGATCAGTGCACAAACTAAAACAAATCTACAAACAAATGGAAAAAGAAGCAGAAAAAATTGGGCCTCTGGTAAATGAACAAAAGACAAAGTACCTATATAATACTGTCCAAGTCAGAGACAAGAAGAGCACCTTAAGATTTGACAATAGGAGAGAAGATGTTTGAAGGATTATAAGGACGGAAGGAGAAGGTTTGAAGGATTGAAGGATCTGCTTTAGATATCTGGGGGCAATGGTTTTCAATGACAATGATTTAAGCAGAGAAAAAAAGATAAAATACAGGTAGGCAACCATGCAGATTTTTCTAACAGGATGATGTTAAAAAACCTTCTTATTACAAGAAATACGAAGAGTTAAATATATATGATGTTGGTCCAACCAGTAGTCACCTATGGCTCAGAGTCATGGGCCATGAAGAGGTCGGATAAAAATGCTCTTGGAGCATTTGAGCAATGGATATTAAGGACCATGGACCATGGAGCAATGGATATTAAGGACCAAGGATGCCAGGACATTGTTAGATTTGTCAAAGCTTGGAGAATGGAATGGTTGGGCCATGTGGAGAGAATGACAGAGCAACGGATACCCAGAAGAATATTGAAAGAAAAGTTTCAATACATGAGAAGAAAGGGGAGGCCAAGGCTTAGATGGATAGGTGATGTTACTACATACTTGCAGTCAATGGATATCAAAGGATGGAAGAGAAGAGTTAAAGACAAAAGAGATTGGAGGCAAATTTTGGAGGTCAAGGCCCACCAAAGTATGTAGAGCCATGGAGAGAGAGAGAGAGTTCTCGCAGCTGATTTTATCTCTCAGATGCCTCTCATAATTTGCCCTCAGTGCTCTTTATTTTGTCTAGAGAAACACATTATATATACTTTATTTTGATGCATTCCCCTACTGCCCTCTCAGGATCAGAAGTGTTCAAAATTTTAACTTTTCTCTTGTTGAAATTCTATATTGATTCTAATTTCCATGTAATCACCCAAACCATAAATTGCACTATTACTATACCATACATAAAGGAGGACTTTCCTTAAATATCATTATTCTTACTTTGCTACAAAAAAGATGATAACTTGCCTAATACTTTTTAGGTATTATTGGCCATTTGAAGGTTCAGAAAAAGTCTATCTCACAAGATCCTGGGTCAATTTTTACGACACTAAGATTACTTATACATATATGATTGTTTGAGGTTATCTACCAGTTAAGATAACTAGAGGGATGAATGAAAATATCTCTGAGAATTTTGCTTGTACAAACCTGTATCCCATAGTTAGATTATTTTCTTTGTGGCTCGTGTCTGTCAATCGTCCTCCCATCCATAAAGCCTTTTCTCTTACCTGCTTTTACCCAACATTCTCCTTCTAATCTCTTCCTTCATCTATCCATGGCCCCTCACATTACCTGTTCCAAAACCCTATCCTCAATCATCCAGTTTCCTCTCACCCACCATGCCTGGTATTTTTATCATCATCTTAAATCATCTTATGAGAATTCATATCCATCCATCACAACTTCTCCATTCTTACTCATTCTCACATCTCAAACACCTGCTGCTAATCACATCCTGTCTTTCATACCTTTCATGTTGGCCCCGGTGGCAGTGGGGTCAAGTCCTCGCCTGCTAACCCGAGGGTCGCGGGTTCAATTCCCGCCTGGGTAGAATATTATCTGCCCAGGACATGGGTGTCTATGTATGTAAACTGAGTTGGGGGAAGAGGGGACGGTTCTGTCCCATCCATCCCAGGATAAATAAAACACAAGTAATAAAATAGAAGAAATATCTGTGCCACACAATGACACACATAGAGATGAGCCATTTTGAAAATGCCATGATAATTTATGTAAATCACTGAAGTATTTTTAATAATAATATCCCAATATATATTCCAAACACATTATTTTAAGCCAAGTCTGTACATGAAAAATACTTGATGTTGTATTGTCCACCTGAAGATGGCCAAATAAAGTGCCAAATCAGGTGTCATGAAGTTGAAAATTTTAAAAAAGTGGACAGCAGTACAACATCAAGTATTTTTCATTTTGGATAATGCAGTTCCACAACATCTCACCTGAAACTGTTGACTTCAAGTCTATACATATTTCACACAATATTAATCATAAATGCACCCTAACCAGACCATAGGAGCCCCTCTCTTTCACTTTTTCTTATCCTGGTTACTTCAAAGCAGCACTGTAAATGTTTTGTATGTGCTTCCCTCACGCTAGTTATGTAGGTAGTCACGTTGATTCCCTCGTATTTGAATTTATCTGGCTCATTTATATTCATCCCTCCCACTTCAGAGATTTGGTTTGGTTGGTGTGATTTCTTTCAGAAATGTGGAGTTGGTGGGTTTCTTTCTTAAGATGTATACTTAAGTGCATTCAATGAGGTTAAGTTTGAGGCCCATCTCAAGAAACCATGAGTAAATGTTAAGATTCAATGAGAACACTTCTTCAGTCAGCATTTGTGCCACTTTCTAGTTAAATGACATCATCAAGTTCTTCACATTTTCTCTTACAATATACTTTCATTACACTGCTGAACCTTTTTTCAATTGTTTGACCATATCTGCTCCGTCCTCGGTTTTTTCCTTCCAAAATGCCTGGAAACCTACCTCTTAGCTCCCAAGTACGTAATTTTCATTTGCATTCTCCCCTCCCCAGCAGTTCCCATTTCTCAATGATCCTATTCCTCATTCATAAATGAAGCAAGCATCTTTTCATCTATGACACACTTCCAAAACCTACAGGTTAATTTCATCTTTTCCATTCTGCCCAAGTGCACTAAAAATAAGGCTCTCCTTTTCCACATTAGCTAAGGAGGCATTTATTAATAGTAGGGAGCTGATGATGGGGACCATAGGTAAGGATGTGAAGAAGAGGCTGTTGAAGAACTTGATATGGAGCATAGCGATGTATGGGCAGAAACTTGGACCCTCAGGAAGGAGGACGAGAATAGGCTGCAGGCATTTGAGATGTGGATTTGGAGAAGGACAGCGAAAGTGAGGCGGATGGAGAGGAAGACTAATGAGGAAGTGCTTGAAATGGTAGGCGAGGAAAGGAAACTTCTTAATAAAATTCGAGATCGGCAGAATAGGAGGCTGGAGGATGTAATAAGGGGCGAGGGGTTGCTCAAGAATGTGATAGAGGGAAGGATGTCGGGCAAGTGGGGAAGAGGAAGAAAGAGAATAGGTTTCATTGACAGGATGAAGAAGGGTAGATTGTATGCTGAGGCTAAAAGGATACATTAGAGCGAGATAGGCCCCTGAAAGTGTAGAAAACCGGGAGAAGATTCTCTGACGTTCAACAAAATCTACCTTAACCGGTAGAATATTAAAAAATAAAATCAGCTATTATTCTCTATCCAGAAATGGAATATGACCTCTACCATATAAATGATTTTCTCTGAGTCTTTATATTGTTCAAGATCTTCCTCTCTTTAATTTATTTTTTTCGAAAGATTTTCTAATCTATTGCAACGCATTCAGCTGCACTAGGGGCTTCTGGCCTCTTTATGGTACAAGAGTGTCTCAATTTGACACCTTACCACCTGTTTATTTAATCCTACCCATAAAATTCCCAGGGCGCGAGGGGAAATATGGTCCTACCCCTGCACGCCTATGATGCAAGGCTACTGTCCCGATCCCTGTAGATGAAGAGACCGCAAGGTGCTGTCGATGGGGCACTCGTTTGTTACTATCGATGGCGAATTGCAGTGAATGTAGGGAAGACGAAGGAAATCGTCTTCCATAAGGGACATGCAGTATCGCCAGAAGTTGACCACTCGGTTTATGGAGAAATCTTACCATGGAACTCCAAGGCCACCTACCTTGGAGTGCTGCTGAACCAGAGCCTTCTCTGAAAGCCACAAGCAGATTGCGTCTCAGCAGAAGCATTTGTGGCGTTGGATAGGCTTTGGCTGATTCTACGTCCGCCATTGCTGAGCACGGACTCCAAAGCCCGTTTTACACGGAGCACATAATTGCACAATCTGATGCATATACAAACGTGCATTTCAAATTGCGTCTTGCAAAGTGGTGAATTGCAAGAATGCAAGCGCGAACGCGAGATAGTGCAATAGCCCCCGATCTAGTTCAATTGTTATTGCACGCCAAATTGAGAAAAAACGTGCAGTTTAAAATTGTGCAAGTTTGTGCCCTGCGTTAAACGTGACTTAAGAGAAGACTCTACAAGGCCAGTGAGCTCTCTCCGCGGAGTACCCAGCGGCCGTACGGTCCGGAGTGCCAGAATTAACCGTATACTTACCTCAGCGGTTCCCAAACTGTTTCACCCACGGAGCCCTTTTCGAAGCGAAATTTTCTCGTGCGGCCCGTAGAAATATTTAGTGTTTGGCTTAACCTATGCTCTCTGAGGCATATTGCACACCATACGTACAAGATAATAGAGAAAAATGCTAGTTGGAAGCAGCAATTCATATTTTGTGATTTTTATCATCTTGATAACCGCCGCGGACCGAGCTGTGCTCAGCGGAGCCCAAAGGGCTCCGCTGAGCACAGCTCGGGAAACACTGCTCCACCGAATCCAGGTGGGGCAGAATCCAACATTTCGATCTCGATCCTGGTGCGGTCACGTGTCCGAGATGCACCGAGATGGGAATTTAGAGCACCTTGATCTCAACTTGTCGTGGATGGCCCAACTGCTCTTCGACAGCGCGGCTCATTCACAGCATCCGGCGAGCAGTAACCTCGCCAAAATCCAGTTTTTGCGGTGTCATTGGTTGCTCAATCCTAAGATTGGTTGACTGCAGCCCACCATCCTTCCCTATATAATGCTAGGACCCATACCTCCTGGAATCTCTTCTTATGTACTTTCCTCTTCAATTGGTCCATGAACTTATTCCTGGGTCTCCCTCTGGGGAGTTTTCCCTCTATTTTGCCTTCAATTATGTTCTTCACAAACCCATTGTGTATGAGGGTGTGTCCGATCCATCTTGTTCCTCTTTTTTCTACGGTGTTCCATATGGTCCTCTTCTCTTCTGCACACTATATCATTTCTTATTTTTTCCGTCCATTTCATCTTCGGCATCCTCCTCCAGCACCAGGTTTCAAAGGCTTATATTCTCTTCTGGTCAGCTTTTCCAATGGTCCATAGAGTGCTACGTTCTACACGAATATTTTATTATTATTTATTTTTTTTGAACTTATATTAAATTTATGTTTCGCATACTATTTCCTGGTTCGGCCGTGGCATCGCTGAAAAATATGTACCATAGCATGTACCCGCAGAATCCATATGTATTTTAATTTAATTAAGAATGAATTCCATAACTTAAAAAGTCACTCAAGGGTTTGAGTGATTTTTAAAACTTTAAATTAGAAGAAGTAAAGCAATTTCTTGTACGTATTTCAAATGTCAACACTTCGTATTTATAGTGCATCAGTATGATTTATTTTTCTTTCATAGATCTAACCTCCGACAGGTACCCTTTGAACTGTTCCCTGCATGCTGCACTGTCCTTGTCTCCCTCAGCTCTTCGAAACTCCTGCCCATCCTGTTGCATCTCTTTCCTTTCCCTCTCTTTTCTTCAATATTTCCTTCGAATATTCTTTCCAGAGAGCAGTTTTTCTCGGAATGTGTCCCATTCAGTTTATTTGCTGTTTGTATGATTCTTTTCTCTTTTTATCGCACACGCCCTCATTTCTCTACTTATCACTCCATTCTAGCCTTTCCATTCTTCGCCAAAGCCACATTTCAAATCCCTATTACATAAATATTTCTCCTCTTTCCTTGGCTATCATGCTTTAATATTATTATGCGTTGCCGACCAACTATCTATCTTTCGAAGAACGGCTTGCTCTTCATCATCAGGACTTCCAAAGAGCGGAAACGAAGAGCGAGTCGTTTTTCGAAAGATCTGCATAGATGTAGAATCCGAAAAATTTTCTCTCATAAAATATGCCGGGAAATCATGGAATAATTTGAGAAGAATATAACTTAATCCGAGAGTTCCACATTACAGTTAATTTAATAATATTGTCTCATAAGCATTAGCCAGTAAATGAATTATATTTTTAGAGTATCATAGACGATTCTGCCAAAAGAGGGAGAAAATATTTCCTACTTCGCTCTTTAAGTATAAATAAAAATAAGACAGTATTTTTTAACTTTGTTTTCCAATTTTGCCTGCAAAGGTTTGATGTGTATTTCTCAAAGAAAAGACGTCTGTTGACAGATCGCCCCAAGTGACTAAAACTATCTACGTCCGTGGTCCGACCATCACAAAGGACCGACTGCACAGTGGTGCAGGGACTCTGGAAAAACGAGCTCTGCTATATTTCTAACTTCCTAAAATATCAAATGTAACAAGTGATGTACCCGAATCGATGTAATTGTCGTAAACGACCAAAATAGTTTTTTTCATCAACGTTCTGCAATGACTTTTAAGGGTTTTAGTGTGGTTTAGCTAAAGTTGGCTCCGGGGAAATTACTATGCCTCCGAAAGATCTTTTTCAATAAATATACGAGCAATTAAGACCATGTATCAATTTTTCATCCTCTCCGAAGTTAAATCTTATTTTCCTACTCCGAATATCCTGACATCCCCTTCTCTTTACCTCCTCATATGTATCCGGGATGTGACCTTGATAAATTTCCTTCGCAAACCTCTCACTATCATATATTCCACCTGCTCAAGAAATAATGTACGCTGAAATCAGTACTCCAGTTCACTCAGTCTAAAAATTTCAGCTAGTCTGTCTCTAGCCTCTGAATAATATATGCTGATGAAACCCATAATATCACTTCAATTCGGAGCATTCAAAAAGAGGGTCAAACTACACATTTCCAAAACTTGTTATAACAGTGCCTATGAATACCAATTTGGACGACAAACTGAAATATGTAAGTTGTACCCTTTCCTCTCTATTGCATCCGATACACTTGAATGCATCCTATTCTGTACTTGCGTAGAATATCTTTAAATTGTAAATTTGATTAAATCTTGCACTGACTTCATCGTCTCATCTTGACCAGAGCTGTTCGTCGAGGAAATGTTGAAAAATATTGGAAGGTAAAACTCAGTCCTGACTCAGTCATGCATTTGTTTATGCCAGAGGTAAATTGAATTATTATTCGGAGTAGGAATACGACAGAGGCGGAAGTATTAAAATATTTGAGTGTGGTCGAGTGACATAAGATAACAAACCTCGAGCACATATTGATGAATGACCCTCAGTGGCTTGTTGTAAAGTACGCAGTGTAAGTAGCGTCATTTTGGCTACAGTCAAGATTAGTAATGTAATGGAGATACACCATATTATCTCCGTTCACCCAATAAGTCCTTACCTTTCCCAAACAGGCAAACGTCACATGAACGGAGTCATGTCATCTGCAATGATCAATCATAAACCGCATTACACCGCGAAGTTTTACCATGCCTTTGTTGTATTCTCATATCAGTCTTCACCCGCCAGGTTTTCGCTTCACGGACTCGGTTTTATTAATCTACGTGGCTGCTATTTTCGTAGGGTATTTATTTTAAGTAATAAGGCACATGCGCTATTAATTTTATTATTAACGCCCTTTAATCCTGTTATGTGCAGATATTTTAAATGTAATCCATAGCAAAATATTGAGCAACATTTCACTACGCGCGTATAAAGCAATGGAGTGTAAATTTATTCAAAAGGAAAAAGAGACTTAGTTACGTTGTCTTGAAACTGAAGTCAGTAAACACTTCAATAATATCAAATGATCAGTCATAATTAAATGGGCAATTGTTCCATTACAACAGATTCTGAATTTATATTGGGTTAACTTTGGAGCCGAAGAATACCCGGAACTTCAGGATGACATTTTGTACCCGCTTATAACTTGCTCAACGATCTGATCGGAAGTAGTGCCTTTAAAAAGATTAATAAGGTTCAAGATAGCAGAAGTGTATCAGAATTGATACGAGTTCTCTGTGGGAAAACCGAGGAAGTTAACGCAAAGATATATCCATTTAAGAGTTGATATGAGTTTTCTGAAGAGAGTGTCGAGGAAGTTTATCCAAAGATGTCGCCATTAAAAATTACTGTAAAACATTATGGTGTAGAATTAGATTGCATTTTACTGAATGGAAAAGACCCCGCTTGAACAGGTCACCTTCTTGAGCTCCTAAGTCAAATTCTGCGACATGGACTGGTAAAAACAGCTAATAATATATTCTCAACAACATAAAATCATGCCAAGAAATGAAATAAATTTACACGTTTAAGGTATAAGCCTTCACGAAGGAATTTTGTCTTATCAAGAGGTTAAGTGGAAAGCAAGCAACGAAAGGTCAAGGCTCAGTTGGGTGTTTCACTTTTCAATAAAAAGGCAAATGGTTATGAATGCACAGAAAATCTTTTAATATAAACTTAAAAATTCGTACAACAGTATGAAAAATTATAGACTATACACATGTATATATTATTATTATTATTTTTAATAATATATGTAATATAAGGGGATGGAAAATATTTTCCGTTCTCTCACTCATTACTTGCGGTGAAAGCACTCAATTAAAAAAAGTGCACGTAATCCTTCATCTTCTTCCACAGGCGTCGAATATTTCGCCTTTTTTTGCTATACATTAATACAAGAAACAACAAAATGGTCTCATACAACTGGTCGGAGGATTTCGAACACAAGTAAAAACTACACTTTTGCTCTCTCTGATCTCAGTAAAAAAACCTAAAAAAAACTACAAATCGAAACATTCATCGCATACGTGCAGCACGTTGGCCAGTTTGTCCACAAAGAAAAAGAGGCAAAGCAAAAAAAACACACTATTAAAGGTTTTTTTCTCTACATGAATTGGTATATATGGCTCTGCCTTAGGACGGACGCCATGCACAGTGAAAAAACCAAATGTAATGCAAGATCATAACAAGAAGGAGAAGATGATATCAATTAAATGATACACAAATAGAATATTCGATTATAAAAATCATCAACATGCCGACTTCTCAACGGCAGGAATAGCCAGCAAAACGCGCATTCAAGTGCGGCATTTCATGTGGCTGCTATTTCCGAAGAGATAGTTAGCTGGCATCACTAAGAGCATTAAAAAAATGACTATTCTTCTCCTCGCTCTCTCGGCCTTAATTTATAGAAAAATTTACTGCAGGGAGCATGGAAATCCTCACAGACTAGAATTGAACTAAAAACACAGGAGAGTAACTAAAATTGTAAATAAAAATATGTTTGGTTAATAAAAACCACTTTGTATCACACACAATGGAATTGAGTGTAATTCTTCAAATTTTAAACAACAACGCTCAAAAGATAAAAAGCCTTTGCATTATATGAAACGATTATAACGTGAAATAAAATACCAGTGTGTACGTGCAAGCTGAAATAAACCTGAGAAACCAGTTTATCATGCTCATCAACAGGAGGAAGTCAAAAAAAGGAAATGCAATCGTCATCAAGCCATAACACAAATGAGCCGAGTAAACAGGAGGAAAGATTTGCAAAATAGATTAAAACAGGAACAACAATACAATGAGTCCTTTTTAAAACCTAAATAACATATAAATTTGAAAATTTTCGCACTTTGAATGTTAACACACAGTTCATGAAAAATCAACGAGGACCGAACAGAGAAACAATATGGCGCACTTGAATGAATTCACTTGTGGAAGATAACATCTCTGAAAAAACGAACCCAACATAGGTTGGCGTTAAAAAACCTTTCGTGGTAAAATTTAATTGGTCGACAATGATCCAGCATTTGTTTTTTTATATATTTTGGGAAAAACCTCAAAGAGTAATAATCGAATTAAATATTGGCAATCAATTTCCCATAAATATGTCATTTAACAATTCATAAAAATCACAGATTCTTTTTTTAATTCATTATCCAGTACGGCCTCTTTTTGAATTGCAGGGCTTTCAAGGTTGCACACGGTTGTTTTTTTGCTAACAGTACCTTTACGTTCAAAGGCAAAGAGACGAACGGGTAATGGATCACAAAGGAGTGTTGCTGGTGTAAGGCGGCAATACCTATTCAAAGCAATTGCTGTGTTTTGAATCATTCAGACGGAAGAAGATCTGACTAAACCCAATGGCATTACAGAGTAAAATCTTTCCGAATTTGTTTCCAATCCGTATGTATCACTGTGTCACTACATTTTGTAAACATACTTGAATGACGGTTTGCGTATTTTTTTTCAACCAGTCAATTTGGCATCCGATAAAAATAAATTTCTTGATATCCATCACTTAAACCTACCATGAAACAGAAGATTTTGAGACCAAGTAGACATCTATTGTCTCTAACACCGTGGTTTTATTTAAAATCCTTATTCCCTTAATGCTTACAATCGAAAATATAACATGAGTTGTCAAAGGTTTCGACTGAAAGTTTAAGGTTTATTTTTCACATACACCTTCCAGTCTATTGACGTCATATTTTTTTTGGAATGGAACTCAACTCAATTGGTGAAAGTTGGAACTGTAAGTAAAAAAATATATGTATATATATTATGAGTGTATATAGGACATTCTTTTTGGATCTAATCTCCGGGCAATGAAACACCAAAGGAAGGTGATTTAAAAAAAATAGTGCAAGAGCTCCGTTAGCGCCACATATCCTTTCTTTGGAATCGGAGACATCAGTGAGGTGCCAATCAAAGAAGAGCCATGCAAACAACAAGTTAAAGAGGCGCTAACTATTTATTAGTAATGCATAAAAGTTGAATTTTCTCTTAACTTTTAATTCCCAAATAGCTGAAAAAACAACGTTTTCTTGCGCTCACTTATGCATTAGTTTATTTATATTACCTGCCCACTTGTCACAGAAACATCATGTATGTATGTGGATACGTACTTGTAATAAGTTATCCAAGCTACTACAAAATCATGAAAAAATATGTTTAATTATGTATTTATATATATTTATTTTTTTTGTTTGGGAAGGTATTAAATGGAAACGGGATTTGATTTTTGATTTTTTTAAATATATAATAATCTGTGTATAAGATATTGTGTATCTTTCTGCTTCATTTAAACGCTTCTCTATACAACATAACATTAACCACACGACGATTACGTAGTTGTCCGCTGATTGCAAACGGCTCTATGTAAAGAAACGCCTTCAAGTTACGAACGAACATATACTTTCAACGAATGACACGAGTTTTAAAAATTGTATTGAGAGCAATTGTTAAATTTTACCTTCAATGTATTTAAAATCTGACTTCTTTTAATATCGACCCCTACGCAGGTAAAAACTGTATGGAAAAAAACTGATGGTTGTTCACATAATACCAGTACAGATAAATTCTTCGTTCGCAACGAATATTCATTTTACAGCATTTTTTGCATTCTCTCATGTTTTATATGCAAAAAGGACATAATACTTCATTTTTGTATTTACAACTTTTAAGATGAAATTATTTAGAGGGATTCGTGAGGGGGTGTCTAGGGAGGGAGGGGGATATTGGGAGCTAGACCCTATGTCAATAAAAAAGTAATTTATGAGGGCTTGATTCCAATTTTATTGATCATTATTGTGTTCGTGTTGCTAAGCTTTTATTTATTCAGTTTGCTCTCTCTGAATGTGTTCAAAACGGGTTACGAAGAGCCGAGGGCGCTTTCGCATTAAATTTCGCATGGGAGAAAGGAATTATTTGATAAAACCTTTCGACTGGGCAAAAATTTCGGATCGCATCGCCAGGAACGGTTCGTCTAATACTTTTTGACCTTGCACACGCGTCCTCGCGGGCCGATCGTAAAACATAATTACGCTCATGTTTCCGTCGTCGGGGTTGATGGGGTACTGCGGAAGGGGAGGGGTGGTTGTTCCGAGTGCTCCCCGGGGGAGGGGAAGAGGGGACGCCAGCGACGCTCCAAGCCTACGTCGCGACGCATATGAGACGTCTCCGTGGGGTGTACTGAAGACTTGGCACACCTGAGTTTCGAATTTCTTTTCTCTCTCGTCGAACACCTCAAAAAATAAAATGAGACCACGAGGATTCCTCAACTCCAGCGTCCAAAAAAAACCAGAGGGTGTCTTCTTTTGTTAAACTTCCCGTAATCTCTCATTTCTCCGAGTCTTTCTTTCGATGGCACCACAGTCAGATCACACACACCAACAGGGCCGGGCCCCGAAACAAACGAACACAATCAAACTATCATCCAAAAAGCACGTGAACATGATGAGTCTGCCACCAAAAAACTCTCCCGTAACATTATTATTTGATTTTTCCTTTTGAAGCCTGTCTTCACATTTTAGAACGAATACACACAGCGACCAAAATGATATAAATACTTAGACGTCCATTTTGTGGGGAACAATATTTTCCAAGGCCTATTTTTGGAGTATAAGGACGAAAAGGGTCTATTTGCCCGTACATCGCCACCTAAGGCTGTGCTCGCAGAATCTTTCAGACCTGGCAGCACTTGACAATATTGCAGACTAGAACAAAATTTGTGTTACAAAATAGCTATCATCAGTAGACTGGGCTTTTCTCTTTAAAGACAACGGGGTCTTCAGATTTGCCATACGGAACGTCACAACATAAATGAGGACAGTCAGAAGGGATAGTGGAACAATATACAGAGCGCCAATCGTCGACAGCAAGAAAAGAAAACGTATTTCATTGTTGAGAGAAATTGAAGATCGATTCTTTCGTCCGTGATGTTACCGTACTGGCAAAATATAGACAAAAAATAAACGGGGAGCAGCTTCTATCAAACTATGCCTATGAAGTAGGATAACGTAACAATAAGGACACAAGGGGTTCGCTAAACAGCGTTTTTTTTGTTAATAATGCTCTCATATAATTGCAAATAGTTTTCTTTAAACATGATAATATCCATGTACGTATAAAAGTATATTTATCATATATATTTATATTTTCAAGGTATTAAGGTATTAAACATCATAGCTGGTAATAGTGGAAATAGTAGAAAAATTCGATAAACAGCCAACAGGTTTACTTATTTACGATTTGTATCATCATTTTTTGGAAGCTACTATTGTGATAATTTTCTTTCCCTCGGTCAGCACGCTTTTACGGGTGGCCTTGTGGGACAAAGCCGCATACTTTGCCCACAATCTGAGGAAAATATTCACTACTGGTATCAACATTGTCCTCCTCTATACATTATATATGAATATATATTATATACAATACAGTTAACACAACAAATCTAAACCTTTTTTTAGGCATTCCTAAACATTAGGCGTACACATCTTTTAAACTGTGAATATTTTATCATAATAACTTTAATATGCATATTATTTAATAATTTGTGGATTTCTGATCAAAACGCCGCCTATATAATCTTTGTGAATGAACGTCGCGGATGCTTTAGTAAGGGTTTATTTTTTGTTTTGTTTTAACAGTGGATTCGCGAAAGTCTAACATGAAAGGAAGATATTTTTTTTCATGACAGAAGATGGACATTAATATTGGGAAGTAAACTGTGGAAGCGGAGGCAGGAATTAGCTCAGGGACGTCTGACGCCTTATTGGTTGAGAATGGGGTGATGGAGGGGGGTGCCTTTAAAGTTGAAGAGGATACTGAGCCGGCCAAATACTCTTGTGGAGGAAAAGATCGAATTAATTTCGAATTAGAGGGCGAAAAAACACAGCCAGAGAAATATACATTGGAAACAGTAATTGCAACCCTTTTGATTTTTTTTCTACAAATTCAGAAATTGCATATCCTCAGGTTTCTACTCGGCTTTTGAGTCAACAATTAAAATGAAAAAGATTTTTTTTTCAAAAACCCGCGTATTTTCCGTTCAACATAATATAATCACAATAATAATAATAATGATTATTTACAACCATCACTCCTCAGCCATTTCAATTCTAATGATTCAGGTACCATTTTGTGAATATATATATGTATATATATTTAATTATATTATTTCTGGCCGTATTTTCTTTTTCCAAAGGTAGACAATTTACACTGTGTGCCTACTTGGTGACGCAGGAATCGTTACCATTTTGTATTCGAGGAAATTCAAAAAAGTGAGCTCGATTCTCGAGGGGAATAGTATTGCAGCGAAAATTCAAAACCCAGTTACTTCACCCTGCCATTTTTGATCGCACCTCAATGAAGACGCAACCATCACAGATAACTCTTCACATTTCCTTCACCTCTCTTGATCTCCTGAACGCTTTAGAACGCCGTTCTTTTTTTCTGAGAAAAAAACAGGGCGGCGATTCCGTAACTCACGTTAAGAAGCCTAAATAATGGAGGCATGACAGACGGATTAGAAACTCATTCACCGGCTGTAACACTTTTTTGGGTACTCTTTGACCGTTTCTTTAACATTTCCTTATTTTAAACTTTCGCAAAAATTACAACGGGCAAGAAAAAACACATCCCGAAAGAGGCTATCGCGAACAGGAAAGCGGCAATTCCTTGGAAAATGACGAGACATTTAATCACGCAGGATAAGTTTTTGTAACCACCTATTCAATGAATCGTAGAAAACTGGAACATGTTTTTGGGTGTTGGGGAAGAATATGTGTACAGGAGTTAACGGTTCGTAAAATCGTGGAACACTAACAGTTGATGAATGTAGGATAAAATAAAATTTAGCAACCAGTTATTAACTCTACGCCCTAATACTCTCCTATCAAAACGAAGTGAAATTCGTTCCGTTAAAAACTTGCTTGCAGCAGAAAAGCACTCGCCACCAAGCTACGAACATGATTTCGAGGGAAGAATCTCTTTCGCGAATAAAGACTACCCCCTACTCCAAAGACAACACCGAAGTCACGTTCTTAAATTGATCAAAATACAAAGACGCACCGGGGGCCACGCGAATGGGAATTGTCGGGGAGTCTTGAGTACAAAACAGTTCGCACCGTGGTCGACAACCAAGGTGTTCGCGTTTGGGAAGAGAGGGAGGGACAGTACGTCAACACCAAAGTGAAGCTTCCATCATTTTTACCATGAAACGATATTGCAAACCCACGCCTTCCTCGCTCCATTTCAAAGGATTTTTTTTGACTCGAGAACAAGAAGCAAGGGTCGATCATGCTTCTTCCCTGCCCGCTGCCACTAAAGCTTACTTATACCGAGATATTTCCAACTCTGGCTAACTGTTCCCTCTTGCTGTCACCGCGACTCGCTCTTTGACGCAAGAGTGGGAATTTTTGAAGAACAGGCGCAATTTGATGAACAAGAACATGTTTGCGACCGAATCGCAACAGTAAAAACAAACTACGAGCAGCTGATAGCGATACCTAACACCCGCAATCCACGTGCGCGCACTTGACCGGTCTTGGGTGAAGGTGGCACTAGTCCATCAGCTTCAGAACGTTGTTTTTTTATGAACAGGCGACGAATGGTATCTTTGATCGCTACAGTTAATGCCTGCATCATGGATAGAGATGGCGAAAAAATGCAAAAACGATACACAATCACGCTCATTCTCGTTCCAGGGATGTTTTTCAGGAACAGAATTTTCAATTTGAAGAACAATAGCATGACTGGTACCCTTTTCGCATTGTAAAAACCATCTTCGAGTAATTCATAGCGATACCGATGACGCGCAATCCAAGATCGCGGCCTTGACCGGTCTGGGGTGAAAGTGACACTTGCCCATCAACTCGTGAACTTCGATCTTTTTAAGGAACAGGCGTATTTCGAGGAACATCATCTGTGACAGTGTTACGATCCCTACAGTTAACGTCCGCCTCACGGATAGAGGTGGCGAGAACACGCAGGGATGACCCACAGTCACGCTCACGATCGTTCTGGGGAGAAAGTGACACTATTTTTACGTTCCGAATCCGCCTGTAACTCTACACCACCTCTCTTATGTTCTTACGCAGGCCTGCCACTCAGTCACTGCTGTGCTCAGGGCGCGGTTGTGGGAGGTAAGTCCGCGTGGGAGTCGAAGGATGAGCTCAACTCTAGGGCGGCCCCTTTCGCGGTTCTAAGTGCGCAAATACCGAGGGAATGCGGTGAGGGAGAGGGAGGCCGTGAGGAGGTTGAGGGGAAGGGGTTGAGGAGGCGTTGGAGGGGCTGGTGGACGCAAACACCTTGCGCCTATTCTTACTCCCGTACCCGAGGAGGGAGACGGGATGGGAAGGAGAAGAAAGGCGGGTGGGGGGGGGGTATTCGTGAGATGGCGCTTTATAAAGCGGGTTTGCGTCACGGGAGAGAGTGGGGTGGGAGGAGGGGTGGAGCGATGGGGCGGGGGAGAAGGGTAGGAGGAATGCGGGATGGAGAGGAGTGAAGGGGATGCAAAACCTTTTCTCTCCCGGCTAGGCCAACGTCGATAACTCGAGAGCGGAGGAAATGGCGAATGTATGGATTATGGATGGGGAATGCTTCCTATTGTGCTTACCACGTTTTCAATTCACTACGTCGCTTGCGGGAGGCAGTGTTGCCACCCCTGGAAAATTTAACCGAGCTATTGGTAGCAGTCCTAGCTGATACTAGTGGACTCATGTTTACATGCGTGAAATAGAGCAGTTTCTGGAATCTGATTGCAAAAATGGACCGTAAAAAAACTTAAGGTAGTTTATAAACTTATTTGTCCGGATGAATGTAAGAACATAACCAAAATGTACTGAAATATCTACAGAATGAGAGAGAAAAAATATTTAAAATTAAATGTTCAACTGAATGCAGGAAGAATGCAGGGTTCTCCTACTTATTTTCATCTCCTATTCCAGTTGAGGTAATTTAAAAAAAGAACACTCATTTGGCAACGCTCCGTGCGCTTAGAACTTAGGTAAAGCACGGCCAGGAAAGCGCTATAGTGACAGGGTTGATAGCAAAACGAAAACGTGGGACGCATCGCAAACAGAACCCTCCCAAGAAATTCTACCATTCCCAGCTGTTCAGCTACCGCGGGCGATATACAGGATTGAAAAAAATAAACGAAATATAGTGGAAATGAAGAAACGATTGTCGGAGGAAACAGAACGCGGCCGAAACAGAGTGACGAACTCCGAGCGCCCTTGCGATAAGATAAGGAGGAAATGGAAAGTTTGCGTCTATTTGGGCACACGGCTGAATGAGCCTGTTGGGGGAGGAGGGGACGAGGGGGGGAAGAGGGGGAGGTGGGAGGGGATCATGGTTGAGGGGGGGGGTAAAAGTGGGAGGATGACGTTCGTAAAGGCTGCCGACGCAGGGAATCCAGCTTGATCGATAAGTTCAGAAGGGGGGAGAGTAGTGGGAGAAGGCGTGGGTGGCGAACGCGGACGTCAAAAAGGAGACAGTGACAAATTTTTGTCATCGTGAACCTATAAAACTGTTGTTGCTCTTGTTGTTGTTGTTGTTTTGATAGCTGTCGCCGTGACGGGGCAGTAGTGCCGAGTAAGAAGCGGGCAAATATTTTACCGTTTAACCCATTCGCATACTTAAGCAGGCGCGCTACTCGCAAGTAGCTGGCGTATTGGTCGCCAGCGCACTGGTCGCAAGCATACAGACCGCAAGCATACTGGCCGCCAGCGTAATCGCCGCAAGCGTACTAGTCTCCAAGCTGAAACCGAGTAACCCCGTTAACGTAGTAATACGCATGCTTCAGCCAAACACTAACCAAATAAGCATATATGAATGCAAACTGTATCCAACCGCTAACCGCATAAGCGTACTGGTACGGCACCTGAGTTGATCTAGTAACCCTATGAGCGTACAGTTTCATATCACCTGTCTCTATGCATTCGATTATTGGTTGATTTATTAAGGAACGGATGCAATATTTCTGGTTAGGGCGTCAATATCGACTCGAGTAACGGGTATCGGAAAATCAACCATGTAACCGTGACACCAGCCGCTACTAATGGCGAAACCATACATCTTGCAGTAATCCCTTCGTCCAGTACGAGTGTCAGAGAGTTGCAGACGCAGAGAGTAGCTGTCCCCTAGCAAATCAATAAACTTATTTTCATGAATAAATAAAAAGAAACCTTTTTACTCGCAGATTTCAACCTCCCGATGGCTTATGGCGTTAGTGCTGGCTTGAACATCCAGAGGAAGGATGCGAATGGGTTAAATAGCTAGCCTTCCTCATCGATCGCGAGTGTGTTCAAAAACAGATGACGCCGGACATAGGCGGCGATGGTGTTAAGCGTATTATTATATAAAGAGTAATACAGAAATGGGAGCTGGGTTCATAGGGGAGGACAACAGTCACCCACCCCCTTAAAAGAACATCCTAACCGCCTCACTGCTGAGGGAATAGGGGAGTCCTATTTAGGGAGTTCGATACGACAAAGTGCTATCCGCAGCACGGGAAATAAGATTACAAAAAAAACCATTCGCTGCACACACTGCCATTCAAAAAGGCTTCGAGCAGAAGCTTTGCGAAAATCAAAAAAGAGACGAATGACCAAATATTGCAAAAATACAAACAACGACAACCCTACAAATTACACATTAGTTACATAACATTATTCAAAAGGGTAAAAAAATAAAATTCAACCTCCAAATTTAAAAATAGGCATTAATTAATAATCCGTGTTAATATTATCATATATTTGTCATATATGTATATATATTTTTATATATATCATGTATCTTCCTAATCATAGTAGTAATGGTAACGATATTTTAAACGTATGCGGTAAAAAAACAAGGCAAAGTTTTACACTGAGTGACTTCAAATATTTGCAACCACGGCGGGTTAAGGGGGATCCATACTCGTGGCCATTTTGTGTGGTTGTGTGTGTGTGTATGTGTGGGTTTACATGTGAATTGTGTGTGAGGGTGTTCGCTCCCATCCGGGGCGCATTATCGGCGGGGACTGGTGGTGTTGACGTGGAGCTATCGCTGGAGACGGGGCGAAGGGGGCAGTGTCGGGGTTGTAAAGAAAGCGAGGGGGTCGAAGGGAGCGGGCATTCGAACACCGCCCCAATTTGACCACGTCCTATTTTTTTCCTCATAGGCGACCGGCTGACCTCCGCCCCTCCCCCTCCGCCCCAAGCGGACGATTCCCGCCCCACACACGTCACCCCCATTCCAAGGGGGCGACCGCCCCCCCGGTTCCGCCCCCAGCGTCGCTCCACTTACTGGAAGCACGGGGACGGGCCGGGCAGTGGAGAGGTGAATCCATCCATCGGCCCTCTTCTCTTGTCTCCGGAACACGAGGCAATCACACGCGGGGGTCACATCACAACTTGTACGGCACACGAACAAAAGAACACGAGCCCAGACCATCCCAATCCCTTTCAGCACCCACGATCCGAAATCTTGAGATCCCAGCACCAACTAAGCACCACCCAAAACACCCCTTTCCTTCCCCTACAACACCATCTGGAACAAGGACTGGCCACCAAGGCACCAGCAAAGGTGCATACGACGTTTCCAAGAGCATAGTTCCCTCCGTGGACGATGCGAGGCGGCTTCACTGGACGCAGCGTTCCCCTCAGGTGATAGAGAAAGTCTGGGTGGCGCGCAGAAATGGCCACGCAATAAAGACCGGATGAGTGTCCAGGAGGGGACTGGAAATGGGGCATACTACATCTGCATGCGTTTTATTTACTCCATGAACGATGCTCAACGGCTCGTATGGCCTCCAAAAGAACCGAGGAAACAGACCAGATGTTTTCTCAGGAGGACCAGAAAAAGCAGCATCCCACGCAAGACATCGCTTTATTTCCTCCGCGGACTATGTTCAGCTGCTCCTCCGGGCGCGGCCTTCCCGTACGGAGAGGGAAAGTCAGGATGGAGAGAGAAGTTTTGGCCCGTGAAAGGACCAGATTGCGTGCCCAGGAGTGGTGGAAGGGGACAGGAGCTCAGTCCGGGGAGATGAGGCGTGTGTAGGCGTATACGTGGCGGAGGAATCGATAGCAAAAGGCATGGCTCGCGAGTCATTTCCCTTTCCCGACTAAAAATTCATTCCATCCGGGACGTGATTTTCCTCGCGCCTCTCGTACTTTCTCGCCAGGGGTCGGGCGATCGCTTTTCTGGTTTGCCGTACGCGTGTTTTCCTTACGTGAGCACGCGAGAGATATGCCTCGAAACGGTTTACGGGACGTTGGGAGGACGGGGACGCTGCGCGCGGGGACTAGATTTGCGTGGACCGAAACCGTGCCGTCAAAAAAAGTTCGTTCGGGGGAATGTTCAGTTTGAATCACACCGCCGCACGAGGAAGACCGGGGTTGTGTTTGCAGGGAAAGTACCCGACCCTGGGTGTTCCCGGAGGCACCTCTTAGGGAACAGGGACGGGCCACGACCCGGAGGAAACCCCGCCTTCCGGACATCAGCTGCTCGCGAGGAATCGTGCCGGGCCGCGGGCGTCCCGCTGGGACCAGTGGTGCTGCTGCTGTTTCAGTTGTCGGCCGGGTGCTGGGATCACGCATCCGCGCGCTGGCGCCTCCACCAAAGTCCCGGGCGGCCGCCTCTGGTTGTTGGCGGCGGACCTCTCCGTCAAATACCGGGGATTGTTGGTGCGAGGGTGTTGGTGTTGGTGTGGTTGATTGGTGGTGGTGGTGGTGTGTATGTGATTTGGGGTAGGCGAGGAGGTGGAGAAATCGGGGGTCGGCGCTAAACCCCTCGTGGCCCGGCGACGCTTCTCGCGGCGGCCGTCTCAGTTGGCGACCAGAAGGTGGTGGTACTGGAGTCCGAAGCCCCCGAGTCCCTCCAGAAGCTGCTTGTCGCCCTGCTGGCCGCCTTGCCCGCCACCCGACGATGGTGAGGTGGATGGCGAGGAGGCCGGGGACGAGGACGCGGGAGACGGGGACGAGGAGGTGGCGGGCCCCGGCTGGGGCGCCGGCGGAGTCGCAGAGGCGGGCGACCCGGCCGCGACCTGCCTCCCTCCCCGGTTGTTGTCCGGGTAGTACTTGTGGTGGTGTCCGCCGTGGTGCGGTTGCGGGTGGTGCTGCCCGCCGTGGTGGTGCTGCGGTGGCGCGTATGCCGGAGCAGACTGATGGAAGGGGCCGCCGTAGCCGGGGTGGAGGTGACCCTGGAATCGAAGAAAACAATGGAAGGCTTGAAAGTTCTGCGGGAATACCTGCATCAAACGAAGCTTTCCTTTCGCTCTGCTGCGCAAAAGTTACATAATGACACAAAAACTTTTTTCTACCGCACTTAAGATGATGAAGTTTTCAAATGATTTCGTGATATGCGAAACAACAAAAATGCCGTTTTATTTTTAATCTGGAAACTCAGAGAGAAACCAATTTTTTATTTGACATGAAAATAAAAACCTAATCCTCTTCGTCACTTCTTTCGTAAATACACTTAAAATAACATCGTGGTAAATGCGAAAATGGTTGAAGCCACGAAGGAAAGTGGTTTTCATTCCTTTTCTACTTTTCTTTCCAATACAGGCTCAATCTTTTACAAAAAACTTCTTAAGAACTTCATTCCCCCACGACGCTAAATAGTGATTTAAGTAAGGCACCATTCTATCTTGATTCTGAGGGAACGAACCCTTTCCATTCACTCTAGTACGCAGCTGACTTCGCTACACAACTCCACGTTGCTCTCTACTCGCGGCACACAAGACAGCACACTTCATAACACATTGGGAGGAGAATTATGTGCGTAAGAAACCAAAAAGAACTGGATAATCACACTCTCGATTTTTGCTTGTGTGGTGATTGTAATTATAGACGCCCAATATGGATTACGTCAAGTAATTTTTAAATCACTCTGGGTTAAACGTTTAAGTTTAAGGGTTTTTTATTATTAATTCCTCAAATTAAGCAAACAAATTCTGTAAATATACACAAAACATTCGTATGTGACTGTTATGCATCAAGAGAATGCCACCTACTGGAAGGTTTTAACTAACGCGTAAGCAGGGCACATCTATCAATTCAACTTTATTCATATGCACTACGGTGCATTGATAAGTACCAATCAGCGAAGACTTCAAAACCTTTAATAAAAGGCTACCAACAACTTTAACGCAGTCACAAAATTATGCGGGACAAGGATTTGATCCCAATTAATCTTATCACGCACGACATCCATTCTTGAGTAGCAAAACTCAGAAAGTATTCGGCGAGAATCTGGCAGTACTTAGTTCGAATTACAGCCCAGTAAAATTCTGTTTTCGCGTTTACTTACGTAATTTGTTGAATGCTTCATTCTAACAGGTTATCGAAAGTACTCACGACCTTTAAACATCTCCATGATGAGGCAATAAACTGTTGCTCTCCAATACCAAACCCTTTAATCGCGAAAAGTCGCGGAAAATTCCAAGATGGGGAAAGCAATTACTTTTCCCGCGAAAGTAAGTGAATGCTTACAGAGATGAAATGTTTCGGTCTTTCAATAAATACATATATGTCTTAGCAAGAGCGTTGAAAATAAAGAAATCAGGAGAAAATTGTGGCCAATAAATTAAGAGACAATGAACAATGTAATAAATGAAGGCTGTACAAACACCAAAAAATGAATTGGTAGAGTCGCCAATGATGAAACTAAGCGGCAATGTATATATTCCGAACTTTGTGCGAAACTAATAAATATTAAGAAGAACCATATTGCATTCTTTGCGCAAAAAGTGACATAGTTCACAATGCCGTGGCAAGACATAAACAAAGGTAAGTTTTGAGGGTCCTTGATATTAATGCTAGCCCCTCACCCAATTTAGTAATTAGCTAGCTGCCACGATGACAACATTTCACACCATAAGGGAGGACTTCCACCCTGATGGTGTGAAATGTAGCTTCTCCCTCCCCTGTGGTGTGAAATGGGGCCTCCTCCCTATCCAAAAATAAATATCCAAAGGACTCAGGAATCCGTATATTTTAACGGAAAATTGAATATTTTGAAAATTAATACCACAGAAAGATAAATCACTTAAACGCTACCTTAAGCGCAAAGAGAATTTTAAGTCAATGAGATCAATCAAGGGAAATGCAGGCCGAAATTTCTACACATGAATAGTTAAAAATTAACGAATAAGTACTACGAAGGAAAAGCGAACTCTAAAAACAGACATTTCTTCTCATTCCTGTACATATCGCTACCATGATTTTCTTAGATTTATCAAAATCATCAGATAAAAGCGCCGAGTAGCTTGGATGTAAGAAATAAAATATTAGGTGGAAAATTCATAGTCGAAAGTTCAACTTTCGACCAAAGGATAAAAGGTTTACTTCTATTACGCCATAGAATTTAACCAGTTTAAAATAGAATTTTTTTAGGAAACCCATCTTTAATGTAAACAAAAACACAAAACGTGAGGAAAATCTTCGCATTGTAAAGAAAGTTAACATATAACCTTTGAAGGAGTGTTTAAACGTATCTGACTCGTTCAAAAAATCCGTAAATACTTCGCGGAACTTTTAATTAGAACTACCATCAGGCTTAGCCATAGGGAAATATACCGAGCATTGAATGACATGAAAAAATATTAAGACTCATTATTAAATCACTGCGACTAGACAGGATAAATGTCTCAGTAGTTTATCTCTTTTTCAGAGGACGGGGATTTCAACGGCAAATGGAAACTAAGGGAACAACTAGAAGAAAACATGAGAAACTATTTCCACGTCACCTTAGCCGAAACGTGAATTTGTAATGAATGAAGAGCTCTAAATTGAAGAACTAACAGTGAATGGGGAATATATTAAATGGACCGACGAGAATGGTCCTTCATTCTCGGGTTTTCACTAAGTTGGTTTTTTTTCAGCCATCAGTTTCTCTCGTACGCTATTGGACGTCTTTATATCAAAGAAACTGTTCTCCAAAAAACAGTAAACGCATCGAGAACCTGAGAACTGCGCAAAATTCGCTTCAAAGCCGCGAAAACCTAAAGAGTAACATCAATGAACCAATATATTTACCTGGGAGCCATTGGACTGCGCGTGGGCGATGGCCGCGGCTGCAGCCGCTGCGGCAGCGACTGCGCCGAAATAAGCGTGTGGATGCCCGCCACCGGCGGCGGACGTGGGACTCCTGATGTCCGGCGAGATGGACCTGGGCCTCTGGGATGGCGAAACCTGCTGCCTTTGCTGCTGCTGTTGCTGTTGTTGTTGCTGCTGCTGAATGATGGCACGCTGCTTGATGTAGTTGGAGAACTCGGTCGGGGACATCCGGTTGGCCCGCTTGCTGCTGCTCTTCAGCTTCGTGCTCCCGAACTTGGTCTGCGCGAACGTGGCCGTGGTGAAGGTCAGCGGAGGTGCGGGGGGTCGCGGGAGGAATCCGGGGGCCACGGGGGATGCGGGGGCGGAGGCCACCGGGGGCGTCGGGGGCGGAGCGGGCGAGCCACCGGCCGCTGCCGGAGGGGCACAGGCCAGCGGAGAGCAGAGGGACAGACCGCCGAGGCTGGAGGCGACGGCGTCGATGGGCCGGAAGCACTGCGCCTCCGGGTTGAACGTCTTGCAGACCTCGCCGTCGTGCTCCTCCTCGTTGGCGGCCTCGGGGTCGGACACGGAGACGGGCGGTGCCACGGAGGTCGGAGGTCCCTGCATCCCGGCGGCGGCTGCAGCGGCCTCGGCCGCCTCGCTGTAGAGTCCCTTGGCGGCTCCCTTCTCCCCGATGCGGTAGCTGACCTCACCGGGGTCGATCCACACCGCGAGGTCTCTGGGGAGGTGTTCCAGGACGTCCCGGACGGGGACGCCGCTCTCGCGGGCGGCCACCTCGAGGACGGGGTCCACCGGGCTGCCCGTCTTGAGGCAGCGGAAGGCCGAGCCCTTGGACGGACGGTCCGGGTACCAGTGTCCTCGGAATTTCGCTCTCAGTGCTCTCTCAAGCTCCTCGCCGAACAGGTTAACGCGCCGGCGCGGCAGTTTGTTGTACAGATAGGAAATGACAAAGGTCAGGGCCACCTGGATTTCCACGTGCATGTTTGACGGAGGTGGTGGGGAGGATACTGCAGACAAGAGTATGCGGTTCACACGATCGATATATATATATATATCTTAATGATGACGCAGGTGTTTCTGGGGGAGTGCGTAGTTAATCCCTCTCCACCAAAAAGTTCCCTTTAATATCAGTCCCGAATAACTTCTTTACGTAACAGTCTTGCTTCAATTCAGTTCCCTTACAAAAGGATGGGAGATTCTAAATGCGAAACAGTAGCGGTAGCAGTGACGTAGATGAATGACGTTACCGATGGACTCAATTTACATTCCACTCAGCACTCACACACGCAAAAAACACACACAGATGACAATTTGAAGACAAAAATCAGGAACAGACTACGCGAAGGCTCATAAAGAAAACAACGCAACGGATCTATTTATCTCGTCCCGAAAACAAAAATAATCCTCTTTCGATTTCTATATTACGTACACAAGAAGGTTCGTCTCGGACGAACGGAGCAGCACCTCTCAAAGTCGCTATTGCGCCTCAACTCTTGGGGGAACTAAAATCGATTTCGTCCCTTTGCGTCCGTGACACAGCGGTGAATTTTCTTTGTTTTTCACGTTTCCTTCTCCTCTTCTTCTTTTTTCAGGTACAAATAGTAGCGATATCACAATGGCCAGCCTGCCATGTCGGTTGCCGAGCTCTGGTAGGTTGGTAGGGGGAGGAGGAGGTCGGGCGAGGAGAGAGGACACAAACAATCGATCACAGCAAGAAGAGGTCGGTGCAAGGACAGCAGAGCAAAGCCAGGCCGCTAGCGGCGAATGTCATCGGTGGGACGAGGACGTCACCCAATGCAGGGACTGGTGCTTCACAGACGACGCTCCCCCGTCCGTGCTGACTCTCCACCTCCTCCTGCCGGGCGCCTCTGGCAGCGGACTCACTCCTTGGGGTCCCGAGATCGATGCCAGGATCCCGGCCAGCTTCGTCCCCGTTCGGGAAGCGACTGAGCAGCGGCGGAGCAGCCCAGTACTCGGGGACGGCCGCCCACGCAACTTCGGGGGCCCGGTATCGACCGCTCGGTCGCACGTCACGACCCAGGCGATGACGTCACGGCCGGCACAAGGCGGGCAACTTCTGCGGGGCGCGAAGAGGGGGAGGGAAAGAAAGAGAGAGTGATGAGAGATAGAGAGAGACAAAGGTGGCGCACTTGTCGAGGGTGGCGAAGGGCGTGCTGTGCCCGCGTCCTCTTGCTTGAGGGCTGGCGAGGGGTTGGTTGGTGGAGAAATTTCTCGCTTCAAAAAAAAACTAACCAACCCCCACCATCACATCCTCCTCCGACACAGCATCCCCTTTTCCCCCCTTAATTTACCCTCACGCATGCAGGAACACATTTATGTGGCACTGGGATGTTTACTCTCTATTATTTTTAGATCAACTCTCGGAGCCATTAATGAAATAAATCAATCGTCAAACGATAAACAAACAAGATGGAACACATAATGTGAACTCCACAAGATGAGGTGTACTTCATTTATCCAAACATTCGTAGTAGCAGTATTTAAACTGATTGAATAAGATGATATTTTGTGGAATTATAAAAGGTTAAAAAAAGACGAACATAAAACGTTAAGATCCGATTTTTCTATGTCTATCTAACGTTAAACGTAAGATAGCCTTTCGGCTCACCTGACAGAAACAGAAATGTTGGGTTTGTAAAGTAATTACAATTTCGGCTGATGTGAGCATTACTGATACGAATACGCATTTTTATCTATCTTCACACCGAGGAGATATTAAAACATAAATTATTAAAACCGGGCCTAAATAGAGAATATATATATGTTTTAACTGTTTTATTCATTTGTTTTATTGCATACAATCCTTATACAGGCGGCGAAACCTGTTAAGCATTAAAGTAATCAGGGAAAATATACATATTTTATTTATTCTTTGGTCATAAGTTACGGCAAATTTAAACCAGAAACAACTAATCCGCCTTAATTTACCCTCACGCATGCGGGAACACATTTATGCAGTACTTGGATGTTTTTGCCCTCTATTACCTCAATTATTTTTAGATCAACTCTCGGAGTCATTAATGAACTAAATCAATCGTCAAACGTAAAATTAACAAGACGAAACATATTACATGAACTTCACCGGATGAGGTGGAGTTATCATTATCCAAATATTCGTTCTTATAATCACCAAGTAGCATATTTAAACTGATTAAATAAGGCGATACTTTGTGGACTTTTTAAAGGTTAAAATAAAACGAACATAAAATGTTAGGGTCCGATTTTTTTATGCCTGGCTGACGTTAATCGTAAGATAGACTATTCGCTCACCTGACAGAAACTGAAATTCCGGGTGAGTAAAGTAATTATAATTTCGGTTGACGTGAGCATTTCTGATACGAATACGCATCGGTATGTATCTTCACACCGAGGAGATATTCAAGCATAACTTATTAAAACCGGGCCTACATAAAGATTCTATTTATGCATCTATATATTTTAACGAGAGAGTTCATCTAAATAACTAGATAGATAAGAAACAATATACTTTAACTAGATTCAAATGTTGAAGTTTTCACTTGGTGGAAGTTCGAAATTGTAGTAAATCAAATTTTGTGTCTTCCACAGACTATTATTACGAGTACAACCGATTTCGGCGGTTACGCCATCATCAAATACACTATATTATTATATACCTTATCTAATTATCTTATTATTATGTGCAATTACGGTACCTGATGATGGCGTAACTGCAGAAACCGGCTGTACTCTCAATAATAAATCTGTGGAAGACACAAAGTTTGATTTACTAATTATGTTTTAACTGTTTTATTCAATCGCTTGATTGTATAAACTTCCTTATATATGTGGCGATACCGGTCGTGAATAAAAGTAATCAGGGAAAATATAAATATTTCATTTGTCCTGTGGTCAAGAGTTACGACAAGTTTGAACCAGAAACAACAAATTTGAAAGAAAAGTAAATACCTTGTAGGATTTGTCTTCAGTTTTCTATTGATCAGATTAATTTCGATGACTATAGTATAATAATCAAGAAAAATTACAACTTTGTTCGATAAAAGTCATCATAATAATGACTTCGAAGTCGTCAAAATCAATGGAATCAATAAGACTTAGCATAAAATCGAACATAATATTTCCTTCCCTCATTTTAACAGGGTAGTAGTACCGCTTTTTTACGAGCTCTTAACTCCGACCCTTTCAGTTTAAGAACGCCAAGATCATTTCCATGATTTTTTTGTTCTGAAAACCCACTGATAATATAACTGAGATTAAATACACTCGGAACACAGTATAATGCAAATGTTGCATTTCCCCGAAAACATTGCATCAGTATACCACGGTGTTAGGTGATCCAACAACTAATTTTCCACGCCGCCAATTCCAAAACTTTGACTGAATTATTTTTGTCTCGCGTTCCTCATTTAGTAACAGTCCGCACCAATAACTAAAGAGGACCTAAAGTGCTGTTTTCGCCGAATTAATTTCGGAAAGTCTCCCAAAATTTTCTTATTTAAGAAAGAAGACTTGATTTCCAGGGCTCCAACTGGGAAGATTCCGCCTCGCTGTGTATTCTTAGGCACTAATAAAATGACACATAAGACGTCATTGACCGACGCGGGGATGGAACCCACGACCATCGGTTTGTCAAGCCGTAATCTACATCTGCATGATACCCTGCGAGCCGCCGCATGGGAAAGTGGCTGGGGGTGATAGGTCACCAGCCGTGAAAATATGTAAGTTTTTGGGAGATGAAATGGTGACACGTATTATAGGAGTGTATTTAGTGGAGCTCAATTTTTATTGTGGTCACCCATTGTGCGCGGAATGAACGAGTTTTTGTACCTATCTGTTCGGCAGTGTATCTCTCTTATTTTACTACATCTGTCAGACCTAGAAATGAAGTGAGGAGTCATGATAATATTCTCTGTGTCGCTCTGAAAAATATCAGTTCTGAATATCTCAAGCAACCTAAGCCTAGAGTATAGCCTCCGAGTCTTTGGGAGCTCCCACCTCAATCTCTCTGAAAGATATGTACGCTCGGAGCAGTTTTTAACGAAGCGCGCTGCTTTCCTTTGTATTATATTAATTTTTTTGGTTAAATCTTTATGACCAGGGTCCCAAATGCTCGCGGCGTATTCGAGGTGTGGCCTAACCAGAGCGAAGTAGCATCTCTTTTTCACTTTTTCATCCGAGGAACTTCCTATTATACGTTTAACAAAACCTAGTTTTTTTAATTCCGTGCCACATATGTTTTGTATGTGTAATCCCATGATATTTCAGAAGTTAAAGTAATTCCAAGATAATGTAACCAACTTTGCCGCCATAGTGGGCTCTGAAACTCGAGTGCGAGAATGGTGGTCGGGTGCACATGTCGTGAGAAACAGAAATATAGCGCTGATATATATATAGAATTTGATTCCAAGTTTGGAAGTTAAGATAAAATTGATCTATCGCATGCTTCAGTCAATGAAGTCACAAACTTTACAATCTAAATTCGATGGAAATCCTAAAAAGCTCATAACAATGGAATATAAACCTTAGATTTAAATATCGAGCCATATTTTTATCAGTAAACACCAGGAACATGGCCTTGAAAGTAAAAACCAGGATTAGGAATTCAGAAAAATCAGAAGCATCACCTCATGCTTAGAAACTGCGAACATAATGGTTAAGGTAGTTCTTTGCTCATTACGCAAGTGATAATAACCTACAAGTATCAGGAGTAAAAAAAAACAATCTAATTCATCAAAAATGAATAAATGTATCATTTGTCAGAGTGTAAGACACTCTGGAAATCAGAGAAATATGTCGACTTATTAAAATGAGAAATACTTTTTCGATTGGTTCATGAAGTATAGGCACATTTTGAACTTGGCTACGTATTTTAACGCTTAATTTTGTGGTCACTCGTTCAGAATAAATATGCGGTTATTCGCCCAGAAATCATTTTTAATATATCTAATCTCTTTTCACAAAGTTTTTTTGGCAGTATTTTGAATATAACTCTTCAGTCGTAGGAAGCTTGATACTTGTACTTCGTTGTTTGCCATATAACGCAGCATAAAATAACGGTCTATCTCAATACCTCGCCAACCATGCCAAAAATCGATCCCAAATTTGAGTCTGAGATTTCCAGCTATATAAAATATTTTAACGTAGAGTTCCATTAATTTCTTGAATAAATCGATATGACTAAAAGGTACCAAAATATTCAACATACATCATCGAGATCAACAAATTAAGGTATTAAGAAAATGCCTTTAGATTTTAGATAAATTAAACTTTGAAGCCTATATTGTTCATCTCAAGCTCTTGCTATAATTACAGGTTGCATCTATCAGGAATAATTATTTATCAGAAATTCAGAAATAATCGTACTTATTCCTGTGGATGCTACCTAAAATAGCAGTTTAAGCTCGACATCAACAAATAAAGACGCAGAGGAATCCGAAATCTATTTCAGAGGACTTGCATCACTGTATAAGCCTACAATCCAAATTTAAATCCTATGATTATCGAGAAAGAGCATGAAAAATTTCAACAAGGATTATGCGTCACTGCCATGATGTTTCTCTCAAACTAAAGAAAGAATTTCACGAAGCAGGTAACTCGTACCTCCGGCTCACCTTTGCATCTCGTTAAAGAATCACAAAGGTAAACAAACTGGAAGGAAATATATCATTCTTAAACATCGTTACATATTCACGAAGGAGGATATAAATTGCTACAAGGCTAAATTCCCAAAGAAAAACACGTCTTTCGGCTTCTATCAACTGTTTACGTATGCAAGGCACTCCAACAACATTCTGACAGACTTAAAAGTTGGGAATTCAGAATCGATAACAATTGGGAATAAAAATTAATGGTAAATGTAGAGAAATGTGTGCGCTGCAATTCACGCAATTATATAGGATACCAGTATAAGTATCAAATAGAATATGTAAAGAAAACAAAAATAGAAAAGTAACAGATGTGATTTTAGACCAGTGGCATAAAACGCTTGACATTCAAGCTATTGCTCCAACTATTGAGGCATTGTCGCTTTACATGTAACCAGATTATTGGCTTATTGCACTACAAAATATTTTACGTACCTATAATATTGATTTTCACGACAAAAATGGGCGATATTTAGGTACTTTTACATTCAACAGAATTTAATAATAATATCAATGGTGGTACATTGGTGGAAAAAAACTAAGTGGTTTCCTTTTAAAGTATTTACTAAGATAAAAAATATAATCAGCACCATCAACTGGTCATGATATATAAAGGATATCGAACTGTCTACTTTATTTACAAACTCTTACTTCTCATGTTTCGACTGAATATCAGTCATCTTCAGGTATCAATCTCAGTGACCTAATGATCAGTCGCACCTGAAGATGACTGATATTCAGTCGAAAGACGAGTAGTACGAGTTCGTAAATAAAGTAGACAGAACGGTATCCTTTTTGTATCATTAAAATGCTGTTCTACAACATCTCGCCTGAGAAAGTGGAATTTATCAACTGGTCAGTTTAAGATATAGAGTTTACTTAAGAGGATGAAATTTCTATGCTACTGACTCTACGCTAACTCAATGGTTCACAGGCTCCAAACATAGTAACATATCAGGCACAATTACAATCCATTTAACCCATCGCAACAAACGTGATACAAGTACATTCTCAGAGCCCTGTAACCTATCAGGCAAATTATTAGACGGGGCAGCAACACTTTTATAAAATGACTACGATGTTTAGTTTCAACTCCGCAAAAGAGTACAAGCTACGCCAATCTATTCACCCGCGAGTGCGTACATTGAATTGATCCAAGATTTCTAAACGATCTATCGAGACTTAGCTTTTCGCTTCGCAGTATTTACCAAGGAAGAAACAAGCAAAAGTATAGTCGCTACAAGACCGGGTCAAAAGAATTCCATTGATACCTTTATCTGGTCGTAGTCCTTAAATACACTTTTTTCATAGATCACATTGATGCAGCAAAACATTCGTCACAGTTAAATTACAGTTACGAGATACCTCCCATTGCACAATATTAAACTCTAAGGGGGTAAATATTTGACGTCTTCAGAAGTATCGCCACTCAAAATGCAAGAATAAATTTTAAATAGATGGTGAGTCAATTCTTAAACAAATATATTCGGTCATATGACAGCTCAAATTACTTGACAATTCTACTTAAGTATTTTTAACTTTACCTGAATTCTATGAAGATCCTTTGAGCTCCTTATTAAACTTCTGCAAATAATTTTGATTTTCCGAAGCAAGTAGATTGCTATAAACTCCAATTATGAGTCGAATTATTAATAAGAAGTCATTTGCAACATACGAAGTATATTTTGAACATATTTCCAGAATATTGCAGAGGATCTTCGTAAGTGAGCCCGTCATATCCAAAATATCAAGACAACTACGTTGGCAACAATGACATAATCAATGTAATCAACTACATGTATGAAAAATATAACGCACGGAAGGCGTTTACGTTGCCATGTTTAACTTATTCAAATGTTATAAAATCCCTGTTTTCGCTGCAGAAATGCGTAAGCTATTGAAAATAATAATTAAAGAGCAAAAAATGACATTTATTCGACAAAAAATGTTGGTCAACACTTTTTATAGACATAGAAGCCGACTGAAGCGCCACTTCAATGGAATTACAACGTGTTGACTTCAATTTTCGTAGTAATTAGGTAATAGTTGAAAAATTACGATGGTAAAGCGCATCTATATCATTTTGAATCAATTTCCCGGAAATTATCACTTCCTTAAAACAGTTTTCTATGATAATGTAATTCTATTAGAAAGAAAACTGCTGTTTTTGCAGTCACATTCAACTTTTTCCGGACATTAAAAAAAGTACTGTTGTCCAACGTGCTTTTCCCAGTCTCCCAGGGTCCATCACGTAAAGCCCATTCTACAATAGACTTGAGCCATAAGGCATAAGCTGTAAGAGAGCCGCTAGGCCCTGCCGTAAGGAATATGGTCAAATCCCACCTTTAAGGATTATGCCTAACGGCAGGCGTAATGTCAGCCAATCAGAGCGCGCAATTACTACTAGCGGAGTTAGTCACGGCCCACTTATTTAGTGGAAGTACTTTTGATGTTAGAGCTTTATATATATGATATTTGGCAACATCACACTGAAAAATTTAGAAATTATTTTCGAAACACTCACCCACAATGATTATGGAGTTTTCGTGACGCGCAGTAACTATGACGACTCTCATTTGTCTTCGATATCCATGTCGATCTGTTCCGGCTTACTTCAGCATTGGAGAATGACTGCCTCAAGGAAATCATTACCTCTAACGGTTTACGTTCATCGTAGAATGGGCTTAATTTCAAGTTTAATTCGCAGGAAAAACAGTACGGAAAGGTTACATTTTGTTGTTCATATATTACAGAGGACATATTTCCTAAGCGCATCCATAACATGAATATATCAATTGTCGCCATTGCTTTCTAACATTTATGCTAAGGAAATGGTAATACAGACATTGGAAGAACTTGAGGTGGGACTCAAAGTAGAAGGGCAGCTGATAAAGTCGGTTAGTTTCGTGGACAATCAGGCGCTGATCAGTCGATCTTCTAAGGGAGTACAACCTTTAGTAGATGCTTTAGAAATTCAATGCGGGAAATTTGGAATAAAGATAAATCATAAGAAAATAACAGTAATAAGATTCGCTAGGAAAAAGAAAGTGGTCATTAAAGTCGGAGGGCACAAACTCGAGCAAGTAGAGTATTGAAATTACTTAGGTAGTACGCTAGAAGAAAACGGGCATTGTAGCAAAGACATGTGGAAGAGAATAACGCTAGCTAAGGAGGCGTTTAATAATAGAAGGGAGCTGATGACGAGAACATTGAGTAAGGATGTGAAGAAGAGGCTGGTGAAGATCTTCATATAGTGCGTAGCGTTGTATGGGGCAGAGAAGTGGACCCTCAGGAAGGTGGACTATAATAAGCTGCAGATATTTGAGATTTGGGTGCGGAGAAGGATGGAGAAGGTGAGGTGGACTGGCAGGAAGACTAACGAGGAAGTGCTGGTTATGGTAAACGAGGAAAGGAAACTTCTGAATGAAATCAGGGACAAGTATCAGGTAACCAGTAGGTGGCTGGAGGATGTAATAAGGGGCGATGGGTTGCTCAATACTGTGATAGAGAAGGAAGGGAAGGATGTTGGGCAAGAGGGGAAGAGAAAGAAAGAGATAGGTTTCCTGGACCGGATGAAGAAGGGTGGATCGTATGGCGAGGCGATAAAGGAAATAATGGAGGTAGATAGGCACCTGAAAGTCCAGAAAACTGGGAGGAGATTATCTGGCATTCAACAAACCTACTACCAGTAGAATACTTAAATTATATTAATATAAGGACATTAAATTCCTTTCCGATGGAACCACCTTAAATACGGAATAATCAGAGATCATACAAAGATACACTCACTTTACCTTAAGCATAGGCGAGAAAGAATAACATCCTAAAAACATCTTAGCAGATATTTATTTAAAGCCATTTACGCAGGAATATTATCAGAATGCCAGACGCCAAAAATGCCAGAAGGAGAATTTATCATCGATATGTCTCATATGAATAATTGAAATTGGAAAAACGAAATAAAGAAATACAGCCTTATCACGAGGCTTGGCTAGTTTGCAACAAAATAAGAAGAGAATCTCAAGGAACTCACATCATCTAAAACCAATACACTCGTAAAAAGAGAGTTTAGGTATTCTTACGAAAGGAAAACGATGTGGATATTTTTACGCTCAGTTTTTACATCACGAATTGTGGAAGAGTCGATAAACTCCCGCAGAATTTTACAAAGGCTTTACAATGGGAGGGTCAATGAGTATTTTGAAGCTAACTGATATTTGTCCATAATCAGCATACAGTTCTGGTTCCAAATTAAGCGTCGCTTTTATTTATATGGAATGTATTTAACAAGAAATCGAACGCAACTTATTGGAAGGGAATTATAACGGATTTCAAAATGGTCACTAAGGTGTCAAAAAATTCATTAAAAAGCAATTCACCAGCGATAATTCTTCACTGGACACATGAGTGTACGAAGCTACTAATCAAACTATCAGAGTCACCGTAATTTTTTTCCGCACAAAGAGACACAAATTGAAAACGCAATACATACACTACCACACCCAAGGGATGGCCCACGGGCAAAGACTGAACGCGAGGCCCAATAATGCTAAAAACTCCTCACAGGCTAATTTTAAGCAAACCCATACGCTTCGGCGAATATAGAATAGCAGTATGAAGCAAATTTAAACACAGTGGTACACTAAGTTGCCAGTTAAAACTAACTTATACTCGCCTATCTCCATATATCAATTTCTGACAGAAAATTTAAGCCCTGTGCAAAACCTAAATTCTGGATTCGAGAGCAAAGAGGTTACAGAGAAATGGAAACGACATTCCATTTGATTCTTGAAGTCGATTGAGCCATCACAGTCAGCACTGTTTACGCTACAGGTACTCTACCATTTGTTTCCGGTGGCCGCCTTTGATTTTCGTCAAATCAAACATAAATTCCCAGGATAATAAGTTTATTTGTGACTGAGAGACCACGCCTACTGGGCTCAAATTCCTTCCCATGAGCTTCCGTCCGCGCTCCACCTACGACCTTGAGCGCTCCCGGCCTTTTCATCCCAACCTTCAAGCTCGAGAGTCAATATCTAGGTTCCGCATACTTCGACTTTGTTGACTTTATCACTTGTTAAGGTGAATGCAGCAGAAATTGTGGGCCATTGAGAACAAATTTCGGCAGTTGTATTAGGTAATCGGAAATAAATACTAGAATCACATTTCATCTACATCTAAATCTACGAAATACCGTGCAAGCCACCACTAAGGTGTGCGGCAAGGAGTGATTACACACCAGGCATGAAGCCCTCATCCTAGTTTAAATCCGAACCGCACACGTTCCCCGGATGCCAGGCGCAGGCCAAAAGCAGTCAGGAAGACAATAAGCGGTCAGACCAGAAACTAGGAGAGTGCTAAAAGGATGAAAATGCTACCATGTAGTACTCTACTTCAGATATGACTACTGGTTATAATATCTGTGACAGATAAATAGTTCTACATGGTACTAAATCAGGCAAGACTAATATCATGCCGGAAATTGCATGAGAGGTAAGTAACTAATAATGATGTTATGATATTTACCACTAGTTCAAAAACCTATTTTACCTAGTCAGGGTTAAATTATCCTAGGACTGATCTATCGCAACTATTATGGTCCTTATGGTACGTGGAAAAAATGAGATTTTCAATCTATCGGTTCTGTAGTCTACTTCCTTAATATTATTCCTGTGATCGTTTCTACCATAATAGTTTGGCTCTAGCAAAATATTTTGAGCTTCCGCCAAAAAATGGTCTACATCAAACTTTCGTGAAAGATTTCTTTTCGTTTCTACCGTAATAGTTTGGCTATATCATTTCCATATGTTCGTCTAATTTTGAGTTCTAACTCACGATACGGCAGTGATGAAAGTGATACAAGAATTACATTCCAGATTTGTCCTTAATTAAAGCTTATTATGTCTAGAGTTTTTAGGGCGGTATGTGAAATTTAATAAAATAGATATTGGAATATTGTGTGTCCTAACATGGGTATATGGCTCAGTCGTGCACAGGGTCATCGGCATGGCCTCAGGGGTGTCCCTGTTGTTTTATAATATTTGAATCTGCGTGGCACTTGAATATTAATTTACACGATCACAATTTTTTTAAATAGAATTTACATTTTGACGAAAATCTGTGCACGCGTAATTCAATTATAATGGAATATATGTCATATGCCATAAGACTAAATGTTTACCTGGCATTGAATATCCAAGAAAACAATTAGGCGAAATGCATTTTTTCACTTCAATATAAAGGTATCACTAATGAGGAGGATAATGCAAAGTTTCACGTTAATCTTTATGTAAATTAAAAAAGAGATGCTACTTCGCTCTGGTTAGGCCACACCTCGAATACGCCGCGAGCATTCGGGACCATGGTCATAAAGATTTAACCAAAAAAATCAACAAAATACAAAGAAAAGCAGCACGCTTCATTAAAAACCGCTACGAACAAACATATAGTGTTACACAACTATTAGAGGGATCGAAGTGGGAGCCCCTAGAGACTGAGGCTGCGCGCTAGGCTTAGGCTGCTTGAAATATTCAGAACTGGCGTGTTTCAGAGCGGCACAGAGAATATTATCATGACGCCTCACTATATTTCTAGGTCTGACAGATATGATAAAATAAGAGAGATACTCTGCCGAACAGAGAGGTACAAAAACTCGTTCTTTCCGCGCACAATAAGCGACCACAATAAAAAACACTCCCATAGTACAAGTCACCATTTCACCTCCAAAAATTTTACACCTTTACATGGCTGGTGACCCTGTCACACGCCCATGCGGTGGCTCGCGGGGTAATATGTAGATGTAGATTTAGATGTAGTTTCAGATGTAAACAAAAATTGCTGCAACGACTTAAGGTTTGCTTTACCGAGTAGGGCGAGCATTCTTTCTTCCTAAGCACCATTCAGGACCATAACAGGAGACGAACAAGGCACTATTTCATTAGAGCGCATCTCATTCTTCTAACCTTTCCCTCTTGAAATCCCTTTTCCCTAGTCCCAATGTTTTTTATGGCTGGGATCCAAAAACCCCCGGCCAATTGTCCTGTCGGCTATTCGTAACACGTGCGTGAATTTAATGGTGGCTGACACACCTGACCGGTAACCTAGAGAACTAGGTTCGAATCCTACCGTACAAATTGCATTCCTTCTCAGTAAATTTAAACAGATTGGTATGACAATAAATAACATTTTCGAACTCGCTCGTGAAGTGGCCTCATGTCTTCTCATATGATAGTAAAATTAGTTAAATACAGTGCAGAACAGACAATTTAAAAAAATCGTTTTCCGCGATGGAGAAGAGGGATAATATAATGGCTGCCAATGAGACTTTGAAGTAGGTTAGTTGATAGGTAGTATACCCGATAAGTAGCTTTGCTCCATAATGCATAACATGTCTTTATCTGCCTCGTAGTACCAGCATCACTTTTTGCATGACCCCTTCTAGACTCTCGGGTCTCGTTCGTTTTGTTGCAATATACATAAGAACGAATAGTTTCTGTAGCATTGGTGACATAATTATAGCGTAGTAGCGTAGCGTGCATGTTGGCGAAAGTTACTGGTAAATCATAGCGCTTGTTGGAGATAACTCACCCTTGCCAAACCCCATTGCGGTTGCTTTCAGGGTAATATGTTGATGTAAATGCCTTAACACTGCCGCCTAAACAACACAATAAAATCCCTGGTTTCAGTTATGCAACTTCGGCATCTTATGCGCTCGAGAAGAGTGTTCGAATATCTTTGTTTGATTATCGAACCAGACGGGCCCTACCACTGCGGTTCTTTGAGTACCGAGTCAACAAGCAACCACAAACCCCATAAGAGAACTGCGTTTCTCCAGCGCCGAAGAAAACTCTTCACCCGTTACAGTTCCACTTCTCAGAAGATTGGTACTGTTAAAACTGGGGTACTCAAAAATCTAGGCTACGAATTTTAACGTCGATAGTAGGAAAGAAAGAAGCTGATGAAGAACACCAAATTAATATAAAAAGACAAAATAAAACAGGAAAAACTCGCACGATCATATTTCCAGCCGCTTTGATGTCACGGCGATAAAAAAGAGAAGCATATAGCGAACTGTCCCACTGTGGCACACTGAACTGCTAGTCAGCAAACTAATACAAGCTCAGTTCTTCAGCTGATGCTTTGAATGAAGATTACAGCCCCGCCCCCGGCTCACTTCTAGTTTCCTGGCGATTGTGGCAACCTGGTTTAACTCGTAACTCCTAGTTTTCAAGTTACAAATTTCACCATTTGAACCGGCAATTAATTATAGAAACTATAAGTGCCGAATTCATTACATTCTCGAGGTTGATTCTCCTTTACCGAGGACAAGGGTGGTTCGTTCAAAGCCGTAGCAATGTAATTTCAAACGTAATATATTCTAAGAGTCAGAACGCTATAGGCTGAAAAAACAAAAGTATCACACTAAAGAGCCAATAGTTTGTGGCGAATTAATAAAAGAAAGCGACTAACAGACCCACATTACTAAATTCTTAGCCGTAAACTTTTCAGCGATTTACAACGAGCGGCATAAGGCAATTACTGAGCACCAAGTCAACGAGCTATCACGTGTCCAGTTATACAGCTTAAGTCCTACCAACCTAGTTTAGCTCTTCATCGAGCAAGGTTCTGTTCCCTAGAAGACTAAAAAAACCAGTTACAGCAGTGGAGCTCTTGAAATCGGCCTACCAACCATAACACTTGAACTATCGTTATTCCTTTCCGCATTAGCAATAAGCTATCTGCCACGTTGAGCTAACATCACGTTTCGCATGATCCCAGGACGACTCTTGCATCTCGTTGTTTACGATGTTAAAATATACATTAGTACACAAATTTTCCGTATCATTGGTAGCACGCCTATAATGTGGTGCATGTTGGAGAAAATTACTGGTACATAATAGTTCATGTCGGTGGTAAATCACCCCCTGTCAAACACACTTGAGCTGGCTTGCGGGGTAATATTTAGGTGAAGATTAATAAGATCCGGGGACTGTAACGACCACCGTCGATTACTGGCGAAACAAAAGAGGCCAAAGATAAAAGTAACCTTGCCAAATCAGCATATTATAAGTCACCTTGAGCGTCCTTGCAGTTGCAGACGAGCAGCGCAAAGCGGACCCTAACAATCCTCTACACTGCTTTGCATGTAAACAAGCTATCTCACACCAAATTTCTTAGCTCAAGTCCTGACCGCCAAATTAAGCTCACATCACGACGTCACGAAATTTACTATTCGATTCAGCGTTGCACTGTATAAGCTCTGAGAGCAGAGTTTAGCTCTTTGTCCACATTGGTTACAATTTCCTAAAGACAACGGTGGTCATGTAAAAGGCCTAGCACTCTGATTTCTAACAAAGTAGTATCTAGTTTGATTTGAAAATCCAGAAGTCGAAAACACTACGGTATTGCAATCAGGAGTATGGTTTAAAGAGATCGGTTGATAATGTTCCACCCAGTTTTTTTACTCACGATCGATTTCAACGTCATTATAAAGGTAGCAAGGACAATGTTGCCGTGATAATGAGGCGTAGATGTCAGGATCGATGGAAATAAAGAAATACGAGCTTTTCCACTAAGCTAAACGTAGCAAAATTTCACTAAATTTCGCCTGCTTTAATCAAGTTAATCATAACCTGGATCTAATCGGCGGTGACAATTGAAAAAAAAGCCTATGGAGATTGAAATTCGAGCCACTTTAAAGATTCCCGGTATCTTCAACGACCAACACAAAGCGAACAATGCCACTGTGGAACAGAGAACCGCGTGTCAACAAGCTATCACACGCCCAATTCCACAGCTCAAGTCCAGAACAGTCGACTTAAGCTCTTCCCTCGGGCTCAAATCTGTTTCCCCAGTGAACTGCAGATCTCCTTGAGGCCTCTCGAGGGAATCCCCCGCCCCCCACCCTTCCTCCCCACCCCTGATTAGACACGTATGTCGCATTAAGCGGGTTCAGTACCCGGTTTCGATCAATCCGGCACCTTCTCTCCCAAGTCGCGGGATCCGGCCTCTCCGTCTCCCAGGGAAAAAGTGAATGCGTCCAGCAGGCAGAGCGGAGGCCTTGCGTGGCGCCCCGAGCGACAAATCGATGCGGATTCGAAACGATCGGCCAGCTTTAAGGTGAGCGGAAAGCGGGAGGCCGGCTCTACGTCGCAAAACGGAGACTCCGGGCAAACCTTCGCGTTTGAACGACTGTACTTTTCGATGTACCAGGGATATTTTGAGCATTCCATCGACTAAGTTGAAGCAAGTACAGGTCATCTACATCTACAAACAACCCTGCAAGCCACCTAAAGGATACTTGGCTATCTCATGAGCTATCACCAACATGTAATACGTATAGTGTACAAGTAACTTTCACCAAGAAGCACCACCCTATTGCTATGCTACCAATACTACAGAAACCATTGAATTAATGTATAATGCAACTACGTAAACGAGATACAAGAGTCATGCAAGGAACATGCGAGAAATGACGTTGGTACTACGCTGTAGATTTAGAAACAAGCCTCACGGAGCACATCAATTAATCAGCCACACTACTTGTCGACTAACCTACTTCAGAGCCACGTTGGCAGCCATTGTGGCCTCTTATCGACTGCGGGAAAAATGACATTTTAATCCTGTCTGTTCTGCATTTCATTTACCTAATTTTATTCCCATGATCTGATATAACGTAGCATGTTAGAGTTTGTAAGATATAAATAACATCGCCAGAAAATAAATTGGTTTTGAATTTACATAAAATATCGAGTCTAATTTTTAATCGACGATCTGAAAGCGATTCCCATCCCAATTTTTGTAGTCCTGAACACCTCAGCTCACTTCTTAATCTACATGCTACCCTGCAGTCCACGGCTAAGGCGTAATGCAGGAGGTGACAAGATAGCAACAACGGATGGGAGGGAATAGGAAAAAAGAAGGTAGAATACAGAGGTAAATGGCAAGTTAACAAAGGCAGCTTTCCGCTCAAGTTATTGAAGTTAACGCATTTCGGAACACATAGGCGCACTTTTGATGGATCTTTGCCAGGCCAACTTTGCAACTCATAATTCACAGAAAATATCAGAAACCAAAAATTCAAAAATTCAATCTTGAATAGGTTTATCTGTTTTCAGAACTTAAAACATTCTGGATTTTTAAGAAATATATAGATCTATTTAATCTAACTAAAATAATATTTCGACTGACCAATGCGGTATTGGTGCACTTTGAACTTGACTACGAATTTTCTCGCTTGTGTTAAATTTTATATTCACTCGTTCACAATAAACATGCGCTCAATCACTCATAAATTTCGAGGTTTGTTTTTAATACGTTTAATCTCATATTATGTAGTTTTCTGGATGTATTTCGAATATAACTTTTTAGTTCTAAGAATTTTAGTATTTGTATTTCGTTGTTTTCCATTTAAAGTAGTGTAAAAACGGCCAATTTTAATGAGAAATTTCTCGACAACCATGCAGTAAATTGATCCCAAATGTAACTCAGAGACTTCTAGTACTAAAAAAATGACATACAGGAAAGGCTAACTATAATTAAAGAGGGTATTTCGTATAGGAATGAGAACCGGTGTTTTCAACGTGGCATAGCCGCTTGCTTCCCGTTCGTCCTTCCTGGTCACCCTCTCCATCCTTCTCCACACCCACAGCTCAAACGCCTCAAGTCTACTCTCTTCTATATTTTCCCATCTATAATTCTCTTCAGCATTCCCTTGCCTGTCAATAAGTCCTCCATCCAGCTCTTGGGTATCCTCCGAACCCCAGTCACCAGCTTCCTCTCCAACCAAGTCCAATACCTCCTCGTTTGTCCTTCTCGCCACCCAGATCACCTTCTCCAACCTTCTCACCCACATCACAAACGCCTCAAGTCTACGTCGATATCCTCCCTTCGCAATGACCAAGTCTACAAACTACACAGCACCACGCTCCATATCAGGGTTTTCACCAGCCTATTCTTTATGTCTCTTTTCAGAAAAAAACTGGTGTAAACCCTAATATGGAGCGCGGCGCTATATGTTTTAGAGGCTTGATCATTGCGAAGGGAGGATGTACGTAGACTTGAGGCGTTTGAGAAGTGGGTGTGGAGAAAGATGGAGAAGGTGAGCTGGGTGGCGAGAAGGACGAACGAGGAGGTATTGGATATTGTTGGAGAGGTGAGGAGTTGGAGTGGCGGAGGTTTGGAAGAGGAAGAAGAGATGGATGGAGGAAGTATAGAAAAGAGGGAATACTGAAGAGAGTAAAGGAGCGGAGAACACTGGGGAAGCGTGGAAGAGGAAGGAAGAGGTACACCTGAGGTACGTAGACTTGAGGCGTTTCAGACGTGGGTGTGGAGAAGGATGGAGAGGGTGAGTTGGGTAGCGAGAGAGACGAATGAGGAGGTATGAGTAGGAAGATATGGTCGGAGGAGGGAGGAAGCTGTAAGTGGCGGTTCGGAGGCGGCAGAAGAGATGGTTGGAGGACGTTTTGAAAAGAGAGGCAATATTGAACAGAGTAATAGAGTGGAGAACACTGGGAAAGCGTGGAAGAGTAACAAAGAGGATGGGAATTCTGAACGAAATTAGAACAGAGAAACAATATGAGGTATTCAAGAAGGATATAACTGCGGAGCACGTATAGATGAGAAAACGGAACGACATGTCAGAAATTAGGACGTCAGAATAAGTACTGTCCAAAAACCTACCAATCATCTGGTACAATACTCAAATGAATGACCGAATAGGGAATGTATACGAGTTTGTTTACAGTAGAGGTCGCCCGCGCTAATCGTGCTTGCGGGGCCAGAGAAAGGCGATTGTAGAGACATCAGGCACGGTATGCTTACAGCTTTTGCAATGTGGAGTTCCTTTACCTCGTGTGAAGCCCTTTTTACACGGGACTCGAAATTCCACAATTTGAAACTGCATAGTTTTCTCAATCTGGCATAGAATTATTATTGAATTACAGTCAGGTTAATTTTGCCGTCTCGCGTTCATGTATTCCCCGCATGCTTTCTTGCAATTCGCCGCTTTGCCCGGCGCATTTTGAAATGCACGCTCGTGCATACATCAGATCATGAATATACATGCATCAGATAGTGCAACTATGCGAGCCTTGTAAAATGGGCTTAATACCCTGACTCTCTCGTTGGGATGCAGAAACTTTGGCAGCGATGCTAATATTGAGTTCCGGTGTGGCTGAGCAACATTCAATTGATCATAGAATGAGCAGAACGGTTGTTTTCTCATAACACTTCCGCGAATTTATTGCGCCTGAATACGAAGTTGGGAGCATTTGATTATACTGAAGAGCACTGGTACTGAGTCGCATTATAAAAAACGGGGACGCAAATAATTTTATCCAGGATTAAAAATACTTGAACGAAGAAATTTCGCCTAAATATATACGGCTATCCGTATCGTGATGCGCGCCTCGAGGTAGCTGTGCGGACAACTTTCCCCACTGAGGGAGTATATTGTGCATAAATAATCTGAGAGGAACATATATATATACATGCGACCCCGTGAACTACCGCAAAGGCGTGTGGCAAGCGGTATTTGGACATAAAAATCTACTTACTACCCAGCGAGCCGCCGCATGAGCGTGTGGCATGGGGGGTTAGGACATCAGCCGTGTAAAGATGTAAAGGATAAGGTTTTGGGAGGTGAAATCGTGAAGTGTATTATGGGAATTTTTTAGCGGAGCTCAGTTTTTACTATGGTCGCCTACTGTGCGCGGAAAGAACGAATTTTTGTACCTATCTGCTCGGCAATATTCTTGTAATAATTGCTATGCTATTATATCTCTAGTTTGTGTCAATTGTTTACCACAATCAATAAAATCTACAAATCATATAAAATCTTTCTTAGGCTGGTTAAGCTCTGGTTGTTGACTTCAAACAAATTATTGCAAACACTATCAAATCGTATGTTACCTCCTTTCGGAAATTTCGTATTTAAAATATGTTCTGTATAAATTTTTATGCTGTTACATCTGTAGTGATTATTTTGTTATGTGTAATGCTTTTTTATCTTGTGGGTCTTTTCTATCTTTTTTCTCTTTTTCCCCCGACAACAGGCAAATGCCTTAGGGGTTATCTAAAGCTCCTGTAAACTAATTTTTCTATATGGTTATGTAATTCTTGATTATGTTAAGTGGCAATAAATTATTATTATTAAATGTACCTCTCCTATTTTATCGCTTCCGTCGGACCTTTTAATGTTGTGTGGCGCCAAAATGATATTCTCTGCGTCGCTCTGTAACGTGCATATCCTAAATTTCTCAAACAAAGTAAGCCTAGAGTGCAGCCTCCGTGTCTCTAGCGGCTCCCAACCTAATCCGTCGACATTAAGGCATGTGGAAGAAAGGAACGATAGCAAATGAGAATCTTGACACAGAAGGGACGAAAAAAGATAAGTGTTATGCGAAGTCTCGCACTGTTTTTGTTGCAGTCGTGGGTTACGTGCGGGGAGAAGGAACTATCGAACCTTGATTCGCTTGACTGGGTACATTTCCCCAGTTGTTCGCTTTGGTCTGTCCTGAGGACACGCATACAATATCCTCCGTATACACTCGAAACACCAGATTTCTATCGATAAGGAGGATCGGGTTGATGTGGTGACTAGAGTACTGGCTAACCATACGGACAGCCAGGGTGAAAATCCCTGCAGAGGACGATGTTTATCAGAGGAAAGCCGATCCCTACTTACGTACATCTGAAATCACTCTCTACATCCTTCCAAACAGCGTGGCAAACGTACGCTCTGCAGACATGATAACATCTTGTTCGCATTGTACCCTTCCCGAGAATCGACATGAAATAAGAAAGTAGGTGATTTAACTGGATAACACACCTGATGGAAACTGGGATCCAATTAGATTTTGTGACAAATTTCCACACAATTTTTAACGTCGAAATCACAAGATTTTCATGTGATTGCATTCTTCATTTCAGTATAAGTATATCGTATGTTATCTCTCTTGATTACCATGTTACCTCTAGTGTAGTAGGGGACCAATTGTAAGAAGACGTAAAAAAAATCTGAAAATCCAAATAAATTCAAAAGGAAATATCATGAAATATTACTTCAAGTGATCTAGATGTCTTAAGTGAACTAAATATTGTGCTACATTGTACAAAATCTGATGAATTTTATGTATTTTTATAATTTTTATGTTTTGTTAAATATTACGTAGGATTCTATGATATTAATATATCTTGTATACCATGCTATTGTAATATTTGTTTAATTCTAAAGATATATACAACCATATATGTTCGTAAGGGATACACTTGTCCCGGGATAATAAATTAAATTTTCCATTTCTATTCCATCCCGCCTATAAAACCTATTCTCTTTCCTTACCTTCCCCGCAAAGTCAACATCATCTCCACTATCTCTCCACCTTTAGCATCCCTTCGCCCCTCCATACCTGTTCCAGCCACCTACTCTGCCTGGCCCTCCATTTCCTCGCCTCGCCATTGATAGCAACCGCTTCCTTGTTAGTCTTCCAATCCGTGCAACGCAATTTCTAATCTCACAATTAACCTAAGCCCTAGCTGAACATTACACAAAACACAATCGCACATTGGATGGGTCCAAATTTCTGGTGAAGGATGACGAACTTAATAAACAATAATACTTTTCAGATTGCTATAAAAGACATCATTAACATTCACGCCCACAGGTAAAAGAAATTACACCAGTGTATGGAAACTCGTTAGAAGAAAAATATTTCGACTTCATTGGGTTTCGACGCGAGTCTCCGGTAAGGTGCGTTAGACGGGCCTTGGAGAAAAAAATTCTCGGCTGCGTATCAGGATAACACCACCGGGGTGGGATAAGGGTTCCTTATTTCACATCGTCGTTATCCAAAACGTAAACCACTTCAGAAGGGTATTGCTCACTGTTATTGTCTGTTAGTAGCGCAAAATATCTATTGAAACTACTGATTTAGAACACCCGACAAAATTACGATTACGTTTTCGCTTTCATGTGCGCAGTTGAAAAATGACGCATACGCTAGTGGGTGCGTTATCTGGATCCGTGATCGCGCCCCTGACCGGTTACTGACAGATGCAGGATGGAATCCCAGTAGATTAAAACGAATTTCAGCGAATGAATTTCGTACAGCGGTGCTAAATCACGTAAAACTTTTAGCGTTCATGAACGATGGGATATTTAAAACATTTCGTCCGGCATTATACGACACGATATGAAAAAATGGCTTCATTTGGATTTATTTCACAGGGATGATATTACGTTTACCCTGCACCACGTCAATAGAACCGATGGAATCGAATGCATGTGAAAAGTATCCTCTCGGTCAGGTAGGAGTAACATTTCCTTCTATCCAAAAGTAAATCAGGAGCGTGGCAATATTATGTGAAAACACACTTCATATTAGGTTCTTTTCCCAAGTCCTTTCCCTTAACACCCAGTCCCTTTATCTATGGACGGTGTCCTAAAAATACCCTGCGTTACGCTACTATGTATTACGCACATACAGATGATTAATTGCTAATTTCTGGAGATAACAAATCTGGCCCGAAGCGGACTGAAACCGGTTCGGATCCTGTCATGATAAATGAACATTTTCGCGGTGATCTCAGGTTATTTCAGTGGAAACGTTGCAAGGCCACGCAAAGTTTTGTTACGCTAACTTTGCTACGTTACATTATTTTAACGTTATGCTACAACCCTATCAAATAACTTGACACGACCACATAAACAACACGGAAACATCCGACATCCTGGGCTAATTTTACCATTACGGAAATTTAAAATTCGCTATGCTGGGGTAATTTTTCGTCAAAATTGATGGTTAGACTGATAGGTGAGGTAATGATACCCTTTGTCATGCAAAATTTACAAGGGTAAAAAAGAAAAAGTACAAATATATGCTAGAACAAGCCGGGCGCTCCGTGCATTTTCATTTCCCAATTCCTTTCACCTACTCTCTCTCTACCTCGTGGATAGTTTTCTAACACCTCCGCCACACACGTCCAGGTGGCACTAGAAGGTTAGCATGTGGGCACAGAGGAGCCAGCTCCGGAAGACCTCCGCGTTGTTTTACGAGATTACACGAAAAGCTACGACCGTCCACGTAAGGTTTGCGTTGCATAACACTGTTTCCTCCGACCGCAGGAAACGAAGCAACACGACACGGCTTCAAAAACACACGACGCAATCCCTAGCGTCAATTCGGAAGCGCCAAAAACGAACGCTATCGAGGCGGTTTTTCGCAATCGAACCATTCTCTTCGACGAAAAAGGAAATTATCACTAAACTCTATAGAGTTGAACTTGAGCGGACGTCACCCGCTGGGGAGATAACACAGAATTATTCAAAGTTCACAGTGAAGAAAATCATTTACTTGAACTGGGACTAGAGCGTGGAACAATTAAGCCAAACAAATCCTTCTTCTCCAACTGGGCATTCCATACAGGCTTTTAAATTCACAGGACGTTCTCACGCGTGCCCGTGCAGCTGATGCAACGAAGTACTTGCATCATGATACCGAAGTACCTGCTTTGTGGTATAATGCTCGCCGTTTATATTAAGAGCATCTATGTCCTTTTAAACCTATTGTATTTCTTCAATGACATTTTCACGAATCATAAGAGTTGAAAGAATATTTGGGTGTATGCCGCGTGTTATTCGGTGGTCAGCTAAAAGTTTCGCGACACATGTTAGAGACTTTTCAAGGACAATATACACGGGAGAATGCAATTTCCCATGAAAAATTGATCATCAAGGGTAAGCAAACGCCGGTATGACTCCGAGTAACATGAAGCATACACCAGAATAACCAAAGAATATTGTCCCATATGGCAGTGAAGTTTGGATGAAAACAGAAGTAGAAAGGAGGGAGTTTAGAAGCAACTAAATTGTGGTGGCATAGATGATAACGGAGATCAAATGGATGAAGATGATTGCCAAAGAAGATGTCTTACGAGAAGCTAGTGAGATATGATAGTACATATATGAAAAGTCTGCTGAGAAAGAGAATCCAACTCAGCATTACGAAAGCAGAATACATCAGCAAAAACGACACAGCATCATATTGAAAGCAAAAATCGAAGGTATAAGAAAATGGAAAGAACAACCGCGGAGGACCAAGAATAGAATGCGTGAAGCAAATCGCGAGGGACAGTGAAATAAATATTTATGAAAAAATAACATGGTTGGCTATTTAGAGCACATCCTCAAACGGCAGTGAAAGTAGTTGATTGTTTAACAGTTGCAGAACAATGCAGATACGAAGCAATGGATATCTGGCATTATAAAATAATGAAGATAAAACAGATGTAGAAAAACACAAATGAATACTTGGAGAGATAAGATGTTTGATGAACACTCAGAGGCAAAGTTGAATAGTGGCAGTCCAATGGCTTAGACATGAAAGTAATAAGTTGGACCAAATCATGCGTCCCCACTTCTGAAACGAAGACATCAGCAAGATTGCTGTAGAAACTCTCGTCAGCGACGGTGATTACACGAAAGAACGTCCAAAAGTTGTTACTCACCAAGCCAAAACACCTCGTAAACCTTCCGATCAGCAGTGGAAAACATTTTGTACACATTTTGCAAATTAATAGTCTCTCAAAAACAACAACGGAATGCGAAATGAATGAGAGGAATCACAGAAAAAAATCAGTAATGAAATTTTTCAGGCAAATCATGATGACCGTCTAATTGAAGACTTGCGTACGATTGATACGGTTGGCTGGATGAAGGGGAAATTGAAGAGCTGCAGTGCAAACCGATTTCCGGATTGATGATGGTGATGATGAACTAATTCACAGCTCAGGAGAATGCCCAGGGTGAATAATTGTGCAGGAATGATACTGTCGGATGATCAAAGAGTAGAGCTGCAGTATTCAACCAATCTTCGGTTGTATGACGATGAAATGCACAGTAGAAGTGGAAGCCCTGATAGGCTGAATTCATCGAAGCACTGGCTCGAATTAACGGAAGAACCGAGTTCAAGTCCCAATTCAGACAAACGATCTCCCTCCTCACCGCGTATCACGCCCAAGCGATCAATCAATCACACGGATTATCTTTACCTCCGCTTCCCATGGTATCCGAGGCTTAATAAGGATCGGACAACTTTCACCCCGCCCTCTTGCGGCTTCTGGGTTCTCCTCCGGACTACTTCCCGTGGAGAACTCCCGTCTGCGATGTGATCAGCTCGGCGGCCGGCGATCGGATGCGGCCCCGGGGCGAGGCAGGCGCGGAGGCGGCAGCGCAGGAGGGGCAACGCTCGGGTGGGTGGGGAGGCTGAAGGGGAGCGTAGAGATGGAGGGGAAGGTGGGGAGGGGAAAGGCTGTGAGAGGGAGGGAAGGAAGGGGAAGAGAAAGGAAGGCCATTATAGCCGTGTCGCACGCAAGGACATTCGCGCATTCAAAAATATGAATAGAGGACGGTCCTGCCATGGCGATTGACGTGAAAACATCGCTGTATCACAGGTATTCGCCGTGAAAGTCAATGGAATAGGAAAAAAAAGTCTTCCTTAGGGAGTTTTGAGTTAGATATCATTTCACCCATAAATCAGTGAATTTGGTCTCGTTTGAGAGAGAAATATCTCACCTTTCCCAATATTCCAAAATATCACCCCCCTACGGCAATGTCCTCCAAAAAAATTTCCGAAAATACCAACCATTTTTCACAGGAAATGGAACGTAAATACAATGCAGAGAGACATAATTTTAAAAAATGAGGAATTTGTCACACCGAGACCACGTCAAAAAAGTAACACTGGGTATTTTGCATGTTTTTTCAAATGTTTCTAAAAATGAATCATACTGTCACCGCAGTAATTTTTTCAGATTTGCAAAAAAAACTTCTGTTGTGAAGTAGTTATAAGCGAACCGCGTGACAAAAGAGTCAAGCTAAAGACTTAATCTGACATTTTAATTTCATTATTGAGAATTTCAGTGGTGTAAAAGTATATCACTGCGCTATTAATACAGGCACGGAAGCATAAATTGCTGATTTGAATTTGGCGCCAGGAAGCGAGGTTCAAATACGATCCTGTGATGAAACAATTTTGTCCAACATGCACAACACTTAAATGCATGTCGAAGAATATGGAGAAAAAAATATTTAAAACGATACCTATAAAACATCTCTTGTTTTATTGATCCCTTCAAATCAGCAAATTATTCTGCCGCACCTTGTATTACAATATTTACTTAATGCTCCATACAGCTGTTGAACTTAAAACGTGCATTTCAAAATATGAAGATTAGCATTCGGGTATCCCTCCACGAGTTGTCTTTTATTGACGTCATTGACGACAGTAGTAGTGTGTTGTGGACGACCAACTGATCTGACAACGAAACTATCGTCAAAATTCGTCGGAAACCTTGAAAAATTGGTCTCCATTATGAATGGGGAAATATCTCGCTCAAAATATCATAAAATCATGTAATCTGCACCGCGTGGACTAAGAAAACACTCGCTTGTTTTCACATACATTCCAATCACACCATTACCTTTCCTTGTTTATTATTAGATTATATTTTACAAAAATATAAACTTTTACAATATAAAATGGTCAAAAAGTAAGTTAAAAATTCGGATTTTTATGCCTTTGCATCATCATGCATCGTTAACATTTGAATAATCATCGAGAGCCGTTAACGACCTGATGATAATGTATAGGCATTGGAGTCCGGATTGCGCCCTTACTTTTTGACCACTGGGGATTGTAAAAGTACATATTTTTGTAGTATAAAATGGAATTTCCCAAAGTCACACGGATATTATTTCAATTACCCTTTCAGAGTTGGAAAAGTCAAATAATTAAGTTGACTGCCGTAGAAAACTGGTTCCATTTCCACAATTTCTTCCATTACGCTCTATCTTAGCATGCCTCTACCGCTTCCAAAACATTTTTGCTTATTGTCTCATGCACGCTCTCCTATTATTAACACTCCTCATAATCCTCCTCTTTGGTCTCTCTTCTACCACATTCAACCATGACTTTCCCGGCCAACCTTATCCTCTCACACCATTCACTCAACAATCATGTATCTGTTTCGATATCCGTACCTCTCTCATTCTCTCGATGTGGCCAAACTAACGAAGCATACACTTTTTATATATGTTCATCACTGGAGGTATTTATGTTTCTTTTTTTTAATTTCTAACAACCGATCAATATTTTGGGCTTGGTATCATTTTCAAAGTCGTAATTAAAACCTAGAACCTTTTGAAAATTGGTTTATAAAGCCAAAATCAAGGTCGATGTGATAAATAAAATCTTTTTTTAAATAAGCGTGTCTTCCATTACTCAGCATTTTGAACGTCAAATATTTTCAGCAAGTGCCGCCTGAGACATTCTCCGATGTGGACGATATATCCTCGGCAGGAAGGATTGTAGCTAAATTGTATCGCATACGCTCTACAACTATTATGCGGTCAGTTGTTAATAGATCATACTTCAGATTTATTAGAATTCACATATTGTACACATAAAACACTCCCTTTTAATACATTTCAGGCTTAAAAAATTAAAAATGTACAGTAAATTCATAATTTTGAATTCATTTGCAAAGAAATTTGGTTCACTGGGTAAACAGCAAAAATTTCCCTTGGCAACGATGCAATATTCATGATAGTACGTCGGCTTTGTGCTCCAACGAAAGCCGGAAGTCGGTTAGTTAAACCTCAACACTCGTGTTATATTATCGATGACTTGAGTCGAAAAAAAATATATTATGCGCCTCAATTCCTTGGTGTATGTTATACAAGTTTCGATCAATATTATCCGGGGGAAATTGAAATTTTAAAAAAAGTTATGAGAGCAGATGCCATCGTACTGCCACCGAGGAAATGTTATTCAGCATTAAAATTCATTATTTATAAATCAACATATCTTCGATAAATGGCCAATTAAGAAGTAATATTTTTACACTAATCGATAGAAGATATAGTAATTTACAATAATGTTAAAAAAGGTAGGTTACCTGGCATTATCCTATTATAATAAAGGTTTCTTCTTAATTGATGATTGGCATGGGGTGATTTTAGTGGAGCAAGACAAAATATTACGATAGTTTTTAAGTAAAAGATTTATAAAAGACCAACGTAAAAAAGTTTTCATTCCTCAACAGGACGATTTTAGATTGGAATAGTCTTCCCGCAGAACTGCCTGAGCCATTTTCTGGCAATATATATGTTTTTAAGAATAGGCGCAGAAAATTAATTTTGAACGATTGATTCATTCACCACCTTTTCCAATCGAACTCAAATGGATATGAACTCGGAGAGATATGAACATTTAAAGCCAGCCGACTATGATCACCTGATTTACCAATGGGGACTGAAAATATCGATATTGAACAATAGACTCAAATTGTTGATACGCGATTGACCCAGCGTATAAAACAGCGCGTATTTTCTTCTCTCGCCATTATTGCACTCTAGTTGGACTGCTTTCAACACTGCTGATTTGAATAATAACGATTTCATTTTGTTCCCCGATGACAACCAAAAGAATAAGACTAACGAGTAGCAATACACACCCGCTGGTTCGGATCGATCTGAAATCTTTAGGTTTACCATACCAAACTGAACCGGTCAGGTCAATTTGAGTTCAATTGGAAAACGTAGTGACTGTTAATTTTTATTTTTTCTATTGATTTATGATGGGTTCTTCAGGTCTGAAGTCAGACCTGAAGAAGCGAGCTGGAACGCTCGCGAAACTGTCGACACAAAAAAATGACACAACACAGAAGCTATCCCGAAAGCCATCATGATTCAAGACCACTCCGCGGAAGCTTTCACAACAACTTTTTCTATTGATGTCTGATTTTATATTTTATTTTTGGTGATTGGCTTAACATCTACTTTACATTGTTCTACTGTTACCAGCTGAAAAATAGCCAACTAGTGACTCTTTTGGTTAATAATAATAAAGCCATTGATAACTTCCGAATCTTCACCAAGGCCTTTTTCCATTCAACCCTTTCTTTACTTCCTTACGGATGCACGGTTTCCATCCCGGAGGGAAATCATATTGATCCCCGTCCCTGACCCATTATTACGCTTCGAATTATCCTCTCTCCTCATATCCTCCTTTTTCTTAAGAAATTCAACTGGGGAGGAGTGGGGGAAGAACATCCGCATTGCCCGTTCCGGCCGTTTTTAAAGAGTTTCAAGGCCGAGGGGCGATATAAGACTCCTTCCCTTACATCCTTGGCTTCCGCATGAACTACTCTGGAGTCGGTTTTCCGCAGAACTCTTCCCGCATGGTGCTCTCGAATGAAAGTAGGAGAGACACAGAACAAGGCCGAGGGTCATCACTTTAAATTGACCCCATCACGTCACATTCTCCGATTCGTCACTGCGTTGGCTCCCTCTTGTCCTGCGTTCATCATAAATAGGCCATAAATCAGGGCATGTCCACGAGAATGGAAGAATGTTATACCACCAGGAATGTAAATGGAAGAAAACGAGTTTTTAAGCTCAACTCTATTCCATCTACATCCACGTACTACCCAGCATGCTGCCGCATGGGCACGTCGCGGGAGGCGTCAGGAGATCGGCCGTGTAAAGATGTAAGGAAGAAGGTTTTGGGAGGTGAAATAGTGACGTGTATTATGGGAGTGAATTTTGTGGAGCTTAATTTGTATTGTGGTCGCTTATTGTGCGCGGAAAGAACGAGTTAGTGTACCGATCTGTTCGGCAATGTATCTCTCTTATTTTATTGCTTCTGTCAGACCTAGAGATATAGTAAGGCGTCATGATAATATTCTGTATGTCGCTCTGAAACACAGCAGTTCTGTCTTTCTCAAGCAAACTACTCCTAGCATGTAGCCTCCGAGTCTCTATAGGCTCCCACCTTAATCCCTCTACAGGTTGTGAAACACTATATGTTCGTTCCTAGCAGTTTTTAACAAAGCGTGCTGCTTTTCTTTAATTTTATTATTTTTTTTGCAAACGCCGAGAGGCTGCTGTCATAATTATCTTAGACCAGGTCCAAGGCAGACGTAATGAATTCCTTTTGGCGCTAGGTTGGGGAAGTAAGGTAGAAGAAGGTAATCTTTGAAGGTATTTTGGAAACGCTCTTATACAACTTCAAAATTCTCAATCTGTTATTCGCCAAGGTATTAAAAAAAAAGTCCACTCGCCAACAAGCAGGGCTTAAACTGGAGCTTATCTTAAATGTTAACAATAATATGTTGACTATTACCAGCGTATTTACAGACTAATCCCTCATTTTTCCAGATTTTCCTGATTTTTCTAGCCGTTTTGTCAGTTTCTGTCACCTTTGAAGGTATTTCAGATTTTCCCGGCTGGTAGCAACCATAATTTAGGTGAACCTGCATGTCAGGAGCAGGATTCATAACCACCACCTTTGGTTTTCCGAGGTGGTGCTTAAGACAAACTAGCCACCAGGGTTTTCTAAGATGAATTTTCTTGAACGAAACTTTGGAAGCTTTTCATTTAAAATGTAGAAGTTATCTGAGATTGGAAAAAAATCAGCGTCCTCGAGGGTACACGAACAACATTCAATCGAACGATGTGCACTAGAGATACGTTCGGTAACCAGCTAATAGGTAGCATAGTTTAGGTTAGCAATAATAGCGGCCGCATATTTTCGTAGGTATATAGTTAAAAATTGAACCTGCTAAAAGAAGTACTCATAAAGTAAGCTTTTCACCGCGGATGAATCCATGTTTGACCATTTTCCAGAAAATAATAAAAAAAAACAAATATATTGATTATCGAAGTTTTTGTGGCTTATTACACATTAACTCTATCTCCAATCTGTTTTTAAGTCCACTGCTTGGTTCGCAAGGTTTGAAATAAATGAAAAGCAAGAGGGCCGTAGCGTAGAGAAGTGGGCAGCATACTAGAACAAATGGAGAGCTCCATGTGTCAAGTGTTCCGTTAAACACGAAAGGAAGCGCAGTGGGACACCTATTGATAGTCCGTATCGATTCACGGAAAATTTCCATCCGACGCAGCTGTTTCAACCGAAGCTCTTGGGCGCAGACGGTATGAGATGGGTAGTAGTGGTTTGTTTACATTGTCCAATAGTGCCTCTTAGAAAGAAAATAGTTAATAGCGTCGTAGATTCACCTTAATACCTTCATTCGAGGGGAGAGAAGTTGTAAGCGATGGATCTGGATGTAGTAAATTTAGCGATTGCTGCCAGATTGTCAATTATTATGGCAACAGCCACGATCTCGCGGCAGAAACCTACAAGGAGACGGAATGTCTGGACAAGACCCTGGTAAGAGAGGACTAGCGGTCGAAAGATAATACTTAGCTTCGTTCAAGATGATCTTTTAATGGAGAACCGTGAGGTCCACCGCAATTTGTTAAGGAATACTGAGGATAGCTTCAATACATTTAATCATAAACATCAGCACACATGATTATGAAAGCTCATAAATGACTATGAGAGAAGCAATAGCGTATTCCCAGTTTTCTTTACTCTACTTGCAAATTATCGACTCTGTAGTCTCAAAACGGAATTATTACAAAGGTAAGATTATATCAACTAACAATTGTAAAAGATACCGAGGAATAAAATTACTAGTATTATAAACTCAAGTTCATCAGGCTTCATTTTTGGAAGTTGTATGTATCCTTATCATTAAAATTCTTGACGTAGTTTTCCTCTGTACTCTTAGACACTGTGTATTTGCACCCAACGATATTTAAAAGGTGCCTGTGAAAAGTACACTCAAGTGAATCCTAAAAAACTGGAGTTTTTAAAAATGCTAGTATGGCAGTTCAGTTGAAATTGATTTTGATATGTACTCTTATACCCTGATATATTCGTTCCTGACGATACCGTATCACTCTATCTATCGTACCAATTAAAGCTCAGTGCAAAAGTGCGCCGTGCGTTTTAATAAATTGGACAAGACATGGAATTATATTCATGATTGCTCTAACTACAGGAGATATCGCGTGAGCAAACGAAATACTTAACCTTCAGTACTACCTTCTGCCAACGGTATCGGCGAGAAATATAGAGGTTAATTTAATAAAATGTATCATTTTAGGAAAAAAGTTATGATGTTAATGCTTTAGATAGCGATTTGAAGTTTTAAAAACTGTCTTCAAATGGAATAAGTTAATAATGACTCTATTATTTTACATTAGCGGAAGGTACCCGTTGAAATTCAACGGGTGTGAAAAAAATTGAAATTATCATATAACAAAACTACAAAGCCTGAATAATACTGTAAGCGTGGTCATTTGAGGATCAAATCTCTGGTTGTAAAGAAAATATTGTTGATTTCAGAGAAAAATGTGAGATTGAAGAAAAATGAGAGAAAAATGAGATATCAGCTAAAAACATGATTTTCATACATATACGAAAGGTAAAAGAAAATCGATTGAAAGAATTAGAAACTTCATTTAGTCAGTCATCCGATAAATAATATCCCAGCCTTCTATCCTGCGTCAAAGTACTTTTTAAAAGCAAAAAAATAAACCATTGCACCGTACCCAATGCTTAGCGTGGACCACCAGGAAGGGGGGGAGACCTGAGGGCTTTTTAATATAGCCTAAGTTACAACCAGATATATTTTCTATCTATATGCTAAATTTCAGCTCGATCGGTTCAGTAGTTTTTGCGTGATGGAGCAACAGACAGACACCATTACATTTTTAGATGTTAGCAAGGATCATCCGAAAAATAGATGTAACTCTTACAGCGTGATAAAGTTGAATAATACGTGTGAGCCGATTTATCGGAAAGCCACACTTTCCGCCTTGAATGTAAAGGCCGATATATTGGCCCGTCGCACTAAGACGGTTAAACACAAGCTCACATACCCGAGCAGGGATTCGAACGCTTGGCCTCCAGGTGGCTAGGCCGGCTCGCTTCCCACCCAACTTACCGAGGTCAGCATTCGTGGTTCGTTTTCAAAAGGATGGTCGAGAGAGTTGCTCAACGCTTGCCTCCAAGTGGAGACATCATGTTAAATGTGCTCAAGGACCAAGCAACGTATCGATTGAGATGCACGGCTGAACGAGAGATAGTGCACGAATTCCGGATGACCTTCGCGAGTCTATTGGAGGGAAAAAAATACCAATTCCATTCCTTCACCACGGCCAATTTTGTTTCCAGCTATCGACCCATAGACGGGAGGCCACCAACGAAGCTCGGCAAAGCTATACTCAATTCGACGAATGCATGATGAATCCCACCATTTTGGTCGAACCCCGGAATACAAAACTAAGCTGGACATGTGGTTTTCGCCCATATCTCGTCAAAGACTTCCCCAAAGCTGGCTTCCGTGGAAATATCCAGGATATATTATGCAGAGAATTCCCTCGTTTTTAACTCATTACAGCATAACACTGGACGACAAATTTTACTTTCCTTTCATCGTAAAATGAAGGAAAATCAATGGTATAATGAATCTGATTTGCTTTAGCAGTAAGGGCATTGAATTTAAATGTTTTTATGCCTTTTTTCAATATTTTTGCCCTATCTTTGATCTGAACGGCATATGAAATTTATCTCTAGTGTAGGTAGCACGATGGCGCCCAATTACACTAGAAAAAGCATAGCCGATCCATCGAGGAGCGAAAGAGAAATTTTCATATCATAATCTTTTGAGAAAATTGCTACTTTTTGGTATTTTTTTAAATTTTCCTGTAAAAATACGTTTACACTATTTTAAAATGTAAATGAATGGGTGAAATACGTTTTAATTGACTGTTATTAATGTATTTTAAACGGAAAAGTTTCAAATCTATGGACTATACTGCCTAATACCGCCTGATTACGTTGAAACAACAATGTAACTTTAGCGTCTAGAAAAACATTGCCGCTTGATTACGTTGAAACAACAAAGAAACTTTAGCGCCTAGAAAAACACTGCATGCGACATTCAAAGATTTCAATACATGATCCTCAATGTTAAAATCAACAACCAGTGTGACTGTTTTTCACTAATTTAATCAAGTAGTAAAGGAAGAATCATTGCTAATGTGGTGGGAGTTGTATCGAGCTTCATGTCGATGCAAGAACTACACTACTACAGTTTATTTTACCATTAGAAAATATTAAATCCTTACTATAAGCTGGCCATGGAAAGCACATGATATATCGTCGTTGAAACCTCGAGGAAACATAAAAAATAAGCATGTATTGTTCTGTGATACTAAAGGCCCAGTTTCATCACGTTGGGCTAAATATTTTCTCAGTAAATAAAGCTAAGTTGATACCTTTGCGCAGAGATTACGCACAATTCAAGAAATTGAGAGTTTCATGTAGATCATATTCAAAATCCGTACTCTTGGTTAACCTTACATAATAAAAAAGGCTGCATCATCTTAAGAGAAACTTTAACCAAATTTAAAAACTGGTTTTTGGTAAATTTATAGCCAACTTCGTTCTTAGCATTGTGACGGTGCTATAAGTATTTATCTGCATCATAATCAGCATCTATTTGCAAGCATCAAGCCACGCATTGCTTAGAAATGGAACATCTTGGTTCCTCAAATCTCCAAAACCTTGGTTGGTGATTCTCTAATTTAACCTACCTTTAACCTTCATCAATCTTAGATTACACCACATTTCCATCAATAAAAATCACTTTCGCTCAGCTACCATTATTGTGCAGGCTTCACCGCCATCTAAAACGACATTCCAACAAGTTTTGACAAAGTGTTTCCTAATTTTTTAGCTTAAAAGATACAAGCACTAATTACCCTCCACTTCTAGTAGAACGATTTATCAGCAACAAGGATAAAAATAGACTCAGAAATTTCAGCCACTAAAGTTTTACAGGAAACCTGCACGGTATCTATAATTCAAATTATAATCAAAGGTCAGAAATTACCAAATACCATTCTTAATTATAAGCTCAGGTCACTATGTTACGTCACCTACAATTGGTTTTATTTATCGGGAGATTTAATCCGCTTGAGTCCCTCTTTCGGGTTACATTCTTTGTCCCCTTAACTGCGGAAAGAGAAATGGTTTATCTCTCACCATACGACCATACTTCTGTTTCCAACAGCCTGCGGCTGAGTCTCCGGATGGGGCTAGCAACACACATTTCAGCTTAGTAGTTCGGGAAAACCACACTCAACTCTCTCGCAGGAATATCTGTGCTCTCGAGGCAACGCTCAGGAAAACAATTCATCGCGGGAATTAAAGGAAGAGGTTCCCGCATACTTTGACGATCAAAAAAACGAAACCGTAAGGAATGATACATAGGTTTCGGAACTTGGGATTTGGAATGGGAGAAAGGAAAAGGGATTGGAAGTGAGAGGGACGCCAGGATCAGGGGTATGGAGAAAAAAAGGGTCGAGGGTTTAACACGAAGGGAACATGCAGCCAGAGCAGGTCGCCCGAAAGGTTATGCATACGCTTCGCACCAGCGCTCTGCCGGTTGCGTGGATTTAGGCGAGCATATCAGAATCGGGGCGGGGGCATTTGACCGAGCGATAAGCGTAGGCAGAGAAAGGCGATGGTTACATCTCAATCTACATACAAATTCTGCAAGACACCGCAGAGGCTTGTGGGAAGGGGGTTTTAGGACACCACGCATGAAAAGGGAGGGAGTAGATATGAAGACAGAGGTGAATTGTATGTTTAATAATAATTTGTTCCAAAGCATCCACCTTTAAACTTTCGGTAGAATATGTACAATTTCTGGATTTGCAGTCTCTTATAAGATTAATTTCATGTAGAGGTTTGGAAAATTGGCAAATATGTAGGCTAATATGAAAATCTTCTGCAAATGACGCCTGATGTCAAGTTTACCCTGCAGAATCCATTTAAAGATGGTTTGTACTTCTCCACAGTTATTTATTGAGTACAACGCGCTACGCAGCGTGCTCCATCGTCAGGCACCTTGTGTATGCATTACTTTGTGCCGAGATTAGTTTTGTTCATGCCAAGAGGCCTTCTCATATTTAAATATGTTTAAATTTTACATGTATTTTATTTGTGTTATAAAGCGCAACTGGTTATAACAATTGCAGTGAATCCGCCTGAGGGTGAAACCACTCTCCCAAGTTTGGTATCTATCTTTTAGCTATCTTCGGAAAAATCCCTTTCCCAGAGAAATAGGTAGTCCACAGGAAACATCCGCTGAATACTCTGATAATAATGCACATCTTCAGTTAGTAGATCTCGAAGTAACGTAGCACGTGCGCCTACTTCTTCTGATTTTTATCCAATGAAGTTCCCATACTCCCATGAAGTTCCCATGTTTCGTCACCATTTTTCTTCTTTATCGTTGAGGCAACAACTACTGCAGCAGCTAATTGTCGGTCACTAGACATGCTCTTCCACCGATAACGCTGGCTTAAGCTGTAGTCAAGGTAAACAGCCGATCAAGAATTCTCAGTAAAGCTGCTCTAAATATTCGGATAGGGAGTCTCGCAAAAGTAAAATTTCACTCTAGTGTTAACAGTCTCTCCATTAAGTCTCGATAGAGCAAGTAATCTCTCTCTAAATTTTGCTCTGCAGTGTACACGTACAATAAGGATGTGTAGAATGAAGGAATTTTAGTACCTATGTCAGCTCGGCCGTTAATCTGTTTCATTACGTCGCGTCAGTAAATTACAGAGGTAAAGCACGTTGCCAAAATAATATCCTCAGCCTCGCACTGAAACTCGTATGATTTGAATTTTGCAAGCAATTTCAGCCGAGCATGTAAACTCCAATGGATCTCAAACAAGTCCTACAGTCAGCTGCGCGATGCACTCTGTTCGCCTGTAGCAATTTTAAACGAATCTTTCATTCTGGTCTTCAGTAAATTCAAATTTATTGCGCGTTTACCACAAATTCAGCAACAAAACTTATTGTGAACTGTTGTTTACTAGTTTCTCTCCGCTAAAGTTTCTTCCTGTTTGTCCACATAGGATGTTTTCATCCCAGATTAGGGATTATCTCGTTTCGTACTCGCATTAGTCGTATAGTTGTATCATCTTTCAACCATAGACTTTCAACAACTGACCTCCTAGCTGGCGAAAGAGCTCGAATAAGGTTTCCCATCGATGAGGTTTACATTCTTCGACCGAAGATTACGGAAGTGTGTTTCGCGGTGCTCGCTTCTGCCGTTAGTTTATTTTTTCTCTTCAGGCTAAAAAAAATAATCGCGTTTGTTAACGCTCTTGGCCGTGAAATACAGAGAGTTGAAAATGACCGCAGACTTGACTAAACTTACAACAAAACGATTCCTCATCTTCCAGCCGAAGATCATTAATTTCAATCAATATTAAAACCAATATACACCTTGCATCTCATTCGTCACGCGAGACTGTCACGAGATCGCAATTCAAAGCCTAAGGCACGAGAAAAAATTAATGAAATCGTAAAAAGTGTCGATATTAGCACATGATAGTGCTGAAGTCTTCTAACAAAAATCGATACCAATGCTATACGCTGGTATTCCATGTTTTAAGCTAGATGAAATACAATTTTGCTTTATTTATTATTTTTCACGATTGATGCAAAAGGAAATGAAATAAAAAAAGAAAATAGAAAGCTAATTGTAATATATGCTTTTTATAAGGATTTTTCGTTCAAAAGCAGCAGTGAATTTACTACATTGATGGCAGCCTCCTCTCTGGCCTGTGGCCTTTGAGGAAACATAAAACTCAAAATTATTTGTAAAAATATCTAATACACAATTAAATACATATAATTGATATTTGTAGCTGATGACGAGTACCTACCAATTGTTACATAAAGAAGAGATTGTGAAGAGCTTGACATGGAGCACTGCGTTGCGTGGGGCAGAAACCATTACTATGTGAAAGCAGGACGTGAAAAAGTATAAGGAGTTCGAGATGTGGGTGTGAAGGAGTATTTAGAACGGACAGGAAAGAAGACAAACGAGGAAGAGCTTGCTATGGTGGGAGAGGAAAGGAAACTTATGGGTGAGACGGGAAGTGGCAAGGTACATAGGTGGCTGCAGGGGGCAATGAGGGGTGAATGTTTACCTAAGGCTGTAATAAAGGGGAGAAGTTGGGTTAGCGGGGAAGGGGGGATAGAAAAAAGGTTTCATATTAGTAAGAATAAAATAAAAATAGTAAAATCCACACTGTTTTACTGAAACCCAACCATGGTTTCGACACTTAATTACATTATCAAGGTCTTTTTTCAAGGATTTTACTAATGTTATTTCATTCATACCATTACGGATATACCATATTTCCACAAAGTTACGCTTGAAACTCTTTCATACGAAAAGAGATTTAATGGACGGGATGAAGAAGGGTAGGAAGTATGCTAAGATGAAGTATAAAATATTGGTAGGCAGATCCCCAAACACGTAAAAATCTAGAGGATTTTTATTTACTTCCTTCCATTGAAAACCTACCTTAACCGATAGATCCCATTAATAATTATTATTATTTCTATTCTTTTGTACAAGGAGATACGCTGTGTAAAAACACCCAAATACTATCAAACACATAAATTTCTTAATACAAATTTAAGGTTAATTCATCAACGAATACTGGTTATGACAACATTAAAAAGTTATTCTAAATCAAACACGGATGTACAACGTACCATCTTATTTTGTATATCAATATTTTTGTATAATTATTCACTTTATTAACATTTCTTTACGTACTGTACTTATTCGTTCGTCTAATTTATATTACGTTTGGTGCAAATCAGTCCACAGCTATATCTTTGGTTGATGTCAGCCTAAACACATGCTATTTGCCTAACGGGCCGTCGTAAATGCCCTGAAATATAAATACGAAAAGTTTATTCTTGATGTATTGAAGAATAGGATATCATTATGAAACATTATTATCATAATTACTAGAGGAAGACAATCTCAGACAAAAATATACTCACGCTAAGTATTTTCTCTTGCGTGAAGATTAAATCAGAGCGGTGGTCGGTCATGATTGCGACTAATGTTCGCGTCGTGAAGTGGTGCTCGAAGATAATACCGTAACATACTGCTGCCAAGTTATTTCCCAGTACACGCGTGTGTCGCCGGCCCCCCAATTTCCTTTCGTCATCGACCTTCGTCCCAACTGAACCCCATCCCCGTATCCCAGACTACGAAAAGACACGCCGAACCCTCCCTCTTACCTTTCCACTCGAAAGGAAAGGAGTGTGGGAGGAATGGGGGGTCCTTATTTATAGTCACGCGCCAACCGCTCCAACGCAACCACAGATGAGAACACACGCATGGTTGGCTCACGCGGAACTTAAAGGACATGTCGTATCTTAAGGAGGATCCACCGAGAAAGGCCATAAACGTAACTTTATTCATATTCTGGAATCATATAGAGAAAATTGTCCTCCATTTGATATGAAAAACAGATTGTTTACTTTCGGTGCAATTATTCTCGCTAATTAAGCTTGAAATAACGTGGTATTCAACGGGAGGATGGGGAAACACGCAGAACAATACTATTTTTCTAATCAAATCAAACGATTGTGGTGTCACGTTGTTGAACGGCGAGAAGGAATTATTCATAATAATAACAATGTACAGTTGCACTCTGTTTTAATACTGTCTACCGGTTTCGACGTCTATAGCGTCAATTTCAAGTCACACAGTCATGAAAATTACGTTTTTGTCATAGGTTACTCATTATTTTTCTATCTAATAAAATGACGTTTTCATGGATAATTATCTTTAAGAAGCAAACAGTTCCGGAAAATCGATTGAAAGTAAAATAAATGCAACACACCGCCTTATTTTTTTCATTATTGACTGTGAAAATTGAAGTAAAAGGGTAGTAATGCTATTGAAGTGGCGCTGCAGTCAGAGCCTATGGCTATAATAAACGGTTAATTTAAATGTATTCATGGAATAATTTAAATTTTCATGCATACATTTTGGTTGTCAATAGGAAACCCATTTCAACAGTGAACGGAGGATTTTTTTGAACCACATAATACATGAATTTTTTTATTTGGAATTAGTTTTGACTCACAGGGTCAGGCCAGAGCCACCTCAAGGCAGCTGGAGGGAATTATTATTTAATCTAGAAATCAATTAATTTAATCTAATTTTAAAGACAAATATCACACCCTTCCAAAGATATCAAAATATCACCCCTTTACCGAACTACATCCAGAGATTTTATACGAATAATACCGTCCTTTTACATGGTAAGCAATGTGTATGACCCCAGAGGATATTATTTTAAAAATGAGAAATTTGAACACCTTGATCTCGTAAAAAATAAACCAGTATGGTTTGCGTATTTTCTAAACTTTAAAAAAATATAAATCATACTGTCACCGCAGTAATTTCTTTAGGATCACAAAAAACCTTCCGTTTAGGAGTTTCAAACGTACCGCGTAAAAAAACGAGTCAAGTTGAACACTTGTAAAAATATTTTTATTTTAATTCTTAGAATTTTGGTCATAAAAAAGTACTCAATTGAACCATGAATAATGTAACATTTAATTCATGCTTCCGACAGCAATTGATATTAAAACCTATATTTCAAATTTGGACTCAATTATGACGAGGGAACTACCTCGCTCAAACTACCTAAAGGAAAATCGTGAACGCCCATAGACTCGGAATTTCGACTGCATTAACTTTACGTCACTAAATTTTCTTCAAACCCTCTTCGAGTAAACTGCACACACAAATAGACACACATCTTCACGTGTGAATACCTCCCTTTCTTCTCTTCACCCTCTCCGACCCGTTCCAATCCCTTCCCATCATTTTGGGTGACATGACTAAGTCGCAGTAGCAGAGAAGAGCTCCACTTGGCACCCGGCCATCCAAAAGAGGCCTATTCATTCCGATTCTCCCCGCCGCGTAACCATTAATGGGTAGCTGTGTGGGGTAGGAGAGAGTCAGATGGGGGAAATCTACGAGGGGAAGGCCTTAGGATGTGGGTACGTGTTTGGAGGATGAATAAAAAAGGAAGGAGACGCGGGGAAAGAAGAATGCAGAGAGGCAGCTTCTCACGCTCTTTTTGGTCCCTCCAGCTTATTCTCCTCCGCCGTTAGGCAGACGCTAGGGTAAATCTCTCATTTTAGGTGGCACTGTCTTACTATGGTTACCAGTAAATACGAAGCTACATATTTTTATTTTGTTGCTTGTAGTTTTCATAATGAAAAATAATGTCGTTAATATGTATTATCAGAACAGACTAGAAGCCTTAGAAATCTGATGCTGGACTAGGATGCTGAAGATAAAGTGGACGGAAAAAATAAGAAATAATGAAGTTTATAATGAAGTGTAGAGAAGAGTGGAAGAGGAAAGGACCATATGGCACACCACAGAGAAAAGAAGAACCAGATAGATTGGACACACCCTACGAAATGACACCTAACTGGGAAGAAAGGAATTAGAGTCTGCATTTGACCAGCAGGGTTTCCTATAAAGGGGGAAGGAACCATTATCTTCAACTTCAAAATGCGAAAACCGTTATTTATATAAACATTATAGCTCTTCGTAAATCTGGGTCTCATTTTATATGGGGTTCTGCCATTGGTTGCGTAAAAACAGTACTCTAGACGAGAAAATACAAGTGAAAAAATTCGGGTGAAGTGTGGCTTTCTATGGATGGAAAACATGGACTATTGGAAAAGTCACCAGAAAAGACTAGAAGCCTTCGAAACCAGGTGCTGGAGGAGGATGATAAAATGGACGGAAAAAATAAAAAAATGATGAAGTGTATAGAAGAGTGGAAGAGGAAAGGACCATATGGAACACCACACAAAAAAGAAAAACCAGATGGATTGGATGCACGTTGAGACGCAATAGATTTGTGAAGAACATAATTGAGGGTTAAATAGAGGGAAAAGTCCCCAGAGGAAGACCCAGGAATAAGTTCATGGACCAAATGAAGAGGAAAGTACATAGGAAGAGATAAAAGGGGGTAAGGGAACTAGTAATAGATAGGAAAGGGTGGAGGGCTGCAGTCGACCAATCTTAGGTTTGAACGACCAATGATAAATATGGATTAAGAAACAATTTAGCGCCAAAGTATCCCTAATTTGCTCAATCATCATTATTGGTCAAGTAGCCACTAGAAAAATTCGGCCTGGACCGGGAATCAAACCACGTACCTTTAGTTTGCTGGGACAATGCGCAGAACACTAAATTATTAGAATTAGACCACTACAAGAATTAGGGAGGCAGGAGAGCGTAGTGGTCTAGCGTAGTGGTCTGCGCATTAGTCCGGCAATCCAAAGGTCCGAGGTTCGATTGCCAATAGAGGCCGAATATTTCTCGTGGAAATTTCATCGTTGATCAACATTTATGTTTGAATATTTTATATCATCATTGGTCGTTCAATCCTAAGATTGGTTGACTGCAGACCTCCACCCTTCTCAATGTAATGCTAGTTCCCTTACCTCCTGGTATCTCTTCCTATGAACTTTCCTCTTCATTTGGTCCATGAACTTATTCCTAGGTCTTCCTCTGGGGACTTTTCTTTCTATTTTACCTTCAATTATGTTTTTCACAAAGTAATTTGGGTCCCAGGATGTGTCCAATCCATCTGGTCCTTCTTTTCTGTATAGTGTTCCATATGGTCCCTTCCTCTTCTACTCTCCTTAAAACTTCAACATTTCTAACTTTATCCGTTCAATTTATCTTCCGCATCCTCCTCCAACACCAGGTTTCTATGGCTTCTAGTCTGTTCTGGTCTGCTTTTCCAGGGGTCTATGCTTCTCATCCATAGAAAGTCATACTCCACACGATTATTTTCTCATGTTTTCTCGTTCAGTCTTACGCAACCAATCCCAGAAACCAATATAAAATAAGACCCCGAGTCACGAAGAGCTTAAGTGTTTACATAAATAACGGTTTGCGCAAGTAAAAGTGGGTAATAAAGGTTTTCCCTACCCCCTAGGAAACCGTGGTGGTCAAATGCAGAGACTAATTCCTTTCTTCCCGCTGTGAAGTCAATTCGTAGGGAGTGGGCTCTACCATAGTAAAATAACTTCTTTGCATGCCCACCATGTTTCGTCACCACTTTAGCACCTATGAATAACCCCAATATAATATACGTATACGAACTTTTTATGATTTTGTACACCATTTAGCATTAGCATTAATTACAGCGTTCTCTATAAGGAATATATAAGAAAAGAATTCGATAAAATTGCTGAAGACGGTATAAAAGATTAGTTGACGAAAAATTTAAAATTTGTACGTATTACCCACATGATAAATAGGAGCTGAAAAGGATACAAGTGATAAGTGTTGAGAGAAAAAGAAAAGTAGAAGAAAACAGAATCAAACAGAAAATAGTATAAAGAAAGTAGTAATGATGGTACAATCCACCTGTTCCCCTCCCATATATTCTCCTACGCATGAACGAATGAAGCTGGCTTCTCATTCAAATTCATTCCTTGGAAGACTTGGATGTTGATGAGGTGTTCTGTGCTGGCGCCAGGTCTCGCCAGTCCTTGACACTTTTTGCTCCGCTCCGTGAGGAAGATGGGTCGCCGAACAAGCATGCGGGGTTTCTCCCTTCTCTCGAGCTTAATCAAGTTTCGCCAGACCTTTTTTTTGTGTGCGTGAGCGTTTGATGGGACTCTGGAACCGTCCCACGCATAAGGGAAAGATCGTCGCCACCGTCTGACAAAGCTATATTTCGGATTTGCCTTCATATACGAGAGCGAAGCCTTGATAGTAACTTCTGCAGAGCAGAAATGTTTTGGAAGAAAGGAAAATGCAGAGTTGTCGAACGGTGACGAATATCAATATCAATTTAACTGTATCAGTCTGTATTAGGAGGAAGTTGTCTGCTTTTGGATTGGATTTTTTAGGGAGGCGACCGACAGCTAAGGTCATTTGCGCCATAGGGAATAGGTAGGGGAAGAAGGGTGGATAGAAATCCGGCGTCGGCATTAGCCTGCTGTTAACGAAAGGCGCCAAGGGGGTCACGGTTTTACGTCTCATCCGACAAACGGAGTACTGTACTTGAAGTGCCCTCCACAAGACACTCAAGTAGGGATCGGATTTCTTCTGAAAAAATCCTCCTCTGCAGGGATTTGAACCCTGGCCGCCCGTATGATTAGCCAGTACTCTAGCCACCACACCAACCTGATCTCCTTGTCTATATTTATGCTGAATAAAATACACTTGGTATTCTCCCACTGATTTATTTACTGGCACGATGCGTTTCGCCATACTGTGGCATAATCATTATTGTCATTGACATAATTATGCCACAGTGTGGTGAAACGCGTCGTGCCAGTAAATAAACCTGTGGGAGATTACCAAGTGTTTTTTATTCAGCATGAAGATCAATATCATCGATAAATGCACATATGAAATTTATACATCGTCTTCAAGTTTCATTTATTTTTGTGGATGCAAGTAAATCTCTCGCATTGACTGATGGCAGATGGGTACATAGAAAGTTACGTGAAGGAGAGGATTCTTACAATTGGAAAGGGAAAAACCTAATGGAATTACCCTTTCTGTATTTTAGACACCTAATTTACTTTCAACTTCACCCTCTTCCTTTGACCTCCGCAATCCACTCTCCTAAACTTAGCGCGGTGCTGGAAATGGTTGATTATGAGACCTAAAGGTGATTGCGTGAGACGTTTGACAACATCACTCTCCGTAAAGTTAATATAGTCAACTTGAAAACATCGCTCTCCGTAAAGCGCAGAGTAAATTAAATGTGGAACTCATAAGTATGCTCGTCAGCAACATGCAAAGATGAAAGTAAAAAATTCCATTCCATGGCTTGGTTTTTCGGTAATTTAATAATATTTTAAAACTAACATTTACGGCACTCGAACTTAATATAAAAATATTCACTTTATGCTCTGCACAGTTGCTGAACTTAAAACTTACAATTCGAAAATTGTCTCTATTACGCCCAGGAAAATATCTCGCTCCAACTACTTCAAGAAGGAACCTGCGCTTTGAAGTATTGATTTCTTATGATGTACAACATTTGCGGTAACGAGTTAATATAGGCTTACTACTGCCTATAATTTTTTAAAATTTCATGTAAATACTCATTCGGGTGAAATATAATAGAAAAAAAGCATTTAACTCAAGCTATAACTGCGTCACGAAAATCAGTTACTATATCGACCCCAGCCTCGAATGATATATCGCAGGATTTGATATTATGATTTTCTAACTAACTGAAGGAAGGGTATGGAAAGTAAAATCTTAAGGCTTAAAACAATCAGCAATGTATATTAAATGTCAAATTGTGGTTAACATTGAAAAATATATTTGGTTAACTGACTAAACAGCAGAAGTTTCCTCTTACAACGTTGCCACATTCAAAAACTCGTGTTATGCTACCGATGACCTAAGCTGAAAAAATATATGAGATGTCTCGATATGTAGTGCATGTTATATCAGTTTTTGAACAATATCATTCGGCGGATATTTAGATGAAAATGTTATTGGAGAGTTGCATTTGATATGCCATTAAGCAAATGTATTTCAGCGTTAAACTTCATCATTTTTGCGCCAAAATATCTTCGATAAATAACCAATAGGAATACATAGACGTAGGAATATTTTTACATAATTCAATAGTAGAAATCCTACTTTATGTTCTAATAACTGTGCCCGGCATGCTTTGCAATACCCTTTTTTCTTTCTAAGTAGGCACACATATACAAAGCAGACAAATGAATTTGAGACCTAGTCCAATTAATTCCTCGAACCAACACAGGAATTCGTAACGCACAAATGACGACATGAGTTTCCATTCCATGCTTATGCTGCGGTTTCCAAATACTAACGTTGGGTTTCAAACAAACTAACAGATCTATAAATTGAAGACGTTTTTTGTCTTCGCGGACTCGAACAGCAGATGATGTGCAGATGATACATTTCTCCTACCAACCCATTTACAATGCATGGTAAACCTTCATACGGGTAGAAGTGGAGGTTAGAAGGAATTATTTACTTACCACGGCTTCACTTGGATATTGGACGCACGGCGCATGCCCAGACTCCCCAACAGATAACTCCCCAACGTGTCATTTTCAAAGCGGGCGCGCGCGTAGTAGGACATTATGTTCGTCCGATATTTTGTGTGTTTGACGAAATAACCCACCAATTTTGTTTGTTATCGAAAGATAAGGGTTTAAGCTATTGTTAAATATATTTTTCAACCAAAAATAAGTTATTAAACATCGCTTATTTTAAGCGCCAAAGTAGCAACTTTTTCATCTTTCTGTTTTTGTTGCTCCATTGTGCCGTGGTTGCGTGCCACAAATTAAAGTTTATGTTCTTTAAGGACATTCCTGTGCCCTTGCTGTTCGAAAAAATTAAGTTTGACCATATTTTATTATTGATTTAGGAGATAATAGGCCCTAAACATGGATAAAATTTAAAAAAATAGGTAAACTTAAAGTCATCTAGGAGCTCAGAGTATAGGTATAGGAAGCCGAATGTTAATAGAAAACACAGGTTAATGTCTTAAAATAACAAAATGTCATTATATTTAAAATATGACAGCTAGATCGTCATTTATTGGAGATAAGAGTTTAGACCTGCGGCGCGCAATTTTGCGCTAATTTATGATATTTGAAGTTTCAAAACATTAACATTTATAATTACAGAAAACTAGTATTTGGAAAATTGTCATTCCTCATTATATTCTTGCTATGTGTTAAAGATCGTGAAAATCGGAGATGGTCGAGCCACAGCCTTGGTTGAGTTTGCGTGGAATCGCCCAACAATGAATTTAATAATTCATAAAACTTCGCGGCCGCGCTCACAACACTCTCCAAAGTTTCTTCGCAATCTGATGAATGGTATTGGAACGCATCGAAGATGAACAAAAAAACATTCATTTTTATACATTAGATATGTTAAAATTAAGGTAGGTTATCGTGCATGCCTGAGATAAAGGTTCCTACGTAACTATAAGCGATCTATCATCCACGCCTATTATTAAGTTGGGAATCTCGAATGCTCGTGTCCGAAACCATCGAGATACGCGTATCAACAAACTGAAGGGTCACATGCTTCGATCACGAGCGGTTCGATATAATTTCGCTCAGCCGGATACCTCACGCAACGAGGCCACGCAGCCTTCAAGATCCGAGCCGTTCCCACCGGCCTGACGTGACGTCCATTGGGGACCTCGTAAAGATTTATCTCGAAAAGGTACACAAAACACAACCTTCACGACCACCCCGCTTGGTGTGGGGGCGGAGGGACACGTGAATGAAAATAAAAAAATAACCTAAGGAGAAAAACTTCCGGAAATATTCCCCTTCGTCGTCACGAAGCACAATTCAAACGCGACGCATGAGCCGTGCTTTATGATGTTTGTATAACCTCGACAAAAACTAGAATTGTGACCTTTTTTGGCCGCCTCCTTGGCTGTCATAAAATTTGGGCCAATTTCGTTGGAGGGAAGCCACCATTCCGTGCACAACCAACCGTGGCATGGCTTACAAGAAAAAGGAGGAGCCATCAATTTTGGCGTGGGCCACCATTCATAGGAAAACTGACGTATAGTAACTTGAAGGTCATGCCCGTGAAGAAGTTAAATCATTTTTTTTAATTTTTCAGTTACACCAATGTCAAAAGGCAGGGAAGTGCCACCAAATAAAATAATCATACTGAAATTTGGGAAAATATAGGTACCCATCATGAAAACTCTCAGAAGATGAAGAGTCAAACCGATGAAGAAGTCCAATTAAGACTTGGCGAGAAAGAGAGCATTATGACAACTCTGAGATGAAGGAGAGAAAAAAGGACATTGGGCGATGATTTTTTAAAAGAATTTTTCGGTAAAAGACAGATTTTGTCGAAAGTCAGAGATTCTCATCCCTACACTTTCGAGGTCCCATCTATCCATCTATCTCTAGTATTTATTTTTTCGCCACTGCATGAGAACTACCCTTCTTCATCCCGTTCATAAAACCTATTCTCTTTCTTCCTCTTGCCCGACATCCTTCCCTCTATCACAGTCTTGAGCTACCTATCGCCATCTATTACATCCTACAGTCACCTACCCTGCCTATCCCGGATTTCATTCAGAAGTTTCCTTTCCTCGCCCACCATATTATAGTATGTAACATAATGGTTATGACCGTGGAGAAGTTTAACCAGTTTTTTTATTAGCCAGTTACACCAAAATCAAAAGGTAGGGCAGAACCACCATGATAAGAAGTCCTACTACGATTTGAGGAGAAAATAAAATGAAAACTCTCAGAAGATGAAGACACAATTTTTTTGGACACATTTTGCAACATAGACGGCTAATTGAAAACAATAATGGAATGAGAAATGTATGGGATCAATACCGTATTTACATTTGTATAGTGGTGCCTAGAGATGTTTTGGATCACAATCAATCGGGGATCTATTTCAATTTTGTAAAAAGTATTTATGCTCCGAAATATATACAGATATATATCTCTATTTGGTCCATCTTTTTGTTTTATTTTTTATTTATTTTGTTATTATTTAATTAATGGTCTTCCTTTGGGACTTTTCACTGTTTTACCTTCCATTATGTTCTTCAGAAACCCACTGTGCCTCAGTTTTAGTCAATCAATCAGGTTCTTCTTTACAGTGTACTGTTCCATATGGTCCTTTCCTATCCCACTCTAGTACAAACTTCACCAGTTCTAACTTTGTCCGTCAATTTGATCTTCAGCATCCTCCTTCAGCACAAGGTTTCGAAGGCTTCTATTCTTTTCTGGTCAGCTTTTCCAATGCTCAACGCTTCCGATCCATAGAGTACCACGCTCCACACGAATGTTTGCTCATACTGTTTCCTGGCTTGTAGTCCTATCTTCTTTGAGCACAGCAGTTGCCTTTTAAACATGAACGCCTTCTTAGCTAGAGATATTCTTCGTCTGGTATTCGTTGTACTTAACATCCGTTCGCACGCGATGGTAGGTACTTCCGAGATAGGTGAAGGAGTCTACTTGCTCTAATGTCTCTCCTCTACGTCATTTCTGCTTTTAGCTTCTCTCTTCCACATGTTACGATTTTAGTCTTTGGATTCTTTATCATTCATTCACGTCGCATTCTTAGAGAACATGGTCCATTGCCTTTGATGAAATTTGAAGATATTCACGCTTCCCTGTAATGATTGTGATAGCATACACAAAGCAGAGCATGTGTTTTTTTCTCCGTAAATCTTCATTCCACTCAATTTGATTTCTTGTGCTTCCTCATTGCCTCCTTCAAGCTTCGAAGGCCTCTATTCTTTTCTGGTCAGCTTTTGCAATGGTCAATGCTTCCGATCCATAGAGTACCACGCTTCACACGAATGTTTTCCCTTATTGCCTCTTCCTCCAAGTATATGTTTTTCAGTGCTGGTGAGTAGTTGCATCTCGTCTTACTCCTTAGTTAATTCTAGCAGCTATTTGTCTTCCGCCTCCCATTTGAATTGTGATGACTTGCTTCTTGTATAGTAGGTAGATTTTTCTCCACTCATTGTAACCCATTTCATGTTCCGAGATAGGTGAAGAAATCCGCTTGTTCTAATTTCTCTCCTCTCACAATACTCTTATTATGATTTATATTTTATTTATCCTGGGTTGGTTGGGACAGAACCGTCCCCTCTTCCCCAACCCAGTTTACATACACAGACACCCTTGTCCTGGGCAGATAGTATTCTACCCAGGCGGGACTCGAACCCGCGATCCTCGGATTAGCAGGCTAGGAATTTACCCCACCGCCACCGGGGCCGACTCCATACCAAATATCGTCTGACGCTATATATTTTGTATAGAAGTGGCGAAACTTCATGGCACTCGCCAAGAGGGCGCAAATACCACGTCACGCGGTAGAATTGAGAGAAAATTTCCGTCTTCACCGCTATTGGTCCACTGTTGACGTCTTCCGAGCTCAGCCGTCACGTAAGGATTCTAATCACGGTGCAAGGACTCGGCGAAGAGTGAGAGGAGGAGGGAAAAAAAGAACAAACGAGAAAGGCGCAGGCGAGCGAGGAGTACGAGAGATCCCATTCCTACCGCGTGTGCTTCGAGAGCGCGCTCGCCTTCACGGACACACAAGCCGTCCTCAAAATTCTATTTCCGACGAGTCGACGGATCCGACTTAATGTACACGACCGGCGAGTCCTTGTCTCTCTCTCTCTTCACATCTCTCTCCTCCCGTCACCGACTCTTCGGGCTTCTTCGGTTTCATTCCACGTTTTCGAATCTTATGTGACGCGCAGAGGGGTGGAGAAACATGGTGGCAGTCGCGCGGAAATGCTTTGGGTGCCTTCCATTCCCTCGAGTGCACAAATGACTCCGTAACACATCAGCGCACTTCCATACGTCCAGGGCAGTTCGATTTTGGATTTGCAGTGAAGAAACATGGTGGCAGTCGCGCATGAATATTATGGGTGCCTTCCATTCCATCTAATGCGGAAATCACTTCGCAACAGATCAACTCACTTTCTTACGTCCAGAGCAGTTCGATTCGGGATTTGCGGTGGAGAAACATGGTGGCGGTCGCGCAAAAATACTTGGGGTTCCTTCCATTCCCTCTATGCAAATCACTTCGCAGCAGATCAGTGCACTTAACTTCCATGCATCCAGTGTTGTTCGATTCGATATTTCCGATGCTCTATCGATGTTTAACATATGATATTTCTTAGCAACCATTCCCACCTCACGGCCACCATTAGGGAGGTTTCATCGCGACTGTGAGAGTCAAAAAAAATACTAAATTCCTATAGATTAAAAAAATAGTTTTAAAAAATCATGCATTTAGCTAATGAAAAGTGTTAACTATTGGAAACCAACATTAAGGCACAAAAGAGTCAATTATTCAAAGAATATTTTCATAATGAACATTTTTTATAGCGATAGACCCCGACCGCAGCGGCTTTTCAAAGAAATTACCACATTTTGACTTCAATTTTCGCAGTAATTAGGTATTAGCTAATGAATTAAGACATTAAGATGCCTCTTTTTCATTTTGAATTAATTTTTCACAACTTATCGCTTCTTAAAAACAATTTTCCACGATAATAACATTTATAAAAGATATAAAAATACTATTATTCCTTGTGATATGCCCATTCTCCTACTGTTAACCTTGTAATTTCAAATTCAATTTTTACTTCATTAGTCCAATCAATTGTTCTTACATTATAATTTCAACTGCAAATATTCGGCGCAAGTCGTCATTTTCAATGAAAATACACTGCCGAATCAACAAAATTGCTGGTAAATCTATGCCTATGGAGGATACACCAAAATAAGCAGATTAATGGTGTCTACGCACTGAAGGCCTACATCTAAGGAGGAAAATAATCGATATGACCTTGCCATGCGTCAAACAGACCCTGCGCTCTAGGTGGCGTACTTCAAAACAGATGGTGAGCTAAGCTGTTGAGCGCTAAACAACAAAAGAACATCGAAAGTTGCATTTATGATTGTTGTTAAGTTTTTCAATTTTCAGTTAAGGTGCTAAAAAATGAGGATTTGAATCAAAATGCATCAAGTTGCTTATCTATTTAGTTCACTCGGGGCGAAATCGAGGGGTCAGAGTTTAATTCACAGTTATGGAGAGCACATTTTTCGCTAGAAATTAAAAATATTAGCGTGAACATCAGTAGTTGGCGCTAAGTTACAGCGTGGCCAGTTGCAATGTTCTCTGAGAAAAGGGAGGAGAGAATTTTGCGATACTGAGTAAAGAATTCGAGGTTTTGTGGAGAAAATTAAAAGGATTTCCATATTTAGGCGTTTCGGAGTTTTGTGTTTGAAAATTTCATAGATGAGTGTTTTGACCAATTCTGTGGACTCTGCAGAGGACAGACTGCAAGATTAGGCTCGCGAATACCAGTCTGACACAAACTTAAAGCGTGTAAGAATGTAATTTGTTTCGTAATTTCTCTTATTTTCAAATCAATTTTTAATCATAATACTAAGTACGTTTCCACACCACTACTTTTGGACGACGAAGAGGTGAATAGCTCAGTGGAAACCTGGCTCCGTAACCAGAGTGAGGCCTGGTACCTACAGGGCACACACGCCCTAGTAAATCGCTGGAGGAAGGCAATAGAACTTGAAGGAGATTATGGGGAAAAATAGAAAGAGTAGATTAAACATCATTCTTTCATTTGTGTGAATTTCATTTTTGTAAAATGAATAGTATTTCATAAAAATAACATATTTATTTCAACACGAAAAGTATTGAACAGGTCCGGCTAAGCTATTTATATATGGCTTGTCAGCAGGTTCCTATTTGAACACAAACACCCATGCCATGAGTGGTGATAATCACACCCAGGCAGGACCGGAACCCTCAGCTTATCAGTCGAGGACTTAACATCATCGCCACCGGGGCCGGCGATAGCACCATTTTACCCGTTAAAACCTAGGTTGGAACAATAAATACAGTAGGTAGCGGGAATGACAATGATTCGAGGAGTACAGTTTATCCATTACTATATAGTTGTAGTTTTACTAGTTAAGGCAATTGTTTAATTTTTTACTATTCCTTTCAATAAAGATGAATATCACTTTTTGTTCCACCCTCGTAAATACGCGGAACTTAGACATAAGATGGATGATAATTCATTAATGATTGGACACATATATCCAGGAAAAAAATAATTATAGTTACAATAAGTAAATCGATGAAAAAGGCTTCTCCTGAGTCCCCCGGCTGTCCGTCCACTTTTCATCTGCGGCGTTGGAAACCCCTTCGTGGCCCCGAGATGAGTTTTTTTTTCTCTCCGATCCGTTGAATAATTGACGCTAACGAAACGAAGGCTGCCGATCGCCCATCCTGGACTGGCTTTGATTCAGACCGGGGAATTGGCCTCTCGTGACCGCATGATTGTCGGACACCTACTAATCACCTTCGCCTTGGAGATCCTCTCTGATCACGACGGAAGGCGGGACTGCTTTTGGAGGCAACGCTCCGTCGACGTGCTAAAATACCCGCAAACACGTTCTCGCCCCTCGCCAATCCACGCTCTTGTTTTTTTTAAAGAAAAATAAAAATGGAAATGCATAGTATTCATATATACTCCTTTTGTATTTTAACATATTCAGGCGAGATATCGTGGAAGTTCGTCAGATCATCAGAGAATTTTTTATATATTATTAATATTTATTAATTATGTTAATAAATATAATTGATTATTATATACCGTTATTATTAATTATTATATACCCATGTTTTTCCCGATATTTCCTTGTTTTTTCCGTTTACCTACTACTTACCCCGACCTTACTTCTGTTCCCCACTCACCCTTTTCTTCAAACATGTTAGATGTATATATGTGATATGCCCGGTGCTTAATGTGTGTTGTGCCTCTGAGAGCTGAAACACGTCGTAGTCATCAAAATATCCTGTAGAAAAGTGCAATTGTCGTGTCTGTTATAATACAGGATGATTCAAAAGTCTTGTTATGATTAGGGAAAATCAGAACTTTTTGTTTTTCAACATAGATACATGAAACAAAGATGAAAAAATTTCTGGGATGAATTCTCCTATCGTGAATATGTGTGCCGTGCTTCAAATAGAGGTCACAGTGGACATTTGTAGCAATAACAAACAAAACTTGACGTATTCGGTAACATTTTCATTATTGTTTCATGTATCTATGTTGAAAAAAAAAGTTCTGATTTTCCGTAAACATAACAAGACTTTTGAATCACCCTGTATACCAACTTTAAAAATTTCAAGCGAGGTTTCAACGTGTAACCATCATTTTCAAGTAAGTTTGACTTTTAAAACCTCACCGTTACCCGTTAAAACCTAGGTTGGAACAATAAATACATGTAGTAATGGAAATGATCATGGTTAAAGGATGATAGTTTGATTTTTTCCTTTGCATAAATAAGGTCTAAACTTTGCGAGCTGGACTTTAAATTAAAGGTCATCTCGTCGTCATAACTAAGGATTTTACATACTTACCTGGATCATTTGGGGTCTTATGTTTGGGACCCTGGACATAAAGAGTTAACCAAAAAAATAAATAAAATACAAAGGAAAGCAGCGCGCTTTGTTAAAAACTGCTACAAGCGAACATAAAGTGTCTCACAACTTTTAAAGGGATTAAGGTGGGAGTCCCTAGAGACTCGGAGGCTGCACGCTAGGCTTAGTTTGCTTGAGAAATTCATAACCGGTATTTTTCAGAGCGACACAGAGAATATTATATTGACTCCTCACTTAATCTCTAGGTCTGACAGGTGCGATAAAATTAGAGAGATTCACTGCCGAACAGATAGGAACAAAAACTCGTTCTTTCTGCGCACAATAAGCGGCCACAATAAAAACTGAGCTCCTCTAAATACACTCCCATAATACATGTCACCATTTCACCTCCCAAAAACTTAAATCTTTACACGGCTGGTGACATAACACCCCATGCCACACGCCCAGGCGGCGGCTCGCAGGGTAGTATGTAGATGTAGATGATTGTGAAAGAAGACTTTTAAATCTAGGTTAATGAGCTTTTATTTACTATTAAAATTTATTTTGGCACTTTGTGGTCATATGTATGTCTACCAGAAAGACTGTATCCATACCATTATGTCTAGCTGCCGTTCAATAATGATTTTCCATGGACGTCCTACTACGTCCATTGTCCTAATCATAAAATATAGGAGGGCGTACCATTACGTCCATGGTACGACTTCAGTATTCGGCACGCTATTCGATATTCAAGCGCTAATTCTATTTACACATGTTTTTTTCGTATTTTGTACTGTCTTCAGTTTTCGGCGTGAAAATATTTGCTAGAAGCCATTTTAGGTAAGGTGTGATTACACGTTTAGAGGAAGATCAATACGCATGCCATCGAATTATTTCTAAGTATATGCCATGCACTATTAAAACACCAGTGATTCGCCAAAAAACCAAACTGAGGAGATGCAATCTTTTTGCAATTTTCATCTACAACTACATACTACCCTGCGAGCCACCGCATGGGCGTGTTGTAGGGCGTGTTAGGACACCAGCCGTGTAAACATGTAAGGAATAAGGTTTTGGGAGGTGAAATGTTTACGTGTATTATGGGAGTGTATTCAGTGGAGCTCAGTTTTTATGGTGGTCGCTTATTGTGCGCGGAAAGAACGAGTTTCTGCACCTATCTTTCCGGCAATGTATCTCTCTTATTTTATCGCTTCTGTCGGACCTAGAGATGTAGTAAGGCGTCATGATAATATATTCTGGGCGTCACTCTGAACCACACCAGTTCTAAATTTCTCAAGCAAGCTAAGCCTAGCGTGTAGCCTCTAAGTCTCTAGGGGATCCCACCTTAATCCCTCAAAAAGTTGTTTAATGTTCTCTCGTAGCAATTTTTAACGAATCGAGCAGCTTCTCTCGGTATCTTCTCGGTATCGGATAATTTTTTGGGTTAAATCAAACTATTATCCATAGATATCACAAATGAGAACACGTTTGCGAATTTCACAAAAATCCGTACGTAACTCAAAGTCGCTACAAGCACCTTGAAGAGTATGTGCATTTGTTAGTACGTTCATCGCAAATTTGTCATTTGCTTAAGCTCAAGCAGAAAAATTAGGCTAAGGCTATTCAAAGACTGACGTTATACACGCTATACAAAGATCCGCTATCACGCCACTGATTTATCCTCTAGAATTTTGGTGTAACACTACTCTGGTTCCGATCGTATCCTCTTCAATGACGCTTCAACCTCGAAAGCTTGGACGCGTTCCATAAAAAGTTCTCATGGAATGATCGACTGGGATCTCATCAATTTCTCCCCTACGCCGTGACCAACCAGAGCCAAAAGGCTCGAGAGATTGAGAGGGGAAATTTTGTTTTTCGACGACTGTTATCTCATAGGGATTTGGACATGTGTATGAAGAGAGACGAGGACCGTGTACCATTCTGTGCGTGGAATAAATATCCTTGCCACGTGTGTCCATCTCCGTCCCTTTGATCACATCTAATCATCATCAGTCGTTCAATCGGAACTGAGTTGACCTCTGCCCGCGATTCTTGCCTATCCCTTTGCAAAATCTCTTTCGCTCATACAACGCTGCAAGCTTGATTCCCTCTTTATATAACATCAATTAAATATCGTTCACAATATACTATGATTATGTACTCATTTTATAAAACTGCTCATTTTTTTAAAAAACGAACAATGTCAGAGGTAACTTTGTGAAATTTCTCCATGATGGAAAAAGAAAAAACTTTGCAAAGTTCATCAGTAAGTTTTATTCACGAATCGGGTTTCGACAGTTTATGTCATCTTCAGGTGGAGCACCTGAAGATGACATAAAAGTTTGTTCTTTTTACATCATGCTCATTTTTTATAGAGTTAAAACATTTTCAAATTTTAATTTGCCCCTCCATCATGCTGAGTGATCTAAAGGTAACATATAGAAGAGTTTTTTGTCTCTGATTAGGTTTCTTTACGTCTATGTGTCTTTGTGAGATCAATTCTACAGCTAGGCAAAGATAATATCTCTCATTCGTAACTTTTAGTTTCTGATTCTCCGACGAGTGGGGAAACATGTGAAATGACTGAACATGGTGGACGAAAAAATCGGTGTGTGGAGAGTTATTATTTGTATCGACTCACATAGCCAAGGTGGAGCCTCCTTAACTCTGTTGTAGAGCGCCTATCTCCCTGGCCATCCTGAAAAATGATCCATAATATTATCACAAAATGACAACGCCAGCGTTCATACCCTTGTAAAATTTGTTACGTGAGACAACTACCCTTGAAATATCGAAGGAGGAAAAAGAGTTCACACGTTTCTCAAGAGTTCGAGGAAATCAAATTGTATTTTAGTCCACAATCGTGGCGGTTTAAGATGGGAACACGCGGGGGAAAACCGCAAGAGGAGAGCTCTATCTTCCTTCTATGCTCGAAAGGAAACCACAGACACTAACGCATTAATGTTATCGGACGCCTTTTCTTCCTAGGCAATGTCTTCCGTTCAAAACCGCCGAACTCTTTATCTTTTAAAAGATGGATAAGTCATACAACCGTGAAAGCGCAGAAAAACCACAGATATTATAAAAATACTACGACAAATACAAACTATCAATAAAGAAACTCAAAGATTTCACCATGGTTTACCACATACTAATTTAATTTCCGACTTAAAGGATAATACATGCATGGAACAAATGATAAAATTATTTGTGTTTTTTTTTCAAGGACATGAGCACAGCTCCGGCAATAGCTGATGGCCGAGCGTTACAGGAGAAAAGAATTCGTCAAATTGCATGACTTATTATCAACTAGAACTTTCCTCTTTTGTATTTTAGAGAACTTACCTATTTTTCATTTCACCTAATCGTTAGATCATCAGAATCATCCTCCAACACCATGTCTCGAGGACCTCTATTCTTTTCTGATCAGCTAGTCTTACTGTCCATGTTTTTAACCCATACGGTAAGATCCACATTAAGGTTTTGCATTATTGATTTCTTGTTCTAATCCTAGACCATTTGACGCCTAACGTGAAATATGATATGACATATGATATCCCATGTCATAGCTTATGATATGAACATAAAGGCCGTTACGACAGTCTCGTTACTGAAATGACCTCTGGCATCGACTGGGATGGGAATAGTATTCAGACTGTCGATTGAAAATTAGACTCAATCTTTTATGTATATTCAACACCAATTTCCTTTCCGACGAAGTTGTCAATATCTTACGAACTCCAACATACTATGGTAGACCAGGTCATGAACATAAAATTAAAGGAAATAGGCTGTAGACCAGACAGGTTTAAATGTCTTTTTCGTCACGATCGATAAGAGACCACAATAGCTGTCTAGGTGACTTTGAAGTAGGTTAGACAACAGGAAGTGTTGTTGATTGGTTGACTTCTTACCTAATGCTTGTTTTTAAATCTGCCACATAGTACTAACACCACGTTTCGCATGACCTCTGCATGACTCTAATATCTCGTTCAAGTAGTTGCATTACACATAAATTCAATAGTTTTTGTAGTGTCGATAGCACACCGATTGTTAGTGAATGTTGGTGAAAGTTACATGTATTCATGGTGACCGTTGGAGGTGACTCACCCCCTGCTAAACACCCTTGAGGTGGCTTGTGGGGTAATATGTGTATGCAGATGATTTCTTAACAACATAATATAAATAATTATAATATAAGATTCGGTAAATTTGGTCGATTTAATCGAATATTTTTACAATAAAAATAATAATAATAAGGCGTGTTATTGGGGCGAGATTGAGACTAAGGCAGTCCCTTCTTCCATCTAACCCTTCGTCAGAAAAATACATTGAATAAGAGTGTTATATTGATTGATGAATATTATTATATTGATGTTATATTATATTGATGATGAAATACATTGAATAATATTGAATAATAATAAGAGTGAAGAAAGATGTATACATTTGTGGGAAAAACGTAAGGATGTAAGGAGGCGATATGCTTGACGAAAAAACCTACTGCAGGAAAACACCCACACATGAAGGGGAGTGTGAAAAACCTCCAGAGACATACAGATGAATCTAATGTAACACCAACAAAAAACAATGAATGAAATACACAAGAAATGATAGTAATAATAAAAGGATAATTTATATGTAGCTGCAAAAATAAAAATAACTAAATGAGTAATGAGAGAATTAAAATAAATAAAAGGAAAGTAAAAATAAAAAATATAATAATGAACAAATAATATAAAGATCAATAAATTAATAAAATAAATATAACTTGAGAAAATAAAATAAAGGTGAATATAAGAGGGGTTAGTTTTCCAATTTCCAATTCAAGCTCGTAGTTAGTTTTCCAATGTGATAACCCCAATAAAATCCCGACGTTATTTTATAAACAAGTAGCTTATTTATTATTATAATTTAAAATGTATTTGGAGCATGGTAATAGGCCCGTTTTACACAGGCCACATATTTGCATAACCTGACGTATGTGCGAACGTGCACTTCAAATTGCGTCGTGTAAAGCAGTGAGTTGCAAGAACGCATGCACAAATGCATGAAGATGTGACGATAAAATAGCCTCTGCTCCAATTCAATTAGTATTGCACGCCAGATTGAGTAAAAAATTCAGTTTCAAGTTGTGAAATTTCATGCTCCATTTGCAACGGGTTTTCTACAGCAGTGAAGTGTTTCAGAGCGACACAGAGAATATTATCATGACGCCACACCACATCTCTCGGTCTGACAGAGGCGATAAAATAATAGAGATACATTGCCAAACAAATAGGTACAATAACTCGTTCTTTCCGCACACAATAGGCGACCACAATAAAAACTGAGCACCACTAAATACACTCCCATAATACACGTCATCATTTCTCTTCCCAAATCCTTATCCCTTACATCTTTACAAGGCTGGTGTCCTAACGCTCCCGGCCACACGTCCATGAGGCGGCTCGCAGGATATTATGTATATGTAGATGAAGTATGCGCAATGACAGCTGCAGATTCTAGAAGACTGGAACCGATGAAAATTGTAGCGTTACCGTAGAATTAATAAGATTGTATGATTTGAGAGATTCACGAAGTACAACTAATGGTCGGTTGCAAGAACATTAAGTTATGGAATCAATAGTTGCGAGATCCATGAAGTTATAGATCTCATAAAAATATTCGGGTGGTAGGAACGTATCTACTAGGTACATAACTCATTTACCAATAATAACGTCTTAGAATGTTTGATCTAATCTTTTACCGCCGGATAAAATTAACGAAAGCTTAGCGTATGCATAATTACTAATGCAGATAATAGTTAGATTAAATAAACTGGTCATTTCTCTAGTTTCAAAACAACTCTTTTATCAAGTAATTAAATCTCCAAGCGGTTCATTGCGGACCCGCTATCTTGGCTACTTGGAACTCATATCTCCAAACTATAACTTAGGAAACCAACTGATTTATCCAATGTTTCTGCAACACTTAATATGAATGGTAGAGAAGGTAGGTTTTGTAAAAACTCTGCGGAGCTTGGATCAGGCAATACACGACAAATATCTCATACGCTGCACGTCTAAATTCGTAATGAGGTGGCGAAGACAGTACCCATAGAACCCCCAGTCCGTAATACGAGGAAAACGACCATAATTTCAACTCCGACCCACATGTTTCTGCTTAATCACTTCCCTGCATAGCCCGCATCTCAGATGGATAGACCCACTTTCCTAAGTACCCGCCTCACGATCACAATTGGGGCACGGCGTTATCATTTCTCTCTTGTTTCCCAATTAGGCACACCGGATTTTTTTTCGGATCATATTGGTAACCACTTCGCGCGCGACATTATTCGATCTCGAAATAGAGAAATTGCGGTGAGAATCTGAAAGTTGAATGACCATTGAGGTTAAATACTCGATTCTTGCGCATAAACGACTGAAAAGCAGCGATTTAAAAATTTCACATTTCAGAGATTTGGTATAGGGTTTAGTGGCATTACGATTAGATTTCTGCAACCAGAAATAAGCCGTAATTCCACTAAACTCTAATAGGTTACGGGGCCAGTAATGTTTTTCGGCGTTTATTAATTGCGAAAGTAGGTTTAATATGTCGATTTGTTGCGAAGTATTCGGATCACGCGCTGTGTAAGCCGACCACGTTTTCTTGTGGCACGAAATCGCCGTTGATTCAAAATTTGCAAGAAAAAATTCTAGTTCCCTTTGTGAATGCTTTGGTGAATAAACGTGTTTTTCAGTATCCGTGGCGATCTGATTTCTGCAACCAGAAATAAGCCGTCATTCCACTAAACCCTAATGATTGGTTTTACCCGCACATCGAGGAAATCAGAACGCAATGAAGAACCAATACTTTGATATGGGAGGCGTATTTAGATATATCCCGGTACATGCGGAATATTATTCTAATGTAACGACACAGTTTTCAGCTAACACACTGCTACCAGTAGCTTTTATTTTCCTTACTCCTGTACCTCTATTTTTCTGATCAGTAGCAATTTTCAAAATCAGCATTTGTAATCAGAAGATGACACTTCGTGTCGAAAGTATTCTCTTGACCGTATTGAAACCTACTACAAGCAATAAATGCAATAATGCTCAGGAATTAATAAAACTTTGTATGTTTTACGTAGAATATCTATTGGACGACCGGTTTCGACTAATAGTCGACATCATCGATATTTCTAATATAATTTCTATATTTCTATCAATTTCTTTATTTCTAATCAGAACCAGAATAAGCTATGCAGGCTCAACAATTTCATTTATTCAATAGTTTCAGCCTTAACTATGTAAAACTTTTTCATAATGCTCGAAAATAAGCAAAACTTTCTAATTTTTATGTAGAATATTTTCTGGACGACCGGTTCCGTCGAATAGTCGACATCATCGATTTCTATATTTCTAAATCGAGTCGACACCTGATGATGTCGACTATTCGACGAAACCGGTCGTCCAGTAAATATTCTGCATAAAAATTAGATAGTTTTGTTTATTTTCGAGCATTATGGAAAAGTTTTACATAGTTAAGGCTGAAAGTATTGAATAAATGAAATTGTTGAACCTGCATAGCTTATTGTGATTCTGATTTAACTTAAGTTAATTTTGAAAACGTAAGAGGGGCTGGAGTAAGAACATTAAAATACATTTATGATTTGAATGAGAAGAATACTTCACGATTCCACTGCTGTAATCTTTTAAAGCCATGACGGCAGAAAAATATGGCAGGAAAAATATAAATTTAAAAGCTATTTAAAAGTATGGCGATAGACAAAGCAGCGTATTATGTATCCATTTACACCTCTCGGGAAATCGTTATGATTTAAATTATTCGCTTGCCGATGCACCAGTGCAATTTATCCCATTCCAACCGCAGTCAATTGATGGCTTTCGCAATAGCGTGACGAAGACATATCGAATGAAAAGACCACAAGAATAAACGTGTAATCGATTGAACGAGTACCACCATAGAAAATGTTACATACACAATGATATCATGCACAGAAAATTTTTGATAAATATTTCCCCAAAGAAACTATTGAAAAATATTTAGTTGATATGAGATTTATAGGGAAGCATTGAAGAAGTCAATAAAACAGGACCAGATTCGCACGCCTAACACCGAATAGTAAGCTATTTTGAAGTATCTATAAATTAAAATACGACAGAATCTCCCACAACCAATATAGGTCTTACAATAATCACTTCATCGAAAGTTATGTAGATGAATAATCAATGCAGCCGAAGTCCCACGATGACTACAATGATTGCTATGTTCACATTATTAACAATCACATAATCACTCCATATCGTTATACATATAGTGATTGTTCCAGATAACTACAGACCTGTATAAGTATAGCGATTTTAAAAACTTTCCCTAATAACTATACCTCGTGTAAATTTCTCGGGCTCGCCACCGGGTAAGAAATTCGCAGGCAGCCGGGTAAGAAGAATTTATTACCCGGTGGCGAGCCCGATAAATTTACACAAATGTTATTCGCCGGGGCAGTGTAAAATCATACATATCTATACGTATTTTTGAAGGGACAGGTCAGAATCTAGCATGAATGTTATAAGCTAATATGATGAAAATACAATTTTCAGGATGTAAAGTTTAAAGACGAAAAAACACAGCTTGGTGTTTTTTCCAAAACATTAAGATAATACAGTCGACAAAGGGCGATATAAAATACACTGAATTAATTGGCCTCATAAATTGGGGATAGAAGGATTAAATTTGCAATTCCACATTGTAAAAGATTAGCAAATAAATAAGTAGTAAATAAATAAGTAAATATATATTTTACAATGTGGAATTGCAAACTTAATCCTTCTATCCCTGATATTAAGGAATTCCACGGAGTGAGGTCTGAAACCATCGTTTACCTCATAAATTGGTTAAGAAAACCGTTAACTTGCTGTTAGCATATGGGTATTCACCCAAATAGTCAGCGACGCGTTCACAGAATCTTGAAAAATTATTTCAGGTGACTTTTCCTTTCGATAATTCCACTAACCTGCGTCAGCTGTGATTCAAGAGCTGTTTATTTGACCGAAATGAATATCTGGAAACGCTGCTCGATAGCAATGGGATAGGGTGAACGCCCTAGGTCTCAAAATGGCCCAGGGTATGCCGCAGTGGCGTCACAACAACAAAGCGGTCACCCCGCGAACCAAAGGCCGACAATACGTGGAGTTCCTCGACCGCGGAGTCTCACACTCGATGAATTCCTTGACCGAAGGCATTAGAATATATTTTGAATTTAAAAAAAAAAACAAATTAAAATCTAAATCGATTATAATTTTATCGACCACTTGTAACACATATAAGAACAAGATTCTTGAATTACGGTCACTTTTGTATTCCTCTCATCATCATAGCTAACGTTACATTAATTTTTTGGCATTGCCATGGCTTTGCAATACGACAAAGAAGATTTACAACCAGGCATGTAAAAATTTATCAGCTCAAATTTTGTGTCATTAGGAACGGAAGGAATGATGTTTAAATGTTATTAATCTAATAGTAGGTAAATCGCTTACGCCACAACTTTTACGATTATATCTTTGTAACTGCCTGGTTGTAAATCTACTTCATCTCATCGCAAAGTCCTGATGATCCAAAAAACTGATTGGAGAAACGTTGGCTATGAGAGAAATACTTAAGTGACCTCAATTTAAGTATCTTGTTCTTATAAAATATTATTTACAGAAAACGGAAATGATCCCATCCAGCATGAGTATCGTGATTTTTCGGAATTTCTACTGGAAAACGAAGACTCACTTTCAATGCTGTAGAGTCATATTAACACAAAAAAAGATAATTTTGCGAATTAGATTTTTGTAAATTTTTTATAAAGTATTTTGCACCGATAATCGATTGTCCATAGAGTCCGTCCAAGACAACTGCATAGCTTAAGTATACTGATTTGGCTTGAAAATAAATGAAAAGTAAACAATTTTTTACAGTGGTATATTTTAAACAAAGGCCAAAATCTTGGATTCTTCGGTTACGTCATTTCCTTCCCAAAATGATACCGGACGTGTTTACTGATTGGGTGACTGACTGACTGATTTCTAACAGCCATTTCCTTTTAATAATTTCCTCTATCATTCCCTATCCTTACAAACCACTCATGCTTCTCTTACACTCAAGCATCGAAAATGCAAGTTAACGCGATATTTCTTGTTTTCAAGAAAGCATTCGACTAGGTTCCTCATAAAAAACTCATACAAATTGCAGTCAGGAGGAGTAAATGAAAATATTAAGAATTTCATACATGGCTTTCTCAGTGATTGCAAAAAATGAGTAGTCAGGAGTCGTTGATGTGGTTACAGTCACATCTGGTGTTCCACAAGGAAGCGTGATCGGTCCTCTTCTATTCATCATATAAATAAATAACTTAAGTTCTCGAGTTCGCTGTAAACTAAGACAATTTGCAGATGATACGGTCATCGACCGGGAAATTAGCGAAGACGCGGACTCAGAAGGTCCGTAATCGGACCTAGATAACGTTCATACGTTAAGCTAGGAGTGATGGTTATAACTAAATCTACACTGTGGATGGAGTAAACATAAGGTCCTCAGATAAAGCCTTTGGAAGATCTTGGAATTACCTTTAGACTTATGACATACGCATAACATACTTCACTATTTCATCTCCCAAAACTTCATCCTTTACACCTTTGCTCGGTTGGTGTACTAATATCCTCCGCCACACGCCCATACTATGGCTCCCAGGTTGTATGTAGATTTTGATGAAGCATTGCATCATTTACGCTCTCCTATTACTAAAACTTAATTTTCTACTACTCTAGAGTTTATTCCATCACATTCATCCATGACTTTCGCGAGTTGCCTCTTCCTTTCACACCTTTCATTCTATTATCATATTTCTGTTTCCTTATTCAAAAAGAGATTGAATCCTTCGAGGAAAATGTCCCAAACCCTCGCTGGGAATCACAATAGGCCTATTTCAACCGCATCGCACAATGACAGCAACAGGTCGCACGACGAGAGCACAATAAAAACGCAGTTTCGCCACGGAAACGCAAACAGGGCTGAGACGGCTGTAAACCATACATCACCGCAAATTACCTGTTCCGCGACGCACGCTTCTCCATTCGTCCCTGGCGACGGTGTGCATGACGCAATCGAGACTGCACGAACATCACCAAATGCATCGTAACTTCCCTTTGGGATGCTAGCGATTACGGGAGGGAGATACGCCGACACTGAGCACACTGCGAAGCGACTGCACACAGACAAATTCAAACACAACTATGAATAAAAGTTAAAGATTCAAGCTTAACTTTGTTGAGACACACATGGAATAAAATTTCGCTTGTACATTCCACACTGGTATATTCATTCTGACCACTGTTCCGACTAATGACGTCCTTATAGAATAATGTCATTGACTTGACAATGACATCATTAGTCGCAACCATAGTCGGAATTAATACATCATGGTGGTAAGTACAAAGTGTGGAGCGTAGTACTCAATGGATCGGAAGCATGGACCATTGGAAAAGCTGACCAGAGCAGACTAGAAGCCTTCGATACCTGGAAGAGGAAGCTAAAGATAAAATGGACAGCCAAAATAAGAAATGATGAAGTGTACAGAAGACTAGAAGAGGGAAGGACCATATGAAACACCATAGAGTAAAGAAAAACCAGATGAATTGGACACATTCTGCGGAAAATTGGGTTTGTGAAAAACAAAATTGAAGGCAAAATAGACTTACAATGATTGTCTGAAGAACTTCATTGATGGTAAAGTAGAGGGACAAGTCCCCAGAGGAAAACCCAGGAATAAGTTTAGGGACCAAATAAAGAGGAAAGTATATACGAAGAGATCCCAGGAGGTAAGGGAACTAGCATTATATAGGGAAGCGTGGAGGGCTGCAGTCAACCAATCTTCGGATTGAACAACCAACGAATGAATGTTGGTAACAAAAATCTCACCCTCTGCCACGCATCATTGAGGTGCCTTTCAGGGTATTATGCAGATATACACGTGAAAAGGCAAAATTTATGACTGCTCGGGTATTTGAAGATAAGATATAGAGCAATTCACATACTAAATGAGCTTTACAGAACATCACGTGTACCCTCCTGAGTCTCAGGCGGTTCCAACCACTGTCAGTCCTCCGCATGGCTTCCTTCATCGGTTCTTTAAATGCTTGGGAAGGTCGTAACGGGACGCAATTTAAATGCCAAACAATTAAAATACATACCTTCAAGAGTATAGAGGAACATCTGTCAGAATCTTTATCTGAACATGACGTTGCGCGTGAAAAGCCGGATCTAATAAATGAACAGCGTCCGTATTCATAATAAAGCGGAATAATGTGTACTTTTCGATAATATGTTATTCATAAGACGCGTTTCAATGCTCAACTACATCGTCAGGTTCATAATATTCGTCTATTTTGTTTTTCTTTAACAAAGATAACAAATAATTTGTACCTTACGACACCGCAAATAGGTGAATCGTGCAATACTCTTAAAATATAGCATTTAAGTACAAAGCACTTAACTTTATTATGAATACGGAGATAAAAATCTTTTAATGTACAAAGTCCGCATTCAATTTAAAGTAAATACTAAGTACTTTTCGACAATATAATATAAGTATAACGCGTTTCAACGCTCAACAACATCTTCAGGATTATATTGTTTACCTATTTTCTTTTTTTATCAAAGATAACAAACATTTTGCACCTAACCACACAGCAAATCGGTAATACGTGTAGTACTAATAAAACATAGTAGAAAAGTACGAAGTACTTAACTTCATTATGAATGCCGACTTAAAATAACTTTTTGAACGTGAAGTCTGACACATTTAGTTAATTCAAATTTACTGCGCTCTGAAACAACTTACCGTTTACACCGTAAGCTGGAAATAATGAGAGATTGGTGAAGATGAATACGAAATGCAAAATCAGGGTAAAAAATGAAGAACAAACACGCCTTTGTGAGAACCGTACATCACGTCCGCGAGGAAAAACAGCTGTGTGCTCCCCAGCGAAGAGAGCTCGCGGTAGGAAAGCAGGAGGGGAAACGTGGCCGAAATCGAAACTGTTGGGTTGGCACCACTGCACCGGCAGTTGATATGGTTCGAATGAAATCAACGCAGCGGACAATAGAAATAGGGGGGGGGAATGTGGGGGAGGGGAGGTGGTGGGAGAGAGAGGGGGGAAGTTTGGGGGTGGGGGAGTCGAGGGAGAGAGGGAGGGCGGAACGGCTGACGTCACGTGCATCGTCACCACGCAGCTATTGAACCAAAGTGAGTCTCGGGCCGGAGTGCTATGGGAGGGCGGCGGGAGGTCTCGACTTGAAAGGGAGGTGAAGGAGAGAGGTAAGAGGAGGAGGTAGGAGGTAGAGAGGAAGGGAGGGAGGGAGAGGGCGGATGAAAGGGAAAGGGGGAGTCGCGGGTGGCTACTTAGGGAGGTGGGACCGGGGGGGAAGAATATATATTTCTATTAAGAGGGACGGGGGAGGTGATGTTGGACAAGGGAATTTCAAACAAGATCATAATCAATTGCCATACTTTTCTGGGCTCGCTAAAGCTCTCCGTCGAGCCGAGAGAGACGATGCGAAAACTCCAATAGATCGGGTAATCTTTGGCAAAAACATACCAAAATAGGTGCTACACTCTGAGACGTTGATAAGTAGTGCAGCTAATAATTTGATTTTATGTTTAAGATTTTGATCTTAATCTTTTTTCGAAGTGAAGGTAGGCCGAGAATTTTGTGGTTGAATGTGGTTGAGGAAATTCTTAGGAGGAGGAATGTTAGGAGTCTTAAAAACAGGAGGGCGAGTATGAAGCAGTGTATGGGGGAAAATGAAGCAAAAGAGGTTTGCTAGGAGTGGTCAGTATGGAGGAAATTATTAAAGCAGAGTTAGGTGCACAAATATGTATTTATGAGTGAAATTTTGTGACTGTGCCTACCCCGGAAGGGAACGGCGTGATGGGTATGTAAGTAAAATTACGACGGGTCGGGCATATCATGAGCAAACTTTGACTAAAAACGATAGAATACCTAAATAGGTGCTACAGTTTGAGAGATTGATAAGTAGTGTACCTAACAACTTGATTTTATGGCTAAAGTTTTAATCTTAATCTTTTTTCGAGGCGAAAACTCCAATACGTCGGGTAACCTCCAGGCAAAAACATACCAAAATTGCTGCTACACCCTGAGACGTTGATAAGTAGTGTAGCTAATGATTTGATCTATGTCTAACGTTTTCATCTTAATATTTTTTCGAAGCGAAGACTCCAATAGGTCGGGTAACCTCCAGGCAAAAACATACTAAAATAGCTGCTACACCCTGAGACGTTGATAAGTAGTGTAGCTAATGATTTGATCTATGTCTAACGTTTTAATCTTAATATTTTTTCGAGGCGAAGACTCCAATAGGTCGGGTAACCTCCAGGAAAAAACATACCAAAATAGCTGCTACACCCTGAGACGTTGATAAGTAGTGTAGCTAATGATTTGATCTATGTCTAACGTTTTCATCTTAATCTTTTTTCGAAGCGAAGACTCCAATACGTCGGGTAACCTCCAGGCAAACGCTTACAAATACGATAGCATACCATAATAGAAGGCACAGTCAGAGATTAGTAGCTAACAGTTTGATCCATGTCTAACGTTTTCATCTTAATCTTTTTCAAGAGAGAAATTTCCTATAGCTCGGGAATCCAAAGAGCACACTTAGATAAAAAAGATAACAGATCATAATAGGAGCTAGCGTCTGAGACTAAACAATACTTAAACTTTATTAGATTTTCTGATAGGTAGTGTAGCGAACTATATGATTTATTCTCTAATGTATTGATCTTAATCTTTTTTCCTAAGCGACAATTCCGATTGGTCGGAAATCCCATGAGCAAGCGTTGAGAAATACGATAACATATCAAAATAGGTGCTACAATCTGAGACTTTACAATACTTATGCTTAATTAGATTTCTGATAGGTAGTTAAGCTAATTATATCATTTAATATCTAATTTCTTAATCTTAATATTATTTCCAAGCAAAAATTCCAGTCGGGAATCTAATTATCACATTTCGATTAAAATGATAACAGATCATAATAGATGCTTGGATCTGAGACTACAATGCTTACTATTAATTAGATTTTTGATTCGTAGTGATGCCAATTATTTGATTTAATGTCTAATGTTTTAATGTTATCTTTATTAAAAGTAAAAATTCCGATTGGTAGGAAATTCCATCAGCAAACGTTGACAAAAAATGTAAAATATAAAAATAGGCACTGAAGTCTGAGAATTTACAGTTCTTATGCATGATTAGATTTTCCGATAGGTAGGGTAGCTAACTATTTGTTTTATTCCCTAATGCTTTGATCTTCATCTTTTTTCGAAGCAAAAATTCCGGTAGGTCGGGAATCCCATGAGCAGACGTTGACAAATACAATAGTATATATAAATAGGCACTACAGTCTGAGACTTTACAATGCTTATACATATCTACATTTTCCGATAAATAGTGTACTTAATTATTAGATTTAATGTCGAACGTTTGTTCCTCATTCTTTTTTCGATGCAAAAATTACGGCAGATCGGCAATGTGCGCACGTTAATAAAAACGATAGAGACCAGATCAGCTGGCACTAAGACTTTATGAGGGTTGTCATTAGATTAGCTAATAGGAAGAGTAGCTAATTATTTGATTCATTCTATAATAGGTGCTTAAAATAAATTAATATGAAAGGAAAAGAAGGGAAACTGAGGACTTGCTTCGATATATTTGGCAGAGAACAGTAATAAGAAAATTAAGATGTTTTCAAAAACATTTCCGCGAAAACTTATAACTAAATAACATGCAGTAGTTACACACGGTAATCGCGGGTCATTGAGAGCGCATGTAAATTATTTTGAGGTAAGTCGATGAAAACTTCTCGGGCCATATTTTACTCAAGTGCAACTGTGTATGCGCTAGAACTCACCATACAGGCAGTAATGGTAATGATACAAGAATTATTTCGTAATTGTTTTCCATAATCACAGTATGTTGTCACCAAAGTTTTCTGCTCAGTATTCGAAATCGCGAAGAAATTATATTGAAAGATGTTTTTTTCGAATATTGTACTCAGCTTGATTCCTTAATATCTTTCAGCAACGAACAATGATGAGAAATTTATTAATATTTAGCATTTAGAAGAAAACTCGTACATTAGTAATCGGATTATAACGAATCAAATTTCATGTGAATAGGGATACATTTAAAATAGATAGAAAAAAAAGATTTGCCAAAAATAAACCACTCTGCACGATACAATTTTTCTCTTTCATTTATAGATATCCTCAATGAGAACACGTACGAAAATTTCCACGCAAATTTGCGCACAAACTAAAATCGCACTACCTACTTAAGAAATCGTGAAGCGCTGACGACAATGAGACAGATAATGTCGTATTGCATTCGACTATAGTTCTTGGCCACTCGAGATTACTATCTAAGCAGTGACGCACGGGCCACAGTTCCAAGTGCTGTGATAAACGAGACCAGTTGATTAAATAACTCTTTCGCAGGAATTGCGAGCAAAAGCAAAAACCATTGCACCACTATGAAACACACTGATGCTATCCCCACTAATATAAAAAGCGAAAAAAGAAACATTTTATGGATTTCTGCCACCTCTCCTTAGTCCAATTTTATAATTTCTGTCAGGCGTGCAACGCAGCATGACGTAGCCTTTCTGTTTATCTTAAGTTAACTGAAAGTTGGAGTTCTTAACACAACAAAGACAGTGGTTACTCAACTTCAGCGTCATCTATGGGATAACGTATTAAATTCACTTTCAAAACCGAGAAAATACTTAATGTGGCTGGGACGTGAATCGTGAGTTATTGAGTGCACACTCAAATAACTTTTCAAATAAGTAGAAAAATACTTAAACATTGTAAGTACCCATAAATGTCTTAATATCAATGATGTAAGGATTATATTTTAAAACTTTCGTCTCAATGAATGCATTTGACTGGGGTTTACGGCGCGGACTTTGAAATTTAAGCCAAGTCGAATGTAACTACACGTTTTTTTATTAGGCATGATACATTGATATTTAATAGGAGCCAATATAATAATATAAGTGATATGTTTTCGCGTTTAGGAAATAATCTGTAGATATGTCATCGCACTATTTCGAGATACATGCCAATGCCACAAGACTACATGTTAAAGTAGATTGAATTGCCAAGAAAATGGGCGTAAAATACAATGTTTTCGCTTTTATCAACTCGTAATTAATAATAATTACAAGTTCGCAACGTTTTACGCAAAACTATCCATAGACAAAAATCCCTGCGACCACTTATAACAGGCACAATAAAACCGGGTATATATGAATTTAGCGAATGCAGGCAATTATTTCTTTTAAGGTATGTGCGAGCGAGTTAGTTCCTTAATCATAATAAAGACCATATTCGATATATACGTATCAATTTCACCAACTGTGAGACATACGAATTAAATATTGCATTATTAATGGCGCAATAAAATAGTATTACATCACAGAAATTGTAAGTAATCATATGAAAATATTTAAATAAGCCTTTAACTTGACTCATTTTTGTCACACGGTACGTTTGAAGCTCTATCTAAACAGAAGGTTTATTGTGATTCCGAAGAATTCACTGCGGAGACGATATGATTATTTTCCAAAAAATAGTTGAGTAAACACAAAATACACACTGTTGATTTTTTTGGAGAGATTTCAGGGTGGGAAAAGTCTCAATTGTAAAATAATGTCTCTCTGGAGTGCATGCACGTACCATTTCACACGTAAAAAGGCTGGTATTGTTTGGCAAATATCTCGGAAAGTATCGTGGTAAGGGGTTGAATTTTTTATGTCAATGGAAGGGTGATATATTTTTATTTAAAATGAGACCAAATTCATTGATATCTAGGTAAAATGATATTTTGCTCCAATTACCTTAATCTTGGTAATGGCGGCTAGAAAGCAGTTGAGTAAAATCAAATACCCTTTGGAAACGTACTTCACCTTCGTATGAATGGACAATTATGAACATTATATTTCATTTTTTCAGCGTGTTAATCCCACAGGCGGAAAATCAATGATTTTGAGCGGGAGTCGAACCCGAGGCCCTTAATTACTCGCCCAGCAGTGAAATTAATTACGGCGGTAGGAGCGGTATGTCGCGACGAATAAATACCAATTCATTTGGCCTCGTTTCAAATGAAACAAAGATGCGGGCGGGCAATTAACACCGTCAAGAAGAGTCAAATGCCAATTTCCGAGTCCACCTCTCAACCCACTATACAATTGCGGGTGACTCCGTAAAGATGATTACGTGACCACTTTCCGCACCAAAAATGTGTCGCGTGTGAACGCCTGTGAAAACTAAACCATTGAAAGTATTTCGTGAAACTAATACACTTATCTTTCTCGTTTTATTATGCGTTGAATAGTAAGGTAGATTATTTTTTTGCGTTTTATTTTCATTATCATACCAAAAACTTATGAAAGTTATGGAAAAATACCTGTTTGGTGAGTGTTTTGGATTAAGCTAAGAGAGGGAAATGCGAGCATTGGGATAAATCATTTGGAGAGCGAGAATGAAGGAATCTCTCGTAAGCGCTGAACAAATAGTCCTCCCAAGCACAAATTTAAAAAAGGATAATAATGAAAGCTTCTAATTACCTTAATTGAAACCGTAAGGAACTCCTATCCTTGCAGTAATTGTAAGGATGATTCAGTGAAATAGCTACGGAGCAATATATATACTTAAAGCCTCTATTACACTTGATTCTGTCATGAAAATCCAATGAGTTAAATGCTGAGGAATTTAAGGCGTTCAAACACGGTAAATTGTCACAGATTAAGCTTTTATTAAGTCCGCAAGTGAATGCACTCGTTGGGTAAGAGGAATGCAACAAGGTAAACATACGCACTACACTATAAGACCCTCAAGTTAATGTTTAATACATAAGTATAATGATAAATTACGCAGAATTTCAGGATAACATAACGAAATCTTAGTAGGTTAGTGGCAGATGGATCATTGCCTTCACAATCTCACTACAAATTGATAGACTACAGGCTTGCGTCACCCCCAGAGGCAGGAAGAGCAATAAATTCCACTTGGCTACATTGAGAATGCGTCCGCAGGAAACGAGAAGGAAGCAGACACATACAGCAGAACATTCTATGCGTGGAAATGGATAGCACGGACCTCTTTGACATCAGCGATACTTAGTTCAGTAAAATAAATATTTAGACACACTAAAAGACATATAACAGTCAACTAAAAGTCATATAAAGGGGTTAACTTCAATCGTTAGCTAGCATAACCTTCAGGCCGACGCGAAGCCAACTAAGAGTGTTTTCTTACATTATATTACATCGGAAAATGCCGTCAGACTTAGAGTCAGAGTGTTACAAATGGAGAAGCCTAAAAATAAAGGTTTTTATACCAAAAAATATTTATGCCGACATAATAAAACACGGTTTGAGGTACTTGTCGGTCATTTATTCAATAAATTGATGAAACTGTGGGTAAAACTATTTTATAGAACCAGAGGTTTCTGAGTTAAGTTTGGGATTTATTTACCGCATGGTTGGCGAGGTATTGATCATTAAAATCGACCGCTTTTACACTAAGGCATATACATTAAAAACAAGGAAATGAAAGTACTAAATTTCTTACAATATTTTGTTATATTTATATATAATATAATAGTTATATTGAAGATCACACCAAAACTACATCAAAAGAGATTGGACTTATCTAAAGCGGACTTCCGTTTCTGGACATCATTGGTTGTTAAATCCTAAGGTTGTTTGACTGCAGCCCTACATCCTTCCCTATACAATGCTAGTTTCCTTACCTCCTGATATCTCTTCCTACGTACTTTCCTCTTTATTTGGTCCATAACTTATTCTTGGGTCTTCCTCTGAGGACTATTACATCTCTTTTGCCTTCAATCATGTTTTTCACAAACCCAATTTTCCGCAGAATGAGTCCAATCCATCTGGTTCTTCTTTACTCTATGGTGTTTCATATGATCCTTTCCTCTTCTACTCTTCTGTAAACTTCGTCATTTCTCATTATATCTGTCCATTTTACCTTCAGCATCCTCATCCAGCACCAGGTTTCGAAGGCTGCTAGTCTTTTCTGGTCAGCTTTTCCAAAGGTAAATGCTTCCGATCCATGGAGTGCTATGCTCCACACGAATACTTTCACATACTGCTCCCTGGTTTGTAGTCCTATCCTCCTCGAACTCAGCAGTTGTCTTTTCCGATGAACGCTCTCTTAGCTTTGGCTATTTCCTGCTTGATATCACTTGTACTCCTTCCATTTCTGGACGATTGACCACATGTTTATTTTGAACGAGGGAATATATAATCAAACGTAAGCGTAAAAATACGTAGCAAACTCAAAATACGGTTATACCGCATGAATCAATCGAATGATTTTTTTTCTAAATTTTCTTAAATCGTATATTCCATTCATATCCAGAATGTTTTAAATAATGAAAATGAATAAATCTATTTTTAATTGATTAATTAGATTGATTTTGATTTCTGATAATTGCAGCTTATTATTCGCGTAGTAGGCTAAGAACTACCTTAAATATAAAATAATTCTCCTTCTCATGGCGATACAAAACTATGACGGAACACTAAGGGGAGTAGATGATTCAGTCAATTTTTATTGGAGCACATTTGGGGACAGGGTTGAAACTGTGTGCTTATAGACTACATCTCGCATTAAAACATAGAGAAATTTTACCTTTTAGCGTGACAATAAGTCTTTTTCCCGCTTTTCCAAGAATATATAAATGCGGTCAACTAAAAATCTGGATGGCAACGGACCAAAATCAGGAAAAGCGCTCTGAGGAAATAGATGATACTCAGGAGGAAAACGTTGACTGAACGGATTGCGAAAAACTTTCCGGTCTGAAGAGTATTTCCCCGGAGGAAAACGAGAAGCGAAGCGGCGAGATCGCCTTCGAATGGCGGTCTATCTCTCCATAGCCCCACGTCAAACGAAAATCACGGAACCTTTATTTTATTTTCAAAAGAGTTTTGCCCTCAAGTCTGTGAATATGGCTGAAAGGAGGAGCAAGAGGGTCAGCCGCGAGGTTCAAAACCATATATTAAAAAATAGATTAGTAGATATCGCAAAAAAATGAAACCAGTTTTTTTGCGACAAATGGTCCACTTAAAATGACTATTTCGCGTAATCTTCTCCAGATCATGAGCATAAAATAAGAGAAAACAATTGTAGAACAGAAAACTTTTAAGTGTCGTCGATCGATAAGAGACCATAATGACAGCGTTGAGACTTTGAATTAGATTTGTTTACAGGTAGCGTAGCTGTTTTATTCATATCCCCACTAATGCATGTTTATAAATCTGCTGAATAGTGCTAACACCATGTTTTGCATCTTCCCTGCCTGACTCTTGTGTTACGTTTTCATGGTTACTTTACAGATTATTTTAGTGGTTTCTGTGGCATTTTTAGTGCACCGACAGTGTGGTGCTTGTTGTTGAAAGTATATTCTTCACTGTAGTTCATGTCGGTGATAAGTCATTCCTTGCCAAACACCTTTTGGGTGGATTGCAGGGTAATAAGTAGATGTAGATCTTTCATTCCACTCCATATATGAATAGTTTCCCACTTTGAAGAAGTTGAGCTGACTGCAACAGCACGCACAAATATCTTCAGTCACATTTAGTTTCACGGTCTAGACGACGGAGTCTCCAATATTCTCAAGGTTGACGCGAACTACAAAAGAGAAGACGGACGCATTTATTTACACCGCAAGGATGACAACTTGACGCAGGACCATTTTTATCTCTCGACCCATTCGAACGCGACTCGCGGCAGAAAACATTTTTCGCCATCCTCAACTCTAGCCAAGTCCTATAGAAAAAGGCGACCAACAATAGAAGTCACGGGACAGTGATTCGGAAAAGTGACGACTCGCCACGAGATCTGCAGCCATCGGACCAAACCACCAGACCTCGAGTTTACATCTAGTCTCGACTACACTGCAGAGGCTTCGTTTCGCGACCTCAGTTCAAGTAGAATAAATCTGGTAGCCCATAATATCTGTTGGCTACTTAAAACCAGATTGAATCCCATACCTCAGCAAGTTATCGCGGGATTACGATCGCCGTTTTGTGACGTGACATTAACCATCTATGGACGATCGAGGCAAATTTGTTACGTTTTAAAATCATTGAAAGATATGCTTTCTAAGAGGCTTTTCCATTCAGTGGCTGCACTTGACAGAACAGTTACGCTTTGGATTAAGTGCGTGGATAGTTGCGTCTCTTTCTGCGGTTTTTCAAACAATTTGAATTGATAAATATGTGACGCTATTCACTGACGGGGGCGTGCCTCGTGGAGCTCAGAAATCAATAGTTTCAGCAGTCATGAGAAGGGAAAATTGGAAAAGTTTAAAAAGGACGTTATGAAGGTAATGTTAAAGATCACCTTGTGTAAATATTGTTATGTCCAGTATTATTTTAAATTAAATACATAAAATACAAATACGTCACATTTCAAAATATATATTATTATTTAAAAAAATGCAATTAAAAAAAATGCTTAAATAGGACTTTAAAAAAAACTATTATAGTAGCAGTATTTTTTTCATGCTGATGTTACAAAATTCTATCCATAGAGGGTTAACGGACGATCGCATTCAGTTTTCCGTTGTCTTCCGATAATGATGGAAGTAAATTACGATTGTATTGTCGGAGCATAGTGTTTACAAAAAGAGTAGCAATCGGGTGAGAAGCGACTGTTTATTTTCATCTTTTTCATTGAGGTAGATGGAGAGGGCATTATGCCATCATACTGTACGTAGTAAGGTCTGAGGTTTTCCCGGTGTGAGATGTCGAGAAGCTCTATTCGGGAAGTTCACCGGTCCACTTGATGCCGACGTTTCGTCCGCCGTCTTCAAGGCAGGGAAGGAATTCAGCCCTGAAGACGATGGACGACTCGGCCATCGAAATGTCGGCACCTATGGAGTCTCTCACCCGGTGGACTTCTAGAATAGAGCTGCTCAACATCATATTGTATCCTACAAACCAAAGCATATTAACCATATTGGTTTTCGCCGTGCTTTCCTTACTTTCCTTTGGATATCGCATGAGAACGGACGAATTAGCGGATGTAAAGCAAGAATATCGATCATCTATTTGAACTTAATGGCAAACAACTCTTGAAACAAATATCGGCTGCTTAGTACTATGGACTCTTCTCAATTTTACAATAGTTTTATTCGGGATTAAGGACGATTTTTAATATAAATAAATAAACAAAATATGTAAGGAGAATTCCGATAAAAGAATAAAGTGCATGCTGATTTGTAGTAAGTTTTCGATGAAAAACAAGGTGAAATCGCAAAACTAGAGCGTCAGCCCGTAAGCGCTAAAGGAAAATCGGGGTAAACAAAGATGGCGGAAAGGCCACGCCAACTTTACAGCTTCTGGCTCAGGCCACAATAACAATCCATCTACCGATAGCCACACATATAAAGCATAATGATATTTTCACCAAAAACTATAAAAGAAAATTCTAACAATACTGAAGAATAATGCTTTAGGAAGATCAATCACGTTAGATTGTAAAGTTAAAAAGTAATATGGGCGTTCCGAAATGAGATTTATTAAACACAGTGATTCCTGAGTGATCAAGTTGAACAAAAATGCTTACATATCAATAGAATGGATGAAAAAGGATTTATTGATCTAGGACGTGATGTCCCCTGAGATCCGAAAACAAATTACAAAATAAGTAAAACATGAGAACACCACCATACACAATTGTTGTCAGGGATCACTGAATCAACACTAAGGAGTTGAGTCCCTCCATTGTATGAATAATTACATAGGTAAATTGAGAATGCTACGAACATTTAATAGAGTTGGGAAACAATTTTTAAGATATCAACAAACAAATACAATAGATAAACAAGCAAATACAATACAGAGACCATAACAAACCATCAGTATAAAAGTACTGATGAACAAACAATGGCAAAAATCCAGGATATAGAAAAAATAAATAAAGAAACATACATTTGATAAAGTGCCACATGAATGATGAAGCATTTAGTAATAAGCTCAAGATCTTTGAAAGAAAGTTTAGACGCAGAAATTAATTCGCTTTAATTTGATGAGGGAGTGACGGAAATAGCTTCTCCCGTGTTCGAGATATTACGCTTCAAACTAGGGTGGCAGAATTTTGAAACGGAGACAGTAGGGCAATTTTCGCCCGAGGGCCTCCTGCCCCCGTCGCCTTTCAGAGTGCCATGGAATGCCTACCTTCAAGCCGGACTCACCGATAGACACCCCCCCTCCCTGGCGTGTTCGAAGCCACACGCACACACCCCTTAACGACGGCGACGCATGCGTGATGGACCCTCCCCCTCTTATTAAAGAGGCAAAACTGCTAAACTTTGCCCGCACCGTGTCAGTTCAGGGGTGGCAGCAATAGAGCCACATGGGAACAAAGCAAGGCCCTTCTAGTCAGTAGCGTTGATTGTTTTTTAGTGTTACGGCACGAAAAACGGTATCGAGAGGTAAATAAACCGGGCGATATCGATAGGTTATCGGTTTCCGCAGTAGCGTTATAGGTTTACAACAAGTGGATTCCTTCACCGATATTCACGGAGCGATAGCGATAAATTTTTTTAACGTTACGTCACGGGGCGATATCGACAGGTTATCGGTTTCGCAAGAGCGTTATTGGCAAGTGGATTCTCGGAAGTACCATCACATGGGAAAAAATAAGTACAACGAATATCAAGCGAAGAATATCACAAGGTAAAAAAAAGTTCATGGTAAAAAGATAACTGCTGTGTACATAGATGACAGGACTACAAACCAAAAAATAAGTATGCGAAAACATTTGCGTGGTACGTGGCACTGAATAAATAGGAAGCAAGGGCAATAAAGCAAGCCAGAAAAGACTAGCAGCCTTCGAAACCTGGTGCTGGAAGAGGATGATGGAGATAAAACTGACAGACAATATGACAAATGATGAAATTTACAGTAGAATGGAAGAGGAAAGGAACATATGAAACACCATAGAGTAAAGAAGAACCAGATGGATTGGACAAACTCCCGAGGCACAACGAGTGTAAGAAGAACTTCATTGCAGGTAAAATAGAGGAAAGAATCCCCAGAGGAAGACCCAGGAATAAGTTCATGGCCAAATAATGAGGGAAGTACAAAGGAAGAGATGCCAGGAGGTAAGGGAACTAGCATTAAATTAGGAAAGGGTGGAGGGCTGCAGTCAACCAATATTAGGATTGAACGACCAATGATGATGATTGGTTTACGATGCTCAATTTCATCTACATCCACGGAGTTCCGTGAAAGCCACCTGCATTGTAAGTGGCAGGAAGTGAGATATCTCCAACAACTACTGCAACATACCCTACTACTTTTTTTTAGACAGTAATAGGTTTACCAAAATTACGAATATTCATCCATTAGCGTAAGTCTGCCTATACTTACCAAGAAGTGATATTTTACCAACATGCACTACGCTAAAGGTATGCCATTAACTTTATAGAAACCTTTTATATGAATACATATAGCAACTACATAAATGGACGGTGACAGTGATACAAGCCCTAAATAAGACATGCTGTTAGTATTAGTAACCAGATTACAAAACAAGCATTACGGAAAAAATCAACTATATAACCAATCGACAGTTCTATCTGAAGGTCTCATTGGCAGCTATTATGGTCTCTTGTCATTCGCAGGAATGATGCCATTTTACACATGTCGGTACTCAAGAAGCTGATTCCAGATGAGCAAGCAACTCTCGTCACGGTTGAACCCAAGACGACACACAGAACTCCTATTCTATATAGTCTACTACTTCCTTTCATTTCGCCAATGGAGGGAAATCTATTCAAAGGTAATTAGATCATTCAGAAATTTATCTCTATTTATGGAGTGACCATAGAAAGGGAATGGCGCGATGAGTTTGTGTGTCTGCATGTATGCATATTTCCTCGCTATCACTAGTTTCGTCCAATGGCACACACGCTAATATAGACGAACTACTGTAAAGGTGAATTTAAATGCACTTGCGTAAAATACGTCATTAATTTCATTAAAACCGCTCTCCGCTAAACAGATTAAAACAGTTTAACGCAGATATGTGACTGGAAAGCACCTAAGATCTTTCCGAGAAAGTGGCATATTATTTCCCGATATTCTTCACCCAAGTCCGTTTTCCGCTCGCTTGGCGAATAGCATTCCGTTTTGAACGCGAGTGCTGATCTTAGCGCGGAGTCATCACGGAGACGGTTGGGAGCGAAAGATTCTATTTGGGCGCGTCCTATTTTGGACGCGCCAGCATTCATCACTCGGGAGATATTCCTTAAAATGTGACCCAGAATTTCTGCCCCGCGTCAAAGATTTCCGAGTGCCCGGGAGTGACAGAGAGAGGACTTTTTTTGTAGATGGCCACGTGGGGGTAAGATTGGAAACGAAGGTCACGGGTAAGAAAAAGAAGTAAAAAATAAAAGACTTTTCTCCCCCCGCTATGCGGCATTTCTCCATCTTAGGGTTGTTAGAGATAGATTTTCCCTAGTCATAACAGGTACAGTCGGATTCAAATGTATTGCAAAGAATCGAGCGCTTCTCAAAGAAATCTCACTTACGCTTCTCAAAGAAATTGAGTTTCACTTACGGCGCTGTTATTCTTTGCTATGCAACGCTATCTATTCAGCTGTTTAGTTGCACGTATTTAAATTGTAACAGTTGAGCAATTGCTTGTTTTGTGCTAACTTGTTATTATATAATATGATCAGCTCGAATAACAATGACATGCTGCGACGTATTGATTAATTGAAATACCAAACTTTATTATTAAACACAGATCGTTCCTGGCGAACAATATACCTACGGCAAATACTACGTGATGTATCATTTAGAGTAACAGTTGTGATTAATAAATAATAATTACCCATGCTCAAATCGTAAATCCAAACCAAAACGAAAGTGTAATAACAAATTAGCACAATATAGGAAATTGGTCAACTATTACCATTTGAATACGTGCAAATAAACAGATGAATAGATAGCGTTGCATTGCAAAGAATAACAGTGCTGTAAGTGAAACTCGATTTCCTTGAGAAGCGTTAAGTGCTAAGAGTAAGCGTAAGCTCGATTCTTTGCAATAAATTTGAATCCGACTGTACCATATTTAAACTTGATTTATCAATGTAAGCTACAGTAAGAAGCATCAGGTAAATAATGTCACACTATTCCCGGCGGATGCGAAAGAGTTTTCTGCGAACGGTTTGAAAACAATTAGTCAAGTAAGAGTCGTATATTCAATTAATCACTGGGAATTTCAGTCATGTGAAACCAAGTTTTTACGCCATTAATAAAACAAAATATATCATGCTTCATGCAGGTTATATTGCAAAATGATTCCCGTTCCTTTCAGGTGTGAAAACTAAAGAAATCAATTTTAGTCTGTGATGACGAGCGAACAATAAAAATCAAACCTGAAGGTGACCAGAGCGGTTTTTTTTCTATGTACAGATGTGCATGATACTTTGCATCAGCGTTCTTATCAGCGATATCTATAACTGAAAGCGAAAAAAAATTCAATTTACTGATTATTTTTTTGGTAATTCAATGCCATTTCAGCAATTAGCGTCATGGTATATGAGATATATCTGACAATGAGTGATCTGATTACGTGATAATAGACGTTCTTATTTCGGCAAAATAATACGCACATTTCATAATGTCTCACTGGTGTCTAACAAATAACAAGTCCGACTCGAAAAGCGCATTTATAATATTTTCAAAACTTCTCCTTATAGCATGGGAGTAAAAAATATTTGTATGATAAGGAAACTAAAATAATGTGATGGCATATGAACTAGGGACACTTAACCTAAAATCAAATCAATGAAGCTAGAAAAAGGTATTTTTCAGAGAACGAATTTTGGGATGAGGATATGTATTTTAAGCGCTGCGTGCTTATATATGTTAGTGATATTTTTATCAGAATGGAGAGATACAATAGTGTACATATTTTGTATGTTGCTGCTGTAATGAATGTATAATGGTGTGACGAGACACCAATTTACTAGGAGCTGCACGCTATGTCCTGTAAATGTAAGGTCAATAAATCAGTAATAATTATTGCAATAAAAATTTTCGCCAATATTTAGAATATCGCGCCGAAAACATTCAGCATGCATTATTTAAGGAAAAAAATGTAAAATAAAATTCTTGTATCACATCCATTACTGCATGTATGGTGAGGTCCGTAGCGTACGCAGATGTATTGGAATGGAATGTAGTCCTAAGGTATTTTCTTAACGACTTACTCGAAAAATTATTAAAACGTGCATTCAAAGACCCCAGATTTACCGCTCCAGCCACCTTAAGCGACCCTGGCGTCCAATTTCACCATAAATCTCATCGTGCCCAACCTAGTTTTGAGTCCCGCGGGTGAAGAAATTGGACTCCCGCGGGATAAAAATTAAGCCAAGCCGTGCTTCCACGCCCAAGTTGAGATTGGTTATTAAATTCGACGTTCCGGAGGGAAGTCTCGGAGTGTCGCGGCAGTGCGGTGTGGCACCCGCTTAAGAGGCAGAAAAATGATGAGCGACGGATCTCGAAAAACGTCAAATCGAGAGAGTCGAATTAACTTCGCGAGAGGTTTAATAATCGCAAATCCAATTTCAGAGTAAAGGCAGTCCTGCGAGACAGTCGTCCGTCATCTACCCGGGCATCGTTGACGTTTTTTCACGCTGACATTTTTTGGTAATTTATTCGCGTTTCCCACGTGGGTGGTGAGTAGCACCGAGAATGTTATATACAGTAACAATTCACTTATATACTCCTCAGCGGCAAACTCCGCTAAAGAGACACCTTGAGATTGACATGCGTTGTTTCGAAATATAGGCTGGGGTGTGGTAGCAAATATTGTGTTGAAATTTAACCAAGTTCTGTCATTTTGAGATCATGATATCCATTACCACTATCCAGAACGTATCGCCGGATTCGTTAAGGTGGCTCCGCCTTGATTATGCGAGTCAAAATAAATGTTAAGTTACTTGTTTTTATCAATTCAGCTTGAAAATCCAACATTTGCTGACGAGATGGGCTACCTTATAAAATCCAAAGTTAAGGTGTAACATTAGTATTAACATTAAGGTGCATATTAGCATTAAAGTGCAAACCTAGCCAATTGATGCTTACGTACATGCCACAGGTACGTACTTTTTCGAAATCCTTGTCGTATCCAATGGATCCGGGACTTGGAAACTGAATAAGAAAAAATTGAGAGTATAAGAAAACAAGACGTTACGAAAGACCTACGGGCCTACAAACGAACAAGGAAGGAGGAGAAGAAAATACAATAAGGAAATAAGGGACCATTACAAGAAAACCTACATCATCAGCGAGATTAAATACAGAAGAATGAGAAGGGCAGGACACTTATTAAGAAAAGAGGACAGTAAATTTACTGAAACAACCAGTCCTGCAGGTTATCGAATATGATCAATGGCATTGGTTCTCAGGTCTCCGCGGAGCTGGAATGATGATCTCTGCAAACCTGCCCTAAGACTTAGAACTGCCGCTCGATGAAACAACACCGGAGAGAGAGGGAAAATGAACAATTCATCCGCTCTGCCATGCTCGAACACGCGTGAAATGGACCAGGACATACTATTAAATTCGAAGACGCCAAGATTTTAGGCAAGGAGAGTAGATACTTTCCTAAGCAAATACGAGAGGCAAAAGAAATCATGAAGGAGCCGAACAACTTTAACAGAGAGGACGGATATCCTCTCCATAACGCCTGGAGAAGAGTAATTTGCACCTCAGCCAATCAGAGAGCAGAGTCATGAACATATCGGGAAAACGACGACATATAATCACGGCAACAATGCTTCACGACACATCGACCTGAAGACTGGCAGGACAGCCAGCGAAACAGTTGTCCCAAAAACAAATCACGCGGAAGAAAACCCGGGAAAAAAGTGGATGATTAATGGTAGTTTTACGGAATAATGACCAATTCTACTTTGTTTATATTTTGGCTGGTTAGAGAAAAACTGGTCCACGGATATGAACATTTAACTGCTACCTTTTCACACCACTTACCTCGTAAATAGAACTTAAAATTGCATGGTGTTCAACGAGAGAATGGTAGAAACACAGGGAAAATAGAAAGTTAGAAAGACAGAATTTAAGCGGAAAACAGTTTATGAATAACTCCCGAGATGTAGGCGGTAGTTTCGGACCTTACTTGGTGGAATTCCTTGATATCAGGGATACAAGAATTAACACCGAAATTCCACATGGTAAATATGGTGGAATTGCAGTGTTAATTCTTCTATCCCTGAACCCGATGTATCAAAATTAGATACTGAATCAGTCATACCGCGGTATTTTGTGAGATATTAGCCCACGATTGCGACAATTGAAGGCAAAATGCTGTTTTTCCATAAAACATTGGCTCTGCGGTCGGCTCCTATTACTATAAAAAAACGTTAATCATAAATACACTCGCTGTATAATCTTCATATTTTGTACCATAATTCCGGTTTTCAATACATAATATTTACCACGCGTAATCCATTTAGGTAACGCATGTCATGACCGACAGCAGGGTTTATGAAACAAAAGTAAACAAAATGGTGGAGTACAGTACTTGTTTTGACTGGCGCAACTGCGGCGGGATCTCCTTCAAGTGATTTAGAGGATACTGCAAACCAGCTGCGGTATCTTCCTTCACGGAATCAACCGCAACCGCGCTGAGTGCTTCAGCCAGTTGAGAAACCGAGGCGCCTCTCTCCTCCCGGGAGATTTTTTCCTCCTCAGTAGCTTAAGGTGATTTCAGCTCACGTACGCATGTGCGTGTATACGTGTACTTATTAGCAATATGTAAGAAATAAGAGCGAAAAAAATCGCATGTAACCGATTTGATTTCTCGGAAATTTAATGTTATTTTAACACGAAGTCTTATGGCACTTGACACACATTTCGAAATAATTCGATGGCATATGTACAGATTTACTTCAAAACGCGAAAACATACGTTTGTTGTTATTAAAATGGTTACTAATAAATATCAAGGCAACATGCTAAACAAAAAAATATGTATTAAATACAATTTTTTATTAAATTTCGAATTCCACGCCGTAAACTCAAGTCAATTGCTTTCATTGAGATTAAAGTTTTCAAATATAATACTAGCATCATAAATAAGTGTATTGAAATAAAAGTAATGCTATTTCAACGCGTGGCCATATGGAACTTGACACATAATTTGAAATAACTCGATAAAATATGTTCAAATTTTATCCAAAACGCGAAATCATATATTCCTCATTATTATAATGGTGGCCAGCGTATATCAAGGCATCATGCCGAGTTAAAAACACTAATTTACGAAAGAATTTCGCATAAATTTCGAATTCCGCGCAGTAAACCCAAGTGATAGCAATGCTTCCACTAAGACGAAGATTTTAAAACATACTTGTGTGATATTTGGATCCTATAGCAGTGCGGGGAAACATACTAGTGAAGAGAATTGTTTGTAGATAGCCTAATAATACGCATTGAAATGATACAAATTGAGATTTTCCCCTCCACCGTTGCAAATATAAACACGATTATTGACAAAAATTATTTCATTACTCAGAGAAAACTTTCCACCATTTGTACAGACCTTATTTCGAAGTTCAACTCCCAAATGCCCTGATGTCGATCGATGGCTCGTATATCGAAACGTCGGCCCGCTTCTTCCAAACTTTCCTAGATAGGAATCGGGCCAAACTTCCCTAGATGGGAAGTTTGTCCCGGTGAGAAACCCAATCAACCTTCAATATCACAATACGCCGGGAAAACCTTAGATCTTTCTCCAACCTAATGGTACATCTTCCCGCGGGGTGTTCCAGGCACGCCAGAGACAGCTTTTATGTTTAAAATGGTAATCCGTCAACTTTAATATGTAAGTGAATTGTTACTAGAGTAATGCAATAATGAAAATTTTGCTAATTATCCATAGAAATAAATGTTACAGCGACCTATGTTCTGATGTTTTTACATCATCAGGGCATCGACGTTTATTTACATCATCCATTGATGATGATGATGATGTAAAAACATCGAAACCTACATCTGCATCTACAAACTACCCTGCGAGCCGCCGCATGGGCGTGTGGCAGGAGGCGTTTGGTCACCAGCCGGGTAAAGATGTAAGGTTTTGGGAGGTGAAATGGTGACGTGTACTACAGGAGCGTTTTGAATAAATAGGGTAAACTTTGTTTTTCCAAAATGAATTTAATGACTTACGACCATGGTTTCGACCATTAACGTCATCATCAGGTGAAGATACATTCGGTGCAACAACTAATATACTAGAGAGAGTGGGTAGCATATAAGTTGTTGCACCTAATTTATCTTCACCTGACTAGAGAGAGTGAGTAGTATATAAATTATTGCACCAAATGTATCTTCACCTGATGATGACGTTAATCGTCGAAACCATGGGCGTAAGTCATTAAATTCATTGTGAAAAAACAAAGTTTACCCAATTCATTCAAAATGTTCAGCGAATTCCACAAAGTATCGCCGGAAACCATCAACTATGGGAGTGTATTCAGTGGAGCCCGGTTTTTAATGTGGATTTTTTGTACTTTTATGTTCGGCGATGTATCTCTCTCATTTTATCGCTTCTGTCAGACCTAGAGATGTGGTGAGGCGTCATGATAATATTTTATGTCACTCTGAAACCTAGGCCGGAGTCAAATTTATTTCTGTGGAGAACTGCAAATTTTTCGTTTCTGCACCATGCATTAATTCCACTCAATATCGCAGGAATCTTCGAATTTTACTACTAGGGTTATTTTCATTATAAAAGAGATATTATTCCCAAACAACACATTTACCAATTACAACCGGAAAAATATACTGCATATCAGTAATAAAGGACGCAAGAATCTACTTTTCTCTATTATATCGTAGCTAACAACTAAGTTGTCGCAGCTCTTTCATTCAATATTCCTCTGATATTTTTCAATAAGTTTGTTCCACGTGTCATCCGGACGACAGCATGTGCAGAAAATGCTTATTTTGTCCACGGGAACATCTAACCTTGCATTAGCAGTAGGTACCACGCTCGAACGAGAGAATGGACGCGGAGGGCCAGATGTAAAACAGTGGAGTGGCTGGTACTCGACACCCACGCACGGATTATTTTCGTCAGCAGCCCAGGAAAGAAATCCTTCCACCCATCAAAGTGTTTATTTAAATCCATGCTTTCCATCAGCACCATGCATGGGAAAGGGGACTGGCTCTCGAAAAGAGCGCAGGCGCTGGTGCTAATAACTGGAAAATACAATGTCGTTCAATATCAGAGTATCCGGTAGCCCACACGCAGAATCCCTAAAAAATAAACACATTTCAAATTGGACATCTCACCCTCTTTTTATTTTCCCACCGTCTTATTATGTATTTCTAGGCTTTTGTACATTCTTTAAATACCAAAAACATGTTCAATAAAAATACATGACCACCAATAAAAAAGGAACAGTGAACGAGAGGGAACGGGTTGGTGTGGTGGCTAGAGTACTGGCTAACCATATGGACGGCCAGGGTTCAAACCCCTGCAGAGGACGATGTTTTTCAGAAAAACCCGATCCCTACTTGAGTGTCTTGTGGAGGGCACTTCAAGTGCAGTACTCTGTCGGATGTCGGATGGGGAAGTCTGTCGGATGAGACGTCAAGCCGTGGTTCCCTTAGCGCCTTTCGTTAAGGGCAGGCTAATGCCGACGCCGGGTTTCTATCCAGCCTTCCTACCGTATCTGTCCCCTATGGCGCAAATGACCTTAGCTGTCGGTCGCCTCGCCAAAATCCAAACCAACAGTGAACGAGTAAAAAGGAACGGGTCCCAAAAAGGACCGGTCCAGAGTGAACGAGTTCCCAAAAATGAACGGGTTTCCCCATCTCTAAATGAGTGAGGGTATACGAAACAACTGTCCTAGAACCTAGCAATGCTGGTGAATACTCACCAAGATACTCCTTCGCTTCCATCCCGTACCAAGCACATAGCAATTACCGCACGAGTAACGTTTGACAGAAGCTGGAGGTGACGAATCGTGCATTTCTAAGGTTACGTAAAGAAAGATGATGGTACCAGTCACCATCATTCATTCACGGATTAGAAAGCTTCGCATCCGCCTTTAGGTATTTGGAGTGATTTTTTTCTTCTCGGATTGTATTTTGGGAAGGCGAACGACAGCTAAGGTCATTTGCGCCATAGGGGATAGGTAAGGGAGGAAGTGTGGATAGAAACCAGGCGTCGGCATTAGCCTGCTCTTAACGAAAGGTGCCAAGGGGACCACGGTTTTACGTCTCGTCCGACAGACGGAGTACTGTACCTTAAGTGCCCTCCACAAGACACTCGAGTAGGGATCTGGTTTCCTAAGAAAAACATCCTCCTCTGCAGGGATTTCAACCCTGGCCGTCCGTATGATTAGCCAGTACTCTAGCCACCTCTCCAACCCGATCCCCTTTTTTTTTCTTCTCGTACAGGTTTTCGTGACACTCTTCATACGTGATACCAATAGTAATATCTACATATTTTGAGAGTAAAGTGGGACTAGCCACGGATTAACTTTACGGAGTCACCCGCACGCACTCAGAATTGGTCAAAGAGCGAACACCTCTTAGTGTTCCAAATACGGCTTTAAATCAAGTGGTGTTGCGCTTAGCGCACGATTTGCGACTGCTTGCTGCATGGTATGTCCAGCAGACTGGAATATCTTGCCCCACTCAGCCAACAAAAATTGGTAGGTTAACTGACTATAGCACTCGGCTGGGTATCGTGAGATGCAGGTTCGATTACCGATCGAGGTGGATGACTTACCCTCCGTAGAGTTTCGCACACATTTATAGATAAAATATTGTACATAACCGATTTTTTTTTGGTATTTCGGGGATAAATAAATTAATAATGGAGGGAAATATGGCCCTTCGCATGTGAAAACCTTGAGGACTTTCTCTGGCTTTAAAAAATCATATCTTCTACCTGTACATTACTTCAATCCTAATTATAAATTGCTCTTCTAACACGTAAGAGAGCATTTGCAGAAACATTACGGAACTTTTCGCATTCTTAAAATAGTTTTCCATGAAAATGGCATTTGTTTAGATAGAATAATACTATTCCCGTTCTCACATTTAACAACATGTAATTACGAGTTCGTTTTTCGAGAAAAATAGCAAGAAAAATATTTTGTTCAAATATAATAGAGGATATATTTTTCTATAAGTATCCTTAGTATAAAAAAATGACAAATATACGTCATTCCTCAGCGGAACCACCTCAAGTGGGAACGATTACTCCTGAGTTGGTTACAGAATCACGGGAAGAAAATCTACGAGTCAGGTTAAGAACAAACAATGCATATTAAAAGAAATTTATCGATATCGCCAAATTCCAACCGTGACTCGAACGTCAACTACGAATTTTTCGTCTCATGCGAACGCCAGTGTGACGCAACTCAACGTTGAAAAATAATGACCATTTACTGCATGAACACCATAAACCACAAAATGCATATATCGAGTATTACTTCCACGGTTGCTAAACGAATGAACTCCAGCCGAATTGTATCGTTCCCGCCAATTTGAAATCATTCATCAAAGTAATTGAACAGATTTCCGAGGCTATTTAACATGACTGCCCAGTCAACCTGCTCCGAAGTCATTGCTCTATCCAGCATCAAGCTCGCATTATGATGAAATAAATATGTTATCCAATCACCTGCTATGATTTTCTGTTTCATTCACCATTTCCGCTACAATTGTATAATACCCTTCCTTTATTAAAAAAACCTTTTCAACTGCTTCCGTCCACACGTGTCAGAGAAATCAGTAACCAAAGACAAGGATATAAACTCATTTTGCTGTTAGCCGTTTCACGAGTCACATTGTTGAAGCTAGCCAGGGAGAAAGTCTACAAAAGAGCGCTCTTTAGACCTTAATAATGTGTAGTAAAAACTGATATTTTTTTAAGTTTTTAAAGGGTTTTATTGTTTAAGGTAGTGCGAGCGAGCTAGTTCCCTAGTCATAATAGAGACCATATTCGAACTATACGTTTTAATTTCACCAGCTGTAGGACACATAAATTAAATATTGCTTTATAAATCGTGCAATAATATAGTCTTATATGACAGAAATTTTAAGTAATTAAATGAAAATATCAAAATAAGTCTTTAACTTTACTCATTTTTTTCGCGCGGTGCGTTTGAAACTCCTTCAAAACGGAAGGTTTTTTTGTGATACCCAAAAACCTACTGCGCTAACAATATGATTAATTTGCCAAACAAAGTTGAGAAAACATACAAACTACACGCAGTTAGTTTTTTTTACGACATCTATGTGTTATAAATACCTCACTTTGTAAATAATGTCTCTCTGGAGTGCATACACGTACCATTTCCCATGTAAAAGGGCTGGTATTTTATGGCAAATATCTTCGAAAGTAATGTGGTAAGGGGTAGAATTTTTGATGTCATTGGATAAGTGAGATATTTTTCTTTAAATTGAGACCAAATTCATTGATTTCTAAATAAAATGATATTTCGCTCAAACTACCTCAATCGATTAATCAGTTTTCAATTACTTACTATGAAATTCTAGTTTTATAAACTACATCAGCGGATTTGCAATTCGTCCAACTCCAAAGCTTGTAAATTGTTTATTTGTTTTCGGGAATATTACCATTCCTACGGCTCTTTTTGAGCGGATGAGCAGATCTTGGAACGGATCATTCCGTGAACGAGAACAACAATCGAGGAGAACGACTCCTTCGTGGAAAAGATGGGCGCTGTAATTGATCTCTCGAAATTAAACGTGTAATAAATTAATTAGTATTTAAATTAATAAATTAATGTATCCTCACCAAAAGTAGGTCCAAGAACACATTTTCAGAGCTCTACTTCATCGGGAAGTTGGTTAAATTTTGGTTACAAAATTTGACGCAGATTAACACTTCATACTTAAGAAAACCTTTTATCAAACGCACAGTCAATTAAATAGAGCCATCATTATTACTTTTTCCTTCTTCACGGTACTGAGTGTAATTGGCATATCATAGAGGCTTCATATTAACCAAAGTGAACTTTGAAGACCAAAGGATGTGTGACCGTCAGGAGTGACAAGCATTACTCTATTGAACGTTTTAAAATGGGTATGTCTGTAAAATCTACCTTACAATATGTAATTAGAATAGAAACGGCGATTAAAACTTTGAAGAATAAACTATTGCGACTTTATTCAGTCGAGATTAATTACACCATTGAAATAAATTTGATGTTTCATTCGATCGGATATTTTAGTACAATTCAAGCATGACTCTGAGTTGGTTCCTTACGTACTTGAGGCGTGGGTGAAATCCCGCGATTACTGATGATCACTTTGGGCGTGAAGGGAAAATTTTATCGGAGTAAATATCGCAATTCCGATTGTTTTAGCTCCAAAATTTGGGCATCAAACTAGATACATCATCTAAATATGTCTGTGTATGCTAAAAATGACAGTACGATATTTTTTTAGCATTCGATAATTTAGGTGGGAAATTTTAGGTACCTACAGTATTAGATCTTGGCCAACAATAATCGAAACACCAAAAGAAGTACCAAAAAAATCATGTAATCAGAAAAGACGTCAGTTTTACCGCTAATCAATACTCATTTAGTCGATTGTTGTTTTCGAGTAGCTATTCATCACCGGTGTTCCGATCATCACTAACTACAACATCTTGAATTGAGAGCTCTGAAAGCTATCATAAGGAGTCATTGAACTTTCCAAAGAGTAATTTAAAAAGACCAGTAACACCTGATGAAATAAATGTAACTTTTTTAGTGGAATAGTGCTATTTTAATGACTCACTATCATGTCAGTAAGCGCTCAAGCGAAAAACTTTCATCCAAAGCCTTTGCAGAATTTCTATCGATTTCTTTATTAGCCATATAAAAAAGCATCCTTATCTAGTCATCAACTTTGTTTCGTCGAACTTTACGTCATTCGCAGGAGGTGTTTTGCAGTCACAAATAAACAACAGTCTTGATATCTAATGGCTTTTTGATATTCCTGAAAGCGTCACTTCAGTGCTCTGGAATCCTGGCCGATGTAAATGTGATCAAAGTACATTTCGCGAAATAGACTACACTCTTGATTTGGACAGCCCTTTGATATTCTTGAAAGCGTCACTTTAGTGATCTGGAAGCCTGGCCGATGAATAAGTTTCCAAAGTACACTTCGCCAAATAGACTACACTCTTCATTTCTGATGGCCATTTTATACTCCTGAAGGCATTACTTAAGCGCACTGGAATCCTGGCCAATGTAGAAGAGTCCAAAGCTACATTTCGCCAAATAGACTACGCTCATATTTTTTGACGGCCCTTTGATATTCCCGAAAGGGTCTGGTTGAATCTCAAAGTCAGGGCGATGTAGAAGTGTCCACAACTATATTATAGGCAAAAGCAGTTATTTTAACCAGTAGTCGTATCTTAAGTAGTGTACTGCATGGTAGCATGTTCATCCACTTAGCACTTTCCTAGTTTCTGGACTGACCGCGCACTGTTATCCTGACTGCTTTTGGCCTGCGCCTGATATTCCGGGGGAACGTGCGCGGTTCGGATTTCAGCTGAGATGAGGGCATCTTGCCTGGTGTGGAATCACCCCGTGCCACATACCCTAATGGTGGCTTGCAGGGTATTTCGTAGATGTAGATATTTCGCCAGATAGACTACACTCTTGGTTTAAGTCAGCCCTTTGATATTCCTGCCCGGATTTTAAATAGCGTTCTTCGTACAACAGGAGGACCTTCTGCGTGAATCACAACGCCATGTGCAGGTGGGAATGTTCACTCGTCCACGTGGACACAATCATCGTCGCAGACCGGGAAATAGAATGGTTGAGCGCTCGGACCGCAACTCTTTCAATCAATTCTAGGGGAAAAAAATCGAGCCAAGGTTATATCACGCACTGTTGTGTGTCCGGTCGCTGGCTCGACCGACCGCTGCTACGTCTGGCCCCATCTGGTTGCGCAACGACGCGCGGACGAGAGACCCTCGCATGACATCGGCGCACAATGGTCTGAGAACCCACTTTAGCAGTCAAAAATCGATTTTTTCAGAATGTTGAACGTATGCCGTAGATGTTTTTTATGATAAATAGAAATGATAAATCCATTATAACCCGAATGAAATTTCATCCTACAATGATCCATGTCCGACTAGCACAGACGGATATCTGAGGGATCAGCGCCACCACATAAAAATCATTTTCTCGCGCTCGAAAAGGAATCAAAATATAACTCGACTTAGGCGTTTTTCCATCAAAAAGTTACATGATTCACTCATTTTGAAACATATACTACATTTTTACTCAGCCAAATCGTCTGTTATTGTCCTTCTTAAGTCACAACGGCCAGATATTATTAGATGGTGCTACGTCACGCACTTCACCGGCATCAATTAGGTGTTTCAAAATAATCTTACATTATCTTGTGATAAGACAATATACTTAGGCTTGCGAAAGCCTTTTTCTGAAGGAAGAAACAAGAGTTATGTGCTTTTAAGATCCATTATTTAAGTTATTGGCACTTTTATCCCGAAGCGCGGGCAGCAATGTTGATGCGAATTGCTCATTCTCGCGCTCCATCTGAGCAGTTCGTGCTGAGAAATAGCTGTCTGTCAACATTCTCAAAGAGGTTAAGTGGCTTAAAAATGAAGTTAATTCATAATCATACCCTCTGAATGAAATAATACATATCATTCGGCATATTACACTGCGTAACTATTAGTGTTAAAGACTTGGTGTAGTTGGAAATCGACACGCTGCCATTTGCAATCTAAAGGTTCTCAGACCACTGTGCGGCGGGGTAACATCAACTATCATGCACCCGACCTGGCGAATCACTCTCGCAAGGAAAGGACGACACGGGCTGCGGCTGTCCCGAGCTCCGGAGGGCAAATGTACCGGCGTAGACACGTGGGCGATAGGAGAACTTCTTTCGACCCATTCATTGAGGCAGATGGAGGGGGCATTATGTCAACATATTATAGCCTGGCAACCGAAATAACAGACATATTGGTTATCCCTGTCTTTCGTTACTTTCTTTACGATAGCACGACGGAATTGACAAATTAGCGGATATAAAACAGGAATATCCACCATCTGTTTGGAGATTAGGACAAGTTACATACTGCTATGGATTCCACCCGATTTAAAAATAGTTTTCTCCGGGAATGCGGATCATTTATAATTTAAATATGCATTCTTATTTCTTGTTAGTTATCGCTGTTAATAGTAAAGTTGCAAAATTAGTACGTGAGCCCGTAAGCGTTCCAACGTTCCAACAAACAACTTTCATTCGTGGTGCCACGAGTGGGGGATTAAATTAAATATAAGTAAATGCACCACAGTTCACTTCCTGCGAAAGTCATCATAGGATATATTATTATTAGCATAATATTTGATATCTGCATCAAGTGTTGCCGACTTTTTTTAATTGTTGCACTTTACAGTGCTTAGTTTTCGCGTCACTTTTTTCAAGCTAAAACGTCACGCTAAAGGCTTGTTGATATTTGAAGTAATTCCCCAAATTACAGATAGGTAAGACAGCTTTTGAAAACGTGTTCCATGCGTTACTATGGAAATAAAACAATTCCCATAGTTTTACTGATACAAAATGTGGAATGATTACGTTAATTATGGCTGAGGTCCCTATTTCCACGCACAAACATGACTATACTAAAAAACTAAACTCCATTCAATATACTCCCATAATACACGCCACCATTTCACCTCCTCAAACCTTATCCCTCACTACTTCACACGGCTGGTGCCTTAACACCCCCAGCCACACGCCCATGCGGCGGCTTCAGGGTAGTATATATTTGTGGCTGAAATAAATTACACACGGTGCCAGAAATGGTTGGCTGCGCGGCCAAGAGGCTAGTACGTGATACGTAAGTTCACAAGTTGTTTTAATCAAGTACTTCCTCGCCAACAAGTTCGTGCTAATAGTTCAAAAATCAAGACGAGTTTCCCAATTTCCGAACGTGTTATTCCTGGAATCGCTTCCGATTTACCTCAACCCACAGCTTTCTCCAATTTTCCCTCCGTACTGGACGACAACCTTGATGAACAAAACGTGCTGGCGTGTCTTTGCGCGAGGACACAAAGGCGGCCGGACCGCTCGACTGAAACTAGAGTAGGGATCCTGAAGGGGTTCCACAAGGCACTGCAGTCCCATCGAAATCCCGCCGACAAAACGAGGTTACTTTGTCCCTGATGAGGCTGCAATGGAGGCCGCAGAGCAAGCAGATTAGCCTGAATGGGAGCGGCCGTGCAGCGACGGCAGGCTGTGTGCGGCAGAGTTCTGAAAACTTGAAAGAAAGGAACGGACGAGGAGGGTAGGCTAAGGGGATTTAGAAGGGTTTGGAAAAAAAGATTATCTAACAAGTTAAAGCTTTATGTAAAGTTGTTAAAAATAGCCCAAAAAAGGCTTCGGAGCTAGTGGTTGTGTGAATCCTCTAGTGGAATCCTTCTAGTATCGACCGGGTTGCGCAACGCCAGGGATCCGAGCCGGGTGAAAGAGAAAAAGGGGACACACAGGGTTCTCCAATATCCGATCGAGGGACGGCAGGAGGGATTTCCAGAGAGAGTCGAATCAACACAAAAGGACGCGGTGGCAATAAAAAAAACTGCGCTAAATTAGCCGATAGAACAGTGGCTCCCATGGTGAATACTCACAGATGATACAATCCACGCGAGAACTGGCGGACGATGAGCAGTGGGCAATGCTGAGACGGGAAGATTCTGTATTAACACACGGAGTACGGAATACGGGTCAGGAGATTCGAAAATTACATTTTCGACACCAATTATTTCAATTGTTTTTTGCAGTAATTGATACTTCATACAATCCAAGATAATCATATTTGAAGTAAAAATCTAAAACAAAATTATACCTTTATTTAAATGATAGGATTCCCCAGACTGTATGACACAGGGTCTTCTGGGACCCGGGTAAGTACTCTACGTTATATAAATTATATCGCTGTTATGACGGGGCAGTTCCAAGTTTAGAGAAATTCAACTCACTCAGCACGCTACTGCAAAACGATGTAATAGTTCTCAAGGTCTAGATGACTCGATTTTCAGTTAAATCGACGTTTCTCCGCGGTTCACATCGTTGTTTTCCTCTAAAACAAATTTGGAATACAATATTTGACTGTATGTGGCCCTAGTTATGCTGACATGGGAGATTGAATATTTATCAATGAATAAGAAAGTAAGCATGTTTAAACTAACTTAAATTTATTTTCAACAATATATTTTTTTGTTTTTCCCAAATATTACCCTTGAAAAAAATGTTTCATATTTATTTCAATGTGAAACTAGTAAACAAATTATCTAAAACGAAACTTAAATGCCCTACACCACTTTCAATTTAGTAATAAAAAAACGCTGTTTTGGTCCTATCCAACCCATTTTTAACTGTGCCGTCTGTAGACTACTAGAGACTTATGACCCAAATTTCAGCTCGATATCTCAATTTTTACGGCAGTTATCGTGCAAAGAGACAGCTAGGCAGACGGACAGACAGACGGACAGAGCTAGATTGACTTGTGAGGTGATGCCGACCATTTCTATATGTATACTTTTCCATACATTCCACGCCTCCTTTAATGCGTTAAATTTCTGCTGTGACAAAATCAATATACCCTCACTACGTAGTGATGTAGGGTATAATTGTTTCAATTCTGAAACATGATATATTTACAGTTTTTTGTCTAAATTATAATCCTTATTATATATATTCATTCATTTCTAACTAGAGTAGAGAATATAGTGACTAGAAATCGATTTTAAAAGTATGGGTCCTCAGGGACCCAGGTCCGTACTCAGTGCGAAGTCAGTGAGGTCTGTACTTGGAGTGTTAAATACCCGGTCCATCGATCCAACTGCGTACTTATGGAGGAATCAGCGCTTGGAAGTACTGGTTTCTTAACACATACAAAATCAGCTGTAATGAGTGAATTTAGACATAGTTCTATTATTTTAACCCTCCGTGGACGAGCGAGTCAAATTCGTTACGTTTCAAAATCATTGAGATATCTATTAAGGAAGTCTTCTCGGGTCTTCCACCGGGATAAGCTTTTCACTGCCGACGTTTCGGAGTCCGACTCGTACTCCATTCTCAAGGCGAAAAAATGTAGACTACCCTATTTAGGAAACTGCCCCAGTTAGAAAACAATGAATATAGAATATGGATAATAATTTAGACACAAAACTGTAAATTTATCATGTGTCAGAAATGAAACATTTCCTACGCTAGACAGAATTTTAACACTTCGGATTAAGTATGTGGAAAGTTGCGGCTCTATCGGCGGTTAGTCAAATAATTTGAACAGATGAATGTGTGATGCTATTCACTGACGGTGGCGTGCCTGGTGGAGCTCTAAAATAAATAGTTTCAGCAGAAATAATTGGGAAAGTTTAAAAAGAGGTACGTTATGGTAATGTTGAAGTATACCTTGTTTGAATATTATTATATAAAGTATTCTTTTATAATAAGTATATGCAATACATATACGTCACATTTCAAAATATTTTCTTTTTCAGGGCGACACAGAGAATATATTATCGTGACTCCTCACTACATCTCCAGGTCTGACAGATGCGACAAAAAAAGAGAGATACACTACCGAACAGATAGGTACAAAAACTCGTTCTTTCCGCAAACGATAAGCGACTACAATAAAAATTGAGCTCCACTAAATACACTCCTTTAATAGATGTCACCATTTCACCTTCCAAAAACTTATATCTTTACACGGCTGGTGACCTATCAAATGATCAAATAAATTGCATTTTTTTAAAATGCTTAAATATCACTTGTAAAAAACTTATATAGTAGCAGTATTTTTTTCATGCTGATGTTTCATTATTCCGTCCATAGAGGGCTTAGGACTAATCTATTTACATAAATAAATATATTGTAGTTGGGCTTATATTTGACGTCAAAAAAGTGCAATGTGAAGTATTTAAACACTCGTGTGGTAACTGAACTTACTTTTAAATGGTGGTTGAAGCGATTTCCGATTATGCACAGATTTCATTGAACATTTGATTACGTGTACTAATTGGTATTACGTACAGATAAAAGCGAAAAATATTGCATGTTATACATTTGGTCTCTTGGCAATTTCAAACTATTTTCACGCGAAGCCTTATGCCACTTGACATGTATTTAATAATTCGATTACACGAGTACACATTTTCTCCTAAACGCGAAAAAATACGTTTAATATTGTGATATTGGTTCTTAATAAATAGGAAACTTCGCTACTTCTAAAGTTATCAAATATTATCTATCAAAATAAAAAAATATTTCCTAACCACGAGACATATTTACTCTCTTACAGCACTTCCCCTGTCAAACACCCTTTTGGTGGATTGCAGGGTAATAAGTAGATGTAAACAATTAAATTTTGAATGGTAGAAGATATGGAAATACTTACTTCCTTACTTCGACCTGAGCATTGTAGCAAAATCTTTGGTGATGCAGAAAAATCCAATACGTCTCACTTTGGTAGGAAATCAAGCCTTTTGCCACAAACAACGCACAGTACGAACTGCACATTAGATAGGAGAAGAGTAGAACAATAGCCATGCACACACACAGATGATGAAGCAAAACCGATATTCAACGGAATGAAACTTCGAAAGATCGAAGTTGCCACAGCTGTTCGGAAACAATCACGTCTTTAGATAATTCATATCTTCCTGATTGGCAATTTTTCTTGGAAAGTCCACAACGAATAATTTTTCCCGCTTGCGGAATGTTATGACGTGTTGGGCTGAAATCATTGGACTATGACAATGAATCGACTGCTATTTAAACGCAAAAAATAACGCTATGGATATCTATCACAGTGACTAGACAATATTTGGCGACATCAAGAACTAGCCTTGGTATTTTTATTTTTACGGAATCACCCACTAAAATTCCACAGAGCAAAATAAATAAAACGTTGAGGCCGAGAATCGAACCCGGATCCCTCGATATCGCTTTGCAGCTCCGTTTGTCTACTAAACTTAAAAAGCTTTACAATTTTTCCAATGTATAACGATGCCATAATTTAGAGGCTATTATCAATTATGTGGTCCTTGGGAAGAAGAGAGAAGGATGAATGCTTTTGAGATGTGGGTGTGGAAGAGGCTACAGATAGTGAAATGGATGGTCAGTTTAAGAAAGGAGGAGGTGCTGGGAAGAATTAGGGAGGAAAGAACACTACTGAAAACAATACAGAGGAGAAAGGGATATTGGATCAAACATATTTTTCTGAGGGAAGGGGATTTTAAACACAGCAGTCGAGGGAACAGTGGAGGGAGAAAAGAGAAGAGGAAGAAGAAGGCGGAAAATGACAGACGAAGCGAAGATAAAAAGAAGTTCAAGGAAAGCTAGGAAGAGGCACGGGACAGGGCGAATTGGAGACGACTTTGGTGTTTGGGACTTGCCAGTAGACAGAATACCAGTTGATGATGATTCGTCAGCGATAACTTAAGAAGTAAAAAAATGCATCATATTGACTTGAGAGAGCTACCCAATGGAAATTGTGGTTGGTCAGTAGAAAGTTATAAGTGAATCAATGATGAAGGCGAATTTTTTTAATGCCTTAAGGCAGGTTTGCACTGGCGAGTTTATTACGTAAGCTTCTTGAAGCTAGCGTCTTTCGGGCTGCTGTAAACGTCACTACAAGTCCGCTAGCAGAAATTTTGGAAGTTTTGCGGAATCACACGCAGAAGCGAATCTTTGCCAATGTTAAATGACAACCAATCTCTCTCTGTACTTACTCGTGGAAACTTTTGCGTCGGAGTAAAATTACCCGGGAGCTTTTGAGGAAAGACTTGAGGAAGTAACTTATCATTTTGAAGCCACCATTGCGACATACCAACGGGTTTCGGTGTTGCATTTTCTTTGCGTATTTTTGCGCCCACTGTTCTTATTTCCTTCTACATTTACGATCGTATCGAAGGGGAATGATTATTCCAGGTCCTCGACTCAAAAATTTCTCTCATGCCTACCAAAATGTTTGAAAGAAGATGATATTGTTATATGCTGAAATGGCGAGTTCAATGTGTTGACAATATGTTTCAGAGCGACACAGAGAATATTGTCATGACGCCTCACTACTGCCCGTATTCATAGTCGTATTCCTAGGGGTTACCTGGGTATCCCCTAGCCAGGTAACACCTAGGGGTCCCCTACGCTGAGCGATTCATAAACCTTACCTGGGTAATACCCAGCCAGGGGACGCCTGGGTAAGAGATTTGGCAACAATCCCGCGGAAAAATACGTATGGACGGTTCCGCTGAATGATTTTCGATGCTCATTTTTCACCGTAACCAACCATGCTATAAACATTAATATACTATACTTTTACACGATGTTGATGAAAAATGATTGAAGGAATATGAGAGAATGTTTACAATATTATAAAAATATTTACGTAATATGAATGGTGATGAATATGATGGTGGTTCAATAAGTACCCGTGTTTGTAAATAGAAGACGTCACTATGGAAAGTTGTTGATATCATCGTGTACTGCCATAAGTACAGTACTATCAATTTGTCCCACGCGTGGACAGTAGTACTGAGTTAGGGGAGCTAAGGGTAAGCTTCATGCCTTACCCAGGAAATCGACGGCCTGGGGGAGGGTTAGGGGACGACAGTCCCCTGGGTAACGACTATGAATACCATTTCTGAGCCAAGGGGTTCCCCACACCTGGGGGACACCCAGGTAACGACTATGAATACGGCCCTACATCTCTAGGTCTGACAGAAGCGATAAAGCTAAAAGGAGCTAAAAGAGACACATTGCCGTACAGATAGGTACAAAAACTCGTTCTTTTCGAACACAATAAGCGGCCAAAGTAAAAACTGAGCTCCACTAAATACACTTCCATAATACATGCCACCATTTCACCTCCCAAAACCTTATTCCTTACATCTTTACACAGCTGGTGTCCTAACACCCCCTGACAAATGCCCTTGAGGCGGCTCGCAGGGTAGTATGTAGATGTAGAAGATCGGAAAAAACCAGTCTTAAGGCACACTCATCGATGAAGAACCCAGGGGCATGACAAGATGCAACGGGTGCCGCCTAGACCCACTAATCATTTCCCCATTCATTAACTTTAGCGAATTGCGAACTCGCGCAAAATGTCTGAAGGACATATGGCCTTGACGAAGCGCACCTCATCGTCGAATCCCAAATCAAATCGATGGAACTCGAACGAAGGTCTCTCAATGAAAACTCTTTTAATCAGGCCAGGTTCGGATGACAGACTTTGAGGCGCACAATCGAACGCTCACTGTCACCAACTTTTCCTCGATATGCACGTGATCCAATATCCAACAGACGCAATGAGGCACGTTTACCCAACGGCACGAATTTCTCTGAGAACATCTGTTACACGACGGCTTTTCCCAGAGTCCGTCCAAGATAATAGCGCAGCTGAAACACATGGAAAGGAACGAAAAGTTAAAAAAAAAATTAACGATCGCGTGATTTAAACGAAGGCAATAATAGATTCTTCGGCCATGTGATTCCTTTCGTGTTTACAAAGTTGGCTGTTCTCCCGTCAACTGCGTCATTATCTTACACGCAATTTCAGTAAACACATAAGGAGTGCGCATCCCCATCCATAGCCACGGAGAAGGTAATGTGCAAGTCACTTCCAAGGTGTGTGGCACGGGTTGATTCTGCACTCGGTAAGCAACACTCGCCCAAGCTTAACATAGAACCCCGATGGCTTGCCAGGGAACAGTATGGAGTACACAAAAAGTCTTCAGAAAAATAAAAGTCAAATTAATAATAAAGTCAAACACCTTTGAGTTACCTTAACTTCAGACATCGTGTGGAACACATATACGAAACATAGGAGGTACAGTTATAAAAAACTAGGATTTATCAAGCGTATAATAGGAAGGTCCACAGACGAAAAAGTATAAGAGAGTGCAAGTGCCACTTCGCTCATATTAGGCCACACCTCGAATATTCTGCTAGGATTTGGCTCCTTGGACAGAAAGATTTAACCAAAAAATAATTAAAATGCAAAGCATAGTTGCGTTCTTCCTTAAAAACTGTTAAGAGCGAACATATAGTGCACCACAGCTTTTAGAGGGATTTAAGTGGGAGCCCCTAGAGACTCAGAGGCTACACGCTAGGCTTAGTTAGATTGAGAAATTTAGAACAGGTGTGTTTCAGAGCGATTCAGAGAGTAGTTTATAAGCCATAATCCGGCGATTCTAGGTCCGACAGTAGGGATAAAAGAAGAGATATACATTGCCGAACAGATAGGTACAAAAATTCATTCTTTCCTAGAACCATAAGTGACCCATAATAAAAACTGAGCTCCAACCAACATACTCCCATCTTACACTTCAACATGTCACCTCCCAAAAACCTCTTTCCTTACACCTAAACAAGGTAGTTGCCATAACATCCCCTGAAAATGCCCATGCGACGGCTCGCTGGGTAGTTTGTAGATGTCACAAGGCGCGAACCAAGAATTAATCAGGAGAACAATGCGCCGGTACGTTGAAAACCTGGGGCTTATTACGGAATCATTACGACGACGATATGAGGTAAAATTAGCAATTACGTCTCCCACAAATGCTCAGGGATCATTTGGCGTAATGAAGTTCAGAATCGAAATAATACCGACCCAAAATAACCCCGGTTTAACAGGGGATCTAATTAAGATAACGACAAATAACAACGAACATAGCGCGTTGGTGCTGGGGTTTATTTGTATAAACTTACAAGGTACACAATAACAAAAGGAGAAGGGAAGAAAAATATCTAGAAATCTTTGAGATGTGACAATGGTGAATGGAGATGATGCGGTGGACAGATAAGGTTAAAAATGAGGAAGTACTGAGAAGGGTTGGAGAGGAGCTGACTATATTGAAAAGTGTAAAGAAGAGAAAGGAAAAGTAGGCCGCATTGTACGGAGAGATTTTTAGTGGAAAATTAATTAAGCAGAAGATTAAAAACGGAAAGATTAATGAAACGAAGAGGAAGAAAGAGATTTGGTGTGATGACAGATATGATGAGAGGAGAGACGTACAGGGCAATGAAGAACCTCAACCGGCACAGAAAAGCCTGAAGACATCAGCTTCATTTAGACCTGTCATTAGACAGAAAAACTATAGAAGAAAAACGCAGCAATGAATAAATGATTAATGAAGAATAGCGTGACATTGAATAAGCATTCAGCACTGTAGTACTATATGCCTCTCCTATTGTCGTCCTTCATTCTAATCCTCTTCCTACCTCTTCCTTACTTCCCCAGCGTTTTCCCATAGATCAATCTCTTCATTACCTGACATTTCCTCTCAACACGCCCTTCATCCCCCTTTTCTACCTCCTCTGAATATTCGCTATTCACTTTCTTTCCTCTCCTACCATATCTAACTCTTCTTCGTTGGTCTTCCTCGCCACGAAGCTGGACCTAGATATTTTTCTCCAAATTAAGTCACTTCTGATAGTATTATTATACTATTAATTATAACAATAGCTAACTTCTTCATAAAAACGTGAAAGCCACCTCAAGAATGTGCCGTAATGGATGAGTAGACACCAACTACAAACTAACCTAGTTAAGATAATGAAACTGCGACATTGTATGCATTAGCAAAAGCGTGCGAATACCTATCATGAGCTGAAATATCACCGACGAGCACAACACAAAACAAAACGATAAGTATCAGGCTTGATGTGGTGGAAAGAATTTATCATAATGAATTATAATAAGGCAATTTACCACTTAGATAAATTTTTATTCCACCTAGGTTTTAATGTAATAGATCATCATCATGCCTGCAGTGAGAGTGTATTGATAATTAATGAGAGTAAGGAAATTTAGTGTAGTTTAGGCAATGTAGTACATCGAAACCTAGGTCGAATAAAAATTTATCTTAGTGGAAAATTGCCTTACTCTCATTCATTATCACTACACTAGCCGCATTTTACCAGTATATGATAAACTAAATGAGCATCATTATCTCAAAAAAGAGAACTTTGCTCTATTTCCACACAGTTTTAATTACCCTACACCGACAACGTTTCGACAATACGAGGTAATTTTCAAAGTAGTATACGACAGTATTTAGTAACTACAATAATGCACAGAGATACACTTGTGCTGCAGGAGAAGTGCGAGACGTACTGTTAGCACTATACATCAGTTTGAGAATCAAGCAGTATGGTGCAAATCAACTAAATGGTCACACGATATACGACAAACCTACTAAAAGGTCTTAATGGCATAATAACTATCGCGGCGTGGCCGACCGTACGGCAAGAACATCCTGAGTTAGCCGTCTACAGGAACATACATAGACAGAGTGAAGGTATTCGTATAGGAAACGTGATATATCGACATTCAAAACAGGACGTCTTGTCACATGGCTAGCGCGTGTACCGCGTGGAGGCTTTTTTTACCATAACAGGTGAACAGCGCGGTGCGCGGGAGGCGGGAAAAAGACGAGGCGGTAGGGGAAGCTGGCACACGACCCAAACCACGCCACACGCACAGTCAAATTCCCCCGCAACGCCAACTATCCTCCCTCTCTCTCAAATACTCCCCCGTCCCACTCCAAATCCTCCAACCCTCCTACCCCCACCTCCTCCACCACAACTCACCGACGTCGCCACCGTCGCCTTAATGGTGTAAACAGCAACATGGCGATTGCGCAACCTGTCCCCATTCGTCCCGCGATTAGGCGGCAACTGCGGACGCAGACGTGCACGCTCCCCAGAGAGCCATTAGCCGACAAACGGAACAACAATTGGACGAGCGGTCGGCAAATCTGGGGCCGTGCGATACTCGAATTCGGTATCGCACTGCGATATGACTGTTGTGATAAAAATCATTGGAGCCTCTCCAATTCGCCCAAGCGCGCTGTTCACTTTGCGAACTCAACGGCGCACTTGCTTTTCATTCGTCTCTGACCCAGCGCAGTAGGTGGCGAACCTCATAACAGATCGAGAGCAGAGTGGATGCAGGCTGAAGAATGAAAAACTTCGGTAATCGCATTCGAAATTTTTGATTCTGCGATAATTTCCAGATACGGCATAAAAAAATGATGAGGACAAGTTTTAAATTATTGTGGTAAAAAGCTTAGGTTTGTCAATTTGGTTTATTTTTGTATGTTTATTTATTTGTGTTGAATTTGGTGCTATTGTTGTTTGTTGTCGAGAGGGACCGGACGTCATTAATAAAGCAGTGAACCAAGACAAATCACTTAAGACTTATTATTAAAACTAATATTGACAATTAATAATCGACAAATGGAAGATAGCGGTATGTGTGTGTAGATATATTATGGGTGAAATTAACACTATAAAAGAAGACAGAAGAAATAAATAGAAATTTATAGAAAATTGGTGGAAGATAGAAGAATATAGACTGAAGAATTTAAGTGAAGATAAAAGATACTGAATATATAAAAAAATGGGAGAGAGGAAAGATGTGTATGAATTATTTGTTTTTTTTTATTTATTCAAACAAAAAGGGGAAGATGTTATGTATTTGATTTAAGTATATTAATAGTTAATTAAGTTGGTTTTAGTTGTTTTTTTAGTATGTTACTTTATTTGTGTTGAATTTGGTGCTATATTTGTTTGTTGTCGAGAGGGATTGGACGTCATTAATAAAGCAGTGAGCCAAGAGCCAAGTCACTTAAGACATTATTAAAACTTACAGGTTTTTACACACGTACTTATTTAGAACGGATTCGATAACTAGACATCCAATACACGAAAATTTCGGCCAAGACTCTAGAGCACCCACAGAAAACTGACTACCGTTTCAAAGCGTTTAGCCGCCTACATCGTTCCATTCAACTTCGTTCGCCTGCGCCTACGTGCTCCAATCTGCGATAACTTCAAAACCTTGAATAGATTCACCCCTCAGTGGTTTAACCATTTCGCGGCGTAATTAGTTTTCATCCAGTTTTCTTACAAATATCATTTTAAAATGAAAAGACGAGTCAGATTTATAAAACTTGATTAGCATTTTCCATTGTATAACTGCGTGAGGCAGCTGGATCAGGCCAAAAAAATGCATCCCATGTGCACAAACAACGTGTTAAAACAGCAGTGAATCCCCAAAAACCCTATTCGATAAAATACAATTTTTTTCAGTTATGACTCTCGATATCACAAATAAGAGCTGGTACGCAAAGTTTCATGCAAATCAAGACACATCTTAATAATAATCGCTCCGTACCGCAAATTTTAATATATTCAATGCAAATTTTTCCCATAGCTTGGAGCGGGCTTTGCGCTTCGCTGTTTTGTGAAATCGCTTTTTCCCCTAAAGGCACTGGACACGCGCGCTACGCCCATAATATCGATAAGGTACCTTAAATTTATTTCTATAAAGCAGTAAAAAAGTACTGTAGTTAATATCACGTTCCTTTTTCGCGTGAATTCAGCACTGATTGCCACATCGAACCGGCCAAAATTGGAGTAAATGCCATCACCTTGTGGCGAACGCATATGATCTCATCAATACGGCGCTCCGAATTTGGTTGACACTACAGGCTCTCAAGAAAATTCCTGTGTATACATTCAAAAGGGCGAGAGTGCGATTTGACTAAGCTGATGGAAAAGTAACACTGGATTGCGGTACGTATACTTACTGCACATACAGGAGTTTACCAATATACATGTATTATTTTCAAAAGTAACCAGCTAAGCCAGCCAAGTAAAACTAAATTTGGCAAGGTTTCAGAAATGGTTGCCTGGATGGCCAATAGGTGAACACGCGGACAGTAAGTTTGACAATAGTGTTGTCAAAAAGGCCCATACCGCCAACTAAAATTGGAACGATTTATACTAACAGCAGCCATTTCAGAATGAGTAAAGAAGGAAGGCTATAGAACTACAGCCATTAAAGTACAGCCACGATGCTAGGTTGCTCTGATGGAACTCACCAGCTTCTCGAAGAGGTCAACGAAAAACCCAACGGCGGCCAAATCCACGAGGCACCGTCGAAAGGGGCAGTACGAAGAAACACCGGTCGGAAGCCCGCAGAAGACTCCTGAAATCGAAAGGAATAAGAGCATTAGACTTTGCTGGAATATAATTCGTTCTAAAATAAACGAAAAAATAACCATCAGCGCGGACTTCAACGAGGAAAACTATCACTTCGGTGACAACACAGGAACTCACGGCGTAAGGTGCGAGGTCAGAAATAAACTGAGGTAACGGAAGTTGACGGGAAAAAGACGAGGAGGAAAAAGGCATGTTATATTCCCCATCTGTGATCAATACTCGCTAGGCTAAATTCAATGGGAATAGCGTACCTGAAAAGTGTAAACGGGAAAATTAAGATTGATAGGGCTGGTAATGAGTGGGTATTGAAAGAAAGTCTGTAAGATGTTCCATGGACTTACGGAAGTTTGACCGAAATATCATTTTACCTATAAAGCAATGAATGTAGTCACATTTCAAAGATCTCACCCTTCCAAATGCCAAAAAAATGCCAAAATATCAGCCTCTTACCGCACTACTTTCTGAGATTTTTGACAAAAAATACCAGCCCTATTACATGGGAAATAGTGTGTATACACTCGAGAGACATTGCTTTAACATGAGAAATTTCTAACACCTAGATCTTGTAAAAAAATTAAAAGTGTGTACTTTATATGGTTTTTCAACTATTTTGAAAAATAAATGACATTGTCACCATAGCAATTTTTTTCAAGATCACAAAAAACCTTCCGTTGCGAAGGAGTTTTAAACATATCGTGAAAAAAATGAGTCAAGTTAAAGACTTAGATAGACGTAGATATTACGGAAGAAAAGAAAATTACGGAAGAGTAAGAGAAATACGGAATAAAAGAAAACTTACAGTCTACTTTACTGCTACAGTTTAGTTTACAGTCTACTTACAGTCTACTTAACAGTGCATGGAAATTACAAACGTATTTCTTTTAAAATTTGTTGAAGCTGAAAAATTAACTAACATAAATTTCTTCATAAAAATATATTCTACTTTGTCTATTGACCACAGTATCAGTTAGTCTTTCCTGAGTTTTTTTGTGGTTATCGGTTAAATAATAAAACTATTTACATTTTGCGATGTTTCGGATTATTTTTGACCTTGCTCAGGGCTAAAAAATTAAAAAAAAACAAAGAACAAAAAACATTAACGAAACACACACACACTTCAATGCGCCAGAAAAATCTTCACCTAAAATAAACATAGCACTGAATGCTGATAACAGAATCATGAAAGTGTGTTCTTCTAATATGAACAACAGTCCGAAAATTCGGATAATTTATTTTGTTCATTTTTAACCAAAAACTAAAAGAGAGAAAAAAAAATACAAGGGAAATTTGTAAAAATATGACTTTCTCCTTTAGTGGCACTTAAAAAAAAAACAATTCAAACACTCGGGTGGTCCTGATTCCACGGATTCCAAAATCTACCTCCCCTTTATTACATCACTAATAGGGTGGAAACCCGAAAGAAATGCAAAAATAACTATAAATGGAGTATTAGATAAATAAAAAAACAAGGCATTAGTTATTATCACTCTCGAACAGAGAGCGATCTCCTTGCCGTGGTCTATGAGTTACGCCGATACCAGCGACTGAAACTGGGGCATCGTCACGATTGCCTGAAGTGCCACCTCGGGTGCAGATAATGCTTGCGGTCTAGCGAACCAATTAAAATGACAAATTCTCCCGTCGAGACTGGTCACTAAATAGAGCACTTCTGGCCGAGGATCGCTCGGCCTCGATAGCGGGAGTAAGACGCTTTCTAGGGCGCACACCTACAACGCCGACAGTGCACACTCCACAATTCGCTTGCTATTGACTACGTGTATTTCACCAATCACCGGCGATTTTATCGGTCCCAGAATTCTACATACTGCCATGCAAGCCACCTCAAGCTTGGAAGGTGCTTGGAAGGAAGTGATTTAGTACCAACAAGCACTACACTAAAGGTATGCTACCAATGCTACTGACACTATTGAATTAATGTACAATGCAACGACGTAAACGAGATACAAGAGTCATGTAAGTCTCACAAAACATGATATAAGTACTACGGGGCAGGTAAAGGTACAGTAATTAGGGAGAAAATCAACTAATCAGCTACACTACCTGTCAGATAAGCTACTTTAAAGTCACCTAGGCAGACTTGGCGAGGTTTTCGAGTTTGACTGCGTCTCGAGAATTTTTAGCCCAACGTTTCACCCGCGTTGCAGCGAGCATCTTCAGGGTTGAAGAGATTTTACTGAGAAATTGCGACGGCAACAATTTCCCCCGCGACTGGTTGACAGCAGCCCTCCATCCTTCCCCATCTCATGCCAGCTCGTTTTCTCCCAGATAGTTCTTCTTACGCACTTTCCTCTTTATTTAGTGTATATATTTTTTTCCTTAGGCCTTCCTCTTGGGACTTTTTCTCCATTTCTCCTTCAATTATATTCTTCACTAACCCATAACTAAACGCAATTGACCAAGTTCTCCAAGAATACAACATGAAAATATATAAGACGAAGAATAAAATCATAGTAAGCGGAGGAGAAAAACTGAATGTAGAAGTCACCGTGAGAGGAGAGAAATAAGAGCCAGTGGATTTCTTCACCTACCTCGGAGATACCAATTTCGTGGGACGGAAGAGGTACAGCGGACATTAAGCGAAGAATAGCCCAAGCTTAGAGAGCATTCATAGTAAAAAAACAACTACTGTGCACAAAGAAAATAGGTCCTCTAACTAGGAAACAGTATGTGAAAACATTCGTTTGGAGAGTGGCACTGTATGGATCGGAAGCGTGTACCATTGGGAGAGCAGAGCAGAAGAGCCTGGAAGCCTTCGAAATCTGGTGCTGGAAGAAGATGATGAAGATCAAATGGGCGGAAAAAGTTAGAAATGATGAAGTATACAGAAGAGCTAAAAAAAATGAATAACCGTATGGAATATTACAGAGAAATGAAGAATCAGATGGATTGGGAAAACTCTGAGTCGTTTTGGATTCCATCATTATTGGTCGTTCAATCCTAAGATGGGTCTACTGCAGCCCTCCACTCTTTCCAATCCAATGCTAGGTCCCTTACTTCCTGGTAGCTCTTCCTATGTACTTTTCTGTTTATCTTCTTCTCTATTTTTTGAAGTACGGTTCCTTGTTCGTAGCCCTACCTTCTACGAACTCGGTAGTAGGCTTTTTATCAGGAACTCCATCTTCGCTTTGACTATTCTTCGCATGATGCCTATTCTGCTTCATCCCTTCCAAGTGACGGTACTCCCGAGGTAGGTTAAGGAATTCACTTGCTCTAATTTGTCTTCTCTTAGTGTGACTTCTGCATTCAGCTTCTCTGTTCCGCATACTAGAATTAGTTCCTGCTTCTTATTTATTTTCATGTTATATTCTTGAAGAACTTTACCAATTTTGTTAAATATTCTACAAAGATCAACACGATTTTCTGCAATGACTGCGAGGTCACCTGCGAAGGGAAGCATGTTTATTTCTTCTCCACCAACCTTAATTCCGTTCAACCTCATCTCTTGTGCTTCTCCTATTGTCTTTTCCAAGTACATGTTGAAAAGTACAGGTGAGAGGTTGTATCATTGTCTTACTCCTTTAGTAACTTCAGCTTCAATTTGCCTTCCGTATCTTGTTTTAATTGTGATGACTTGGTTCTTGAATAACATCGTTCGAACTACACAATAATTGGTATACTTCGAATTATTCTCCACCATTGTTTCTAATCGCGATGGAAATAGTTTGGAACACTTATTTAAGCCTCTCGATCGTCAACTATTTGGGATGGCGCCCATTAGCTGAGATCATCAACGACATTTAAGATCGGTAAGCGTCATTCAAAGCTATTGATCCCACAAGGACAAAGTTATTCAGGCAGGTTTAAATGAAAGAGAGAATTCATCATTTAGAATATACTTAAAAATCCTATAAATATAAAGAACCAATTACGTATGCTGATGCATTGAGTCGACTAATGGTGAGACCTCTCAAACAGCGGAACGGAAATGTAAAAATAGAAATATTACATGCATACATACAAACAATAGAAATAGATAATTGTCAACAACCATCAACCACATATGCACTTCCTGTTTCAAATTAGACGTGACCCCAAAAACGTAAAGGCGGCGGACATGAACGACTTGCCGTTCCAGATGGGAACTCGAGCGATTGTGGTTGACTGGCGAGCAAATGAGAACATCGAGAGAGTAAAAACTCGGAAAGTTCCTATCACATCTTCTTTTGGCACGTGGTTCCCCGAGCTACGAGAGAGATAGCGATTACGCTCACAGGCGTAGTCCTCAGAATCGCAGCGAAAACGACCGTTTTCACCCAGGGCCCGAAAACAAGGCCATCTAGACAGCAGTCGACGTAGACCAAGGAAGAACCCCGAGCAGTTTCCACCAATAAGTGTTCGATACGACCGGTGGCGATTTTCGACATCAACATCAAGCCATCAAGACAGAATATATCGAAACATCTCATGATCCAAAGAACACACTTAGAATTTTTTCCACCAATTTTGAAGTATCAACGGGAGAGGGGTACAGGTTTATTTCCGAACATGCCCCTTTAACAAATTCTCTCCAAAAATACGAAAGAGATAAAAGAAGGAAGACGAGAACGAACAAGTATATTGAATAAACCACAAATCAAATAATTATATTTCACCAGTTTATGAATTACAAGCGAAATATCTCAAGGGTCAGCCAATCTGAGTTCTGACGTTGAAAGTTCAACAATCAATCACTGATTTTAATTTTTTAACTGCCAGCATACCAGGCAAACCGCTGAGCGATGTGCACTCCACGGCGATCCCAAGTAAGAGAGGAGGGCGAGCCTAAAGATATGCCGTAGGAGGGGAGATTTTCGGCACTTTGAAGGTGGAATACCGTGCAACTAGTTGCAACGCAAAGGCGTCATCTTCAGGACGCCTGTCAACCTGAAGATGACGCCTTTGCGTTGAAACTAGTCGTACCGAAGAAAATAAACTGTAGATAAAATACCAAGTGTTCTCTTTGCATCATGATTAATTTCCACGAAGTCAGGCCTGAACTCACCCAGTTTATCAGAAACCTTTCTGATTTGCTTTCACTATTTCATAGTGGAAAAATTCAGAGTTCATCTTTCGTTGAGGTGGTTTCTCCGCGACAAAGTTAGTCAAAACACTTACTTAACTCCACCTTTTTCAAATTGTTTTCAAAATGCTGCTTTCGCAGATGGAAAGCGTTAGCTATTGGAAACCAAAGTTAAGTGACGAAAAATGCTAATTATTCCACAAATATATTTCTCTACATATAGTTAGGTGTAGATCGCAGCACCAATTCTACGGCATTGCCACATTTTTCACTTGAATTTTCGCAGGGAATAGCAAATTACAAAAATATAAGCTAGTAGCATACATCTATTTTTTTGATCAATTTTCTGAATTTTTTGCTTCTTAAAATCAGTGTTCTATAAGTCCAGTAAGGTTTTCAGAATCATAATAAATCCTACGTAGTGAACGAGTTTTAATCGTACTGCGTGATGAAAATGAGTCCAATTAAAGACTTATGTAGATATTTTTATTTCATTCCTGAGAATTTCAGTCTTTTTAAGTATATACTTGTACCATTAATGATACAATATTTAATTCATTCTTCCTACAGCTGCTGAAATTAAAACGCATGATTCGAACATGGTCTCTAATACAACTGGGGACCTATCTCTCTTGACTACCTTAAGTCGCACCATGTGCAAAGTATAGAATAAAAAACCAAGCATTAGAGTGTAAATCTAACAATTTGAGTCCAGCGGAGTTTGTGTCTGCGACGTGAAATCGCCACTCGGTCGAGCTTCCGACTGATTATTTGGTTGTTACTCAGCTATCTTGGCAAGAGTGAAGACTTGGCACCAACTTCCAACGGCATAAAAAAGAACTCATTTCGCAAAATACGCAAACAACAGAATGCTTCGGATAATTGCTTATTTGAAACACAATTGAAAAAGATCGACCAGTCATTCTCCCGCCAATTATAGAGAAGCCATGAGCAATTGGTCGCGTTATTGCGTTCGACTCTCTTATTAGTCGTAAACTATTAAATGAACAAGATATCAGGGAGAATTGTAAGAAAATAAGTGGCCGAAACGAGTAAGTCATGGTTGAATGTGGTAGAGGAGACTATAGAGGAGGAATATCAGGAGTATTAAGAATAGGAGAGCATACTAGAGACGGGCAAACTCGTTCATTTTTGGGAACTCGTTCGCTCTGGACCGGTCTTTTTTGCGACCCGTTCTTTTTCACTGCTTCACCGTTCCTTTTTTATTGGTGGCCATGTATTTTTTCATTTTAAATATGTCCTTGGTGTTTAAAGAAAGTAAAAAAAAAAACTAGAAATACATGGTATACCGTAATGACGGTGTTTAAGAATTTTGGATGAAATTAAAGATGGAAGGTGATATCACCTACTTTTACACGATTTCGTAAAAAGGTTTCATTAATATAAAGAAAAAAGTACTGCTAATTACACCCCTAGCATAAGCTGATGAATTTCAAGTAATGCCGGACCAAAAGGAACGATGGACCGAAAAGAACATAGGACCGACGGACCGAAAGGAACGGTCATTCGATAGAAGTCGGTCCTCGGTCCTTCCGTTCAATCGATGAACCCGTTCCTTCGGACACGTTCGTCCACCTCTACAGCATATAAATACAAGCGAAAAGACACTTCTTCCGTAGAGTAGGATTATCCGGGACGTTGACGAACACTTTATTTAGCGTTGAGACTTTCGTACTTTTGCACAGTGGCATACAAAAGTATTCTTTATGATTTTTCTTTTCGTAGTAATATTGCTTTCGATATTCTTAGACTCCTCTATCGCGTTAATCGGAAATAAATAGCGAATTTTACATATGACCACAGGGTATCGTATTTATCACCCAAAACAGAAAATATCACAGTGCCAAAGAAGCAGAAGCAGAGAGCAAGAGAGGCAAAAGTGGTTGGTGAGGAAAGTACATTATGGAGGGAACTATTAAACGGGAGCAAAGAAGTTTCCATAGCTAACGACTGGAACAAAATTCTTTGAAATGCTCACGCCGAAAGGGACTGGTGTGATACCACCACGTATATGCGGACGTATAATCCTCAAAGATTATTTAAATTTTATAATTATAGAATTACATAAAGTTGAGCCTCAACTTTCCGAAATTAATAATGCAGGTTTCTCTACTGGAAAGGAAATAGAAAAGACAAAATTCATGACCTCAATTTATTTTCATTACTCTGTCATCAGCATGTATTTTAGGCTTAAATAAATCTTGTGTATTGAGGTTTATGAGTGTTTCGTTAACGTTCATCGTTCCCCGTTATTTTTTTTTTAATTTTTGAAGCCCTGAGGAAGGATTAAAAATAACCATAAACGCTGGCAAATATAAAGTTTTATTATGCGATCAAAAACATAAAAAAGCCAAGGAAGATAATTAATACAGAGGGCAAGAAACAAAATAGAATATATTTTTAAGAGAAATTTTTTATGAATTTAGCCGTCAGATTCAACAAATTTTAAAATAAATACGTTTGTAATTTTCAAACATATTAGACTGTAAGTTTTATATTTTGCTAGGAGCTCACATAGTAAAATTCTTAAAATAGCGGCTGTTGCACAGTAGTCCTTATTGCACCCTTAAATGCCTAAATACACAATTTTGCTACTCTCGCTTATGTTGAACTTGGACCCGCCCCCTACATGAAATCCTGGAAACGTCACTTTTCACCATTCCAAACTGACGCGGAAGGCGTTATTTATTTTATTTACAATTTTAACAAGGCAGAGTACCTATGTTAATTTCTCTATTTGAAAAGTATTCCCCTCATCACATCAACCAGGATGATGGCTGAGATTCTCAGCTTCTACTTGTAGATGCCATAAAAGCAGTATTTAAGCTTACATAGCGCGATATTTTATGTATTCACAAGTTTCGCTGCGACTGACCTCATCCTGCTCCACGCACGTGGCGAATGATTCACCGAATGTTGTAAATTAAATGGAAATCTCAGTAATGAGATGGCTCCGAATAAAAGCGTGGAGGCTATTTCCAGTAACAAGGCCACAGCGTTTCCCGAATGGTCCCCCCCTCTCCCCCCACACATGAACGGAATGTTTCGGAGGCAGCCAAACCTTTTTCGTCCAAGTCGTTCTAAAAGAGGCGACGGGCGTTGAAAAGGATATGGCTCGGAAACGTGTTAGAAGACAGAGTAAATTCTCTCAGCTTCGAGTATGAATAATGAAGATAGAACTCAGCCAGCTAGAGAAACTTGTATATTTAATTGAATATAGCGAATGCTCCTGCTCACACGTTCCCCGTGTCAATGCGGACCAACTTCTGCTATAGTGGATTGAATATTTAGGGAGGCGACCGATACCAAGATCATTTGCGCCATAGGGGATAGGTAAGTGAGGAAGGGGACCACGGTTTTACGTCTCGTCCGACAGACGGAGTACTGTACCTTAAGTGCCCTCCACAAGACACTCAAGTAGGGATCTGGTTTCCCCTGAAAAACATTCTCCTCTGCAGGGATTTGAACCCTGGCCGTCCGTATGGTTAGCCAGTACTCTAGCCACCACACCAATCCGATCCCCTTTTTTTTTCTCGTACAGGTTTTCGTGACACTCTTCATACGTGCTACCAATAGTAATATCTACAGATTTTGAGAGTAAAGTGGGACTAGCCACGGATTAACTTTACGGAGTCACCCGCACGCACTCAGAATTGGTCAAAGAGCGAACACCTCTTAGTGTTCCAAATACGGCTTTACCTCGAGTGGTGTTGCGCTTAGCGCACGATTTGCGACTGCTTGCTGCATGGTATGTCCAGCAGACTGGATCATCTTGCCCCACTCAGCCAACAAAAATTGGGAGGTTAACTGGCTAAAGCACTCGGATGGATATCGTGGAATGCAGGTTCGATTACCGATCAAGGTGGATGACTTACCCTCCGTAGAGTTTCGCACACATTTATAGATAAAATATTGTACATAACCGATATTTTTTTGGTATTTCGGGGATACATAAATTAATAATGCAGGGAAATATGGCCCTTCGCATGTGAAAACCTTGAGGACTTTCTCTGGCTTTAAAAAATCCTATCTTCTACCTGTACATTACTTCAATCCTGATTATAAATTGCTCTTCTAACACGTAAGAGAGCATTTGCAGAAACATTACGGAACTTTTCGCATTCTTAAAACAGTTTTCCATGAAAATGGCATTTGTTTAGATAGAAAAATACTATTTTTCCACGTGTTTCTCCCGTTCTCACATTTAACAACATGTAATTACGAGTTCGTTTTTCGAGAAAAATAGCAAGAAAAATTTTTTCAGTTTCCTCTACAAGACACTCAAGTAGGGATCGGGTTTCCAAATGAAAATATCCTCCTCTGAAGGGATTTGAGCTCTGGCCATCCGTATGCTTACCCATTCCTCTATCCACTGCACTAAACCGGTCCTCCATTGCTATGGCGATATCGCAAGTAGCGGTATATATACATGAACAGGTATCAATTAGTGCTTCACAATTAGACGTCCAAGGCGAACAAACACTTCCGTAAACGATCGGATAGGTATCCCTCCACTCGTTATTACACATGGAACTCCATTCACCTTAACGAACTTCTTCAAAGACACGCAGGTAGACCAAATATTGGTGTTTCCTCCCCGCTGTGAATAACGGCTGAGAGCAATTAAGACAATTTGAGCGAAACATATCACCCAGAAATCGATGAATTTTGTCTCATTTCAAAGAAAAAGACCAGAATGCATTGGAGAAGACGAATTCAGCCCCGCACTACATCTGTAGGACTGACGGCAGCGATAATAAGGGATAAATCTTCAGATACGATTAATTACCTTGGAATTACCTTAACTTCTGATATATCGCGGGGAACATACATACAAAACATATGGTGCACAGCACTAAAGAAACTAGGTTTTGTTAAGCGTTTAATAGGTAGGTCCTTGGATGAAAAAGAGAGATGCTACCTTGCTCTGGTTAGGCCACACCTCGAATACGCCGCGAACATTTGGGACCCTGGTCATAAAGATTGAACAAAATAAATTAATAAAATACAAAGAAAAACAACACGCTTCGCTAAAAACTGCTACGAGCGTACATATAGTGTCTCACAACTTTTAGAAGGATTGAGGTGGGAGCCCCTAGAGACCCGGAGGCTACACGCCAGGCTTAGGTTGCTTGAAACATTCAGAGCTGGTGTGTTTCAGAGCGATGAAGAGAATATTATCATGACGCCACACAACATCTCTAGGTCTGACAGATGCGATAAAATAAGAGAGGTACTTTGCCGAACAGATTGGTAAAAAAACTCGTTCTTTCCGCGCACAATAAGCGACCACAATAAAAACTGAGCACCACTAAATACACTCCAATAATACACGTCACAAACCATTTCACCTTCCAAAACTGTACATCTTTACACGGCTGGTGTCCTAACATCCCCTGCCACAAGACCATAATGCGGTGTCTCGCAGGGTAGTATGCAGATTTAAATGTAGGAAATATATCCAGTCGAAGAGATGAGTGCAACTATTCCCTCTTTCTATGCACTACTTGGACTTCAAGAAAAACTGAGCGAGGCATTACGAAACTCCATCAACGAATTCCGTCCGTCCCTCATTAACATATCGTATTCAAACAGCCCATGTTACAACTTTTAGCATTGGCCTCACTAGGAGGCGTAATCCCTACCTAACCCAATGGGCACAACAATGACATGGGAGAACGGTAGCATTACGTTGGCGCGGGTAAAAATGATTTCGGTGAACTATACAAATCCTTTCCCGATGGGTTGTGGGTCAACATAATTTCAATCAACTAATTTTCTTTTCAATTTCCCAAAAAAATTCCCTAGTTCTCGAATAGTCTGGTTAAATGTTTTCTGTTTTAACTGTTTAAAATTATTTTTCAAATCTCGTGCGTCTTGTAACCCTAAGGTTTTTTCCTCCAAATATCTTGTATTATATCTATACCTATCATTGATTTCAATTGTAACACCTGTACAGTTATTGTTTCTCACTGAGGGTAGTTGTTTCTGTCTTTCATTTTCTTTGTTATTAAACCTTTGAGCGCGGCATGACGTGATATCACGTCATGGTTGCCTTTACGCTGGTGCTGAAGACGTTATATCACGTCATGGGTAACGTGAATGTTCCAGCTTTCATTAGGGGGCCTAGTGAAAGCTGGAACACTCACGGTACCCTTGACGTGATATAACGTCATCAGCACCAGCATAAAGACAACCATGACGTGATATCACGTCATGTCGCACTCAAAGGGTCAAGCTCCATTTATTTTCTGATTTTAACACAATCATTGGTTAATTTGTTAATTATCTCGCTGCTATGTCACTGCATGTTATTTTTGCTCCAGGTGACCTGTCCCAGAGTATAATGAAGGTTTATTCAATTCTGTTCTAGCCTACAAACTGCATTCGATCGAGTCGAAGAAAGACTATAAAAACCACACGAAAACGAGTCAATCAAAACGGGCGGTGGCAAGATACTCGGTCAAGGACGCCACACAAATACACCTTGGCAAATAGTCACGGAAAATGTCGTTCTGAAAGCCTATGGGAATCCAACAAGACGCCGCCGCGTAAAAACAGCTTCGAGCAAAGAAAGCAGAAACTAGTCCATGCCAATGACGTACGTGGGGTCACTAAAGAAACCATGAGAAAAAGCGGAGTAAATCGTTTAGCGACAAACCTACTAATCCTTTCCTTAGCGACGGGAAAACACACTCCGATTCCAACAGATACTCGACGAAAGAGGGGATAGAATAAAATGTATCATAGTTCAGCGCAAAATATAGGGCTGAGGTCTTCCGTATGCGTGTTAATTATTAATAATGTTTTAATCCTAAGATTTTACAGGTAGGTCGAGGAAACCATAGTATATAATAATTTTCAGATAGAGGAACAACATTTTAACAAAATAAGGATTTACTAACCGAATATTTTAGCCGTGGTATATCATAACAAAAATATGTACTATTATTTAGGAAACGATCAATAATTTGTGACCATCAAAAACTCCACAAAGCTGAGGAAGATTTTACAGGCAGGTTGAGGTCCATAATAGTATATAATGACTTGTCGACTGAGGAATGACATTTAAACAAAATAAGATTTTACAAACACAATATTTTTAACTGGTATATCATGACAAAAAAGTATCACGATCGAAGTATTTATTCGCGATTATCAACCACACCCCAAAGCTGAACGTCAGGTCGGCATTATACTGTGATTGGTTTAGCAGAGGTATATCAACTAATGTTTCTTCCTCCAGATTCACATGTAATCCTAGTTGTTCATACATGTGACATCATTGTAAAAGGTTTAAGGTATTCCCGGCGGGTTATGGAGGTTCTGCCGCGATGATGTGAGTCAAAACAAGTACCTTATTCCAACATTATTTTCGAATGGTTTTAAAAATCCTTCTTTCGCTGTTGTGATGCGTAAGCATTTGAAAACCAAAATTTATTTTTAAAAAATCCCAATTATTCCACAAATATATTTAAAACGAATACTTTTCATAACCTATCACGCTGAGTGGGGCGCCATTTCTGCGGAATAAACACATTTTGACTTCACTTTTCGAATTAATTAACCAATGACTCAAAAAGTAAGACGGTAAAAGGCATCAATTTTATTTTTGTAAATTTTTCTTTTCTCCTTAAAAACCTTCTTAAAAAAAGTTTTACATGAAAATGGCATGGATGGAAGATAGAAAAATTATATTTTTACACGTGTTCTTCCCATTCTTGAATTGAACACTGTGCAATTCGAATGCAATTTGCAAGAAAAACAGCACGGAAAGGTAACATTTTGTTGTTCACATCAGAAAGAAGACATTTTTCTATCAGTATTAATAATATGAACAAAATGACGTTCATGTTCCTTCTCGGTGGAACTACCTTAATTTAGTGATGATTTCTCGTGTTCCACAACGGGTAATGTAGTTGAAAACCATCGACGTTTCCACCGCGGACTCAGTCATTTTCATCAGGGTAATGAGAGTCAGAGCAGAGACACCTGCTAAATAGAGCAGAAAATTCCCCATTGTTAGGGCTGCTGTCACGCATCTTTTGAATGACGAACATTTGATATCATCTGCGTAACTGCTTCCATAACAATGGGGGATTTTCGGATTCACACAAACACCACCATCCTTGCTCACTCTTTCATCCTGATGACAATGTCTGAGACTGCCGTCGAAACGTTGATAGTTTTCAACATTACCGGATAAATGGTTTCGAGTTCGTCTTTTGATGTCTCATTTACCTTTGTAATAGCTCTCATGAAGATCATCAGTGATTAATTTGGTGACCGTTGTATAAATGACCAACAGTGATAAGTGTATTTTGGTGATTCCGTCTTTTTAATAACTTTTTTATTGCTCTACTTCAATTTTGATTGTGTTTAATTACGCATATCGTTCATAATTTTGGCTTTCTTACGTGTATTCTCATGCTGGGCAAGTAAATTTATGGTTTTAATTATAATTGCACCTGATTCTTGCTCCGATTGCTACAATTATGTGTATTATATGTGTATCTTATGTGTATTCTCATGCTGGGCATTTAAATTCATGGTTTTAATCATAATTGTACCTGGTTCTTGCTCCGATTGCTACAATTATGTGTATTATATGTGTATCTTATGTGTATTCTCATGCTGGGCATTTAAATTCATGGTTTTAATCATAATTGTACCTGGTTCTTGCTCCGATTGCTACAATTATGTGTATTATATGTGTATCTTATGTGTATTCTCATGCTGGGCAAGTAAATTTATGGTTTTAATCATAATTGTACCTGGTTCTTGCTCCGATTGCTGCAATTGTACCTGATTATGCCCTAACAGATGCAACCAGTCGTACAGAGTTATTAAACGATTTTACCGACTTAACAGAGCTACTTAAATTACTACCTATATGAGCCTATTCCAATAAGTTACGGCAAATAGTATTCATTTTTACATTACTCAGAGTAAACCGAGAAATCTTCGCACAATGTTACATTATTGCATATTAAAAATATAATTCTCGAATTCTCGATTAAGAGTTCTCAATGTATACACCTTAACCATCTAATTTCGAATTTGTTTAGTGATATCCGATTTATTAGTTTTTATTATATGATTAATTGATTCGTTTATTTGTTCCTTTTATACTTCTCTAGAATATTAAGCTCGTGCCTAACATTTTTGCCATATTTATGATACTGCAGCCGGATTAAGAGCTGGGTAAAATAATAATAATAATAAAAATCATTAACTAACTTGCCTGGCAGGCTTGCAGAAGAACACGCATAAATAAAATCAACCTTACATAACAAATACATAATTAAACACTATCTCAATTTCAGAAAAACAAAAAAAGGCAGAAAAAATCAGAATTACCTGAGCACTTGATAACTCCTATACAAACGATCACCATATAAATCACAAATAATCTTCATGAGTTGTACTACAAGGGTGAATAATATACCATCAAAATAACTCGTATTTATTTGCAGCAGAGGGTTGAAAAGTCCATTGGACTATAGGGGTAGCGAAACTTGGCGGAACTTAATTGTTAAGACCATGACGCATGGGAGAGGAAAGCATACCATAGAGGTTGGACACAGGAGTCAGTTCCACCTCCGGGAGTCTTTCCAAGAGTTACTCCGTAACTTATCCCTCTGTTCAACGTTTTTTTAACTCTCAGTGATCAATAATTCTAAGATGAGGGGTGCCATCAAGTTTTGCTAAACCTAGTCCCTTGTTACCAAATTAACCTTATCGACGCCATGCGAAAAGAATTGAGGTAGCTCCAAAAATGTATCGGATGAATTGAATCATTGGAATATTCCAATACTTAAACCCATATTGAGGAAAAATCTCAAACATTTGCGGCGCTGTGATAAGAAGATTAGATTTTTCTTAAGAATACAAAAGAAATATTTTTTGATGAAAAAATGAAATGTTTCTCCCTCCTATTAAAGGCAACATCTGGAGCCCAAAGTCAGTATTATGGAACCAGCACAGAAGAATTAAAATCATTGACTGCACTAATACACAAGGAAGCAAATCTATAGAATAAAAATTACTATCGGTGAACAGAAGGGGCAACACAGCCTACGGATTGAACAGGCTGAGAGCCAGTAGAGACTCATAGGCCTCATGTTAAGGTTACTTAGGAAACCAGTTTTTTCAAGAGAGTTTTAGGGAGAGTCGTAGAATGTCAACTGAGGTCTGCTCTACATCTCTACAACTTACAGAAGCGAAAAAATAATTGCGTTATGCAGTCGAATATGTGTGTGCGCATTTCGATGCACTATTCACAGCTAATAAGGGCACAAAAAAAGAGATAACGTGGGAGCGGAGAAGGAAAATATAATTTCAGACACTGGAGGGGGAAGGAGATGCGAAGAATTGAAAACGTAGGAGCAGTATTAGCTTAAATTCAACCCGGAATATTATTCAACCCCGGATATAATTCGATCCCCGAGACAATTCGAACCCTAATATAATTCGACCCCGAATATACATCGACCCCGAATATCATTCGACCCCAAATATAATTCGATCCCGATAATAATTACAACTCGAATAAAATTCGAACATGAATAAAATTCGACCCCAAATATAATATGAACGCGAATATAATTCAAACCCAAATATAATTTGACCCTGAGCATAATTCGAACTCAAAAGGAGTGCGATCCTAACATTTCGGTGGAAAATTGAGAAAAAAAAGATAAGACAAAGTCGATTTTTCCATTTTATGCTTGCCCATTCGACTCGCATCGTAGACGTATTAAATAGACGCGCTGAAACGCGTGTGAAGGTGAGCGTAACGTGGTTACTTTTTTTAAGTTACAAGTACCTACTCGAATATTTCGCGAAAGAAATTTTTTAAAGTATCAATTGCATCAAAACATCGTGTTATTTTCGGACTAATGAGATAGCATTGGTAAAACCATTGAGGTAAATGGAGAGGACATTACTTCATCAAATTATAGCCTGACAACCGAAACATAGCCATATTGGTTATCCCTGCTTTTTCACTACATTCCTTTGGATAGCACGACGGAATGGACGAATTAGCGGATGTAAAACAAGACTGTCCATCATCAATTTGAAATTGAAGACAAATAGCTATTGAAACATGAATTGGCTACTCAGTGCTATGGATTCCATATGAGTTTACGATAACTTTCAGCGCGGATGAGGATTATTACATACATACAGACCAATCACGCCGTCCCCTTGCGGGGTAGGCACAGTCACAAAGTTTCACTCACATATACATATTTGAACACCTAACTCTGCTTCAATAATCGCGGGCCATTAAGCACTAACTTAAAAATAAATAATCAATATTAGAACATTTCAGTAAGATTTCAGTCGGATAATGACAATAAGCAATTTCCACTTAATAATAAAAAATTGCGAGTACAAATGGGAAATAAGATTGTGCTCTGTAAAAATTGAACGGCTCAAGTATTTCTTTTTTATCCCTGTCGTTGAGAATCAACGGCAATTTCTGTTAGTGCAAAAGTAAAAAATATGTATGATATTTTGTGTACCTAATACTACCTTGACCGGTTTCGACGAAATGTATGCTCACATCATTAAAAACCAGGTGTTTTCTAAAATATATCATTTCCTTTTTACATCAATTCATTGAACAATAAAACATTTTTCCTTAAAAAATCTATTTCTTTTTCTCTTTTTTATTCTATTTCTATTTCTTTTCCTCCTTATTATCAACTTTTTTTCCTTTAGCTTAGAGGGTGGGGTTTATTTGAGGGAAGGATGGAGGGATTTTAATTCACTATTGGGATGAGTAATTACTGAAGTGGGTATCGGTCAGGGAAAGAGAACAAGTGCATTAATCAGTAAGAATCCGACTCGGCTGGGCCTCGGAAAAACGGGTGATGTGAAGTCATATAGCACCTCAAAAAATCTCAAATTTGGACGGCCCTGTTTGAAATTCTCGAGGCAGTGACGTCGGAATTTCGTCACAGCTGAGGCACCGTATTTCCGAGGCCGTGCCTAATAGGACAGCTGAAAAAGGCGGATGGGCCAATTGAATGGTTAACAGGGGTGAGGTGTTCAAAGGAATTTTGGCGCAAAACAAACCTAGTCCACGCAATCCACCCAGTGTCACTTGATGTGATTACTATGTTCGACATCCAAATTTTAAAAACCTCTAATTTTAACAAATTTCCGCTTTCAGTAACCACTGAAAGGGCGAGCAAGGGCGGCAGAAGGATCGGAGAAAGTTGGTTGCTTTAAGACGTACTACTATAGAGCTCGCAGAGTTTCTGTGCACTGGAGATTGCCTCCAAGCGTAGCTGCCCATGGTAGATGAGCAGCAATTGACTGCCGGAGTCCAATCCCATAAACCGGTTCTTAGCTCAGTGCGCGCCGCGTACAAATACTGTAATAGGTGACCCAAAAGAATCGGCGAAAACGAACGCTATGCCTCGCCTACGCGATGGCCTTAAGAAAGAAATACTCTGGACGAGAAACTACTATAGATATCGAGTCAAAACTTGCAGTGATTGCAATAGTCATCGCAGTGAGGTAAGAAAGTAATCCCCATCGGTGCAGGTCACCGTGGTTACACGATAAATAAACAAAACTTAAATCCTCTTCACCAACATTTTGAAAATACAAATACGAAAATTGCGAATTATTATCATAACAACCAATATTTTTATCGCTGGGAAAGATATCAGAATTTATTGAACCATATTTAATTCATCTAAGAAAGCCTGGCACCTGCTGCAGGATAATTTAAAGTGAGCTAAGACTAGACTCTTTTCGGTCGCCACTTACAGTATTCGTACGCGGCGCGCACTGAGCTAAGAACCGGTTTACGGGATTGGACGCCGGCAGCCAATGGCTGCTCATCTACCACGGGCAGCTAGGCTTGGAGAAATTCTCCAGTGCACAGAAAGTCTGCGAGCACTATAGGTAGGCATGTGGTTGCAGAAGGCAGAAAAGCGATAAAACGCACTCGATCCAAAAATTTACAAAAACAAAGTGTTCCGCCACGCTATAGCCAGATTCCACTCTTGCAAAACCCTCTAAGAATGACTCCCAACACACTATCAGACCTTCAGAATCAATCAAACCAGAGCCTCTGAATCCTTTTTGATGAATAATAGGTTCGTCCTTCGAAACGTCGGCAGACATGGAGACTCTTACCCTATGGAACACTAAAAAAAACCTTCCTAAACAAGGTTCGCCGGGAATAAATAACTGTCAAACTGACCAAATTCAACAAATTTATTGAGCAAACTTTTAAAATACCACGAGCTAGACAGTGGCAAGACCCTGGTTTCGACAAATGATTATTATCATCAGGTGATGGATATCATGATCTCAAAAAAATGTTGTATTTCTATACAATTTTAATTTCCACGTAGCATTATAAAAACCTAGGTCGGTTTGTGATAATAAAGATTATGTACAGTTACATATTAGAATAGAATTTATCTTCATTCCATCCCCAGAACATTAAATTAAAAAATAATTATATATATCCACGGAAGTTATAGGTGGGCTCCAAGGTCAAGACCTGAATTGAGCCACCGTCATTGTTTAACATGTTCACTTTACATTCGGTTAGCAGTGAAATATTGTACTTCTTATCTCAGTAACACAAAATCAGGAAATAAAATTTAAGATCTTCATAAAACAGAACCTTTAACCATTTTCAAAATTACAATTTACATTTGGTAGCGGTAAAATAGTAAACTTTCAATTTAGTAGGATAAAAACAAGAAACATTTGAAAAACCTTCAACGTTTTCATTCGACAGACTCTTTCTTTGAACATTTTACAAAATATTTATTTGCGAATGGTTAGCAGTGGTAAAAAAAAAAGAAATAAAAAGTATAATATAACCAAATTCTACATTTTTTTATATCACGAAATCTGTAATCCATTTCCGCAAGATATCGCCTGATTCGTTAAACTTTAATCAGGTGACGACTTGATGATGATCATCATTACTCAAAACCTGAGTCGAGTCAATTTCTATACCGTGGCATCATAAAATGTTGCCCAATAAATTTGTTCATATATGGAATACCACCAGATTACTTAAAGAGTTTTATTTAATCAATTAACTTTTAACAAATTTAGGTAAAAAATTTCTTCAATGGCCGTAATTATTGGTATAACCTGTTAAGGAAAGAAGAAGAATATTTGCTGGACTGGTTAAACGGAAACGTCCGTGACAAACCACAGCCTTCAAAAAGAAAACCCCTCTGTGGTGGTTGACGGGCATGTAAATTCCTCGCCAGTGACCACTCACAGGCACACACTCAACCCAAAATAGGATCCTTCACAGGGGTAAAAACACCCCGTTAAGGATGCCTAGGTTATGACCATTAACATACCATCTGTGAATGTTTACGGGAATTAAGGTAGTGCGAACGAGCTAGTTCCCTAATCATAACAGAGACCATATTCGAACTATGCGTTTTAACTTCACCAACTGTGAGACAGACGAATTAAATATTGCATTTGCATTATAAATGGTGCAATAAAGTAGTTTTAAATGACAGAAATTGTTAGTAATCAAATGAAAATATTTAAATAAGTCTTTAACTTAACTCATTTTTTTCGCGAGGTACGTTTGATACTCCATCCAAATGGAAGATTTATTGTGATCCCGAAGAATTTACTGCGATGACAATATGATTAATTTTCAAAAATAGTTACTACACACTGTTGATTTTTTGACGAGATCTAAGTGTAGGATATGCCTCATTTTTAATTTAAAGTCTCTCTGGAGTGCATACACGCATAATTTCCCATATAATATGGCTGGTATTTTTTGGCAAACATCTCGGAAAGTAATATGGTAAGGGGTTAAATTTTTGATGTCAATGGAAGGGTAATGTATTTTTCTTTAAAATGAGACCAAATTCATTGGTTTCTAGTTAAAAATGTTATTTCGCTCAAACTAACTCAATTCCACGTCAGGGACAAACACAGAGCGATTACACTGACACGTACTAAGAAAATAACTCACTCACACATTCAAGTGGGCCCAACAACTTTCAATATAACAATATTTACGGCCACTGGAAATTTTTTTTACCTAAATTTGTTACAGTACGAGGCCGTGAGAGCTCAAGTTTCCTTGATTTCCAATTTACCTTGATATTCCGGTTACTCCACTCGAGCTCGTAAAACAGTATACACTTCCAAAACTAAACCACGGTTGCAGCAAATTAGGAATGCTGAAGTTTCACACACTGGTCACACCTTTCGAAGCACAGGTTAGAGAGTGCACAACAAAGTCGCTTATTTTTAAGGGCTTGAGCAATAATCCCGGTCCGTTAGTCTATCAGATCCACAAATGAGGACCCGAGCCAGGCGTCTTAACGGCGAGGTGACCGCGGAAGGAATCGGCTCGCCGTCCAAGCGCTGACCACTTCGATCCGCTACGCAATTTCATTCGCCGGCATCCGAGACCGATTGCAATGCGATTCGGTCGGCCAATAGCGCCGCATCAACGCTTTGCGACATAACTAATGAGGCTAGACCTATTATTAGGAACCGACAACACTACAAATACGTTTCCAACCTATCCGCCCGTTCGGTACAGAGCGAAACTATGCCACGAGGCTCGCACCATAAAAAGACAAAGGAATCTGGTTCGGGCCGAGACCATTAATCGTATTCATCCGCAATTACGAGACGCCACTAGGGTGAGTGGCACCAGTTGATTCCACACCAGGCGTGCAGCATTCGTCCCAATCCCAGCCAGAACCTCGCACGTTGCCCCAGCCGCAAGGAGCAGACCAGGGTCGTTCGATTCCACATGCCCGTAGCTCCGATACGATATACACCGCGAGCATTTGGGACCCTGGTCAAATAGATTTAACCAAAAAAAATAATAAAATACAAAGGAAAGCAGCGCGCTTCACTAAAAGCTGCTACGAGCGTACATATAGTGCCTCACAACTTTTGGAGGGATTAAGGTGGGAGCCCCAAGAGACTCAGAGGCTACACGCAAGGCTTAGGTTGCTTGGGAAATTCAGAACTGGTGAGTTTCAGAACGACACAGAGAATATTATCAGGACTCCTCACAAAATCTCTAGGTCTGACAGATGCGATAAAATAAGAGAAATACACTGCCGAACAGATAGGTACAAAAACTCGTTCTTTCCGCGCACAATAAGCGACCACAATAAAAGTTGAGCTCACTAAATACACTCCTATAATACGTGTCACCATTTCATCTCCAAAAAACTTACAGCTTTACATGGCTGGTGACCTAACACCCCCAGCCACACGCCCATGCGGCGGCTCGCGGGATATTGTGTAGATGTAGCTCTATCGATATGGGTCTCCGCAACCATTTCCACCTCATGGCCGCCATTAATGTGCTCACCACGTAGTTGTCCTACTCCGTTGTGCTCACAGTGCTTTTACTGCCATAGCACACCGACGAAAATCACTGAATATGCGGCGAAAGTCATTTCGAATTCAGACGCAGTGCCAAATCAACAAAAACATAGATCAATCAAAGCTATGCTCAAGAAGATTACATCAAAATAAGCGCATTAATGGCAGACTTATTTTCGTTGCGAAAACCTGTATTGAAGAAAGAATGCAATCGATATTGAACGATATTGGGTGAAGACCAAATAGCAGTCAGGAGAACAATGCGTGGTCAATACATAAACTAGGAGAGTGCTGCGTCGATGGACATGCTATACACTATTTAAGGTAGTTTTAACGAAACATCGTTTTTCCTAGATATGAATGTGTTTGGTTTCAATTTTAAGAAAAATATCTAATCCTTCCAAATATACCAAAATATCAGCCCCTTACCGAATTACTTTCCAAGATTTTTGACGAAAAATACCAGCCCTCTTACATGGGGAATGGTACTTACATGCATTACAGAAATAGCTAATTTAAAAAATGAAGAATTCCTAACACCTAGAGCACGTAAAAAAAGTAAGATTGTGTAGTTTGTATGTTTTCTCAACTATTTTTAAAATAAATCATATTGCCACCGCAGTTATTTTTTCAGAATTTCAAAAAAAACTTCTGTAGTGAATTTTACCCTCCGACGCTCCAAACAGGAGGAAAAAGCAAAAAAATTTGTAATCGCACAAGTTATTTACACAGCAAACGTTTAACGTGGCAATGACATGCTCATTTTAGAGTGATTATATGAAACGAGTCACAATCAGGAGCTGAATATTAGGCGAAAAAAGCCAGACGATTGAGATATTGCGACTAATTGCAGCAGTTTTTTTTTACAGTCACCAGTTCTGGCTTCTCTCGTAATTTTTATCGCTAACGATATTTTCAAGGAAAAACCAAACTCGGGTGCTTTTGTCTTAAATAGAATGCCGAGGTCTTTAAGTAAAATGAACGCAGTTATCACCTATCTTATCAGCCTGATGACTCATCGGTGGCCGTTCAGCCCTGAGATTGGTTGACTGCAGTCCTCCATTCTTCCCTCTCTATAGCTATAGCTACCTGTCATTATCTATAACATTCTTCCTCTCTCTCTCTGTTATAAGGAGCGTATATGTCTATAATAAAATTTGTATTATATTATAGAATTGTATGTTTCAAAAATGATCTGAGAAATTATTATTTTTTTTTATCCCTCTGTGACTGATATTATATATTACATTTTTATATATTATGTTTTCGGCCCCGGTGTCGGCGGGGTAAAGTCCTCGCCTTCTAACCCGAGGGTCGCGAGTTCGAGTCCCGCCTGGGTAAGATTATTCAATGCCCAGGACATGGGTGTTTGTGTTCGTCTAATGATATATTAAAACACTTGTAATTGGGGAAACCTGTAAGTGTTAAAGAAATTATTATTATTATTATTATTTACATTGTATTTAGTGTTAATTATCTGTTACTGTGAAATGTTTTGTTTTTAATTACTGTGAAATGTTGGCCAGGTATATATTTCTTTGTTCTTTTTTCGTTTAAAGCGGAATTAGATATGTGCTTTTTTTGCTCTTATGGAGAAACCCAGAGCATAACAAAACTTAATCTACTCTATTCAATAGCTATTTTGCTTAATTCCTTCATATACATATAGTTTGAGGTAGTTTGAGCGATAATTTCACCAAGATATCGATGAATTTAGTCTCATTTTAAAGAAGATATTTCGTTCTACTATACATTTATACATATCAGCCCCATACCGAAATGCTTTCCGATATTTTAGATGAAAAACAGCAGCACTTTTACGCGGGAAATGGACTCAAGAATATTTTTAAAAATATTTTCAAAAAAATAATGGCTAACTAACATCTAGATCTCGTCAAAAAATTAAGTGTGTAATTTTTATAATTTCTCAACTATTTTTAAAAACAAATTATGTAGTCACCGCGGTATTTTTTTCAGAATCACATAAAAACCTTAAGTAGTGAAGGAATTTTAAGCGTACCACGAGATGAAAATAAGTCAAGTTAAAGACTTACATTAATATTTTTACATAATAAGTCTTATAAATTGTTATAAATTTTAATATAGGGTATAATAGTCGAGAAAAGGTGAAGAATACAGGAATTATAAACGAAATAATAAGAGGGAGGCGATATAAGGAATTCAAGAGGTGTCTAATGGCGTATCCATCGGAGTCTAAACGGAACGATGTGCCAGTGGGATAAAAACTGTCCAAAACCTACAAATTAGCCGGTAAAATACTAGAATGAAAATGAATTGTCACCAAACAAGTTTTTCCGAATCACAAAAAAACCTTCCTTAGTGAAGAGGTTTTTAACTCATCGCATGAAGACAATTGAGTCAAGATAAAGACTGTTATAGATATTTTTATGTAATTAATCATAATTTCACTCGTATAAACGTATATTATTGCACCATTCCACTATTCCACTTCCACTATTACTTTCTTCCTTCCAACAGCTTATGAATTTATAACGTATAATTTGAAGAGAATAGCGCTAGCTAAGGAGGTGTTTAGTAATAGAAGTAAGCTGATGACGGGGACATTGGGGAAGGATGTAAAGAAGAGGCTGGTGAGGAGCTTGATATGGAGCGTTTAAGAGAATTGATGACGGGGACAATGGGTAAGGATGTGAAGAAGAGGCTGGTGGATATGGAGCGTAGCGTTGTATGGGGCAGAAACGTGGACTCTCAGAAAGGAGGACGAGAATAGGCCGTAGGAATTTGAGATGTGGGTGTGGAGAAGGATGGGGAAGGTTAGGTGGACGGAAAGGAAGACTAACGAGGAAGTGCTTGAGATAGTGGGCGAGGAAAGGAAACTTTTGAATGAAATTCGAAATAGGCAGAGTAGATGGCTGAAGGATGTAATAAAGGGTGATGAATTGCTAAAGAGTGTGATAGAGGGAAGGATGTTGGGCAAGCGGGGAAGGGGAAGAAAGAAAATAGGTTTCATGGACGGGATGAAGAAGGGTAGATTGTATGCAGCGGCATCAATTAAATTATACATAAATCCCGAAACACATCAAGGAACTATAATATTTATCAATTTACAAAAGAGACTTCTTTGTTTCCGGTATAACTTTTGCATGTCCGTCCATTTGTGTAATTGCAAAATATTTATTATATAATATATCTATTCAAATAGTTTCTGACAGAGCGGAGAAAGTTGACCGAGGAGGCCATGGAAATCCAAATGGATAAAAGAACCCCACACCAAACACCATGAATAAACTATATCTATCAACCTTTCAAATGAATATTATATGAATATCAAGGGTCCAAAAGCAAAGCCATTTCAATTGAAATAACGCAGAAGTGCGTCTTCAGTAATAGCACGAATTTGCTAATAGTTTGAAAATTGAGATGACCGTGCCGGAACAGACTTTCTCAACGGATTCCTAAAGCTTAAGTGAATCTTTTAATATTAGTTACTAATAGTTTTCCCTAATATACGTTAACCATTTTTCCAACCAACAGCAGAAAATCGGGGTAAAACAAGGCCCACCGTTTTGTTCTTTTAACTGAGAAAATATTCCTCTCAATAATTTAAAATTACGATTCGTCAAAGATTAAGGTCTGGCCTGTGAAACAAGATCACTTTTAATTCCTTTATCAGCAAAAAAATCAGGTTCAATAACCTCCCATTTCGGAGATTTTCAGTCCAAACGGAATTCCGGCGTATTTTGCACATTTTTTCCGAATTTAATACCTGGCATATTCTTAATGTGCAAGAATAATGAAAAATGATATCACACGTCACATGCATTGATAAAAGGAAATTCACCATGCTAAAACATTCAGTCATAAAAAAATCCTATCTTTGAATTGTCGTCCAGCTTCTCTCGATTTCAGCCCAATGTGCGGCGTTTTGATTTTATCCAAGTAATTCCCAGGAAAATACGCAATTTAAATAAGATTTCATACAAATGGCGTATATGTATACGGGTATACACCAGGAAAATGATATTATTGCCTATTTTTGCCAATTTCTCCCATTCCCACCTTGAGGCTCATGTAATTTAAAGACTAATGAGTGAAATAAGCCACAAGTAAGATCAGGACTTTATGTTTAAAAACACAGAACGCTTTTTCCCATGTGTGTCCCGATTGAAAAAGGAAATATTTATTTCACTCTATGGCAGGAAAGATGCAACTAAATAATGGTCAAAATGCAAAAACATTATAAACGCTCGTATTTTGGCGAAAGCTAAGTAATTTATCAATTAAGTGGTTGCTTGGGCCAATAAACACAATTATAATTCCACTACAAGAATAAAAACACGGGGATGACATTGATAAGAACTCCAGTTGGCCTGTTCAGAATTCAACACTTGAAATTTTCCCGTTATTTTCCTTCACTTGAGTCAAGGTAGTGTTTTGATCTATTTAAGTACCTAAGGAACGCCCTTCGAAAAAGATAAGTGAAATTCGTTGGCACGAAAGCAACTTTACGTCTACATAACACCATGCGAGAGGTCTTAGGAACGTCTGACAGGGTGGGACGCAAGCCATAAAATATTTAGACTAGGAAACTTTACGGACAAATTGATTTAACGGTTCGTTGGGAGTATTGGATATGCAAAAAAACGTTTATGTGGACCGCAAAATTCTCTTTATTTGTGTGCCTCACGTTGCCAAAATACTAATTATGAAAAGTTTGAACGAAAAGAAATTACATGCACATCACTTATAGATACAGCTATTCTTTTATTTTATTTAAGGGCGATTTAATGAGGCAAAAATCAATATCGATGCCATTCCAGAAGATAGAAGTGAACTTTATATCCCATCGCCTAAAAAAAGGTTGGTGTCAATAAGGGAAAGCATTTATCAAAGACTACATACGTTAAGCGATCCAGGCAGTACATTATAGGTTTCAATCCATCTGGTTCTAAAATATACCTTAATTTAATGTATCTACGAGAAAACTCCGTATGTTTAAATGAATCAATGAAAATGAATTTATTGATCAAGGACGTGATGTCTAGGACGTTTAAGATCAGGAAACAAAATTACAAAATAAGTAAATCAGAAACACAAGGCTATGTACGATACACCTATTTGTTGTGAGGAATCAACAAATGAACGCAAATAAGTCCCGTTGGTTACATAAATATCTACGAAATTTAATTGGTAATCTAAGTTGGCTCAGAAGTGAGTTCTGCTATTTACCATACATTGCCAATGAAGTAACTTTGTTACGTGGAATAATAAAGTTACTTCATTTACAATAAATTGATAACGATACAAACATTATGTAAGTGAGCTGAGAAACTATTATAAAGGTATTAGTAAACAAATACTATAAAAAACGAAAAGATCAGTATAAATGCAGTGACGAGTAAACAAAAGCTAAATTCTAGGAGAAAATGCAAATAAAATATATATATTTGATGCATTAAATAATGAATTTAATATTTTACATCTACATCTACATAATACCCAGCGAGCTATCGAATGGGCGTGTTGGAGGGGGTGTTAGGTCACCAGCCATGTAAAGGTGTAGGTTTTTTGGAGATGAAATGGTGACACGTATTATAGGAATGTATTTAGTGGAGCTCAATTTTTATTGTGGTCGCTTATTGTGCGCGGAAAGAACGAGTTAGTGTACCTATCTGTTCGGCAATATGTCTCTCTTATTTTATCAAATCTGTCAGACCTAGAGATGTAGTGTCATAATAATATCCTCTGTGTCGCTCTGAAAAATATCAGTTTATCAGTTATCCCCATTTTTCAAGCAACCTAAGCCTCGCGTGTAGCCTCCGAGTTCGAGATATTAGAAGGTGGAAGAGTGGAAAGACAAAACCCTACATCCGATAGTTAAGTTGTTCAGTATAATATATCAAACGGGAAATAACTGATCAAGCCAATCCGAAATTGGGATTTGTTAAAAGTGAACTAGGAAAGTGTGACGATGAAGTCAGAGAAATCAGCCACTTCTACAAAATTAGACTCCACTTAGAATACGCTGCAAGTGTTTGGGATCCACATGATGTAGGCTTAAAAACAGTGTTAGAACGCGAGCAGAGAAGATCAGCAAGATACGTGCGAAACTGTAATGATAGTCTTATTAGAGTTACAGGCCTCTTGCAACAACTAGGATGGGAATCGCATTCAGACCATCGATTGAAAATACGACTCAATCTTCTATGTAAATTCAAAACCAAATCATTTTACGACAAAGTTATATCTTACGAACTCTAACATACTACGGTAAAGCAGATCATGAGAACGCAATATGGGAAATAGGTTGTAAAACAGATAGGTTTTAAGTTTCGTATTTATCGCGATCGATAAAAGACGATAGTAGCTGCGTTAAGGCTTTGAAGTAGGTAGGTTGACAGGTACTGTAGCTGATTAATTGATGTGCTCCCTAATGGTAGTGCTAACACCAAGTTTTGCATGTTTCCTGCATGTAGCACTGTAGACTAGTTTAGTAGTTTCAGTAGCATTTGTAGTACCCTAAAGTGCATTGCATGTTGGTGGAAGTTAATTTCTACACTGAGGAGCATGTCGGTGATAATTCACTCCCTGCCAAACACCATTGAGGTGGTTCACAGAGTGATATGTAGATGTATAAATCTTGGTCGAAGAGTTGTACATCAAGTGGGTGGATTTGGAATAGTATAGGTTTAGGTACATGTGGTCTCAACCGGCCAAATATTAAGGACGTTCAGTAAATCTTTGATTCCCTAATAATAAAAACGTAAAATGTACATCTCCAGGTGGCTATGATTTATGTGGTGGAGACGCTAAAGTCTAAATTTATCTTAGGACATTTCTCAAATAAAAGCAACATTTGACCAATACTCAGACATTTACAATTGAGAAAACAGTAGTGTAGTATTCCGCAATGAAAATTATTTTGGGTAAATCTTTCCAGAATCACATAGCCAGTTAGTAAGTACTTCAGCTTACCACGGGTGAAATTAACACTGAAAAAGTGCTGTCACTTCGCTACTGCCAAGCCATTAGTCTGCCTTCCACTTACAACATACAATATGCCCAGCCAATCCGTTTACCTAATCACCTGAGACACATGTCTAGAGGTAATTTTCCCGTGCCAATTGCTACTCTTAACCAAGCTCCGCGTCTTAGAGCATTGTTACAAAATCCACGCGAAATGAATTCATCCAACCGATGTCTCTGCTCCGTTGGCCATGTCACTTCACGCGTAATTCTGTCACCGGCGATAAGTCACGCCGTGCTTCGGCGCCGAACAACTGTTCACCCGTCTAAAGAATCGTGGGCTTAGCGTTTCCGTAGGTACACAAAAGCTCCGCGGTCATCTCCTCTGGGGCTAATCTACATGGCCTCAGAATTCCCGAGTATCGACTGTGATGACATTTTGACCGACATTCAAAGGTTGAAAATTGTCGTAGGGCTTTGACATCACATCCGTGGATTTACAGAGGTACGACTGTCCCGCTTTCTCCCTTGATAAGGCCCAAAAACTCTTTTTATTTATTCGACCTGTAACGGAGTTTCCAATCTGATTATTTGAATCAAAACAAATTATAAATTAAATTTTTTAACATGTTTAAAAATCCTACTTTCTCTGACGAGATGGGTGTTCGGCTTGATGTGGTGGCTAGAGTCCTGGCTAACCATACGGACGGCCAGGGTTCAAATCCCTGCAGAGGGCGATGTTTTTTAGAGGAAACCCAATCCTTACTTGAGTTTATTGTGGAGGGCACTTCAAGTGCAGTACTCCGTCTGTCGGATGAGATGTTAAACCGCGGTCCCCTTGGCGCTTTCGTTAAGAGCAGGCTAATACCGACGCCGGGTTTCTATCCACCCTTCCTCCCTTACCTGTCCCCTATGGCGCAAACGACCTTAGCTGTCGGTCGCCTCCCCAAATATCCAATCCAATCTGACGAGATGCGCGGGCTACTGAAAACATAAAGTAAAAGTATGCAAAAGTGCGATATTCTAAAGTGGAAAAAAATAACCATCCGCCTTGACCGGAACTCGAACCCGGATCCCTCGATGGTCGACGGACCGCACGGATTACACGGAGGAAAAATCATCGGCCTTGACCGGGACTCGAACCCGGATCCCTCGATGTTCGAATGACCGCACGGATTACACGGAGGAAAAATCATCGGTCTTTATTGGGACTCGAACCCGGATCCCTCGATGGTCGACGGATTGAAGACCCGGGTTCGAGTCCCAATCAAGGCGGGTGATTTTTCCTCGTTGAAATTTTGCACTAATGTGCATTGCGGGTGACCCCGTGAAGTTATCCGCATCTAGTCCTGGTGTACTCGCAATCGGTTAAAAATATGCAGATAACTCCAAAAACATATTTTAAAGAACGCTTTTGTGTATTCATAGACGCTGACTGCAGTGCAATGTCTATGATATTACCACATTTGACTTCAATTTACCGCAGTAATGAGCTAATCAATAAAAAGAATAAGGTGGTTTAATATTTATGTTTTATTTGTATTATTATCTCTGGAAAGGTAACCTTATGATTTCCATATAAAATAGAGGATATGTTTATCTAAACACTCTCCGCTCAGGCATAAAATGACATTTGCGTCATTTATGACAATTATTCCATTTTATGCCCGTTCCACCACCACCGTAGGAACCACCTTGCGTAATTACGCTGAGAAGGCACGATAAAAAGACTCTCAAGAGATTCAAAAATACAGCAACATTAAACATTCGAGAGCAAGAATCATTTGAAAGCTGGAACAGAAGAGGATCCTGACAATCTGAAAAATTGATGCTAATGCTGAGGATAATATGGACGGATGGGATCAGAAATTAGGAAGTGTGTGGAAGAATTGATGACTAGAAAGTCATATGGAGCACTAACTATTAGGTATACAAAATCCAGAAGGATTAACCACACCTACCCAGAGACTTTTTGTGACACATAATAGAATTGATGTCCCCACGATGACGACGGTATAATGCATAATTGTGTGAAATTCACAGTGCAAAAAATCATTCGCCTGGATTGGGAATCGAACCCAGATCCCTCGATTTCGCGCCGAATGCTCTAACCACTTAAGCTACCCACGCTTCCACTATGAATCTCATGGGGGCTTTAAGGAGCAAGCTGTCCTCTTTTCGTTACAGCACTCGGCGCGAAATCGAAGAATCTATTACATAGGTCAAATTCAGGGCGAAAATTCCACATCGGAGAAATCATTCACCTTGACCGGGACTAGAACAAAATCCCTCGATATCGAGCCGACTGATTAAGTCAGTTTAGTGACAGAGGTATCCTTTGTTATAAACAATCTTGGGAAGACAAGGAAGGAGGTTAGATAAAGAAGTGAATGAAATGATGCTCTGGCCTCAGGGTCACTTATTTCAGATATTCTGAAAACTTAAATACAGAATCTTAGAAGTGTGTTTTATAAACCTAGATGAAAAAAGAGGGTTTCCAGACTAGTTTTACTGTAATTCAGCCTCTAAAGTAGCAATTTCAAAGTAGAATCTCTTTCAATCTCTCATAGTACAGTATAAAAACGGAGATTTGAACGGGAAAGCATACTTAATCATTTATTAAAACTATTTATATGAAGAAAACCATTTGGAAGAATGACGCATAGTACTTATCCACAGTTCTATTTCAGACTGTAACCCATTTCAACTAGATAAGAAATCTTTATTTATCCAGAAGATGCCTTATTAATGTGACACCGGTCGCGATCTTTAATAAAAGAGGGTAAAAGTACTGATTATCATTATTCAAATAGGATAAATTTCACTTCCACGAAGCCAATCCTGATACGATAATTTTTTTGGTAAAATGAGAAAAGAACGGAAAATTACAATAAAAATATAATATACGATTCCTTCTACCCGTTTCTTCAAGACATTAGCAATTAAGGTAGTGCGAGCGAGATAGTTCCCTAATCATAAAAAAGACCATATTCGAATTATACGTTTTAATTTCGCCAGCTGTGAGACACACGAATTAAATATTGCATTATTAGTGGTGCCATAAAATAGTTTTACATGACAGAAAACGTAAGTAAACAAATGAAAACATCTAATTAAGTCTTTTACTTGACTCGTTTTTTCACGCGGTACGTTTGAAACTCCATGAAAATGGAAGGTTAGCTGTGATCCCGAAGAATTTACTGCGGTGACAATATGATTAACTTTCAAATATAGTTTATAAAACATACAAACTACACACCTTCAGTTTTTTGACGAGATCTAAGTGTTAGAAATACCTCATTTTGTAAATAATGTCTCGCTGGTGTGCAAAAACGTACCATTTCCCATGTAAAAGGGCTCGTATTTTTTGGCAAATATCTCCGACAGTAGTGTGGTAAGGGGTTGAATTTTAGGTGTAATTGGATGGGTAATATATTTTTCTTTTAAATGAGACCAAATTCATTATTTCTAGGTAAAATGATATTTCGCTCAAACTACCTTAATAAGCATAGTAAATTAATTCAAAAACTAAAATATGATACGGCCAAATCCACTATCATTGGGTCCCTAATTGTGTGCGGGGAAAATCAAATGAGTAAATATCATCACTGGCACGTCGATCTGAGTAAAAAAAACAAAACAAACGATGAATCGTACGCTTTATGGCGCGAACTCCTTTGAACGAACCGTCTAGGATAGGTTGGAAAGCGATCTCGGCCCATTGTGTACGCGGGAGCACCCGCGCCGCTGTCCTCAAGAGCAGTCAACATGGGCCAAGAATTGGGCGAAGACGGAGGGTGGGGGAGGAGGCCCATTGTGTCTCAGTCGTTCAGGGATTAATGCAAGCCTAGGGGAGACGACGTCGATTACGAAATCCCACCTCATTTCGGAGGGGTAAAATTGGAGGTTGGGGGGGTCACCTCCTCCTGCCCCCCTTTAAACGGAATGAGAGCCAAAGGTGGAGGGGATTGGTGAGGAAAGATTGAGGCGAAGAAGATATAAGAGGGGCAAGAGGAGGGAGGGAGAGAGAAGATTCCGCCGGACGCCAGTAGCCAAACGTCGGTCGGTTCCAAAACCACCGGTGTATAAATATAGAGCGAGCATAGAGTCTTGTGCAGATACAGTCGAGTGCTTCGGGTATTTCGGCTCTCATCCACGGGAAAGGGAAGGCGAAATGAAAAGCATTGGGAGGTACAAGGGAAATGAAGAGACAGCCGCTGCCTTTACTGTGTTGGACAATTCGACCGACCGACCGACATAGAGGTCGATTAAAACTCAGTCATTACATAGCAAAAGTGATCAATTGTAACAGATGTCAATTTTGAGCCATTCATATCAAGGTAGACCGCCACAGTGTAAATAAAAGCAGTTATCAGATCTGGTTACGGTTAACTACAGCTAAAGCGTCCTGATTCCAGCAAATATACCACGAAATACCTACATTTTCAATGAACTACATCTACATCTACATAACACCTCGCGAGCCGCCGCATGAGCGTGTGCCAGGGGGTTTAAGGTCACCAGCCGTGTAAAGAAGTAAGGTTTTGAGGGGTAAATGGTGACATGTATTATGGGAGTGTATTTAGAGGAGCCCAGTTTTTATTGTGGTCGCTTAGTGTGCGCGGAAAGAACGAGTTAGTGTACCTATCTTTTCGGCAGTGTATCTCTAATATTTTATCGCATCAGTCAAACTTATAGATGTAGTGAGATGCTGTGATAATATTCTCTGTGTCGTTCTGAAACTCACAGTTCTGAATTTCTCAAGCAACTACGGAACTAGCTGCGCAGAAACTTAACCGAAGTCACCCGCTAGTGTCCACACAAAAGCGGGAAAATCACAGTGAAAAAATCATACTCCTGAACTGGAAATCGAACCCAGATCCTTCGATCTCGCGCCGAGTGCTGTAACCAAATAAGGACAGATTGTTCCTGAAAGCCCCCATGAGAATCACAGTGGAAGAGAAGGCCTGGGTGTCTTACTTAGTTAGAGCACTCGGCGCGAATCGCGGTATCTAGGATCGATTCCCAGTCCCGGCGAATGAATTTTCCACAGTGAATTTCAGACAATTGTGAAATATCTATATTGCCTTTCTTGTACACATAATTTGGTTAGTATATTGACGCAACTTAACAAAAATTAGCAACTTAACACACAAGAATGATCAATAGCGTCATTAGCAATATCATTTCACTCTTATATATCTGTTTCGTAATTCGAATATATGTAAAATATGACTAATGTAAATGTAACAATGAACATAATGTGTTATTTCTCCGTATATTTGTTTGCAAGTTTATGTCTACTTTCTCATGACGTGTCCAATAACGTAGCTTTACTTCATTCTTGGACACATAAATACATGATTATTATAATTGCTCTGGATGCAACAGCTAATGTCCTCAATTGCTATCAACAGGGCAACAGTGTGTTGGCTAATGCCAGGCGAGAGGATTCAACCCGTGCCGTACACTCTTGATACTACCTGCTGGGTAACGCGTATACGCAGACAATGTACACGATGTTTACGCGTGATTTCTGTTATTTTGGCACTCTCTTCCCACTAGTGTGACTCATTAGCGAGGAATGAATGCTATTCGTGGATCCCGCCACGGGATAAATATTGCGTGCGAAGCGCGTGACAAAGCTCACCCATTTCGCATCCACCGTCCATACGGTGGTGATCCACCGGATTGCGGGCGGGAGAGGATCATTAGAGCATCATCCTCGCAAGCCACCGGGCACGCGTAACACGTTTCCACTCGTGTTTTTGACCTTTCATCATGCCTCTTTCCTGTCCTCTTCCATCCAGAAATTCAATCCAATGGTATATCTACACTTTGGGTTGTTCTTTCGCGTGGCAGGTTCATTCATGGCTGACCTCCATGCCTCTCTGTCCTGTGCTATTCTCCTCGTTACTTATTACTTTCCTCCAATCTTAAATATATGCAATATCTACATACCTCATTCTACTTCTTCCTCTCTTTCTTTCTATCAGGGTCGTTCAATATCGATTGTTTTCTTCCTTCGATATTGGTCTTTGCAAACGTACATAAATCCTCCATTAATTTACTTATTTTTCCGTGATCTCCATAAGCATAGTATAGGTAGCTCGACGTTTTCGTTGACTTGGTATTGCATTTGTATTCGAAATGTCAACTTGTGCCGCATATTCGCAGATTTCCTTGGGTTTGTTTTGGCAGTAAATACTCAAATAGCTCAAAATTGGCGGACATGTGGTGGAAATGGTTGCGAAGACCTGTATCGAAGGAAGAATACAATCGATATCGAACGGCTTTGCCCTTCTATCATTCCCTCCAACAAAGTCTTCAGCAAGCAGTCATCCTTCATAAAACTTCCTAAACAATCCATCTTTGTTTCTTGATTTTCTACATCAATTGTCTCTCTTCAGCAATTCTTCGAAAAATTACTCATTCCTCTCCTAATCCTTCGATCTCAATCCTTCCATTATCCTCCAGATCCACATTTTGTAGGTCTGTTTTCTTTTCGCATAATCTTTCCGCAAAGTCCATGTCTTTATTACATACAGCATCACACACATGATGTAACAATCTCTTTCTCTGTTCCTTTTTCAAAGGTCCAAAAAGTAGTTTTTTCTTCTTATTAAATCCCTCTTTTGCCATCGCTATTCTTAATTTGGTTTCCTCGGAACAGGACTTCCCTCCAGCGATGACACTTCCCAAAGACCTAAAGCTCTAAACTTGTTCAATTGCTTCACCTTCCAATGTGATACTCATCCTTTTCATTTGATGTTAAATTCTGCGAAAAGCCTATAGAAACAGCCTCCTATGGCATAAAGAGATCAATAGTTGACTACTTGTAAGTGCTACGTTGGAGATGGATAGAAAAGGTGCGGTGGACGGTAAGACTAACGAGGAAGTGCTTGCGTTGGTGGATGAGGAAAGAAGACTTTGAATGAAATCCAGGATAGTCAGTGTGGGTGGCTGGAGGCAGTAATTAGGGTTGCTCAATAGTGTGACAGAGGGAAGCATGTTAGGCAACCGAGGAAGGTGAATAGAGGCAAGAAGAAAGAGAATATGTTTCATGGAAGGGATGAAGAAGGGTACATCGTATGCCGAGGAGAAAAAGGAAATATTAGACTCAGGCCCCTGAAAGAGTAGAAAAACGGGAAGAGTTTTTCTACCTTTCAACCAAGCCCGCATTTAACCGGTAGAACACTTTTGAAAACCTGCTACGCAGTGATTCTATCGAAAACGGGTCAATAGATATACCCGAATATGGGTAGTTTGATGGGTTTTTGGTACTAGGAATCGATTGATGTAGGTCCCACATCCGCGAAAAATCTGTTTAATTCAGAAATAAATCCATCTATTTATGAAACAGGAAAGTTCTACACGATTTTTTCATAATTTGTCAAGTACCTTTCTCATTATTTTAATAATTAAATTAAAATATTTATTATGCATACCTAAATGTACATAAACTATATCCATTTTTTATTTTTTATCAACTTTATGAGTATAAAATGAACATTAAAGAACTTATTATTTCCAAGAAAACCAATTTCAGCCATTAAAAATGAGATTTTTTTTTTCATTTTAAAAGGTTTACAAGTTTGTAAAATCTTTGCCTCTATTTTGATATTATTATTTTGTCAAGAGATGTAGATCCATTCACCAATGGAATTTTGTGTTCCTCTTAAGCCGGCGTTTAGAATAATTATAATGCTTCCTCAGGGCTGCGGTTTCCTGCTGAATTCGCTTACATTATATAATGATTAAAAAACAAGTTATTTCGTAAAAATAAATTCAAAAGGAAGTCTCATCCCAGAGGAATCATGATAAACACGCGAAACGTCGGCGTAAGATGCTTCATTAATATGCTTGGACCTGTATCTGCAGAAAAACAAATAATTCAAAGTTTGCAAAAGGAATCAATTTACGTATTGGCACAAACTTCGTGGAACATAAAGATCTCTATATTTAAAATTGAACACTTGTACAATTTCCACACTTTTCTTTTCGTCACCAACCATGGTTTCAGCACATTATGCTATCATCAAGGTCAGGGAAATGTTGGTAGGGAAAAAAGCCTCAACATTCCAGCAACAAATACCCGAGACAAGATATTAAGTACATACTAACCCTGCCACCAAGTCACATCACACATTCCTCTTTAAACAAAGGATAATTTTTCCTTCCCCATTCGCCATTGCATCCCAGACTGTCGCCTTCGCCACGAGCCCGAGAGCGAAAATAGTTCGTCAAATTGGCTCCTGTCGTGTCTATTGAGAAGAATTCTCGTTCTTCCAGTGTGACATTGATCTTCTTCTAGCCTTCTCCCCACCCTGCGTGATACGCTGTCACCTTGACGTACCTCAAAGTCCCTCGGGTGAAATGCAATATCTATGGACGAGCAAGTCAAATTGGTTACGTTTCAAAATTATTGAAATATACGGTTTCTAAGAGACTTTTCCATTTAGTAGCTGCGCTAGACAGCAATGTAACGTTTCGCAATGTAACGGATTAAGTGTGTGGAAAGTTGCGTCTCTTTGGGGGATTCGTCAAACAATTTGAACAGATGAATGTGTGACGCTATTCACTGACGATGGCGTGCTCTGAAATAAATAGTTTCAGGTGTCACATGTAGAAAAGTTTGGGAAAGTTTAAAAAGAGGTACGTTATGAAGGTAATGTTTAAGTAAACCTTGTGTAAATATTATTATGTAAAGCCTATTTTAATTTAAATAAGTACAATACAAATTCGTCATATTTTAAAATAAATGTTACTATCAAATAAATTGCAATTTTTTTAAATGCTGAAATAGCACTTGAAAAAAACTAATATAGAAGCAGTATTTTTTTCATGCTGTTTCATAATTCCGTCCAGAGAGGGTTAACATTGACAGCCCTTCGTGAGCCCAATCAGAGCAGAAAAGGTCAACAACTAAATTGACATTTCGTTTATTCCAAAAAAGTCAAAACAGCCTTCCAGTCGATTCATATAGATTTTATAGCTTACTACAGTGAGTCTGCCAGTGGGATCCTCATGACGTAAAAACAGATTAATAACGCGAGCAGAGAAGATCAGCAAATTACGTGAAAGGCCGTTAATGTAGTATCGCTAGTGCCACTGACTTCTTGCAACAACCTGGATGGGAATCACTTTCAGACCCTCGATTGAAAATTATACTCAATCTTTTATGTATATTCAAAACCGATTGATTTTCCGACGAAGATATTAATACCTTACGAATTCCAATACACTACGTTATATCAGATCATGAGAATAAAATTAGGGAAATACACTGTAGAACAGACAGGTTTGAAAATGGCGATAAGTGACTATAATCACAGCTTTAAGACTTAGGAGTAGGTAAGTTGACAGGTAATGTAAATCTGCCGATAAGTGCTAACATCATGCTTTTCATATCCCGTGCATGACTCTTGCATCACGTTTACGTAGTTGATTTACAGATCAATTCAATTGTTTCTGTAGCGTTGGTAGCATACACATAGAGTAGTGCATGTAGACATGAACTGCAACTCGTACGGTGAAATGAAAATACAGCCTTAGAAAGAGACAATTGGCTACAAAGACAGCGACAAGGCCTGGCCTTTTGAGAGACGGCGATGACGAGTGCATGTTGGTGATAATCCATCCCCCACCCCCGCCAAACACCCTTGAGGAGGCTTGGAGACTAATATGTAGATGTACCAATACATAACTCAAGCATAACGGTGATTCTTGCCAAGTAGGGTCATACATGCACGGATAAAATAAGTGTGGCAGATGAACGAGCATCACATTGCACTGAAATAGGGGGAAAATATCCGTATCGTACATTCTAGTAAAATGTGGGCTCATTAAAGATACATTAAAAACATTCTAAAACCAGAACCAGGTAATAGGTAATCATTTTAATACACTGCTAGAGGGTAAAAAACTGTAATTACTGGGCATAACTCATTCGTGACCTAGGAGTGCTCGCATTACATTTACGTGAACGGAATGTTCTAGGATGCAGGGATTAAATTAATACTTCACTGAAACCTATGTCATATTTTGCTTTAAAAAAGTTGGAATTGCTTATTTTTCAATGACATGCGCTAAATCCACAAGAGAAACAGTTTCCTTATTGTTAATTACTCTGCTCTACATCATCACATATACCCTACGGCAAAATATTTCATCAAGCTACAATGCGGAAGCATAATAATGAGGAAAATTAAGAGCTAGATTTAAAAGGACGCGAGCTGTGCCTCAAGGCAACGGGGAAAAATCATCCCATACGACATTGGATTCAAATTTCGAATTTCCTTGAAACATTTTCGAAGCATTTTACAGACAATCATTGAAGAATTGGCACACGGAAATGAATTTTTAAAAATATTTTTCTACTGACCAAAAGCATTAATAAGTAAAAAAAGCAGCACGCTTCGTTAAAAAATGCTACGAGCGATCATATAGTGGCTCACAACTTTTATAGCGATTTTGGTGGGAGCCCCTAGAGACTCAGGAGGCTACACGCTAGGCCTTGAGAAATTCGGAACAGGGGTGTTTCAGAGCGACACAGAGAACATTATCAAGACGCCTCACTACGTCTCTAGGTCTGACAGATACGATAAAATAAGCGAGATAATTGCTGAACAGATACGTACAAAAACTCGTTATTTCCGCGAACGATAACCAACCACAATAAAAATTGATCTCATCTAAATACACTCCCATAGTACATGTCATGATTTCATCTCCCAAAAACTTACATCTTTACACGGCTGGTGACCTAACACGCCACACGCCTATGCGGCGGCTCGCGGGGTATTACGTAGATGTACCGTAGCATGTTGGAGTTCGTAAGATATTAATTACTTCGTCGGAAAAGCTATGTTTTACTATGGCCTCCTGCGCAGTAGACGCTTCATTTTCTTATTGACGCTACTGTCTGTTCATGACACCAGGGCACAATCTCGTTCCTGTTCTTCAGGACAGAGGTCAGAGAGACCAATTCCCATTCAGTACACTTACCAACTCACCAGCATCTGAGAGCACTTCCTTATCGTTAAGACTGCGGGAAAGGTTTGTGGGAAGAAAAATGGAAGCCTCTGGGGCACAGTTGAAGCTAGAACCAAAATGGAGGTCGGGTGAGGGATTACGGTAGCGCGCAAACACAAAAACACACTCAGGCCCTCAGGACAGTCAATGGAATTACACCATCTCTTACCTTCGAGCGAAGCGTATAAACACAATAAAAAAGGGTTTGGAGTACACCTGGCGCACATGAAAATTCAACGAGGAGGATTATATTTTTGAGCCCTTCCTCTTCTGAAAGGCGGATGGAGTCGGGGATAACACCTCCCACGGTACCACTTACACATGGCAGAGCGTTACCGCGACCAAGATGACTATGGTCAGCTCGCTCTTTTATTCGGGTGTTACGAGCAACTGACGAGTCGAAAATTATCTCAGGAATATTAGATGAACGCTCCGCTAATTTTGTAATCGGCATCGGCATCCGCGTTCGTTAATTTTGGCTAACAAAGGTTTCAATAGCCATCCTGCTACCGTCTTCAGGTTGAAGGAGGAAAGAAGCTGTTTTGGCCGCCTTATATAATGCTGGTCGTCCTGGTGCTGCGCTGCGATTGGTCGGAGCGGATGATCATAAGTTATCATCTCATGGGGAAGAAAAAGGCGGCCAAAACAGTTTCTTTCCACCTTCGACCTGAAGACGGTAGAAGGATGGCTGACGAAACTCTTGTCGCCCAAAGTCAACAAACGCGGATGGAGAACCCGAAAATTCGGAACATTAATGGACAAAGCCGCGAAAACCTTGGCAAGAACTCCGGCAATTTATTTTTTCGCAACAACAGAATGGAGTCAAGAAGATACTTGCATCCATGCGAACGGATATACGGAAAATTTGATCGGTTTTTATTTGTTAACGCGAAACCAGAGAAAACAATCTTCTTCACAGTGAAAATTAACCTACTAACAACATATTAGAAAATTAAAATTGAAACGATTACCATTTTCAACTGCTAAGGTGCTTCTAGGTCACTTCAATTTTATCAAATAAATTAATTAAAGTGTTCTCAAAATAATTGTATACAACTAGAAGTCTCGGACAAAAATTTGGGATCGATTTATTTATCTGTTGTGCCATCTATTGGAGTGGAAGGAAAGAGCAGGGTTAGTTGTTCGTTGGCAACAATATGGTTATTATTTTGGTTGTCAGGATTCAGTTTTATGACGCAGTGCCCTCTCCATATACCTCAATGGAATAAACAAATGCACTCTGTTACTAGTTAGCGCATAATTTAAACCAAAGTTTATCACAGCGTTCGACCCAAGCGATGCAAAAAGACGTAACTTCTTATCCCTATCTCTATTGTTTATCCTAATTACATTGAGGACATGCATTTGGTGACAAAGGGAATTCGTAGGTAGATAACTGTAATGAAGAGTCTGATATAATACCAATATTAATAATACGTCTTTATTGGGGTGGGAATGAGATTGAGGCGGTCTCTTCTTCCATCTAACCTTGTCCTATGGTTTGATTTTGAGGTTTAATGGAGAGATTTTCCGCATCGTAGGTATCAAAGTTATTTAATAAGTTTCATTTTCCTCAAAAATCTCTCCTTCTAATAAGGGAGGGTTATAAAATATCAGCGTGTAAAAAAAACTGGGAGGAAAAATGTTAAATGTCCATTACGATTGGACCCATTTCCTATTTTGTAGAATATTATATAAATCATCAAGTAGGTATTAGGATCACTGAACTCGTTGGTTTCAGGCTCAACTTTGTGGAAGTTCATTATAAATAGAACAAACAAAACTTGATTGGTATTTTTCAGGTTCTGCCCGCGTTGCGCCATTTTTCTGGACAAATAATGCATAGCGGGGAGAACCCAAAAAATGCCAATAAATAAGAAAACCGCGCAAGCCTTCGTAACAGAAGAAAACTTTGTTTTGATTCCGCCAATTTATTGTTACAGTACGACTAGTTTCGACGCAGCGGCTTCATCTTCAGGTGCCTGAGGTAGGTACCGGACTTGTTTAGGGACTTTTAACTGCCTATTATCAAGCGCATATGTTCTTATATTGCCACCAATTCACCTGTTTTTGAGAACCAATTTTAGAGAAATAATTTTTCGATAAACTATTACCTTTTTATATCGGCCTAGAAAATTCTTAAGCCGTAATCATCGTTATGGTAATAAGTTCTGTGACGACATTTTTTAATGGTTAAAATGTATTAAACTTTGTCTTCCATTAGGTCTAAAATTCTACCAATATTCTAATTCGATGTTTTTATGAACCTAGGTGTGAATTTTGAATCTTACATCTAAGGTAGGTACCTGAAGATGACGCCGCTGCGTCGAAACACCGCGAAAAAAAATTTGTGGAACCAAACAAATTTTTCCTTTTCATTTTTCATTATCACTGATAATTTTCATTTACACTTTATGAATAAATAAAATGTTTGAACAACTCGTTCATTACTAGAGATCACCCGTTGCATTGATTGACCTTTGAAAGATCATCCTATAATCCTACTTATCTACCTCTTTTTTATATGATTCCCATAAGACTGCGCGACGGGGCGTCGCAGACCGAACCTTCGAGACAAAGCTACGCAGTGGGTATTTCTAAGTCTTTTGCAAGGGGACAGCCTTCGTCCACGAGACGGAATCCAACGCTTGGGACCCGACTACGAGATATTTTGTGAGACTGTGTAGTGAGCCGGACGGTGCCCAGCGCGAACAAAAATATCACAAGATTTTCGGAGAGTTTCCACAAAGTTTTCCTGGTCAAAGAATTCTAGCCTTGACTTCCCCGCTTTCCACCCCATATAGAGCAGCTAGAAAAGCCTTTTGAGTCTGAGAATGACGCATTAAAAATATGCTTCGTATCTGAGGAGTGGCGATGGGATTGGCATTGTATTCCGGAGCTAAAAATAATTTCCTCCCGAGTTCCTCCGAGTGAAACTGAAAGGAAAGCGCAGGCATTCGAAGGCGACTACCATAAAAAAAAGAGTCTGTTACTAATTTTTCAACATTCAAGCAACTAAAAATACTCTTAAATATTTGTGTTTAAGAAATTAAGAAATATATTAATATAAAAGTATTTACACAAATAACAAACACTATGAAAAATAAAACCATTTGTACAATTTCACAGAAGTTTCACTAAAGACCGGTTTCATCCAATATTGAACTCCATCTTCATCAACTACTACTCACTCCTGTTGGATAAAATCGGACGCTTATCAAACATTCAGTAAAATTTTAAAGATTTTTATCTATAGGAAGGATGAGATGTCACAAAGTTTTGAATATGAATATTATTTTTTTAAACGGATAAAGACCTATTCCAGTAGATTTAAGTCATAGATGTAATTTAAAATTTATACATGCCGAATTTGGTATTGCACATTACATTTCAAAACAATTTTGTTATCAACTGGCAGAGAGTTCCAAGAAAATCTTTACAAAAAGAACCAAAAGTCAACCCTCCCAATGTGCAAGTAAAACTGCATATTAATTATAGCAGTGATTACCTACAAACGAATATGTAGGGGTGAAATATACCCCAATATAAATCTCGTAGTGATCCTGATATTGTTAATATAACCTGAGAAATAAGTTCCTCATGAATAAGTTTACCCGTAAAGCTTATGCAAACGTTGCCAAGTGAGAATGATTTCTTCAACTTCACGATAAGTCTTTCTAGATGACACAATATTTGCATTCTCTTCATTTATTTCTTTTTTACAACGATAATAGGTCTACATGAACAATAAAATTAACTCGCGAACGAGGTTACGAGAAATACATGTGTTGCAGAAGTGCACAAAACAACGATTTCGTTTCTGTAATAAAATTTTAGGCAAAATCGAAGCGTTTATACGAAAATGGAATGCATGACTAAGGCTTAATTCTTTCAGTCATCCGATAGGGCTTCGGAAGTCCTCCGACACTATAAAAATTTATCTACATTGTCTCGGGCGCGAGTTGGCGGAATGTACTTCACATTGCAGATCATAAGTGTGACGTAGTTATTCCTCAAAAATTAATGAAAAGATGACCTAGGCTCCGACATGGCACGGTATCAGCTGCTGATGTTGACGTGCGACGAATTGAATCAGTATTCCCTACCACGTACGCTACTTTATACTGCATAAAAGTTAACTGAATAAAATAGCTAATATTGCCACGACGCGCTGTTTTGCCGCGAATGAAGTATCGCGACGAATTTTTCGACGGCTGATGCGCGTGCAGTGTGGATTGCAGAGTCAAGCGCAGGAATAGAGGCATAAATTTCCCTCGGTTAGATATAAAATCTCATTCCTAACTCTCCTCCCCAATTTCTCCCTCTTCCACATAGGTCCACGGAAATAGCCCGAGCGCACTCATTGAGATAGAAGCTAGGCTATTCAGGTGCATTCACGCGGCGTCGCAAAATACGACGCACACATCCGGTTACAACCTATTCAAAGAATGGATTCGTGAATGGCGAGGTGACTAATGCGTGCATGACCCGTCAGACGGTTGCTATTCGTGGAGGCGCCAAATATTTTCCATGACGTTTCTGTCCGAAATCGGATTCGGCGCAGGATATGTACGAGTCCAGCAATCCATTTTAGCTTAAGGTAGTTTGAGCGTGAAATCTTTTCCCTTACATTCCAAAGAATTTGGTCTCGTTTTTATAGAAAAACATCTAACCCATCCAAAAAATGACTAAGTACCAGCCACTTACCCCACTACGTTCCGAGATATTTTCCCAAAAATAAAACGTTTTCCATAGGGTATTGTACAGGGATACTTAATTTATAAAAAAAGAGGAATTCCTAACGCCTAGACGTCGTCAATAATTCAACATTCAATCCAAAAAAATTTTATTTTTTATATCAGCAGATGTGAGAAACGAAGTAAATTATTAAATATCACTGGAGCCAAAGTACAGTTTTATATAGGCACCTGAAATTTTCAGTAATTAAATATATAAAAACATGTCTTTTACCCGACTCATTCTTATTTCGCAGTTGGCTGAACATGCTTTCACAACAGAAGGTTTTTTTGGTGATTCTATAAAAATTATCTCGGTGAGTAAAAGATTCATACGTACAAATGGTTGAAAAAGCACACAAAGTACACACTACTAAATAGCGGACATTATATTGGTGTTATAAATTCCTAAGCGTTGCCGAAAAATCGGGATTAACAAAAATGGCTGACAGACCAAGCCCAACTTACAGCTTCGAGCATTGGACACCATATCAATCGCCACCTTATTCTATTTCAATAGTTTGAACAATAAAATGCACCTTATAAATCGACCTTTAAGAAAGAAAGTTTGCGCGGAGGATTTTTGAACAAAATAAATGGAGACTGAAAAATATCGTCGTACCGAAGATATTAATTCTACCTCCTTCCATAACATCGACTGTGAGCTCGCTACGAGATAAACGAAGTGGTTCAACCATGTGAGCTGTGGTATACAACCCCATGGCACGGAGCTCTCCAATAAATACCAATAATTAAAATTGCCTCCCCTAAAGCTTAATCAAGTATGTTGAACGACCCGACGGAACCTCCATACGTCATTCGAAAGAAAGTTATCTTCCAATCATTGACGTAATGGGCGTTTTAATACCGCAGAACAATCACGGAGCACGCTATCAACGAGCTTATCTGTTTTGCAGCAGAAATGCTATCGGATTCATTTCGGGACTTCAAACTCAAGCTGTTCAAGAAACAAAATAAGGTACACAGAAGTAACTTAAAATACAACAAAAGAACGCCAGGTTGCGTAGGAAATCAGGATAAAATATGTTAACAAGGACGTTGTTCCATTTAAGTTACCAAAGTAAGACGTAAGATACACATTGCTTTTAATAAGAAGAAGAGTAAGTACGATTTCGACTCATTATCAGTCAACGAATGAATAACGTTATCTCAATATTCGAAACACAATTTTTAACAACGAATTCTTAAGCACAGATTGGACGCTTAAATAATAAATCTTCATCCCTCATAAATATGTAAAATCGAATTGGGTGTCACGAAGAATTGTATACGCATATCCGACAACAATAGCTCAATTTGGAAACCGTTTGATATTCAGACATAAAGACTAACGAGATTGCGTGCAGCGATAAAATCCAAGGAGAGGTGGCGTCAAATATTCCGACGAGTAAATGCGACCTCCGAGCTGGTCACGCGACATTCGTTGCCATTCCATAAAACTTCTGAGGTTGAATTCCATCGAACTCCACAGCTGTAACCCGAGGGCGAGTGGTGGACTTGGAATACGGAGAGATTTAATCCGCGAGCTTTATATCCCACAAAGATTAGCCGCGCATAAAGTTTACAACTGTCATGACCTAACAGAAAGCGTGAATAAACCATTAATGAGCATCATTCACCTAAGGCCACCTCAAAGCTGTTTGGCACAGGTTGAATTGCTTATAATGCAAACTACACTAAACCCTATACCGTAATGAAATTAATGAAACTACGACGATTGAGGCAGTTTTTGGGCTAATACGCTATTCATAAGAAATTGCAAACATCAGCAGTCAAAATAATCAATGAATTTTATCAATTATAAATAATTTCTTCATTTACAGAGTGTACTCCATTCTGTAAATTAGTGAAATATATAGATGTTTGTAACATGTACACTTAAAGTTGTCGGTGTTGCTGTATGAACACTATTTTCTTTAAATTAAATTTATTAACAATTAGACGTTCATGAATCGATCGATTTATGCAATAGAGACCTATTTTGATATTGTCAACGTATTTTACGCTTAATTTTATACTCATTCGTTCAACATAAATATGCGGCCAATCGCCAAGAAATTGCGAGGTTCGCTTTTAATAAGTGTAGATGTAAAGAGGACAAACTGAATGGTATCTCGTAAAACAATCTCTAGGAAATTATATTCCTTCCACACAAACAACATCAAATATGCAGCATGGTATACCCTTAGATCCACAAACTTTATGTCCTACTGACGGAGGACGTATTAAAAGAGCTAAGATGGGAGGAGAACCAAAGAAGAGTCAGTCCCATATTGGCTCGGACCATTGGCTCTACGTCATCAAACTGAAGCCTGATAACCGAAATAACAACAATATAGGATATTCCTGATCATTCCTTACTTCCCTTCGAATAAGCACGATGGAAAGGACAAATTAGCGGATGTAAAGCATGAATATCAACAGGCTGTTTGAAAGTTAAGGCAAGTAGGTCTTAAAACATATATTGGCTGCTTGGTGCAATGGATTTTACCAAATTTTACAATAGTTTTTATCGAAAATTCGGATGATTATTAGTTTAAATGAATAAAAAATACATTAAAGGAGAAAAGGAAGTGAAAATTTCCGTGTACAAAAGTGTACTTCTCCCCACTTTGTTGTATGGTAGTGACACATGAGACTGTCAGAATATACATAAGACTAGACTAAACGTCGTGGGTATGAGTTATCTGAGTAGTATTTGCGGAAAAAATAGGATAGATAGGGTCAGGAATGAGTGGGTAATAAATGAATGTGGGTTAGATGCTCCAGTAATGGACAAATATGAAAGAAGTGTGCTTCGTTGGTTTGGCCATGTTGAGAGAATGGATTGGAGTCGAATAAAGAAACAGATATATTAGAGTGAAATGAATGGTGCGAGAGGTAGAGGAAGGCCGAGAAAGCAGTGGTTGACAGTGGTTGAGGAAATTCTTAGGAGGAATATTGGGAGTCTTAAAAACAGGAGGGCGTGTATGAAGCAGTGTATGGGGGTAAATGAGGCACAAGAGGTTTGTAAGGAGAGGTGAGTATGGAGGCAATTATTGAAGCAGAGTCAAGTGTACAAATATGTATTTATGTGCGAAACTTAGTGACTGTGCCTACCCCGGAAGGGAAAGAAGTGACTGGTATGTATTTATGTACGTATTAAAGGATTAAGTGCATGCAGATTTCTAGTACGTTATCGATGGAAAACACAGTAAAATTGCAAAATTTAGAGCGTTCGCCCGCAAAAGGTCAACGAAAATGAGAGTCAACAAAGATGGTGGAATGGCTTTAGCTTCTAGCATTGACCAGCATAGCAAGTACCTCTCAATTTCCTTCAGTGGATTGTACCAATAAAACTATTAAATACTGCAGTCACTTGGCAACATGAATAAACAAATTACACGAAATTGGGTTGCTCTCACCTTTCTCACCTCTGGAAATTCCGCGGTGAAGTTCAGCGAATTACCTTCGGACACACGGAAGTGAAGTTTGTAAAAGGCGACTCACCTGAAAAGAAGAAAGGGATCAAAATAAATAATTTTGCTTTCTTAGGAAGCTAAGTTTACCTTCATATGTTCCACATACGATACTAAGAACAAACATTTATTCAATTGGATATTCACAAGGTTTTAAATTGAATTTTATTGGGATACTTACTATTACGAACAATATTTGTGTCTTCATTCATCACTAACGTCGTATTTATTTGGAAAAAATACCATGGAAACCGATCGCACGTGACGTCACGCTTTGTCAGTCTGCTGACTTCGCATTTATTTGGAAATGAAAACCATGGTAACCTAATACTCGTGACGTCACGCTCTATCTTTCATTGTAAGGAACCAATTAGATGGGACCATACTTAGTACGGCGTTCATGAAAATAACTGAGGGTACTACGGATGGAATGAATAATATAGCGCGAAAAAAGGACAAAGTTTTGAAAGTGTTAATTCATGAAGAGTACAAACTCGAATTAGCAGAAGCTCAAATTGAAGAAAAATCATGATGACTGAATCAGTAAATCAACTTTGTGAATTTCATAATTAGTTTGTGTTGACGGCTGATTTCATCGCAGAGGTGACATCAATATGTCCGAATTAATAGACCGGTAAGGAATGACGTCTCGAAATATTGAATACCAAAGCATTATTTAAAAAATCAATGCAAATATCAAAAATATCACAGAATGATATTGTTTGGAAGCTAATTTGAAGTCAAGACATGTTAAAGATCTTATCAAAAAGCCCTGACAATGTTGACCTTATGATAAACTGGTCATCAAAAAAAAAAGCTTTCAGGTGGCTCGGGCCTCCGGGTCACTTATTCCAGATTTTGTAAAAACTTGCATATAGCATCTTGCATATGCTTTTTATAAACTGTAGTGAAAATAAAATAGGGCTTCCAGGCTAATTTTATCATAATAGAGATTTGAATTTTATGAAGATTGCTCTAATTACACCAGGCAAACTTTAATCCGAAAGAGGACGCATATTGAAAGTTTTAATTAAAACGGTTTATGATAACCAAAAAGTCCCGAACAATTGATAAAAATAAAATAAAATTAACACACCAACTATATTGTAAAGTAATTTACGAATTAACGTCGATATTCAAGTCAAAATGCGGTAGTTCCATGCAAACAGCGCTGCAGTCGGCTTCAACGGCTGGACAAATGTAGCTATTAATTATGTTTTAGTGGAATAATAAGCATATTTTGTCCATTAATTATGGTTTTAATAAGTAATCTATTTCATCAACAAAAGCAGGATTATAATAAACCGAATAAATAAAATTGAGTAACTAAGTATTCTAAAAATGAGTAAATAAGTATATGGTTTTTAATAGGTAATCTATTTCATCAACAAAAACAGGATTTTAATAAAACGAATAAATAAAAATGAGCAACTACGTATACTCTTGAACCAAATAGTCAAGGCAGAGCCACCTTAAGCAATAAATATCAAGGAAGCCTATATCCACTTCAGTCAGTCGTCCGAGTAGCGGTGTTCAGTGCACGAATCCACAGGTAAAAATATCCAATTTCAATAATGTTTATTTAAAAGATAATACAAGGTAGTTAATTCGTGTTATTAGGATTATACGTCTTAATAAAAATTATTTTAGGTATTTCAATCCCATTACTTAAAAACCAAAGCTTTGGAAAACTCGAATGTTAGAAATATAAAACGTGTATTTTGTGGTCGATTTCTTACAAGTCAAAGTAATTTTTCTTCGTAAATTTATCTCGCATTATTGATTCACGTCCAATGAACACTTTGAAAGATGTGTTTAAATCATGTTAATTATTTTTTTTCCTTATTCCAGGGTTAAAGTAATGTTTAAGTTGAATTAAGAAAACTCGTGCATATAAGTAGTTTAGCTTCGTAGATTTATTTCGCCGCTGCACTGTATTGATTCACCTCCCATAAACACTTTGAATTGTGTGTTTGAATCAGTTTGATTTTTTTTCAGGATTTTAGTAAAACATTTGAAAACTCATGCATATACGTAGTTTCCTATCGTAAATTTATTTCGCTTTTTTGATTCACGTTTAATAAATGCATAGAATGATGGCTTTGAATCAATTTCATTAGTTTGTTCCAGGATTAAAGTAAAACGTTAGTAAAATTTAGAAAACTCATGCGTGTTAGTAGTTTCTCTTCGTAAATTTATTTCACTTTATCGATTCTCGCCCAATAAACATTTAGAATGATGGGTTTGAATCAATTTGATTAATTTTTTTCAAGGGTTAAAGAAATATTTTAGTTCATATTTAGAAAACTCGTACATTTAAGTTGTTTTTCTTTGTACATTTATTTCGCTTCATCAATTCACGTCTAATAAACGTTTCGAATGATGGGTTTGAATCAATTTGATTAATACATTTCCATGATTAAAGCAGTGTTTTTAGTAATAAATTTGGATAAATCAAACTAGACAATTGCATATAAGATGCCCACAAAATAATAATAATTTATAAGAATTTATCTTTATTGTGAGCGAATTTAGGACTGTACAGTCCTCTCTTACAATTAACTTATTTGAAACACACACAAACATCCATGTCCTGGGCTGTGGATAAACTACCCAGGCGGGATTCGAACCCGCGACCCTCGGGTTAGCAGGCGAGGACTTTACCCCGCCTCCACCTACACTCCTGAGACCTTAAACTCACAAATTTTATTCCCTGAATCCCATGGAAATTATCGTATGGGCGCCCATGCGGAATATATCTCCCGTTTGGACACACCCCCCGGCTGTCCCTGATGGCGCAAACGGCCTCGTCTGTCGGTCGCCTTACACTTGGGACTAAGGTTCCCACAAAGTTTTCGTCCCACGCCCTGCGATCACACCACTGCCTGCACGAGGTCAAAGCTTCTCGCTTTCGCCTCCTCGTCGCTCGCCGCGATTAATTTGAAGGAGGGAATGTTCACTCGCCACGTTCTGTGGCCTTCACAGAGTTTAAGGACCAACACCGAGAGGCTGCTGTCATAATTATCATAGGCCAGGTCCAAGGAAGACGTAATGAATTCTATCTGGCGCTAGGTTTGAACCAAAGGCAGATTTACGCATTGACAGTCTACATCTACATACTACCCTCCGAGCCGCCGCATGAGCGTGTGGTAGGGGGTGTGTTGCCGCGTAAAGATGTGAGGGATAAGATTTTGGGAGGTTAAATGGTTACGTGTATTATGGGAGAGTACTTAGTGGAGCTCAGTTTTTATTGTGGTCACTTATTGCGCGCGGAAAGAACGAGTTTTTGTACTTATCTGTTCAGCACTGTATCTCTCTTATTTTATCGCTCCTGTCAGACCTAGAGATGTAGAGAGGCGTCATGATAATATTCTCCTTGTGTCGCTCTGAAACATACCAGTTCTGTTGTTCGCAAGCAAACTAAGCCTAGCATGTAGCCTCCGAGTCTCTAGGGGCTCCCACCTTAATCCCTATAAAAGTTGTGGGACACTATGCGTTCGCTCGTTCCAGTTTTTACCGAAGCGTACTGCTTTCATTTTTATATTATTATACTGGGTCAATCTTTATCATCAGGGTCCCAAATGCTCGCGGTATATTCGAGGTGTGGTCTAACCAGAGCGAAGTAGCATCTCCCTTTTACTTTTTCATCCGAAGACCTTCGTGTTACACGCTTACAAAACCAAGTATCTTTAATGCTGTGCCGCATGTGTCGTATGAGTGTTCCCCACCATATATGCGAAGTTTAGGTAATTCCAAGATATTAAGCAGTATCTGAAGATTTTATTTTTACTCCACCCACAGTGTAGTTATGTCATTTGTATGATGACTTTTGTAAGAAGTTGACTGTGGTACATGATGATGTGGTGGTCCATCTGGCTCTGGCATAGAACCAAAGCCAACTTTACGCATGGATATTGGTCCGGTGGAGTAGATGCGGTGGACGGCAAGTATCTTGAATCTCAGAGACTAGCTTGCTACACCAGACGAGTCCAGTTCGTTTGGAATGGACTCTTCCGCTGAAAAGGGAATTCTGCTCAGCTTACGCCATGTTACGCTGCCACTACATAGGACTTCACTTGAATTATTTAATAGGGGTTTAATTTTTTTTGAAGCTTCGAGATTAAATGCCATCACCGGACGCATCCAGTTCGTTGGGAATGGACTCACACTGTAATGGGATATCTGCGCAGCTGCCACCATGTTACGTTACCATGTATAAAATTTCTTGGGTATTAATTCTAGGTATAATATTTCCTGAATCTTGCAGACCCACTTGCTTCCCCGGGTGATACCAGTACGTTGGGAATGGGCTCCTACACTGAAATAGGATATCTGCGCAGCAGCTACCATGTTACGTTACCACTGTATACGAATTTCTTGCATATTAATTCATGTAATAACATTTATTGAAATTCGCAGACTAACTTGCTTCCCCGGTTGGATCCAGTTCGTTGGGAATGGACTCTTACACTAAAATGGGCTATCAGCGCAGCTGCCACCATGTCACGCAACCACTAAAACGAGTTTACTCGAATTATTTGTTCTAGATTTAATGTTTTTTGAAGCCCATCAGTGGCAGGACGCGTAAACTTCCCTCGTTTTCCCTTTAGAGTCTTCTGCCTATCCCATTCATTTTCTGAAGCCCCATGCACGGATTATCAAGCTACCAGCCATCGACTTTCCCTAGAAAGGTGAAGTGTTATTTCCGACCGCTCTCTATGTCAAAAGCTCGTCCCGAGTACCCCCAAGTAACATGCTGCGTATTGATCCCTCTCCAAGAGGCCTAGTTTCCAAAAAATTGATGGGAGGAAGCGTTTGTACTCTACAGACGTCCCGAGAGGCTCAGGGGAAGAAATTTTCTCACTAACAACCGCGCAGACAGGATCACAAGAACGCACACGAATGACGAGGAAAGTTACGATGTGCGCAGGCGAAACGTTCAGTAATCCCCCGATTAGTAGCATTCTACAGGCATCCAATCGTCACAGTTAAGTTTTTTGTGAATACTAAAGCAAGTAAAGTAAATAGATATTTTTTTGCCCTAAGACATGCGTCGTCCACTAAGAACATTCAAAAAATACCATATAATGGTTGAACTCAAACATTACATATAAAATTATTTTGAATAAGGGGGAACATGTAAAATGAGAAACAACAAACTATCACACAATAATTCATAGAGTGAATATTTCTTATTGTTCCTTTTCTAGGACATAAAAATGGTGAAAAAGTTTTTTCTTAAAAATACACAGAGAGGTGAAATCTTTTAGGTCCTTAGGAATACGGTTCCATAACCTTGCCCCAGCAACACAAAAAGATCTTTAGTACGTGGTCGTTCTATGATGAAGGGTAATCAAATAGACAACTTTAAGTACTAGACGAAATAGTTGAAATTACTTAATGTGATTGCAACAATTTTCGTTTATTTACAGATTTTGGTGAAACACTGCACGAGTGCTCTTATTAGTGATGTGTATCGATAACAGCGAAAAAATGTACGTTACCATTTTATTTCTTGACAATTTAATGCCATTTTAACAAATAACCTTATGTTGCTTGACATATGCATATTTTGAAATAATTCGAAGACATAAGTACCGATTTTCTCCTAAACGCGAAAACATACGTTTCGTATTACTTCATTGGTTCATTATAAATACCAAGGCATCATTACGAATAAAATACAAGTACGTATACACAGTTTTTGCTTAAATTTCGTATTCCGCTCCCTGAAACCAAGTCATACTAATGCTCTTATTGGTACGAAAATTAGGTAAATTAATTCTTGCATCATTTATTTTACGACACGCAGTTTTATTTTCAATGCATGTAACGTATTTTGAAGAGAAATTTGCGAATTTTGACATGCATTGGCGTACAAACTTACACCTGTTATTTTTATTATGCATCAATTATATTCATTTATTAATCTAAAGACCAATTTCACTTCATTTTTCACCGAAAATTTCACAAAAAAAGACAGGAAGTCTGTTCGAAGATGGACGGTTCGGAGCTTTCCGGAGGACGGTGAATAAAACGGAGTTCTAGAATAAGGCAAAGAACTATAAGTATTCTCCAAAATAGCAGTCGTAATATTACTTTATATATAATATAACCGAAGGCGTCAATTTGAGTAATAATTACGTTAATCTTTATTGTAAAGTGTAAATATTCACTGAGTATAACCCACACTATTTAATGTCAGAATACCTATCTTGGTTTTTACCACTAGTGCCAACATACAGGTAACATAAATGAGGTCAAGATCCCCATATAAACGACACCACAGTCATCCTCCTTGTCACGACTATTTGTTCATGGTCTATAAGTAATCAATGAGGACTTAAATCAACCATTACATACATAGTACCAGATGACTTATTGTCAGCAAATGTGTATTTACAGAATGAAACGTTTAAAATGCTGTGTTACAACCAAATAAATACAATTCAAGATAATAAAATCTATTACAATGTTATATTGAAATCTTCTAATTTATCAGGAACATCAATATTATCTATACCTTCGTCAATGTCTTAATTCAGTGGAATAATAGGGTTCGTAATTTTCATTGGCCAACAACGTGGTGTAATCCCATTTTTTTGAGCCTCTTAGCTATCCCGCTAACTGTCCCCCCAATTCTGGTTCTAGCAATTTTATTCTCATTTCTCACACACTTTGTTGACTTGGTCACCTGCCGTAAATCTTAAAATATGTTACCTGTTTTTGACCATGCATCGAATAACATTTTGTATTGACTTGTTTCATCTTCCTGTACGCTCTCTTTGCGTAAAAAAACGGAATACTACGTAATTTTTATCAAACATTTATCATTCTCCCAATGATCACACATTCTATTATTGTAGTTAGAATATTACGTCTATTGCATGCCGAGGATTTTCTGGTGGTAAAAGAACTTTAAGCCGATTCTCCCTTTTGACACTGGAAAATGCAACGTATAACGTGCCGCGCATGAACACAGCCGTTCGTCAGTAAATGCTAACCGGTTCAAATGTGTGTCCTTGAGCCTTCTGAGTGTTCATAGTAAAAGTTTCTCTAACAGAAATGTATGCCTTTGCATGGTTCATTCGAGCTGACTCTCGCCAAAATCTAACGTAATCCTTCGAAAGGTGAACTTCGCGGTGGTAAAATTACCACCTGAACATTCAACTCAAATGTTTGTTGTCAACAGAAACTCTAGTTCCTACCCCTCTCCCCGAGACATTTGCTCGGGTTAATATTTGAACTTTGCTAATTTCAAAACCCTAAAGATGCCAAAAACATTTGCGAAACGTCGGCATTGAACGAAAATACAATTATATAAATTGTTCTCGGATTTTCGTCCGAGTAAGGATTTTGGCTGCTGCCAACGTTTCGACGAGATACTCCCCTCACGTAATCAGCGCAATGATTCCCTGGACATTCTGTCCACGCTTATATACCAGTCCATTCGGGGGGGAGGGGGGTTAGCATTGTTGCGTCCTTTTTCCCGTTATATTTTGAATTAACGGTTTCCATTCCCTGCTTATGATGAACCCAGAGTTCCAATTTAGGGTGGAGACGAGGGAGTATTCCATCGAAACGTTGGCAGCAGCCAAAATCCTTACTCGGACTGAAACCCGATAATAATTTATATATTTGATTCGCCGAGAAAGAACTAAGTCTTATAAAATACAACTGACCAACACTCATGAAACTTCATTTAAATATTCATTTTTTTGTATAATTTATTTATAAGGCTCACGACCACAACGAAAGTCACCTTCAAGATGACACTAGTCGACGAAAGCTTGGTCGATTTTCTGTTTTTGATGGCCAGTTGCAATAACGACACATATGTCTTCCACAGTATTATGGGACCCATAAGCCATGGCAACCATTCAGTAAGCGTGGCAGAAATATTCGAGTAATTCATGGCCAGTTGCCGGAACGACACATATGTATTCCATAAAGTTATGTGACCCATAAGTCAAAGCAACCATTCAATAAGTGTTGCATAACATTCGATAAATTGATTAGTTTCATAACTTATGCCATCGAGTTATGAGTTCCATAAGTAGCTAAGATGGCGGATGCGAAATGAACCGCTTGGAGACTTAAATACTTGATAAAAGAGTTGTTTTGAGACAGATGACTAGTTTGTTTACACTAACTGGCTAATTACTATCTGCATTAGCAATTATTCATACGCTAAGCTATCGAAAATTTTATCCAGCGGTGGAAGATTAGATAGAATATTCGAAGCTAATAACTATTAGTAAATAATTTAAGTAACTAGTATAAGTGTCCCTGCAACCCGAGTATATTTATGAGATCCATAACTTTATGGAACTCATAACTATTCATTCCCTACCTACATTTTCTTGCATCCGGCCATTATTGGATTAACACATGGCCTCATAACTTATGGAATAGAGTTACGAGTTCCATAAGTAGCCAATATGGCGGACGCGCGATGAACCGCTTGGAGTATTAATTACTAGATAGGATAGAGATTTTGAGACGAATGACCAGCTTGTTTACTCTGATTGAATATTTATTATGTGCATTAGCAATTTTATATTGATAATTCACTATAAATTTTATCTAGCGAGGGAAGATTAGATCAAACATTAGAAGCAATTAACAATTGGTAGATAAGTTATGAAACTTGTAGATGTGTTCCTACAATCCGAATATTATTATGAGTTCCATAACTTAATGGATCTCATAACTATTGATTCCATAGCTAACCGTTATTGTAACCAGCCATAAATCGAGTAAATTATACTCAGGTGACTTTTCATTTTTGTCATGGAGTGCAATTACTGGGAAATTCCGTTTCACAATAATACTGAGCAAGACATTTTCATCTCTTTATCACGCGGATGGGATGAAAGGGAATAAAAATTTTTCAACGTTTTCAAACGTTTACAAGATTTTATTTTCATTTCAACGAGCCCGTCACTACTTCCATCTTTTTGATCTTGTTCCCAGACTCAAGATTTACATTCCACCTCCGCCTCCTTCATTTAACTGTAATTGCATTCACCTCGTCCCGTCCCCTTTCAACACTCGGGGAGCCCCCGGAGGCAGGTAGGCAGGAGGAAAGGCAAAGGTGGGAGCGAACCCACGGCCTCCGGGATTCGTCGGCTCATCTCCCGGGCCGGGAGTATCGACCGAGCCCCTTTCGCCCCAGGTCTCCTTCAAGTCGGCCACGGAGGTCACTCCGAAACATTCGCGCGGCATTTGAACTTTGTCCACGCCCTCCACGTAAATTCTCAGTTTTCCTCCGCTTACGCATCTCGTTATTCTTTTATGGCCGATAGCTAGAGCATTTATTTACGAAATCAATAGTTATAAAATCCATGAAGTTATAGATCTCGTAAAAATATTCGGGTTCTACCTCTATTCTATTTGGGTTCTATAACAACGACTAGAGTAACATTACTTATTTACCAATAGTTAATAGCATCGAATATTTGATGTAATCTCCTACCGCCGGATAATATTTAAGGAAATTTAGCCTTTGACTAATAGTTAATGCACATAACAATGAGTCAGTAAGAGGAAATTAACTGATCAGTTATCTCAAAACAACTCTTTTATCTAGTAATTAAGTCACCAAGCGGTTCATAGCGCATCCGCCATCTTGGCTACTTACGGGACTATTAACTCCTTGCCTTAAGTTATGAGACCAATTTCATTGAATGTTTCTGCAACTTTTATTGAATAGTTGCCATGGCTTATGGGTCCTTTAAGTTTATAGACTACATTTGTGTCGCTCCTGCAACTCGCCAATAGAGAAATAAAAAAATAATCGGAGGGAATTTAGATATCTATAGATGAATGAGTAAAATAGTTGCATCTTACCGATTTGACTTTGGAGACTATTCGGTACCATTTATACGCGTAAATTTACAGCAAATGAGTTAAGCTTTCACCTTAAAGTGGTGGCGTTTATTCAAAGTGGGCCGATTGCATTGTGAAATCAACGCTAAATTGACATAAGCAGCTGACGTGAAGACGATTCTACTGCTTTAACACTGGTTTATAGAAAGAAATATAAGGTAAATAATTGATATCATGGGCGTGCGTGAGTTTTCTGAGCCTGAAGGGAAAAAACGACTTTCCACAAGCAACTACACATAAAACCTGTCTTAAGTTACGGGAAAAATAGCATAAATACGGGTCAATTTGGATTGACTCGAAATAAACTTAAGGCGAATGGAGCGGTTTTCGTTCAAGTACATATTATTAAAATCATTTGACATCTAAAAAGTTATATAAATGGATAACAGGATAAAAAACGCATTTATCGATTTGTTTTTTTTTTGACAATTCAATGTTACGTTAACATGGATCTTACGTGGCACGTGAGATAGATTTCGTACTGTTTCGACCATATGTACAGATTTTCCAATAAGACGAAACATAATATATTCCATATTATTATAACTGTTGCTAATGTGTCCAGTTTTATCGAGAAAAACACATTTTAATAAAATACAAGCCCAACATTCGAATACCGCGGCGATTAACTCAAGTGGAACGTATTGTAATTTAAGGAAATAAAAATTGCTGCATTTATTGCGAGTTCTTTAGTTACGTAATCAAGATTATCTCGAGCAGTATGTACCATATCATTTGTTTATTCAATTATTGGAAAAAATTCTAATGTTTTGTTTTGTTCAACCAACAACTTTTGTGTTGGACGCTATTTTTTGTGTCAGCAGTTCTGTAATAGCTTTTGCATGTTTTATTGACAGCAATCAACCCTATTGGTGCAACGGGCCGATATGTCGACTTCTGTATCTCGGGTGAAAAGTGTGGCAGCCACGTAGGCAATGTATGAGCCGATACATATATATCATCGTTCAACTTTGTAACAGTGAAATAATGAAATTTAATTTTTAAATGATGAATAGGAATGGCATCACTATTAACTAAATCAATTTGAATTTATTCAAAAAATGCAAATGGATATCTAAAATTATTAATTTAACGTGAGTAGATTTGGGCCACTTATATAAACACACAATTATTTGCGAAATGTAGGCAAGAGGTGATTAAATTGATAATTTCAACCCTCCAAAATAATCGCGAATAAAGCAATAACTTCATAACTTTTTTTCCAAAAGTGATGCACTTTATTAAATTACCCTTTGAATTTCTCACTAGTACCACAGGAAGAAGGTAGCCAAAAGAGGGTCAGATAATATCTGAGAGAAATAAAATTAGAGGGATAGATTGCAAAGCAAACAGGTTAGAAATATCATTTTTCCTGGTAAGATAAAGGACCAAAATAGGTACGATCGATACCGCCATCAATGTGAAAGATAAGAGTACACCGCATTGCTTCCAATCTCTCGGTTATTTCATTATAGATCGACTTTCTGTTTCCGTATCGGATGCTAATTAATTCAAAGTTTTTTTGTGAGTCTCTTATGGTGATAATGTTTGCAAGTTATCATGACTGCAATTAGATAACCCTAAAGAGAGATGAAATTCATAAAGACACCTCGCGCGACGGATAAGTTAAACATATCTTTCTCTAAGTTTAATGCTGAAGCAAAATAGGAAATACTAGAGGGAGATAGGGCCATGAAAGTGTTGAATATCGGGAAAAGTATCCCTGACTTAAAAAAAAACACATTGACCGGCAGAATACTCACATAAAATGAACTATTTACTGTGGAAGCCAAACATAGAGGCAAGTTATCATGACTGCAATTAGATATCATGATAGCAATTAGATTAGATTTCAAAGGAAAATTTCACGTCTCACTTCCCTAGTTTATCGCTTATTGTTTGCCGAGCATTATTCTGCTGAATACTGCCAAACGGCCAGAGGAGTGTCCGGGTCTCATAATTCAGGTGGGACTTTTATCGCATGCCTGCGGAGCCACCCCGTGCCACAATCCCTGGAGTTGGTTTGCTCGGTAATTCGTAGATGTAGAAAAATTGATGAATGATTAATGAATGAAATGAATGATTTACAGTGGGAGCGAAACATGGAGGCAGTTGCCCTATTTCAGGGGGAAATTCCACGACTCGTGTCCCATGTTTCTCGTTCAGCAGAGGATTATTCCGCTGAATACTTCCAAACGGCCAGGGGAGGGTTCGGGGCTCAAAATTCAGGTGGAACTAGTATTGCATCCCTGATGCGGAATCACCCCGTGCCTAACCCAGGCTTACTCGGTACAATACATAAGTAGATGAAGAAAAATAGATGAATGATCAGCGCAACAATGAAGAAACGTAACATTTCTTCTTTTGGGATTCGGCCGAATCGTTGTTTTTCCGACAACGTTTCTCCTCCTATCCTGGAGGCGTCTTCAGGTCGGACATAATCTTCGATTTGAAGACGCCTCCAGGAGCGGAGGAGAAACGTTGTCGGAAAAACAACGACGCGGCTGACTCCCGAAAGAAGAAATGGAAAGAATACCTGCTCGCCGCGGAAACCTTAAACAGAAATGCAGAAACGTTTTGACATGGCATTTATTTATTCATTGGTATTTCCCTAAGTGATACACTGAGCTTCTAAAAACTAATCGCAGCACGTCTTTCCCATCTCTGTATCACATTCTCACAGTGGCGATGTCCTAGAAAAAATTAACTAGATAGCACGACGCATGGGAAGTCTGCCGATTTGTCTGCCAAATGATAAGTGACAATTTTGGAGTAGGCCGATATGTCTAAGGTCACACAGGAGATAACCTTTTCTGGGGCGCTCGACATCTCCTTGTCACAGCTAAAGTCGATTTAAATCATGCTTTGCACTCTTTAACTCGTGAAAATGTAAACAACCTGATCCACAATCTGCTGCTAGCTAACCATTGCTATTAAAAGATTACACGGCCTCATTTACCATTGCGAACACATTGAGGTTAGCCAAAAATAATACATGTTCTCTCGCACAAGTAGGCTACGCAATATAAAGTGTTTTTCACACGCATTATGAGCAGTTCTTAAGTTAGTCTTTTTCAAACAACATTTCCCAGTCAACAGTACAAATAAAAACATCAACCTTAACTAGGACTTTCCGAAATCCAGCTTATGACAGCGTTTGCCAAAGTTTCAATTTCTCGTGCGCCAGAAAGAGACTACCATTTTCGCCTCTTTTTTCCTACGTACGTGTCAAATCTGGCAATATTACGATGATTCTACTGCGTTTAAAATCCTATTCAATAGCCACAAAAGGAAAATTTATCACCGCAGAATCCAAATATAATTTCCACTAACATTGCGTTACTATTTAAAGGCTTAGTGCTTCTGCCATGGCAACAAAAAACTTATATTTATTTATTTTTTGTTTGAGGACTCTCGCAGATTTTCTTGTATATGATGAATGATTTTTTTCGGGCAGTGCTGCGTCTTGTTAATTTTTTAAACTCAACGTTTTGCTCCTCATACTGGAAGCAGATTCAAGAGAACCATTGTACGGCCGATTTGAATCTTGTGCGGGAGACGTTAGCCGTTACAAGATTCAAATCGGCCCAACAATGGTGCAACCGACATCGATCCTCCTTAGAGACCAAGCTGAAGCAGGTAAACGCTCATTCTCTCGAGGATGCTTCCAGTACGAGGAGTTGAAAATTGAGTTTAATAAATGAACAAAACGCAGAATTACTCGAAAAAAATCATCCTTTATTATATTTATTTACTCACTTGATATTTAATTGCTTATTCTTCTATCCTATCTCTATTCTTTTCTATTCTCCTATCATGAAAGATAAATCTGTGTAAAGAGAAATCTGTGAAACACATGCCTCACTGAAAGTATACTCAGTTTTAATAAAAACGGAAATGCATACTCACAAAGGGGATTATAAAATAATCTAATAATCCTCTTTTGTTAAACTACACCAGATGGATATTCAGATTCGGAAGTACTCACTCAAAAAATTATCCCATACATTTATTTGGTAATTAGAGGAAACTTATTTGGCATGCCCGATAGCCTACAATGATTTTAACATATATTTTAAAGTAAAGACTTCCACTATCAAATAGTGTAAAAATATTTCCAGGTTATCGGTTATTTACGAAGATATACTGATTTAAAAATGACGAATTTTAAAGATGAAATACCTAAATGAGAGTGCGAAGGCATCTCTTCACATAACTTTATTATCACAATTACCGCACGAATAATATTGTTCAAAAATTTGTATCACATGCCACATATATTGAGACACTTAATAAATACTTTAAACGTAGGCCATCGATGATACAACACGAGTATTAAGGTTTAAATACAAGATTTCCGATTTCTGTCGGAACCCACACACACAACATATGCGGCACAGCATTTAAGAAACTAGTTTTTGTTAAGCGTATAATAGGAACGTTCTTGGATGAAAAAGTCAAAGAGAAGTTCCACTTTGCTCTGGTTAGGCCACACCTCGAATACACCGCGAACATTTGGGACCCTGGTCATAAATATGTGAGTGAACAAGTTAATGAAATGCGAAGAAAAGTTGCATGCTTCGTTAAAAACGAACGAACGTGTAGTGTCACACACCTTTTAAAGGGATTTAGGAGGGAGCCCCTAGAGACACGGAGGCTACACACTAGGCTTCACTTGCTTGAGAAATTCAGAAATGGTGTGTTTAAGAGCGACACAGACAATATTATCATGACGCCTCACTACATCTCTAGGTCTGACAGGAGCGATAAAATAAGAGAGATACGTTGCCGAACTGATAGGTGGGAAAACTTCCGCGAACAATAAGCGACCACAATAAAAACTGAGCTTCACTAAATGCACTCCCATGATACACGTCACCATTTCACCCCCCAAAACCTAATTCCGTACATCTTTCACCGGTTGGTGTCCTAACTACCCTGCCACACGCCCATACGGCGGCTTGCAGGGTAGTATGTAGGTGTAGATGTACATGAAATTCGAAAATTAAGGCAACATTATGCCTAAATTTACTCATTACAGCATATTTTGTGCATGAAAAGAAAACAAATTCGAAGCTCAAGTTCCTTTTAAGGTAGTTTGAGCGAAAAATCATTTTACTTATAAATCAATTAAATTGGTCTCATTTTAAATATAAATATCTCACATATCCAATGACACCACAAATTCTACCCATTACCACATTACCTTCCCAGATATTTGCCAGAAAATACCAGTCCTTTTCATGGGAAATGGTACCTTTATGTACTCCAGAGAGACATTTACATTATGAGGAATTTCTAACACTTAGATGTCGTCAAAAAACTAACAGTGTGTAGTTTGTGTGTTTTCTCAACTATTTTTGTAAATTAATCATATTGTCACCGCAGTAGATTCTTGGGTATCACAAAAAACCTTTCGTTTTGAAGGAGTTTCAAACGCACCGCGCGAAAAAAATGAGTCAAGTTAAACACTGATTTAGATATTTTCATTTAATTACTTACAATTACTGTCATATAAAACAATATTATTGCACCATTAATAATGTAATATTTAATTGATGTGTCCTACAGCTGGTGAAATTATAACGTATAATTCTAATGTGGTCTCTTTTATGATTAGGGAACTATCTCGCTCGGACTACATTAAAAGGACGCAAACAACGGCATTAAAGATCTTGGGTTCATTATATTGTATGCTGAGCTTGCGTGAGTCCTCGCTCAAACTTGCGAGCTTCAGAGAGCCTTGAGTGGGTCTGCAGAGAGAGTGGGTCTGCAGTCATATGAGGAAAATAGTGGGCTTTGAACTCGAGCCACGCGACGGAGATGAGTCAGTTTGAACGCAGATGGTGGCAAGGACAGGGGATTCTGAGTGCACCGCACATCCCAGACTTCTGGATTTGATAAAACCGAAACTGCGGCTTTGAAAAGCCGTCTCTCTGCACGCTAGAGCTCATGGATATTGGGCGCATGGTATCAGTATTATCGGCGAAGTGTATATTAAATCCAAAAAGTGACAACGCGTTATCAACGAAGGAATTTTGGAAATATGAAGGTCCACATGTATATACGCATGGTTAAGTCTAACTCGATCCCTGAACTAAGACTTAGTATGTTGGTATCATTGAACAATTTAAAAACTGAGAACGGTAAGATGAATTGTGCTCTTAAGGGAGTTTGAGCGAAATATCACTTCACCTATAAATCAATGAATTTTGTCTCATTTCATTCATTCATTTGTTTCAATTAAATTGGCTTAAATAATATCGAACAAGTGGATTTCTTCACTCATCTCGGAAGTATCATCACGTAGGACGGAAGAAGTACAACAGACATCAAGCGGAGAATAGTCCAAGCTAAGAAGGCCTTCATGGGAAGAAGACAACTGCTGTGCTCAAAGAAGATACGACTACAAACCAGGAAACAGTATGCGAAAACCTTCGTGTGAAACGTGGCACTTTACGGGTCGGAGACATGGACCATTTTAAAAGCTGACTAGAAAAGACAAAAAAGCCTTTGAAACCTGGTGCTGGAGGAGGATGCTGAAGACATAAATAAGAAATGAAGTGCACAGAAGAGTAGAAGAGGAAAGGACCAGGTGAAAGAATATACAGAAAAGAAGAACCAGATGGATTGGATACGCGCTGAGACACAATGAGTTTGTAAAGAACATAAGTGAAGGCAAAATAGAGGGAAAAGACCCCGGAAGAAGACCTAGGAATAAGTTCATGGACCAAATAAAGGGGAAAGTACAAAGGTAGAGATAACAGGAGGTAAGGGAATTAGCATTAGATAGGGAAGGGTGGAGGGCTGCAGTCGACCAATCTTAGGATTGAACGACCAATGATGAGGTAACATCGATAATATCCCAATGAGGTGGTCGAAGCTTCGCCAGCGATAGGTCGAAGCATTTCGATAATCAAAATTATCGTACTTAAGTTTACATTATTCATACGAGGAGTTGAGTAATCTGTACGTGTTATTCTTCTTATTCAATATTTTGTGCTTTAACACATATTTATAAATCACCAACATAAACTCAAACACCCACGTTCTTCCCATGAACATTAGTGGGGCTAAGGCATATTAAATAAAATGGGTGTAGACGCTCGCCAGCATTTAAATGCTGCGCTTAAGGTACTCACAGCGAAATATCTAAATACATGAATTTTGCTTCACTTAAATGAAAAGTATCTCATCTTTTCAAAGATACCAAATCGTACCGAGACATTTGATGAAAAATGCCAGGCATTTTATATCGGAAACGGTACGTCAACGCACTCGAGAGAGACATTATTTACAAAATGAGGAACTTCTAACACCTAGATCTCGTGAAAAAATTAACAGTGCGAAGTTTGTACATTTTCTCAACTATTTTTAAAATAAATTATACAGCCACCGCAGTAATTTTTCAGAATCACAAAAAAAAAACATTCCGTTGTGAGGGAGTTTTAAACGTTCCGTGTGAAAAGATGAGTTAAGCTTAATATTTCTACAGAAATTTTCATAAAATTATGTAGAATTTTAGTCTCATGAAAATATTGAATTGTGCTATTAATAATGGAATATTTATTCCATGCTTCCTACAGTTATAGAATTTAAAACGCAAAATTCAAATCTCCATTATGACTAGGGAAATATCTCGTTCAAACTACCTTAACATAGGACATAATACTCTTTACACTAGTGTTTGCGACCATCTAAGCACATGTATATTAATAGTAGTCATAGGCCAGTAGTATTAAAATCAAATCAAACGAATGGTTTTATTAAAATTGCTTAAATTTACAAAAACTTGGTTATCTCGAGGCTGCATTTTGCCATAGCACACGTCATGCAGTAAACAGCGACATACCCTTGCAAGATAAAAAAATGGGCAATTCTCAAACATTTTTAAACGCATCGCTCATATTTTTATTGTTTTACATGGAATGTGATGATAATTGCTGAATCAACTAACCTTTCCACTACTTTAAAAAAAGGGCCACGACTAAATTACTCAGAGTAATATGTAATAGTAAACATACATCTTAGGAGAAAAGGCAACGAATATGTTCTAAGAAGATAGGACTACAATGGATGAAAAAAATGTGAAAGTAGTCGTGTGGAGCGTGACACCCAACTGAACGGAAACATGGAGAACTAGAAACGCAGACCATAAAAGATAAGACGAAATCAAAACCTGGTGTTGAAGGAGGATGCTAGGAACCAAATAGACGGCCAAAATAATAATGGCAGAAGTATAAAGAAGAGTAGAAGATGAAAGAACCATATGGAACACTATGCAGAAAAGAAATCGATCCTTTCTCTGCACTTCTTCTGGCTTCCTTGAATCTCTTCGAAGTCTGTTATTGTACTCCCATTATTTCCTCTTGGCGAGCTCTGAGTCTAAGCTCTTCCATTTCCTTCTCTCTTGCATCTTCATTTCCATCGTGACCCACGGCTTTCTAATTTAGTTGCACTTACTACGCCTACCATTTCAGTCACCATATATATATAGTTCCTTTTATCAAACATCCCAAATCATGCACTCCGTTGTCTCAGGCGTGACTTGGTTGAATTAACTTAGCATTGTAAATGAATACGAATAATGGCTAATGCATTTTATGGCCTTTTATCAAACATCCCAAATCATACACTCCGTTGTCTCAGGCGTGACTTGGTTGAATTAACTTAGCATTGTAAATGAATACGAATAATGGCTAATGCACATAATATTTAGTGAAAGTAAACAAACTGGTCATCCATCTCGAAACAACTCTTTTATCGAGTAATTAAGTATCCAAGAGTTTCATCGCGTATCCGCCATCTTGGCTACTTATCGAACTCATAACAACATGCCATAAGTTCTGAAACCAATAGATTTATCTAATATTTCTGCAATTATTATTGAATGGTTTCCTTGGCTAATGGGTCCCATAACTTTATGAAATACATGTGTCGTTCCTGCAACTGGTCATGAGTGATCTTTCCATTCATAATCTCCAATCATCTTCCACTGATCTCGCTTCACCATCTGCGCCCATGATTTAATAAACCTGCTCTCGATGCTACTTTTTCATTGCTCCAGTCAATGTATTACACTTTCATATCCTCCTATCGCTTCTTATCTTTTTGAGTTTAGCGCGACATTTCATCACCAATAAATTGTGGAATTAAGTCACCAATTTTCCAAAAATAGAAATCCCAAAAATAAAACTGGTTACCATGCTTGGTGACGCCACATGGCAGTGCACATCTATGCGTTTGTTCACCACAACTGGCGGCGCAGCTGCCGGTGCTCGCTACATGCCCGAAAACAAAAATGAATTTGATTGGTAGCCGAAGAAAATAAAACTATAAAGATAAGAGCCCTCGTCTTCCGAAGGATTATCCCCATAAACACTTAGATGCCGTCTGTCCGAGACTCCACAAAGTTTATGAGAGGAAGTTCTCGTTCTCGAAGATGCCCGGAAGCCAACTTCGATTAATCACAAACTCTTCCACAAATGGAAAATTGATTCCATTGGACGGACCGCCAAACATGCCCACACGAAAATACGAATTCCAATTGAATTTGATGGCTGACGATGCGTCCACAAAATTATTAAGAGCCGGCCTCAAAACAATATAAAATTATAAAATATTCTTATCCCTCATGCATCTTCATTAACTATCTACTATATTGAATTTCTGTTTGTTTGAACGCCGTACACTTCCACAACCCTCGAAGGATTCAAACAAAATTTAGCACATATGTTCCTTAATCTCTGGAAGTAGTTATTAGCTTTATCAAAGAAGCCATAGGGCCCGAAGGTCCCTCACGTGGGACCTTATATTTAACCTTTTTTTTGGCCGGATGCAAGAAAATTTAGCAATGGAATCAATAGTTATGAGATCCATAAAGTTATAGATCTCACAAAAATATTCGCGTTGCAGGAACGTATCCACTAGTTACATAACATATTTACCAATAGTTAATTGCTTCGAATATTTGATCTAATCTTCCACAGCCGGATAAAATTGACAAAAGTTTAGCCTATGAAAAATTGCTAATGCAGATAATAATTAGTCAGTAAGAGTAAAAAAACTGGTCATTTTTCTCAAAACAACTCTTTTATCTAGCAATTAAGTTTCCAAACGGTTCATTGCGCATCCGCCATCTTGGCCACTTATGGAACTCATCACTCCATGTCATAGATTACGAAATCAATAAATTTATCGAATATTTCTGCAACACTTATTGAATGGTTGCGTTGGTTTGTGGCTTCCATAACTTTATAGAATACACGTGATTCGTTCCTGCAACTGGCCATTAGTTCGATGGGCAGTAATATTGGCTTTTGAATTTAGGGCGAAAAGGGCGGCATGCCAATATATCGGCTCAAAGGTTTCTTATTTACGAAGATAATGTTCAACTTTATAACACTGAAATAATTGAGTTTATTTTTCAGATGATGTAAAAGAATATTATTATTATTATTAACGAATACAATTTGAATGCAATGTTACTAGCAATTTCAAAGGCTCATAGTCTTTTCCGGCCAGCTTTTTCAATGGTCCTTGCTTCCGATCCATAGAGTCCCACGCTCCACACGAATATTTTCACATAATGTTTCCTAGTTTGTAGACCTATCATCTTTGTACACAGCAGTTTTATTTTAACCGAGAACGCTTTCTTAACTTGGGCTATCCTTCGATTAATGTCCGTTCTACTTTCTCTGACCCACATGATGGTCCTTCAGAGATAGGTGAAGGAATCCACTTGCTCTTATTTCTCTCCTCTTAATGTGACTTCTGCATTTAACTTCTCTCTTCCGCTTATCTTTCGGTATGATTCATTTAATCCCAGGAAGCAATTTTATTTTTTTAAATTTCGATGGGCTAAGCGGAAATGGTCCATTCAAAATACAAAAGGCCGTATCGCGATTCGTCAATACCCCATCGTCCTCACGTTAAGGCGCTCTCAAAGTTCAGATGAGAGCCTCGAGGAAATAAATTCCCCAAGCCATCCCACAAACCCTTTTCGCTCTCTCCCTATTCCCCCTATCTCAGAGGCTCGGCTAGAATTTCAACCTTCAACTATTCCAAACTCCAAAATTCCAATCCACGAAAGTCGAAGAGTCACTTCAATATGAATCGTAGTGAGCTAGAATGATTTCTCACAAAAGTGTAAGTTTTATAAAAATTACAAATTATTTTCACAAGATATTACCTCATTCTCATATGGAAATAACTACAGTTATTAAATTCAACTGAATCGCCGAAAGTCAATCAAGAGATTCTCAGTGGTTTTTGTTTCAAAAATATTTTACATGTATTATAAACGATATTTAAATAAAGTTTATATTTGGCCCAGACCGGGGCGAAACATGGAATTATAATGCATGCAGTCGAGGAATTTATGTGCAGGGAAACAAAATGGAGTGTAACTCTCGTAACTTTTTATTTTCGAGAAAACCTATCTCATCCACTACTTTTTTACTCTTGATAAATTATGAAAAAGGTTAAACTATGGAAATTAAATGACAAGTATTTTATTTTAATAATTGTCATTACAGTCAGTGTGCCAAGAAAAGCTCGATCCCCAGGTTATAAACAATTAAACCCAAAGTGCATCTTTTTTGTAAAGAAAAAACACTAAAAATGTAGTGTAACATTTCTCGCGAGCAAAACAAAATACTAGGTAGAGGAGTGTTTCAGCGCACCAAACTAAATTGCAACAAGAAAAGTGACTAACACCACTTTTTCTGCCAAAGACTCATATAATCAAAGATGAGGGTATTACTTTCTGATTTATCCCATTTTCTCCGCCTGAAGGTAGTATGAGCGAAATATCATTTTACCCAGAAATCAACAAATTTGGTCTCATTTTAAAGAAAAATATATCACCCTTCCATTGAAATCTAAAATTCAACCCCTTATCACTTTCCGGGATATTTCTCAGAAAATACCAGCCCTTTTATATGGGAAATGGTACGTGTATGCACTCCAGAGAAACCTTATTTAACAAATGAGGCATTTCCTACACTTAGATCTCGTCAAAAGTCAAGAGTGTGTACATTTTGTGTTTTCTCAACTATTTTTGGAAGTTAATCATATTGTCACTGCAGTAAATTCTTCGGGATCACAATAAGCCTTCCATTTTGATGGAGTATCAAAGGTACCACGTGAAAAAAACGAGTCAAGTCAAAGATTTATTTAGACATTTTCATTTAATGGCTAACAATTTCTGTCATGTAAAACTTAATTATTGCACATTTAATAATGCAATATTTAATTCTTGAGTCTCTCAGCTGGTGACATTAATTAGTATAATTCAAGTATGGTCTCTATTATGATAAGGGAACTATCTTGCTCGCACTACCGTAAGACGGGAGAAATTCAGCGGCTTTCGAGCCGAGTACGATTGTAGCAGAAAGGGCATTCACCCTTTTCCACACGATTTTCTTTCCTTTTAAAATTTCGTAAAATCAACGAGTGTAAGAATTCCCGCACAATATAGCGGGTATGTGGTAGTAATTCCTATTGTGCAAACCCTAAAACGTTATTTGATAAATTAAGTGTTTCCGTGTTTACCGCAGAGTAAATTTGAGATTGCTACAGCTGATACCACGATGGGAAGAATGTTTACTTTGCTAAGTTTCCTGGTATCCTTCATCTCCCACGCTCTTTTCTCGCGTTTTGATTTATTTTCTTTCTCAATATTAGCATATATTGTGTTAAAGGAGCAGCTACAAGTATGATATTGAAGCCGTCTTATTTTCATAATATCAGAAATATGCACTCTATGGTTTTATCAGTAAAAAGAAATAGCCCCCCACAACATTAAGTGGTCTGCGGCTACTAATATAATCATTCGGACTGATATAGTTGACACTGACTGATTGGAACTTATATTCAGGACAGTTCTAATCATAATTAACTGCTAACGTCAGAAGACAAACAAAATCAAACAAATTTATCAATCATTAATTATTTCATTCAATCCCAGACTGTCAAACATTCTGGATGGTAATGAAATATATCCGTTTATTGTTATATTTCATTGATGTTGATATACTTTATAGAGATACTATTGAAGTCAAATGTAAAATTGAGGGAAAAGTCTCCAGAGAAAGACCCAGGCATTAGTTCATGGTCCAAATAAAGAGGAAAGTACATAGGAAGAGATACCAGGAGGTAGGGGAACTATTCAGGTCTTACGTATAATGGGATCAGGCATTCTATAGATAGGAAGCAGGGACCATTAAAGAAGCAGACCAGAACAGACTAGAACCCTTCGACACTCAGTGCCGGAGGAGAATACTGAAAACAAAATCGACGGACGAAATAAGACATGATGGAGTGTACACACGAGTAGAAGAGGAAAAAACCGTATGGAACACTGTAAAGAAAAGACGAGCGTGATGGATTAGACACACCCTGAGACACAAAGGGTTTTTGAAGAACATAATTGAAGGAGAAAAGGAGAGAAAAGTCTCCATGGGAGGACCTAGGAATAAGTTCAATGGTCAAATAAAGAGGAAAGTACATAGGAAGAGATACCAGGAGGTGAGGGAACTCGTATTATATAGGGAAGGGTGGAGGGCTGCAGTCAACCATTCTTAAGATTGAACGACCAATGATGATCGATCTATTAAAACTTAGAGTTATATAATTGTCGATAGATTCACATGGTTTTCTCCAATTTTGAACGTGGCAACGTATTTTTACGCCAAAGCTCAATTTGACACTCATTCGACCTAAATAAATAAGCGGTCAATGCCCTGAAATTGCGAGGTTCGCTTTCAATATCTCTTTTTATGTGGACTTTTGGAAGTGTATTGAATATAACCCCCAAGTTATTATACATTTTTGCTTACATTTAGTAGTTTTCCATATATCGCGGTGTAAAAACGGTCGATTTTAACGAGCAATACCTCGCCAATCATGCGGTAAATCGATCCCAAATTTAACTCGAGAGACTTCCGGCTCGATAAAATAGTTTATTCCACATTTTCATTATTTTCTAGAATAATTAATTACGTCAAAGAAGTACATTGAATTGAGTTTTGCTGAGATTGTTCGGTCTGACGTAAAAGCCGGGAGTATCTACACCAACCGTTCGGTTTACATATTAAAATCCTCAACGCCTGGTTGCGCGCATTGACTTTTATTTTTATTCCTCATTTATATTGTAGGTAAAAATAGATAGACGCTGATTTTTTGCGGAAATTCTTCCCAAAATACGCCACTTTATAGTATATTTCGTTAAATAGCGACTAATACCATGTCGTACATATAATCGCTAAAGCCATCACAAGGGTCTTTGGATCACAAGGGTGATCACATACGTGAACTATAAGGAAGAAATTTACTTTCACCCACAAGCACCACACTATCGGTACGGTATAACTGCCACAGAAACTACAAGAATAATCTATAAAGTAACTATGTAAACATGACACAAGAGTCATGCAGGGAATGTGAAAAACATGGTGTTAGTACTACTCCGCAGATTTAAAAATATGCATTAGGGGGCATCTGAATAAATCAGCTACACTACCTGTCTACTTATCTAATTCAAAGTCTTAACGCAGCCATTATGGTCTCTTATCGACCGCGGGAAAAACGACATTTTAAACCTTCCTATTCTACAATCTATTTCCCTAATTTTATTCTCATGATCTGATATACCGTAGTATGTTGGAGTTTGTAAGATATTGTTAACTTCGTCTGAAAATAAATCGGTGATGAATTTCCTTAAAAGATTCTGAGTCTAATTTTCAATCGACGTTCAGAAAGCGATGTTATACCCTGAAAGCTGAAGCGACCTAGTGTTAGACGGCTAATGAAAACAGCTCCTGCCGCACTCCCATGAATAGGCTTGCAGAGTGTAACGTAGATTTAGATATACCTCAATTGGGTCTGTAACAATGCTTCATATTCGCTTCCATAGAAAAATAATTTAAATGAAAAAAATTACCTAACTACTTCACCCATCCTTATAAAACCATAATCAACGAGGTATTTAAAATACAATTGGCGAAAAATATAAAAGTATATAAACATAAAATAAAAAATAACCAATCTAACGGCCCAACCAACGCCACACTTTCTGATACATTTTGGAGTGTTCAAAATTTAAAACGGCGAATACTATCTTAAAAAATACGAAAACCAAGTTTAAAAAAAAAGAACTCTTTAACCCCTTGGGCTACTAACAACAGCGACTTTTTTTACATTCTAAAATAAAAAATATTCTCATAAGAGTGGATTTTGAAAAAAAATGAAAAACGAAAAGGGAGAAATAAGATGAAATTTTTCACGAAGTGAATTTTTTCACGATTGCCATTTTTACAGACTTAAAAAATACGAAAACGAAATTTAAAAAAACTTCTTAACCCTTCGGGCAAATAATAACGGCGACTTTAAAAAAATACTAAAATCGAAAATATTCGCATGAGAGTGGATTTTTAAAAATAATGAAAAATGAAAAGGGAGAAAACGATAAAAATTTTTCACGAAGAAAAATGAACAAAAAACAAGAGAATTAAAAAAAAGAATCACGTTGCCCGGACGACGAGAGGGAGAAATGAGTCGAGTGAACATCGCGGACGCCGTGACTGCAATACGTTTCCCATCGCATTCTTTCACCCGCTCTCGTATTATTCCCTCTCACCCCCCCTCCATACCCCCAACAAAGCGACCGACTCTCCTTCCATCTCCTTTCGCTCCGTTCGATATATCGATTCCGTGCACGGCGACCTCTGCGCCTAAAAGGTGAGAGCGCCCGAGAGAGTATTGATCTGACCCAGATAGATGTGGGGGACGTTTGGAGAGGGTGGGGGCAGGGCGGTGTTGGGACGCGGGGCGGCGGTTGGGGGCGGAGGAGGAGGAGGACGACATAGGATCCGCTCCTCCACTCGGGGGCCGGCTTTCTACCCCTATTCCGCTACCCCCACCGAACAAAGGCAGTTTTCTGAGCGGCATCACCGTGCGCAGTGTGATGCTCGGATAAATGCTTGATGTAATGCGAAGACGCATGCCGGGTATAATGCACGAACTAATGCGAGTCCCAATTCGCGCCGCGATGTGTGAGTGGACTGCACTGACGATTCGGCGAAGCGGAATTACAATGCCCAGTACGATGCACAGATAAATACTTGATATGATGCGGAGACACATGGCGGGTAGATGCACGAATTAATGCCAGTTCCGACTCGCGTGGCGAGAGTGAGTGTGTGGACTGCACTGATAATTCACCGAATGTACGCTTGCCTTCAAGGAAAACAGACCGCGATCAAATTGAGCGATTTTTTACCTCGCATACCCGGGAAACATATTACACGCCTTTTCGTTTACAAGGGGCACATCATTGTGCAATCTTCTGAATGTATGAAGGTATATTTCTAATTACGTCGTGTTTAGCGGTGAATTGCAAGAGCGCGTGCACGAAAGCATTAAGCGAGATGATAAAATATCCCCTACTCGTATTTAATACTTATTGCACGACATATTGAGAAAAGCATGTAGCGTTCAATTTTGCAGTTTCCTGCCGCATGTAAAACGGGCTTTCGACAAGGAGCATACTGCATCGACGGTTGTATATACAGATGGGCGATCATAATTAGATGTGTAATTTGATAATACAATCTTGTTTGCAGCGGACATTGCCCTGGCCATGCAAATGAAAGTTGAAACTCGAACAGTTTTCAACAAACAACAAAATGTTACCTTGTCTCCGGAAAACCGGAAACTTTTTTACCCCGGTGGAAGTATTGATGGGGTATTACCTCAAATAGTATCTTCCCCCGAATGTTTCCGGGCACTTCTGTTTTATTCAAGTGCCACACAAGCATCAAATACACATATCACATAGCACTCCACACCTGGCATGCGCTAGGTACAATCCAAACTACGTCACAGCGTTCGATCCAAGCAATACATCGAATTGCTTACGAAGTGCAATGACCTACCTTGTGTTAGCAGTACCATGCTTAGTAATTAAAGTCGCTGGGCTACTTGTTTTCATGATCTATGAGGTATAAATTTGCTCCTAGCTCCTAGTGGACTTTGTAGCATTCAACTTATCACGTTAGCTTATACAGACGCTGTGTGACCTTCACTTTCCGAAATCATGGCCATATTCTATCGGTAAATATAAGGCTACGAAATCAACGATAAATTAAACTGTCTCGACAGTTATCTTGGTCTCATGCTGCCATAAATTAAAAATTCTACATTCATAGTAGATACTTACAGTGCAGATTTATAATCAGGGCCGCCCCCATAGGGCTTGCAAGGCTCTGGGCAACGCGTTGCGGGACCCCGGGCAACTTTTCCATATTGGGCACCAGAAAACTAGGATTTTACCAGGCAACTATGGTTTACGGATCCTAAAAATGTAATTAATAGAGCCATGTGCAGTAAAACCCATTTGTATTCAAAATAGCACACAATATTTCCGTATCAAAATACAACACGTGACGAATATGGTACACTGTTACCAATTTAAGATACGTAAATGTGACGATCGAACAAGATTTTCATCGTTATATTTGTGCACCCAGTAATTACCGATTTCCTCAAAAGTGCAGGGCCCTCAGAGGAGCGGGGCCCGGGGAAGTTGCCCCGCTTGCCCGGCTTAGAGGGGGGTATTCTATTTAATTATGCTATCCCAGGGCTAAGACATGACTGAAAATACCTGTTCCTCACCAGTAAAAGTTAGACGATCGCGTGATACCTCCAACGGTGGCTCAATTTATACTGAATACTATCCTCAATATTAAATGCCGGCAAGTATACCAGATCTTGCGCTCGATTAGGCATCGTGTGAGATCTGTATATACGAAATACCGTATAACCGCCACTAGTGTGTGTAGCACGGTTTATTCCACAACAGGCATGCAGCACTTGTCCCATTGCAAATCAGAAGCGCGCACCTTTCCCTGGCGCAGGCCAGAGGCGGTCAGGACAACCAACAATGTGCGGTCAGACCAGAAACCAGGAGAGACCTCTGCACGCTAAAATGATGCCATGTAGCACTAGTTGAGACGCAATTAATGGTAAGTATTATTAATGCGATTGATAAATAGTCCTCCACGGCACTTAACCATACAGAAATCTGAATCATGCCGGAAATTTCATGTGGGGTAGGTAAATAATAATGATGATAGGATATTAATCACCCGTAGAAAGACTACCTAGTGAAGGGTAAAGTTTCATAGAACTGATCTATCGCAAATATAATGTCCCTTATTGTAAGAGGAAAAAATGAGAAGCTAAAATCGGTACTGCAGCTTGCAGAGATGGACTAGAGTAAGTCAAAACGTGCTCCCAATATGCGTTTAAAACTACACGCCAGTGCAAACTGCGCATGAGTATTCACGCAAGCGCGAAAACTGGAAAAATAAAAATCTCCGAAAGGAAACGAAAATAACTCGAGAGCATTGAGAAGAGTGCAATGAGAGTAGGGAAGAGAGTGACGCTGTGCGAAGAATGGAGAGAAGGACAGAAAGGGTTCTCTGGGGAGAGTATGGGCGCTGAGAGGGAGAGGCGTGATAAAAAAGAAAGATGATGGAAAGAGGTTGGCTGTCGTTGGGGTTCGAGGACGGGTGGTATTTTTGGGAGAGTGAATGAAGCGGTAGGGCGAGGGGGCCGCGTGGAATTTCATACGGGGAATGGGATGGGTCACGCGGAGAGGTGGTGTCCCGCAAAGACCTGTGTTGGTGCCCAACACCTCCCACAACCCATTCTCCGCCAGCCGTCTCCCCCACAGACAACTCCTCATGAAAGACCCTCCAAAAAGGTGTTACCATCGTAAAATTACTTAAATGTGATTTTATTCATGTTCTGCCAACTAATAAAAAAAACCCTGTCCTCTTCTTTATTACGACCAACAATATCACAGGTTTCAAAGATATCTCAACTCAAATTCAATATGAAACGACGTGGATATAATTGCAGGAAAGGCTACAATATGGCAAAAAATAGTATTTTTTCCACCTAATAAAAAGGAAGCTTTTGCAAAATAAACTTTATGAGGAGTGTGAATCCGATAATTTTATTCCGATTATCACCATCCACAGCTCCATTGTTATTGCTCCCTGTAACCATTAAACTATTAATAAATAATTTATTAACTGTCTCAAATCACTATTTTTAGTCTTATTGTATTTTTTTTAAAGGTTTGGAATGATGGAAGATCTGGCGCTTTCCCGGATAATCACTAGAAAGAAGTTTTCTCGTGTTCCCGTACAAGTGAGTTTTTTTCCATTTTCTCCAATGTTTCGCGGTCAAATACGGCCATCGTCAACAGGGAAGCTGATTCTGACGCATTTAAAGGTCCAAAGTACAAGTGGCGGTGCCATTCAGGTGTCCTATGATTGGTCAGAGATTTGACGCCAACTTTTCCTAATAAGTTTCACTTCTATCAGGATTGGAAGCCACGTCTTGTTTTCAGGATTGGTGGTCAGGTCTTGCTAAAGGAAAAGCCGTGGCCATTCCTGAAAAGGGTGGAACGTATTGGGAGAAATTGGCGCAAAAACTCTGAACAATCACAGGACACCTGAATGCTACCGCCGCTATATACTGCTGGCCTCTCGAGGGCATCAGCATGAGCTTCCATGATGACGAGGGCCGTGCCATAATTCGATAAGTTTGAGAAAATGAAACTAATCACCCGGATAGAGACTCGATCACTCTTCATCCTACTCATTAGCACCTGATCTTCCTTCATACCAACCCATAGAAAAAACACAATAAATATAAATAGTGATATGAGCCATTTTACATATTCCTTGTCAATAGTTCAATGGTTACAGGGAACAATTATAACGGAGCTATGGACGGATATCTTCGAGAAACAGAACTTTTGCGGATTCTCACACCTCACTCAAGTATTATTTAAAAAACGGCGTTTTCTATTTTACAGTAAATGATAACTTTTCGCCATGTTTCAGCCATACTCGTATTTATCTCCCAAGTCGTTTCGCGTTGAACTTGAAATAAAATATCTTTGAAAGGTAAGATATAGTGGTATGTATCAGATAAGAATATAAACGAAAAGCGAAAAGGGATAAGATGAAAATGGAACGACTCACCCGGACGGAAACCCGAGATAACTTCATTGAACCGGTTGGAATGAAGTCTACGCTATTGCTATTCTGCATCTGGCATGGAGTGTTAGGACACAATCCATAAACATATAGCACACGTGCCATAAGAAAGGATACATTCATTCTTTTCGTCAACCTCCCAAATCCCACTAGTCTCATCTACATGTAGACATATTACACTCCGTGTCTCCTCAAGGACGTGTCCTTCATCTCTCTATTCCCTTCATTTTTCGCCGCGTGGTCCCATCACCTCATCCAACGGCACTGCAACGATCTCCATCCATCAAGCCGAAATAAGATTGGGTTCCTAGCGGGATCATTTTCCCGCTATTCTCCCCCTAAGGTACCTCGCGAACTTCTCTTTCGCGCTGAGATGCCGTCATGGCAAGGGGGCCTGAGGAGTATGGAAAAGAGCCGGGATATCGGCTTTCTCTTCCATCTCGGCTGAAAATAATCTGAAGGCCGAATTAAATCTCACGAACGACGAGGATGGTGATAACAGAACTTTTCAACATTGCTACCAATGCTTCAGTGATCAGTTAGGTTGTGAACCGCCCTTGTAAAAAAAAAAAATTCCTAATCACAAGGTGATAGTTCTGAAGTTTTTCGAGAGTATTACTGTAGATTTGAGGAACGGACAAAATAAGAAATGATAAGGTGCAGAGAAGAGTACAAGAGGAGAGGACCATATGGAACACCATACAGAAAATGAGAACAAGATGGATTGGACGATTGGACACACCCTGAGATACAATGGGTTTGTGAAGAACAAAACTGAAGGTAAAATAGAGGGAATACCTGGAGCTGGAGGAGGATGCTGAAGATCAAATGGATGGACAAAATAAGAAATGATGAAGTGTACAGTAGAGTAGAAGAGGAAAGGGCCATATGGAACATCCCACAGAAAAGAAGAACCAGATGGATTGGACACACTCTTGAGACACAATGGGTTAGTGAAGAACAAATTAAAGGTAAAATAGAGGGAAAAGTCCTCAGGGGAACACCCAGGACCGGAACACTAGACCACATAAAGAGAGTACATAGAATATATGGCAGGAGGTAAGGGAACTAGCATTAGATAGGAGAGGGTGAAGGACTGCAGTCAACCAATCTTAGGATTGAACGACCAATGATGACTGTATAACTACCGTCTGTTTCAAAATTGTGATACCCGAGTTTACTGCGTAGATTGATACTTTGTAAACAGCTTGGATAAATGCTGAGTATGTTTGACCTCATATTGCTGACAGTGGAAAAAAATCCCATTTTACGAGTTCCTATACGAATGCAGCAGGTTTGGTAATTAATTTTAAAGAAAGTAAGAAAGTTTATACAATATATAGCACCAACTTGGTAGCTTAAGTCTTTGCAAGTACTCGTGAGAAATTACACACAATTTATTTCACCTGTTTAGCTATTATTAAACAATTTATGAAACTGCATTATCTCCTCAACTGCACCTCCGAATAAAACGCCGTGTACACCAATTTATAGGTCACACACATCAATAAAATTAACCAACTATGGCTATAAGACTGGAATAACCAGGATATGTTTATAATGCTCGGCATTAATTTAAGAAAAAACGCGCTGCGAAGAGGCTGATATACGCCTGGAAGAGAAAGGGAGTCGAGCGTTCTGTTGTCAAGTTGTTGCATCGTCCGCAGCGCGCGTGAGGAATTCCTAAGTCGATACATTCCTCGGCAGTGTATATGTAATTATGTAAAAGACAAAAATGTAATCTGTAGTTTCAGGTCTGGTCGAGTGGAAATGGAACATAACTGCTCTCCGAAAAATGAGCCAATTCCCCTGTGATAGGATTTATTACGACCGGTTTCACTTATTACAGCATCTTCAGGTCTGAGGATGCCTGAAGACGCAAGAAAAATCTAAACCGGTCGTAGTAAATTCTACCGGAGAGAAATTTACTCATATTTTGAAGTGCAGAAATGTAATTATAGTTTAAAGGACATGTTATATATTTTACAACAAATATTTATAGTGATCATAAAACTGCGACCATAGCTATTGTGCAGCTTAAGGGACAATGCATACATAATGATGAAATGCGATCATTATAGAGACAAAAACACTTTTTATAATCATCATTAGACTGTGACTGTATTATGCAGCCAAAGGAATATGCAAAAATAAGAAAGAGTATGGAGGACAAAGAAGCGGAAGGAATAAAGGATAGAGGATGAAGAGTCTTTCGACAGAAATCTGTGGAGGAGAAAAATGAAAGAAGGAAACGCGACCCGTTGATATGGGATAAGGCAGACAGAAAGGAAAAGAAGAGGACTTAGCAAACAGTTATTATGGCATTCCTGTAGGGACTATAAATTTCCAAAATCACTAGAGGAGAGCCACAATCACTGTATGAATAACATTATAGCTACATATTCACAACGGTAATAGACACAGAATCCCTTTAGAAACTACTGTAATTACTGCACATAGTCATATAACATACTTTTCAATTATATAGAGACATCGTGACGCCCGTTATTTAGTTAGAAGCCCATTTAAATGTCTAAGGCCACCTTAAAATATACATGAAGATGAGCTCATTAAATTTTCATTCAACGAGCACACATGGAACTCTTATGATAAGCACGTGAACTTGATGAATAATAAAGCGAAGGCCATCATCTATAATTTCCCAATCGGCTTCCAATGTAGGTCAATGCATTTTATCGCATCGATCTCTTGACTTCAAACCCGGTGATTGGGATGCGACACAATACCGTTGGCGATAGCGATGGAGTTATAATGGCTTTAAAGAATGAGGATCGAAGCTCCAATTGCTTCAACAAGAAGTCCCCACTTAATAGTGCCTAGCCTTGAGGAAGGTCCCACGGTCGGCGACTGGCGAATTCACGGATGAGTCATGGAAAAAATTCATTACGGCGACAAAAATGATTGATTATGTTTTATCTTCAGTTTATCTCATCGGTCCCCACTGATTTATAACCGAGCAATCCGGGTTTCACAGCATCTCCCATGTTAGGCGGGTATGTTAGACTTAAGGTGGCTCTGTCCTCAAGGTCGATGGTCCCAGATTTTAAGAAAACTTGAATGAAGCATCTTCCATTATCTCCCATCATTTGGGAAGAGGCAGAGAGAAAGGAAAAGAAGAGAACCATGCAGGCAGTGATTATGGCATTCCTGTAGGAGCTATAAACTTCCAAAATCACTACAGGAAAGCCACAATCACTGTATGAATAATCTTATAGCGGCATATTCACCACGGCAACAGTCTCAGATTCACTTTAGAAACTGTTCTAATGATCTCAATAGTTTCAGGCTCAACTTAGTGAAAGTACATGATGAATAATGAAAAATAAAACTTAGTTTAATTCCACCAATTTATTTAAAGAACTAATATTTTGGACGCAGCAGCGTCATCATCAAGTACCGTACCTGAAGATGACGCTACTGGATCGAAACTATTAGTACCTCAAAATAAATTGTTGGAATAAAGCAAAGTTTTCATTTTCATTGTTCAATTGTTCTAATTACTGTACATAGTCATAAAACATACTTTTCAATTGGCTAGGGACATCGTGAAGCCCTATATTTCCATAGAATCCCAATTTAACGTCTACGGCCGTCTTAAAAACGTACAGGAAGATGAGCTCATTAAATTTTCATTCATCAAGCACACATGAAACTCAAAGTTTTGATATCTTATGGTGCGTTTTATAAACTGAGATGAGAATAAAATAGGATTTCCGCTTTAGTTTTACAGTAATTCAGCCTTGAAACAGGGGATTTTAGCATGGACTTTTATGGAGATAACTCACATTACAGCAGACAAACGTCAATTTGAACGAGAAAGATTAGTCAAGGTTTTCATTAAAACAGTTTGTAAGGAGCGATAAGTCCTGTGATATTGAATAAAAAATTCAGGCATCTTACCTCCTAATTTTTAAAAGCTATCAGTTTATTACTACCGCCATTGAAGTCAAAATGCGGTAGTTCCATGCAATTGGCGCTGCAGTCGGCTCATAAGGCTGGAAAAATGGTGTGTTTAAAAATGTATTCGTGGAACAATCTGCATATTTGGTAACTCGATTTAGGATTTCAATAGGTTACCCACTTCTTCAGCGAAAGCAATATTTTTTTGACTGAGCGAATAAAAATGTGTAACTTAGTAATTGTTTTCACTCACATAGTCAAGCCAGAGCTACCTTGAGGTGATTGGAGCAATCCAGACCCACCTTAAAACTCTTATACATCAGCACTCTACGACTCAATTCCACATCAACTCGGCTAGGAACAGTCTATGGTCCACTTAAAATGCCGCTGATTCGAGTCCCATTTTAGTTTAGATATTTCTTGAATTTTATAGCCAATGACCATTGCGATGCTGCAGTCAATGCGCTGGATATCACCACGTGATAAAGATTTCCTGAAGAGTGGAAGTGAAACATGGGGCCATATAAGGCTGGTGCGGTAGGGGTTGGCAAAAGGGCTGAGGAGAGACGAGTAGATGGTGGACGACGCTGCCAAAATAAAAAAACTGCATTTAAGGTGGTTGAAGCGCGAATCATGAGTCGTTGAGTGCACATTTTAATAACTTTTTAAGTAAGGCGAAAAAAACTAGGACCCAACTTCAAGTTGGCACATTAATTTATACGTTGTAAATTACCACACATGCTGTTATGTAATTGATGCAAAAATTATATTTTATCATTTTCGTCTAAATTAAAGCATTGTTATGACTTGAGTTTACGACGTGAAGTGAAACATCATTATAATCACTGACGGGTGTTCCATCGTGACTGTGTGAGTCAAAACAAACACCAAATTTCAACTTTATTAAATTATTTTTTCAATCCTACTTTCGCTGTTGAAATGCGTTAACTATTGAAAACCAAAATTAAGGCACATAAAATGCCAATTAATCCACGAATATACATCATTGAATCACGAATATATATCGATATTGATAGCTATGTTATATTAATTCATTATTTCTTAATTGTTACTAGCTTTGTATTGTTCTGTTGTTAAATGCATAAAGTCTACGTATTTCACTTTAATTCATATTAAGCATACTTTTGTATCAATCGCAATGCCTATTAATACATTCATATGTTGTTAACTAGACTGCTGCTGAGCACAATGATCTCAATGATCTAATGATCTCGTCATCAATGGATGGCAACCCCAATACAGGTCTCTTCAGAGGTGCCTAATTTCCTAATATAATTGTTTAATGGATTATATTGTCCAATTCGGTAGGTAAAATAAAATATAATTATTATATAAATGGGAACTTAGAGCCATAACCTCCGACTGCAGCGCTATTTTGAGGAATTACCTAATTGTGTCCACAATTTTCGCAGTTATTAGCTAATAACTGGAAAAGTAAAACGGTAAGATGCACGCACGAGGGTAAGTCAATTAATAACTCGCGAAACTGTAAGGAGGCAATCAAGGTAACTTCCTGATATTTATTTCACTTTTCTACACATTCACTCTTATACATTCAGACACTTGTCCCATCTCTTTGCAAGTCGGCAGCAAAGAAGTCTTTTGTTTGCTGTCGCAGCCAACGAGTAACCTCCAGGACGACGGCATCATCATTTTCAAAACGTCGGCCTCCCAAATGTTTTTTTTTACGGGGCCAGAACAGATGAAAGTCACTGGGGGCAACGTCAGGACTTTACGGTGGATGTTTAAAGAGTTCCCAAAGAATTGCTCACGAATGATGCTGATGATGAAATGCTGACGTTTACGAATTACTTATTGACTTGCCCACGAATTTTAATTTTATCAATTTTCCGGAACTTTTTGCTTTTTCAAAACTGTTTCCCATGAAAATGGTATCCATAATAGATCGAAAAATCCAATTTTTTTAAGTTTACCCCATTTTCCCAATTAAAATTGTCAAATTTTAAGTTTGATTTGCAAGAAAAATGGCACGGTAACATTATGTTGCCCATGTCTGACGGAGGTCATATTTTTCAATAAGAATCCACTACTTCTTTCAGTAATGGCCTAATATTACTGTGAAGGTAATTCTAACTCAGTTTTTTCATAGAGGCGACCTAAAGCTTTCCTAAGTTATGTACCGCGATATTTATATTTGAAAATTGTATCCTGGAAAGTAAATAAATAAATTCGTTATTATATTATTCAAAACTCCTACCGCTCTAAATGGGCCGAAAAACGCACTCCATCGTTAAAGGCTAGTATTCAATAACACCCGACATAATTTTAAGAATTACAATCATCTTTCTGCTCTCTTGACCAGTACCTCTGTGCCTCAAAAATATGTACGAATATTTACTTAAAATATTCATCTAAAAATATTGATTTTTCCCACGAAATAATTGATATCTGGTATGAAAAGACTGTTGCCTTCAAATAAATCCGCAGCTATGCAATCCTTTGTTGATTTACAGTATTATTGTATTATATCGCTGTACGCAACTGCAAAGTAAGCTCGATGAGAAAAATTTGTAATTGGTTTGTTTTCATTTGTTATTTTTTGCGGAAATTTGGAATGCTATTACATCTACGTCTACATCTACGTAATACCCTGCGAGCCACCACGAGGTGGAAGGGGGTGAAGATCACCAAACATGCACTATTGACATTCAACTACGAAATTTTATGAGGACATGCTAAATAATAGAATTACGTTGTAAGATATGTATGATTTACAAGGTTTTTTCTTAATTTAACAAACGGCAATGCGTGCAATTATCGGAAGGCAGCCTCCCCACTGGCCTTTGACCTTTGAGGCTGCCTAAAGTGCCAAAAAATCATTAAAAAACTTTGTTCTAAAAATTGTGGAGTAATAAATGTATTATTATGATAGTATTTATGATCAAAATGACATGTATGTCCTTTCTCTGAGGAGCCACCTAAAAGATGCAAATCAGTAATCGGTTAACACAAGCAGTGGCGGGTTGACCTCCTTTAAGTGGTGGCAAACAAACAAGACTTTTATTACGTGGTTGAACGGTAGAGAAACAACAGTTATATCGAGTGCAGGGGATCAGCCGACCACTTCTGCAGTGCCTAGGATTCGCCCAGTCGCGGCCGCAGCTACGTCCGAAATCATGGGATTGGAAACGACCCCTCCTCCCAAGTTGACCGGTCATTGCTGGGGTAAAAAAGTAGGGCGAAGCAAATGGATACTATTTTAGAGAACCATTGGGTATGCCCAAGCTAGGGAGAGCGACTAGACCCAGCTAGCCCGGTGTGGGAATCGATTGTGAGTTTTCGTCGGGCACCAGTTGGTCGGACTAAGGTCTTCTGTCGCAGTGCGAGGCCTTACGCCCTTGCAATCCCCGTGTAAACGGTGACTGCAGATAAATGAGGTGGTTGCAGCGCGAATCGCGAGGTTTTGTGTGCATTTTTTGGAAACTATTCGAAAAGTTGAAAACAAATCCTTGGACCACATTTAACGTAAGTATATGCCTACATCTATTTACACGTTGGAAATAATAATAATTTATTTGCAAAATTGTTTACATGCTGTAATTTCCCATTGGATGGGTTACAAAAAATATTATGATTGAAAAAATAATAACTATACTTCTTTATCTAGTCATTATGAATAATTTTATCCTGTATAGTCCTGCTAAGCTGATGCTCATCAGCAGGTTCCGGGCTTACAATGATGTGGTGCAATCACAAATAAAATTATTATCTTTACAATAGTTTATAAGATTAAATAATATCTTTCTACTAATTATGCAATTGATAGCTTGTTTATGTTTAATTTCTGTGTAATTTTTACATATAAATTATTATTAGCATAAAGAGTTCTCTCTACCACGTTTAAATTACTCGAAAGACATTCATGTGCACATTCATGAATACATTCATATATTTACATAATACATAAACATAAATATTGCAAAATAAATATTATATTTATAAATTTGCTACATTACTAATAAGTATACGTATGCAAAATTTCATGCAAATCTGTGCATAAACGAAAATCGCCAACCAACCACCTAAAGTGGTCCCTCCATCAAATGATACATATATTATTTTATTCTTTATCTAAGTATCTTAAGAAGAACATGTCTCTATACGACAAGAACAACAAAAAGTTAACATTGCACGCCATTTTTCTTGAAAACTGGACTTGAAATTCCACCTTCCCAATACCTAGACAAAGGGGAAAAAGTTATCGGAGCGTGTTTTATCCTTGTTTTTATTCACAACCTCCAATTCCCCGTGAATGTCGCGGAATTTTGGAAAAGTCATCTAAATGCTTTCCCGCAAGGCTTGGCGTGTGTGCATTACATCGTCAGCTGGAAATAAGAAACGCTTTTAAGCCACAAAATATAGGCTGATAAATTATTTAGAGGACAAGAAAAGCTCATTCATTCGCAACTGATGCACAAATCATGCCATTTGGGTGGTAGTTAAGGTTGTATGGTTCTTCCAAGTAGCGTAGCTAATCAGCTGATTGCTCCCTAACCCTCGTTTCTTAATCTGCACGGCAGTAGCAACATCACGATTCGCGTGCTTCCCAATGAGTCTAGTATCTCTGTTCGATAATATAGTTGAAACATACAGTGACACAAATGCTTTTGGTAACATTCATGGCATACCTATTGTGTCGAGCTTTTTGGTGAAAGTTCTCCATTTGACTAGCATTTGCAGCTTTTTGAAAACACGTTAATTGCCGTAGTTTCATGGCGAAGCGCATGCCGGTGATAACTCACCTGCAGCCTTACGCGGTACATATTATTGTACAAACAAATGTATGAACTCTTGCATGAGGAAAATTGTACCGTGTAAAGTGGCAAATTGTATGTTTGTCTGAATGACTTAACGGGAAATACAACCTACTCTTATCCATTCGGTTTCTTGTACATACATTCTATGATACATTCGTTTGTACAATAAAATGCACCGGGTAAAGTGGCCTTAAAAGTAGTTTGCAGGGAATTATGAAGGTGTTAAAAATATGTATGCCAATAAATGCTTCCAATTCCTGATTTGATTTGACATGACTATGACAATGATCATCACTCAGTTTTGGGATTTTTTTAAATATAGTGATCATGTCGATTCCTATAATAATTACATATTTCCATAACCACTTATCATGATGCAAGAAAAAACAATAGGGGTCAGTATTAACTCCAAAATTACGCCAGAAGGTACATATGCCACAAGTCATCACTGCCAATAGAACAAATGACGTGTACAGCATCGATATGCGGTATCCAAGCCAGCTCTTTTTTCAGACCTTTCGTGGAGAACACAGGTAAAACATCCGCAGCTCAGCATTAAGAAACTAGGATTTATCATACGCATTTTAGGAAGGTCCTCGGATAAGAAAGTAAAAGAATGGTGCTACTTCGCTCAGGTTATGTCACACCTCAATACGCCGCGAGCATTTGGGACCCTTGGACAAAAAGATTCAACCAAAAAAATTAGCAAAACACAATGGACAGCTGCGATACAAAATTCCTAGGAACTAACATGTGGTGTGGATAAAAATGTCATTTGAATTTACTGCGCTATAATTACTATTTCAGCAACAGTTTCACCTGGCTATTCTGCCGGCTTCGTCAGACTTTCTGAGACACTTGTCTATGAAAGCCTGACGAAGCCGGCAGAATAGCCAGGCGGAACTGTTGCTGAAATAGTAATCATAACGCAGTAAATCCAAAAACACTTTTATCCAAATTAAAATGAACTGCGAGAATCAACGAAAAAAGTTCGTTAACATGTAGTGTTTCTAGGCTTTCAGAGGAATTAAGTTTGGAGCCCCTGGAGACTCGGAGGTTACACGCTAGGCTTAGGTTGCTTGAGAAATTCAGAACTGGTGTGTTTCAAAGCGACACAGAGATTATTATCACGACGCCTCACTACACCACTAGGTCTAACAGAAGCGATAAAATAAGAGAGATACATTGCCGAACAGAGTTGAACAAAAGCTTGTTCTTTCTGCGCACAATATGCGACAATAATAAAAACTGAGCTCCACTAAACACACTCCCAAAATACGTCGCCATTTCACCGCCCAAAACCCTCTCCTTTGCACATAAACACGGCTGGTGTTCTAACACACGCTCATGCGGCGGCTCGCAGGGTAGCATGTAGATGTAGGGATAATCTTCGGATAATCAATTGCAGGAAGGCTGGAAATAACATCTGCCCATCCGATAAAGAGAACAAGCAACCAATGACGGTTGGAATGATACCGTCCGCGGCCAAAAACTCGAAATTTCTCACGACACTCTCGCTAAACGCTCAAGGAACAAAGGGCATTGCACCATCGCCCGACACAAACATCTCGCCTCTTGCGTCCGCAACGCCCTCTCCCAACGGGAATTCCCCGCACAAAACCGGCTCCGTCGCAATACCCAATCCACCGCCGAGATAAACCTTTCCTTTATACACATATATCACCACTTCCACCTGCAAAAATTAAATTACTCAACCTACCTGGAAATTATTATCGCATATCATAAATGAGGGAACGGATTGGTGAGGCAGGGAAAAACAAATACGGGGAAAAAATGGATAAGGTATATCGGAGCGCAATGCGATAGCGCGACGGCGGAAGTGGCTGGCGAAAACAGGGATAGCGGGCACTTGAGAGCCACCAGACGGGAGAACGATAACAGAAGAAGAAAGAACATCGCTTCGTAGAGCGTACGAGCCAGTATAGTAGGAGTAGCATTCAGTCCGTTTCACTTTTAAACGTCGGATAATTTTTGTGTCTTCAGCATAAACGCTAACATCTCTAGAAACAATATATTTACTGGCAGGCTTGGATTTAATTTTAACCCATAACCTCGATGTTAATCTACATCTATGAAATACCCAGAGTGCCACCAATTGGGTGAGTGATACACCTACATGCTACACAGCAAGTCGCCGCAGTAACACTCGGTCGAGTGTTTCAAATATATTTCAAACCACCGGACTAATTGAAAGCGGTGTTCCCAAAGTTATGGCGGTTCCACCGAGAAAGAGCATAAATTTATTTTTTTCATATCATGGGTACTTAGAGAAAAATATGTCTTTTATTCGATTCGAACAACAAAATGATAGCATTCCGTACTACTTTTATCGCAAATGAAACTTGAAATTACTAGAAGATCAATGGGAAAATTCTTATAACACTCATCAAAAATAGCATTTTCCCATCTATTCACAAAGTTCTGTTGACACTGTACCCCGCAGAATACTAGCAGCAAGCCTTGGAGACATCCAACAAGCAACAATTAGTAACTTCCTTATGTTTAGCACAGTGGAGGAAATAGTTATTTACGAGGCGCAGACGTGAGATCACGGGGCGTGAGTTTGGCAACAGCGCTTTCCACACGCCCACGCGTTCAACCTATATGGGACATTGAGAGGATTCGCCACCTGTGTATGTCTCTACTAGGCCAGAGCTGCGGTGTTGCCAATAGCAGCAGGAAAATTAACATTGTACTATGTATAATTATAGCTCGCCGAGGAGTCTTCCAACATGTAAGAATTACTTACTACCTTCAATTTAACACGGTATAGGAAATGACTGTTTACATAGTGCAGTGGTGAGATAACTGAGCGTAAGTTAGGCAACAGCACCAACACTTTCAACTAAAAGTGGAACCCTCTATAATGGTATCTCGCTCGAAATTACCATTAGGTGGCTCTGGCATCAGGTTAATTTATTTCAGAAATTTTGAAAACTTAAATATAGCATCTCAGAAGTGCGTTTTATAAGCTGAAGTGAACAGAAAGTGGGGTATCCAGGTAGGTTTTTACCGAAGTTAAGCTATTAAAGTGGAGATTTAAACATGGGCTTATAGGGATATGGCTCAGCTTACAGCAGAGAAACGTCATTGAGCGAGAGAGAATATTAAAGTTATTAATTACAACTGTTTATGAGAAGCCAAAAGTATTGCGAAATCGAAAAAAATAAATATACGATTGTTACCTTTTCTTTGTTATTAGCGAATTACTGCCGTTATTGAAGTCAAAAGGTGGCAGCACAAAACAAATTACGCTGTAATTCGCTCCTATGACTAGAAAATATGATCATTAGAAATATATCTGAGGAAAAATATGCAAATTTTTCCATCAGTTTTGGTTTTTAAAAGTAAAACATTTTGTTCGGTGAAATCAGGATATTTTTAACCAGAATTAAAAATGTGCAAGTATTTGTTTTTACTCTCATAGTCAAGCCAGGGCCACCTTCAGCCGCATTACTCTCCACAGTGCAAGTCTTTCCCTCCTCACCATCATGCTTTCAACCTCCCTCTCTACGTCATCTCCTCACACCGCCCGACATAACCTCTCTCCTCTTCTTACCTTTCCCCTCATTTCCCTTCCCCTCTCTGGCCCCCCTACATGCCCTCCCCCCGACGTACCCTTAAATGGATCTATACAGCGGTGCTCGGAAGGCGGGGAAGAGCTTGTGGGGGGGAGGCTCCCCTTAACTCAATAAAGGGGCTCGACCTTGAATTTCACCACCCACCTACGCCACCACCCCCCCCCCACCCTGTTAACCTCGCCTTCCGACGCTCCCCGCGCACACACGAATACATGCCTTCACAAACACACGTACAGCAACACATCTACCCCCTACCACCTCTTCTCTTTCCCTCTGTATCCTTTTTTTTATTTCAGCCCCTTTCCCTTTCCCCTCATCCTCTTCTCCCTCCCCCTCTCATTCAACTTTCCCATTCTCCAAATCCTTTTTCACTATCATTCCTTTCCCTCGCCTCCCCCATCCAGCTGGGTTGATATAAGGAATTCAGTTAACAGGATGGCCTCTCACGAAGTTTCGATTTCTGCGTCAATCTCCATTACACCGGAGATGCGGCGTTGCAATTAACAAAAGGACGACTAACATTTTTCCATTCTGTACACTAAATGAACATGAAGGAATCAACAACAATAGTTTCGGACTTAACAAAACTTCGAACTTGGCAAAACTGTTCCATAATGCTTAGGAATTAACAAAACTTTGCAAGTTTTTCGTAGAATATTTATAGGACGACACCTGATTATATTGACTATTCTACGAAACCGGTCGTTCAATAAATGTTCTACGTAATACTTACAAAACTTTGTTAATTCTTGAGCATGTAGGAATCTTCTAATTGGCAATTGTTATTCCTTCCAGTAATTTGCTAAAGTTTAGCGCGGAGCTGAAGAACTTTGCTTGCGAGGTCAAGAATTGAGCTCACGAAGGGTAAGTTTGGCAACAGTGTTCCTGCGTGAACCTCCATAAGTCTGGAGGCAAGATGTTGCCATTTAACAACAGGGTATTGAGCATTATTCCATTCCCTATAATAAATGCACATTTGGTAGTCCTAGAAATGGCAAATACATTTCCTTCGAGTAATAAGCTACAATTTAGCACGGAGCAAGATAACGTTGCCCGCCCAGTCGAGAAGTGAGCACACTAGGAGTAAGTTTGCCAATAGTGTTCTCCATAAGGGTCTTACAGTCATACCTCCATAAACCTCAATAAGACCCAAGGTGTGAAGCTGCCAATTAACAACAGGACAATTAACATCATTCCATCCTGCATGCTAAAAGCACATGTAGTAATATGTATAATAAGTGGCAAATACTATTCCTTCAAGTAATTTGATAAAATTTAGCGTGGAGCTGGAGAACGGTGTCTGCCTTATCAAGACGTAAGCAAAAACAGAGTAAGTTTGGCAACAGTGTCATACATATGGGTCTTAAGCCAACCAAACGTGGAACGCTCTCTATTTAAAGCTTCAGATGTCAGGAGCATTCTTATCTACTGCCGCCCATCCTTTGAGAAGTGCAAAGGCAAATATCAAAAAAGCACACATCAAGCCCATTCATACACAATTTGGATAAAAGTTCCCTGAAATATATCTGTAAATACTTCTGCATTCTCTATTCCTAAAAACCCATTTTAAAATTTGTTTCTCATGAGATCGACATTTTCAGGCTTGACTCTAATAAAATTCATGATGACCGAATCACAGTGATAACTTACCTATTTCCAAACTATTGTATACGATGAAATTCGTTGTCTATTCTATCCTCCGCCTTCACCCTTCCAGGTGAAAAAACATAAAAGTATACTCTGTCGCCTTGGAGATGAAACCGGGCAATGACCAATACATCAACTGTGAACATTAAAAAGCTAACGTAACATGCAATAATGTGTCTTGCTTTGTCATGGCAAAATAATTTATGATTTATATATCTCCTTCATACATTCCTCGAAATCATTTTCTCTTCCCTGTAGACATATGTCTCTTCTTAGCAATGTCTCTCTATTCTCCTTAATTCTCATTTTGTGTTTTTGTCTCTCTTCTTCCCTTTTTCACACAATATTTATCTCCTCAAACTCATTTCTTTCTCTCCCTTTACATATTCTCTAGTTCCTATACTTATGTAAGACAGTAAATCAAAATAAAATGGGGAAAATAGTGCCGTTTAGTTGGAAATCATTTTACATTTATTCTTTTTAGCTGGTAAATCCATTAAGCATGCCTTAGTGGATCTTTAGCATTTAAAGTATTTTCCAGAACAAATCTGTATTTACACATGCAACTATGAGTACTCCCCCTACAAATACATTCGTTGTTTACATTTTCAATCTCCATTCGCAGTCATGTGACAAAGATTTAGCCAGGTGCGACGCGATTATATCGCAGAATCGATATGCTACTTGCAGGCAAAAAAGAAGCCACTTTATTTATTAGTATGGGCGTACCTCGATCGATTACTACCACCATCGACCTCTACTGCCATGGAAGTCCGTGCCTAACAATCGAAGTGTCAATTTTAAGCGACTTTTAAAGCTACTGTCATGGAAATGACTTCCATGTGTACCCTCCTAAATTGATACAGTCATTGAGGTAACAGGGCGAGGGTGGGAGGCGGGCGGGGAGGGACAGGTCGAGAGGGCATTAAGTCATCTATTTGTAGCCAGACAACCCAAATAATGACCTGCTATTTCTTTACTTTCCTTTGAATAGCACGACGGAAAGGGCAAATTAGCAGATGTATGGCAGGACTATCCACCCTCTGTTTGAAATTAAAGGCAAGTAACTCTTGAAACATATACTGGCTCCTTGGTGCTATGGATTCAACCCGATTTTAATAGTTTTTTACTCCGGGAATACGAATTATTATTAATTTAAATAAATAAAAAATATATGTTAGGAAAAAGTAAAGAAGTAAATGCACGCTGATATTTAGTGAGTTATACCTGGAAAAAACTTGAAATTTAAAAAAATTAGAGGGTCAGCCCGTAAGCGCTAAAGGAAAATCGGGGTTAATAAAGATGGCGGACATGCCACGCCCACTTTACAGCTTCTAAAATTGACCACAATAGGAAGCGCCCTCCCCATCCACAACACTGGTTAAAGTTAACGTAACTACGACAACTGATGTATGTATTTGCATAAACCAGATAAAATGAGTCTCGCATTGTAAGGGTCTTTTAGGGGAGAGGGGTGTTTGCAATGGCCGGGCTCGTCGCTCGAGAAATAATGGTATCTGTTGGGTGGGCGTCGGGTGGGTGGGTGGCAACGAAAGAAGACTCGTCCTCCAAATGCGTCCTTTCGCGTGGGTGTCGGGAGTGTGTACGTGTGTGCGCGAAGAGCAGACAAACAAAACACCCGCGCCGGAGCGAAACTGACGCCGTCCCCGACGCCAACCACCCCCCACCCGACGCCTGCCAACCCCCATTCCGCCTTTCCTTTCCTTTCTCGAGGTGAAAAAAATATATACACATACCCTGAGAGAAGGATGGAGACTGAAGTGGAAGAGAAGTGTAATTGACAAAAAAAATAAATATACATACACAAGCGAGCGGAGCTCCGCCATTGGTCGAGACGGTGAGGAGAAGTGTGACGTAACGCTCGCGAATTCAGGGTCGGGTTGGACGAGGGAGGATGGGGAGGGGAGGAAAAAGGAAAGAGAACTGCCACAGGGATGCTGTGATTCTTTCTCATATATTTGAGACACGGGTCCAGAGTGGCAAAAACATCTGCAAGCTTTTATTCATCCGGTTACTATGTTACTTCGCGACAAAAGTACTTTGTAATTATAGCAAAGAAACATGCGTATCTACATAATAGTATTTGGGCGTTGTTTGTGCGCAGACTTGAGATGAGGCAAATGAGCCAATGCTTATAGTCATTTTTTTATAGATGTGTAGGTTTAGAGCCGTAGGGTGGACGATTTTTGGAATTTCACACGCAAAGTTGCAGGTGACTGAGATCTAGCAACGCATGATTTATGCTTAGAGAATTTGAAATCGAGCAAGAGTGAGATGGCCAGAGCGTGGGTGGCGAAGTGGTTAGTCTGATTGCGCTGGAGCATGTGTATCGAGGGTTCGATCCCCGCCCGATTGCTATTTACTCTCGAGGTCAAGGAGTATAGACCCTCTATACTCCTTGCTCGAGGTTGAGGGTATGGGTTTAGCCTGTTTTATTAGTATTTCAAATCCAAGATTATGCATGCCACCGAAAAGGCAGCTTAAGATATTGCAACGTAAAGGCGGCTTTATACATGTAAGTTATTTCATGGAAGTTAATACAATTTCGTCTAAATTTTGAATACAGCACAGAAAACTCTGATCATAGCCTTTGACATAACAGTCGGATGCGACTTCAAACCACCACTACGTTTACCAATCGATCTCGAATCGATCTGGACTCGGACTGATCTGAAAATTCCAATCGAGCCGACTCGGATCACCTGATTTACCAACATGGACTAAAAAAGTCGATATTGAAAAATCGAATATATAAGTTGAAGCACGATTGACCTGGTGCATAAACGAGAGTAGAGTTGGAAATTTTCAGTCGCATTCCGAGTGGAAGAAATTGCCCAATTTTGAAGTAAAACTGCGATGTGCAACGATAACAACAATATTACATCACTCGCCATTACTGCACTCTTGTAACAACTGGTACAACCCACGCCTTGATAATAATAGAAACAATAATAGATATTTTTTTCCCCAATGACAACCAAATGAATAACGAGGAGCGTCACAGACTCGTTGGTCAGATCGATCTGGGTTCTCAAACTGGCTGAACAAGCGGGACGAGTCAGCCCAGATCGATCCCACCATCCGTTGCGTTTACCATACCGAGCTCATCCGGTCAGATCGATCTGAGATCGATTAGTAAACGTAGTGTATAAAATCCTCTTGTCATTCGCTCCGAAAACACAAAGGCAGCTGCCGGACAATGTAGTAACTAGGCACCTGACATTCAGCCAAAATGCTCAGCAATTAAGTGAACGTTTTAGGTATGTTTTCAGTCGTATTTAGACGATGCACGTGCCCGTGCGAGTAGATTCATGAACACATTTTCCATTGAAAACGTATCATGTTAACTCCCAAAATTGCGCAAATGTATGAATGCGTGACCGAAAAACAGCTAATGTACTATTTTGGAGACCCTTGACACATACGAATTCGCGACCGCAGCCCTAAATATTAGTGCAGCTGGTCTTAAGGTGGCTCTGGCTTGACTATCACTACGTTTACTAATCGAACTCATTGATATGAACTCGGACCGATCTGAACATTCTAAGCCAGCCGAATCGGATCGCCTGGTTTATCAATGCGAAATCGATTGAAATATTGACTTGAATGGGTTCATATCGATTTGAAATCTCAGACTGGCAGAGAACGTAGACCGAGGTAGCCCGCTTCTCATATCGATCCCACTATCCCGCTGCGTCTACCATACCGAGCTGAACCGGCCAAACCGATCTAAGTACGATTGGTAAACGTAGTGCGCGTCAAGACAAACACCAAATTACTCATTTATTCAGTTTAAAAAATCCTGCTTCCGTTGGTAAAATGGGTTTCCTAGTAAAAACCAAACCGGTGGCGGCGGGGTAAAGTCCTCGCATGCTAACCCGAGGGTCGCGGGTTCGAGTCCCGCCTGGGTAGAATATTATCTGCCCAGGACATGGGTGTTTGTGTCTCGTCCGTTGTTCCTGTTATCCACCCGACGTAAATTGGCACATTGTGCTGTATTCGGGATAGTGAAGATAAATAAATAAATAATAACTTTAGGTACGAAATATTCAGATTATACCATAAAAATATATTTAAATAATCACACTTGTCCAGCAATAGGAGCCGACTCCAGCGCCATTTGCATAGAACTATCACGTTTTGACTTCCACTACTGCAGTAAAAGTAAAACGTTAATAACTTCTTTAAAAAGGTGTATGATGCTCTCCACGACCTATTTCACAGCACTCCTCTATCGCGAAGCATGTCTACTACAAGTGACTTCTCTAACCTGTACTGTCCCGCTCATAGTATGACCAAATATCACCTGTCAGTTTTAGTCAGCTCAACTATAATATGGTACTCGTTAACCAGCTCAATTACAAGTAGACGGTGTCTTTATGTCTTTAAACCAAAATTGGATTCCTATTTGCTTTTGAAGTAGCTAATTGCCTTGGACTTACGCTTACTTACACATTGTTTTACGTGTATCTCATACCTCTGTTGCCATCATTATAATTGCACATGGAACTAATGATTAGAAAAACCTTCACATTCCAGCATTTATGTGTCTAACACTTTGGTTCGTGTCAAAATTGGGTCTGTGGCCATGGAGCCTATCTATGTATTTTTATTTATATAATGTTTAATTCTCTTTTTCTCTTTTTTATTTTTATTGTGCGTAAGTTTCAGAGCGACACAGAATATTATCATGACGCCTCACTACATATCTAGCTCTGACAGACGTGGTGAAATAAGAGAGATAGATTGACGAACAGATAGGAACAGAAACTCGTTCTTTCCGTGCATAATAAGCAACCACAATAAAAACTGAGCTTCACTAAATACACTCCCATAATACATCAAACCTCTTATCCCATACATCTTTACACGGCTGGGGTCTTAGCATTCCCTGCCACACGCCCATACAGTGGTTCCCAGGGTATTATGTATATGTAGAAGTGCCTCACTTCATGCATCCACCTTATTGCCCTTTGGGGCGTTTTACCCACAGCAAATAAAGCATTATTATAATTATATTATCGTAAGCAATACGCAGTGCCTTCTCCACAATTACCACAATTCTGAGGTGATAAGTTATTTAAAATTTACTTACAGCGAACTAAACCCTCTCAAATTTAATACCGGTGATATAGAATTTCTTTGTTTACGTTCCAAGATTAACGGATTAGCCTCTTTTCTTCTGCATTGGTTCACCGGTAAGTTTGTACGTAAGCCTTACTCCCGGAAGGGTCAGGTACGTGTTGTAACTGCGTAGCGCACAGTAAGGATTAATGGGATGTTTATGAGAAAGAACTGGTTGAGTTTCCGGCCAAAAGATAATGGCAAAGTAATAACTTACACAAAATGACAGAGAAACCTATCATATTGGCTTACTCTACTGTCAACGAAGTAGTAGGCCTAGAGCAAAACAAGAGGAGAAAATATGATCGACTAAGAGACAAGGTAAATATCGGCTACTAGGACAAATCTAAAACGTCTAGTATGAAGAGGGAAAGGATGTAGAATTAAGAGTTTGGGGAAGGGGAGGGAGAGCGTTGGGTAAGCGCAGAAGAGGATGAAGAGGATTAGGAAAATTGGATCAGCTGAAGGGACTCAGGAATGAGAAGAGCTCACTAGAGCCTCAGCGGCGAGGAAATCGACAGTCATGTGTAGGAAAAATGTTAAGTGGTTGGAGCGATATTCGTTTACGTATGGGTTAGCGTAAAACTTTTAATACACGAACTCATAGGTAATCCTTACTACTATATAAAAATGTAAAGGTATCTGTCTGTCTGATGCTCCATCACGCAGAAACTACGGGACCGATTGAGCTGGAATTTGGCATGTAGATACAACTGGTCCATTGGGTTCAGTGCAATGGTTTCATTTTTTGCTTTTGAAAAGTACTTTCACTCATGATAGAGGGCTGGGATTTTATTTCATCGGATGGCTGAATAAATGAAGTTTCTATTTAATCAAACGATTTTCTTTTACGCTTAGTATTTGTCTGAAAATCATGTTTTAGCTGAAAATATCACATTTTTCTCTGAGATCAACAATTACATATTTCATTGACAACCAGGGGTTTGATTTTCAAAGGATATTCACGCCTCTAGCAATTAAATGTCACGTTTTCCAGCAGGCCCATGAGAGCACGTAGAAATAAAATCTGTATAAGAAGGACCCTGAGGGTTAAGGCAGTTTTAACGCACTGCCTAGTAGCACTTGATGTATATTTCGAAGTAATTCGATGACATATGTACCGATTATCTCCTGAACGGGAAAACATAGGTTTCACTTTATTATAATGATTCCTGATAAAATACCAAGGTATCATGTCGAATAAAAAAATGCTGATTTACATACGGTTTTCGCTTATATTTATTACTCCATTAATTAACCCAAGTCATTAGCCAAGTCATTAGCGCCATTAACCCAAGTCATTAGAATGATATAATTGAGACGAAAATTTGGAATTCTTTCCAAAGAATTACAAATTGTTTCATTCTTGAGTCATTTGTATTACAACCTTTACAGATATTTCCAACGTACGAATTGATGTTGTTAGGTGAGGTGTGGTTCAAGTTTTTTTCTTCGACTTAACTTGAAATTAAATTATATGTGCCCTCAACGCCTCACGATTCGCCCTGCAGCCACCTTAAGGTACATTGAGCGAGACAGTTCCCTAGTTCCTAGTCATAACGGAGACCATATTCGAATTACACGTTTTAATGTCAGAAGCTGTAGTAAGCATGAATTAAATATTGCATTGTTAATGGTGCGATGATATACTTTTATATGACTGAAATATTTGAAATTCAATTTAAAAAATATCTATAGAAATCTTGGACTTGACTCATTTTTACGCGCGATACACTTAAAACTCCGTCACAACGGACGGATTGCTTGTGACCCGGGGAAAATTACATCGGATACAATACGGATTATCTTTAAAAACTGTTCAGAAAACATACTTACTACAAACTTTTAATTTATTGACGAGATCTAGGAGTTAGGAATTCTTTTTTTTTAAATAATGTCTCTCTGGAGTGCATACACGTGCCATTTCCCATGTGAAAGAGCTGTTATTTTTCGTCACAAACCTCGGAGATTAGTACAGTGAGTGGATGATTGTTTAGTATCTTTGGAAGGGTAAGATATTTTCCTTTAAAAAGAGATCCAATTAATTTATTTCTAAGTAAAATGATATTTTGCTCAAACTCCCTTTGGACAACCCCGAAATGGACAGAAATGATTCAGCAACCGTCAACCCATCTACTAACCAAATGGAAGAATACACGATGAATTAGGGTCAATGTAGCGAACGCAAATCACAACCCGGGACTGTCGAGGACTGATTATGTCGATCATACTTCGATGTTTGAGCGAAACATCCAGAAGGGAGCGATGGCCTAATGGCCAAAAAATAAGGTCCCACTTAAAGGTGGGTGGAGTAAACATTAGAATCTTCAGATACAATAAAATATTTTGGAATTGTCTTAACTTCTAATATATCTTGAGGAACACACATATAAAACATATGCGGCATAGCATTAAATAAACTAGGTTTTGTTAAGCGTGTACTAGGAAGGTCCACGGATGAAAAAGAAAAGGAGAGATGCTACTTTGCTCTGGTTACGCCACACCTCAAATACGCCGCGAGCATTTGGGACCCTGGTCATGATGATTTAACCAAAAAAATAATGAAATACAAAAAAAAGCTGCACGCTTCGTTAAAAACTGCTACGAGCGAACGTATAGTGTATCAGATGTTTTAGAGGGATTAATGTGGGAGCCCCTAGAGACTCGGAGGCCACACAAAAGGCTTAAGCTGCTAGAGAAATACAGAACTGGTGTGTTTCAGAGTGACAAAGAGAATATTTTCAAGACGCCTCACTACATCTCCAGGTCTGACAGAAGCGACAAAATAAGATAGATACATAGCCGCACAGATAGGTACAAAAACTCGTTCTTTCTGCGCATAATTAGCGAAGACAATAAAAACTGAGCTCCACTAAATATACTCCCATAATACACGTCAGCATTTCACCTCCCAAAACCTTACATCTTCACACGGCTGGTGTCTTAAAACCCCATGCCACTCGTTCATGCCGGGGCTCGCAGGGTAGTATGTAGATGTAGATGACTTACAATATTACCTGAAAAAGTTAGCACGTTAATTGCATAGGGAGAATCATTTTTTGTATACAAAATTGGGCTTCACTCCTGCACGCTAAGGCCCCACGTATCTTCTTCTTTAATCCATGCTGCAGAGGTACACTGCAGCGAATGCAGTCTGTAGGGCGGGCGGAGACGGGAGCTGCAGAGTTCTGCTATGACGTTCTCCGCACCCCACGTGCGGTCTCATTGCTTCCCCCGAGGGAGCCATGCGTCCGTCATTCCCACTTCCAAAGAAGGAACGTAATCTATTAATGACTATTCCATATGTGGGAGCATACAAAATTTAATGCCCTCATACTCGTCAAGTTCTCATTTTTTTTACAAATTGAAACGTTACATCCCTATTAATATCCCTAAGATCATAGTAAATCGTACTGAAATTGATTACGCAAATACGGTTGCAAACTTACGAGTAAATATTAATAATACTCTAACTTGAGCAGAACATGTTTCTTTCATCTCAAACAAAGTGTACAAGACATTAGCGCAGGTGAAACAATTTTAACATCTAATTCCATTTGAGCTGCGTAAAAAATCTCATCAATCAGCTTTTAACTCCTCATTTCGATTGTTATTTCCTTGTATTTGTTGACTGAACTAAGGAATTAAAAAAATTACAAATCTTGTCCAATGCCAGTGTAAGATATATATGTAACGAGAATATTTACGAATATGTAACTCCTTACTATGTAAAATTGACGTGGGGAAAACTGGAACATAGAAGAATATTTAAACTATCTGTCTTCGTCTACAAAATATAATCAAATAAAACTCCGGATTATATGTATAATTATATTATTAAAAACCAGAGTGACCCATGCAGGCGAGTAAGAGGAAGAAGACAATTTTAAATTCCAATGCGTAGAAGTAATGTGTATCAGTTATCCACAATAAATTCCGGCTTAAGAATATGGAATGGTATTCCTGACAACATTAATAAATCAAACAACGTACACAAATTTCAATCGGAAATGTTACCACTCTTATACAAAAGTAATATTGTAGCGCAGTCTGAATTTCATTGCATACTTTATTTTTTGTTACTTTCTATGAATATCCCTCTCAATCTTACTAATATACTTTATAATAATTGTAAATATTGAAGTATGAATGTAAGTATAATAGTTCATGTCTGTGGGTACACCTGCTCCATATACTTATTGAATGTGCATATTTGTAAACTCTAGTTTTCTGAAAACATTTAGTTTTTTGCCACAGTTTCTTTTGATAAACTGTACCTTCCAAAGGATGCGAGGTCCTTGATCATTAAAAATATACATTATTAGTATAGAATCCCATGAGCAAAGAAGAGGTGGGTGGCGGGGTGATATATTTTGCACTAAAAAAATGTACCACACTAGGCGCTACATGCACTAATGGTGAAAGACAAGAACTAACAGATTACACAAATAAATACGTGTGTTGCAAGGAGCTCTTTCAATTGAATGGAGTTCCATGAGTAATAACGAACAAAGGGATACCTATCATATCATTTCCTGAAGTGCTCGTCCGCCCTGGACGTCTAATTCTGAAGGATTATTTGATGCCTGTCCATGTATATATACACCTCTACCGTTTTAACATTAGCAACTTATGCCCGCAATCATAGTCGTATTCCTAGGGGTTACCTGGATATCCCCTTGCCAGGTAACCCCTAGCCTAGGGGTTCCTAGCTGAGCGATTCATAAACCTTACCTGGGATTCCCACAGCCAGGGGACGCGTGGGTAAGAGATTTGGCAACAATCCCGCGGAAAAATAATATGTACAGTTTCGCAGAACGGTTCTCGATGTTTCCGACGCTCATTTTTCACCGTAACCAAACACACTATAAACAATAATGTGCTATACTATTTCACGATGTTGATGACAAATGATTCAAGGAATATGAGAGGATGTTTATGATATTACTTAAATATTTACGTAATATGAATGGTAATGAATACGAGGGAGGTTCAATAAGTACCCATATTTGTTAACAGAAGACGCTACTACGGAAAGTTGTTGATATTATCGCGCACTGCCATTAGTAATGTAGTATCAATTAGTCGCACGCGTGGGTAGCAGTTCTGCGTTAGGGGCCCTTTCGGTAAGCTTCATGCCTTACCCAAGAAATCGACGGTCTGGAGGAGAGTTAGGGGGCCACAGTCCCCTGGGTAATGATTATGAACACCATTTCTGAGCCAAGGGGTTCTCCCACCCCCAGGTACACCCAGGTAACGACTATGAATACGTCCCTTAATCATGTAATTATTCATGTGATGAAGGGAATCAACTTCTTGGCGTTCATTTGGTGATCCCTCACAACAATTAAGTGTGCATAGTGTAGTTTCCATGATTAACTTATTATGTAAATAGTTTCCTGATCTTAGAGGGCATCACGTCCTAGACCAATTTTATTTTCATTCATTCACATTGTCGCTTTCGTCAGTCTTGAAGATGTTGTGCGGGGATGAAATATTCATATCCGAGTCGCACATTCCATTTTCTTTAAAATGAGTCCAAATTCATCGATTTCTAGTTGAAATGATATTTCGCTCATACTATCGTAATTGTTCTAAGCTGCTATTCACAGCGGGGAGGATACACCAAGGTTACATGTGTTTGAAGAAGCTCTTTTTGAATGAGTTCTTGTTGAAGAAGTTGAATGGAGTTCCATGTGTAATAACGAGTGGATGGATACCTATCCGATTGTATTCCGAAGTGTTCGCCCGCCCTGGACGTCTAATTGCGAAGGACTATTTGACGCCTGTTCATGTTTATATACCTCCATGGTTGTCAGTTGACAGTCCGATGACGTAATTCTACCTAACTCAATCTAACGCCATCAACGCCAGGGTTGAAATTCGCTATGAAAAAGTCATTTGACTTGACCGGGATTCGAACCCGGATCTCCCAAGTGCCGGTCAGGTGTGTTAGCCAGTTACACCACCAAGCCATCTTCCTTCAAGGCGAATTTCGAGGGGGGGTTTATGCTAACTAGATGTTCAGGCCTCAAGTCTACATTGTAGCACATGAGACGAAGTCGTGCTTACAAAGCCACTGTCGCGGTGGATAAACCCAACATTGTCGTTATTAAAACGACGAAATTGACAAATTTCCAATCATTGCATTTAACAAATGATGCTGGTGTATATGCACCCGTGCGAGTGACTTCGTATCACATCATTTGTTAAATGCAATGTTTGGAAATCTAACGTCATCAAACTGAAGCCTAACAAACGAATTAAAAACCATATTGTTCAACCCTGCTCTTTCCTTACTTTCCTATGGATAGCACGATGGAATGGTCGAATTAGCGAATGCAAAGCAGGAATATCTACCATCTGTTTCAAATTTAAGGCAAGCTACTATTGAAACACATATTGGCTGCTTAGTGCTAAGGAGTGTACTCAATTTGACAATAGTTTTCAACGGGAATGCGTATGATTTTTAATATAAATAAATAAACAAAACACGTGAGGAGGATCCAGATAAAAGAAGAACGTGCATGCTGGTTTCTAGTATGTTATCGATGGAAAGCATAGTAATTGTGCAAAATCAGTCCGTTAGCCCGCAAGCAAAATAGGGAAATTAGGGCCAACGAAGATGTCGGACTCGCTTCAGCTTCTAGCATTGGCCATCATAGTAAGTGCCCTCTCCATATACCCCAATGGTAGTACCTAGGCAATCCCCATTGTTGGTGAAGGTAAAGTAAAGAGGCGCACGGTACATGTACCGGCGCAAGTACGTGGATGGACAGATGTATGGACAAATGCTCCAAATTAGAAAATGGGCTATTTTATAGGCACGCGTTTATGCAATTGCGCAATTTTGCGAGTTTGTATGGTGCAATTTTTACGGTTTATGAGTTCACACATCTACCCACACATGTAATACATGCATCGTGTAAACAAGGCTTAACACACGGACATTTACACATTCAATTTTTTTAAATAATCTAATTAGCAATTTTGTTTAATTACCCACTCACCCTTAGACGTTCAAAAAGAAATAAATCCCTCAACTAGGTGCATAATATTGCACGGCTAAGTGTTTGGAGAACTCACCTGGAAAGAAGAAAAAAAAAGAACGTTAATATACACCACAAGAAAAACAGATTAAATCAGCAACATCCTTGCATATATTAATCTCACATGCCTTAAAGAGCTTATTTAGTTATTGGGGAATATCATGAAGTTTCCTAAACATGTCAAAATTAACGGCAAAAACATCTCTGATATCACAGGGTTGAAAGCAAGACGTATAAAACTCGTTCGAAGCGGAATAAATCTGAATAAAAACGGTGTACAGTTCCGAAATGTTATAGCGTCATTTAATGTCTAAAACTGTTCCTCTTGAAAACGACACTTGAAATCGGTAGACAGCATTAAAATACTTTGAAAATGTACACCGTTTTTATTATGAGTTATTCCTTCTCGTCTTTCCACAGCGTATCGCCACAATCAATTGGTCTGACTCTTTCAAAACATTTATGCTCGAGTCTTCGGCACGAAACATAAGTTGGTTTACATATTAATTTGGCTTAATTTTAAGCGTCTTTGTTTACATATAAAGCAAAATCATCCAATCCTGATGAAGTGAAACCGAATCTCTTTATAACGATCGCACAGAGGGCCGCATTGAGGAGAGAACGTTGATTCTCTCGGGAGAGAAAAATTCGCACCCAGCTAATTCTCCCGGCGGCCATGTAACAATTTCGAGCTGAGATCGTGGACCAAATCGTCAACAACAACTTAGCACTCGGACGCTAAAGCTCCGGCAAGGTTCTCTGGAGGGCACGATCAACTCCCCCTCCCGCCCAACCCCCCTACTAACTCTCCATCCGCCCCCCGCCACCACACCTCACCCGCCTGGGCCATTACGTGAGCTAGCCAATCGATGAAACGGCCGCAAAGACACGGCAGCATTTTAGATAAAGGTCAAAGAGGAGATATCGAGTGGGGAGAGAGGTAAAACGAGAAAAAATCATTTATTCATTGTAATACATGTTACGAAAGATATGTGGTCCATCGAGAGAGGGCAGCACGTGAAGATTCAGCGGTGAATATTTCAAAAGAGCAGAATCAGAAAAGAGTAGGCAGGAGGAAATTAAAATATGGAGTTGTACGAAATGAATTATTATCCAGGCTTATTTCATAGAGAGTATCAGAAATCAAGAAGTCCCACGAATGACTGATGAGGAAGGGTATTGCGAGCAAACAACGAATTACGAAATGCAAACTTATCGGACTTTAGATGGACTAATGTTTCCTCGAAATTATTCTTTCAGAGATAAATGAATATAAACAACAACGAAGAAAACCAAGGATATATTATTACTAATATAAGATGGTTTTTTTAGGCAATGATTTGATCGAAATAGCATGAACTTCGACAGGCCATCACATTCCAGTAAGAATGTTCTGCGTATTGAAATAAATAAAATATTACGAAAGATGTCGTCCATCAAGAGATGACAGCACATGATGAGTCAGCTCTGAATATTTCAAAACAGCAGAATCAGAAAAGAGTAGGCAGGAGGAAATTAAAATATGGAGTAGTAGAAAATCAATTATTATTAACGCTTATTTCATAGAGAGACTCAGCAATCAAGACGTCCCTCAAAGAGCTGATGGGAAAGGATATTGCGAGAAAACCACGAACTAAGAAATGCAAACACCAGGCTTATTCAGATGGATGACAGCCTCCTGGAAATAGTTCTTCTAGAGATAAATGAACATAACCAATTACGAAGTAAACCGAAAATTATTTTTTAATTGTTTTTAATTGTTACTAATATATGATGGTTATTTTCTTGAGGCAATCTTTTGATGTGAATAGCATTGACTTCATCAGGCCTTCTAACATTCTAGCGCGAATGGCACCTGCTTATGCATACCAACTAATTCCTCAGATACGTCTAATTACCCTCCCTGAATAGCAAAAGAAGCATTTTCGAAAAGGAGGGAGTGGATTTGGGGGAGTCTGCGTAGAGGCGCTAGAAAAGGCTCGTCACCGATTGACCTTGAAAAGAATGAATGACTTATGGTCTCAATTGCGAGAGGGTAATCCTTGCAAAGGAATGGAGTGTGGGGTCTCTGTAATGGTCGGAGATTTACCTTTCACTCCCAGGTTAATTGTTAGGGAAATGAGATGTAGAATTTAATGGTTAAAGAAGCTTATTCCAAGAGGAGGTGGGGTCCGAGGAGAGACGTAAAGAAAAGGCTCAATTGTAAGAAAATTCCATAAAGAAAAAATCATCCGCCTTGACCGGGATTCGAACCCAGATCCCTCGATTCCGGCCAAGTGCTTAAGCCAGTTAAGCTACCGAGGCGTCTTCTTCGCACAATTGTGCATTGCGGATGACTCCGTAAAAGGGGAACTCCGTGGCTAGTCCCGGATAGCTTAAAATCTGTCAAGAATAGGCTGATGAAAACTCAATAATGGAAGATGGCGCTGTATAGGTCGGATACTTGGTCATTGCGAAGGGACGATGTACGTAGACTTGAAGCGTTTGAGATGTGGATGTGGAGAAGGATGGAGAGGGTGAGCTGGGTGGCGAGAGGGACGAACGATGAGTTATTGGATATGGTTGGAGAGGAGAGGAAGCTGGTGGTGGAGGTTCGGAGGAGGCAGAAGAGATGGATGGAGGAAGTTCTGAAAAGAAGAAGGAATTTCGGAGAGAACAATAGAGAGGAGAACAATGGGGAAGCGTCGAAGAGGATTGGAATTCTGGACGAAATAAGAAGACGGGAACGATATGAGGATTTTAAGAGGGATCTAATGGCAGATCACCCATGGAAGGGCGAATGAAACGAAACGCCAGAAATTAGAACGTACGGATAAGTAGTCCACAAACCTACCATTTAGCTGGTGGAATACTCGAATGAAACAAAGTACCTTTGACTCATTTAGAATCGAGTATATAGAGCAAATTAAGCTAAGCAGTCAGGGCACCAAGAATCCATAGCCACAATTTATTGAACAAAAATAGGTTAAAAATAGGACCTTCCTCATGCCCTAAAACGTTCATCAGCTACGTTCATGTCGAGACATCACTTTCACCTTCCTATCCGCGGCCTTAAAATATATGCGTATACATCGACTCTTTCCTGTTTTTAATCGATCTCCGAAACTGGCTTCCGTTCCCGAGCTACATGCCAAAATGGAGTTTTGGCAAAACGACGCAGGTAGAAAAAATAACCAACATGGACTATTTTGGTGACATCAAGGGGCAGGCTTCTTAAGGCTCTCTTCGCCGTCCTCTCTAACCGTCGCCATATTTACGCAACCCAAGGTCACGGATCGACCTTGAAAAGAACGACTTACCCTTGCGAGAGGGTACTCCTTTCAAATAAATGTTAGTCCTGTATATCGACCTATTCAATATTCCAACCTACTAATCATCTAATTCTACCCTTCTACTTCTTAAGGTAGTTTGAACTAAATATCATTTTGCCTAGAAATCAATTAATTTTGTCACATTTTAAAGAAAAATATATCACCCTTCCATTGACACCAAAAATTCAGCCCCTTATCACATTACTTTCTGAGATAATTGCAAAAAAATACCAGCCCTTTTACGTGAGAAATGGTACGTTTATGCACTCCAGAGAGACATTATTTCACAAATGAGGCATTTCCTACTCTTAGATCTAGTAAAAAAAATCAACTGTGTGTAGTTTGTGTGTTTTCTCAACTATTGTTGAAAATTAATCATATTGTCACCGCGGTAAATTCTTCGGGATCACAATAAACCTTCCATTTTGATGGAGTGTCAAAGGTACCACGTGAAAAAAAATGAGTCAAGTCAAAGATTTATTTAGATATTTTCATTTGATTACTTGAAATTTCTGCCATGTAAAACTATATTATTGCAACATTAATAATGCTATATTTAGCTCGTAGGCCTCCGTGGATGCAGTGTTGACTGTCCCTATTTTCGGGATTCATTCCGCGATGTATGTTTTAAGAAAACAACAATATTTCGCTGGTCCTCCTGCCAGCTTCATCAGGTTAACTGAACTGATTTCTTTGTCTCGCTCGTCTTTATATATGTGAGTCTGGACTCCCATTGTTGCCGGAATTTAAATTTGAAAAAATTCGTTTTAGACTGCTACTCAACTTATATCCGTCTTCCCGGTTTACGTTCTCCGGTCTCTTCGCAATTTCTATAGCCTCCCTGATTAATCTTGGGTAGTAGCGTATTTCCCTAGCTATTAATCTTGTCTCCTCAAAGTCGAAATTAAGAGTGGGGCCGCTGAGATGGTATTCGGCTATTGCAGAAATGCGGTAATTATTATTTTTAATTGTTCGTTGATGCTCTTGGAGGCGTATGAATCTGGCAGGAGGACCAGCAAAATATTGTTGTATTCTTAAAACATACATCGCGGAATGAATCCCAAAAAAAAGGAACAGTCAATGCTATATTTAATTCATCTGTCTCACAGCTGGCGAAATTAAAACGTATAATTCGAATATGGTCTCTATTATGATTAGGGAACTATCTCGCTCGCACTACCTAGTCGCTACAGCCAGATGTCACTAATCATCTATCGTAACTCAACTAACATATGATCTCTCGGGGAGCAAACTTGGGAAAGATTTGGGAAATACCTGGTGAAGCTAATCGTAAATGGGAATTTAAGTACTTGGTAAAAAAGAGTACTTGGAAAAGGGGACGATTAAGTCAGAGAAATTAGACACTTCTCCCTCGTTAGACCCCACTTGTAATTCACAGCCAGAATTTGGAATCCTCATGAGGTGGGCTTAAAAACAGAGTTGGAAGGGGTGCAGAAAAGGTCAGCAAAATAGGTAGAAGGCCGTAACGACAGCCTCGTCAGTGTAAGTGACCTCTTGCAACAACTGGGATGGGAATCGCTTTCAGACCATCGATTAAAATTTAGCCTTAATCTTTTACGAGCATTCAAAAGTTATAAATATATTTGGGAACTCCAAATAACTGCAGTGTATCAGATCATGAAAATAAATTAAGGGAAGTACACAGCAGAACAGACAGTTTAAAAAGTCGTTTTTCCCGCGATCGATAAGAGACCATAATGGCTGCCAATAAGACTTTTAAGTAGGTTGATAGACAGGTAGTGTAGCTGATTAGTTGATTTTTAAGAGAATTTAGATATTTTTAGAAGATTAAGGGTTGATTTAGAAGATTTTAAGGCTACCATGTATCAAATCGATAATTGTTTTTTGCCATCATATCTTTAATGGAGTAAATTGAGGAGAGCAAACGATACGTTTGTTTGGCAACAGCGTCCTCCATTAGGCCAGGCCCTACACCGTCAATTAATAAAGAACGCTCAATAAAGACTACATCTGTACCCATTGAAGAATTTGAGGATACCATGAAGCAAATCGATAAATATTTTTTGCTTCACTACAAATTGAGTGGAGTATATTGAGGTGAGTATACGATACGTACGATTGGCAACAGTGCTCTCCGTTAAGTGTTATACCGTCAATTTAATCAGCAGCGCTCTACAAGACTACTTCCGTACACATTGAAGATTTTAAGGCTACCATGAATCAAGTCGATTAATATTTTGGTTACACTATATCTTGAGTAGAGTAAATTGAGGAGAGCAAACGAAGCGTATGTTTGGCAACAGCGCTCTCCGTTAAGTGTTATACCGTCAACTTTATCAGCAGCGCTCAACAAGACTACTTCCGTACACATTGAAGATTTTAAGGCTACCATGAATCAAGTCAATTAATATTTTGGTTACACTATATCTTGAGTAGAGTAAATTGAGGAGAGCAAACGAAGCGTATGTTTGGCAACAGCGCTCTCCGTTACGTGCTACACCGTCAATTTAATCAGGAGCGCTCAAAATAGACTACTTCGGTACCCATTGAAGATTTGTCTATCAAATTGAAGAATGAAATCTATCAAATCAATAAATATTTTTTTTCTCCATTCACATCTATTGTAGAATAAATATAAGGGTTATGATGAGAAAAAATTAAGTCAGAAGCTTATGGCGTGTTTTGACGCGAGGGTAATCGGGCAAGAATGCGGCCGACGATCCAGAAAGGTTTTGTGTTTCGGCGAAGGAATTTTCCGCCCAGCCCAGACATCAAGGCTCGAGTACACCTCAAGTCTAGACTCTCGAACAAGAATTCAAAAACCGATAGCAAAACACGCTTTCACTCTTTCGCGAGAACCGCGCCTGCGATTGGTTCACGCTAAAAAGCATCGTTCCCGACTCGCCGAGAAACGCCACGCTGCGGGCTCAAACCCATTCCGAAAACTTCGACGAAATACCGATATTGGAATACGAGTGGGGAGTTCGTTAGTAAACATTTCCACGAACTCGTAGTTCCGAGTCAAAACGTATACACCTGCCGGTGTTTTAAGGTAGTTTGAGCGAGATACTTCCTTAGTCATAATGAACACCGTATTCGAATTTTACTTTTTAATTTCAGCAGATGTAGGAGACATGACGCAAATAATGTTTATAATATGGTTTAATAATACACACTTCTTTGACTTAAATTCTCAGTTATTAATTTAAGTCATGTACATAAGTCTTTAACTTGACTCAATTTTTTTCACGCGGCATGTTTCCAACTCCTTCACAACGAAGGTTTTTTTTATTTATTCTAAAAAAAATACAGCGGTAACTTTATGAAGTATTTTTTAAAATAGTTGAGAAAATCGTAGTAAATCAAACTATGTTTCTTCCACAGTTTTATCATTAAAATTACAACCGGTTTCGCCAGTTACGTCATCATCAGGTACATTTGATGAACAAAAGTGTACCTGATGATGGTGTAACGGCCGAAACAGTTTGTACCCTTAATAATAAGACTGTTGAAGACATATAGTTTGATATACTACAATGTCAACCTTCCACCAATTAAAACCTTCAACTTTTGAATCTACTTAAGAAAAAATGCAAACTATACACTTAATTTTTTTACGAGATCAAGGTGTTAGAAATATTAAAACAAAATTCCTTATAATGGCAGTGGAATGGCTACATAGCCCAGTGTAGATTATTTTTAATATTATTACGTGAAATTTCTTGTATTTATTGTATTTATCCTGTTTGGCTCATCCTAAAACTTTATGGTACCAGTTATTTGTTTTTTAGAATTTATAAATTATCAATTGTTATTGTTCTTATGAAAATATGCAGCTATGCATTGCTGTGAAGGTAGCCTCAACTCAGTATTTTTCTTAGACGCTACCTAAAGCTTCTTAAAATGTATGTATGAAATCTTTGTTTTTTTGTGTGAATATTGCTATGGGAAGTAATAAAACTCATTATATGATAGTATATATTATTCCTCATTTTTTTAAATGATGCCTCTCTCGAGTGCATACAGAGTCATTTCCCACGTAAAAGGGTGGGTACTTATTTGGCAAATATCTCGAGAAGAAGTACGGAAAGGGCATAACAGTTTGGTGTCTTTGAAAGGGTGAGATATAATTTTTCCATAAAATTAGAAAAAACTCATTTATTTCTAGATGAAAAAATATTTCCCTAAAACCTCCTTTAAGTTCCAGGTAGTCATCAATATATTAAACTACACCATACCAAGACCTAATTCATCACCACCACTACCCTAGAAATAGCCTCGTATAAGGTCAATACACCGCTTTCAGTTCTTCTTCCGGTTGACGAATGCCATTGTTTAGTCCTTTCCCGCGAACATTATCAGCGTCGCCTGCGATTTCGCTTCAGTTTCCTCAGGCCTACGGTTAAAATATTAACCTTATCTTTTAAGTCAGCTCCCTGTCGCTCTTTTTTTCCGACGACCTAAAAACCTTTAACCAAACACAGAACACTACGGTACATTAAATCACGAGATTAAATCAAGGAAATAAGCTGCAGAACGGACCGGTATTATAAACCCATTTAGACGGGAATAATGAGAAGATGGCTGCTAGTGATAACTTTAGTGCTAAGTTCTAACGTCATATTTAGGTATATCCATAGATCGTGTGGCTAATCTCTTGACTAGCTCCCTTATGCTTGAGTCTGAATTAGTCACGTATCAGTAACAGCACATCTATCAAACTTCCTGTGTAACACTTGTATCAATTAGAACTTATGTAGTTTCCAACGACAAACACTCATAGTTCCTCTATCATGGGTGGCATAGGTTACTTATAGTTCAGCGGATGTTATTGAAATTTCACTTCATCACAGGTATTTTCAAGTTTTTGCTGATGAATTAATCGTCGAATTTTTGTTCACTTGTGCTGAACATAGGTCCGGCGTTATGTTCCGTTAGTGTTAGCCGAAAGAAGACGCAGACTTAACATTAACGCAATGCACATTACTTCGTGAAGTCAGTTAGCTGACGTACGCTTTATCAATGGCATAACATGTGATAGATATAGAACAACCTGATGATACTCTGCAGCGGAAAATTACAAGTCATATAGGGGAAATCCAGCGTTGATAAGCGGGCATAGTTACTGAAGGACTTCCGGCAGGACCTATGGAGAACTTTCTATATCTCTTGAATGCTTTCCCCTTTTTTGCATCATGCTCCGCTCAAGCAAGGTCACCGAGTTTTGCTACCCCTATAATTTTGGTATGCCAACCAATAAACTATATAACCAGGGATAAAAAAAACTGGACCAATTTTTAGTGCATGTTAGTGGAAAATTCATCCTCTACCTCACATCCTAGTGGTTACTTTCAGTGTATCTGGTAAATTTAGATGAACCCTCTGTTACATATTAATTTACTCAATTTCCATAATTAATTTACTTTAAAATTATGGAAGTAGGTTGCAGAACGAACCGATATTAAAATGCTATTTTTTCGCGAATAATTAGAAACCATAAAGACTGCTAGTTATAACTCAATGATCAGATCCGGCTTTATAATTAGCTATAGTTATTCATAGATGGTGCGGCTAATCACTTGCTTAGCTCCCTAATGCTTGTGTCTTAATTTGTTGCATGTTAGTAACAGCACGTCTCTCAAACTTCCTCTATGAAAACTTAAGTAGTGTCCAAAGACATAAACACTCATAGTTTCCCTATCATTGGTAGCAGAGGCTACGTATAGTCCAGGGCATATGGTTGATATACCACTTCCTTGCAGTTGATGATGCAGTCGGGATCAGAATTTGCGCTCTAATGTTTCGGCTGGAAGGGAGAAGGTTGTTATAGTCAAATGTTAAGCCACCCAAGATGCATTGCAGTTCAGCAAGGTCGAAAGTGAATATTTTCATTACTTTTCCAGCACGTCGAAAAGAATCCCATGGCGCAACAGCGTTTAATGGTGGGATAGATGGTAATACGATAGTAATCCTTTCAATCACCCTTGAATGGCTAGCTGGGTAAATGTTGCTGCACATGATACACAAGAACGCCCAACGCAGTCGTTTTGACGCCTTGTGATATTTATTTTTTCTCATATTCACGACAGAATAAAAAATTTCGCGAATTTCATTAATTTAAAAAAAGGTGAACTTAAAGTGAACGAGGTCACTGTTGACCATCATTTAATTTTTCAGCCCTACTCCAGTATTGCATGACATTTACCTTTAGTCTGAACATTTTATAATACTACCACCATTCATAAATCATACAAGCATCGTTACCTGCCGAGTGGAAACCGAATCGCCCCGGCGCCAAAACGGCCTGCGCCCCAATGTCCCTGCGCCCAAAAGGCTCGCACCTTCATTTTCTTGCGCCCAAATGGCTCGCGCCCAAACGCCTGCGCCCAAAGGATCGCGCCGAAATGTCCCAGACCCAGAAAGGGAATGGCCTGAGCGTAGCTGGGCAAGCAGCGATATACAACGATAGATGGCCACTCATAGAAATCAACAGGCGTAAACAGACGAGTTAGGTCGATTAGCGACCTAGTTACGACAAAGACAATAAACACCCAACTCCCACGTGAAGCCTTTGAAAAACTGTTGCAAAATAAGTTTCGTCGTCTACATTAAAAAGCACATACTATAAGCAGTGATAAGGAATATAAAAATATCGACAAAAAATTTGAAACGACAAGGTTTTAAATTTTCCGATTAAATGAGACCCGATAAATAAAAGTTATGACAGCAGATTTATTTCTGCATCGTAGATTGAAATGCTCAAACCTCGACACAAAAATAAATGCACGGCTATGAGATTTGCTCCATTACAAACATACGCTCTATCTAATTGACCATTTCTTTTGAATATAACAGACGCATATTGAAATGGAGAAGTTATCTCGTAATCATAATTTTATGGAACATTTCGGAAACTGGATCACTCACGAGGTGTTTTCTGATATCTTATGATTCTTCACGGACGATGAAGGCATTACAAAAAGCATTGATTACCCATTGCATTTGTGATATATAAAGATAAAGTGAGATAGAAAAAGGAGAAACATACTCATGAACTGGAGCGCCACGTATTACGCCTCATTTTACACGATTAGTGGATGCTTGTTTAAAAAAGAATGAATTTTGAAGGAATCCATATTGAAAATAAGTATTGAGCTTTTCCACAGTTATTTATTAACCATGCTTGCTGAAAACTGTTTAAAGAAATGGTACAGATCATAAAAAAACACTAATGCTTGTAATAGGAGAACTGAAATTGACAAGCTTAGTAGAATTTATTTGGTTTGATAGGACGTACCCTTATCGAATTCTTGGTTTTATAAAAACACAAATATAGTCAATGCTAATGTTACCTTTGATTTTATATTTGTTTTATGTGCTGAAAGTTGTGAATTATTAATTTTATCCCTATTTTTTTAATTATGTAATTTTTAAAAATTTGTAGATGGTTTATGTTAATTTTATTGTTGGTTGCTTACATATTTCATTACTGTTTTGAGTTATTTTCTACTCTGTTATTGTTCAATATTAGGTAAGTTTCTGATTTATCAACTTTTGTACTGATTTTTGTATAATTACCAGGATGTATGTCTCTTTGTTTTGTGTTACGAAGATCTGAGGACGCCAATATATTTGGCGAATTTTTGAGTTATATTAATTAATAACCAAATATTCAAGAATCTTATTATTATCTATATTATCCTGGTCGACAAAGTTATCATTGGTTATTTATTGTAATCGTACAACACTTTTCGAAGCTCGCTGCACCTTCAGGTACAATTATTTATCTTTTATTTATTGATTGTTACGATAGTAACCTTAGGCTATGATGGGGGGTTTGGAGAACAAACATCACGTAAGCAATTTTATCCCCGAAATTTTACATGTTCTACCTAAAGGCTTAAAGATGGAAATTATCAGACAGTCAAGCAGCCTTTGCAACGAGCTACCTCTTCGGCACCCCTTCCCACTCCTCTCTGAAAAAAATTCCCTCCAGGTAATTCAGCTGGCTGCGCAGCAAAATACAGAAGTAGATATCCTATATTTGCCATTTCAAACGCTTAAATGGCGCTAGGTTTTGAAACCATTTCCTTCGCAACGGAAAGCGTTTCAAACTGGTGCGTTGGGGAAAAAGATATTAAAGACTACACTGTTTACGAAAATGAAAACGCCAGCGTTTTGATCTTCGAGTTAAGACCCGACAAACTGACACGGCAGCAGGCGTCACTGAAGCATCCTGACCTTTAGGAGAAACAGAAGGTCGCGGCGAAGCAAATGGCTTCTATTTCCCCCCAGTAAACTGCTATTATGCATGGGTTCCACTCACACGCCAAACGAAAGATTAACACGAGTTCCGTTTACATAATTCGACCGAAAGAATTCGAAGGCATCGTGAAGTTTTTACTTTCCGATTTCGCGCAGAAGGGTGAGGGTCAACAAATTTTAAGTGAAGTGAATTTTCGTTCTAACTACCAAAGCACTACCTAAGTTCGATTCGATATATCCGTAGCTCTGTTGATATGGTGCAACGATTAATGTTACATTTTAATTTTACATTTAATTTAACAAATAAAATTTGTGAAGGCATTGGCAGGGTTTTATCACTTAGGAACGGTTGTTTATAAATAAGTGGATTTGGAGTAATTGTCGTCTTTGTTCTGATGAGACTTATTTTTTATTCTGAGAGAATTTTGAAGAATTAAAAGGTTATTTTGGGATCATTAAGTTGTTTAATCGTCTTTTTATCATCCTTAGTGTCCTGTGGACTTTGATGGTAATTTTTTCAAAAGCACCTGGCGCCGTAAATAATAATGAAATCGATTAAAAAAGCCAAAGTACTAAAATAAGCACATTAATGGCGGACTTGTTGTATCATGGAGACACTAAGCTGGCTTGCGATGTTTTAGGCGTTGGGTGTTATAATGGGTCTTCGCATCCAATTCCACCACACTGCCGCCATAAATGTGCTTACTGAGCATTTACCACCATTGCACACCCAAGAAAATTTGCGAATATGCGGAGCCAGCCATCATTTCGAACACAAATGCACTGAAAAATCATCAAAAACGTCGAACATCCAATGCCATGCTTAAAGAGAATACACTAAAATAAGCACATTAATGGCGGACTTGTTTGCATTGCAAAGACCTGTATCGAAGGAAGAATACAATCGACATTGAACGACCTTGGTTTTGCTGAAATTCAACGTTGAAAGTGGTGATTACAACACCAGTTCTTATAGAGACTGTTCCAGAAAAACGTCAAGTTGCATGAGAAAGATTATTTAAGTATTTAATCAAACTCAGTTGTCTCAGGCGTGACATTGTGGAATACACTCAACATTGTAAATAAAAGGTAACTTTGATATTCCACAAAAGATTTATTTTAAGACTAATAAATTTCATGCGGAACGAAAAAGTTACTTTTCATTTTCAATATTAAATTAAAACTGATTACAAGGAGCAAAAAGTCCCGGGAATTTGAATGAAAATAAATTGTATGTATCGTATACCTAATTTTTTCATGGAATTGACAAATTACCGTCGATACTCAATTCAAAATGCGGTTGAGGAATCAACACCGCAGCTTTGTGGGTGGAAACAAGAACTAATATCATATTTTTGTTTTAAGACTTTAAGATTTTATTGTCTACAGAGGATGCTTTCGGGCTATGCTGCGTTTCGTTCATTTTTTTTTAAATCAACGTTTCGCTCTTCGTACTGGAAGCGTCTTCAAGAGAATGAGTGGTATAGAGCTTCAGCTTGGTCTTATATAGCATCGATGTCTGTTGCTCCATTGTTGGGCCGATTTGAATCGTGTGTGGGAGAATTTAGCCGTTGGGCTTTTGCAGGAGCCAGGAACGCCTTTCAAACCCGGCTCAGGTTATATCCATCCTCCCTATTGAAGTTATTTGCTCTGTTGGCTATTTCTATGGCCTCACGTATTAACCCAACGGCCAAATTCTCCCGCACACGATTTAAATCTGCCCAACAATGGAGCAACAGACATCGATGCTATATAAGACCAAGCTGAAGCTCTATACCAATCATTCTCTTGAAGACACTTCCAGCAGGAGGAGCGAAACGTGGAGTTTTTAAAAAATGAACGAAACACAGCATAGCCTGAAAACATCCTCCATAAGCTAATGCCATTCATTACGTCTACATCGTTTTCACATTTCGTCAAATCGAATGAAATTGTAGTCGGGATCAGTTCGGCGGTGACTCGGCGGCGAGGACAAGGCCGATTACGTGAATGTGCGAGATAACACGGAGAGATATAGCGGAGCAGCCGAATCTCAGGCCTCGGACTGATTAATTGATAACTCGCATCGCTTATCTCGTGTGCTTTCGACGTCCATTCACGGTGGAAATTGAGAGATCGGGCCGCAAACTTTCTCGTCATCAATTAGAATACTTCTCCCTTTCCATAAGAAGGTTCCTTCGAGGCAGGACATAACTGTCATTTTCTTCATCTATGAATAAAAGTATTCTACCGGCTAAGGTAGGTTTTGCTGTATGTCGTAGAATCTCCTCCCGGTTTTCTACACTTTCAGGGGCTTATCTCGCTCTAGTATTTCCTTATTCGCTTCAGCATACGACTACTTTCTACCCTTCTTCATCCTGTCCATGAAACCTATTCTCTTTCTTCCTCTTTTTGATACAAATTTATAAATGTAAGCAGTAGTAAGACTTATAAAGTAAATATTATAACATACATGATGCAAAATTATTGTTTTAAATCACACAAATCTACAGTAAATAACAAAATATAAACGTTCAAGGAGTAAATTTGTCTCATTTATATCAAGCCATATGCTGAAAAAAATGCCTTCACAGCGGAGTTTCTTTTTGTGATTTTCTAAAAGTTACAGCGGTGAGAAATCAATTTGTTGTAAGAATATTTAAGAAAACAAAGTAACTACACAACCTAACATTAGTGACAAGATGAATGCATCTAAAATATCTCACTTTTTATTATTTTGCAAATATCTCAAAAACTTTAATGGAAAGGGGCTGACACTTCGCTATCATTGGAAATGTGAGGTCTTTTCCTTCACGATTGGGGCAAATTCGAAGATTTTTACGGATATTTCGCTCTAACTACCAAAGGAGACCGCAGCTATGTGGATGAAGAAATGTAACAGTTGTAGTCATATTGATATTTGTTGAGTATGGCGTCGCAGACGGTTCCCATCGCTGGGAGAGTCTACTGAAATAAAATACATTCATTGATTAATCGGCCTCCTGCGGATCTAATTTTTAAAAATATAAAGCTTGTTATCAGTAGAGGCAGCATTCCTTTCAAAAATACGACCGCAAATACGGAAGTTAGTATTTGTTTTGACTCTTATAGTCGCGAATAAACCTCCATAAGTTATATTCTTCAGTTCAATGTGTACAGGCCTTCATTTTCCATTCACGAGGGAAAAGAGGAGAATCGAAAAGCGATATCGTAACACAAGCTCGCCCTTCATGATGTTTCCTCGCTTCTTGAATGGCTTCCTCTAAAGTTGGCTAAAGCCAATGAATGATGTTTCAGTTACATGAAAATGGACACGTAAGGCTTCAACGGATACACATATAGGGAGAACGTAGGAGGGATGCTCGTGTTCATAATATGCAGCAAAAAATAAGAACTTACACAATTATGCACCCAGGAAACCTGGTATTTAAGAGCTTTTATCTGTCCTTAGTTAAAGGAATGGTAGCACAAATTGATCCAACAACCCCAAACAGAAGTGTTGACTGCCTAATATTTTATAAACACATACGTATGTTCAAATTAGGGATAACAAAGGATTTGACTTGAAGCGATATTCGAACCTAGATCTCCCAGAAGACGGTTAGGTATTTCAGTCATTATATACTCAGCCAAGTCTTCTCAAGGTGTTCATTCCAGGAGAATCAAAATTTATCTAAATTTATCAAATCACTTTCATTTTACTAGCTTAAATAATCGAGATGCCAAAAGTTGAGCTTATCATGTCGAAAAATTCTGTTTAACTAAGCGAAGCTTTTCATAGAAAGAGATGAGTTTTGTAGATCCAATAAAAACACAATAGGAATATGGAAAATACCAAAGGTATGCCGAATAAATTTTCTTTTATTGGTCAAAGAAGAATGATGTAAGAAAAAATATAAATCTGCGATGGAAGGAATAAAAAAAACTTGTAATACCCATTCTCTTCTTAATACAGACCGAACATGGTTTCGAAACTTAATGTCATTATCAATGTATATACATTCAATAACCGTCAGCTTGTACGTGGGTGGGGCAGGGTAGGGGTACTTACAACCAAGTTATTTTATTCGCGACATTGGAGATTTCCGCAATGTATTGCCTGAATCTCTTTCATAAGAATATACAGATTAGAAGATCAAGCAACTTCTTACACGAGTAGAAGCAGCTTCGAGACGGCAGATATGAAATCCCCTCGAAATGAAGAGCAGAGTCTATATGATGTAATAACTTTTTAGTCACGAGGAAGTTTACAGAGCTTAATTGCATGATAGTGTATACTTTAAAAAAATAAGATTATGTACTAAAAAATAGCAGCTAGATTATCTAAATCGTTGCCTTATCGTTTTGTAGTGAGTACGTGGATATAGCTCATGGGAAATCGATCGTGACCACAATTCGATGTCTTCTTTCGACAAAAAGATCAAAATAGTTTGAATTATTTCGGGACGATTATGTAAATGGCCCATTAGCAGAACACCATATGTAGTCCATAGTTCTTCATATTTGAGCTAGGACCACCGTATAAAAATTGGGAAAAAATTGGTTTGCTTATCAATCTTTCACTTTTACATCAAGTAGCGATCTATTTCATATAAATTAGCTCTTTGGTTTTAAGTTTTTCAGCTGGATAATGGCCAGTCATAAACATACACGAAATTCAAAAATATGAGCGTTAGAAGTCCCACGGTCTCAAAGCGGGTTTTTAGGCACAAGAGAACCGCTTTCGTGAGTAATACCACGAGAATGTTATGCATCCATGAGCTGACCAAAACAAAATAGACAGCGATGATTTATTACAGTGACAGGGAGGGAGGAGACTTTGTAGTATGTCTTAAGAAAACGAACTGCTTATCAATGCATCTCATTCGACCTTTCGACTCCCAGGGTAGGCACGTGGATGCTTGGGGAACCCAGCATCGTCGACGGAAAAAAATTTGAAAACACTTTAAGGACAGTTAGAAAAAAAGGCGGGAAAATGAGAGATACTTATATATTTTTCAAGGCTGGACCGTTAATCATGAGTTACGTAGTGAAAATTTGAACATATTTAGGTAAGTTGACAAATAATAGCTGGACCACGTTTTATGTTAAGTACTCCACCTACTCGTGCGGTGGAACTCGCCGTGAAGGCAGCGATGAAATTGATACAACTTGAAATTGATATTACACAGGCCTGCAAATTTTAGGCACTCAAATGCTTTTTTAATGCAAAGAGCCCTTTCCGACGGAATTTTGTGCGCTGAATCCGAATCGATACACGAAAATTGGTAATCACGTCAGGACTTTGAGAATTTCTAACCTTAAAGGGTCAAAATGGCAATTTTTAGGTATTTTTGAGCTTGAATATCTCATAAACCAAAGAAGATAGAGTAATTCTCCGAACGAATTCGAAGTATGCGTATAAAAAAATGTACAGAATACATCTATGAAACCAAGAAAAACCGTTGTCAACATATACCTGTATAAACTTGGCAGCTACCAGCAACTTTATTTACATTCAACTATACAATAACTTGAGCGAAGAAATTTGAAATATAAGGTACAGGTTATGAAAACAATAGTTTTTCTAGGTTTCATAGATGTGTTCTATACATATTTGTAACGCTGACTTCCAGTCCGTTTTCACAATCAATCCATCTTCTTTGGTTTCTGAGATATCCAATCTCAAAATGGTCTAAAAATTGCCTTTTTGACTCTTTTAGGGTAGAATATCTGAAAATCCTGATGTGACAGCCAATTTTCGTCAGTATATTCGGATTCAGGGCACAAAACTACGTCGGAAATGGCCCTTGGCATCAAAAAACATACCCTTGATGGTCTGTGTTATAAATGGCTCATTAATTAAAGTATGTAAGGTCGAGAGAGTTTTTGACCGAGTATTCTTCCAAATCTATCACTAAGTTTACCAATCGAACTCAGATCGATTTGATCAGCTCAGCTCAGTATGATAAACGCAATGGGCTAGTGTGATCGATATGAGAAGCGGGTTAACTCGGCCCGCTTTCTCTGCCAGTCTGAGATTTCAAATCGATATGAACCGATGCAAATCGATATTTCAATTGATTTCACATTGATAAACCAGGCGATCCGAGTCGGCTGGGTCCAAGTTCATGTTGATTGGAATTCGATTGGTAAACATAGCGTATGACTCAGCGAGACACCTTCATATATGTTACCAACAAAAATTCCAATAATAAGTCTCATACTTCACGTTTAGAAGAAGATATGTACGTATTTAATCCTACTTAGTTTTAATAGTACTTAGGTAGTTTGACCAAGATATTTCCCTAGTCGGAATGGAGACCATATTCGTACATCAGGTTTCATTTTCATACTTATGTGACATTTTAATATGAAATGTTCAGTAATACACTTCACACGACTGAAATTCTCAGTAATTAATCAAAAATATCAAAACAAGTCTTTAATATGATTCATTTTTTCACGCGGCACGCTTTAAACTCCACAACGGGAGGTATTTTTGCGATTCCCGAATTAATTTGGAGTGACTATATGATTTATTTTTCAAGTAGTTGAGAAAACATACGAACAGGAGACTTAATTTTTTTTACGAGATATGGGCGTTAGAAGTTCCTCATTTTTCTATTAATTTCCCCCTGGAGTGCATACACGTACTATATTCCATGCAAAATGGCTGGCCTATTTTGCAAATATCACGGAAAGTCGAGCGGTAAGAGGCTGAAATTTTGGTATAGTAAATGGTAGGGTGAGACACTTTTCTTAAAAATGATACCAAATTCACTGATTTATAGGTGAAACGATATCTCGCTAAAAATACCTTAATTTCACGAAATGGGACTGGAGATCCCTCTTTCACCTGGTCCATTGTCTCTGCATGGAACATGTATGTTCTCAAGAAGACCACGAAGGTGATCGAAAATTCAAAAAATTCTCGAGTGAGTTTATCTTTTATGTTTTGTATCTGTCACTGCCACACATCGTGGATTTTATTGTCTGTAAAAAATTGCTGATAAACAAAATGTTTATAGAAATTGTATTGCTTAGAAATATTCATTATGAGAAGGGATTTTGTGGATTTTTAACGGCGTTTATCGTTTCTCGCAAGCTTCAAACCATATAATTCTGTCATTACTTTCGCTCTCATTTAATTATTTGCGGATCACGGCTTTCTTTACTCCATGCCCCCATGTTCTCCTTGATCATCATTCTCCCCTTCCGCCTTCCGGGTTCCCAATTCCATATTTTCAGGAGCAATCGTTCTCAATAGATTCAATGGTATCCGGCGAAACATGATAGAACTCTTTCATGATTGATCAAAAGGGAAATGTATTTGCAAAAATCCACAAAGGTTTATTTGGTGCGACCGGTTTCGATAAAATGTATGGAAAAAAATTCGGAATGATAAGATAAATCAGAGTTTACAGTGAAAACTTTACACATGGAAGTCACGCCTATGACAGAAGCCTTGGAATTCTCTGGTAAGCGACACTTCGATGTGTAAGCACGCACTTCCATGGCAGTAGGGGTCGATAGTGGTGGTAATCTAACGCGGTTGCCACTTACAAGGAAAAGAGACTGGTTTCCATTTCGACTGCAAGTACCAGACTGACTCTGAGATAATATCATATCGCATCCTGTGGAATCTTGGTCACATGACAGCAAATGGAGATTTAAAATGTAAACAACGAATAACTTAGTAGGCGGACTCATTGTTGCTTATGTAAATATTTATTTGTCTATGAAAATAATTGTTATGTTAAAGAGCCCCTAAGGTAAGATTCATGACTTTTTTCTCATTAGATAATAATTATTATTGTCACAAGTTACGCACTTTGTTCGACGTAATAATGCATAATAATTGCAATTCACGCAAATTTATTAAAACCAACGAAAGTAAATGAGACTCAAACAGCGATATACGAACGCTATTTTTTCCAGATTTGGGTGATTTTCGTAATTACCATAATCATTGTTTACTTCGATTCATCGTCATCTATTAGTTTGGAAAAAGCCTGGAGGTATGTGCAAGCAGAAAAATGCCCTGCAAGTGGCGATGCGACTCGAGATATCGCTACACTCGCTACTTCCATAGAAGTCCACTTGTTAACCCGCCTTGATGATGACATCCTGTATTGAAACCAGTCGAGCCAAATAGATCTCTGTGGAACTTTGCAAGTGCATTTCCTTATTGATCAGCCATGGTTCGTCATTTCCTTTATAGATGGCCGTACCAAGACATCTTACTTCCCTCGAAGTTGCCGCTATCCATGACGAATAAAACACGATGTAATCCAACAATCGACAAACCCTCCTCTCACACCATTCGCGCAGCCCTACTAAAATACAAAAATGTAATGGTTTCTGTCTGTCTGTTGACCCATTACACAAAAACTACTGGACCGATTGAGCTGAAATTTTGCATGAAGATAGAAAATATATCTGGTTGTAACGTAACTTATATAAAAAAGCCCTCGGCGCTCCCAAAAGCCCTTCCTGGTGGTCCATGTAAATCATTGGGTTCGGTGCAGTGGTTCCATTTTTTTGCTTTTTAAAAGCACTTTCAGTCAAGATAGAGGGTTGACATTTTCTTATCGGACGGCTGAATACATGAATTTTTTTAATATTTTAATCAGTTCTCTTTTACGCTTCGTATTTGTCTGAAAAACATGTTTTAAGCTAAAAAAATCACATATATCTCAGATATCAACAATATTATATCTCCTTGACAACCAGAGATTTGATTTTCTAAGGACATTCACGCCTCTAACACTTAAATATCACGTTTTACTGCAGGCCCATGATAGCACGTTGAAGGAAAATCTGTAGAAGAAGGGTCCAGAGTCCTAAGGGCCCCATGATAGATTGATTTTGGGGGTCATCGATAAATTCAATGCATATTTACAACAAGTATACTCTTAAATGTCTATTCTCAAAGTAGGTCTCATAGGAGAACTGCATGTATATGAGAGAATACTTACGTAGTAAACGATACACATAAAGGAATGTAATAGACTACAGGCTTTGTGGTTTCTTTATAAAATAAATTCAATGTTTTTCCCACCCGTTGAATCTCAACGGGTACCTTCCACTAGTCTTTCATAAATCACTATAGTTATTTGCAATAAAACAATATATTGGACATATATAGAATATGAATTTAAAACACTCATTACCACTCCTTTCGTTTGAAAGGGACAAAGTCTTGACAAAGGATGAGGAAAGGAAGAGTCTACCGGGGGGGGGTGTTATAGATGTCGCTCCGTGTTTGTGGTTTTTGTCGGACGCAGTTCCGTTCACCGTATCGATCACCCGCCGGCGGATCCAGGGTGGCGCCACCGGCGGAGGAGAAGTACGCGGTCCAATCCCGCGGTGTCGCTTAAGGCAGTTGGAGAGAGTTTCGGTATTATTTTCATATATGCGAGAAACTTTGCTCACGTGTATTCATTAGTTATATGAGCACATGAAAGCGGAAAAAATTGCATGTTACCGATTTGTGGCATCTTGGTAATCTAATGTAATTTCAACTCGTAGCCATACGGCGTTTGACTTATACGTCCTTTTAAAAGCCTCATAAGTATTGAACGAATGAACCAATTTTAGTGAAATTTTCACACATGCGATCAGTATAGTTTTTTTTAAGGAAATTAGGATTATAGGGAAGGCCCCTGTGCCCCAAGGGCAGCGTATTGGGCCGTCTGGTGTCGTTGACCCACGTCTACATTCACATACTACCCTGCGAGTGCCGCATGGGCATGCAGCAGCAATTTTTAGGACACCAGCTGTGTACACATGTAAGGGATAAGGTTTTGGGAGGTGAAATGGAGACGTGTATTATGGAAGTGTATTGATGGAGCTCAGTATTTATTGTGGTCGCTCATTGTGCGCGGAATGAAATAGTTTTTGTACCTATCTGTTCGGCATGGTACCTTTCTTATTTTATCGCTTCTGTCAGACCTGGAGGCGTCATGATAATTCTCATAATAATATTCTCTGTGTAGCTCTGAAACACACCAGTTCTGAATTTCTCAAGCAAGCTGACCCTAGCGTGTAGCTTCCGAGTCTCTTAGGGACTCCCACCTTAATCCCTCTTAAAGTTGTGAATCTCTATATACCTATGTTCGCTCGTTGCAGTTTTCAACGAAGCGTGCAGCTTTTCTACGAATTTTATTGATTTTTTTATTAATTTTTTAGAATGGTTCCTATAGAATATCAAGTTATCTTGCCGAAAATAAAAAAAAACACGTTTTTACATAATATTTTCGCTCAAATTCCGAATTCGCGCCATAAATCCAAGTAATAATAATGCTTTAATCGAGGCAAAATTTTATAATTATAATTCTTGGCTCGTCAATATTAAAACGTGTGATTTTTTCCAACGCATAAATAATTGTACTTAAATGACCTGGGGTCCAAGATTTTATACCGACTAACTTGAAAAGTTATTTATATGTACACAGAATGACAAACGACTCTCAATAACTAGCACTCCGACTGCCTTGATTCGCGCTGATCGAGTTTTGAAAGTGTTTTGCACGCGAATAAGGTTTCGCACTCGCGTGTTTACATCGTTCCTCCCTCCATCATCCCACATCGCCTCGCCTTCACACGAACACCGCCCGAAGAACATTCTCGCCGGAAACTCCGCCGTAGTTAAATTAGCAAATGTCACGGAGCACCAAGACGTGGAATGAGGGCAAGTCGTTCATTCGCATGCACCCATATATATTATGTCGAGCTCCCCTACGCTTTCGTTTCTTCAACTATAGAATAGTATATTCTTGGATACCATTCGTTCCGTCGATGTCGCATTTAAAGTGCGGACGAAAAGATAGCCTAGCTAGATAAATTGAAGTATTCTGAGTGAGAGTTTTCTTTCTCTCTAGACATAAAAGAGACCACATTCGAGTTATGTTTTCTAATTTAAGCAGCTGTCAGAGGCATGAAATAAACGCCGAGTTTTAAAGGTAGTTTGAGCGAAATATCATTTCACCTAGAAATTGATAAATGTGGTCTCATTTTAAATAAAATTATCTCATTCTTCCAAAGATATCAAAATATCCGCCTCTTACCAAACTACTTTCCGAGAATTTTGACGAGGAAGACCAGCCCTTTTACATGGAAAATGGTACTTGTGTGCACTCCGGGGGGCCTTCATTTAAAAATGAGGAAATCAAACGCCTACATCTCGTCAAAAAATTTAGTGTCTAGTTTGTATTTTTCCTCAACTATTTTCAAAAATAAATCTTAAGGGTCAACGCAGTATTTATTTTCAGAATTGCAAAAAAACCTTCCGTTGCGAAGGATTTTTAAACTTACCGCGTGAAGAAAATGATTCAAATCAAAGAATTATGCAGATATTTTTATTTTATTACTCAGTTCAGTTGTATAAATGAATATCATTACACCATTATTAATTCAACACAATACTCATGCTACCAACAGCTGCCTAAATTAAAATGTATAATTCAAATACGGTGTCCTTTATGACTAGGGAACTTTCTCGCTCGAAGTACCTTAAGTATAGAATGGTATATTCTTGGATACCAATAGTTCCATCGAGTCGCATTGACAATACGGCTAGATAAATTGAAGCAATTTGAGTGAGATTTATTTTTTTTCTGGTCATAAAAGAGACCACATTCGAATTTCACTTTCTAATTTAAGCAGCCATCAGAGGCATAAAATTAATACAGAGATATTTTCAGGAATAAAATAATTTATTACAAGGAAATTTGAGCAAGATAATTCCCTGGCCATAGTGAAGATCTCATTCGAATTATACGCTTTAATTTCAGCAGCTATAGGAAGCATTAATTAAATATTTCATGCTTCATACAGCTTCATAAATATTAATTGTCTAAAAATATACAGTATATCTCTTTTTTCTGGTTGCAAAGCCCAAGGATGTACAAATTTAGCGCACTTAATGAGAGCACGAATGCAAAACTACACGCACATCTGTGCATATCTCTCAAACCGCCTTAAGGAGTTCCACCGCCACTGAGTGAGTCAAAATAAATACTAAATTCCAACCTTATGCCTTATCGGACGAAAAAATTCAGCTTTCGCCAACGACTTACGTTGGCTCACGAACACCACAATTAAGGTACACATAATGCATATCATTCCGCGACTAGGTTATAAATAAGAACTTTTTTATAGCTATAGAAGACCATTGCTATGCCGTTTATATTGTACTACCACATTTTGACTTCAACCATCGCAATAATTAGCTAATTACTCAAAAAGTATGAAGAATGGTATCTTATTAACAGTTTTCCAAGGAAATATCAGTTAAATTTCATTTAAATAATAACATATAATAAAAACGATGTACAGTTCCACTATGTTTTAATGCTGTCTACCAATTAGAACGTCTGTGGCGTCAATTTCAAGACAAACACATAGAAACTGATTGTCTTGAAAATGACGCTATAGACGGCGAAACCGGTAGACAGCATTAGAACATAGTAGAACTTTACATCGTTTTTATTATAAGTTATTACTTTTCGTCATTCCAGAACTTAACGCCACTATCATTGATTTGATTCATATAAATATTCTGTTTTTCCCACAGTTTTCTTTGTTTTTCTATTTTATTTCTATTTCACATATTTTTCTCTCAATGCCGCAAGTACTAGCTTTACGAATATATAATACATTTTCAGGCTTCATTTGGTGGAACAACATTGCATTGGTTTGTAAATAAATTCACTTCGTAATATTCACTTTGTATTATTGTAATATATGTTTATATTACAATAGCCAAGGTACCCGTTGAAATTCAACGGGGGATGAAAGAAAGACAGGGCATATAGGTTGTAGGTTCGAGTCACTTATGAGGTGTCTTTCTTTTCCAGGCAAATCAGCTATAATTTTACTTGTAATTTTTAATTCAGCAGATGAAAACCGCATTACATTATGTTTACCGACTTTCAACATTCTTTTGCAGTAACATATGGAAACTAAACTACAGGCCATTTGCATTCAAGAGGCTTTCCTCATTAATATAACATCGTGGCATTCTCCTGTTTCACATGGGTCCAACTTAAATTAGTCCACTTGAAATGAATTTTGCCAATTTTAGGCAAATATATCCCTGAAAATATCATAATCAGCAAAATTTCAGTATACGGCCTAGATTTCCACTGTAATACCTATCTCTAAATATAAAACCCAGCCGCCATTGTAAAGGCCCCATTTCCCTTCTAAAGCTAATGCTAATTCCACAGTTACCAAAGAACTATCCTATGGTTGACAGAAGTAAAATTCATGATTTTGACATTAAAAGCTCGATTAGCCTGGTAGCTCTTCCAATGTACTTTCCTCTTAATTAAGTCCATGAACTTATTCCTTGGTCTTCCTCTGGTGGCTTTTCCTTGAATTCTACCCTTGATTAAGTTCTCCACAAACCCCTTATGTCTCAGGGAAGGTCCAATTCTACCCTGATAAGCTAAAAGACAGTAACTGCGTCATTGTTGTTTCTGAGTCATTGAATGTAAAGATTTCATCTACGAGTCTTCGCTCCTCATCCAGTCCATCTTAGAAGAGATAAAAATTCAGTTGTTGCTTAGATTGACAGTGCAGAATGAAGATAAATCATAAGTAATGAGATTCTTTGTGAGAAAGACATGTAGTTACAGTTATCTGGCCAAGAAAACTGAAATTTACAATGTAGATACTGTGAAAGCTTACGAACATTACATTTGGCAAACAGCTAAAAATACGGTTTTTTGTTTATTTTTTACAATCCTCAACGTTGAAAATAACAAAAACATCTCTAATCTCAAAATTTGTAATTTTGACAGTTACTTTTGTCAGTTACAGTTTGGCTCAGCAGGGCAGAATTCTTATGGTTCTCCTTTTCTGTAAGGTGGTCCATATGGTAGTTCCCTCTTCGACTCTCTGGTAAACCTCACAATTTCTTATTCCGTCCGTCTAATTAATCTTCAGCATTCTACTACAGCACCAGGTTTCGAAGGCCACTAGTATGCCTGATCAGTTTCCCCAATGGTGCATGCATCAGATTCATAAGAGTGCCACGCTCCACACGAATGTTTTCACCTACTGTCCTCTATTTTGTAGTCCCATCCTCTTTGAGCTCAGAAGTTGTCTGTTCATCATGGACGCCATGAGATTCCCATATCTTTAAATATATATGTACTTGAATTTCAATGTAGACATCGCGGAAACGTGGGGCTCTCAGCAAGAATGATTATTTTTAGCCATTATAAAAAATAGGGCTCCCCAAACGACCCGAAGACACGGAAGACTTGAAAGGACGAGGTAGTCATCTTGAAAAGTCCCGGCTCGTTCGATTAAAAAGACGACAGACTGTAACTGACCTCTTATTCTTTGCAAACCAGCCGAAAATATGACAGATTGCGTGTTATACGTTATTGTACCAGAATAAACAGATAGTTTTTCCATGTCTGAACAGTCACTTAGAGGATGTAAATTTCTCTGAGTCGATTCATTCTTGACACGTTTTATTCTGGTGATAACCTTCAAAACGAAAATCTGCGTCAACTGTTTGAGATACGTCAATTTATAAAACTGCCAAGGGCCCATGTCACAAGTTTTCTAGCCCTCAGCACGCATTTAAAGTAAAGATAAGCTCTATCCTAATTGCCTTACTTTGCTCCGAAAGTTTACTAAACCAGGGCTTAAAAAAAGAGGCGCTCAGACACAGAGTGAGCAGAAAAGGGAAAAAATACGGCGAACAAAAAGATAAATTATTTAAAAAAGTGGAATTCTAGGAACGGGAAGATACAAAATTATCAGAAAGATGACTATAATAGGTTCCAAGATTTCATTCAATAACAGGCCAATGGACTACACCATTCTAAGCTCTACATGACGAAGCAGTTCCTGGACATGACTATAAATGATGGACCATGAGCTGCATCAACTCTTCAGGCCTGAAGACGTCAGAAGAATGATTGTAGAAACTGTTGTGACTCAAAGACACCACGCGGAGGAACACCCAAGAGCTGACTAAAAAAATATTTAAAAAAAATACTTTCTACAGTGAGAGGGATGCAAAAAAAATACCACCATTTGGACTGGTTGTGTCAGGCGAGCCTTTGTGGAACTTGCTTGACATTGAGAAATTAAAAGCTGTAACTTAGTAATTCCACATAAACTTTATTTACAACCTAGGTTTCTACTTATGACTCAGAGCATAAGTCGAAATCATCAGGTCATAAGTCGAAACATAGGTCGTAAATTAAGTTTATGTGGAATTACTAAGTTACAGCTTTTCATTTCATAATATCATCATTCATTCAAGCTTTTGACCTTGGAGAAATGCCGTGCCCTGGACTTTATCCCCGAGCCGTCGTCCCTTCAAAAGTGCTTTTTCTTCACATTAATATTCATGTGGCATTTCTATAGATATACATTCACATAGACTACTGTATTCTAATCAAGTGAGCTTTCTCCTCAGCCAGACTTGCGACCTCATCAGCAACGCGCTGCACGCAAACGTTTGATTAAATTTTCCCTACTTTCAAATGAAGTACAATTAAATTTTTCATCAACGGATAGATGCAATTTCTACGTCAAAGGATTTTTTTATTCTCATTAAAAATTTCCCTTTCCATGAGGCAGATTAAGGAAAATCCTAAGCGACAGGGTGAGTCAGAACAGACACTAAATTTTAACTTATTGTTTGTTTCAGAAAAAAATCTGCTTTCACCGACGACTTTCCCTAAATTAGTTATTAAAAAAACAATATTAAGGTTACTACTCGGATACTTTTTAATGCTTAAATTTTTCCAGCTAAAGAAGCCGACTTCACTTCAGCATCAATTAGGTATTTAGTATCACCGTTTTCTGATTGCAAACAATGCAGTAACTAGGTATTTACTCAAAAACATTTATGATAAGGTGCCTTTATTTTAAAGTTTTCAATACCGATCCTTGGTTTCGAAACCGGGACCCTGGCCAGGAACCACAATTGCGTACATCGAATTGAATTCATTTAATTATTTTAGGCATCCGCCCAGAAAAAAACTTCTAGGTACACCATCTGATTCTGATACAGCTTCGATATCACGTTAACAACCTAGAAGTTAAGCCAAACCATATTGATTAATCGTCTTAGTACAACGGGCCGATATATCGGCTTTCGCATTTAGGACAAATAGTGCGCTATGCCGATATATCGGCTCACACGTAAGAATTGTTCAATTTGATAATACTGAAATAATTACGTTTATTTTTCAAACGATGTAAAAGATAGAATCATTTTTAACTAATTCAATTGAAAAACAGTTTTAGAAACTACAAATTGCTATCTGAATCATTAACTTCGTAACTGTTATCCTAAAGTGATACATCAAATTCAAATGGCAATTCAGTCAATTTAAATGGCTATACAATGTTTATTCACTCAGCCAGATGCCGAATATTTATTAAATATCATTTTCTAAAGTCATAATTATTATTTTGTCCATATTTTTCGCTGACAATTAGTGGATTAGTTTAAGTGTATGATACTCCTTCAAAGTCATGGCATATTATTACTGTTAAGCTAGTCTCAACTCAGTTATTTCTTAGAAGCTACCTAAAGCTATCCTGCTTTAAGTACCAAGAACTTTTTATTTGAAAATTGTATTCTGGAAAGTAAATAAATTATTTTTCTTATTTTATAAAATTTCCCTTCACATTTCTCTCCGATATCACTCGTAGAAGATAGCATCAGCAGGGTTAACAGGGCTCAGGCTGTTATTTACGACGATTTATTAGAAAACACATTCGACGAATGAATTTTGTACACCAAAATAAAAGCAGTTTTAAAAAACAAGTTGTGCCTACGTTTTCTCCCAATAGTCGTCGTATTTCATGGAGAGAGCTGAAGTTCACATAAAGCCAACGTGAAAATATTATTAATTTCAATGAATAAAGTACTATAATTCCCGTAATCGGTTACGTTATCGAGGATTTATATATAATTTTAGTAGCGCTCCCCCGGAAACTGATGACAATAGTTTGGGAATTCGCGTCGACAGGAAAGAGACGGGCCACAATGCTTTAACGACGTTGAATGAAAAGGGAGGACTCCTTTGAGCCCAGCCAAGCTTGACAATAACACGGTCGTATCAAGGTATTGCATAACGAAGAGTAATCCAACTTCCTCATTTGGAGACAAATTGGTTTCGGCCTGCGAGACTCCTTTTTTTTTGTTTTCCGCGACCGTGATGGATTCGGCAATCCCGGCGGCCGCCATGTTTTTTTGCCGGCAGGCTGGAGGTTTCCGGAAATGTCATCGCCACGACTGAAAACGCAGTGACAGAACTAAAGAGGCGCATTGAATCGGCCAATGTGAGCGTCAGCCCCACTGTCTGATTTCAGAGTTGTCGTTTATCAACGGCACCTGTGGCCGGTTCCGATATCGACAATATTCAAGAATTTGCGAGGATACGATATTGCGGTTTTTATTCAAGGAAGATCTTCCATTATTTGAGTAACTAAGTAAGGGCATGCCTATGATAAATCCGGACGAAGATCATAAATTGAAATTAAAATGAAAAGTGGAGCTCTTTCGTTAAATCTTTCAAGATCTTGGCCTCTTACCACTTCCATATATACACATTCAATTGATATATTCACAATGTCTTACGAACTCTAACATACTACGGTAGATCAGATCATGAGAATAAAATTAGGGAAATAGATTGCAGAACAGAGAGGTTTAAAATGTCGTCTTTCCCGCGATCGACAAGAGACTAAAATGGCTGCGTTGAGACTTTGAAGTAGGTTAGTTGATAGGTAGTGTAGCTGATTAATTCATATGCCCCCTAATGCATGTTTCTAAATCTGCCAAATAGTATAAACACCATGTTTTGCATCTTCCCTGCATGACCTTTGTGACACGTTTACGTTGTAACATGATATGTTATTTTAGTAGTTCCTGTAGTATTTGTAGCCTAGCTATTATTTGGTCATATTGGTGAAAGTAAATTTCTTTACTGTAGTTCAATTTGGTGACAAGTCACCCCCTGCCAAACACCCTTGTGGTGGCTGACAGGGTAATAAGTAGATGTACATTCTTTTTCTATTCACTTATATGAAAAAACACTCGTCAAATTTCATCACAAGTTCTCAAGACCACAATCACCATACCAGGACCAAGTCAAATTTACATAGCAATCACAATCGAACCAAAACTGCAAGCCTAAGATCAAAGTCAGTAGGAATAAGTCGATACAATAAATTACCTCAGAAATACAAAGATATAAAAGACATAACTAGGTTTAAAAGGGAAATAATAATTTTTTTAACTGAGAAAAATTATTACAGCGTGTCTGAATTTATCAATGATAAAATATGACTTGGGCATGTAAGACAAGACCTCTGTGAGTGAAACACAAACATGTAAAATATGACTGGCGTAAATGTAACTGAACAAAATGTGTAATTTCTCTATACATGCGCATGATTTTTTTACAAATGTATGCACTCTTTCTCATGACGTGCACTATATTTTAGCTTTACTTCAATCCTTCAACAGATAAATATATTATTGTTATTAATAGGAGGCGAAATTACGTAGAGCGTAGGTAGAAATGAGTAACATAATGAAAATCACGTTAACAAACACCCATTTTCAGTCCTTCGCATTCAATAATTTACTATATTTACAGCGTCTAAATTGAGTAATATCCATGTTTGCTCATTACAAACATCCATCGCTTGAGAAATGATATGATATCCTAAAGTTTCTGGCGTTACTTTTTTTTATCCTGCTATTTCGTGCAGAATTTTAAAGAGAAATTAATCATTCGTCTGGACCAGATCGCGAACCCGGATCCCTCGAAAATGTGGCGAATTTTTCAGCCAGTTAAGCTACGCGTTAGTTCTAATTTGGGGATTTTTGAGGGCTCTTGAAACTTCGATATAACTGGCTACGGCACTCGACGCTATATCGAGGGATCCGGGTTCGAGTCCCGATTACGGCGAACGATTATTCTTCGGTGGAATTTTGCACTTAGGTTAGGCCACGACTCGAATGCACCGGCAGCATTTTGGACCTTGGACAGAAAGATTTAACTAAAAAAATTAATAAAATACAAAGGAAAGCTAGCTAGGCTAAGCAGTGAATGGGGAGAAGGATAATAGGTTTTACTGATGAAATGACGAAGGATAGATCGTACGCAGAGGCGAAAAAAGAAATACTAGATATATATAGGACCTCGAAAGTGTAGAAAACCGAGAGGTTTTTCTTTGACTTTCAACAAAACCAATCTTTTATCGGTAGAATACTTTTTAAAAATCGATTTTTGGCCTTCCTCTGCAATTCTTCCGCTGTTTTGGTCCTTCCATTGGTGTATTAAATACAACTGTGTCGAAAAATATGTCAAATAAAACTGTCTCCTCTCCACAGAGTTTTCATTTTATGGACTTCATTTCTTTTCAAGTCGTCGTAGGACACTTCGTTGGCGATTCTTTCCGTCCATTCAACCTTCAACATTCTTTTATAACACCACATATCCATTGTTTCCCATCTATTTTGCTCATCAGCTGTTTTTTTTTAGGTTTCACAGCCACATTTAAGCAAGCTCAAAATGCATGTTTAAAAAAGTGCTTCCTTGCCTTAAGGCTTGTATAACCAGCCGTCAGCAGATTCCTCTCCCGGTAGAATGTTTAACCGTGGTTTTTTACATGCTTCCGCCAACTCAAAATTCCCCTCATCAACTCTTTTTTTCGTACGCAGTTCCTTTGCGAAAGCATTCTACGCCTTGTTATTCGGTACGTATTTCCACCGTGAAATGAGACCCATGTCGATAAGGGCCCAAAGGTGCATCCAACAGCACCTGAAGGACTCTACAAGTTAGACAGCAGGAGGAAAAACAAGCAATAGGGCAACGGAGAGACTAATGCACATAATTCCTCCCCACTATCTTAAACAGAGACAGAAAACAAAACAAAGACCGGGAAATCCAAGCCGTGCATCGAGAAAGTTGTTTGTGAGTACGGAATCGTTTGAAGGAACTCCTAAACGAAGCCAATGAAGGCTCGCTGGACATTCATTTCGTTAGTAAGTATGTACAGGCGAATCGATGATGGCACTCTGTGAAAACACAACTCTACCTATGAGCATTCAAAGAACCTGTGTTAAACTCAATCGCGATTTCCACCACTGTAAAATCAAAACGAGATTAACAGTACTCTTCAAACACTTTATTATTACACTGAGCGCGTTTTCCAAATCTTAATATCGATCACCCCATCTGAATTTCACTGAAGTGGCCGATTTTATTTATCAAACTTTTTTATTTATCCAATATTTTACTACTACCCTGACCGCATTTTCTAAAGGCCGCTTTACAAGGTACATTTTATTGTACAAACGAATGCACGAATTCCTTCATGAAGAAAATTGTAACGTGTAAAGCGGAAAATTGTCTGAATGACATAACGGAAAATAGAACCTGCTCTAATTCCATTCAGATTCTTGTACATTCTAAGATTCATTCGTTTGTACAATAAAATGTACCGTGTAAAGCAGCCTTAAATATTTTGGTCCATCACGCCGTCTGAATTTCACTGAAGTAGTCAGTTGAAATAACGAATGCTATAATCAGTACCTTCACGAAATAAGCAAATTTAAAACCTCAAGTGAATTATACCTCCCTTGTTTTACACATAAACACAAGTCCTAAAATAAAAATCAACATTTTTCCATTTCTATTCTTGGCCTGACGGCATAAATGAACTTAGTTGTCTGTCACCTCTCCAAAACGCAAAAAATTGAGAACCGTTCAAAATATGTACAAAAAGACAACTACACAGACAGGTCGACGATCGACGATGTTCGGGGACCTCCGATATAAGCGTGCACAATTGATTTCCACGAGCACAAAGCTCTACGAAACGAAACGGCGTTCCCAAGAACGCATCCGGTCTGTGAACCTTACCAAGGCCAGCACCACTTGCAAATTGAATAGAATGACTTGGCCCCGTTTCTCTGAAGCTCTACAGCCCTCCCTGCCCACCGCGAGCGCATACTCGTTTCCACTACTGTCTCTTGGATATGCCTATCCACGCGAACAGACAAACTGTTTCTAACTAGCCGACTAACTACGCACTCGCGGCAGGAGTTCAAGAGGCTAGAGAAGTTATGGTACGTCGTTAAGAACATATATAGTGTTTCAAGTTAGTTGAAAGAAAACTCTATAACTAGATATTATTTATCTAGAAAGGCTTCTCGGGATTCCATCCAGGTTGGAAGGTCCATGACCGACGTTTCGACTGCTTACTCTGCAGCCGTCCTCAGGGAAGTGAGATGCCGATGGTTGGAAGTGTCCCTTTGTATATAGTGTTAGGGAAGGGCAGGTGCGCAGCTGTTTTCCTGCGTTTTCCTCTGATTGGTCCGCGTTGCCTCTATGGACTTCAGTACTGGTTTTCAAGTGTTGCTGAGGTGGAAACCGCTGTCCCTGTTGAGTTTTTTCTTCTCTAGTCGGATTTCTACGGCTTCTTTCACCAAACGGTCCCATTAGCCGCTTTCCCGGCAAAGTATAGTTGTCTTGTCGAAGTCGACTTTGTGGTCGTGAATGAGGCTGTGTTCAGCTATGGCCGACTTGTCGGGTTGTTTCAGACGAATGCTTCGTTCATAATAGTATATTTTTCATGTTTCATGTTAGCAGTAAAAATATTAGTTCAGTGATAGTATTTTTGCCAATTTTTAATAAAATTTCGCGAATACCTGTTCATCTTAAGCGACTTCTACAGGGATATGGAATTTAAAATAAAATACAGGCACCATAAATTCTTATTTTTTCAGAGTTATTAGCAAATCACTGCCATAATTTATATCAAAATGCATCAATTCAGTAAAAGTCGGATTCTATAACCGGAAAAAGAGCACATATTAAAAATGCATTTGCGGATAACATGCATATTTAGTGCCGTAATTTTAATCTATTAAATAGAAGGCGCGTCACCAGTGAAAGTACAATTTTATGAATAACACAAGAGAAATGTTGGATTTAAGTAATAGATTTGATGCTTATATACACCATTAATGCATAATATAGCTTTGATACTTAAATATAGCTCAAATGCATAAAATGCAGATTTAATATTTTGTACTAAAGTAAGGTTGATCAAGAAAATATTTAGTATGTTCCTATAGATATATTTAGATTTTTCAGCACCTTTAGCTTCTAATATTTAATACATTAGTTTGTCCATTAATTCCGCCAAATCAAATTCAGAACATCCTAAATGCGTCACCTGACAATTAATAAAGGGCAGGTGCTGCCATGTTCCGGCAGCTTACAAGGACAACAATGACCACAGTTAGAGAGAATTTGCATCTCTCCCCCCACAACGGAAAAAAAGGCTTCCGCAAACGTGGATACTGAAGGCGAAATAAAAGGAAACCTTTCAAAAACGCGCGATCAAAACAAGAGGAAATATTTTTCCACATCACATTTCCCGCCACGTGAACATTTTCTTCTTTCATTTGGAAATAACTTCCCGGAGCGCAGCGGTAGTTTTGACTTGACGTCGACGCGACAGTTCCAGACGTCTGACTAATAAGGCGGAGCTAGAGAGGAGCATCCGCCGAGAACACGTGAGCTAAAAGGAAGTCAAGTCTGCCGCATTATAGCGATCCAACGGTCCACACTCTCCGGAGCGATGCCGGAAGCTGCGAGTTTATAGCGTTTCACAGTCCTCAGTTTCGATCAAGCCAGGTTGTTCACTCAGCTATGGAATCGTTCCTGTTCAATGAAGTTTCGTCATTAAGAGATGGGAGGACTAAGAAACACCTTCTCTTCCTGGTATGAGGGGAAGAGAAGGGGGATGTGTTTTGTTTGGAGAGGGGGAGGGGATAAAGCGCTTTGTCACGCAAAAAAACCTCATCATGGATGGAATTACACAATTTTCCGGCATCGGTGACCTGCAGGATGGAGACGGCTGGAGTGATATTCGACTATATAGAAAATATTTGCGTGAAAATTAGCATTAGTAAACTTATTAGTAATACGTACCGGTTAGAGTGAACAAACCGCAAGTCGAGAATTTGGTTTCTTGGCATTTATATTCTATTTAAACAGGCGCCCTTGAGGCACTTGACTTCATATTTCGAAATAACTCGATTCTATGCGTACAGATTTTCCCATATACGCGAAAAAGTACGTTTCATATCATTATAATGGTCGCACACAAATACAAACGTTTCACCTAGAGTACAAAAAAAACATCTACATACGTTAATTTATTGCAAAAATTACGTAATCCGCTCCGTAAATCCAAGCCAAGGCAAGGCCAATTAAGATAAGAATTGTAAATTATATTTCTATCATATTATATATTGCTGCTGGTACAGCTACTTCCACCGTATAAACAGAGGCTCTTCCTATAAACTGAATAAATTCATTCGTAAAAACGTTAACTGTGTGAAATACACAGTGGAAAAATCATTCGCCCGGGCTAGGAATCGAACCCAGATCCTTCGATTCTGCTCCGAGTGCTCAAACCAATTAAGCTACCCAGACGTCCTCTTCCACTGAGAACCTCATGGGGGCTTTAAGGAGCAAGTTGTCCTCACAGGTACCGTGCATAAGATGCCGGAGGTACCCATATGCGAGCACTAAGCGCCACAGTCCACGGGGAAAAGCCCAACTTGAAACACAAAGGTGCTCACTTTAGACATTATCAGAGAACCACGGAACTAGCCACGCAGTAACTTCAATGGAGTCGCCCACCTAGTGATCACACAACCGTGTGAAATTCACAGTGGTAAAATCATTCGCCTGGACTGGGAATCGAACCAAGATCCCTCGATTTCGCGCCGAGTGCTCTAACCAGTTAAGCTACCCAGGCGGCCTCTTCCCCTGTGAATCTCATGGGGGCTTTAAGGAGCAGGCTGACCATTGGTTAGAGCACTCGGCGCGAAATCGAGGGATCTGGGTTCGATTCCCAGTCCAGGCGAATGATTTTTCCACTGTTAATTTCTCACAATTGTGTGATCACTAGCGGGTGACTTCGTTGAAGCAACTGCGCGGCTAGTTCCGTGGTTCTTTGAAAATGTGAAAACGTTCTCGCTAATCTACATCAGTGGTTCCAGAACTTTTCAAACCGTCGATACCTTTAAGATTTCTTAAGCATTTATCGACCTTCTCATCTTTGCTATTATGTAATAGTAATCAGATAAGCACGTAACGCGTTTATGATTTTTAGGCTGTTTATTGCTTATTAAAAATCGTCCTCTACGTCATATTTTCCAAAGAAGCAAAATTATTGCATTGACGGTCAGACCTTATATGAAAATAATGATGAAAATTTATGTAGCACATAAATCGTGACTGCTATAGTTCGGAGATGGCGGACTTCCAGGAAATTATTAGGTTTTCCAGGCCAAAAATTTTCATGTTTCCAGGGTAAATAATCCGTTATTTGATGCAGGTTTTAACAAAGGCTCCAGAATAGGATAACAACGCACTAACGCATGCCAACGGAGGAATAAATTTTCCCAACAAACGTTACACCGCTACTATCACTCTGGGTAAAAACCGGCCTCTTTTCTGATGGCATATCGATATTCTGTCTCGCAAACGAAGAGGGCCACGAATTACTGTTACAAACTACAGAAGAGATGAATATTTTACACTCCTCGGTCTGAACGTAAATTTTAGGGCCTAAAATTATTTTAAGGACATATTTATTGCTGAACCCCAGATCTACTCTGCATCATTCAGGCAAGGTACGAAAAATTCCCGAAATTAGTGCTCCACGTTTATTGAAAACGATAACATTTTGACACGGGGAAGCAACTTTCCACGTTTAGTTCTCATTTTCTATGGCCCTTCCAGATCTTCTCCGCACGTAGCAAACATAACATATTAACAAATTTTAAGCTATCCGGGACTAGCCACGGAGTTTCACTTTTACGGAGTCACCCGCAATGCACAAATGTGCGAATTTCCACAGAGAAAAAATCATCCGCCTTGACCGGGATTCGAACCCGGGTTCGAATCCCGGTCAAGGCGGATGATTTTTTCTCTGTGGAAATTCGCATAACATATTAATTTTAAAAGTGTAAACCGTATTTACCACTGCAAATATCACTTTTACAGTTAAATTGTGCTGCCCAAATATTCACATATAGAGCTTCATTAATCTCCACAATCAAGGAACTAAAAACTTCCGACGGTCGTACGACGGCCTCTCAGGTTTAAGTTCAAAAGATTCTTATCCATAGTTACCCCAGCTGCTATCTATTTGATCAGGAGTGGACCAGGTGACTGTCATTCTATTGATAATGTACTCATACGCTTAATTGCCAAAGATTCTTTCCTGACGACACAAAAACGTTCCCTTCGTCCGTAATCATAACGTATTTAAAACTCAGTAGGTTCGAACTTTATATTATCGTTTCACTAACATTAGTGGGTAATTAACATTAAATATTGCGAGGGAAAAATTAATTGACCCATCCACGCAGAAGCCAATAATTTAAATTATTCCGTACATTTCTCTTCCGAGGGTAGGTACTCTTAATAATTATAGATACTTATATTTACTTTCCTTTTTCTGGAGCATTCATAAGGGTTACTTGATATTCATTGAACAGCGGAAGTTCCAACAATCCCCTTTGTTCATGAAAATAATAGCGAAATTGACTTCTCGATAGCTTCATCAAAATCTAGCAGTACAAGGACGAGATGGCCGTTGCCGCTCCTGGCAGAACTAAGTAAATAATGAGAAAATATTCTGCTATTTTACTGACGGTCAAAGGATGCATTTCACTCGTACATGAATCAACCTACGATCCTAATGTATATTCTCCAAAGTTTTGACATTCATCCTCTCCTTTTCCAGCACGGATATCCTCATAGATGCCTTCCATTCAAATATGGAACACGACAGGATTAATTTAGGTCACCGGGCCATCTGTAAAAAGGTAAACAAAGCCCAGCACCGTTATCCTCTATCGACATAATACCAACAATAAATCATTTTGCCAAGAGCCTGTCTAATACATGATACACAGTAAGTATAATATTATCTGTTTATGGAAGTGACAGAAAGGCGAGGGATGTGTTGAAATCTCACTGAGGGCAAAACTTTCATCTAATGGCTCAAAATCAGTCAGGAAGACAATTTTAATGACGGATACTTACGTCCCCTCAAAAACGTAGTGCGAGGTATCTCCATTGAGGAAATTTTTTTCTCGCTGACTTTTTCCTGGCCAGAAGGTATACAAAAGGTCCACTTTGGGAAGGTGATGATCTCACTAGCCAAAAATGAAAATGGCATACGTATGTTACCATAGTGATCAAACAAAACCATAGAGATCAAACCATAAACTGTTTGAAAAATGCAATTGATCGAAGTACGGCTCACTTCTAGCGGTTTGAAAGAAAATGTTCGCGAGTATTTTCGTCCGAGAAAATGATTTTTTAAGGATTCTACCGGTAAAGGTAAGTTTTGTTGAGTGTCAGAGCATCTCCTTCCAGTTTTCTACATTTTCGTCGTCCTTTCTATCTCTAGTATTTCCTTTTTCGCCTCTGCATATGATCTACCCTTCTTCATCCCGTCCATGAAACGTTTTCACTTCCTACCCCTTCCCCACTTGCCCAACATCCTTCCCTCTATCACACTCTTGAGCAAACCATCGCCCCTTATTACATCCTTAAGCCACCTCCTTTGTCTATCCCGAATTTTATTCAGAAATAAAATTAATGTTAACAAAAAATATATCAAAATAGGTAAATTTTTACATCTTTAAAGCAATTTTTCTATGATTTCCTCATTAATCAAAAATCAAAGTGACATATGTATGTTACCATAGTGATCAAACAAAAGCATAGCGATCAAACAATAAACATTTTGAAAAATGCAATTGATCGATATACTTCTGGCAGTTTGAAAGAAAATGTTTGGGAGTATTTTCGTCCAGAGAAAATTAATACAAACAAAAAATAACGTATCAGCACATGTATTTGTTTCCTGTTTTCCGTAAGTAACCTTCTTGAGAAAGATTCGTTTCTTCCTATATGATGGCGATTTCTCAAGCTTATAGGAACAATTTATATTGCATATCTGACAAAGTCCTGCTAGAGACTCCCTACTCAATATACGGTTGGGATAACGCCATAAGAGCTCATTGTAAAGTTAAAATCGTGGAACGCACTTTACTTTAGAAAGCTGTTTGCCATATTGAGAATGAAAAAAAAACTTTCTGGGAAAACACTGGGCACGCGGGAACGAGTTCCATTTACGCAATGGAAGTTACCGCGGGAGATCGGAACACATTGGCGCACGAGCACGACGACGAAAGAAAAACTGGGCGCAGGCGGATAGTACTTCAATTTGCCCTTGGGTGGTATTCTGAAGGTAAATAATAGTCACGACGCGACGCCACGGTCACTACCAAGGACATGATACAGTTAAACTTATCGAAATTGCGGGTACTTGACTGGTACAGTTTTCGGTTAAGAACGTCTACCTCTTCTTAAACTCTTAGACATCGAGGAAATGAGAAGCCCATGTTTTCATCATATCTTTTCTTAATTTGTGTCAAGTTATCTTTTTATTGAACCCAATTTGATGTCAGATAGAATTAATCGATCTGAAATGTGATGGACAAAAGCAGAACCAATCAAGGTCGTTCGCCATCGATTGCATTCTTCCTCCGATATAGGTCTTCGCAATCATTTCCAAAACATGTCCGCCAATAATGTGCCATGTCAGCATTCACCGCCATAACACATCCAATCAAGGAAATCTTCGAATATGCGGCACAAGTTGTCATTTCGAATACAGAAGCACTGCCAGATCAACAAAAACGTGAAACAACCCATTCTATGCTTATGGAGAATACAGAAAAATAAGCACGTCAATGGCGGACTTATGTACGTTGCGAAAACCTCTATCGAAGGAAGGACACAATCGATATTGAACGACCTTGGTAATGATTTATCAAAAGCCTTCGCAATAATTTCCTGAAATTCCACGCTAAAATATTCCAAATACTTTCCCGTACCACATAAACTTATAATTAAAGAAAAGTCACGCTTAAAAGAAGCGAATGGTTCGAAATGATTGCCTACATTTTTGGATCCATGCATTTAGAAGTCACACTAATCGCATTTCCCGCGCTTTAAGTAGCCCTGCGAAAAAAAGTGGTACACCTACATTACTTATTACCCTACAAGCCACCGCAAGGGTTTTTCGCAGGGGGATGACTTCTCACCAACATGAACTATGGCGAAGAAATTTCCTTTCACCAACAAGCACCAAACTATCGGTATGCCACAAATGCTACAGAAACTACTAAAAAATCTATCACGTATACATTCCAGCTTTGTTTGACAGTGTGAGAGGCCGTTCAAGCCCATTCATGAACTGTTGAATAACTACGCTTGAATGACCATCTAGAAGGGTCTCATGGAAGGAGTCATGCAGGGAACATGCAAAACTTGGTGTTATCACTACTCGGCAGATTTAGAAACATGCATTAGGGTTCATATGAATTTATTAGCTACACTACCTGTCAACTAACCAACTTTAAATTCTAAACGCAGCCATTTTGGTCTCAAATCGATCGAGGGAAAAATCGACATTTTAAACCTTTCTGTTCTACAATCTATTTCCCTTATTTTATTCTCATGATCTGATCTGTCGTAATATGTTGGAGTTCGTTCGTGTTAGCGGAAGTTATGTGGTCTGTACTACTCGGGGGCTTCATTTAAAACCAAATACTAATGTAATAATACTTATACGTGGAAGACATTTAGACGAGCTATAGTAGCTAGCTGATGAAAGAAAGGATTTGGATGGAAAGCTTTAGAGATCTCAATTTTGATGGGAGGGAGATATACAACTGCATTCATGAGATAACGATTCGTGACGCATTCACACAATCACACCGATCGTGTTAATGAAATGACAAGGAATAAAATTGTGGCGAGATAAGATTTAAGTCGGACTATATTTTATCACTGGATGGTGACGCTCGAGGTTTTCGTTCGCGGGTCGAAGGTTACACGGCGGCCACTACAGCTGAATTTTTAGAGGCTGAGGAATGGCCAGAACCCCAACCTAAGTAGGACGGATGCAGTCATAATATCCAATCTCGCTTGGTTATGGGTTATTTATTTACCGTTACGACGAGGAGTACATTGATACGTCCAGTTATACGACGAGCGACAAAACAAAGAAACCGCTCTCCGCAATCGCAGCTTCGACAAACCAAAAAAAAACTTCTTCCTTGGCGATGAGAAAAACGAAGTAGGAAGCCAATCACTAAGTTTACCAATCGAACTCAGATCAATCTGAACATCCTAAGCCAGCCAACTCGGATCGCCAGATTTACCAATACGAAATCGATTGAAATATCGATTTGAATCGGTTGATATCGATTTGAAATCTCAGACTGGCAGAGAAAGCGGGCCGAGTTAGCCCGCTTCTCATATCGATTCCACTAGCCCGTTGCGTTTACCTTGCCGAGCTGAACCGGCTAAATCGATCTGAGTTCAATTGGTAAACATAGTGTATGTTACTCATGGAAGTTACTTCTTCAACAGTAATCTTGCAAGCGGCGGGTCAACAGTGGTACTAATGGAGCACAGTTCGCACTTACAAAGGGAAATAGATTGACTTCTATTTTACATTCAAATAGGCTTTGCTGCATTTTTTGCGCTAAACCAAAATTTCATCGAATTAGGTAAAATCCTAGTTACATGATTGCAGGCGGGAATGGATGCCTACATACATACCAATCACGCCGTTCCATTCCGGGGTAGGCAGAGTCACTAAGTTTCAGTCATAAATATATATGTGTACACCTAACTCTGCTTCAATAATTTCCTCCATACTGACCTATCCTTGCAAACCTCTTTTGCCTCATTTACCCCCATACTTCTTCTACTACTGCTTCATCCACGCTCTCCTGTTTTTACGACTCCTAATATTCCTCCTCCTAAGAATTTTTCATCCACATTCATCCACAACGCCGATAAAAAATAAAAATTTGCCGGATAAAGGCTCGTTGCCAAAGATGTACATAAAAATAATCGCTTTCAGACCGTCGATTGATAATAAGACTCAATCTTTCATGTAAACTCAAAACCACTTTATTTTCTGACAAAGTTATGAATATCCTACGAACTCCAACATACTACCGTAGATTAGATCATAAGAATAAAATAGGGGAAATAAATTTTAGAACATTAGGTTAAAAATGTCGTTTTTCCCGCGATCGATAAGAGACCATAATGGCTGCGTTGAGACTTTGAAGTTCGTTAGTTGACCAGTAGCGTATCTGATTAATTAATGTGCCCCCTGATGCATGTTTCTAAATTTTCCGAGTAGTGCTCACACCATGTTTTGCATGTTTCCTGCATGACTCTTGTGTCACGTTTACATAGTTACGTTGTAGATTATTTTATAAGTTTCTTTAAGGTTTTCAGTCGAACCATAGTGTGGGGCACGTTGATGAAAGTAAATTTCTTCACTCTCGTTCATGTTGACGATAAGTCATCCCCCGCCAAACACCCTAGTGGTGGTTTGCAGGGTAATAAGTAGATGTAAATATTTTACAGAACCCATAAAACATTTGAAATTTAAAGAGAACACAAAGCTAAAATGAAGACAGTTCTGGTATCAAATAACAAGATTGAACAAATCTCCCTTACTGGATTTTAAAGATTCACACACATACATACGTTGAATGCAATGCGTACAAATGTATAAAACCAAACAACGTCTCTGGGAACATTGCGATGCTCGAACGCCATGATTTCCGTTATTAGGCGATATTCAAAATTATCACATTAATCTCTAACTTCCATTATTCAATTATTTGACAAACAATCAGAAGTAATGAGTGCCCAGAACTTAGACCAGCAGGTGGTGATGCAAATTGAGATAACTTTAGATAACTTGAGGGTTAACGTAAATCCCCTTAACAAAAGGGTGAAAATACAATGCGATCCATTTAACCAAATTATTTTCCTGTACACCGCATACAGCATGAAGGTCCTCTTTATTTCCATCACCGCACTGCTAAAGGTCTAGATTCATTCATGCCCTCAGCCTTAGCACTTCCGAATGAAGAATACAAAATAAACGTGACGATTAACCGCGCAAAATATCTCACGAGGGAAGTCGAAATAATTTTGTGACTTCAGCCGCTTGCATCTCTTTCTCGATGCAGCCGAAAGAAGTGTTTCAAGGCCTCTTAAATCTTTTTTATTCGTGCTTGTTTACTGCCGCCAGCGAGAGATGGAAACGTCATACTTTTTCCCGGCCATAAGGTCGCTGTCAAACGGTCAATTAACTGCCATGAATACTCATAAATACGCTTCCTCTTAAGGCCCCAACAGCGATGGCAGAACGCTCGCTTGCTCTAGTCGAGTCCTCCCTTCACGTCCGTCAATTTCCACCGAAAGAATTTCTAAATCATGAAGTATTTCACTGTTAAGTACTTTCTGGGTAGCCCCTTCTAGTCACAACATATGTTCCTCAATGTCTCTGAAGATACTGGCACTAAGAATAGACTAATTGCGTCATAATATAGATCTTAAAACAACGTAATTACTTCATAGTAACGATAGTTCTAATGTAACCCTTTCTAGTCACAATATATGTTTCTGTCTCTGAAGATACTGACATTACATATAGACCTATTAAGTCATGATATAGATCTAAAAAAAAACGTTATTACTTCACAGTAACGACAATTCTAATGAATTTGGCAGCGATTTAAAACGTAGAATCTTTCATCAATTGATAAATTAGAAGAACGGTGTATGCGTACCTACTTTTAGCCTACATCTATCATGTGTCCCATAAGGCACCACACGGACGAGTGGCAGAAGGTGCTAATATACCATTCATAATTTTGTGATTGTGGATTACAAAAGTATTTTTAGTACGACAAACTATGTTATACTTCAATTTACGCAAAACACGCGGCCATCCGGGGCCGTCATTGCAACCATGATCACCGGGAGCAGAATAAATACCCAGATGATGTAGAAAGAGAAGTCCGGAATGGACAAACCGAATAGTGAACACAAAATGGTGAACGAAGAACAATTAATAATGAACATTACAAGATGAAGAGACGATACTTCAAGTAAATTAGAACATACATCCATCAACGTCGCAAGCAGCAGCACGCAACAAAGGGGTGTGAATATAGTAGCCATTTTTGGGCTATTGTAATTGAAAAAAGTATCGATGAGTTTTATAATTAGGTTGCATTTGAGTCATGAACGCTAGGCTGTACTTCTATTGAGTAAACGACCAACGTGAGAACTTTGACGCCGCAGTTTAATTCAGGGAATTCGTTCACGACCAATGAACAACTGATCGAGCAGAAATTTGAACCGTCGTACTTTCACAACCTCACGGAGAAAGGTAGATTAATGAACGAAAGAAATTATGGTTTTCACGAATTCCGAAAGTTGATAGTATTTCTTGGATAAGGAAGGACCCGTTCTTGGTTTTTTTTATAAAATAGGACTCTTCATTCTCGGAAATTTACATATTCCGTCTCGGATTTCTTAAGAGTGCATCTTCATTCCTACGTCTGAAAATGACCCTAACAAGTTGCCGCTACGGCCTATATTTTCAGATATTAGGATACCAATCACAAACAGGAATAGCAATGGTTAACGAAACAGGAAGGGAAATTGACCAAAGAAAATTTTACTTGATAAGCTAGCGTTATTCTCGTTAGCGACCTGCACCCAAACGTCCCTGCGCCTAAATGGCTCTGTGCTAAAATGGCTTGCGCCCAGAGGGCCCCGCCTATACGGCCGTGCCGAAGTGTCCCATTCCCCCGGTAAATGCACTTATTTGGATTTTCTTTTTTTGTCATAAAAATAAGATGTCCACGAACAAAAGTCGATCGAACCAACTGCCTGAGAACACAGTCGAGACAACAGAATCGGGGCGCACTATCTCCTATTACGTATTACAAATTATTGTCGCTTTTGATAACTTGGACTTAATTTTATTTCCAAAAAGTCACATTTTGGCGAGTAACAACTGATTGTCCATGTTTGAGCGCTTGGTATTCTGTTAGTTTTCGCCGTTATAACTTGCTATTTTGAAGTGAGAGAGCTACATATATTCTTGAGAGTTCGCTGAAAATGATTGGTTAGCACTATTAAGATGGCTGGAGCGCGAACCTAGAGTAATTGAACGCTAATTTTCATAACTTTTCGAATAAGTCGGAAAAAATTCTCAGACCACATTACACTTATGTAGATCTATTTATACGTTGGCAATAACCCTAAATGTTGTGATATAAATGATGAAAGGATTATATTTAAAAAATTTCGCCTTAATTAAAGCATTGTTATGACTTGGATTCAGGGAGCGGAATTCGATGTTTAAGCAAAAATCGTAAGTAAACACGCGTTCTTTATTTCCTGCATGATACCTTAATAATGATTAGTAAACGTGATAATATTATGAAACGTGATAATATTATGAAACGTGATAATATTATGAAACGTGATAATATTATGAAACGTGATAATATTATGAAACGTATGTTTTCGCGTTAAGGAGAAAATATGTAATATGTCATCGAATTACTTCGAAATACATGTCAAGCGCAAGTGCTAGAAGTCTGCGAGTTAAAATCGCATGAAAATGCCAAGAAACCAAAACGCTAACATACAATTTTTTCTCATTAATTGATATATATTACTAATGGGTACACAAAGTTTCACGCAAATTTGTACATGTACGAAAATCGCTCCGAACACCTTAAAAATTGCGCAAGCGGTCGCATTAAGAGTGAAACTCTGCTAATGTCGAAACGAATGGCATGGTAGAGTCATGAGTAGGATTTTTGAGTTCTTTAGAATGCCATTACAAATACTTAGAAGAAAATAAATTAGCATTAACAGCATTGTTAACCCTCTATGGACAGAATTATTAAACATCAGCAATAAAAAATAATTCTACGAAAAAGTTTTTTAAGTGCTGTTTAAGCATAAAAAAATTGTCATTGATTTGACAAAAAGATTTATTTTGAAATGTGACGTATTAGTATCGCATATATTTAATTTAAAATAATACTCTATATAATAATACCTACAAAAGGTATACTTCAACATTCCATTCATAACGTATCTTTCTTAAAACTTTCCCAATTTTTTCTTCACATGACAGCTGAAACGATCTATTTCAGAGCTCCACAAATCACGCCATCGTCAGTGAATAGCGTCACAAATTCATTTATTGAAATTGTTTGAAAAACCGCCGAAAGAGACGCAACTTTTCACACATTTCACCCGAAGCGTTACAATTCTGTGCAGCGCAGCAACCAAATGGAAAAGCCTCTTAGAAAGCATGTATTTCAATGATTTTGAAACGTAACTAATTTTACTCGCTCGTCCATAGAGGGTTCTACATCAACATAATAACCTGCGAGCTGCCGTATGGGCGTGTGACAACTGACCGCAGACGCACGGTTCAATTTCTCACAGACGCGACTGACAAGATAAATCACGCGTGCTCGAAAGAAAACGCGGCTCTTGAGGTCACGGGCTCGATTGAGTACAGAGGCCAACTCACCACCCCACACTCCGGCATCCGACTAAGGGAGGACTCGATGGGCGTCGGGTCCCAACATGGGAGAACACGGCTAACAAGGAGAGCCGGATGCCCAACATGGCAACACTCTTCCCTCACCACTACGCAACACGAATGGAAAAATGCCCCGAATACGACGCTTCGGGCTCAGAGGAATGGCAAACAAAGTGAGAATTAGGTAGCGACTCAACGAGTGAAGTACGAAAGTTCTTTTTTCGACTCTGCCTTTCTCTTTCTTGAAGTGGCTGGGGAGATTTTTTTGTTTACCAACAGATTTGGGCGACAGACATCTACATCTGCATCAACGAAACACCGTGCAAGCCACCACTAGGATGTGTGGCACGGGGTGATTCCACATCAGGCGTGTGGCACTCACCCCAGTTAAAATCAGAACCGCGTACGTTTCCCCGGATGCCAGGCGCAGGCCAAAAGCAGTCGGGACAAAAGGGCGCGGTCAGACCAGAAACCAAACATGCTATCATGTAGTACACTACTCAAGATACAACTATGGTTAGTATTATTAATGTGACACATAAGTAGCACTACAAGGTACCAAATCATGCAAGAGTATATCATGCCGGAGATCACATGCGAGGTTAGTAGCTAATAATCGTTAAGATATTCAGCACTACTAAAAATACCTATTTAACCTAGTCAGTATCCAATTATTGATCCATCGCAACTATTATGGTCCCTTGTTGTGCGTGAAAATGACTTTTTAAATCTATCGGTACTGTAGTCTATTTCCTTAATCTTATGCCTGTGATCGTTTCTACCAAAATAGTTTGGCTCTAGTGAAATATCTTGAACGTCCGGCACAAAATAGTCTCCATAAAACTTTCGTCAAATATTTAGAGTACAGAGACCTGTTCCTTTAACTGATATTCATGGATGAAAGTAAAAATAAACTCATTTTCTTTAGATTCGGTGTAGGCTTTCAGACAAGGTTTTCACTTCGTTTTTCCACAATAATTTTAATATATTACGACCATAACTGCACTTAGAAAAATTAGCTTTTTCCACTGTGACAGGATTTATTATGACCGGTTTTGCTTTTTACAGCATCTTCAGTAATTTTTTTTTCACAGTGGAAGTAGCTCATTTTTCAAAGTACAGTGACGTTCCTTTTCCACTCAATCAAACCTGAAATATCAGATTATATTACGACCATGGTTTAGATGGTTCATGTCATCTTCAGGCCGTCTTCAGGACGGTTCACGCCATCTTCAGGGCCTGAAGATGACGTAAACCGTCGAAACCATGGTCGCAATATATAAAAATGACTGTGGAAAAACGAAGTATAAACTTTTCATTCTAAATGTATGTCACATCCCATAAAGTCACGCCGGAGACCACAAACTTTTAGACAACTCAAAACTGTTTTCACACCCACTCTCAAAACACGAGCGATATATGCATACATCTCGCAATAATCCGATAACACATGCATAGAGCTTCTTGGAAACGCGGAATAGTATATTCCAGATAACCATAATGGCTGCTTACTAAGTTCAAGGTGTCAAATCTAGTCAAAGATTCGTAAAAACATACTTAAGTATTATAACTCTTGCACCAGCGACTGTTCGTGGATAGAAATTTCCATCGCGCGAGTGTTTGAGTTTATTTCGGTGATTTCTAAACACGTTTAACAGCACAAAAAATGAATTAGTAGAATAACACGCACACCATTAATCAACTCCTCATGTACATAATGCAAACACAAGAATGATGCGTATGATAATCGAAACTCATCGACCTATCGATGACGAGTCCTCAACCGCTTCGACGGAACAACATCGATATTACCCTAGTTCACTTCAGTTAATCCGTATTTTAAGTAATTATAGGGCGTCCTTACGGTGTACTTAAGCCAAAGGTGTAATTAAATATTCACTTAAGTAGTCATTGTAGACGAGGCATATGTCAACGATTTGCTTTATACTGGTGTCATGCCGTATTTGTTATCATCACCACAGGTGCGTTGAAAGGTGGAACTGTAGTACATATCAGTTCGGCATCGTATCTCTCAATTTACGTCACTTCTAACAGTTATGGATATAGCGTGGGGTCACAATAAACACTGGGTCGTGCTGAAACGCCCTGTCTGTTCACGAGAATTTTTTGACGAAGCGATCGTTTTTTTGTATTAACTCACACCTTAATCTACGAAATACCATACAGGCCACCACTAGGGTGAGTGGCACGGGGTGATTCCTGACCATGCATACAGCAATCATCCAGAACCGCGCGCCTTTCCCCGGCCGCTAGGCGCATGCCAAAAACAGTCAGGATAATAATAAGAGGTCAAACCAGACCTAGGAGAGAGCTACTCAGACTAACAAGATACCATGCATCACACTAAGATAAAACTTCTAGATACTATTATTTATGCCATTGAAAAATATTACTGCACGATACTAAATCACGCAGAAAACTAAATCATTGGGGAAATTTCATGCGGGGTGAGTTGTTAATAATGATGGTAAGCCATCAAGGTCAAGGACGAAGTCTACTCTACCTAGTTAGGGTCAAAATTTCATAGAATTGATCCATCGCAAATATTATGGTCCATTATTGTACGTGGAAAAAATGACTTTCTAAAACGATCGATTCTGCAGTCTATTTCCCTATTCTTAGGCCTGTGATCGTTTCTACCATAAAACATTGGCTTCGGCAAAATATTTAGAACGCCCAGCAAAAATATTCTGCATCGGAATTCCGTAAAAGATTCAATTTATCACTTCCCCATTGATATCTTACCGAGCAGGGTCCAAAATGCTCGCAGCGTATACGAGATGTGGGCTAACCAGAGCGAAGAAGCAGTTTTTTTGGAGTTTTTTGTGGGAGAACAGTAATGCACCGAAAGACATGATACATACGTAAACATTCACAGGATGTCCTGCGTCAACTTTAACCTTGAAAGAGGAGGTGCACGAGAGGCCGAATCAATACCGGCGAGCGCACTGAATGAACTCCATATGCGAGCGCTGAACGGAGAAACGGATTCTCGGAAATACATCCGCGGGTTACGCATACGCACGGATATACATTCGTGCCTCCTGGAAACCTTTAAGGGCGTTGGAGCGAGATAGTTCCCTAGTTATAATGGAGACCATATTCCAATTATGCGTTTTAATTTCAGCAACTGCAAGAAGTAAGAATTAAATATTTCATCACTAATAGTGAAATAATATACCTTTACACGACTGAAATTTTTAGTAATTATATAAAAACATCTACATAAGTATTTAATTTGACTCATTTTTTCACGAGGTACGTTTAAAACTACGCTTTAAATACGTAATCCTTCATAACGGAGGGTATTTTACGATTCTGAAAAAAAATACTGCGGTGACAATGTGTATTATTTTCAAAAATTGTCGACAATACATACGAAGTACACACTTGTAATTTAGTGAAATCAGATCTACGTGTCTGAAATTCCCCATTTTTTAAAGTAAGGTTTCTCTGGAGTGTATGTATGTACTATTTTCCATGTACAAGGGTGGGTATTTTTCCTTAAAACTCTCGGAAAGTAGTTCGGTATGGGGCTGATATTTTTGTATCGTTAAAAGAGTGGGATATTTTTTCTTTGAAATGAGACCAAATTCTTTGGTTACAAGTTGAAATGATTTTTCACTCAAACTGCCACAATATAATTCCACGTTCTCCATTGAATAAACGGCATTCAAGATTGCAATATTAAAAAGAAAAGTCTCTCACCATCGAGAACGAAAATTCTAGAACTGTACGATTAAATATTTGTCTATACACTAAGTACATATCAATACGGTAGCTGCTAGGCGCGTTGCAGGAGGTATAAAGACACACTTAATGAAAATGGGAAACTAATGGTTAAAATAGAGATGGATTGAATAATGATAATGCCTGGTCACAAAAATAAACTAAAAAAGATAACTCTTGAACGACTAAAAATTTTCACAAAAATATGAATAGCAACATTTAAATTTCCAACAAAAATTTCAAAGGAATCAAAACCAGACTGCTACACTATAATGATATCGCCTGGTCACAAAAAAACTAAGATAACACTAGCCTAACTGAAAATTTAAAACAATAAGAACAGCTAGATGTAAAGTTCCAAGCAACATTTTAAACGAATGGTATATCAAAACCAATTATCCATAGAAATAAACTTTGCTGCGACCAATGTTTCGATGTTGTAAATGTTGATGATGAAAAAACATCGAAACCTCTGCCAAAGTAAAATTTATTTCTGTGGATAACTGCAAATTTTTATTAAGCATAAATTCCACTCTATACCGCAAAAATCTTCGGATTTTACATCAAAACCAGTCTGCTACACTATATTGATTTCGCATGGTCACAAAAGCACACTAAAAACCTTAGAGAACGCATCGCTCAACTAAAAATTGTAAAAAATAAGTGCAGCTAGAGTTAAATTTCCCAGTAAAATTTTAAACGAACGGCATATTAAAACCAGTAGGCCACATCTTAACGACATCTCTTCCTTATGCTTTCAGTATACTCAAGACGTGGCCTAACTAGAGCAAATTCACATCTATCTTTCACTTTTTCACCCTAAGTTCTATTAACCAATTATCCATAGAAATAAACTTTGCTGCGACCAATGTTTCGATGTTGTAAATGTTGATGATGAAAAAACATCGAAACCTCTGCCAAAGTAAAATTTATTTCTGTGGATAACTGCAAATTTTTATTAAGCATAAATTCCACTCTATACCGCAAAAATCTTCGGATTTTATATCAAAACCAGTCTGCTACACTATATTGATTTCGCATGGTCACAAAAGCACACTAAAAACCTTAGAGAACGCATCGCTCAACTAAAAATTGTAAAAAATAAGTGCAGCTAGAGTTAAATTTCCCAGTAAAATTTTAAACGAACGGCATATTAAAACCAGTATGCCACATCTTAACGACATCTCTTCCTTATGCTTTCAGTATACTCAAGACGTGGCCTAACTAGAGCAAATTCACATCTATCTTTCACTTTTTCACCCTAAGTTCTATTAACCAATTATCCATAGAAATAAACTTTGCTGCGACCAATGTTTCGATGTTGTAAATGTTGATGATGAAAAAACATCGAAACCTCTGCCAAAGTAAAATTTATTTCTGTGGATAACTGCAAATTTTTATTAAGCATAAATTCCACTCTATACCGCAAAAATCTTCGGATTTTACATCAAAACCAGTCTGCTACACTATATTGATTTCGCATGGTCACAAAAGCACACTAAAAACCTTAGAGAACGCATCGCTCAACTAAAAATTGTAAAAAATAAGTGCAGCTAGAGTTAAATTTCCCAGTAAAATTTTAAACGAACGGCATATTAAAACCAGTATGCCACATCTTAACGACATCTCTTCCTTATGCTTTCAGTATACTCAAGACGTGGCCTAACTAGAGCAAATTCACATCTATCTTTCACTTTTTCACCCTAAGTTCTATTAACCAATTATCCATAGAAATAAACTTTGCTGCGACCAATGTTTCGATGTTGTAAATGTTGATGATGAAAAAACATCGAAACCTCTGCCAAAGTAAAATTTATTTCTGTGGATAACTGCAAATTTTTATTAAGCATAAATTCCACTCTATACCGCAAAAATCTTCGGATTTTATATCAAAACCAGTCTGCTACACTATATTGATTTCGCATGGTCACAAAAGCACACTAAAAACCTTAGAGAACGCATCGCTCAACTAAAAATTGTAAAAAATAAGTGCAGCTAGAGTTAAATTTCCCAGTAAAATTTTAAACGAACGGCATATTAAAACCAGTAGGCCACATCTTAACGACATCTCTTCCTTATGCTTTCAGTATACTCAAGACGTGGCCTAACTAGAGCAAATTCACATCTATCTTTCACTTTTTCACCCTAAGTTCTATTAACCAATTATCCATAGAAATAAACTTTGCTGCGACCAATGTTTCGATGTTGTAAATGTTGATGATGAAAAAACATCGAAACCTCTGCCAAAGTAAAATTTATTTCTGTGGATAACTGCAAATTTTTATTAAGCATAAATTCCACTCTATACCGCAAAAATCTTCGGATTTTATATCAAAACCAGTCTGCTACACTATATTGATTTCGCATGGTCACAAAAGCACACTAAAAACCTTAGAGAACGCATCGCTCAACTAAAAATTGTAAAAAATAAGTGCAGCTAGAGTTAAATTTCCCAGTAAAATTTTAAACGAACGGCATATTAAAACCAGTAGGCCACATCTTAACGACATCTCTTCCTTATGCTTTCAGTATACTCAAGACGTGGCCTAACTAGAGCAAATTCACATCTATCTTTCACTTTTTCACCCTAAGTTCTATTAACCAATTATCCATAGAAATAAACTTTGCTGCGACCAATGTTTCGATGTTGTAAATGTTGATGATGAAAAAACATCGAAACCTCTGCCAAAGTAAAATTTATTTCTGTGGATAACTGCAAATTTTTATTAAGCATAAATTCCACTCTATACCGCAAAAATCTTCGGATTTTATATCAAAACCAGTCTGCTACACTATATTGATTTCGCATGGTCACAAAAGCACACTAAAAACCTTAGAGAACGCATCGCTCAACTAAAAATTGTAAAAAATAAGTGCAGCTAGAGTTAAATTTCCCAGTAAAATTTTAAACGAACGGCATATTAAAACCAGTAGGCCACATCTTAACGACATCTCTTCCTTATGCTTTCAGTATACTCAAGACGTGGCCTAACTAGAGCAAATTCACATCTATCTTTCACTTTTTCACCCTAAGTTCTATTAACCAATTATCCATAGAAATAAACTTTGCTGCGACCAATGTTTCGATGTTGTAAATGTTGATGATGAAAAAACATCGAAACCTCTGCCAAAGTAAAATTTATTTCTGTGGATAACTGCAAATTTTTATTAAGCATAAATTCCACTCTATACCGCAAAAATCTTCGGATTTTATATCAAAACCAGTCTGCTACACTATATTGATTTCGCATGGTCACAAAAGCACACTAAAAACCTTAGAGAACGCATCGCTCAACTAAAAATTGTAAAAAATAAGTGCAGCTAGAGTTAAATTTCCCAGTAAAATTTTAAACGAACGGCATATTAAAATCAGTAGGCCACATCTTAACGACATCGTTTCCTTATGCTTTCAGTATACTCAAGACTAGAGCAAAGTCACATCTATCTTTCACTTTCTCACCCTAAGTTCTTTCCAATAACATTTCGCGTGGTAAGTGCGTGACTGGCATTGAGTAACGCCTGAGGAGACCGTTCGGCATCACCAACAGCTTCCACATTTGCTTCTGCTCGTCAGTGTCTGTGTATGTGTGTACACTAGATAACTCTAGCATGCGATGCGCCGCCGTCCGCGCTCACGAAACCTTCGATTACATTACCCGAGCAATTTAAAATTACTCCTCCATCATGTTTCATAACCTCGGCTGGGAACAGCGTTCGGTTCCCATGCCTCTCGCTTAAAGATCGAAGCATTCAAACGGCTTTCTCGCTTCGACCAACGATGGAATTGTGTTTTGAACTCTTCCAGTTCACATCGAAAACTGAATTCGGTATTCGTATCATATAAGGTCCACAGGAGAGATTATGTGTCGAAAATGATCTAAAATAAAATCGTTTCTCTCCGAAACCCATTTTACATGGGGAACGAAATTGCAAAATTTAAAAACGCATGCTTTTCCCAAATTTTGCGTGCATGATTACCGAAATAGAGCAGGGGCTATTTGCAGAAATGCAAATGTTGTAATTATCCACAGAAATAAATGTTACTGCAATCTAGGTTTCGATGTTACTACATGGAAACCTAGATTGCGTGATGATTCTGGTGATGATGATGTAAAAATATCGAAACCTAGGTCGCAGTAAAATTTCTGTGGATAATTTCAGAATGTTCATTTCTTCATCACGCATAATTTTCACTCAATATTGCAGGAATCTTCAGATTTTACATTAGCTATTTCGCCATCTCGCGTTCATACATTCTTGTAATTCACAGACTTGCACGATGCAGGCTGATAGGCAAATTCGTACGCACATCAGATTGTGCAATTTTGTTCCCTTGTAAAACGGGCTTTTGGAGGTTCCACCGAGAAAGGACATGAATGCCATTTTATTCATATTCTGAATACTTGGAGGAAAACATGCCCTCTTCCTGAACAATATATATAAAACAATATTTTACCTTTCCGCGCTATTTTTCATGATAATCGAAGAAGAAATTGGATGGTATTCCATGGGATAATGAGAAAACAAGTGGAAAAATAGTATTTTGTCTTCCAATGTGAATGCAATTTTGTCGGAAAACTGTTTTGAGGATGGGGAAATTTTCCGAAAAAAACTATCATAAAAATAAAGGATGAATATTCCAGTCTTACTTTTTCAGTAATTATCTCATAATTAAAAATTATGCGGTAATTCCATAGAAATGGAGCTTCAGTCGGTTCCCATGGCAATAAAAAGTGTTAATGAAAATATATTTGTGGAACATTTGGCTTTTTTTAGCCTTGAATTTTGGTTTTCAGTAACCAACGCATTCCATCAGCGAAAGCATGATTTTTAAAACAATTTTAAAAAAAGTTGGAATTTAGTATTTGTTTTGACTAACACGGTCGCGGTGGAACTTCTTTACTTTAAAACGCACTTTTTCTTCACATTGTTGACACAGTTACACACGATTGTATACAGTGATGTTTGGGGAAACATGCATATGTACTGCCGCTTTGTCAAAAGAAACAAACAAAAATACAACTCCTCTAAGGACGGGTTTACACCAGAGAGTCATCTTCAAAAGTTTCTTCCGCAAGAGCTTGCGTGGGATTTTACTCCGGCGAAAAATGTTCCATACATTACAGTTAGACTGATTCGTTGCTGTTGACACTGACGACAAAACGCTTCCGGAGCCGTTCACGCGCTGAGTTTACGTCAAAAGTCGCTTGCTTCGAGGAACTTTCGGAATAAACTTGCCAAAGTAAACTCTCCCTCAGAAAAAAGATCCGAAAAATGCATATTTAACATAATTTTACGAATATTTCTAATACCGGGCCGTAATCTATCAAAATCTGCACAAGTTACATCATGATTTGTACAAGGCATAAATTAAAATTATGATACTGGTCGGAATCATTTCCTTCACTGTTTGTACGGTAAGTAGAAGAGTTAAAAGATGTACTGAAATTGACAAGTGATTCCAGTATTTCATGGTTACCATAATTGAAAAAATTATCGATATATCTACATCTAAATTCTACTCTGCGAGCCACTAAATGGACGTGTGGCAGGTGGTGTTAGGACACCACCCGTCCTAAGATGTAAGGGATAAGGTTTTGGGAGGTGAAATGGTGACTTGTATTATGAGAGTGTATTTATTGGAGCTCAGTTTCTACTGTGGCCACTTATTGTGCGCGGAAAGAACGAGTTTTTGTACCTATCTGTTCGGCAATGTATCTCCCTTATTTTATCACTTCTGTCAGACCTAGAGATAGAGGCGCCATGATAATATTCCCTATGTCACTCTGAAACACACCAGTTCTGAATTTCTCAAGCAAGCTAAGTCTAGCGTGTAGCCTCCGAGTCTCCAGGGGCTCCCACCTTAATCCCTCTAAGAGTTGTGAAACACTATATGTTTGCTCGTAGCAAATTTTAAGGAAGCGTGCTGCTTTTCTTTGTATTTTATCAATTTTTTTGGTTAAATGTTTATGACCAGGATCCCAAACGCTGGCAGCGTATTCGAGGTGTGGCCTATCCAGAGCGAAGTAGCATCTCTCTTTGACCTTTTAATACGAGGCCCTTCCTATTATACGCTTAACAAAGCCGAGTTTCTTTATTGCTAATGTATGCATATGTATGTACCAAACAACCCACGAGTGCTCCATCCATCTGTCTAAAAAGGGGTAAACCCCTAGTGTTCCAACAACTGAATGAAATTATTAGAGAGAAAATAATTAGCATCTAAACGACAAGGGAGATGGGAGGAAAAATGAGATGTGTTTCGACGGATCAGTGTCTCGTTATATTTCAGCTGCCTTCATTCATAGGGGGGCGGGAAAGAAAAGAATCTTGAGTTTGCCTCTCTTCGACTTTGACTTTCTCTTATTATGTCACTTTCGTAAGTCTTAATGGTCGCTTGAGCGAGATATCAATGCGCACGAAATTCTATGAACTTGGCCTCATTATGGAGAGAAAAAGAACTCATCTTTCCGACGAAAACAAAACATCTATCGCTTACTATCAAACTTTTCGTGATATTTTCAGGAAAATACCAAGTTTTTTCCTAGGGAAATGGTAAGGGCATGCACTTCAGAGAATAAAAATTACGCATTTCTAATGATAAAGCTCCTTAGAAATGTGACCAAGTGTAGTTTTAGTATCTCCCCATGTATTTTTAAAATAAATCGCAATAATCGTAGAAGAGTATAGAATAAATCGTAGAAAATATTACGCAAGGCCAACTTCCGGACTGAAATATTAAAGGGATATTTTCTATTATCCTGGCTGAATAAGAACTTCGTCAATAATCTTTCAGGTATAAGAGCCAAAAATGACAGTATTCCTCAGAGCATAAAAAAGTTATCATTTATCTCCCTCATAATTATTTACTAAGGTAATCTACGGTTAAGATAGTTTACATCTACAACTACTTATTACCCAGTAAGCCATCACAAGGGTGTTTGGTAGGGGGTGACTTATCGCCAACATGAACTAGAGAGAAGAAATTAACTTTCACCAACATACACCACACTATGGGTAAGCTACAAATACTACCGAAACTACTAATCTATATTGTAACTATGTAAACATGACATAAGATCAATGCAGGGAACATGCCAAACATGGTGTTAGCACTAAAACTAATTAGAGTTTAAATGGATGAGAACAAATTCTCGAGATTTTTTAAGAAATGAAATAAGAAATTCCACAGTCTGCAGATAGAATTTCTCCTCCGGTGTTTTTTAACGTTAATAAGTTACTCACCGAAATAATTTCAACTCAACCGCAGAAAAATATTCGATTGAAACTGCAATTTCAATGAATAAAAAAATTAGTCAAGTTAAAACCTTATTAGTGTATATTTAGTTAATTACTGAGCATTTGAGCGGTTCAAAAACGGTTTCGGTGTCGTTAATGTTACAATATTTAATTATTAATTATTAGAGTTCCATAAATATAAAAACAACATTAAATATGGTCTCATTACTATAAAAACTATTTTCCCATGTTCCTTGCATATTTGCATTTGACACCATATAATTTAAAGTTAATTTTGCGAGAAAAATCGTGTGGAAAAGTTAAAATTTATTTGTTCGTATCGGATAGCGGTCATGTTTTTCAATACACACCAAAATATGAAATAAATGACATTCATTTACTTCTACAATGGAACCACCATTTATCACAAATATGGAACAAAATCTATAATCAATAAATACCACAAACATCATGGACTTTGGTTTAACAGAGCAATACAATGCGGACCAATCATAAATACAGCTGGAGTCTCACACTCGCGAATGCCTACCATAAATCTTGCAACCCCCACAGTCAACAAAGCATTCACAGGTTCAAATGAAATTCAATTTTTCTCTTCAGTAACCAGAGATAAGAGTCATGACAAAGCAAGTTTTGAAGAGTAAACTCCAAACAAACTACTCTAACATAAATAAACCTGACGACATCAGGCGTCGCTTCGCAGAGGAAGTTAACAATAGTATCCATATTGAAAAGAATACCAATTGTTGTACTTATCGATGCAGAAAAGCTGTGAAACGCATCGTACAAATTAAATAATTGAAGAAAAGTACAAAATATTATTTTGTAAGTGAAATTTCTGAGTGAACTGAGACCATGGTTGGCGAGAGCCATTTCCTTGGATTTATCTGTTAATTTGGCTCCCAAGGGAGGAATGGTATGAAGTCATTTAGATTACTGAAATGAGCTCAGTGGGTTTCTCGGGCCATAGTGTGGGTGCTCATCTTTGGAGGCTGTTATCATTTAGTTTTTTTAATATTGCTGAGCTCACTGGACTTCATTTTGATAGGGGGTCTTGGAGTCGCCTTTGGAAGTATGCAGTCCGTGGGAAACTGCTGATATGGGATCCTATGAGGCGGCTGTTGGTGACCAATGAGATTGACACAGGGTGGTCACATGTGGACGCCAAACCATGGTTTCTGGGTCACGAGGAAGGAGAAGAAGCGGATGAGCGGCAGTCTTGAGAAGGCGAGTATTAGATGATGTTGTCAAGGTAGTGATTGTGAATGGTTGCGAAGAATAAACGCCTTTTTTCCGAAGTGTCGTTCCCTTAATAGACCCTCGATGGACCCTGAAGGTGACCTCTTACAATTTTCCACATGGATACTTACTTTAGAATCGTTTGGAGGGATTTTAGAGTTCGTATACCGCTTGGATCACTTGTAATCACCTAGTTCCGGTAATAATAACAATAATAATGGTATTAGTTTCACTCTTCTAATTACACTAAGATTTATCGAATTCACGCAGAGGATTGAAATTGGGCACCCAAGAAATAATTATAGTTAAGGGGTTTTCCTTCTTTGAATGTGAAGGGCAGCGGAAGGGATTTCGCTCCCTGGTAGTTCATATTATATACTTTCCTCTTTATATGGTCTGTTTGTTAGCCCCTATCTCTCTGTCGCATGATTTCTTTAATATTTATATGATACTAAGAGAGAAGGGGATTAGGTTGGCGAGAAGAACGAACGAGGAGGTATTGAATATGGTTGGAGAGGAGAGGAAGCTAGTGGTTGAGGTTTGGAGGAGGCAGAAGAGATGGTTGGAGGACGTATCGAAAGGAGAGGGATTTCTGAAGAGGGTAATAGAGGGGAGAACACTGGGAAAGCGTGGAAGAGGAAGGGAAAGGATAGGCATTCTGGACGAAACAAAAAGAGGGAGACGATACGAGGAACTCTAAAAGGATCCGTTGGTGTGAAATTCTAAAGGGAACGGGTCATCCGTAGGTGTGAAACCAGAAAGATAAGCCAGAAATAACGACATCACCAGGACTATCGGTAAAAGTTTAATTCTGTCGATTTCGCAGTTTTCCCGAGGATAAGCAACAAATTTCATGAAGTAAACAAAACAGCTATTTTTATGGTACGCAGAGTTAGTAATTGCACTGGTGTCTACATTCTTGCCTTTGCCATAAAACAAAACAATATACCTGCAATTTCAATAAAATTACCTTTAAAACTATATATAGTGCATTATTTTAACACGCACCTGACCCAGATATAAATTTTCCAAGCACAGCAGCATATCTTTCTGACGCCGACAGTAAGTTAAGAACTGTCCATAAACATACCATTCGGCAGGTATAATACTGAAAACTAGTAAGTGTGCCAAAATATGACAACACTGTTGATGTTTGGAGGACATAACGAATCTATTCAAGCAGCTGGGCGTCGTTCCTTCAGTCTTTTTCGAAAAGTTCCTCTTATTGACAAACCGCCCTCGTCATAGGCGGAGCCGGGCTTGACCCGACCTACGTAAAGGTCACCGCAGGTCCCCTTGCCCCTGGTTCCTGCCCCTCGCCGACAAACACACCAGATCGATTCAAACCTGCGTCCCAGGCCTTCTACAACAAGACACTCATTTCCGAGCGTCCAGAGTGCTTTCTTCCCAACAACGCCGAACATTGCATTCACCTGCAGATCTGCTAGAGTCCCAGAGTCTATCTCCATTATTTAATATGATATGCCGAATCAACTGCCGAGTTATAATCATGACATTGCCAAGAAAATGATCTCTGGTGTATTTTTTATCTAAGTTATTTACATCTACAACTACATACTACCCTGCAAGCCGCCGCATGGGCGTGTGGCACGGGGTATAAGGACACCAGCCGTGTAAAGATGTAAGGAATAAGGTTTTGGGAGAAGAAATGGTGACGTGTATTATGGGAGTGTATTTATTGGAGCTCAGTTATCCTCGTGATCACCTATCGTGCGCGGAAAGAACCAGTTTTTGTACCTATCTGTACGGCAATGTATCTCACTTATTTTATCGCTTCTGTCAAACCTGGAGATTTATTTATGATCTAATGGTTAAGTTTCTATCGTTCTAATCTTCGGTCCCGGGTTCTTTTACGAAAGTTCGATGGAGACCATTGTTTGCCGGACATTCAACATACTTTGCTAGAGTTAAAGAGAGAACTATTATGGTAGAAACGATCACAGGCATAAGATTAAGGAAATAGACAGCAGAACCGATAAATTTACAATGTCATTTTTTCATGAACAGTAAGGGACCATAATAGCTGCGATAGATGAGTTCTATGATACTTTGACCCTAAAGATATAAGGTAGGCCTGGAAATAGTGCTAAAATCTTAACATCATAACAAACAACTCACCCCGCTTGAAACTTCCTGCATGATAGAGCACCTTGTCGCACTATTAATCAATCGAATTAATATTACTAACCATTATTTGTATCTGAAATAGTATACTGCATGGTAGCATGTAAGTCTACGTGGCACTCTCCTAGTTTCTGGTCTATGGTCCTAGTTTCTGGTCTTGCTCGTCTATGTAGCACTCTCCTAGTTTTTAGTGTGACCGCGCATTGCTATCCTGACTGCCTTTTGCCTGCGCTTAGTGGCCAGGATGAATTGCGCGGTTCTGATTTGAATTGGGATGAGTGTCGCATGCATGGTGTGGAATCACCACGAGCCACGCATCCTAGAGGTGGCTTGCACGGTATTACGTAGATGCAGATTGGCAATGACTACGTACCGCGTGAGCCACTACAAAGGTGAGCGGCAGGAAATGTTCTCAAGCCACGTCATATAGTGCTCTTGTGAATGGAAAAGTGTTTCGTGCACGACAATTTTTATGAGCATGATTATATAATAAAATTTTATTCCTGTTCGTGTGTTTTTTCCGAGATTTGATGGCGATCACGAGTTATCCAGGGATTGTTATTGTTATATCCGTTATGTTACTGCAGCATACGAGGAGTTCGAACGTATTTTGACTTAGCTGGACAGTATGTTCCTTCGAATGTAATAAGGATTAGAAAACCAGCCCTGTTTTCTTATTTATTTCATCCCAATCATTGTAGCCATAATTAATGTTGTGATTTCGCAACAAATGCAGAAATGTATTTGGACCTGAAAATAAAGTAGAACCACGTTTAACGGATCCCCGCAAAACGGAAACACGGGTACACCGAAAGTATCATTGGCGAAAGAGAAAGGACGCGCTTCTTAAGGTAGTACTGGTAGTACGAGCGAGATAGTTCCCTAATCATAATAGAGACCATATTCGAACTGTACGTTTTAATCTCACCAGTTGTAGGACATATCAATTAAATATTGCATTAAAAATGGTACAGTAATATAGTTTTAAATGACAGAAATTGTAAGTAATCAAATGAAAATATCTAAATAAGTTTTTAACTTGACTCATTTTTTTGGCACGGTGCGTTTGAAACTCCTTCAAAACGGAAGGTTTATTGTGATCCCGAAGAATTTACTGCGGTGACAATATGATTAATTTTCAACAATAGTTGAGAAAACACACAAACTACACTCTGTTGACTTTTGGACGAGATCTAAGTGTAGATAATGCTTCATTTTTAACACAAGGTCCCTCTAGAGTGCATGCACGTACCATTTCCCATGTAAAAGGACAGTTATTTTCCGGCAAATATCTCGGAAAGTAATGCGATAATGGGTTGAATTTTTGGACTCAATGGAAGGGCGGTATATTTTCTTTAAAATGAGACCAAATTCATTGATTTCTAGGTAAAATGATACTTCGCCCAAACTACCTTAAAAGAAACGAGAGCAAGGCGAGGAGAACGGGAGTCTCGCGACGCTGAGTAACCGGAGGAAGATTGCTCTCAAAGGGAGTGGAGTGATCAGAACACAACGGGGCACTAGTACGACATATACTGGAACGATGTGCGTTGGCGGAATTTTCAGCAGCTAGCCTGTGAGCAGCATTTAGCAGACTCGCAACAGACTCGGAAAAACTGCTCCAGGTCGGTTTGAAGTAAGCTGGGCATAGCATATTATTATGGAGTGTATTATTTGTCTCTCAGAACTTAACATCTCTAGTTCTAACAGAGGCAACAACGTCACCTCTGCTTTCACTCACAAGATCGAACTCCCACCTTCCGTATAATTGGTAGCCTATTTGGTCGACGGTAGGTATGCCTGAGGGTTTTCGTGATACATTAAGGTGGTTCTTAGCCTACCACGCAAATCAAAATAAACTGCACATATAAGAGGCCAAAATGTCAGTCTAATTTATCAATTATAAAAAATGTATTCATTTTCAGTGCGCATTACGGATTTTTAAAAAATATATCGATTTGTTAAGACACGGAAAAATAATACTTCAATTGATTTATGCAGTATAGCCGTATTTTGAACTAGGCTCCGTATTTTTCTGCTTACGCTTAATATTATATTCACTCGTTCAAAATAAATATGCGGTCGATTGCCCAGAAATTGCGAAGTTTTTTTCAAATACATCTTAATAACTTTTTATTTAGTTTTTTAGGGGGAAACTCGAATTTAACACTTCAGCTATAAGAAATTTAGTACTTGTATTTCGTTGTTTGCCATATAACGTAGAGTAAAAACGGTCGATTTACATGAGGAATACCTCGCCAACAATGTGATAAATCGATCCTAAATTCAACTCGGAGATTTCTAACTAGGTAAAAATTTATTTTATCCACAGCTTCATTAATGTATTCAATAACGTTATATGACTAAGAAGCTCATTAAGGCAAACGTGACCAAGGACGGCCCCCACACACCCTCTGGACATCGCCTCCTTTTGTCCACGACTACTCTTCTGCATGCATGATCGCTTATTTCATGGCTAAAGGGCGCCCTACAATGAGAGTAGGAGGTTCTTAAGGAGGATCGTTTCCTGCTCAAACCTCCTTACGCCTAGAAGTGCAAATTTGTCATTAGCAGCGGGGAAATTAACACTTAATGTCATTCACTATACTAACACCTACAAGTCCTGAAACATGCAAATACTATACAGTCAAGAAACCCATTTCAATTTATCGTGGTATTTCAAATTTCGTATTGTTCCTTCTATCCTGGTGGCTGGTGATCCCAATTATCACCATATAGTGTCTCAGAAGAGTCCTGCCACCTATTCCATTTTTCTACTGACTACGTTCAGCCTCGAGTACGTGCGTATCACAGGTATTTGGTTCCATTGACGGAAGTTATTTCATTCAAAGCTGGCTTTAGTCCTATTCTAAGTTAATATTTTTGTTCTTATACCACAATGTTTAGGATCGTATTCATTTAAATAGTTGTATTTATTTTGTTCTGCTTGTGTAATGTATGTTCTTCTAGTTTCCATTGATTGTTTATCAAACAAACTTGAATTCAGGGTAGTAAAATTGTACTCGGAAGTACATAATTTAATCTTTTCCAAAAAAACTTACTCCTGGGGTCAGGGAAAACGAAAAAACTCACTACTCAAAGGGTTAAACGCACGACGCATTGACGTATGTTCTACGGGGGGTAACAAGTGCTCCCAACGAATCGAGTGCCGTCACTATCGCTCTTAGGGGAAAATCGGTTACCTTGGTGATGGCATATTACTCTTCGGTTTCATCCATGACAAGAGAAGTTTAAACACGGTGTTAGATGGCGGACTCATCGTTCAAATCGGTGACAGATTGTCGGCTTCCAGCTTGCCCAGAGTATTTTTCGCGCTGACCACCCGATGGAGGCACACTAGATAGCCTTGTATGCATTCGAAATGTTACTCTTGTAATAATAATGAGTTATGGGTTGGCTGAAAGGATAACAGTGAAGAGCTGAGATAACACTATTTGCGCATCTATCACTTGAACCTAACGCAGGAAAACTTTATATAACACAGTATACAAATTTTTATTTCGTTTACCGGTCAAGGTTTCGATTAATAAAACAATAACTCGATTAATAACCCATCTTGATGACTTCATACTACTATATCTTTGTCGGTAAAAGAATTTTTTAAAACTTATTTTAGATCAAAGTTTCGTTAATTTCACATCAGTAGAGTGCCACAAAGTTACATCTGAAAACATTAATCTCTTCTGCGACGATCCCTTGCCACCTACTGCCACGCACCCTCGAGTCGTGTCGAAGTCAAACATTTCTCATGTCACATTTGACGAAAATACGGAGAAAAAGAAGAATGAACTAGGTTAACGGAAATAACAAAAAAATTATAATAAATGCAACTGTGGATTTTCACCTCAGGCTCTTGATTCTTCAGGGAAAATGATAACACCATTAGCACTAGTGGGTTTGATGTGTGAAGTGTGATATGAAATGAACGGGAGGGGTATATGCCCCGCGTTTTCCCAGTGGATGGTGTCCAAAAATCTCGTAAAACCACTGCACGTCCGCCGAATAAGTAATGAATAGATAAATAAATAAATGAGCGCAAATTATTCTCGGTCTTCAATCCTGGTCGAGTCCTTCATCTCGCCGGAGTTTCGATCATGTTCAAAATTATTTTAGGTTAACTTACGTCACACCAGCGATAAAACTTTTTTTGAGAAACTCCCATATGTCACGAAAATGACAGTGACACCGTGACGTAGTCTAATGGATGCCCATTTAGAAAATGTTTGCTGGCAAAATAAAAATATTGCACAAATATGCAAGGTCGACATTGTATGTGACGTTAATTTCGTAGCGATACGTCTGAGCGATAAAAGTTTTTCAAAGGAGTAACAGAAGCCGCAGTTTACCCTATTTTAATCGCCACAAATTGCATTGCAGGAGAAGCGGAAGAACAGACTTAATAAAACAGCAGAAACTGTCCTCCCTAAGGGAGCCTGCTTCTTCAGATAGTATACCATGTATTTGCTTTTATGGGAAAATATTTGTGCTCTCCTACGGGAAAGGTTTAGTCCCGGCAGTTGCCCTTATGGATAGCGGGAAATCCGGCAAAACCACCCAAGGCCATTAATTTATAAATAAATAATTAAATAACAAAATTTACTGTTTGGAAGAAAGCAAAGAAATTCACTACATACAACAATACGTTAAAAACAAAATACAAATTCAAAAATAAATCTCCGTAAACTTATAATTTAATTGTGTGTCAGTGGTAATCACGGAAATGCACTTATGCCTTTGGAATATTAACGTTTCCACGCCAAACTTGTGACTTATACACCGTTTACGGAGACGTCGGGTGCCCACTGATTGGTCAATTGTCACCCTCCTTCTCAGATGATTTTTACCGCCTTTTTTTAATATCTGCAGACTTCCACGACAGGGCATCAGAGGCCCTGGAAACGATGAGCAAGTCGTGAATCGAGATTTCGACGGTGAAGATAACCCGTAGTGGAGTGACCCGAGACTATATTACTCTCAACTTACGGTATCAAGATTTTATATTGTTATTGTTTATTACTAGCAGAAAGTACCCGTTGAAATTCGACGAGTGTGAAAAACATTGAACTGATTGTATAAGAAAACCACAAAGCCTGAAGAATGCTGTCAGAATGGGTACTTGAGGGATTTCTATCATAGGCCCCTTTTGACTCTGGGCCATTATTATACAGATTTTCTTTCTACGTGCTATCATGGGCCTTGAGGAAATGGTGATATTTAAATGCTAGAGGCATGAATTTCCCTTGAAAATCAAATCTCCGGTTGCCAAGGAAATATGCTATTGTTGATTTCTGAGAACAGTGTGAGATTTTTCTGTTAAAAACATGATTTTCAGACAAATACGAAGCTTAAAAGAAAATTGAATGAAAGAATTAGAAACTTTACTTATTCTGCCATCCGATTTAAAAAATCCCAGCCCTCTATCTTGGGTGAGAGTACTTTTACATAGCAAAAAATGAAACCACTGCACCGAACCCAATGCTTAGCATGGACCACCAGGTGGGGCTTCGGCTACCCTGAGGGCTTTTTAATATAGCCACCGTTACAACCAGATATACGTATATTCTATCTACATGCCAAATTTCAGCTCAATCGGTTCATTTCGGTCCAGTAATTTTGCGTGATGGAGCAACAGACAGACTCCATTACATTTTTATGTATTAGTAAGGATGTGAGTGTGTGTGTTGTTTTGTTTTTTTGTTAGGTTTGGTGGCCTTACGGTGGTTTTACGGGTTTTCCACCGTACTAGGGCGCGAATGCAAAGCCAGCATCTTCCCGTACCAGTGAAAATATCACTATCCAGAGACCTATTAGAACCCTGAAAAAGCGACAGCCTAGATCAGGGTCACCACTCGTTTTTGTCTTATCTTCTATGCATTCGTTAAAGTGTGATAATAAACGTCTTTTTGAACTTTAAACCGGGAGAAAATCAGCCGTAAATAAATAAAGACGACATACACACCCACCACACTGTTCACTTGAGGGGTTGGCCTTGGGCAAAAAAAGTTCCATTCTTGCTGATTGGCCGGTAAATCTGACTCTGATCCAAACTGCCCCATCTTTTCAATACCTCTTTCGCGTCAGTTACCCTCATAACATAGCTTCTAACATGCTGTCCTGTTCTAGATGCCGTTTACATGATGCATGCACCCGCGCGAGTACATGAACGAACACACTCACCATTAAAATTGCACCGGGTAAACACCCGAAATTGCGCAAATTCAAGGCCATAAAATAGCTCATTCTAACTTTGGAGCATTTGTCCAAGCGTCTGTACACCCACGTACTTGCGCAGGTAAATGCATTGTGTAAACACGCCTTGACAATCAGAATATTACTCCTCTAATTGCCCCTTCTCCCTCTTTAACCAATTACTTCATCGGTGTATCCCATTCACGAAAATATTCTAATATCTTCGAATCCATATTGAAAATAAGTCTTGTACTTTTCCACCGTTATGGATTCGAATATAGAATACTTCCACGACATGACGCCTGAAGGTGTAAAGTTTATTTGATATATTATTCGTCAAAATATTCCATTCTCATCAATTTTCTCGACATGGGCAAAGCGAAGAGGCACACTCCTTTCATTCATGCACATTACCGAAAAATACTGAACAACAGTAGATAAAATAGAGACAACAAAAATTGGCGAAACTGAATAAATAAGTGCGATGTTAGTGACCCGCGATACATTATTTGCTCATATAGGCGCACTGAAGCGGGAGTCTCTGCGCCAAAACAGCTGCAACCATCAATTCTCTCGACGGGGCCAAAACAACGACGTACACTCCTTTCATTAATGAACATTAATGAATAAATACCAAAAAATAATAAACAAATAGGATATAGATTTTTTTATTCGGCGAAAATTAAGAAATAAACACGATGTTAGTGACTCGCGATGCATTATTTGCTCATGTAGGCGCCCTGAAGCGGGAGTTTCTCCGCCGAAACAGCTGCAACCAACCATCTATTCCCTCGACAGGGCCAAAACAACGAAGCGCACTCCTTTCATTGATGCATATTACTGAATAAATACTAAAAAACAGTAAACAAATGAAATAAGGGTAGCGAAAATTGGAGAAAATGAATAAATAAACACGATTTTAGCGACTCGCGAGGCATTATTTGCTCAAATAAGCGCTCTGAAGCGGGAGTTTCTCCGCCAAAACAGCTGCCCGCAACCATCACAAGTGCGAAAACAAAGGGGCGTGGCTTTTAGCATCCTTAAACTCCCCTCCCTTCCCGGCCCTTTAACTGCTTACCTTTCGTTCTCCTCCGGGTGACCCTCCAAGGACACAAGTTCACTCCACTATTGCGTAGCCAAGGTGCACTCACGGGCCGATCAAATCCTCCTGTTAGGTCTCTCGTGGACGAGATGAGCGAAGGTTACGTCCGATATTGCGTCAGAGTCTAAGTGGCATCCGTCTTTCCTCCCCGCACACACTCAACATGTATGTATACATGGGCCGCCCGGCTCTTTAAACGCCACCTTCCTTCCTACTGCCAGAAGCGAAGGGTTACGACTGTGGGTCTCCACACGTCCGTGATGCCTTTTCGGCTCACGTTGGTTTTAGAGAGGGAGGGGTACGTGTGTCCTATCAGGAATAGGCGGTGGTAGTAGGGGGAGGTAATCAGGAACAGAGGGGAGGGGTGATGGGATCGCAGAGGACAGGAGAGCGGTGTTTTGAGTACGAGCCCGGCTTACAGGGGGGAAGGATGTTGGGAAAGTTCGACGGAGGTTTTCGCTAGAGCGACAGAACACGCCGGGACTTTAAAAGCGAGCTTTAAAAATCCTTCTCCAGAACCAAACCAGAAGTCTTTTCGCCAATGACAGTCAGCGGAGGACACTTTCGTCAGCTCCTTACCGCGTACCACCATCGACGACCACCCCCGAACTGGCGATATCCGCGGATAAACCGCTGTCAGCGATCTCCTCGGAAAAATATAAAATCAAATATTATTTTTCGATCCGCGACGTTCGATACTTCGATCGGTTCGTTGCTTTCGGTGCACAGCTGTCACTTCTGAGGGCAAACTATGGGCGAGTGAAATAATCCTCGGATACGGCGAGTGTGTACGATAACAAAAACAATAAACAAAAAAACAGTTGAAAGGAGCACGGGTTTGTGTTTAAATAATTATGTATTCAGTTCACGAAATTTAGATTTAAAAAAATTACTCGAAAATAACACGTTTTTTTAAGAGACTCGGCCTTTTTTTTATGGGTATGGGGATTCGTGAGATACGAACGTAAAAAATTGGTTCATTTACATGCGGTTCGACGTGGAGGCTGCGAGCGACACCCGTTTCCTTGGCCGATCCGAGCCAGACTGAATTCGCTCCGGCAGCGGAGTCCGCCCTATATATGCCGTGGTCTAATCACTACATACGAAAGTATCTTTCCGCGCATGTGTCCACCACCGCCCCTCTCCAGTTCCTCCCTTCCCCTCATTTCCCCATCCCCCCAGACCGCCTTCCTTTCTCCCTCAAGCCGCTCGGATTATTACGGTAAAGGACGTCCTACGTCACAGCTGCTGCCGCTGAGTTGAGAGTGAGCGGGTTAGGGACGTTCAGGAGGGGAGGCGGCAGGCTTGCCAACGCCGCGGGGATAATGTCACGAAGTTATTTAACGCTCCGATGATTTGCAAAAACCCCCGGCTTAACGATCGGGAGGAGACGGGGAAACGGAGTGCAGTAGATACGCTTTTAACGGATTTCGCGTTCTCAAATGCTTCCGCGACCGATTGGCGAAAATAAAAATGCAGTGGGGTAAAAATTGCAATGGAAAATATGACTGTGGCGGAGAATTTAAAAAATATAGGACGCCGAAAACAGGCAGTTTAGTGGAAAAAAAACTAATTTTTAAGTTTCCACGACTGATAGGTGAAAATTAAAATACTGTAAAATAAAAATTTCAATTGAAAAGATGACCGTGGTGGAAATTTTTACAAATATAAGACGCCGAAAATAGGCAGTTCAGTGGAAAAAATTAATTTTTAAGAAGAGGTATGAATATGTAGAATGCCTTAACTGAAAAAAAAACTTTTAAAGCAATTACCTTCTAATTTCATTATTTTTTTAAGAAATTATGTGGGGCTGTTTCCACAAAATATCCCTAACATTACAAAAATTAATCTTTTGCAATGTTCAAAGTTTATTTGTCAATGGCTTATTATTCATGGAATTTTGCTCACCGTAATATTCTCTTCCTAACAGGCTTTTGCCCCAGCAAATTTTTGTAGATAGAAAATAAAATTCGAAATTTCAACGTTAAAAAATCAATACAACAAAGGGGGGAGAACATTCAAGGCCTGTGAAATATGGAGCTGCACATGAATGATCGAATGAATTTAAAAACCTAAATGCACTTCACAAAACCCACCATAAAGAGTAGCATATGAGCAAATCACAGATGGCCGTCGTGCATAACTCATGATTTGGCAATGCACCAAGAGGGATGCACTATGTGACGCTATGATGACCTAAGAACCTTAAGGATATGAATTGGGATCATAGAGTGATGGATGAGCCCGGCAATGGGTGAAATGGTACCCGGTCCTTCATGTGATGGAAGACAAGGCATAACTCAATTCAAGTGTCGTAAACTTCCTCACAACCCGCTAGGGAGAAATGAGTGTAAAGAGGGATAGGGATATTTTTTGTGTATTCATGTTAGTGCTTGTACCCCAGTAGCAGAGAACATTGTCACAACGTTGTAGCAACGTTGCAGTGGTAAAACCAAAATGTTGTCACAATGTTTCACAATATTGTCACAACATTACGTAACATTGCATGCATGTTGTCACAATGTTGAAGTTCCCACCTGACAATGTTGTAACAATGTTGTCACAATGTTGCCTTAACGTTGCCACAATGTTACAGTAACATTGCATGCACGTTGTCACAACATTGCATAATAACGTTTGAAAAAAAACTATAGTTTGAGACAAGCATTCATTTGAAAATAGTGCAACATTTGGGTCAGCTGCATAAAGGGTGATAAGTCAAAAATGGACAAAAATGAGTTATTTTCGGCAGGTTAGAAAAATGGAGTTTCTTGATGGTGCAAAGAACTCTGAACGATCCAGAATCTCTCCATTTTTCCAACATGTCTCAGATGATAACTCTGTACCATCCAGTAGCTCTTCAATTTTCTAACCTACCAAAGATGAAAACACATTTTGGATTTAACACCCTTTACACAGCTGACACAAATATGTCAAATGACTCTAATTTATATTGACATGAAAATAAAGCATATAAAATGGAAAACGCACAAAAAACAACAAAAATTGAGAAACATAATATTTCCAATATGGATACATCTACATACAACCCTTCAAGCTGCTGCATGAGCATGTGGCAGGGGGTGGTAGGACACCAGCCATATCCTAACACCATCATGATAATATTCTCTGCATTTCTCTCAAAAACACCAGTTCTGAATTTCTAAAGCAAGCTAAGCCTAGCGTGCTACCTCCGAGTCTGTAGGGGCTCCCACCATAATCCCTCTAGAAGCTGTGAAACACTCTACCTTCACTCTTAGCAGTTTTTAATGAAGCACACTGCTTTTCTTTGTATTCTATTCATTTTTTGTTAAATCTTCATTTTCAGGGTCCCAAATGCTCGCAGTGCATTCAAGGTGTGGCCTAACCAGAGCAAGGTAGCATCTATTTTGGACTTTGAAAGTAGTGAGGGCTAGGAATATTTTTCACGTGTATACATGTTAATACTCGTAGTTTGAGATTTGTATTCATTTGAAAATAGAGAATATATCTGGGTCAGCTATGTAAAGGGTGTTAAGTCCAATGCGAGCTAAAGTGAATTATCATCTTTGGCAGGGTAGAAAAATGACAAGTTACTCGATGGTACAACGTACTCCATACCATCCAGTATTTCTTCATTTTTCTAATATATTTCAGATGATAACTCTGTACCATCCAGGAGCTCTTCATTTTTCTAGCCTACCAAAGATGATAATACATTTTGGCCCATTTTTGATTTAAGGTAGTTTGAGCGTAACATCATTTCACCTATAAATCAATTAATTCAGGCTCATTTTCATGTAAAACATTTCACCCATTCCAAAGATACAAAATATCAACCCCTTACCACACTACTTTCTGAGATATGTATTTGCCATAAAATATCAGCTTTTTTACATGAGAAATGGTACAGGTATATACTACCGAGAGACATTATTTAAAAAAATAAGGAATTTCTAACACCAAGACTTTGCCTAAAAACAGTGTAGTTTGTATGTTTTCTCAACCGTTTTTGAAAATAAATCATTCTGTCACCACAGTATTTTTTCAGAATCACAAAAAACCTTCTGTTATGAAGGACTTTTATATGTACCACCCAAAAAAATGAGTCAAGTTAAAGACTTTTGTAGATATTTTTATTTGACTTGTTAGAACTTCAGTCAAGTAAAAGTATGATATTGCACCATAAATAATGTAATATTTAGTGCATGCTTCCTATAGCTGCTGAAATAAAAATGTATAATTCAAATACGGCTCCATTATGACTAGGGAACTATCTCGCTCAAACTATCTCAACAAAACTTACACAGATATGCAAAATGATACCAATTTAAATAGTTACGTATATTAAGTAAATAATATGGAAAACACACAAAAAACAGCAAAAATTGAGAAACATAATATTGCCCAGAGTGGAGAGAGGGATTAGAGTTCAAAATAATTCTTATTAGTGTAGGATAATGCTTTGCCAGTGAAGACGTTGAATGATAGAGAGAACTGATCAATACAGTTGGGTAGGGAATTAAGTAGAGAGAATACGTGGAATATCAGAGTGTACTTGTTGAATGATAGTCTAGGAATAGGAAAATGAAACAATGGGTGTATATGGGGAGGTTGAGTATTTATTCTGAAATGGACGTGGGAAAGCAGTTTAGGACTACCAATGATCGAGTTATAAATATTATGAATTTTGTGTTAAATCCATTTTAAGCTTGTGACTATGAAGATTTAAATGGAAAACGAATACATACATCATTAACATGACAACAGGAGACTACATTTAACTATTTTAGCACGGAAATGAATGAGGATGTCAAGAGATTTAAGATTAAGTTGGAGGAAACATAAAATCTTCAGATACAGTAAAATATCTTGCAATTACCTTAACTTCTGATATATCATGGGGAACACAAATACAAAGCATATGCGGCACAGCATTAAAGACACTAGGTTTTGTTAAGCGTTTAATAGGAAGGTACTCCGATGAAAAAGTGAAAGAGAGATGCTACTTCACTCTGGTTAGGCCACATCTCGAATGTGCTGAGAGCATTTGGGACACTGGTCATAAAGATTTAACCAAAAAAATTAATAAAATACACAGGAAAGTTGCATGTTTTGTTAAAAACTGCTATGAATGAACATATCGTGTTTCACAGCTTTTACAGGGATTAAGGTGAGCATCCCTAGAGACTCGGAAGCAACACGCTAGGCTTAGGTTGCTTGAGAAATTCAGAACAGATATTTTTCAGAGCAACACAGAGAATATAATCATGACTCCTCACTACATCTCTAGGTCTGACAGAAGCAGTAAATATGAGAGATACATTGCTGAACAGATAGGTACAAATACGTGTTCTTACCATGCATAATAAACGATCACAATTAAAACTAAGCTCCACTAAATACACTCCTGTAATACATGTCACCATTTCACCTCCCAAAACTAACATCTTTATATGGCTGGTGACCTAACACCCCCTGCCACATGCCCATGCAGCAGCTTGCAGGGTATTATGTAGATGTAGATGAAGAGAAGTTGGGGCACACATCGGTGCATAGTGCAGGAGGGAGTCTTCAAATATTTTAGAAACTTGTTCAGGGTAGAGTTACAGGTTATTGTGTGTTGCATTCACTACACAAACATCCATCTTCCACAGTAAATTCATTTTATAAATGAGTATGCATATTTGTTACATGGGTATCCTATGTGTTTCATCGGGACCCGGACTTAACCTGAATCCATATACATATATGTAACCTGAATCATACACATAATATGTAGTTTGCAAGCAATGTGCCCATGAGTTTGCGATAGTTTTTTCTGCGCCACTTGTTATTAATAGCTCACAAATATACTAATTTTTGTACATTTAATATTTTTACAAAGATTTCACAATTTTATCATTTGAAAAAGGTGAAAATTACAAACTACAGGGTGTTTGGAAAGACTTATTCCAATATCTAAGTGTTGTTGCCAATGGCATAGCCTGGTCCCAACCAGAAACAACACGCTCCAACTACCTTACTCGCTTCTAGTCACAATAGCAAACAGTCAGGCAATGATAAACAAAGATACGAGTTCTCACAGCCAACTGCACTAACTTAAGGAAATAACTAGGCTATTGGAGCTATTACCTTTAGTTGATCAGGAATGGGTTAGCCAGTCAGCCTAGGGACTTAGCAAGGGAGTTGACAATGAGCAAGTTAGAGAGACATATACAATTCGGTGTGAAGAATAATCATTAAAATAGCAAGATGAAGAGATTCTTCTTAAGAAGGAAGGCTAGCATAAATGAAAAGATTGGAGAGAAAAAATAGGCAGCTGGAATAGTTCGCACTCCTGGGGAGTATTCTGGATAATAATGTGTTTAGTGAGAAGGATATGAGGTAAATAATTGCACCAGTTCAGTAAGCAATAAATAAACGAATGGAACTGATGAGGAGAAATGTGGGCCAAAACATACATAAATGCTATCCATATCTTCTTTCGGGATTTGGCCACATCGTTGTTTTTCCAACAATGTTTCTCATCCTCACCTGGAGGAGTCTTCAGGTCGAAGATCTGTCTTTGACCTGAAGATGCCTCCAGGAGATGAGGAGAAACTTTGTTGAAAAACAACAATGTGGACGAATCCTGTAAGAAGAAATATAAAGAATACCTGCTCGCTGTGTAAACCTTAAACAGAACATGTGAAGAAGTACAAATGATCATTAAAAGCCTAATATGAAGTGTAGAGTTGTATGAATCAAAAACTAGTAAAAAGTTACCTTTCCATTATGAAGAAAATCACACATGCACTTTTTATCTAAAATTTCATCCCCAAAAATTTTAAATGCATTCAAATTTGACAAACAAAAATATTTTTTGAGCATTTGCAGAGGTCAATCCATTCAAATTAATTATTAATGTTTATTCCTTGCATTCATGACATATATCCTCGGCATTGCATGGTATGGATTTTCCCGTCAACATACATCTGCCAGCAGCAGTATCCAAGCACCCACTCTTGGTCAATATGTATCTATGAGCTCCTAAATGCATCGCATCACTATCCTCTCTCAGCAGAAGTAAATCTCCCATTGTGCCTCACTCACCCTTTCCCAATATCATTTCCTGTCTGCCCATCAGCATTCCTAACTTTACTCTTTCGCAGCACACCTCTACTTGCTCCATTTCTCAGTCTTCACCACTTGAAATTCCAAAAGCTATCTATTTCTGTGATTTCCCAATGCCAACACACTTCGCTTACTTACCTCTGCATGATTCCTACTCCATTTTGTCTTTTTATCATTAACTTAGCCATTTCATTTATTTATATAGCATTTGAATGAATGAAAAGGGTGGATCTCTACGGCCTTAGAATCACAAAAGGTAAAAATTACACCTAATGGCCATAATACCATATCTCAAAAAATGAAATACATTTATAATCACCGGATAAGAACAATAGAATGGCATACAAACAAACTGTCACAAGTAATACAATATAGGTAAATATAATTGGCTATAGCACTTGCCATACCAAAATAAATTATCTACATTTGCACTTTAAAAAAAATATAATATAAAACCTTACATGCTATGTACTTCAAGTCAGTATGTAGGGGAATTACAATAATCACACAATTTACAATATAAAATAAAATACAATATTTACTCATGCTGCTTAAACTCTTGAAAACAAGGGGGTGAGCAAAGCCCAGGCTCACCCTCACAGTCAGGACAAATATATGTAACCAACTTCCTTACACCCTTTGCAAGGCAAACCAGACGTCTTTTATTGAACTTCTTTCTCTCACTTGTGATCTCTGTGGGGGCCAGAAAATGGGAGAGAATGATTGTTGTTGGACAAGTGCTCACTGATTTATCAGAGTTACTTGACAGAAAAGACTTTCAGCTCCATTCAGAAATCAGAGACTTTTTTTTCACAGCTACTTTAGTTGAAAAGAACTGTTGACCAGCATAATTTTGAATAGGTGGAGAGCAGCTTTTTGATACCATTAGCATTTTATGCTTGCATATATAATAAGAGAGAAGCTTGTCACAATGATCCACTACACTCATAAACTTATTGTGTGCGACCATTGCCTCTGGTTTTTCCCTTCCTGGTCTGGTAGTTGCAAAAAAGTTACTTCCAATATTGGAAGAGATAATGGCCACATCTTGTCTTTCCAATGGAAGACATATTCCCTCTTCACTCATTGGGAAGAAACTTCATGTTTTGTTTGTTTTTTTTGTTCATTGTTGTTGCCATTAACCTCTTTGGCATGGTCCTTTCTATTTTGTCTCAATGTACCGATGCAACACTATTATCTCTGAAAGAAGGTCCTTTGCCAAAGCTACATTGTTACAATAACTGTCCAGAAAAACACAGTGATCATGATTTTCAAAATGTTTTGATAGCTTCTACGCCACTTAGTCTTCCATGTGTCTGTCCACCTAACTTCTCGTTCCCTGAGTCTGTATCAATCAAAAGTCGGTGGACTTAGCCAGTTGGCTCCCAAAGCACTTATATACATTGTGCTTATGTTTTTTGCCCTGCAGATATTCCCAAAAATCAGTCGACCTCCAACAATATCATTGATTCACTGAAGCAGAGTTCCCGACCTGGGGAGACAGCAGTCTCTATCACCTCCCTGAAGCCATCTACAAGGTTAAAATACTTTGATGTCTTCCAGTGGTCTGACATTGTTAATTTTAAATGTCCCCATTTGAATAAGCAATTCAAGCCAAACATTAAACTCGTCCTTACTAAGCAGCTTCCAATTCGTATCCTTCCTCTTGGCGGAGGATTCCTGAGAAACAAGTCCTCTGAATTTTTCTCAATTTCCTCCACAATTAAGTTGTAAATACTTTCAGAAAAAACCATGGAGAATAGTCCCTAACAGTCACAGCAGGCCTTCAATTGAGCCCAGAGTATCCTTAGAAAGGACTGCTTGCCTAGTTTTGTGGGGGCTCAGCAGTCCAGACAACAAACAAATACCCAGTTCCTGCCAAACCATCAGGTGTCGGAGGCAGTGTCACTGCAGTGAATGTGACAGGCTCTCCATCATTGTCTGTTTGAATCTCCAAATCACTTTCTTCACCATGGGAAGAGTCATCACAGGACATTCCATCTTCCAAAGAATCCATTAATTCGATTGAAGATGTTTCTTCCTCTTTTTGGCTTGTGCGAATTAAGTTTAGCATATCATGCGATATTGTGTGGAAATGAAGTACAGATGCCATTATCTCACAATAAAAGATGTTGTTCACATTCCATGGAGTTACATTCACACCAGGTGTGAATAAAAAACTGTGGAAACTTTTATCATGAGATCATGGCATCGCTTCTGCAAAGTAGGTCTTCAGCTGCCGGCCTGAAAGAAAGAAAATACTATCATAAATTGCTTTAATTTATCAGTGGAGGATTTGAGATAGTAGAAATAAAAATAAAGACAGATACTTAAAAGTGCAGAAGGGCTGGTGGCATCCTCACCACACAAGCTTGCAAGTGACATACCATTCACCCCTGAAAATAGCATCTCCATGTATTAAAAAGGTCTCAAAACTAACACCACCATTGACAAATATATTTTAAACATTTCATTGGAACTTAAAAAGTGTTTTGACATGTTTATGAATCAAATCTGAATTTCAAGTCATGGAAATACACACCAGCACGTGATGAACTTGATGCACAAGCTCCCGTTGGCAGAGGCCTGAATTGCTCTTCTCTTCATTTCACTTGACAAAAATGAATTTCTGTGTAAGCAACTAAGAAGAAAAGAATAAATCACTTCCAAATGAAAATGTTATATAACCAAACCATTGAAGAAATCACTTAAAAATGCATACATCTGCAGAGAAAGAGTAAAATCGGCAAAGCTACAAACGAAGAGCAGGAATCAACTGAGGAGCAGAGAAGTGGTGGCCCATTGAAGGAGCTGAGCATTGTAGCGTCAAACACTATGAGAATAGACCAAAGGCATGTCATTCACGAATGACATCCTGTGCCAAAATTTCAGCAGAGCCTTCTTCAGACTCTTAGCCTTTGAAGTAACTCATAGTCTTTAACCCTTTCGCGCCTAGTGTCGGGTATAGCCAACGTGACTTTTCTTACACAAACGAACGAATGTCGGCCACGGCCGACAGAGAAAAACCAACACAAAAGACCAAATGCCGGGCATAGCTGATGCAAGGGAAGGGAAGTGACCAATACGGGAGCAATAATCCTAGATATGCAGTAAACCCTTGCGACCCAGCTTAGGGACAGCCCAGACCCTTTCCTCGGCAAGTGAGCTCAACCCTCCACATCATTAATAGCCCTCCTTGCTGCATGAATCCGCAGTTAATTCATTGTATTTGCAATGGTTTTTTGAGGCAATTATTTTTTTCACTCTACAAAATTTTTAACATTACAAAGTGAATTATTTTTTTTTGTTGAGTCTTAGCAAATTTCAAACAAAATTCTAGCGTTGATAGTAACAGAGTTCTTTCTTGTGTTGAATTCTCAATAGTTTGAGCTCTACATAGAACTCTAAATTTGTTAATATTAAAGCTAGAATTTTGTTTAAAATTGTAAAACGCTCAGAATAACATTAGAAATTCATTTAAAGGTATAAGTTTTTGAAGTACACAGCAAAGAATTATTTTAAAAATACAACGTCATTGCAGCAAGCTTACAGTGGCCTCCTGCTGAGAGAAGGGCTGCTAAGGGTTGGGGGGTCGAGCCGAGTGCCTGGGGAAAGGACACGGTGTCCTGCTGAGTGGGGTTCCATAACAGGCAAAAGGCATACCTGAGCAATTCATCGCATGAGAGAGCTCCGTAGAGAGGAGTACAGAAAATTCTCATGCTACTCATAGCAGGGAAAGCATTTCCCTTCAAGAGACTTCGGCACAAAAGGGTTAAGTCACAAACTGCCATGATCTGACTCCCTCATTGCTTGGCTCACGAATCACTTGGCCGTGGTTGTTCCAGTGAATTATTTTTAATCCCTGAATGATAGTAAGGTCCCCTATAACTTCGGTGTGAATTGTATACTAGCAATACTGGGATATCTTAGCCAATCATCACAGGCAATAGTACTTCCCCTCCCTTCCCTATCCTCAACACTCCATGACTTCCCCTGCTTTTCGTGTTCAGAACTGCATGGCAAGGAAGGGGCCTCTTGCTTGGTAACCAGTGTCGACTTCACTACAAGGCTCCCTGCATTTCCCTGGCCACCAAACGGGACCTCACTACGCCCTCATCAAATGGACTTTGTTCAAGAATAATATCACACTTGTATCATGGTATTTCACCTCAGGGCATGTCGTAATTTCTCATTTAATACAATATATACCCCATTGTGGGAGAAGTTATCTATTTCAAAGGCTGTGTAAGTCTTTATTTAATTTTTGTCAACCCTGTTCCATCTCAGTCTAGTCAGGTCAAATAAGTGACTACGAATTAAGTTTTGTGCGTCGCAACCTGTGTGAGGCATTGGATCCAGATGTCATTAATGAATGACATATGCATTGAATCAATTAAGGGGGTGCCACCCCCAGACCTCCCACTTCGCAATTCCTTGTAAGGAAATATACATGAAATGGAAAGATAATTACATTGGAAAAATGGTGGTATGTAATAAGGTAGGTACTCCATACTCCCTATACTACTGGAAAGTAAAACTTCACCTCCCTCTACTCCCTATACTACTGGAAAGTAAAACTTCACCTCCCTCCTCAAAAAAAGACCATAATTCACTATTGGTATGGTATATAATGGTATGGTATATAATTGCAATTATGGTATATAATTGCAATAGATTGTCAACAGTCAAAAATATTACCACTAGATAGTGAAATACAGCTTTGAGACAAAATGGGATTGAGCTACAGCTCAAGAATGAATTTATTGTTGACTATATTAGGGGAAAAATTTGTTATATTTAGCCCCAAAATAAGTTAAAAGTTACTAAGATTCCAATACATAAGCCCTCTCCACACTTTCCTACAAATACAAGATTTTAGTCCATAGTATAAGTTCAAGAGCAAGTTAAGATATTTTCTCATGAAGGTAACTAGGGCTGTGAGAGTCAAGAATTTTTATTGCAAATCGAATCACACAGATTTTCTCAGAAACATTTTCAAACTGAATGGAAACGAGTCGAGTAAAATTTGTGAAGTGAATATAATCAAACTAACCTAATTCATTTACAAATTGAATTTGAATCCAAACAACACAAAAGCTTAAGCAGAGTCAATGTAACAAACATTTTTGAATGACGCCTTGCTTCAACGCCTGATGTAGCAATTCAGAGATGAATTATGGAGATTCAAATATTTCAAATCTTTCTGAATCAAAGCAGCAAGTTTGCAGGTGAATCAAATAAAGTCTTTAGGAAAAATTTTCAGGCTTCACTTGGTGTAACAGCATAATGATAAAAAATAATTTCACTTCATAAAATTCCATTTTAACTTTATAATTAAATAAAATAACATTGAATGTAGTGCTAAGGCTAATGATCATAATAAAATCATTGTTGAAAAAATTTTACATTATCAACAATTAAAAATAGCTCTAATTGCCAGTTCAACCAATTCCCAACAAGACATGGTAAAAAAGATTTTCAAAATTTGCACTAGTTCGAAATTACATTCATTGGCAACTTGAATGGAGCTTATACCTAGTAGCTAATTACATTCAATGAGAAAAATTTAAGAGTTCATTCTATAATCCAAAGAGCTCAAGTAATTTACTGTCAAAGGATAAATTAGATATTTAAGATTAAAGGGGTGTACATGTATTTGCAAAGGTATCAACATCTCAATTGGTCAAACTGGAAGTTCTGTCTATATCTTGGTAAAAGAACACCAGAAATGCCTCATTAAAGGTGATTAAAACCCAAAAGTGTGTAACACATCTGATGTAAACACTACAGAAATGATTTTATGCCAAAAGTACTCCATACTATATTCAATGGGACTATCAGGAGTAGCTAGAGATAAATTTGTCATCTATAATGGATTATGTTTATGTCTTGAATGGAATGATTCTTTCCTACCCTCCTTTCCTGACCCTACTCATCCTTCTTCCCTCTCCATTATACAATACCCCAAAACAACAATCAACCCTCCCCAAATTCTCCACCAACAATGCATTATCCTCCCCTCTACCTTCTCAACTATGTATGTAAGGGTATTGCAGTGAGTTTTTCTCACCTTAAAAATAACTTAATTAAATTGAAACCTAGGACAGTTTTAAATCTGTGTAAACCTCTGGTAGAATAATAAAACATTTGCATAGAGTCATTAAAAGGAGAAACAAAGATGAACATTACATAAAAATAGAACATATAGAGTTCATTTATACTGTCTACAAAATGAATTAAATGCAATACACTGATGCTGAAGACAAAGACAAAATTATTGTGAGTTATATTCATTGATATGACAGAATAAGTAACTTAAAAAATATCTTTCACTCAAGATTTGATTTTCCTATTTCCTAGGCAATTGATTGTAGGCAATTGTTGCGAATAGGGAGGAGGGAGAGAGATGACTGAACAGAAAATGATGACAGAAAATGGCTGAACCAATAAGTATACGTTTTCAAGTAATTTTATGCATACAGCATCACATTTACCTGAAAAAGTCCCTGAATTATCATTTTTGAGCCAATTGTGGAATGTAACAAAATAAAATTATTTTCATATAAAATTAAGCCTGATTCATTGCAATTTAATTCCAAAGCATTTGCACTGCTCAAGTTGTAACACAGTTGTATTGGAATAAAATAAAAAATTCTAGAGGTTCATACCATAATATAAGCAGTTTAGAGGATTCCCAAGACTGCAATTTATCACCTCCTGAGAACTGAGACATCTTTGATGGCTGTTCCAAGGTTGATTCCACACTTCAAGAAATTCTAGAAAATTAAGGAAATTAAAAAATAATTCCAAGTATACAGACTCCCAAGCCAAAATTTTATCAATCATCAAGGGGTTTCTTTATTTGGTGCAAGTAATGCTATGGTTTTAATGATAAGGATAACTCAGCCTCAATTTGACACTCATTGCAGATAATGAAGAACTGAGTAAGTTTTTAAAGGTAAGGCTAAACCAATGATACTTTTATAAAAGAAATTATATACAAAGTAGTAAGATTAAAGAGTCTAGAAATCAACGAAAAATTTAGACTTTTCCAAATTTTTCCAGAAAGGATGGAGTAGAACCCGATGGCAAAAATACTAGAGTGAGTAATTACTATTTATAGGTAAAAAATCCCTACCCAAAATCAGAAAATATTTTCCTCTTTAGTCCCACATCTCACTTTTTTAAAAACACAAAAATGTTGAATCCTTTTCCTCCCCCCTCATCCAAAGGTCTTCTAAGGTCACTGGCCTACTGCAAACATGCAGATTTACCTTTCACCCCAGCAGCAAGGCCACCAACTTACTTTGCTAATCTGCATCAAGTTTACTTTTGCCATCTACAATATGGTCATTGTTTTTGAGCATATATTTGTGAGTTGCATTTAGAATTTGATGCATTCCCGATGAATTCTAGGAAGTGAATTTTTCTAGGGCTTCCAACTGGATAAGGTACTCCAATTTTGCCAGCATTTTGATGGGAGAATTTTCGATTGTCTTCAGGGCCCTTGATACACGGTTTAAAAGTAAAAGGTTAAAATACTCAGAATTATTCAGAACTCGTTCAGAAATATGCCTCCATCGTACACAATTGACCTAACATGAAGGACAGAGTATTTAAACCCACACACAGTATCAATAGCCCAGAAGATGATGGAAAAGTCTTCCATTGAAATATTGGTGAAGATGAAGAGCCTAACTCTGTTGGAAGGCCATGGAAAATTCACTTCATGTACCTTTCCTTAGGATTACTATTCTCTGTTAGCAAGGGCTGAGTAAATCATTGTAGACTGGGCAAATTAAAAAACCCTAATCAGCACCCAGTTGAGAAGCCTGATCAACAAACCATTAAAAACAACCACATAGTAAATGTACAACCCAATAAGAGTATAAGTCATAGATGTTTTTGAAAGTTCTCAATTGCAGACCCTATAGCCCTCACTTGAAGTGGAAGAGAGTAGGCACCCATAAATAACATATATTTCGGCATGTTGGATCACATCATTAAAATCTAACTCTAAATGGAAAAAAACCTCCTCTGGTACAATAATAAAACATTTGCATAGTCATTAAAAGGAGAAACAAAGATGAACATTACATAAAAATAGAACATATAAAGTTCATTTTTACACTGTCTACAAAATGAATTAAATGCAATACACTGATGCTGAAGACAAAGACAACATTATTGTGTTATATTCATTGATATGACAGAATAAGTAACTAAAAAATATCTTTCACTCAAGATTTGATTTTCCTATTTCCTAGGCAATTGATTGTAGGTGGCAGTTTGCTCTTTGTAGTTCATGATGCTGTCAAGGCATTTTGAAGTCCTGTGACTGAATGAATTCATTTGATTTTAGGTCATGGTCAGTGTAGTCTGAATATTTTCTGAGGGGGCTATGGTTTTTGTGTATAAAATTCAATTTTCCACATGGCACTTAAATAGTACTTACATGTTTATTCTGCGTAGGTTTATGATTTAGTGAGTGCTGTGAATAGAGTCCATTACATCATTTAAAAAAATAATTTTCTTCATGTGAAATATTTTCTTTCATGTCATGAGAGGATCCCTAAAAGGTAATTCTTCAGGTTATCCTTGAATGGATACACACATCAAAGCCTGAAGAACATCAATGGTTTTTGATTTAGCCAAAACATACTTCTCACAATGAAGTGAGCAAGACATTTGTCTTTATTTTTTAAATATTTCCTCTTAGTTATGTCCTTCATAATCATGCCTGAATCAGACTACATATTTGGTTTCCATTCCAAGCCCGACTCCAATTTTCAAAAGGAGCTGAATACAATAAACAGAATAGCCATTACTAATGGCTACTCAGAAAATCTTATTAGTAAACTATACCAGAACAAGCCATTTCAAAGGCATAGAAATCTGGCTAAACCATGCTTAGTGAAGAGCAGAAACTGTTACTTTTGAAAATAATAATGAAAAAGAGGATCAAAAATGGCCATTCACAGCCAACTTGACCTGTGATCATGACTGGAGGATATGTCCCGAAATACGGGTATATAAGTGAGGACAGATGGGATCCTGGCATCAATGCCCTGATGTTGATGAAAGTGTTATTCATCAAAATGTTGGTAGACGCCAATATTATCCACTTAATATCCTAGATTACCTTGATCCAAAAGTTGGTTGCCACCAATAAAAGCTGCATGTACCACTTGAGTCAAGCAAAAGCAGGCTCGGAATTTTAGTGACCATACCTGAATGTAGGCAACCACCAATGCACTTCTGCACAAAGCCCTGATATTTTGCATTTGCCCCTGAATTTCAGTTAACCGGTAAGATTTTTTTATTAACAGAAAAAAACCGTGGCAACAAACTACTATTAATCGTTAATTGTTCAATCATAAGATTGGTTTCCTGCAGCCCTCTACCCTTCCCTATCTAATGCTAATTCCTTTACCTCGTGGTATCTCTTCCTATATATTCTCCTCTTTAATTTGTCCATGAACTTATTCCTGGGTCTTCCTATGGGTACATTTCCCTCTATTTTACCAGTACTTCACAAATCCATTGTCTCTCAGGGTGTGTCCAATCCATCTGGTTCTTCTTTTCTGTATGGTGTTCCATATGATCCTTTCCTATTCTACTCTTCTCTATACTTCATTTCCTATTTTGTCTGTCCATTTTACCTTCAGCATCCTCCTCCAGCACCAGGTTTCAAAGGGTGTTAGTATTTTCTGGTCAGCTTTTCGAATGATGCATGATTCTGCTCTATAGAGCCCCCCTCCTCGTAAATGTTTTCACATACTATTTCCTGGTTTGTAGACTTATCTTCTTTGAGCACAGCAGTTGTTTTTTTCCCATGAACAACTTCTTCGCTCGGGCCATTTTGGTTAAACTACAACTATGACAACATAATTTGATCGACAAGAACCAAACATTTATACCAATGAAAGCCAATATCTTGGGGAGGAGGGGGAGAGATGACTGAACAGAAAATGATGACAGAAAATGGCTGAAATATACACACCTTAACTCAACCCCACACCAACCATTGCTGACAATAGAAATCACATAGCTACCATCACAAGGGTTATAATAATTTATTTGCCCAAAAAGACCATGTTACATTTGTCCCAAGATGTAAGGCATAGTAGATAAACATAGATACACAATTCAATGAATAAATGTTAAATAATGCATTCAAATCAATTATATAACACAGTTCATTTCATTTTTGGCACAGAGGTTAAATTCAAGCGCAAGATGGACACCACTCATTATACAAATACATTATGATTTTTAAAAATTATTTAGAGGTTGCACATTAGAACAGGTGATAATTTGGCAAACATTAGTAATGAGCGCCAGATATTACACAGTTTACAGAGAAATAACCTACACAACACTAATATAAATAATATTATACAAATAACATTTGCATGGCAGAATGTTTTTCCTGTCATTTTCGATGTGTCATCAGCTAGCATTACCATAAAAGATAATCCAGCAATATTCATTGGTTATTTGAATCCATATTGAAAACAATCCTTATACTTTCCACCGTTATTAAATACTTCCATGAAGTGATGCCTGAAGGTGTAAAGAATATTCATCGGTTGCTCAATCCTAAGATTGGTTGACTGCAGCCTTCCACCCATTCCTATCTAATGCTAAGTCCCTTACCTCCTCGTATCTCTTCCTATGTACTTTCCTATTTATTTGGTCATGAACTTATTACTTGGTCTTCCCCTGGGGGCTTTTCCCTATATTCTACATTCAATTATATTCTTCACAAACCCAATGTGTCTCAGAGTGTGTCCAATCCATCTTGTTCTTCTATTCTCCATGGTTTGCCATAGGGTCCTTTCCTCATCCACTCTTCTGTACATTACATCATTTCTTATTTTGTCCGTCCATTTTATCTTCAGCATCCTCATCCAGCACCAGGGGTCGAAGGCTTCTAGTCTTTTCTGATTAGCTTTTCCAATTCTCCATGCTTCTGATCCATTGAGTACTATGCTCCACAAAAATATTTTCACATGATGTTTCCTGGTTAGTAGCCCCATCTTCTTTGAGCACAGCAGATGTCTTTTTCCCATGAATGCCTTCTTAGCTTGAGATATTCTCCACTTGGTGTCTGTTGCACTTCTTCCGTCCCACCGGTAATTCCAAGATAGGTGAAGGAATCCACTTGCTCTAATTTCTCTCCTCTCAGGCTCACTTCTACATTTTTCTACAACATCATAGGATGTGGAGGGTGTGCAGGCTTTTGTCGTACTGAGATGCACCCGGCTGGGCAGGGGGCTCACTTGACTAAAAATCCAAATACGTAGACAGAATATCCGTCAAGTCGACAGAAGATTTAATTAAATAAACATTAGAAATACAACCATAGGCGTGGTGGTGGTGCGTGACTGGTAGGTCGGTAGGTGGGAGGGGAGAAAAGGGGGATAAATCACAGTGCGAGGACGACGGGCTGGACACCAGGAAGACGGCGGCAGCAGCTGGACAGCACTACGCTCGAAGCAAAAGATGGAAGCCGTGCCGCATAGAAGTGCGCGGGCTTTATATACCACGTACCCCGGTCTGGTTCCAGGGAGTGGGGGGGTGGGGGTTAGTCTGAAGTCGGGTCTAATGCCGGGCCGGTGCACTTTAGACCTCCAGCCCCGGCTACCCAACGCATGCCCTCAAGTACGAGGAAGCAGCTGCTGACAAGCTGGGTCCCCTTTTGATGAGGCTGCCACGGCTCAGTACGCACACAGACACTTAGTAATCTACTCTCTTGGTCAATCTAGTCACACCTCTCGGGGGCCATTTAAGTGTTATGTAAGACGTTTCTGGGGGAGAGGGGTTGGGATCATCTTACATTCTCTTCTTTACATAACATATAGAAGAAAGATGTCACCAGAGGCTGATTGTCTCTAATTTTAAAATTTCTGGCTGAGAAGTGAGTTTTTGTTAGCCAAAGTTCAGGCAAGTTTCCTCACTAACCCAGAGGGATAAAAATGCTTCTTTCAGATCATCTTTTGGAATGATATCTCCCAAACCAAATAAAGAAAATCCGAAGTCGCTATCTTTCATAGTTAACCCATAGTTGAGTGATACGTAATTAAGGGTAGAGTGAGAAGGAGGCCTGAAACAGTCGGCCAGCACTCCCCTCAGCCGTCACAGCCATAGCTGCTTAATTCCCGCTAAGTATCTATCATAAGTACTCCAAGTCATGTAAATCAATAGTACAAACATAGGGCAGCAGGGATGCTCATCGGCCTCAAAAGCTACAGTGCAAAACCCCCCTCCAAATTCCTATTTCCCCCATAAAATTTATTTATTCATTCCAGTTGATGCTCATTAAATATGAATTATAAATACATTTAAATAATAGCATCATTAGAAGGAAATATTAAAAAAGAGAAAAATATTTTAAGTTAGTACAAAATATTTAGTTTTATCCTATATCTTTTTATGTATGATATATCATTTACTCCCTTCTTTCATAAAAAATTTCTTTCAAATCTAACCCCCGATGCCTCAAAAATAATATTTATAAAACCTCTGATTATGTTTGTCACTCTCTTCATCCAGGTTTTGAATTTTTTTTTATTTTTCCACCTTTGTTGTGCAATAATTTTTCAGAATCCCCCCCGCCATCCCCCAAAATTTCAATGTCACAACTTGCCCAATTCCACCTCCCCATGGGCACCCCTGTAGGTCAGTACCCCGCTTCAGGGACCCACAACCTAATACATAAGTGTGCCTCAAATTGAAGAGGTGGGAAATTGTGGCAACGAATACATTTGACAGCAAGAATTTCAGTCAACATGAGATGTTTGAATCAGCCCCATAATGCACAGACAATTAGTTAAAAATTAGTTCCATTTCAAGAACAATTTGCCCCAAGCCACCACAACAATTTTGGTCAGGGGAGGTCATGACACCAGCCATTTTTTTCCTGTGTAAAGGAAGTGTTTCATGACCATACTACAGTGAAACCCCTCTTAACGTCCACTCCTATCAAGTGACCACCTCTCTCAACGACCATTTTTCAGAGGATTTTTCAGCGGTCACTCAATTCAGGTTTCGCTGCAGGTGTACAGCAAATTAATATGGATTGAAAAACCTAGAAGCATCTAAATTATGAGGAAATAAACACCATCTGAATAGGTTTTAACAAAACTTGCATGAAGAGTTTTTCCGTTTTATTCAAATCAGCCGCCTGTTCATTTGTATATTACTCCTAGAAACTGAACCCCAGTCGAATGACCACCCCTCTTAATGACCATTTTTCAGCTGAACCATCAGTGGTCACTTAGTACAGGTTTCACTGTATTAAGCTTTTCACATTAAGGCAAGTATAACCAAGCTTCTGCTGCAGATACAAATTGTGCATGGAATCCGGAGTCAGTTTGAAATCAATCCTAAAATCTCCTTCCCACAAGGAGGTTGAATCTGTCAAGGTATTAATCTTCACAGAAGTCAGAATGAAACAGGTTCAGTGCCTTTCCTAGTCAAGTGTCAATCTTCCTTGGTATACATATTAATGTCTGAAGACTCTAATTTTGCTTCATTCACTGATCACATAAACCAAAATTTCTGACAAAACAGCTACACATTTTAAAATTTGGCAGGCCTTCTTCAAACTTCTGATTCTATGTCTCATTTCATTATTAAGTGTCACTCAACAACTGGACCTGAATTTGAGCAGAATTTTTAAAATGCAGTCTAATACCGGTGGAGGCAGGGTAAAGTCCTCGCCAGTTAAACTGAGGGTCACAGGTTCGAGTCCCACCTGGGCGGGTTTTTCACCACCCAGGGCATGGACGTATGTCAAGTTCTATTGGTCCCTGGAAACCCTGATGACAGGCTTAGCAGTCTATCATCAGGGTTTCAGGGACATATGGGCCAACAGAATTGTCCAGCAAACAAACAAAAAAAAAAGTTGCTACATGAAGTGCTCAGCGTTGCTACAAGCGTTTCAGAGATGATATTATTCAAACACTTTTCCAGGTTTTACATCTGAAAACCTTCATCGTTCCAGTAGAAAATGTCACCTCTTCGGTAAGTATGTTAACCCTTATTAAGATCACACGTGTGTTACAACTTGGTGAAAGTTGGGTACCCAACCTTCACCAAGTTGTAACACACCCAGGGTATTTGAGTGCCTACATCTAGTTTTCTTCATTTGTGTAGCTTTATGTAAACTGAATCCATTTTCATCCTTGGGTATAACTTATAATTAAATGGAAGTATTTACTTAAGTCATTTTGAAGTCCCACTGCCTGCTACACTATCAATGACAATGGATATAAATGAGGTCTTTGAGCGCTGTGCAGGAAGCACACTGAGCATTTTCACCAGTTTTTAATACTGACCAACTGTCCTTAAAAGTTTTTGCTAAGATTTATTTAACAACTCTGTGGTTGAAAAATCAGCAGCCAAAGTAAACTATGTAACCTCAACTACATATTCATTAATGTTATCAATTAATGCCATGATCAACAATTTTTTAAAAGCTGGGTGTTTCTGCTGAGCACATGTACCTTGAAGTCATTTAGGATACTTTTGAAAAAAAAAGTTTTTATTTGCATTTAAGAGTGAATGGGTATTCGAGGGTTTGCATCAAGATTTTAATTAGTGTATACCATTGTTACTGTCAAACATATCAAAAGAAGAACTTCTACTATCATTGCTGATATTAGATGCATGTTTAATTCTTCTATATAACTACAATTGTTTCATAGAATACTGTAGTCTTCCAAACCCCTAGATGGATTAGTACCAAACTTGGCACATGAGTTACTTAGAACCTAAAGGGAAAAATAGCCTATGACAGCAAGGTCCTAAGGCCCTTTTAACATTTTTTTCCTCAATAAGATAAGCATTGGACTTGATGCGTAAGGGTATTTGTGTATTAAAATTAATAGCACTCATGAAATGTGCATGGAATTTTTCGCATGAATGACTGAAAGAACAAAATTGCAATTCAAGCAAGCTTTAAAATTACAAATTTTTGTAGAACTTCATCCATAGATTAGTTGCGAAAGCGTTCTCGTGTATATGATCCACCGATTTCCACTAAAATTTCTCTCTCAAGACAACCAGCAGCCATCGTTTCCACTTCATTTGAAGCCTTTGAAACTCTGATCAATTTGAAACTCGACATCTCTTTACCATTCCTCACTTTTTCTCGACGAAAGACTTCATACGCACGCATACTCAAATAATGGCTTGTGGTAACTTAATTAGTTTGGACGTAACCATTCTACTTTTGCCTGTATCATCCCTAATAACAACCCGACTAAATATCGGAGAGCATTGATTTCTACACATTATGTTGGTTTTGAGTGTAGCATGCACAGTGCACACACACCGATAAAAGTATTCCGGTTGTTCAACCGATAACGTTAAATGTATAATCTGCTATACTTATACGAGATGTAACAATTATAATGCAATTTTCTTAAAATTAGACACTAGAGTGCAACCGTAAATTTAAAACGAATTTTATGAACATATTTCAAAGTGACTGGAGGCAAGAGTAAAAACTTAAAGTGCTTAACAAAAGCATACCTTATCACTGAAAATACAGACGTATTTCAATGTAACAGTTAGAAAACGGGTCTTCTTAAAATATTGAATCAGTAGAATATTGAACAATTGATCTTTTAAAACATGCAAATTATAATTCGACCAATCGCCAAAATCACACTCGCGCGCTCGCGCCATCTACAATCAGTTGCGATCGGTTGGTTGGCTGAGCTGGGCGCGAATTGCTTCTCTGTTCACGGAAAAAAAATTAAAAATTAAATCAACACGTGAACGTCGAAAATCATCACACGACTTTGAAGCAAGGGCAAGTTTGTTTACTATCTCATTAGGAATAGAGTAATTATACGCAATCACGTGAGTCTCTCGATTTTCCCTCCGAATTCGTGTCACTTAACTGTTCGTCTAGGCGCGGCCAGGTGTGTTTTTATGTGACCGGAGCCTAAAAGCTGCATAAGGTTAATTTTTGACAGTTTGCCGCAATGCAGTGGTTAGATATGTGTTAATTTCTCTTTAAGGTATTTAAAATACTCTCTTGCATCATTGTAGAGTAGTGTCGGCTTTGAAGAGAGTGAAGGAATCGCTTATAGTGAGATACATAGATATTTCAAATTTTACTTTCACTTTTCGCGTGGCCATTGTGGGCGGAATTTTAAAATTTCCGTGTGTACTTTCCTCAAATTTCAGCTTTCTGTGTGATAATTTTGGGTCTTATTGAACCGGAGAAGTCACATGTAGGTATATGTTCGCAGTTTAGTCATTATGGAGGCACCGTTCAATTTGACAGAAGTATTCGTGCCGGAGCGCATGTAACCTTCTGGGCCTTAAGCCCTGGGTACACGATACATAAACTCGTACAAGTTAATGTGAGAATGCGTGAATGAATGCGAAAATATACCGTGTAACCAAACCAACTTGTACGAGTGCATGCACTGGAAAATAGAACCTGCTCTATTTGGTTCATGCATTCGTACATGAACACGTACGGGTTAATGTATCGTGTATCCAGGCCTTTACAGTTTGATTGATTTCTTTGACTAACTTGTGCCTCAGCATTTAGGATATGGTGAATGCTTGTTAAATAATGAGAAATTTAGATATGAACTCTTGAAGGCAATTTCGGCGTGTAAAAAGCATTTGCTGAGAATGTGACACCCGTATGATTTCTCGTCGGGTGAAGTATTTGGAGCAGCGAAAATACGTTTACACCACTCAAGTACTTCCGTCTTCCGCAATTCATTTTTGATCAGTATTGCCGATTGACTAATTTCATTTGACAGGCTCCGGTATGATGAAATTGTATGGAGAATTTCGTTCCAATAGAGCTGTTTATGTAAATTTTTCGTTTCGATGATTTCTTATGCCGCTGAAATCCGTTGACAGTAATATCTTGAAGTGCAGTTTTCTATATGTCGCGTGTATTATAGTACAGCGTCTGTTAATTTTGTCGAATTGATCTTGAAAGTTTTATCCCGCCAAGTATTGATCAGTTTCCGAAGCACTGACTTGACATTTTTCATTATATTAGTTTTTAGTTTAATGATTTTCTCCTTCCTCTTCCAGAATAGTTCAAAGCTACCTCTACTAAATACCATGTCTGGAGAAGAACGCGAATCTACAACCCCTCCTCCGAGGTCACCCTTGGAGGGAAGCTGTAGCCCTTTACGCAATCCTCACCTTCTTTCCCCTGACTCACCTGGACATCATGGTCTTCGTGTGCCCAGTCCTATTATTACAAGGCGTACTAGATCTCTGTCCACGTACGTGTTAACTTTCTTTCCATTCCTTTGTGATGCTGCAATTGGTGTGTGAAGGTTTCTAAAATATCCTACATCGCATGATGCCTCAATCAGATAGAAGTCTGTTGATCTTTTGTGTACATCCTCATCTTTAAATTGATACAAGTAACTGACCATGGTAATTTTCTGTGTTAGCAACTGAGCTAATTATATTCCTTTTTATGGATCTCCAGATCTAAGGGGTGGGTATGAGCCACCAGAATAGATAGGTTTACCTGGATGTTACCACTTAAACTTCTCTTGTTTATTTACATTGAGGCTTAGATAATATCCAATGGTGTTATTGCCACTGTCGGTCATAAAGATTTTATGGATCACAACAAGATGCCCGAGTTGCTATGTATATCTTGGGAAAATTGCCTAAGTCGAGACGTAGTGGAAAGGATTTAACCTTTGTGACTATTATTTTCTTACCATGGGCTCCTCATCCTCTCTCTGATTTCATGATTTGAGTGTGAGGTTTTAGAAACAAATTATACCTTACTTCACAGTATAGAGTGTTTTTCTCCATCAAAATAGGTTGGGGTGGGAATTTTCACAATTTATGGGTATTTACGTGTAAGCGTCAGGAGGGTTAACAATGTAATCTTTGGCTGTGATTAGGGCAATGTTAGGTTAGTGAAATTTAATGGAGATTTTGGTTCAGTGTGTATGATAGAAAGGCAAAATGGTCATAAATTTGCTAGAGATTACTACATGGGGAAGACTAATTGAGCACATAACTAATTAAGATAGTACCAGTTCATTTAGTTTTTGTAGTTCTAGTATGATGAACATTCTTCTTCTATGTCCTAAATAAGCAAAGATATTAATCTTCGTCAACATAGAAGAGAATTTATCTCCTTCAAGAGGCATAGTTTCCAAGTTGTCTGAAGTTTCCACTTCTGATCTTCAAATTAAATACATTTGATATCAACACCTAATTGATTATATGAGAGGAGGAAATATTGCTGCTGAGGTCTTAAATGCAGACCTAAACCACAGTGTTTGGTTTGGAAGAGACAAATTATTTGGAGATATAGCCAGCGGAATGCCATGTCCAGTTCATATGGTGGTTTAATATATACCATACATCTTCTGCCTCCTGTATAGACCTCATCTCTCTGCCTCACAGAGTTTTTCCCCTCTTCAGTGTAGTCCTATGCTAGTAATGTGTATCCCTCTTTGAGGAATCATCATAAGTAGGATGGCAGTATTGTTATGCCATGTGGCCAAGAGTAAACATTCAATTCAATTTTAAATTTCCTCTTGAGTACTAAAATATTTGGCCTTTAATTCCAGCAGAAGAGGTTTATTTCATTTTCTTCATTGCTGTTCACATCTTTGATTGCCTTATGTTTGTTATGCTTTGAAAATGTTGCAAAAACATTGAGGTGGCTGAGGCGATAGTGTCTACTACAATGAATGACTGCTGGTTATTCCTGTGAGGTAAACCATTGTAATTTTCAACAATTCCTCACTTGCAGATGTGAGAGGGCATTACAGAGTCCTGAAGAGATGGGTACAGTGAAAGCCTTCAGTCGTTCCAAGGGTCATGGATTCATCACCCGAGATGGCAACAACGAGGATATATTTGTCCACATCTCAGAGTAAGTTGATTCTGCTAAATGTCTTCCTGAAAGTAAGTGTTGTCTCTCTGCTTAAATATCAGGCTCATTTCCCCCCAACTATTGACATAAAAATGTGTACATCATGCATGAGGATATTAATCCATTCTGCAGCTGGCCCAGCTTCCTGCCACAGTATTGTATCATGTGAAATATAAACTGTATTGTGTACTGAAAGAAACAGACATGTTCTCTATCATTGTGATTCATGTATGCATCTTATTTTATTGCCTTCAGTTTCATAAACAACCTAGTACACAGTAAATTTATTGACATTTTAGTCATAAAAATTGTGCTTCTTATTGGAGAGCAGGCGCTACAAGCATAAACATGATGGTTGTGCCGGAGCCTTTTTTTCTGAATGATTAAAGTCATATGCATGCCATGTTTGCCCAAATATGAGTCTATAGTTTTTATCAGAAGATGTTGCGATGAAACCGTCCTTAGTCTAAGACTGAATCCTTGACTTAAGATACTCAAATCCTCATTCAAGACTGAACATAAAGAGGACACACCCCTCAGAAAGGAGGTCTACAACGTTGTTTTAAACCAGTTGCGACTAACCTGAAATGGGTGGAAAAGAACAGTCATGTTCAGGATCATTCTAGAAATTTTTTTGGACTTTCTAGAATGCTTTGGTATTTTTATATTTTCCATTAGCTGCTATCACGCCAACTTTTTGGCTTTAAGTTGCTATGTGTTAAATGCCATCAGGCAGCATAACTGCCTGCATTTGTAAGCAAATTAGGGTTATGACTTAAAAAAACATACTTAATTTACGCAGTCGTAAATCAATGAAATTTTTTCAAAGTTAGTGGAAATGAGGTTTAAGTCTGTTAAATTATTTCTAGTCATGCCTAAGCAAAATTTCTGTAATTGTAATTAGTAATGTATGGATTTTGTAAGTGATTTCCATCTTGTCCCATGAAGTACATATGTATCCATAGGGGAAGAGGACACCTCTGTAGCTTAACTGGCTTAAGCACTGGGCCAGAAATTTAAAGGTTTGAGTCCAAGTCTAGGCAGATGATTTTTTCTCTGTGGAATTCGCACATTAGTGCATTGCAGGTGACCCTGTCAAATTATCCAAAGCTAGTTCCGGTGTACTCAAAGTCAGTCAACAAGAGTCTGCCAAAATCGGTCAAGTTTGGGCTTTACCTCTCAGGCTGTGGTACTTAGTGCACAATGTGGATTGTTAGTTGTATAGTATCCCCAACAGTCTATTCCATCTTGTCCCGTTAAGTCCACAAACATCCGCAGGAGAAAGGGACCCCAGGGTATCTTAACTGGCTAAAGCACTCGGCCGGAAATCTAGGGATCCGGGTTCAAATCCTGGTCAAGTCAGATGATTTTTCCTTTGTGGAATTCATGCATTTTGTAAGTTGTTGTACTATTGTTTTTCTGAAGCCATCTGGAATTTTCTTGAATTGCCTGCCACATAATGATTATTTCTAGAACATTCTAGAACTTGGTAGAAGTCTGTAGAACTTTCTAGAACACTTGTTGTTTTTAACCTTTAAACGCCGAAAGTGCCAATATTGGCATGCCGTTTGGTACTTCTCACAGCCGAAAGTGCCATTTTTGGTTCATTCATTACAGGAAAACATTAACAGGGCCAATTTAAATCCAGCAGGGAGGGAATTCAAAGGACAAATAAAGGTTAAGAATGTGTAAAATAATTCTGGTGGAGCAGCTTGTGTTTTCTGAAATATTCCTGTTCTGATTCACTCTACATTTAAGTCGGAGATGTCTTTACGAGGGTAATCTGAAAAGTTTCCGACCTGAACATGAACATGGCAGAATTCGTCAACAATACCTAGGGAATGTGTTTACGCATCTTTTGAAAGGTAATCAACAAAATTGCAGCCATTTTGGATGTGCAGTTGTTGTTTAACAATCATTTGAATGAGTCTATGTGAGTGTTTTTGTGAAAATGGAAAAAATTGAGTATCGAGCTGTCATTAAGTATTTGTTTTTGAAAGGCAATACGCCTACGCAAATCAAAGACGAATTTGAACGCTGTGTATGGGGACTCTGCACCATCATTTACCCCTGTGAAATTTTGGGCAGCTGAATTTTAACGTGGCTGTACTAACTTTGGAAACTATGAACGTTCGGGACGTCCAAAAACTGCTACCACTGAAGATAACATTGCTCAAGTTCACCAAATGGTGCTAGATGATCGTCGAATTAAAGTGAAAAAGATAGCAGAGGCTATGAATATGTCCAATGAATGTGTTTGTCACATATTACGTGAAGAATTAGGCTGGAGAGAGCTGTCTGCACGTTGGGTGCCGCATTTGCTCACGTTAGACCTAAAACGTGTTCGAATGAACATTTCCAATGCTCTGTTGTCACAGTTCAGGCGCAATAAATCAGAGTTTTGGCACTGATTAATTACTGTAGATGAAATTTGGATACACCATTATTCCCCAGAAACAAAAATACAGTCAAAACATTGGACTGCGAAGGGGAAATCGGCTCCAAAAAAAGCAAAAACTTTTTTCGGCTGGGAAAGTGATGGTGACTGTTTTTTGGGATAGTCATGGAGTTATCTTAATCGATTATCTTCAAAAAGGACAAACCATTACAGGAGCATACTATGCATCATTACTTGATAAGGCTTAAGGCAGAAATTGCAGACAAACGGCCTAATTTGCAGAAAAAAATTTTGTTCCACCAAGACAATGTGCCGTCTCATACCTCAGTGGTTGCATTGGCGAAAATCTACGAATTACGGTTTGAACTACTTGACCATCCTCCTTCCTCTCCAGATCTAGCCCCAAGCGACTTTTTTCTGTTCCCTAAGCCGAAAGTTGCACTCGGAGGATAGAGTTTTCATCAAATGAGGAGGCCATCAACTGCGTAAACACTTATATTGCAGAGAAAGATGCCGAGTACTACTTGGATGGGTTAAAGAGATGGGAGCATCGCTGGGAGAAATGTGTAGACTTACAAGGAGACTATGTAGAAAAATAAAAATAAATTTGAAGAAAAAATGTCTTTGTTGGGTCTGAAACTTTTCAGACCACAGTCGAAAGTAGCATTGGAAGATTGCCTGTGGGTATGTTGGAGCCCACCATCCAATATCCGAACTTCTTCAAATATAGACACACCCCTCAGAAAGGAGGAGTGCGACATTGTTTTAGACCGGTTGCAACTGAGTGGAAATGGATGGAAAAGATCACTGTCATGTTCTGGAATATTCTACAATTTTTTTGGACTTCCTAGAATGTGTTTGTATTTTGTAGCACTTTTGGAAGTCTGCTAAAACATTATGAATCGTAAGTTGACTAACTCTTGTTCTAAGTTTATAAGTGGTTTGATTCTGTGTAGTTTTTTGAAGCAGTCACCCCATCACAAAATTTCTATTTTTAATCGTTTAATTTTGGTGTATGCCATTTGCCATAGTACCATTATTGCAACTTTCTGGGACTTAATTGAATCCTCTGTATGTATAAAATTTTTTCTGATACATTCTGGAGTTTTCTTGTAGGATTGAAGAACACCTAATATGTCTTAAACTGTTTCTTCTACTGGTATAGACTATTAGAAAGAATTTTCCCTTCTTGATTAAATAATAATATCTGGGTGACGACTGAGAAGGTTTCTAGAATCTCATGGGAAAAGAAGAAGATAAAGGAAATGTTGAGCTAGGTACCCTGTTTGTGGCATTAGATATTGTTTTCCAAAATCATCAGTTCATATTGGCAAAATTGTATAACTGTGTTGTACCATCCAACTCCCCACATTCATGCGATGTAGTCGTGACGCATGATGGCACTATCCTTTCCCCTACATACACCTACCCCACCTCCTCATCCGATGACACTGTTAGGAAGAACCCATCCCTGACCATAGTTGGGAAAGTTGCCAAAAAAAAATTAACGGATTTAAGTTTAAGGTAATCTCTGTAAAAAGTAACGAGTTAAAGTCAAAAGTTAATGCTTCTTAAAAGTAATGGTCAAGTAAAATAGTTAACTATGTTTGATTTTTACTTTTAATTTTAATCGTTGATTTTAATTAATTAATTTTAATCGTTAATCCCAATTATGCTCAAGCACCACAGTCACAACTCAACATTGCTATGAATGCTCTCTATTTCTATACCCTTCCTCCCCCTTCATTGGCAAGTATTTGCCTCTAACCCCCCTCCTCGGACAAGTTGACCCATCGCAAACCTTCTCCTGACCACTACATTGTAGCTTCCTCCTCCCCTCCCTACTCAACTCAACCCCCCTTGCTGCCTTTTCCACCCCACATGCTTAGAGATTATATATTTGTATTCACAAAAATTAAATTACCTAATGATGTCACACAGCAGCGAAACCTAGGGCGGTAAAATATGATTCTCATGTGGAAATTACAAATTGTTTCAATCTATTCTCTTGAAGCAGAGTCTAGAAATAAGCACTCTTAATCCCAACCTGAAGAAAGTCTGTTTTTTGCTGGTCTTATGTATCACTCTTTTATGGATATGCAAATAGTCTGCATTCTTCACTCTCCTATGGCCCCAGTAAGAAGACATTGCAAACACACTCCTTTTTACGAAACAACCTTCAACTCAATCAACAGAATCCTCATAAAAGCTTACAGGTAGTTGGACCACAACTTTGGTAAACTATTTCCTTTGTTTGCCTGTTGTCAACTGATCTGCCAATTCATGTATCCTCCCTTTTATGTGCTAAACGAAAACACAACCAGTTCTCTAGATGGATCCAGATTGTTCTGGAAGGTTCTTTTATATTCCAGAATAATCAAGATGGTTCCAGATTGTTCTAGAGGGTTTTGTTACATTCTGGAATAATCTAGATCTGGTCTCCCGATTGTTCTGGAAGGTTCTTTTATATTCCGGAATAATCAAGATGGTTCCAGATTGTTCTAGAAGGTTTTGTTACATTCCGGAATAATCTAGATCTGGTCTCCAGATTGTTCTGGAAGGTTCTGTTATATTTTGAAATAATATAATGGTTCAAGACTGTTCTAGAAGGTTTTGTTACATTCTGGAATAATCTAGATCTGGTCTCCAGATTGTTCTGGAAGGTTCTTTTATATTCCGGAAGGTTCTTTTATATTCCGGAATAATCAAGATGTTTCCAGATTGTTCTAGAAGGTTTCGTTACATTCCGGAATAATCTAGATCTGGTCTCCAGATTGTTCTGGAAGGTTCTTTTATATTCCGTAATAATCAAGAGGTTCCAGATTGTTCTAGAAGGTTCTGTTACATTCCAGAATTATCTAGAAGCTTAAACACTCAAGCTTCAAAAAGCTCTTTAATGATTTGGAAGGTTCTATGACAAAATTATAAAACAACTGCAATAAAGAAATCAGCCACAGAAGTTGAAACATGAGCATTGTTTATAAAGTCCGTTAAACTGTAAAGTGGAGGTTATCCTTTTCAGGAAATGCATTACTGTATGGTACTAATCAGCAGTAAAAAAAAAATCAAAATTTTTTGAATTAACATAATAAAAAATGTTTTATGAAAAAAATAATCAAAGGCTAGAGAACTTGGACACATATTTCCAAACCGAGGACTTCACTTAAACTAGAAATTATTATCTCTCAAATAAAATAAACAACAATCAAATATCTTGAACATTTCAAGAGAGAGCATTTTAAAATTTTGCTGAAAATCGCACATAAGAAATCACATCCGAGGCACCATCTTTGGCAGCCTGTATCTCACGCCAGGAATTTTTTGGACATAACAAAAGAATACAGATTTCTGAATTTTAAAATACTAGATGACCCGAGCGAATATTTCGCACAGTATGCAGCTTCTTCCTGTTCTTCTACCTGTCGAATATTTCACACAGTGTGCAACTTCTTCCTGTTCTTTTACCTGTTTCTTCCCATGGACAATTATATGTTATTTATGTTTGTGTTAGAGATACATAACGTAAACAGTAAATGGTCACACTGATTGCATGTAGAATGTAAATAATCTAACTAAATGATGTGTTAATAGATGGCGCCTCCTAGTCTTTTAGGCACGTAACCATTGCTGACATATTAGTTGATTATATTGTCAGCAGATGGCGTTGTTTCATTTTTTTAACAAAAACTTTAATTTTAAACAATTTGTCTATTTTTCATCAATATTGGGTAACATAAGCTTTAAAACGATGTTTGAATCATTAATTTTGATGAATAATTATGGCAGTTATGGCGTTGCGACAAAAAAACACCTTTGAGAAATAAAATATACGGATGTGTGGAGTCGATATACCTCGAGGGAGTAATCGACATTTTTAAGTCAAATTAATGGGCAAATAGTGAAGTTTGAGATTGTATTTTTCGTCAGAAGCTGGTGATTCAACGTTTAAAATGATACCTCATTTATCACTGTAGGTGCAGTATTAACGGAGCATATACGGAATGACAGAAAAAGACCTTTCTGTAATAATATATATGATGTTAAATTCAATAACATCTAAGACTCTGAAGGTGACCTTCCTGTCTGATTTGATGTGGACTATACCATATTCTAAGTTATCCTTTATGGGTGGATTTCGTTACCCTGAAAGAACTCTGCATGATCGAGTCTCCTTGGGTGTCTGGTATTTCTGGACAACTATTTAGGTAGAAATAATAATTAAACATGAAGGGTGGTCTCACTTGTGATAAATTTCAGTGGGTAAACAGTTGTGTGCAAAATAGCTAATGGGTAGACTAGGTTGGGAGCTGTAATGGGCTCCAATACCATACAACAGGGTTAAGTTAACAGAAAACGATGTATTTCACAAGTATCATGCTGACATGGTTGTGCTCTCCACTGGCAACATGTGTGGTTCGGCCACATCTCAGATGCATTGTGAGCATTTGGTACCCTGAAGAGAAAGATTTCCTTTGTGAAGTAAATAAAATACTGAGGAAAAGTGCACCCTTTTTTATAAATTGGCTCGGGCAAAGAGAAAATTTACCACAGCTATTGTTAGGGCTAAGTTGGGAACTGATATTGACTCCATGAAATTCTCAACTCATGGTAAATATTGAAAAATTCAGAACGGGAGAGTTCCAGTCCGACATAGGATTTTATTTTGTCTCTACATTGTCTCTTTAACCGATAGAAGTGAGCAAGTAGGAGAAACACTGCCAAACTGATGGGTACAAAAATTCCTTTCCCTGCATTGTTAGGGACTTGACAAAAACGGTGTGACAGAAGCATAAGCCAAGTTTTTAACACAATCCACCTCTATCATCCGCCTCTCTGTAACCCTCCCTTTTTATGGCTGATGTCCTCAACCCAATATCACATACCTCTGCAGTGGCTAGCTAGGTAGAATGTAGATTAACATCTGTTGGGCATACATAAATGTCAATACAGGGTAAATTTTCTGTCATTCAGATGGGGGCAAGAATTCTTCCCTCGTAAGTACAGGTAACTCTCGATTTACGAACGAGTTACGTTCCTTAGAAAGCGTTCGTAAATAAAAAATTCGCAAATCAAAAATTGAATCTCCATACTGAATTCTCTTGAATTATTTTGTAACCCACGGCTAAATATCAGTGTACTTTGACTACCTTTTGGTTACTTCATTAACCTGGCGCATTGTTGGATGATTAAAACTACGCTACATTTTTCATAAAAAGCACTTACCGATTAAATAATTCGAGTAACAGCATTTCGCAGCCGCTGGTCACGATTTGTTCACACATGAAAATACCTTTTGTTTAAATGCAAAACAATACTATTTCAGGAAAATTATATATTTTTACCTTAATGAATAAACATTACATGAGAGGGTCAAGCCCATCTGGCTCGGATGGCTCGGCAGATACAGATGCATCTTTCTTTAGATACGAAAACATTGTCATTTGCTTTGCACGTATTTTCATTTCCTTCAGCACTTCGGAATAACATGCCATGGAAGCAAGAACATTTCTCCTAACTTTTGCGCATCTTTCTGTGTCTGGATCATCTTCAAAAATAGCCAAGCCTTCCTCAATGAGTTTAAATGCTTTCGTTAATCCTTTGCTAGTGAGCTTGCGCTCTTTGTTATCAGCAGTTACCTCTTCTCCCTCCGGCTCCGGTTCCTCCTCCCGCTGTTCTCGTTCAAGTTCAATCAAGTCTTTATTTGATAAATCTTGATGAACTGCTAACACCTCGCTTACATCTTCCATCTCTATGTATGCAAATCCCACTTTCTTTGCTAAAGTCACAATTTTCTCTTTCGTTTCAACTAAATCAGCCTCAACACTGAAACCCCTGAAGTCGTATATAAAATACGGGCATAGTTTTCGCCAAACACCATTCATACACGACTGAGGAATCTCATTCCATGCTTCGGCAACGAGCATTATGGCCTCACGAATATTGAAACTTTTCCAAAACCCTTTAACGTTCACATTATTCTCCTCCATTTCATGTAACATGAGATTGAAACTTTTTTCAAATAATACGCTTTCAACGTAGCAATAACACCTTGATCCATAGGCTGGATTAGCGACGTTGTATTCGGTGGCAGAAACACAAAACTGATGTCTTCTTCCAAATCTTGAATTGATGGAGGATGTCCAGGGGCGTTATCCACTAAAATTAATACCTTGAATGGTATATTTTCCTTGGCACAATACTGCTGTAGTTCACCTTTGAGTTTTGTTATTATATAATCACGAAAAATAGTTCCAGTCATCCATCCTTTAGAATTAGAATAGAAATGGACAGGCAATAGGTCCTTTGCGTAACCTTTAAAAGCTCGGGGATTTAATGAATGATAAACTACCACTGGCTTCAATTTGCAATCTCCCTCGGCATTACCACCAAACAAGGTCGTGAATCTGTCCTTCACAGCCTTGAAGCCTGGAGCAGTTTTCTCTTCTTTGGAAATGTAGGTTTTGGAAGGCATCCTTTTCCAGTTTAGAGCAGTTTCATCGAGATTAAAAACTTGCTTTGCTGAATAGCAATTTTTTTCAATCAGAGCCTCCAATTCTTCAACAAATTTTTTAGCAGAAATTTTGTCAGCAGGTGCAGCCTCCCCGGTCATCTTAATATTATGGAAGCTATATCTTTTCTTAAAGTTTGCAAACCAACCTGAACTAGCATGGAATGGTTTGGAATTCTTCTCTTCTTTTGTTAATTCTTCATGTAAAGAGTGTGCCTTTGCTTGCACCATAAACATACAGGCATATGAGTCTGATTCAAATCTTCTATCCAGGTGCTGAGCATTTTCTCCATTCTTTCTAATGCATTGCTTCTTGAATATGAGGATCTTTGGGCACTTATGCTGGTTCCAGACTTAGCACAGTCTTTGATTTTTTCCGCATTCTCGCGAAATGTGACGATAGTACTTTTAGCCAACCCAAGTCGATTACCTATATCTGTAATCCTTTCACCTTTTTCAAGTTGCTCTATTACATCTAATTTCAGCTCTAGAGATATTGTCTTTCTCTGTCTCTTCATTGCTGTTCTCAAAGAAGACATGTTTATATTTTCCACTTGTGTTAAAAAACTACTAATACAGCCCAAACATCGCGAGATACCACGAGGTACGGCATCATAATCATGATAATTGCGCCGAGGAGAGGTATGAAATCCGCATGATGCACATTTAGCGAGCAACGAAATATTTAACTATGAACTACGAAGTTCAAACGAAAAAAAATGCACGAATGCAAAATTCTGAAAGTATCACAATATGCAGTGCGTTAAAGCAAAAATACGTAAAACGAACATGCGTAAAACAAGAGTTACCTGTACTCCAGCAATCAGAAAGGTACTATAATTCTCTCTACCCATTTCACAATTTGTGATTACAGCAAATTAATACTTCAAACACTAATCCATACAAACATCTAACTTTTCTTCCTTTCCATCTTCAAATTCCCTGGCATTGAACCCTTTTCATGGTTGGTGCCCTGAAATCCCTGCCATATTCTCTAGCAGCAACTCTCTAAGCCTCTACTTAGTTGACAGTAGCAGAGTTTTTCCCGTGCTACGTGATCATGCAAAAATTGTGTGTTCCTTTCCATTCACTCTGCCCAGTCCATGAAATTTTTTACTAGTCATTGCAGTCTGGCCCCAACTATTAGAAATCTTTTCTAGGAGGCCCTGAGTTTTCTATGGTGTCATTAATTTCTGGAAAAGATACCATTATTTCTTTTAGTACACCAATACTTAATTACATACCCTGCAGCAGACTTGAAATATTGTAATATTTCATAATCTGAAAGTAAAAAATAATATTACAAACAAAACAGTGAGCAACACACTCCTTTAGATTTAGTTCTGGTAACTTCAGCTTCTTGACCAATGTAAGGTAATTTAAGTGAGATAGTTCCTTAGTCATAATGGAGACCATATTTGAATTATGCATTGAAATTTCAGCAGCTGTAAGGAGAATGAACTAAATATGTTATTAATTACTGTTCAATAATATACTTTTATACAACTAAAATTCGAAGTCATTAAAGAGAAATATCTACTTAAGTCTTGAACTTGACTCATTTTTTTCGTGTGGTATGTTAAAAATTCCTTCACAGTGCAAGGTTTTTTGGTGAAAAAAATACTGCAGTGACTATATAATTTATTGTCAAAAATGGTTGAGAAAATATACCAACTACACAATGTTAATTTTTTTGACGAGATCTTAGTGTTAGAAATTCTTCATTTTTTAATCAGGGTCTCTCTGGAGTGCTTACACGTACCATTTCCAAATAAAAGTGGTGGTGGTATCATTAAGTAGTTTGGTAAGGGGCTGATATTTGGTATCTTTGGAAGGGTGGAGTATTTTTCTTTAAATTCATTGATTTCTAGATGAAATGCTGTTTTGCTCAAAATACCTTAATGTTGAATGGGAATGGGTTATTAAAATCTATTGAAAATTTTGTGACTATTTATATCTAGCTATCTGTAATGGTGAACATTTGTGCAACTATTTCAATATGACCCTGACAGTTTTTACTAATCTCCTTTGCAGCATCGAAGGTGAATTGGTGCCAAAGGTTGGAGATAGAGTAAGGTTTCGCTTGTGTCCCATCCCTCCGAAAGATGAGAAGTTTCAAGCAGTTCATGTGACTCTGCTTGAAATAACACCAGAAGTCCATTTGCGATGGGACAGCCCACCTGACCTGAACAACAAGCAGTAGTGGAGACCCTAGCAGGAGGTAGGTTTGTGGAAAACTGAATATCATATTATGCCTGCTTGGCAAGGAACTTTGAGTTGGATCCCCCTTACTTGGACTGCAATTGTGTGAACAGTGTGGGGATTTTAAAATCTTGGCGGTTATTAAGAAAACCCATCAATGAAGGTTTATTTTTGTATCATTAATGTTTTGGGAATTAGATAGATAATAATGTTTTATTTCTTCTTTTGTTGCTCGTGTTTATAATACTAAACGTTACAGTCCCTTACCTGTTTTTTCATCTGTTCATGTATTATTTTTGTTTTAACATGCCTGAAGAATGTTTAATATTTGTGCTGACAACTTATGTAGGAAATTATGGGATTAGAATGCATGGGAATATGACAGCATTTTTTATCAAATAATTGTACAATTTCCTGAAAGCTTCACTCTTATGTGTAGTAAAGTTGTCATGAACTATCTAGCATAAAGAGTGAATGACGATGTCTAGGGCTTAATTAAAAACCCAAAATAGGTTCAAGAACTCATGAACTAAAATTCCAAATATTGTCAATGTAAGATCTTAAAGCCAATGAAACATTAGAACCAATGTAAACCCCCTATAACTAATGGAGCCCAATAAAATCCAGTTTTTCTATTTTTTGTATGTTAAAAAGGTATTAGAACGTTCATATGCACTCCAGTACCTATAATTATCATTAGTACTACTTCTAACCCTGGGATGAAAGTTTTTGTTAAACTCGGACCGTGATGAAACTTGGTATTGTACCAGTAAGACTTTTGCTTGGCCATGAGATCATTTAAATTTTACCCATCATAAAATAGGTTATAATGATGTGCTGCATTTCAATAGACCTTAAACTACAGGGACTAACCTCAGTCATTGCTATAATCTCCAATTACTTGATGAAGAACTTCTGGATGGACTTCATGAGACTAAGTCCAGCAAAATTATTAATACATCCTAGATATTTGAGCAAATCCCTGAGATGTGAATTTTTTATATCCTAGAAAAAAAATGCCAAATTTAGGAGTTGGAAATTTTAGTTATCATGAGTTCAGTAGATTTTGCTTGCTTTCTTCACTTGAAATCATGATTTCTTCAAGCATTCATAATGAGCCCTAAGTACAGAGTGACAGTTTATCTCTTATGATTCCTGTGTTTCAGAGCAGTGATCATATTATACCCTGAGGCTCCCACTCTTGAGCACGAGATGGCATCATTGAACAACTAATTAGAAGAAGTAATCAATGGCAGCCGGAAGCTGAACAATCTACCCATCTCTCTGAGCACCAGTTATTGCATTTATGAAGACACCATTATAGTCGACTGGAACAAATATTTTATTGCATCACATTTATTCTTTGTAATACATTTTTGCAGCAGTTTGCTTTCCATTCCTTTTTTAGACACTTGTGTAAGGAAGTTGAATGTATGTAGACATGCAAGTTTTTACATTACCTGATATGAACTTTTAATACAGCCACCATTAAAAGTGATGTGTATAATTCTCCTTCTCACCCTCCATCTGTAAAGAGTATATTTTTAGCCTACCTCTTGCTATTCAATAGTTTAAAAAAAGTTAAGAGATGCAAGGTGAATTGGATGTGGTTCAAACTTATGGAAATTCTACAGTTGTTATGGTAACAAGAGAGAGGGAGAGAGTAGCTGCTTGAGAAATCTCAGCACTCCGGCTCTTTAGTGAGATATATTTTTTTGCGCCCTGTGTATGGGCCAGAATTAATTCTTTTGAGTGTTATTTCCTTAACTGGAGCATTTAGTTTAGTATACCTTGAAAATAAATATTTCAAAATACTCTTCATACATGATAATGAAAGCACAGTTTACAAGTAGAGATTTTGCAGATTTGGACAGAATAAGTATTTTCAGGCCAAAAGTACGCTTGGAGTGTCAGAAAACTTTATTCATATGAGCAACTCAAAGAACAACTGAAATTTTTATTGAATTACAGAAAATTTGACTTAGCCAGTTCTAGTAAAAGAAGATTATCTATACTAGAGTCATAGCAAAAGGTTTTGTATTAAGTTTAAAACAACATTGACAAGTACCATCCTGTCTCTGAAAAGGCTTGGGGCCTAGAGTGAATTAAAAGCATGAGTGCACAAAGAACTTCTACATTGAAGATCTGAATCTGAGAGGGCTGTCTCGTGAGAAATTGTTAACCTCATTTTATTAAGCAACTGAGGTGATTGACTGGAACTAATTTCAAGTTTGTTCATGAGAATTGTTCACAGTCTATAACTTCCCTAGTTCTTTGGATAACCCATCCAACCTATGTCTCTCTCTATCCTCTTTATTTCTGACAATCTGAATATTTTACCTCCTCATACTCTTCATTTTCATGTTTCATCTCCATTATCTACATCTTTTCTTGACACTATTGATATCACCATATATCGTGGTGATCACGCACAGTGATTTGTTTTGGTCTACAGCTGGGGAGTTGCACTTGTGGATTGTTTTTCAATGCTCATCTCTATCTTATACATGAAGTTTAATGAATCAGATGATATATTGTTGAAATTAGTTGCAGATATTATTATCTCAAAAAAATACAAATTTTTATATTTCCACAGTTTTCATTGCAACATACCAACCTAGCTTTTTACTCATTTTCAAGGTGAGCATGCACACTTATGAAGGAAATCCAGAATGGGAAGGGTAGGTGGCTGAAGCTTAAGCCCTTCATTACTTCCTAGGGAATAATGAGGGGTAGTTAGTAGAAGCTTCAGCCCCTCATTACTTCCTAGGAAGAATCTATTGCTTATTACTTCCTGGGAAGTAATGAGGGGCAATAGGTGGCTCAAGACGAATAGAGGGAAGGATGTTGGTCAAGTGGGAAAGGGGAAGAAAGAATAGGTTTTATGGATGTACTGAAGAAGGGTAGTTCATATGTAGTGGCAAAAGAAGGAAATAGTAAAGGTAAATAAAAGGCTCTTAAAGTAGAAAAATGGGATTTAAAAATTCTAAGACCAGGCCAAAATAATCTTTGATATCAGTGTATTTGAAATAAGATGCAGATATAGGAGCACAACATAAAGCACTGCTGGGGGATTCCAACAAATTTCATTTCCACAATCGCAGGGGGATAATCAGTTTTCTTTATGATAGCATATTTCTCCCAAGTCTCAGCCACTTAGAGGAAGTTTAAAATAGTAAGTTAGTGAACTTATTGTCGAAGTTGGTGATGGATTAAGCTGCATGACTGCCCCAAGAATTATTTGTACAAGCCTACATGTGGAGGGACATTTGTGTGATGGTAGAAACAATCTGGTATGATTTCATTTGCTCCATAAATGGAATAAACATTCTATTCACCTCTCATTCTTTCCATACTTAGCATAATCAGGGGCAAAACATTCAACGAGGGCTCTACTACTTCATTCAGGCAAAATTATACCCTATATCAGCAAACCAACAGTGTGTATAATGGTATACCTCAATCAGATTTTGACTAAGAAAAACAATTTTATAGGAAATTGCCTCAATCCCATGCCTTTTTCAGTCTCAATTTCAATTAGCAGTTCTTCCAGGCTTGCAGCAATCCTGGAACTCTATCCACCAAGTTTAATGAAAAAATTTTCCTATGAGACTTCCAGGCATAATATTTTCCCTTACAATTTCTGTATTATAGGATTCTGGGCATCTCAGTCATGGAAGTAGAAATCCAAGACATATTTGCTAGATGAAGAACTTTTAACTGGCACTTACCTGTAATGGGGCTGAAGAAAAAGTTGACTATGTATACATAAACAATTAACATATTACTCAAACATTTCCTTTTGACTTTCCTAGTGCCATTAATAAGTGGGTTGTCTGATGGAATTGATTGAACTACACCCTCTAGTGTTATTAAAGTTGAAAATACACGAACAGGTGGTCAATGCACTGACATCTCACTCAATATGTGCTTATTATTACAATTATTATTAAACACCCAATCAAGAAGCTAGCGGCACCACAGAAAAGTCTGATTCAAAAGGAGGAGGTATTCAAATGGTGCCAATATATCCGAGCATAGCTACCGAGAGAACAAGACACCTTTCGTACATGGCTTTTTTCGTGAGGCAGGAGGGAAGTCCTCCAAAGATGTTGAGGACATTCGATTCATGGAGAATTTAATCCCAAAACCTAGTATAGTAGATTAGTTATGAGTATTACAAATTGCTTTAGCAGGTACCTCATCATTTAGTGTCCATTTCAGATGTCACTAGTGGTGCAGCATCCTCAAAGGTTGAGACGGTGGGAATCAGTAGAGCTGGGTTCCATTCTTAGAGATGCTAGTAGTTGATGGATCATTGGATAGAGTTGAGCATTGTAGGTTCATATTACTCAAGTTCTTATTAAATTTGAAGGATTAGTCTATTTTTCTTCCATTGTAAAGGACCCTTGGCTGATGCGGTCTTGGAGTGAATGTGTAGCCTGCATCTGATAGAGATCATAGGTAACCTCATTGACCCTTGAATCCATCCACCTTCGCTTGCAATAGAGTAGATACAAATACATACTACTTATAGTATTTGAATACTCTGGTCGTTTAATCACTGAAATTCTTGCCTTGAAACTTAATGCAATATGAAAGAGTGGCATTAGCTTGAAGATAGAATACACGTGAAAGGCCCCTGGGCTCCACAGCTAGGTTTTCATCATTTTCAAAACTTGAAGGGCATTAGAGGAGACTTATCACCTAAACTCCAAGCATTCAAGATTAATATACACCAAAAATAATTATTAGTTTAAGTCAAGTTTAAGAATAACTGTATCAATATTAAAAATTCAAAATTTTTATTTTCCGGAAAACTTAAGTAATTCCACCAAAATTTTGGCATTTTATTACATTGTACACTAACAAAAATAAATTACAAAATAAGCCTTCATGGTCTGAAAGTGATAAACGCATTAAAATGCATACAAATGATGAGGCAACGCAGAAAAGTAAAAGCACTACAAGCTCTTAGCTTTCAGCACCGTGCTTGGTAGGCCGCAAAACTTTTCGTGCTGTACCATTTGAGATCGGATTTGGTCGTGTGATATGGCGCTCGCCAATATAAATGTGCACAAAACTATATAGGGTGCGGAAGTAAAATAACACAGTCGCAGCAGACTAGACGCGTGGATAGAATCTGCGTATACTATAAAAATACAAGCCTTTCAATAACACCACCGTATTTATAAACATTGAAATATACCAAAATACGTTTCCCCGATTGAATGGAGAAATAACATTAGGAATATCCTCATTCATTTTTTTGGTAAAAAAATAATACTAATAGTTTAAATAATGCTTTCACTTTAAGTAATCACAATCGCCGGTGTCTTTAGATGTCGAAGGACGATCGCGACTGTTAAGGTTCCCACGAGCAAAAGCTAGGAACACTTCCACGCACAAATAGCCATGTTTCCCCCGAAAAACATATATATTAGATGTCTGCATTCGTAAGATATTTCAAATCCATATCCCTCGCCTACAACAACATGCCAAGACGGTCCAAATTTGCGATCCAAAGCCTCCTTTATCATTCGAGCTGCATTCTGAAAATTATAGCAGTAATAAATACATTTTCTGTAAAACATTACAAAAAATACTCAATTGGCATTCCCTGCTAACCTCGTTATTTGATGAATGTTTTTCGCAAGCTGTCACACACAACTCCATAGCTTCGGTCTTCATTTCGTCGACCATATCACAGTGCTGAAATTGAGGAATACTAGTTAATACATCACCTAAAACCTGTCTAGTGGACACAATATAGAGCGGATTTCAACGTCACGATGAAAGGGAGAGTATTCACACGGCTCGCTTGAGAAGTAGGTCATGCATTCGAATCAATTTAAAAATGAAGAGCTGAATAGAATCTACTGAAATGCCAGCACTAAAATCATACTCACTCGAACAAGAGGATATGTATGCACCACCTTCTTCCCTTCGGATTCCTCTTTCTTGGGCTCCGCGGCTTCAGTCATACCGGACGAAAGCGAAAGTTAGCACCATGCGTCGCGTCGTTAGTTACGAGAACTTTGTTTACATGGCAACGTGTACGTCATACCTGTTGGCTCTCGGATTGACCACTAGAGTCCACCAGCGTCCATGAGACTGGTTTGAGTCTGAATTGAGGACCGGTTTTTTTGAATCACCCAACATAATAAAACGAGAATTAATCGAGAAAATCTTTATATTTTTCCCCTCATTTTTTTGTACTTCACAATTTTCTTTAATAATCTCTCTCCAAGACTGATCTTAACATCTTTCCTTTCTTACATTACACTGTATTCACAATATCAGGAACCTTTCTAATCAACTTGAACCATTTTCTCCCACTTTCTAGCTTTTTCCTCTTAAACAAGAGGTAATTTTATTAATAAAAATTATATACACTTTATCCATGTCCATGGGCAGATATCTTTTTTGGCTTTTGTATTTCACAAGGGTATTTTTCTCTCAGGTTTATGAAGGACGGTGACAGGCAAGACTTATTCACAAAGTTGACACAAATTGTACGGTAACAAATGAAAACATAACAAGGAATATAGAGAACAGAAATAATTTAAATACAATGTAAGGCCTGGGGTTTGAAGGCAATGGAGAGGTAAAATTAATAATTTCACAAGTATCACGTATTGGTGACAATTTTAGCACAGAAATGTGGCAGAACCATTCATTAAAAATGGCAAATTGCAATTCAACTAGCAACAATTTATGATAGTAAAACTCATTAAAATCCTAATGAAATTTTGAAAACAAAGACCTTGTACCAAAAAAAGTCTGGCATAAGGAAATCATTACTCTGCTATTTGTATATACCGTACATGTAAGGCCCAATTTAATACACTGTCTGCCACATAGCTTTTACTAAAAATTTTAGATTTCCAACAATAACTTTTTTGAGCACCTACACCAGGCTTACAACTTCTGCTGGCCTTGGTTATTTCCACAAAAACTTTCAGCCCCACCAACATCATCCCAAAATGGCCTTGTGGGTAACATACCTCCCAAGTGGATTCAAAAATAAACAGATTTGAAGTCCACTTAAAAAGTTATCTCAAATGCTCTTACATATAACGGCAAAAACATGAGATGCTGAGACAACACTTTTTTCAAGAGGTAAGCAAGGAGGTCAAAGTCACCCAGAACCACCTTAAAAATTTTCCAATAGGCAATCCAAAAAAAGGGGAAAGAAAATGCCGAAAAACCAATGACCTCTTCCAACCCACAAGGACACTTCCTTCACAGCCAACATCTTCATCGATAGAGAGAAAGAACCTTGGTCGCGTAAATGCGATAGGAATTGAACTCCAAGCACTGCCTTTATTACTCCACCCCTTGCTCACAGCATTAAAAAAAAACACTCTTCCTCGAAAGCACATGACTTTTGGAACGACGTGGACTAGTATTTCTTCAGTTGCCAAATGCCACACGCCGGTTGGCTTCAATGCTTCAGTTGAGTTCCCTATCTTCTAAGTACTTGTACTCAAACGTAAAGCCTTCCTTTTTCCTCTGTCCCCACATCTCGTAATCAAAGTAGATGTATGTGCCCTGGAAAAGTAAAACAGAACATTAACAAATGTAACTACTTACAAAAATATTAAAAACCACAAAACTACCTCAATTAGAGCTAAATTGATGTAAGACAGTTTTTTGCACTATATTAGTTAGGTGCTTAAAAGCAATTCTCTTCATGTATTGTTTTGTTCGTGAGTAGTGTGATTTGTAGCTTCTTTATTTTGTCACTAAAATTCAGCACTCGCAGGTTTATTTTTTATTTACTTTAATTTTAATTTCATAATACAAAAAGTAACATTTTTGACAAACACCATTCAAGCTCTCAAAGATTTGTCACAAATTATTTACTGCTTAAAGCTCTTAAAATTCAAAGGACAGGAATCTCTGAGAAAAATAAAAAACACATATAATAGGTTTCAAATGAAAGATAAAATATAAGGTGCAAATCTTTTCAGACGGTTCCATGCAATGGCTAAGCACACAGCTTTCAGTATTATTTTATGGCCGACAACCTTCAGTCCCTTACCCGAGAATAAATCAGGAAACCACACTTCCTACAACATGCCAGGAATTATAGGGTTCACATTTCAAAAAAAATATTTTGCCTGTTTATATGATTTTCTTTCTTGCACCACAGTTGTTTTTGTGGGAAATTTGTGGGTTGTGTTCATTGAACTTACAACAGAAAAATATTGAGAAAAAGTCCTAGACTGAGAAAATGAGTACATGAACTGAACTGGGACTGAGGATGTAAACAGTTCCAAATGTATAAGCCTAACCATAACTGCTCTATAATCTCGATTCTCAAAATTCTATAGTTTCATAAACTGGATATGTTATGCAAACATAAAAATGATTTGGATATCATATTGGCCACCAATATACCAAAACAACCTATATATGCATATTACCCTAAATCACACCTCATGGGTGTGTTGAAGGGGTTTTTAGGAAAACAATCATATAAAAAAGGTCATAAAGAGGTGTAATGGTAAGTGAATTTTTCGAGTGTTTAGAAAGTAGCTTAGTTTTTATTATGATCACTCACTGAGCAAGGAAAGGGCAAATTTTTGTACCCAAATCTTTGTCAATGTATGTCTCTAATTTTTTCACTGCTTATCTACCTTGAAATGAGGTTCAGCATCAAAATAGTATTCTACCAGTCACACTAAAATAGCCTTTTCTGAACTTCTCAAGCAAACAAATCCTAGTGTGTAGCCTTTGAGTCTTAAGTTACTCCCCATCTCCTCCCTTTAAAAGTCTTGAAACATACTTTTTTTGCTTGCAGCAATTTTTAATTATGAACACGGCTTTCATTTGTAGTTCCTCAATAATTCAGGTTGAATCTTTCTGTCCAAGGTCTAAAATGCTCGTGGCGTATTTGTCTGTATGTCTTGACATCATTGAGCAGTGATGAAACCCTATGAACCTCACCAAAATTGGGATTCATATGCTGTACTTCTTCCCTCCAACATTGCATTTTCATCCCAATCAACTCTGACACAACCATGATAGGTTTTCTACCAAGAAAAGAAAATTTTTGCTCTATCCAGCCAAAACCGACATGTCTTTTTCATTGTATTTTAATCCTCTACATGCAAATGAGCCCTTATTTTGGTTGCCTCAAAAAATAATTCTTTCATCTTTTAGGTCCATAAAACTGAAGTGTGGACAGGTTGATCAATTAACTAAGCAGCTTGAAGGGCAGCATCAAGAAACTTGATTGGCATTTGGTTAGAGAATTGAGCAACGGTGGCAGCAGAGCTGACAGAGGTCCTACTAATCAAATAAAATGGCTTCTGTGACGTTCAGGGTAAAAAATTATGAGAAAAAATTTACCTCAAAATTACCAGATTGGAATTTGAAAATTAGTATTATTTGAATACTCTAACCAATTAAGTAACCCTGGCATCATCATCTCCTGCAAATCTCAGGGTTAGAGCATCCGCATGAACTCAATAAGTCCGGGTTCAAACCCCAGTCCAGGCAAATGATTTTTTCACCAGTGAATTCCTCACAAGAGACCATTAGCGGATGCATTTAGCAGGGTGGCTTCTAATAACAATTTTTTAAATTCCCTGACTTTTCCCTGATGGATTTACAGACTTCCCTGACCGATCTCCAGAAGGTCAGCTATTAATGGAAAACTTTTTTTCTGTTGAATTAAATGTTCTACAGCAGCTTTAAATTTTCTAATCATCGTCTCGTATTTTTAGAACTGCAAGCATGCATACACTATAAGCTAGTGTGCTCCAGCTACCTCTTGACCTGAGTTTGGGAAGTTACATTAAAATGAGATGTAAATTTTCCGAACAACATAGCCTCGGATTCCTTGTGATGAGCATAATACACTGTGATTATAAATTTTAACACTACCAGGCAAATATCGCAATAAGGATAAACAAAATAGATACTTTGTACGTCTTTGTACGTCGATCAACTGAATAATTCACTAATTAATGGGGCTTATTCCATGCACGTTAGCGATGGACTTAGTTTCAGTTGTTGCAACAAAGGGCGGGAAAGACTGGCCAATAAACACAATGGTAGAAAAATAACGAAGATTCCTACCCCAGTTTCTCCCTAACTGTTAAGAGAATTCCCTGATTTCTCCAGAAATTCAAATTTCCCTGACAATTCCTGGTTTTCCCAGACGGTCGCCACCCTGGTTTAAGTAAACGCGAGGCCATAGCTCGTATACTGTAGAATCAGTAAGGTGCCCTCCAAAGCAATGGACACGAGCCACAAATATACTCATGATCCTGAAATACCAATCCGGTAATTTGCCGCGCCATTATAAAATCCAAGAAAATTACGAAATTTCCCGAATAAAATTAAATATTTCGGCCAATGCTCGCACATTTTAAGGAAGTTCAAGAATCTTTCCAGAATTTTGAGGAGGTTGCTGAAGAAACGAAAATAACAGAAACAAATGCCAAACCTAAGATGAGATGGCTTTAATACATGAAGCGCTAACGAAAATCAGCGCGCGCACGATCAAGCGCAGTCGTCGGATTCGTAAATGCTAACGTCAGTTGATTGCTTCTTCGCGGATGAGAAAAACCACCTCTGCCCTAAGGCGATGCGCTACTTTTGGAGGGAAGCGGCCGGACTGTTACAGAAGGTCAACGAAAGCCCGTGAAACTCGAATGCGGCACCCACATATTACGCAGGTATCATTAAACTGGGGTCGTTTTTTTCGGGGGTTCCACTTCCCATGAGTCGTGCCTCATTTTTTACGTAAATGACGCAAATGCACGCGATGAGAGAGAAAGTGGGAAATGGATTCGTCAGCAGCACTCTCTTGGAAGCCATATCCTACCATCTTAATCGAGCATACATTGCATGCATGAATTTGAAATGAGTCCCAAAAACAGCCCTTCATAAGACGCCTTATCTAATTGCTTGTGGGCATCAGAAATCCAATCTTATGCAGAAACATAGTTTAGGAGCCGATTTCAATTCCAGAAAGGATAATTATTGAATAATTGAAAGCGTTGGAATCAATATGGCTTTAGGATATGATAAAACACACTTAAGACAGTGGGACATCGACGGATTCGCGCCAGAAGTATGACTCTTTTAAGCATCAAATTTTGGCTAAAGATTTGCGATAGTTAAAACCTCACGATTTCGGCGCATTTATCGCCCTTTTAAATGATAGTACCTCGGTCACGGAGATTCATGGATTTGAGGTTTGGCGATGACACTGTTGGGCACATTGACGGCTTCTCGAGATAGAATTTACGACCCAACTTAGGTAGAGAAACCGACCCCCTGCCCAGCCAGGGTTTTTTCGAACTGGGACGAGAACAGTACACACACCTAGTGGCATGAGGTGATTCCACCTAGAGGTGTGTGGCACGAGGTATTAGGATGGTACTTCGTAGACGTATAGATAAGGGTCTTAGACACTCCGGGGAGTCATTCCGAATCTCCATGAACCTCGAGCGAGCTGATAAATCTCAAGTTGGTCCCTAAAAGTGGTTTGTATCTAAAAATCCATTCTAAAATAATGCATTCAAAATCTTCACCGGAAGATTATCGCAAATGTCACGCAATAGGTCGTCTGAGAAGAAAACGCAGAAAAAGTTACTTGGTCATTTTGATTTAATAATAAAGAATTTGCATAAAGTTAAGTATGACACCATCGAATTTGAAATTTGTGTTAACAAAGCTTATTTAGATAAATGTTCCAGCTCACGACTGAAACTCCGCGTAAAACTATGAAAAAACATCTACTTTCATCTGATGCACTTCGTCAAATATTGCTCAAAAGAATGTGTGCTCGATGCTTCAATCTAATAGGCCGACCTTGATCACTCACAACTCAATTTAGTTTCGTAATGATAACTAAGGATTTCGATGAGCGGATATTTGAATGAGTTCCTGAAATAATTTTTTAACTAAATCACTTTTACGCGTCGTTGGAAAACACTATTTAACTTTTTGAATATAAAGGCCAATGACTCGATAAGAAGCTAAGTTTCACAGCAGCAGCATTAGTTGTAAACATGAAATACGCAAATAATGATCAAACAATCAAAAGCTGTTTTCACTGCCCCTAAAGAAATGCAATCAAAAAGAGTGAAGGACGAATGCGGGAATTCGGCGGAAAAAATTACTAAAGCCGGAAATATTTTATTTCCGTTTAACAAATAAGTGAAGGGGCCAAATATTTTACGACGAATAAAAATAAATGCAGGCATGAACACCCTACGAAACGCACTTCATGGCGGGGCAGAGAATTCCGTTGCCTCTGCAGGACGGTATGGCTTCCAGAGGCTCGAAAGTCGAGAGCCTCGTCTTTTAAACTCTCGGCAGCAGCTTCCGATGTCGTCATCAAGCACGGTAAGTGGTTCCCACTGCGCTGAAATAATAACTTAATGACTTTTCACAAATGTGATGAGAGAAAATGACCACGTACAGGGATAATAACGAATGATGATAAAAAATGACGATCTCGTAGCCCTGCGGAGAACAAAAAAACACGTCCAGAGCGTACGACTTTCATTTTCTCTCAAAGACGACTTCGTGACGTGTTCAGAAGACACCGCATGGTACCGGTCACCGCGGTTCACAAGTATCATAAAAATCGTTGAGCGCTTTGATGGCCCAATTATGTCTCCAGTGAAATTTAAAATGCACCATTATTCTCGCGATCATTTGATATCGATATACGGAATTCTCAATACCAAACTCGATTACTACAAACAAATACACCAATCGTAAAATGAGATCAGAACGATAATCAATTTAGATGATACCTGAGTGAAGTTTTCCATGAAAGATGGAGGTTAGGAGGTAAGATAGGTAGTAAGAGCATGGCATTGCGAGTTACCATATTTAAAAAAACTTGGGCTACTTGACTCAGGATCTTGGATATGCAATAGTAGAGTAATCCAAGGCTACGTGCTCATCGAGACGACCTTCATTAAACCCTCACTATTCTCCTTTATTAATTAAATATTTTATTACTACAGGCGCTAAAACTCACAGTACAATAATGATGGGTAATAAAGTGTGGCAACGACAGGGAAGTATTTCTATAGACAAGGATGTGAAGAGGAATGCGACAGGAGAGGTGGTGGAGTTATATACAACCCATCAATGAAAGAGGAGTGTGAACTCACCAATGCAATTTTTAACACTGTAATAAATAATGAACGAACAGTCAACCTTTTACAACACCTAGCTACATTCCAGGATGATGCCAAACCACTACTCATGTGTAAAGGGACAAAGACATTGGCATTGCAGCATATTTGAAAATATAGTTACGAAAAACTGCTCTTCCACAACCAGGGACATAGTATTTCAGGATGGTGGGACTGTATAAGCATAGACCTAGGAGATAAAGTTCATGTCTTTCAGCAAATAGTGTAACAGCTGGCTTTAAAAAATTTTTACTGCAGAAACTCATGAAAGAATAAAAAAGCCCAATTTTTTAAAATGAAAAAATTTTTTAAATAATTTCCATGCTGAAGAATAAATCAAATAAAATATCAGAGAGGCGTACACTGAATGTACACATTTGTGTAAATTTCTCGGGCTCGCCATGGTAAGAAATTTGTTCTTGTAATTGTTATTCGCTGGGAAAGTGTAAAATCATACATGAACGTACACACTTTGCTATGGCAATGTTCATAACAAATATCTACATTACTCAAGACGGCGAAGCACAGGAGTTACATATGAGTATCACAATACTTGGTAGTTAAATACTTGGCAAGACACACAAAAATAGGGGATGGATTCTCCAGGTTGGAAACCCTATAGATTTGATAAGTGCCATCGCACTGCCATTAAGACATCTCCATCTACATACTAACCTGCAAGCTGCCGCATGGGTATGTAACAGGAAGTGTTAGGACACAAGCCGCATAAAGATGCAATGGATGAGGTTTTGGCAAGTGAGATGATGACATGTATCATGGGAGTATATTGAGTGCAGCTCAGGTTTTATTGGTGTCGCTTATTGTGCGCGGCAAGAGCGAGTTTTTGTACCCATCTGTTGGGCAAGGTATCTCTCATATTTTACAGCTCATGTCTGACCTAGAGATGTGATGAGGCGTCATGATTATATCATCTGTATCGCTCTGAAACACCAGTTCTGAATTTCTCAAGCAAGCTAAGCCTAGCATGTAGCCTCTTGAGTCTCTAGAAGCTCCCACCTTAATCCCTCTATAAGCTGAGAGACACTAAATGTTCTCTCGTAGCAGTTTTTAATGAAGCGTGCAGCTTTTCCTTGTATTTTACTTATTTTTTGGTTAAATCTTTAAGATCATGGTTCTTCCTGAAATGCCTTCTTGAAATCAAGGAATATCACAGTGCATTTCAGTGTTAAAATTCATAATTCTAAAACCAATTATTCTTCATTTAATGACTAATGACCCAGCAATATTCTTAGACCATTCGACGGTAGAAATCTTACTTTATAATATTTATTACATTCAAGGTAGGTTAATTGGCATGTGTAAAATATAGGTACCTCCCTAAGGGTGAACTTCTTAGCATTTTTTTATTTGCAGACAATACGAGTAAAATTGAGTGAAACAAAATGAGAAATAATATTGGATTCACCAAACTTGGAGATACCTCAGCTGAATGCTTGAGGTAAGAGAGGTAGGGCAAGTATGGAGGAGAAAACAAAGAAAACTAGTCTCCTGTGGAGGGACCAATGCTCCCCAAGCCCACTAAAAATAAGGAAATGGATACCTGTAAGCGGCCTCTGCCCCAATTTCACTCCTAGACTAACTCCTCTTCCTTACTACTATGGACAAAGTTCCAGACCTAATGATGAGGACATTTTGATGAAATCGCTTGTATTAAAACTCATCCATTGAAATTCCACAATCGTTCCTACACAGGATTCACAAGGTTTCACAAATTTGAGCCCTATTAATGCTTTGAATCCATTCCAAGAAATTTGAGTACTAATGGAATCAGTCCTCTTCCAAGTATAAAACTGCATTTGAAATAATGCTATCATAAACAATTCATTCCCAAGATTCTGGCAAATGATTTGAAACTGTACAATCACTATTATAAAGGGAAATTCCACTAATACTGTGGCAGCCATTGCATAACCATCTTAAACTCTTATGATTTTTTTATGCATGAAGACATTTCACAAAGTATTAGCCCTTAATGACTGTGATATACGATAATACAAAGACAATACTCATTTTACAAGTTTTCTATTTACTTTGAGCAACATCGAAATTTATTATGAGCTCTAATACCAGTTTAATTGTATTGTTTTTGTTCCACATTTGTTTTATTTAGGGCCAATAAAGGCCATTCAATAACCCTTAGAAAATACCAGCCTGTATTTTGCTAAACAGCCATGATGCAGGACTACATATAGAATAGTTAAATTTTATTTGTGGCACATTACCATGGCATGGTGGATAAATAATATTTACAAAGGTGAAAATATAGCAACTTCTGCATTATGAAAAAGGCTTGTTCAATGAGCTGTTAAAGATTGATATGGATTTTTTGCAACAGTTAAACTCTTCATCTTTTGGGAACAAAATTGGAGAGTTTATTTAAGGAAACACAAAAAAGAGAAATTGTAATGGACTAACATGAGTGACACTTTGAAAATGGCATATTGGGATGTCAATGAGTGCGATCTGCTCCATGTCTTACTTACTCATTTAACTCGTCTAATCCCCATTTAATCTTGGCTTTAACCCAAACATTGAGGAACCCTGAACTATAAACAGAATCAAGAGAAAAAGTATTTTCTGTACAATACCATCTGTCATCATTATTTAAATGTCGTGGAAGAAATACTGTAAATTGTCATTAGGAGAGAGACAGGAAAAATAGTATTTTATAGAAATTTGGTCAGGATTTCAGGATACGATTGGATCTAATAGAATCCATAATGTCGAGATTTGATTGAATCGTTCCAAAAAAGATTCATATGCATTCAAATCTAGTAGGGCAGGTAGCATATGTGCTAAGTCACTGTAAACTCTACATCGTCCATCGTAAAATCATTTGAAATCTAACCATGGAATTTATCATATCGATGCTGTTGTTCATCTAAGGAGTTGCATTAGGGTGATATTTCATAAAGTCATAAAATATGTACATCAGCAGAGATTTTATATAACTAATAATTTCAGGCTTCACTTTGTGGAACCTCTCCATATCGGAAATCAAAACTTACAAGTAACGGTCCACTAATAATGAACTACTATCTTGAATGAGTTTAGTTCATTCGGGTTTTTCCCGCGTTGGTTCATTTAATCGGACAACAGTTTTGCCAACGTTACAGTTAGCGTCGTCACTCAACAAATCACCACGGAAGCCTCCGTACCAAACTCTCTTGAGTATTTAAATTAAAAATTAATGTAGTTTGAGTGAGATAGTTCCCTAGTCATAATGGGAACCATATTCAAATCATATTATTTAATTTCAGCAGCAGTAGGAAGTAGGAGTCAAACAGTGCATGATTATTGGTGAAATAATACACTTTTATAAGACAAAGTCTAAATAATAAAATAAAAATATCTACATAAGTCTTTAATTTGACTGTTTTATCTTGCGGTATGTTGAAAACTCCTTCACTATGTGGGATTTATTATGATTCTGAAAAACTAAATGTACATAGTATAAAACTGATTTTAAGAAGGAAAAATTCAAAAAAATTATTCAAAAAACAAAATAGATGTGGGGCTATTACGAACCACTCACCGCATGCGGTAAAACTATGCAGGCAGAGTCGCAGTGCTGTCACCACCTGATGTGATTACAAACGGGCCTCCGGCGGAGTTCTACTGTGCTAGGGGGTCGGAGTCTCACCGGGGGACCTGCCTTTATGACACCGACCCCCTGTATTTTCAAGATGGCCGAAGTTTGTTTACATTCTTGGGCCGTAGCTGGTGATTTTAAAACATCATATCCGACGTCAGGGAGGTTGTAGCGTTCTTATAATATGATATTTATAATTAATATATCTGAGTAAACTCACGTAAAGTGAAATATGATCGTTGGACGTTAATGAAAATATCGTAAACAACAACACCGGAATGATGATACGAATAGCCGGTGCAAGGGTACCTACAGAAATTACCCGAAGTAAGTATTATCAGCCGAGTTGTGTTCATATTTATGGTAAATATATTACATGAAAGCGTTTTCGATGTGTGGTAATGCCCTCTCTCTTCACTTACTCCGTTCCGGACAAGATTTGCTGAGCCCACTTCGTCGCTTGAAATTTCCCGTTGATTATCATCTGCGTTACCACATTTGTGAAGGACTTCTTGGTTATCAGCAATGCTTATGGTTTTATACTGCAATATTAATGTGATAATCTACTGCCCCTGCGGTTGAATTTGTGTGTTAACTTATCCTTATTAATCCCATGGTGTTTTGGCCTTTGGAATTCCCAGTGATGTGTTCATAATTTAAAGCATATATCTAGTAGAAAATAGGCTCTTTGGACATTTCCTCATAGCTTTATGGTGCTCGTCAGTCTTTTGGAATGAAGTGAATTTCTTTTTTCAAGTCCTACCCACTTTCGAGTGTGTTACTTGGGAGTGGCCAACAACTGTTATGCTTGACGTGCTGCGAGATGTATGATGCTCGAAGTTATTTCGTTATTTTTGTGGCCCTCTAATTAGTGTTTTTTGCACATTTATCTGTGTTTTTAATGATACTCGGTTCTTTGGCCTTATGTGTTAGTGGGATGTGCTAGTGATCCATTGCTGTAGGCTAGTTTGTTTCATTGTGACCTTGTTCGTGGCTTTGGTGGGCAGTGCTTATTACCTGTGCTCGTTATTATGACTTTAATACAGTATTCATTCAAGCCACTTCGAAAATCCAAAAATAACAAACGGTTATGATTGATATCAGCAACAATTTCACTATACAATTGAATATCAGTTAAATGAACTACTGCCCCTAACTGGTCCATAAATAATCCTTTGGTATGCCAAGTCGGGATTCTGGATATATTCACAATTTAACACCTGTCTTGGAGCTAACAGGCTGTTTGCAAATTTCCTCATAATGTAATGGTGCTGCTCAGTCTTTTGGAATGAAGTATATTTCAGTTTTAAGGTCCTGCCTACTTCCATGAGTGTACCCGTGTTACTGCGGTTAAAAGCTGTAATGTCTGACATGGTCCGAGGTATATGATGCTTGAAGTTATTTCAATTTAAATTAATATTGGAATCAGAAGTTCGTTTTCTGTACGCTTAATTATTGCAAAAGAAACCAGTTCTTGAGCTTCCTGTGTTTGTGAATGTGCTAATGATTTTCTGATCCTTTGCTGTGTGTTAGTTTGTTTCTTAAGTGATCTTGTTCATGACTTGGATAGGCATTGCACCACTATGCGGTAGGAAATTCCGATGGTCGGTGAGATCCTAGCCAATCCCTGCGAAAAATGGGGTAATGTGGCTACTTACTAAGGTAGTTTGAGCGAGCTAGTTCCCTAGTCATAATGGAGACCATATTTGAATGATATGTTATAATTTCAGCAGCTTTAGGAAGCATAAATTTAATGTTGAACAATTTATAGTGCAACAATATAATTTTATGTCACTGAAATTCTAAATAATGGAATAAAAATATATACATAAGTCTTGAACTTGATGCATTATTTGTGTGTGGTACGTTTAAAACTCCTTCACAACAGATGGTTTTTTTGTGATTCTGAAAACAACTGCAGTGAATATATGATTTCTTTTCAAAAAAAGTTGGGTTAATATACAAACTACACACTGTTGATTTTTAGACGAGATCTAGTAGTAACCATTTCCCGTGTAAAAGGGTAGGCATTTTTCGTCAAAAATCTTGCGAAGTAGTATGGTATGGGGATGATATTTCGATATCCTTGGAGGATGGAATATTTTTTTTTGAAATGAGACCAAATTCATTGATTTTTAGGTGAAATGATATTTCGCTCAAACTGCCTTAAATTGAATTAAATTTAAAATGAAATAAAATTAAAAGTAAACCACTCTCTTGTAATGCCCCTCACTAATGTCTAGCAAGAGCTACTTCCTTTCCAAGTCTTACAACATTCATAGAGTTAAATGCTTGGAGCCTCAAAAGTTGCCAACCAAAAAGCTGCAGCTCAAATATATAAGAATCAAATAATATTACAAATAAAGACAAAGGATGTTAGTACCTGTTCATATTCTTCATTGATTAGCTTGGGTTCTTCATGCCTTTGGAACCACATCATGTACTTAGTGTGGAAGCGCCATGACTGCTTTTTAAGGGCTTTTGCCGCTAGGTATTGCGCTTTTGTGCCCTCCATGTAGTAAAACACAAAGAACAAAGTTTCGGTGGATAATCGTTGGAAGAATTCCACAGTGTCCGAATGGTGGAGAGGACCCTGAAACAGAGGAATACAAACTAAATTGATTTCTCACGAGGATTGCATGAAAAAGCTCAACAGTTTTTAAAAATTATTATATGAGACAGCTTGCTATTTTATCGTACTGTCACAAAATTGACTACGCTTTTCCTTACTTTCAAACTCAACCATGACATCCACTATTTTTTATGATTTCAACACTAATGTATAGGTATAAGATACTAACATTCTTTTTCCTTTAATTCTCTACTACTAATAAGATTAATTGGAAGAGCCTAACGGACTGGATAGGCAATGTCTAGTTATATGTAACAGATTAACGACATACTTCACTGAAGTATGGTTCGAGATGTATTGATTCTTAATCACACTTCACTTCACTAAAGTACAGTCCAAGAATTTTTTTTTACTTACTTGAAAAGTTATTAAAATGTGCACTCAATGACTCACAAGTAGAGCACCAACCACCTTAAGTTTCCATGACTGATCAAGAGCCAGTGCTTCCATCATGGTAGGCCGTAGCCCACCACTACATCTATAGCACTCAAGTTTCTGATAGTAAGAAAAGAAATCTCACCTGAGGGTAATATTGGTGAGTAATACATGGATTCCTGGGCAGGTACGGCCTAAGGCGCTCCGAGTCGGATGGGTGTGGCATGTGGAAGAAGGCAACCTCCAGCATTTGAAATTGACATCGATGCTCCTTTTGGAGGGGGACCGGGCCCAGTGGGGCCACCCCCAACAATGGCGGTATGTGGGCCTCGAGCGTGGGCGGTGGAGGTAGGGCCTGCTGCTGCTGCCGTGGTGGCAGCACCTGCTGCTGCTGAACGGTTGACGACGGAGATGTCCCTCTTGGGACGCCCGTTGAGACCTGAAACAGGTCACACCACAGAGGGTAAACACGGTTAGCAGAAACTCGGTGAGTTCAGGTGTGACTTAGTGCAAATTAATCATTATGTAAAGAACACTTAGTATTTTTCCACAATTTATTTTAAGTCTTACAATCAGTTTCAATGCAAAGGTGTCATCCTCAGGTACAAAAATTCATGTTCATTTTATGTACCTGAGAAAGCCTTTGCATTGAAACTAGTAGTACGACTGAAAATAAATTGTGGAAAAATACTAAGTGTTCTTTACATATTGATTAATTTGCACTAAGTCACACCTGAACTCACCGAGTGTTCTTTACATCATGGTTGGGAGAAGTAAAGAAGTTGTGCCATTTCCCATATTTTCTCATAATTGTTAATGAGAAAACAGAATTGAACACAGTAAAATGCACATATGAGCTAGCTCATTTCTAAGTGTACTAATAATAGGGTAAAAAATTTTAGTTCCCTTAGCTGGGCACTTTTACTAATTCAATTTGCAGTGAAGTTTAACGCGTGTAAAGCCCTGGTTACGCGGTACATTAACCTGTACGAGTTAATGTTTGAATGCATGAACGTGTGAATGAACGTGAAAATTCACCTTGTACTCACACCAACTTGTACGAATGCATGCACAGGAAAATAGAACCTGCTCTATTTGGTTCATGCAATCGTACATGAACTTGTACATAAGCACGTATAGGTTAAAGCATTATGTAACCATGCCTTAACAACTGATTGCCCATGTTTGAGAACTATCTATTCTGTGACTTTTTGATGAATTTAGCACTTAAGAATTGAATATGTGAGTAATGTTCTTAACCTCGAATTCACCACAACCAAAAAATGTGAGGTGGGTTATTTGCACCATTAGAAAAAGATGGGATGGTTTTTAGTAAAAGGATTGCTCTGGGAATACAGAAAGGGTGGAGAGAAACCCAACATTTGTAATAGCCATCTCTTCACCCTTACCCACATAACATATTTTTTTCCTGTTTTATCTTGATAATGAAAAAGTTTCAAAAGACAGTAACATTATAGCATAGTGAAAAATTAATTTACTTGAATTACTTTCTGGATATTAGACAAACGAATGACACCCACCTGAAATATTTTGATGTAGCTCAAGGGGCTATTCAAGTATTACGTACGATGATATTACATACTTCTTTTTACCTCTAAGCCCCAATCCTAGACATCATGTGGTATCATGAAACCCTGCTCCTCTCCCCAACCATCAATCTCATAGAGTATCTTTTCGATGAACACTGTTTAGAGACATTCATTGAAATTATGCAAAATCAGGTTATACTGATAATATGCCAGGCAATACTGTGGGATACTGTAGGTGCAAACTATGAAAAATACATGATTGGATATTTTTGGCCTCCGGTCATCCATCATCAAGCATGAACAACTCAAAGTTTATTAACCTTATTATTTCCATCAAATTCACAATTTTTACAGCTTTAAATATAGGTAGTAAAATTGTGCAAAGGTCAAGAAAAAATCATGATAAAGGTGAATGAACTGAAGTTACTAAGAGCCATCAATGATGGGCTGAAGTTCTGTTTTCACTGTAATCTTTTTATGTTTTAGGTGACAAGATTCCAAGTTTGGTTGCTTGCGTGTTAGTACCCCATCCATTTTTAATTGAGCTGCCCTACTTAAGTTAATTGTCAGCAAGAAGCAAACTCATAACACAGAACACTTTAGGTCTCAACTTTTGGCCTAAGAACACTTTCTGGAATGGATGCTAAAGTGTTGTCAACTCCAGACTACGCCAGCACAGCAGTAAACCAGAAATTGAAGCCATATAAAAACAAGGCACGGTTTCATAATGCTTGGTTAATTTTTTTTTTCAGTATGATAATTTATGAGGATATACTCTCATATCAATAACATTCACATCAAGTAACCGATAGTCAGATCCCATTAACAAATTTTATCTCGCAGTCAACATCTTCACAGTTTAAGATGCCAATCTGCATTGGAGTAATGAAATTTGGTAGCATTCATTTCCAGAAGAGCATGACACTAAAGAGAGAAATGTATAGAGGAGAGGTATGACAAAGGGTCCAAGTTTCCCTCCAGAGGTTCCTCTGACAGTCTTTCACCACATTTGCCTCCTCTTCAATGCTCGATTCACCCTCAATACCTCTTTATTCTCACCTGGTAAATGTCACCAAGTATCGCTAGACCTATATCAATAGTCACCAGAAAGGTAAGGATGTAAGTCTGAAAGCTGTATCTTTCAATATATTTCCCTACAAACACTAAATAATGATGAGGAGAATGGTTTTCCGGGTGATGTTTGCATTCTTCCATTTTTAAGGACAATATTTCACCAGCGTTCCAGCTGGCTTCTTCAGGTCTGCTGAAGTGACTGAAGTATTGTCAAAATATCATCCTTAAAAATGGATAAACATGAAAGAACACCGAGAAAACCATTCTCCTCATCACAAAGATTCCGCGGAAGCCTTCACAGGAACACTAAATAATGTAGGAGACCACTGGCCAATTTTTTTTACCTGGTGTTGTTGTAGGATAGGCAGTGGTTGCTGCTGCACGTTTTGTGGTACTGGTCCCTGCTGCTGTGCAGAGGAAGGTGAGGGTGAGGGGGCCGATGGGACATTTGGAGCTGACTGAGGCACGGATGAATTGGGAGCAGACGTGGGGCAGGTTGTGGGGGGAATGTTTAAATTAGCACCTCCAGATGGGTTCACACTGACACCACCTGGATAAATGACATAAGAAAAGCATTTTCATCACTAAGCACAGACAAAAAAGTTTTCCCTCCACTATTCTGCAATTCATAGCGAAACAGTTACAGTCAGACACATTTTCATGCCAAAAATACATTAATAACTTCACAATTAAGCCAAAAAAAAGCTATTTGGTACGTGGGATATTTCATGCTTCATTATTTCTACAGTGCATTTCCCCAAAGGACACAAAGCTTTCTACCCTTTTACTGCAAGCAAATTCTAAGCGGACTGTCAACCCATTTCTGTTAATGTTATGATAATTATTCTTACGTTACACACTGCATCAGGTCATCCATCATCCCCTTAGTTTCGATGAACGTGGGACAAGTTTTTACGAGGGAATTTTTAATTAATGTTAAAATAATCTATTTTTCTGAAGACTAGACATAAATCTGGGATCTGCATGGTGAAAATTAATTAGTTTGTATTGATTGTTTAAGGCAATCAACAAATTGATAGTAATATGTATAAATATTCCACCTGATATTGTGACCATGACAGTCATCACAGAGATACCAATAGCCAGGAGTTTGGCCCATTTGCAGTAAAAGGGTTTGTTCACAATACAAGGATACTATAGCTTCACAGACATGCTTAAGATGAGACATCTTACTTCTTAATATTGTTACAATAAGTAAATTCTTCTTGGGTTTTTGTCCGGGTAAGGTGCTCCATCTTCTTCTTTGCTGACATTTCGATGAAAGTCTTTTTCATCGTCAACTTACCTGGTTGAAACCCGAGAAGAATTCACTTCAATCATTCCCCGGAAGAAAACTAAATCCCACATACTGTTACAATAACTTCACTGCTCACTGAGGGTGACACTTAGGTTAGGGATTAAAACGTGATAGGAGTAACAAATGGAACATCCCATTTAATTTTTCATAAGAATTGATATGTACCCACAAATTTCTCCAGTAAAATAGGCAAAAAAGATTGTGTCCTTTGAGTTTTTTTTCAATCTCTTGGAAAGTCACAATGTATACAGGTCATAATAATGCTAAGGTTTAAAATTTATTATGTTTTTTCGGTGAATCAGAATCAAAGGTTTCTTGGGTGTTCCATTGGGTAATGGGCTTTATACTGAGAAACTTTGCTTTTATAGGTCATAAATTAACACATCAAGTGATATTAATAATGACTACATCAAACCATCAAGTGAGACCCCTGCCAGATGCCAGTGATAGATCCATCACTAATGAATGACAACAACACTCAATGTGTTAATTGGTCAACTCAGAGGAAAATTTCACACAATAGAAAATTATGCTGACTAAGTAGGTGTAGCAGTTCAGCACTGCTTAAGTCGAAAAGCGACTTTGGAATAATGACAATTATTTTATCATTGAATGGGAATCGTAAAGGCTGCTTTACATGGTAATTTTATTGCAAAAACAAATTTATTTTAGATTGGACATGAAAATGAATGGAATTGGAGCAGGTTCCATTTCCCATTTAGTCAATCAGACAATCATACAATTTTCTGCGTTATATGGTACAATTTTCCTCATGAAGGAATTCATACATTCATACAATAAAATGTACCATGTAAAGCGGCCTTAAAGATAATTTCAGGTAACATGTGATTTCTATCACTGAAGCCTAAGAAGTCAATGCCAAGGTTCAATAAAGTTGAATTCCAGCAACACATAAGATGAAGAGTCAGGGAACAAACGGCAACACTGAATATGTATTTTTAACCACCTTTCTTAACATTCGAGCCACACGAAGACTCCTGGCACATCAAGGAGGAGAAATACACACAGAGGGGATAAGGTCCAAAGGGAAGAGAGTGAGAGGCACCAAACTACTCCATGAAACACACGCACATTTCAAGAGGCACACACATGCAAGCTCTTTGAATAACCCACCGCCATGACTTTACCGGGAACCACATCTTGAGGTCTAATTGCGATATGAGTCAAAATGGGATGGCAGGAAGTCATGTGTTCACCCAGTTGGTGTTAGATCTGTTATTTCTAGTATGACTCAGTGGCATTAGCTCAGCATTATAAATCATAAGATATACTTGGTGATTCCACATAAATTTATTTTATACATATAACACGATCAACATTTTGACGTATCCTGACATCAATAGTGATAGTAGCAATTATAAAGGGTTTCTGATAGACCCTTCCTGACCTTAACAATATACACTTCCTCCCACGTTCTTCAGCATTTTCAAAGTTACGAAGCCCAGGTCCCACAATCAATATCAGCAACTTTAGTGAGAGCATAACTTTCATTAAAAATAAAGTTCTGGCTTACTTCCCTTCACTTCAGCAGAGCCTATTTCAGGCCACTAAATAAATCTTCATGAACAGGTAGGACAGAAGAAATATATCCAATGAGAAAACTTGATGGGCATAAAAAAAAGCTAAGAGCCACATATTTACCATAGACTTCCTCTGATGGAATATTGTCATGGTTGGGCACTACATTATTGTTTTAACTTCCAGAATATAGGAATGATGCACCCTAAAAACTGACGATGACTTTCTAGGACATCTCTACTGTTTTCTTCCTTTGATTACTATCACCCACCAGAAAGATCATTCAACATAGTCTACAGATAAATAACTTTTTGAATTTAAAGGTTGAAATAAAATTTTCCAGATCCTACTTCATAGTAGGGTTCATATGCACTCCTAACAATCTTCTAACATCAGCATACAGTCTAAGAAAACAATCTGGGTAACTCCTTCATTGATCTCTCCGTTTCCTCTGTTCCTCAGATCTTCATCACTTCCACACATCTTAAGACTAGTGAGATTTTTCGGCTTCAACGAAACATATTATCCCCAAAACGTCATTTATTCCACTTATACGTGGAATTGTTTTTCAATAGTATGGTCCCACTAAATTTTAACAGACACTTCACAAACTACAGATGAACAATGAACAACATCCATAAAAAACGTCATGCTCGATTCATAGTTTCAACTCAAGTACAGCCATTGAAACTAGAACACTTAAAGCAATTGTACAGAGAGGCTAAAGACAAGTTTCAGATCCGACAACAACAACAACAACACAATACAGCCAAGAATCTAAAACAGAAAGAAATAAGCAAAGAGGAGCTAACTACTTTCACTCCTCTACGATCTTGCATCCAGGTTCAGAATTGGGTATAACTCAAAAGCACAAGTCTTGGATTGATGTATAGATATCTTCTTAAATCCTTTGTTTGAAGCATAGAATGGGAAAAGCTCTTTAAAATAGAAATTGGAAGGAAAGAGTACTCACTTCCCGTTGCATGGCCCACGGACGACGGGGATGCAAGAGGGGGTGATGAGTTGGCAGAAGGCTGTAATAACTGCATTGGCTGATGTTGTTGCTGTTGTGCTAAATGGTGATGCTGAAGGTGATGTAGAGGAACTTTGGAATTTCCGTTTCCATTGAAAGTTCCTACATGAATAAATTGAGAAAAAATCCTCAAAACCATTCACAGATAAGAAAGCAACCTAGTTCCCCCAAATACCTCCAAACAATGATGACATGGCTTCTGGGTTCCAAATAACAAGCTCATTTCACAATTACAATCATTTTTCAGAATCACTAAGAGTGTCCAAGGAGTTAGCTTGTTATGAGCTATTCTTGAAAGACTTGTCCTCAGAAAGCACATGACAATGACAAATCTGCTGATCCATCAGCTGGAGGTTAGATTAGTGGTAGACCTTTTTCCAAGTCCGGGGGCATTATCAAAGTTTTCCTCATCAGCATGCATGTCATTAACATCATTTTTTAATTGTTCACGTGGTTGCAGAATTGCATTTGACTTTCTTCAACTTCAGTCAGGTGCTTTAAAACGCAAGTTTTGATAGATGGAGTGCCTTTTTATGACTGTAACTGTGAGCACTTCCCTTCTAGAGGTTCATATTTCAAATGACAATTATGATGACATGAAAGAAGGAAACATGATCCCATCCCACATTAGCTGGCCTTATCCCTTGATATGATTGGGATCTTTAACAACTCTTTCCATCCTTCAATTTTAATTTTACCTGACCTTATAATTTTGCTTCACTTCCAAGCTGAGCCCTAGCAATGTATTGAATGCATAATGAGGCTCAACACAGAGAGAAAAATCTTGACAGCAATTGTTTTGGAGATACACGCTGCACACAACAAATACAGGTGACCATGAACTTTCCACACATGGAATGATGATAAGAGAAATTCTCTTCCACAAAATTATAGCCAACACCAGGGGAAATCCTTATGCTTTGCAATTCCTCTAGCAGACCATCAGTATTATCATTTCTGAATAATCTCTTTGTTGGAGTATTGATGGTACACATTTAAGACTAGTGTCTTCATCAGGGTATGGACGGTACACTTTTAAGACTACCCAAAAGAGTGGATTGGAATATAATTCTCCAGTAAGTGTCCTTTACCCCATAACTCCATCTTAAAATCCATTCTCCTTTAGATAGAATCAACACAAAATCCTGATTCTCAAAACACATTGAAACACATATGCGGAGAGACTAGACAGACAGACCTTCCGCCAGACAACTCGCGAATCGACTGCCCGTTGGAGCCTGCACGCACTATAGATCTCCTTTAGATTGAATCAACACAAAATTCTGCTTCTCAAATCACATTGAAACAAATATGCGGATACAGGTGACACTGGATTCAAGATATGATAACGAATTCATTAAACCCAGAAGCTATGCCATCAATACAGCTGGTTAACATAGTCTCTGAATTGTGACAATGTCATAAGTTCATCTCAATTATATTTCTGCCAAAAAAAGCTGACAAATTCTCTTCAGAATAAATAGTATATGTATGTAATAGAGATGGGCAAATTTATATAAGGCTATATTTTGCTGGCTATCCAGAAGGCATCTTTGAATCCGAAGTACTAACATTTGTGGGAAAATATTGTTCTACACAGGATGGGACCTCACCCTTTTCTATAATGGGTCCACCACAGAACTTTTAAAAATAATACTTTCCATGTTCTGGAGTGCAACTGTCCTCCCTGTTGAGGTTAATGGTACACACATTTTCCTGCCATTTCTTTAATGAGACATGGTAAATATCACTATTTTTACTCAGAACTTTGCCCTTTGGGAGATATTTTACTTCAGTCCTTCCAAGGAACATGTCCAATAATTATGAACATAAGTGATACAGTGAATTTTTCCAGATGTTATCATTCACAGATTAGTTTTATTTAGTACTCCCTATTATTTGCTCATGGCAAGCATCTTCACATCTTCTTGTCATTATGGAAACTGTTATTATAGGTTTTGTGCATCTTGTCCAGAGCCTCCTTCAAAATTAATCTTAATTTTCCAGAACATTCAATTTTCCTTCCAGGTTTGCCATTTTACTCTCATGATCTTCTTTGGAGGGATAATGGTTTTCTCCTCCTTCAACAATTATCTTCTTTTAACTATCAGGCATTAAATGTGTCTGACTTATGGTGCAATTTAGACTCATTCTCATACTGAGTATTCACATATATTTTTCAGCTTCCACCCACAGACAAATAAATGAAAAAAATAACCCTGTGTCCCCATGAAAAACCAAGAAGAATAGGGACCAGAATACTGCCTAACTACCAATCAATGAGTTTGCTAACTGCCTCTTAAAGTACTAAGCAATGCAAATTTATCATGTACAGGAAGGTTCTGTTCAAGCTAAATTAAAAGGCAAGTCAAATGAGTTTATATTTCGATAAAAATACCTGGGTAGTCAGTTAAAAATTTGAATCCAGACAAGATTCCATATATATCACCAAGAAACAACAAATTTGTTTACAAGTACCTGTCATTCACAAACAAGGTCCAATTATGAGGTTGGTTTCAATGACTGTGGAGAGTTAACAAGGCAGAATACCTACGAGAGCATGAAATGCTTAGTCAGCATTCCTTGCCATGTAAATACTCCTGCCAATTTTAAGTGTATAAATAATGAACACATACAAGCTCAATGGTATTCAAGGGTATTCAAAAGGCTCTGGTTTCACAGAACACTAGAGATAGTGTCTCAATCAATTAACCATTCTGAAGGAGAGGGTTGAATGTCATAGCCATTATAACCAACTCTTACCAAGCAGTCTGTAGGTAATAAAGTATGTAAACTCCTTTAAATATACCTCAAATGGAAAAAAAAACAAAATCCGGCCTGACAAAGAAGCTCACTTTCAAAATACCATAATTAAGTTTGAATAATGTGGTGAATACAATGATAACTATCAGCACAAAATTGTTTCATAAATCTCGGCTTCATGCAGATCTGTACATTTCTTCACGGTTTTTACTGACTGAATGAATTTAATCGTATGACAGTTTCATTGACCAATGAGTGAACAATGCTTCAGCATGAGGAAGTCAATGCATATTTTCTCATATACCCTTGATTTCAAAATTAAATAGTTGATTTTTTTATATCAGCCTGCCACTGAATAAGAAAGGGCAAAGAAATTTTATTTACACAGTAGCCAAGACACTAAGTTGCAAGCACAACCAAAAAACTTAACTTGAGGCATCATCAGATAAAAATAGATTCAAGGCACAAATAATCAACAACTGGCCACGTAAATATTTTCATGAATCGAAACAAGTGAATATTTTCATGATTGGAAACCAAGGACAGTGGAGCACTAATAGTCCAAGAACCTATTAACTGATCATCAAATTATCCTACAATCATTCCGCAACAACCCTCTACACTACTCTTTCTTTCCATCCCCCTCCCTATCCCTCCTACCTAACTATAATGCCTTCATGATCTCACATTATAAGTTTTTGTTCACTTACCACAGAATTTTATTTAACCAACCAAGGTACTTCGTTACTACAATGTAGTAAGCACACCATACTGGTATGAATGAAAAGACAATAGTAAATTTCCACACTGTTTAATGAGTACCGACCATGGTTTTGACACTTTATGTCATTCTCATGGCGAACCTTGAGAATGACATACAGTGTCGAAACCATGGTCGGTACTTATTTAACAGTTTGGAAATTTACTATTGTCTTTTCATTCTTACCAGTATGGATATTGAATATTTCCACCAAGTTACGCCTGAAACTTTTCATACGTTAGTAAGCACACCACTGAGGTGGGGTGGTCAGTGAACTTGATTTGTTTACTTCCAGAGCAAGTTGAGTGCCATCATTGCATACAACTTTTTAGATACCACTTGATTCTGGCTGAGAACATTTTTTTCTATTATTCAACAAAAAAAACACTATAAATACCTACCCCTCAACTACAAATGTGAACATATTTTAAAAATTTACATTCCAGGGCCAGGTCAAACAAATAGAGGCGCTTGAAGAGCTAAACCATTACTTAAAAAAGGGTCTCGAGGATCTTACTCTGCGAAACATGGTTGCGCAGATGTGCTAAGGTTAGTTATAGCTTGGGGTAAAGAAATCACAATCCAAGGAGCTGTAGCCGGGCTAATGTGCATCAGCTACCTTGATCAGAAGTTAAAATAACGTGAAGCAAAGTTTGCCGATCGGTAAAGTCAGATTCCCCACAGTGAGTGTAACATGTTGAGATGATGAATTTTAATTCTTACCTTTGGGCAAATGTAGTAAGCAGGTATATTAAAATGGAATGCATTGCACAACTGTAAATAAGATTCACCACTAAACGTTCCACAAATTGAGAGTGCATAATCATTGCACGCAAGCAACAGACTTAAATTTCAACTGGTGAAATGTATGAGATATAAATAGAATAAACGATTCTGCTTGAGGCTTTGCAGCACTGTAGTGCAGATAACTCCATTGCTTCCAGGTTTCAATACAGATGACCAGCACAGACAGCACAACACATGGAAAAGACTTGCAAACAAAAAAGTGCCAAAATCGGGGTCCTTGACGCTGATTGGCCACACAACCGGAATGCCACCCTGAGGACAGTATATATTCACGCCAAATTCCATCAGTCAGCATTCGGACCTGATCTGAAGATGTGGCCAATATTGACCATGAAATGTCAACAAGATAATACAATGCAGCAAAACCCAGATGCAATGGAATTACCGGAATAAACGATGACCAACAATGAAATTATATAATTGGAATAATAGTATTTGATCATAATATGCCCGAAAGACTTGGGAGAAAGCCTGGCAGTAAAACTAAGATCACAACTACCACTAAAATGGATGTGGACACAATATCCATCAGTTTCAAATATACAACTGGGCTTTCCCCTCCATTAGCATACAATATTGGCACTCAACTGTAATAGGTTGCCTAACAAGTTTACAGCAGAACTAAGTCGAAAATTTTTCCAATCTACCCCAATATCAAGGGAAATCCCTAGACATTTCAATAATTTTACCAAGCATTTCTGGTCTGCAATTATTTCAAGTAGAGTAACCACTACGCCATAGTATCTCTCCAATTATTCGGAGGAATATGCCAGGTTTCCTGCTTAATAAGCAAGTTTTGTGCCCAAAGAAAACCATGGTAAATCACTTAGTGATTATGGGGGCAAGGTCTGGGAGCACAGGCACAGTGGTGGCCGACACCAGGACATATGTTTTTTAAGCAAGAAGATAAAATCTCTCTTCATTTCTATCACCATTAAGTAACACTTACCTTCTGAAGATTCAGTTGAAGGTAATTCAAGTCCCGCCATGTCAATCACCTGCTGTGCCATGGACTTAAGAGATGACATACCTTCTGCTACAGCCTGTTAAAAACATTAAAGAAGTTAGTGTATCCAATAATAGATTGTGACCAAATACACAAAATCCTATACACCTCATTTTTCTTTGGCAAATCCATTTTTAATGAAAATATTGTGAGCTGATTCCAAAAGTCCCATTTCCTTTTTCTTGAGTAGGCCCAAAATGCAATTAATATAACCCCATTGCTTGATTATCTTAGTTGCAGCAACCAATGGCCAATAATAAATAGCAAATTGCAAGGGGAAAAAGGGTTTCCTATTATGCGAATCAAATCACAGACCTTTGGCTTCCATGGCCAGAGACCGGACCACTAATACCCTCCCTAAATTCCCCCAAGTGTCACTCCTCACTGTTTGAGAAACTCAGCTTCAAGGTTGTTTGAGTGAGATATCATTCCACCAAGAAATCAATGAATTTGGTCTAATTTTACAGAAAAATATCTCACCCTTCCAAAAATACCAAAATATTAGCCAATTACCGAGCCACTTCACAAGATTTTTGACAAAAAATACAAGCCTTTCACATAGGAAATGGTGCATCTATGCAATCCAGAAAATTGAAAAATTTCTAACACTTAGATCTCATGAAAAAATTTAGTGTAGTTTTCTCAAATATTATTGAAAATAAATCATATAGGTATCACAGTAATTTCTTCTGGACCATAAAAATCCTTCCCAGTATTAAATGTACCATGAGAAGAAAGTGAGTCAAATCCAAATCCATTATGAAAATAAGCCTTGTACTTTTCCACTATAATTTCTTGTAAACGTGTGTTTCGCAACTTGCTGCATCTTCGGATACCATTGCTTATCTTTGATTAAAATGTTTACAATAACTAACAGTGGAAAAGTACAAAGCTTATTTTCAATATGGATTTAAATATAAATTACATCCACAAAGTGATGCCTGAGGGTGTACAGTTGAAAGTGAGTCAATTTTAAAAATGTGCCTTTTTGTGTTTAAAGTACACTTAAAATTGAAATTTTGCTGTATGCGGACTATTTTCCATAAATAAATAAATATAGTTACGGCAGTAATTTTTTCAGGATTGAAAAAATAACTTCCCACAAGAAGGAGTTTTAAACGTACCATGTGAAGAAAGTAGTGCTGTGCGAATCAGGGATTTTCATTTCGAATCAAACTGAATCAAATCTCCCAAAAGATATTTCGAATCAAATTGAAAAAACTTTTTTTTAAATATTCTTTAGTGAATCGAATCACCCTAAAAAATTCGCCTGCGAAACGAATTCGGATCTAAATAAAATGCAAAAGCTTATGCGCAGTTAAAGTAATAAAGATTTTCACAATATTTCAGGGCCTTACATTAGCTTATACAACTATAGTGGCACAAAGAATGGCACAGAATAAAATGTGGTCGTTTAAATTTTCATTTTGCGTGAGGAAAACATTGTCTAAACGGACCAAGCACCATTTTTGGATGAGCGCCATATTTGAATGCATGCAACGATTTGAAGACGAATCTATCAGATTTAAATATTTCGCATCATTTGGTTTCAAAGCATCCCAATTTGCTGGCAAATCGAATCAAGCCTGATTCGAGTCGATTCGATTTCGAAGCATTCGCACAGCTCCAGAAGAAAGTGAGTTAAGTTTATGACTTATGAAGATATTTTTATTTATTTATGTAGAATTTGTCATATTAAAGTATATTATTATACAACTAGTACTGAAATAATTAATTCATGCTTCCTACAGCTGCTGCAATTAAAACGTACAATTCTAATATGGTCCCATTTATGTCATTATGGCCTGTCTTCCCCTGTTCAAAAGATTTAATTTGTCACTGATGCCTTGTTTATATATTTATGTTTGTGTACTTATTATTAAGGGAAACCAGTCTCTCAATCTAAAAAAAACGCGAAAATTCTTTCATGTAATACTAGACATAGATATGATTTCCACAGACCTTTTGTATGCACTCGCACAACAGCTATAGGTTATAACTCAATTGGGTTAAAATGATATAAAAAATGAAGTAATAAACTTAAATCAATTGACAACTTAGCCACTTTTTAGATTATACTGAGAAGTTTTCTTCAAGAATCCCTATTCTACTCCATTCATAAGTTCTCAGAGAGTGGTAGGATTTTATAAAGTGGTATTTTCTTTTGTTCATGTTGGTTTTGATACCACTTGAATTGTATTTTCGAACTTGGCGTGTCTTATATTTTTGTGAGAGTTACATGATTATCAGGGCTACTAAACAATTATTACTATTAATATAACATTAAAATAAACATGGATCTATGTGCCTGGTGGAAGAATAATATTCACCAATTCCAAGGAATGGAACCTGTGGTACGCAAGTACCTGGGAATAGTTGCCACTGAGGTTGCAAGTGAGCATACTTTCTCATCTGCTGGGAATGTTGTTTTAAGTTTATGACAAAAACTAGCACCCAACCATTTCTAAGAGCTTATTTTTTAAAATCAATGTATGTAATATGAAGATAATATTCAGAGTGATACAATGATACATGTACAAACAATGCTATGTATGTTCCCTTCTTCTCTTTCATTTCACACTTGCATGTTTGTAAAGTATATTTGGTCAAGTATATCTGGCATTAATAGTGCAATATTCAAGTTTTTCTTTCATTCCCGATTTCCTTCCCGAAAATGTCAAGCAAATTTTTTCCCGTCCCATCCTGAAACCAGAAATGCCTTTCCCGTTCATTCCTAATTATTAAGGCTGGGGAATCATCTAACTCAAACTACTTTAAAGGGATGGTCAACGGCCAAAATTTACCTTGTTGCTGATGGGCCCGTTCAACACTGTGGACCCTGTTTGATGCCTCTGATTCAGCATGGAGTGTAGATGGTGTGCTTCAAGATGCGAAGATTGAGACGTAGACGAGGGCGCGGGCGACGAGGACAGGGGGTTGGAGGATGATGACGAGGGGGGCGTAGGGGCCTGGGGAGGGGTTGGTGGGGTGGATGAGGGCGAGGGGTGCAAGTGGGGCGGAGGGGGGTGTAAGTGATGATGGTGGCCTAATATGTGATGATCGGAGGAAATGGAGCCACTTGTCGAGACCTTGCCTCCCTGTCCACCTTGCGGACCATTCTCTGATATCACATGGGCTGTAAAAAGATTTCCCTCTGTCAGAGTGAAGAGATTCAATACAGGTATTGCATTATTAAAAAATATATAAAGACAATAAATCACAATAATTTTTATATTTACTACAATAGTATAGATTATAATATTATCACCCTCAGCTCTAAAATTTTCACCCCATAAATAGTAAAATATTATTTGTCCAAATGTATAAATACATTAAAGGTAGAGCATTAACAAATAAATAAAAAGAGGACTAAACTTTTCCAATTATTCCAACAAGAAATTATTTTTACCCTTGGCTCTAATATATTTTTACCCCATTAATTTGGAAAGTATTTACAGTATATTTCTTATCAATATGAACAAAAGGCAGACACAGGTGAGTCTTTATTACTAAAAAAAAAGGCAAACTACAATTTTTTTTCCATTTTCACAACAATAAAATATATTCTTTTTACCCTCTTTCCCAAACTATTTACAACCCTTTACTTAGAAAACACATAAAAAATCCTTTTTCTATCTACAAATAAATTCATCATATGGAAGGCATAGTAAAAAAACATATTAGAGTATTATTTATATTTACTACCAGGAAATATACTATTTCAGTCCTCTCCACACTCATATTTTTATCTCTTTAACTGGGAAAGGATTGTTAAAACAGTTTTCTATTGCTATGAAGGAATTCAACACCAGTGAACCTAAAAAACAGTGAAGAGACAGTGACAGACCAGCAATAGCAAAGCAGGAGTAATGAGTGAAACTACTTAATATGCAATGATATAAATAGGGAGCTATGACTTTTGAGACATGAAAAGTTCTCATTATTCCTTTGACAATCATTAACTATTAACTCCTCACATAAAATACATAGTGATTAAGCCACAGATTCCAAAACTTCAACATCACACTAAATCTGTTAAAATCTTACACTGAAAGATTGTTTAATTAGCCAGCATAGCACAAAATGACCAGGGCAGGAAGTAACAAGAAGGGTCTACAGAAGGCAGCAAATCAATTGCACAGTAATACACATTAATAAAATGAAGCATTTAAGACGCACAACATGTGGATCAGCTGACATATTTTTTGAAATCTTTAAGATGGCTTTCCAACCCACCCCACCTTCACACTAAATGTCGTATGTTCATTGTATATTAAATCACTTTTTCAGAGTAAAACCCACAAATTGAACAACTTCCTTGCAATCCACCACAGGAATTGAAAGTATGCAATGAAGTAGCATACCAAACTCTAGACCACTTAAAAGAGTGCATTCTTACTGGTTGAATTAAAAGCAAAACAAGTTAGTTGATGTTATTCTTCAAGCACACATGGTGTTTTATAATTTGTTTTACATAACTTTCAGGATCTATCACACTTGGCCAAACAGGAAGAGTGCAATAAAATGGCCAAACAGGAAGAGTGCAAAAAAATCCAAGGAACACCACAGGGTTATTGAAAAGAAACATTTCCCCCACACCCAATTGTAGACTCCACCTGATCAGAACCTCAACACAAAATTGACTTTGAAAACATTAAAGGGCTGACAGGAGAAAACCTTCATATTCCAAGAGCCATAAGAGGAGCCTTGGAAGACAGTAATTTCACTGTACCATACTGCCAATCAGGTCACTCAGTATAAGATTCAAAATGCAGCAAATGTAGACAATGCATATTTCAAACAAAAATACTAAAAAGATGCCTACCATGAAGAGAGGAACAACACCGAGCACAAAGAACCAAATTCAATCGATCTCGAAAGTAATATGAAGCAAACTGACTGATGGCTGAAACAGTAGGCACACAACACTGCGATTGTCAGTTTTTTACACATTATAAGGAAATAGCCAACCAAGTGGCATGGAAATCAATGATGAAAAGAACGGCTACAAATGATACAAAGGCAATCAATATGATGAAATGAAATTGGAGTGGATCATCTTTTCCAAGATAAGAAGACACCTAGTAAGTGTGTTATGAATGATGATATCTTAGAGGTATTTTCATATTTGTCTGTAATCTACCACAGAATTAAGCAATGCATGACTCGATTGCCACATAGATTTTGGAGACTGAAGGAAGCCTCATCAATCAAACAGTTGTCGAGTACATAACAGGAAAATCTGACACAAAAATCACCATTTCCAGCAAACCTGAGTGAGTGAGTGAGCATACTTTTTCATCCATTGATTTTCACTTTTGAATTCATGTTTTGCAAGACCCTAAAAATCCAGGGGGGTTGAGTCTGAAATCGCTCTGAATATTTCTGAGTCCGTAACTATGGAGTCGCATAATAAAACAACTAATGGCAGGTGATTTTGGTGTGTTTTATCCATATGAATGGATAACTTAAGTATCCAATATATTGTCAATGGTGTCTTTTATTGCTATATTTAACACCATTAACAATATTCAAGTGAGAAATACTCTATGAGGAAGGCTGGGAGAGATTTTTATATGTGGTTAGAGTACACCCAAAATCTCAAACCCTCCCTGATTATACCACGTGACTCCTTAGTCACATGCTCAGAATCATTCCGAGTGGTTTCAAATACAACCGACCAGGTCATCACTTTTCTTCAGGTAGAGAAAGCAGTTTCTGAGGAGCACTGCAGTTCTCTTCAAATATCTTGGGGGGTGAGGGCAACACAAACATTTGTGGGGGAGTGCAGCACAAAAATTTGTGAGGGAGTGCAAAAAGTAAGCTGCACAGCAGACTTCCAAGAGCCAACTAGGATCACAGGTGCTTTGGACCAAATGTAATAAAATTCCAGGGTTTTTCCAAGGTTTCCATGCCAAAGTTTCATTTTTCCAGGTGCAGATATCCACTCCTTGGTAAAGGAGCACGACTAACTAACAAAACAGCATATATTTCCAATGCCAATGATGACCCACATAGCCAAAATATTGCCATATATACATATTTCAATGATGCTACAAAAATGTTTCCCCTAGAAAACCAGTTTATATACAGATCTTACTGGTCCAAAATAGTCTTACAGCAGTAGCAGCAGCAGCAGCCCCAAAACTGTATTGCCATGGAACCCACCTTGAGGTTTGAAAATATACATTGCAACCAACCTAATATACAGATATAATTATGCTGGCCAAGTTTTAATGCCAATCAACAGTTCAATAAAGCTCTGCATTTTAATTTGGTTGTTTAGTCATATACATATATTTCACAGCAAAGTTTCTTAGCAGTTTTCCACAATTTTAAACAGAGGAAAACTACCAAGAATTAATTCTTTCACTATGAATAAGATTCACCACACCTGCCCAGAAACCACATTTTTCATGTTTTTTCTTTAATTGGGGAACAAGAGCCTGTAGTATTTCTACTGCAGAGGAAATCTGATCTGGAAAATGATGACCCACCTGTGGGTTACAACCCTTATATTGTGAGCCTCTGGCCTACAGCCATTTTTACAGGGCAATGGCTTCATTTGGATAGTGAAAACTTTTCCCCAGAATACTTTCAACCCAATGAAATGGAGGTACACCTCATATACCTGTGTGTCTCATTAGTATTTCATACTAAACAATCTTTAAAGCTCATAACATTTAGCTTTACCCACTAATGTACACGCAAGAAAGCAAAGCAGTCATGAACCTCAATTAAATTAAATGCACTCTTTCCTAAATACTATCTAACTAATGACAAAATTCCTTAACATAAAGAAAGTGTGCCTCCTCTTGGAAAGAGAGGGTCATAATATTTGGAGCAGTACGAGAGGTGGGTAGAAGGTGATGTTCAAACATACTAGAGCATTCTCCCTGCAGTTCAGCCTAGCAAACGTACAAATGACTTTCCTGCATCTAAAGGGTTATACACCTCAGGGTAAAGGAATGCAAAGCAATTTTCTGTCACATACGACAAAAAAAAATAAGAAATAATTTTCAAAGCAATGTTTCAATGGTTTCTTACCAATTTGTCCCTTGCCCTGTAGGATAGGCCCTACTAAACTAATAATTGATGACCCTCCGACAGATGACACTGAATTACCCCCATTATTGGATGCTGAAGAAGAACCAACAATAGCAGCAAAATTGCCTAAGAAGAGGGAAATATAAGTTATATGAGTATATCGAGGATTGCTTGACATCTAAGAGGCAAGTCAAAGCACTACGATCTCATGGACAAAGACACAGAGGACTCAATTTATGGTGCTAGTAAGATAACATCATTACTATAAATACAATATTTGTATTATCAGGATGGCCACTGGATTACTACTTTCAAAAACAAGGACAATCCACAACTTCCTAGAGGAAAATCACTTTTTTTTAATGAGGACTGCCAACATCTACGAGATCCCCTGACAACACATTTTACTATTTTCATCCTTAAAGAGGACATTATGAGCTTGCTGTGGTATCACCTTCACAGCACCACCTGCAGGTATATGTTTGAAAATCTAGTCCAACATTCCAAACCCAGATCCCTTGTGATCATGCCAGGTCTGTCAGTCAGTTAAGCTACTGAGATATCCTTCTCCCATGTGGAATTTTGAGAGCTTCAGATTACCTGGATTTTCACAGCTGCCAGACGTACAGTGTTACAAAGCAGTCAAATTTAGCACAAAGGACCAACATTCATGACTGCTGGGCACAATACCATGAAGCAGTCAAACTGTGTTTGGTATCACTGCAGGTGTAATAATGAAAACATCAACTTTGCCACAAAATGCTTCCCAAAATACATATTTTGAAGCAGAATTGAGGGTCACTTTAGCCTCTTTTTAGAATAACAGGGTAGGAAACCCAGAAAAGTATCACTAAGGGCAGATTGAATTAGAGATCATTTAATATGGAATTCAATGAAAGAGCCCAAATCAAAAGATTTCATCTTTCTCATGATACAAAAAAATCAGCTTCCCTCCACACTGTTTCACGAGATATTAATAAAAAATAGAGTGGATTTCTACATGATATGTTTTGGCACAGGGCTTTGGAAACAATAATGAGCAGTATGATGCAGAGATATAGTCAGAAATTTAATGTTGGATATATGATATGCTTACTCAATTATTTTTACAGGCAACTTCCTTACTCAACATATATATTGTAACATTAACTATGCAATAACTTTGTTTTAAATCTCTGAAATTCTCATTCAATAACTAAATATTCATGACAAAGTGTTTACCAGGTTCATTTTTTTCCAGTTGTCATCTGATAACACCTTTACAACCTAGGACTTTTTTGTAGTTCTGCAAAATATCTGCAGTGAGAAATTGATTTTATTTTTTTAATGAGAAGATAGACAAACTACACACTGCTATATTTCAGATGAGATACATGAATTATAATTAAAAAATTTCTTTTGAGTCAATTTCTCGCTGAAGTGAATATCTATACCACTTCCCAATAAAAATGGTTGGAATTATTTTTGGCAAACAGTACCTCCAAAAGTATGATGATCAGAGCTGATATTTTACTATTCTTGGAGAGATGAGATTCTTTCCTTCATAATGTGCCCATAATCATCAACTTTAATGAGAAGCTATATTGCCCATAAGGGCAATTGTTTAACACAGTGAATTAATACTGTGATTTTTCCGCCCTGAAAGGATGAGTAGTGGTGAGCCTATAGCTAGGATAAATCAATTCATGGGAGATTTCTGACAGCTATGGTTAGTTTATAACTCCTGAAAATGCCTAGGCTGAAAAGGCCATACCTTACGAGTTCTGCCAATTCCAAATACTTGAGATTTTACTGATCCTCAAAGTTGACGTAGCCTTTAATGTAAAAAAAGTGTGGACTATCTGCATTACTAAACCAATCAACTCCCATAGAATTTTGGAGGATTATTAATCAAAACAACCAGGATTAATACCAGGTTCTCCTATTAAGCAATCACTCAAGGGATCATGCAAGAAACAGATATTCTATCATAGCTTGAATGGTAATATTCCATTTAACACACAGCCTGAATATATGATCATATGAGCAAGCTCTTTTGCCATGGAAAACAGCCTAAAGATGATTCACACATTTGAAATAACATTTGACTGACTTTAAAATTCTCATTTTTAATTGAAAGTATTAGTTTAAAACAAATTAACAACTGGTTCACAGCCTAATTTTGCAAAATAACTTGGGCAATATCCAGGGCCTAATTAAAACTCGGGGAAAATCAAAGAGCAAGTACAAAATCTTGTAAATATAATTGAGAATCGTGGTTTTTTTTTAGGAGGGAGCGATTTCAAGGGGTTTATTTGCCAGTTTTTTTTAACGATTTCTACAGAGGGGTGGCCATCCTGATGATTTCCAAAATGAAAAACATTATAACTAAAATCATGCACTAACTACACAAGTGAAACCCCCAAATATGTATGGCAGATGGAAACTGAATAACTTCACAGGCACCCCAAAATATGTTTAACCCAGTTTACTGCATAATTGCATTGTCTTGGATATATACTTTTCAGCTGGATATAGAGCATAACTTGAAGAAACGGCCTAGGACACATTCATTCCTGCCATGTTTAAATTATAACTACAAATAAAACATACAGCATCACAACAAAGCTTGATTCTGTGCACCAGAGGACATTGTGTGCCAGAGGATGAAATCCTTAAACATTTCAAGCAGTGATACCCAATGTTGCATCACAAAAAACGAACAAAACAGATAATAGGACATCTCAGCAGGAATTCAGAGTAGATAAAAAACTAAGCCCAGAAACTCAATAACAAAAATAAAAACACAAAAAGGAGACTTCGAAGACTTGTTTGCAAGCATGACAGTATGACGAACTACCACAAAAAGAAAAGAACAAAAATAGAACAAGTGACTGCCATAAAAGCCAAATCCAATTAGCAAGTACTATGCCCCTTACACTGAATTCTTATTTAAGTTTACCATAAATTAAAAAACTTCTCAAACTGGGTCCCTACCATTTGGAAATTGTGAAATTTCAGGCCTTCATATTTCACCAGGCCAAAATTTCCATTTTTATCAGATAAAATATCAACTCTTTCATAACTGTAAATTTTAAAGAAGAAAAAGAAAAGGAGCACCACACACACGCTCCATAAGATGACTACTTCTCATCATATTGTAGCATTTTTTGAGCATACCCCGCCCCCCCATTTATTTCCTCTTTGGATAATTTATCCTCTGTGGACTATTTATCCTCTGCGGACTATTTATCCTCCGGACTTAGCCGAAGGACTTGCCCAAGGCGCGCCCCGCCACTGATGCGCTAACGACATTGTCGCGCCAACGACAATCGCAAACTCCAGCCATCTCCGCAACTCAGCATCTCCTGCCAGCAAGTCCTGCCTGCCACGTCCTGTCCACCATGTCCTGCCCGCCACGTCCCCTCACCAGATCCTCTCTCGTTTACATAGCAGTTGGAGACAGAAGACTACGCGGATGTGCTAAGGCAGAAGTGCTGGGCACAAAGGCAAAAAACCAGAAATCCGCGATCGGAGATGAAAAGCAGTTCCTAATCTCCAATTGCAATCCTACACCGCATGTGTTTCCATTCCACTAAATTACCTCCCCTCCACGGCTGCCAATCATCTGTTCTCCCTTACTCCCCCTCGCAACTTTCACTTTTGACCTTGCCAAAATCTTCCCCTCCAAGGTAACAAATCGCCTCTTTTCCTCTGCTCACCCTTTCCACTCTCCCACCGTCTGAAGTTCCCCACCTACGATGAAAACCGCTAATCAGTCTCTTTTGATATTGACCGTGGTCTTGAGAGGCTCTACTCTTGCTGTCTCGTATAGTTGGTGATTGATTTTGAAACTTTGACGTCAAAACACAGGTTGGCTGACCCTTACTTTGTTTGTACGTGTTATGTTGCTGAAATATATGTATTATCTTTCATTTGGTGGTAATTTTATACACTTGATTGTTCCAGATTCCTCCTGTTTCTCTCACTCGTATTTTAGGAAGAATTTGTTTTTAGGGCACTCTCGGAGAGAGACATCTTCGACCGATCACGAGACATACTCGCCATGCACAATTGAAAGGTTTTAGTTCTGGATATGTTGAGAAAGGGAGCTGAAAGGTGATAGTCAACCTTCATATAGTACAGTGTTAAGTTAAATGAAATTGTCATGACCTGTAAAATGGTGCGATGTAAAACAAATATCAGACTGAGAAAATGTTTTTGGCAAAAGAGGCATTCTTCATTTCTCTGTGCACAGGAATAAAAATCCAGTGCAATGAAAGGATTAATCTGCCTTCCTCTACACTTAGCTCTTTCTTTACTTCTCCATAACAGTATTATAAAGACTTCTATTTCATACTCATAATTATTTTAGGAAATACAAAATAACCAAAAGAAAAACTTTCATATTTATATTTACATTGCCTTCTGAAGACCTAGGTTTTTATTAACAGTATCACATTGAAGAAGTTATTGATCCCACTGATTAGAATGGGTTATTTTTTGTGTTCCAAGAAGATACAACAAATAGATGCACCGGTATCTCCCTTGAATAAATGCAACAACAAATGGCTAAACTCAAGCAGCTAAAATTATGTCAAATAAATTAAGACAACATTTCAGATGGTAATACCCTATGAAGGGCACATTTAAGTCACCTAGAGGAGAAAATTAGGCACACCTGAAATACTGCTCAATGAAGGCTCTAAGGCCGGTATTCATAGACGGGATAAATAATCAATGATTGCTGAATCTACGATTATTCGTCAATCATTGATTATTTGATTTATGTATTTATAGACAGTAAACAATCTCCAATTCATGAATCACTAATTCATGAATCTCTAATTATTGGGGATAATCTGTAATTGGTGAATTACAGATTGGATGTATGTTTATTTTTGAGTGATATGAGAAATTGAAGAGGCAAAACATTTTGTTGGTATCATTAAATTTTTATTCAAGTTGAGTTTATAATTTATTAATTGCATATTGAAAAAGAACATAAAAAATGGATTGGCAATATTTTTTTGATAAAAATGAATTAGCCGTGCCTACATTAGAATTATTTCTTATGATTATTCAACGTTAATGAAGGCGTTGCTAGGGAAAATCAACAAACAGTAATCTCGTATTCCGGCAAGTGTTGATGATGTAGCGTGTGCTGTTTAACGTCAGGAATTGTCCGACCATAAGTGTGGTCTCCTCTTTTTTCTATTCTCACAAAGACACCCAAGACACCTATTCGTCACCTGAACATCATAAGAAACAGGCGGTCTGATGATGTCAACTATTTGGACGGCCAAAAAATTAGTTATATGTCTCAAACTTCTGGGAACCATTGGCTGCGAAACAGAACTAGCAATCCCTACATATGTACATAAAACACCAAAGAAGACGAAGAGTAGCAGTAGCAGTATTTATAACTGATCATTACCAATAAAGAAAATTTGAAATATGTAATTAGTAGCAATTGATGATAGCTTACGAGTAAAACATTCATGGCAATTTCGGGCGATGTTAAATTCAGCATGAAGATTTTTTTAAATACTGCATGATTAAAAACCGCTGTGATATGTTTTTTAAAATTTGTAATATGATTTCAACAATTCAATATTGATGCGTAAGCCTAAGCGTAAAATCTCCTAAGCATAAAATCTCAAAGCAATGAGCCACAGTAGCACAAGAGGAACTGTCAGTTCTTGCGGAAAGTGTCGATATATGAACATTAGTTCTAAGAAGAATATACTCGATCACTACAGGTTTTGATAATTGGTATCCTCTATTAAACTCTTCGTCTGTCAACACTCATGTCTGTTGTTACAGCAAGTTAGATCACGGATTTTAAACAGAGAGTGACGTATATCATAAGCGGTCCATCACCAGACCCCAGTGAGGCCATTGACATTAAAGATTCACACTGGAGTACAAATTTTGTGGAAAGTATCACGAGAAAAAAGGCGAGGTGAAGTCCTATGATATGACATGTAACTCGGAGGAAAAATTTCTCTCTGGTCGTGAATATAAAGATGGAAAAAAAAGGGCAGCCAGAAGTCTCGAACCAACTGACCTTCACGTACGAATCCGCGGCGCTAACTACTACACCAATCGATCCAATATTACAAATGGGCGATAATAATACTTATAAGCAAAGCCACTTTGAGGGTGATTGAGACGGGTGATGTGAGGCTCCGGAACAACCTAGCGACAGAAACTTTTCTCAGCTTTTTTATACTAAGGGCGGATATTTCTGATTATAAACTGATTAATTACAATAAAACTAGGATACGTTTGACGAAGTCCAAGGCGAACTAGCCTTTGACCTTGTGCACGGCATAGTAAATATGGCATTCAGATCGGCGAGTCAGGGTACGTAGTCTCCCCATGTGAGTAATTTGGATTTGTTGGATCCCTAATGTGTGTTTTTCGCAGCCTTTAGTGATACGCTGGTACATCGTCATCGACAATCACATACGCCAATATATCCTAACGAAATTCCATTGCACGGAAATCCTAATCAATTCAAGGTAATCAATAATCCTAATCAATTCAAGACGTTCATATAGAGTATTCTATGCCTTTAGCACCGTATAAAACTAGTTGGAACGTAAAGATCTGAATACGTCGTAAACAATCACAGAACTACTGACGTCCAACAAAGAAAAACTCTAAATTTATTACGGTTGAGAGCTTAATTCAAGAATCAATGATTATTTGGCCAAATAATTACAGTTTGCTTGACTATGAATACTAGAACTATAAACAATGATTATTTGATGACTATGAATACATATTAATCAGAGATTGATGAATCTCTGATTCAAGAATCAACGATTGACGAATCACTGATTCTTTGACGACTATGAATAAGAAACAGTAATTAATTAGAGATATAATCATAGATTGAAACGAATCTGTAATTATTGTGGACTATGAATACCGGCCTAAGATGATAAGAAATATTTTTTTGGCACTTTCCCTTATTGTACACTTATTACATATAAGAGTGTACTCAATGCAATTATGCATGATGCTAGGCATCAGAAGTACATTTTAAGGAAATATATGAATCCAAGGGCATCACATGCACAATGTGAACAGATAATAAAATCCAACTGACCAGAAATTCCTTTTGTAGTCATGCCCTTTCCTGGCACCAAACTTGCCAAATTGCTGCTGCTGTTTGTCGCTCTGACCGCCATTGGCTTAACTGGCTGTAATAAAATAAAAAAGGGTGTTAGGATTTTTCCAATAAATTGCAGAAGAGAATATCAATAATCATATTTTGTCCACTAACTCAACATCAAATGACTTTATGCACAGTCACATTTACAAAACAGTACATAACTAATGTAAATAATTGCATGAAAGCTTCAATAGTTTCATCAGCATTAGTTGAAATTTCATTCACCATGATTGAGAGCCTATTGAAATTCCACAGAAAGAAGGAAAATTTAAATATGATTAAGTTAATCCTTTCAACATGGCATGCAAAATGAATACACTCGGAAATCTCTGTGAAACAACCACAACCTGTTTCTTTGAAAAGTGGTTGCATAGACTTGTGGTCATTGACTAAGGGGACAGGATCCCGGACTGATGACTGACAGACTGAACCAGTTAAGTCCAGAAAAGCACTTTTTGAGCAAAGGCAAAAACCAAGACATCCGTTAAAGTGAAGCATTCAATTTTTTAATTATTATGTTGAGATTGCAATTGAACATTTTATATTTTGAACTTGTTGCTTCCAGTACTTCAAATGTCAATTTAAACATAGCAACAAGTTGTTTAATATTCTTTATGAAAAACATGATGGTTGTTGCCTTTTTGCTATGAGTAATATCTGACTGAAATAAACTGAAGTTAAAACATTCTGAGTTGATGAGGAAGTTCTTTTTCAGAAAATAAAGGACATAACAATCTATAAATTATAAAGTCGTTTTATGGAACGAATACATCATGTTTAACCCTTTCGCTGGGGCCCGGTCTCCCAATCAAGAGGCATACCATGTGGCTGAAAAGTGAATTTTCTGCGCGTAACTCTTCCTCGAGTAATGTATTCCACAGAAGAAAGTCATGTCATACATATTTATATCTATTTTTTAATTACTTGAAGATTAAGAAACTTTTAAAACATTTTCTGTGTATTGAATGTTTAAAAGCAATCATGGGCTAATGAGTAACCATGAAACGCTCCACAGAGCCCGCGCGTAAAAGTACGTTCACAGCTGTCTGCTGTGCGAACATACAAGTATGTTTGCAGCAGTGAAAGGGTTAACAAGTCAGATACTCAAATATGAATGCATACAAATACAGATTCACATTTTGACATAAACTATATTTTTATTTGGACTTATTGCAACAAACATTTAAATCTAAAGTCTGATGGGCAACAGCCTACCACTATGATGGCACCGGTTCTTGATCAAGACCTAAGTTACATATCGATGGGCTAGGCAGAAATTTTGAGGGGTGACCCTCTAATTCGTCTGAGTGCTGTTGCCCCAACCTGCATGAGGCAGTCAGTTTGTGCAAAATGACCTTAACTGTCAAAGCATGTTAAATTAAAAAATAAAACTAAAATTTGACTGGCAGAAGATAATTATTTCTGCAGAATTTACTATAAAAACAATATGCATGCAACATTTGATCATATTTTAAGGGCAGGTTAAATATGAAGATCTGAAACAATTGATTATCAAGGAGCATATTCTTTTCCAAACAAATGCAAAGTCATTGTAAATTGTACAAGAAAGTATTGCTTGGAAAGTTATTTCATGCCACCAATTTACCAGTCCATTTGTAAACTACATTGTTCAGAAACATCTTTCGTTCATGAACCAGGCAAGTAAAGGACTAGTGTGATTCTTGCCTCAAATACAAGCAGTGTCTCTGTTGTCAAGTACTCTTATCTCATTCACATCTTTCCAAACGAGAATGGTTTTTGGAGTAAAAAAATATAAAATATTATATATGCACTACATACTTCAAATCATTTTGGGTCACAAGTAAACTTATCTGTTTTAAGCACTAAACCCCATAACTGCTCATTAAATAAGCTCAATTAAACAGAAGCTCCACTTCCTAATGGAGGTCTAAATTTTCAGTTTCCCAGGTGAAAATTTTTTTTTGTACTTTAAGAAGGCACAAGAACAGAATCAAAACACATGAACTCATGCACCATTGACAAATAAAGTTTCCCAAAAAACGGAGGAGCATTGACACTATCGCTCTGGGGGAAAAGAAGCGTCCTCACCTATGATGTATTATTCTTAGATCTCATCCACAATGAGGGGAATTCAAGCATAGAAAAGGTAAAGGACTCATCATCCTAGTTGGTAATAGATCATCCATGCCTTAACATACCAGTGAAGTTAAGAATAAGAATACTATATTTTGCTCTGGGTACATCACCCCTAAGAGCATAACAAAAATTATCAAAAACAAAATACAACAAAAACAGCATTAAATTAAGGTAACAGACCTTGCCTGCCCTGAGGTACATTAGAAATGCTTGTATACACTTAAAACCCTCTGGTTACCTTTCTTGTTCTTTCCATACTTTAAATAAGCCTTTAAATAAGCTTCATGACCTAATTCAGGAAGCACAATAAAATCCGTGAGACCACACACCAGCGGGCAGAAACAGGGCTATAATGAGTACCAGGGCACTCCCATTCTATACTAATGATTTAATCTTACAGGGTATTTCTTCCACACATATGTGGAGTCTCTAGAGTGCTGCCACTGTTCACACACGTGATTCCGCCATCAATTTGAAAAACGTACCAAAGGAAACAAATCAGGCGCAATTAGAAAATACTAGAACCATGATTCCCTCACATACAAATACGCAGAACTTATTCACTTAAAACTACCAAGGATGCTAACTTAGTAGTAGATCAATTTTTCATTCGTATATTTCTGTGTAACTCCAATGCTGTTTGTTGGTGTGCTCAAGACTTGTAATCAAAACACATTATATAACCTTGAATGCATTGTAATCAATCTATTAATCTCTCTCATTCTTATCATACATAGAGGCATTCTTGGTGTTTTAAATTTTAAAACTAAAATTTTGGTGTTTTAAATTTTCAAATTTGATTTTCAAATTCCATGACTACCAAGAATTCCAGGCTGATACCAACCCTGATATTCCTGAAATTTCTGGTTTGGATAAACCTCCATTATTCACCCAAACCAAAAAAATCAATTTACTTACCTTAGATTCTGAATCCAGAGCACCCCCAGCTGAGCCACCCTTCCTCTTTGGCCTCTCCTCCCCTATCCTCTCCCCACTCGAGAGGACCCCTGAGCCTTCGACCGAGTGGTTGAGATGTTGGTGGGAAACATGGGGGAGGTGCGGGTTGGGGGCCGACGATGAAGATGACGATGATGAGGACGACGACGAGGACGATGAAGACGATGACGAGGATGAGGATGACGACGATGATGACGAGGAACTGTTGTGCATGGGGGGAGGAGGAGGTGGAGGAGGCGGGGGAGGGGGCGATGAGGGGTCCCCAGAGGGCAAGCCATTGTTGCTCAATGGACCTCCAGGGGAGTCCCCCACAGATGCCGTTGATGAAGGAGATCCTGCTGTGCCATTGTCATTGCTGCCATCTGTCACAGAAGATGCCGGCAACGTCACCTGTAACATCAATGAAAAGTGTCAGATAAGTCCCTTAATAAGACTGCAGTCACCTTCAGGGATCACCCTAAAATTGTGGCTCATTGATTTTTCAAAATACCATATTTTCTAGCTTATAAGACGAGCTTTCTACAGGAGAGACCCATGGGAAACCAACTCAGCATCAAATAAGGTCAATGTTAAGATTACATTTTGCATAAAGATCCCCTTTTAGAAATATGAATAATCCAATTCTTACCTTACGATGTGATATAACTAAAAATATGATGAATTTCTAGATCACACCACAACACCATATTTACTTTGGCATTGGGTAAAAGATTGCTTCACTATATAAACTTTAACCCTTTTAGTGCGGCGGGCCGATATATCGGCTCATAGGCAAAATGTTGTTTAACTTTTGCACACAAATATAATTACAATTATTTTTTGTACGAAGTATAAGCGTTTTTTTATTATTACCTAATTAAATGCATACGCAATAAGAAAAACTGCATATGGATATTTTAAACAATAACTTTATAATATTTATTTTCCTAGAGTGATACATTTCATTCTAGTTACCCTCCGCATTTCTCACTAGAGCCGCTGGCAGGGGTCAGCACTAAGAGGGTTAAACAATGTTGAAGGGGAACAGAAACATTTATTTTTTTAAACATGTCAAAAAATCTATAGTACATCTTACATGCCCATGAGCCTTAAAAGCCAGTCAAATAACATAATTTTTTTGTCTCAGCTGCACACACTGTTCAAAAAAATACTATGATGTGCCTGGAAGGGACTGGGTTATTTACGTAACAAATGATGTTAATAGTGCTTTTCCTCACAAAAAAATGGTTCCTGAGAGTGACAGGAAAATTAGTTAAAAAAAAAAAAACAAGAAATATATCCCAAAGAACTTTGCCACATAAAGCCATAGCTCTTAGCTGTCAGAGAGCTGATCTATCAGTCCTCCATGAAAAGGATAAAAGTTGCCACGAGCCTCATGCAATGAGTAGCAGAGCTACACATAAAAAGAAAAGGTATTTCAATTTAACTACCTTCAAAATACAATCTATTAAAAAATTTTCCAGTTTTTAATATTTAATTATGTCAATATTTGAATAATAAATCTCAGAGAAAAAGAAGAACATATATTGGTTTACTTCTGGGATAATAAAAAAATCACATTAAAAAATATTAAAAACTACAAGGAAAACCGAACTGGTTTTTGCTGACAGTGGAAGGGCTGTTTATGATTGAGTCCATGCTAGTACCTCTGCAGCCTTTTTATTCCTAGGTTGTCATGGGAATATTGAGCATGGGAAGTCCTCAGAACTAAATAACACACTCATGACATACATGGTTGACAATTAAGAATGTCTCTCTCATACTGAAGAATTATATGCACAAGAGATAATCTTTAAAAAAAGTAATATTCAACTCCTCAGATGAAGAAGACTTGATATTCACATGCAAATTTAATATAAAACTGAATGTGAATAGTTATTTCTTACATTGCACATAAGCAGTTCCACAGTACAGGCCCTGAACTCCATTTGGAGAAATATTTCGGATTACTGTTCATAAATGACAAGCATTGCTACATGCTCTGCTCTTTACTAATTGGAAAAACCTTTTTTGCAGTAAGTGGATTAGCCTCACATCATTATAATTTTAGTAAGTAATGGACAGATTCTAGCAGAGCAGATCACTTTTATCATCTAAACAGACGTAACCTCAGGAGTATCCTGACAGGTTTTTCTTCATGAACTTCGTCAACTTTTTTTTCATTAACTCCAAGAGAATTTATCAAGGGAGAAAGAAAATCAATTTGAAAGCCGACTTTTTCAATTACACTAGATGAAAGGACCTTGGGTAAGAATATGAAGAAGAGGCTTGGGAAGAGCTTGATATGGAGCGTAGCGCTGTATGGGGCAAAAATGTGGATCCTCAGAGCGGAGGACAAGAATAGGCTGTAGGCTTGTGAGATGTGGGTGTGGAGAAGATGAGGTGGATGGAGAGGAAGACTTATGACGAAGTGCTTGAGATGGTGGGTGAGGAAAGGAAACTTCTTAATGAAATTCGATATCGGCAGCATAGGTTGCCGAAGGATGTAATAAGGGCTGATGGGTTACTCAAGAATGTGATAGAGGGAAGGATGCTGGGCAAGCGGGGAAGGGGAAGAAAGAGAATAGGTTTCACGGACAGAATGAAGTAGGGAAGATCGTATACTGAGTCAAAAAAGGGTATACTAGAGGGAGATAGGCCCCTGAAAGTGTAGAAAACTGGGAGGAGATTTGCAGACATTCAAAAAACCTACCTCAACAGGTAGAACACGTAAAAAAAAAGAGGTGTAATTGCTGAAAAAAATCTAAGTAGACTGATTAGTCCTTTAGCAACAGAAGGCAATTATTATCTGCTAATAAATTCATGACATGGTTAAAAACACTGCTAATGAACAAGGAAGCTGGTTGGAACAATTTCCCAAACTAAAAAAATAGGTAAATAATATCAGAATCACCTGAAAATAAAAACTGTACACTCAAACTGCCTAGTACAAATGATTCTCTAATAAGATCACCACTTAAGAAGACCCTGAGAAAATTTTTAAACGCCTGGGTTGAGTTCAAACAGGATAGAAAATGGAGAGGGGAAAAATAAAGCTGATATGTTTTGACAGATTAAGCACAAATTTTTTTACGCCTGCAGCACTATTTCAACGAAAAACTAAGCAGAAAATTTTAGTTCACTTATTGGACCAATGCATAATGGTTTTAATAAAAAAATGAAAAATATAACAAATATTTTTTTGAAAAGCTGACCAGAACAGACTAGAAGCCTTCGAAACCTAGTATTGGAGAAGGATGCTGAAGATAAAATGGACGGAAAAAATAAGAAATGATGAAGTGTACAGAAGAGTAGAAGAGGGAATGACCATATGGAACACAATACAGAAAAGAAAAACCAGATGGATTGGATGCACCTTGAGACACAATGGGTTTGTGAGGAACATAATTGAAGGTAAAATAGAGGGAAAAGTCCCCAGAATAAGTTCATGGACCTAATAAAGAGGAAAGTACATAGGAAGAGATACCAAGAAATAAGGGAACTAGCATTAGATGGGGATGGATGGAGGGCTGCAGTCAACCCATCTTAGGATTGAACGACCAATGATGATGATGAACATATTATTTAAAAAAATAAGAAGTAAAGAAATGTACTCACCCCAGACAACTCAATTTCATCAAGGCCAATGATATCATCATATATGTACTCATTCTCTTCAAAATCTGGATCTTGTGATGACTCAATATAATACTCCACATCATCTTTGATCCTTTGTATCTGAATGAAATAAAAAAGAAAGAGAAGCTAAAATTATGACTTTTAACTTAGATAACTAACCTTCACACATGATATCTAGTATTTCCTCCAGCTGATACACAACATCTACCTCTAACTCATCATGAATAAACAGCATGAATATCTGAAGAACAACTAACTTGGTTGGATTTGCCTCATACTTCATCAGTAAAATCCAAAGCTTATTGGGATAAAGCAGCCCATACACGCTCGATCATGCTCGGCTCAGGAGAAAGTACCTCAAGCCCAACATGGTCATCATTGCCCATACACATCCGAACAAAATAGACAAACTTCATTTTAGACTCCAGCTGTGAACCACGCATCATCATGGATATCGGAACAACTAAAGTGATTACGGATGATTTTCTGTGTATGGATGAACAAGCGAAAATGAAGAAACAACCACGTTTTTACAAAAAAACTGGCTTAAAGATCACACAAAATTTAGTCACATGATCTTCTAAAAGAGATGGCTACCAAAGAGCATCAGGATTTCAGGAACTCTCTATGAATGTCCAATTAATTTTTCTACGAGCTCTTGAATCGTGTTTCATATGAAATGCGAGAGAAGAAGCCCTCTCGGCCTTTTCGCCTTGGAAGTAGAGATGCTACGTCTTCAAATGAGATTATTTGAATACTTCTTGCTTCTTACATCACAAAGAGCCCTGCGATCTTGGTATAATGTGATGAATTCAGTCCAGTTATCACTGAACGCCATGGCTGACCGACACTGCAAACAATGCAGACATCAATGGCAAATTGGCAACTCGACTATCACCCACAGACGATCAGAAATGTCCGGCGAGCAGTTGCTGCTCTAAGGGATCACCCAACCAAGCCCTGAGCCGAGCACACCAACTGCCAACGTGGCTCGTTTAACCCATATACGGTTGAACATGCTCACCTAACAGGCAACCAACTACTTTCACCAACATGCTCGCCGAGGATGCTCAACCGTGTATGGCCGTCTTAATTTTCTACCTACTTAATTAGTTAATAAAAAAGGCCATCTCGACCTGAGTTATATCCTCTCACCTACTACTCACTCAGTATTCATTTGACTGGAAATGAGTATTTATTAATTGCATTAAAGATTGATAAAAATTCCTTGAAATTTAGATAAGTAAAATGACCTCAAACACAAAAAGAAGCATTCATTCAAAAAGAAACAAAGATTAAAAATTAAGGCTTCATCCATTTGATGAAAAACCACAAATAAATAAAATTCATTCCCTGTCCATTCTATGTCCATGTACCACTAGATTAATTACCTTAACTTCTAACAATCGTAAAAAGTAGTTATTGATGGTTTTTGCTCTGATATGGTTGAAGTTACATCCGGTATTCCTCAATGAAGCATAATCAGCCCTCTTTTATTTATTATTTATATTAATGATCTCAGTTCTCGAGTTAGCAGTAAATTAACATTATTTGCAGGCAATACAGTTCTCTACCGTGAAGTAAGTGTAGACGCCAACTTTGAAGGTCTGTCATCGGACCTTAACAACGTTTTCGTGGTGCCAGAGTGGGGGGGTTTAAATTAAATATTAGTAAATGCACCACATTTCACTTCCTGCGAAAGTCATCAGACACATGCCATACCTATACTGTGGTTGGAGTGAACACAAAATCTTCAGATACAGATAATTATCTTTGAATTACCTTAACTTCTGATATATTGTGGGGAACACACAAAACATATGCAGCACAGCATTAGAGAAAGTTGGTTCTTTTAAGCATATAACAGGAAGATCCCCGGATGAAAAAGTAAAAGAGAGATGCTACTTCGGACCGGTTAGGCCACACCTCGAATGCACCGTGAGCATTTGGGACCCTGGTCATAAAAATTTAACCAAAAAAAAATTAACAATGAACAAAGAAAAGCTTTGTTAAAAATTGCTACGAGTGAACATAGAGCATTTCACAACTTTTAGAGGGATTAAGGTGGGAGCCCCTAGAGACTAGGTGGCTACATGCAAGGCTTAGCTTGCTTGAGAAATTCAGAACTGTTGTGTTTCAGAGAGAAACAGAGAATATTGTCATGACACCTCACTAAATCTCTAAGTATGACCGAGGCGATAATATAAGGGAGAGATACATTTCCAAACAGATAAGAACGAAAACTTGTTCTTTCCGCGCAAAATAAGTGACCACAATAAAAACTGAGCTCCACTAAGTACACTCTCATAATACACGTCACCATTTCACCTCCCAAAACCTTAACCCTTACATCTTTACACAGTTGGTGTCCTACAATCCCCTGCCACACGCCCATGCGGCGGCTCTCAGGGTAGTATGTAGATGTAGACCTCTGCCAGGGGGTGATGCTGACAGCAAATTCCTCAGCCTTATTTTTTAAATGTCAAATATCAAATTATGACAAAATAAATTAAAATTCTTTTAATTTTGTTACATGAGCTCCTTTCATAAGCGATAATTAATACAACAGATATAAAAAGTTTTGAATCTTTTTCAGCAATCATAAAATTGGGCACCTTCACATTCAATTAAATTATTTCATTGTTGCGATACAATACAAGCAATAATGGAATGAAATTAAAATTACCCCTGGATATGCAAATTAGATTATTCTGAAAAAGGTTTATTACGTTTTTTTCTTCACCACAGAGGCAGAAAAGAACTGCAACGGAATCTTTAGACAATCATCTTGAGAGAGCAAAGTGAATTTAAGTGCTACTTCAGAGCCACTATCTACATCTAACGATACCAATAGGCAAGGCCTCCTGAGAATAAATTCTAGTGCAGTGTGTCCACTAAAGTCAAAATATTAAATTCAAGCACAATTACACATTTTCAAGGCAAAATTGATACAAAATTCCAGGTTATAATATCGTGGTTTTTATATAAGCCAAAGTGATGTTTTTTAAAAGTTTTATGTAGAATATGGATTTTTCTAGCTAAACCTACAAGTAACAATAGAGAATCCCAACCCAAGAATAAAGTTATTACAAATAATTAAATAAGAAATAAGGGCTAAAATAAAGTAATCAAACACGTAGTTTTACTGGTAGTAAGTTTTACATTGGTTTTAAGAAGACTAAACCAGAAGTAGGCTTACTCTTAGTTTTTCTACTTTACTTTTTTTACTTTTTTACTTTACCTTCTCTACTAAGTTTTTGTCTTTGATTTATTTATTCATATCAATGGTAAATCCATTACATTATGTTCAGTAATCAAATAGCAAATAAATTAAAGTCATTGTTGTTGATTTTAATTATAGCACAAGTATTCCTTTGTCTTGAAATGATAATTATTAAAATTCCCGACCCAAACCAGAAATTCACAAATCATCCAAGAACACTGAAAAAATGCAGAAAATTCACGAATAATTCCAGATGTTGCCAGTCAGTGAACACCCTGTAGTGGAATCCTGTGATATTTGTAACCCACACAGTCCAGAGTGTTTTTTCCTCATTTTCTTGCTCAAGTTACAAAAATAATGCCGCAAACTCAAACTCCAGGCGCTAATTCATAAGAACAAATGTGTACTTCTGGGCATATGTTTTTAGCTGCCTCTAGAATTCCTTAGTCTGCTCACCTACAGTCGCCACGGCGAAAGAAGTCTGATAACAGCTCGAAAAGTGGAAGGGGCCAGGGAGCTCATAACAGGACTCACGTATCCTAGAGCCAATAGTTGAACCCCGTCACCACCCCATCCCCCTACTGACCCTGACGACGTTGTCTCATACCTTTCACTTTTCAGTCTCCCTTGAGTCTTCGTTCGTGCGGTTTTCGGTGTCAAGTGCTTCGGTCTTTGGGTGTGTTGCGTGCATATTATTGCAATTGTAATACTTTCGCAATTAATCCATTCGTGCTTTTGGGTGTTCACCGTAGGAGTTTTTTTCTACCTTCGGCCCTCATTCAAGAGAATGAGTGGAAAAAAACGAGGTCGTGGTGCAACATTACGCTCGCGAAATGACAGTGTCCATCTACGAGTATTTTAAAAAAGAAAAGGTCAATGGTGGTTCTTTTCTCTTTGCTGAGTATCGAAGTATTTATCAAGGAAGCGAAGTAAAATCAGGGAACGTAAAAATATATCATCTCCTATTTTCGGTATGTTTTCTTGTAATAGTTTCATTGGTTATAAAGATCAAATATCTCAAATTCTGGTAACTCGGCTCCATGCGAGGACAGTAGCCGTAGCGATGGCTCTCTCCCTAAATGATTTGGCAATGGTGCCCCCTCCTCCTCTCTCGGCCCTTCTAGCTCTCATCGGACTTCTTTCGCCGTGGCGACTGTAGAGATGGGCCATTCTGAAAATTACCTTGGTAATTTTAGAAAATTACCACGGTATTCCTTGTAATTAACCACAGCTCCCGAAAATTATCGTAATTTTCGGTAATATTCACTTCCATATCAGATATCTTTCATACCGATATTTAACAAACATCATTTTAAGTCTACTCTACATACATTTAATACAATCCTAAATATTAATAAAGGCACACTCAACTCAATTGTGGAATATATTTTCTTAATGAATAATTGTGGGGATATCATTTGAAATGGTTTGAATGAAAATTTCTCATGCCAAAAAAAGAACGCCCAATTGCGTGTGGGCTGCTATAATTGTTTTTAAATTTTTTTTATTTCTAATGAAATAACATAGCAATACTAATGGTTCAAATGCCTTTAACCCCCTGTTATTACTATTGGCTTTCCTATTTAACCCTCCAATAGCTATTATGGTAATTTTCAAAAATTATAATAGTTTACCACGGTAATTCACCTGACGTGAAAATTATGGCAATTTACCCATCTCTATGCACACCTGCTGCAACACAGAAAATCATCATTCAAGTTTAGAAGCCCAGCTTATAGACGCACACTTTTTCACATATGAAAATATTTGCCCATTGTCTACATATAAAAATTTCACAGCAGGAAAAAATGGGTAGACTTCACTTATTAAGGACATTTCTGGCCCATGAAACATTCTTCAGCTTCTACTGAGCAGTCATTCAAATTCTGAAAGAGAGCCTATGGACCCGAAAGATTTGAAGTAAGCGAATTCTCATTCTTTCCCTTCCTATGAAGATACATGTGAATTTGCAACCAGAGATACATAAACGTCTATAGTCTCCCCATAAATTGTGAGAAAGTATCCTTTTCCACAACCAATCAGAGCTCTAATGCACTCAAAAGCATCTTCCATTTGAGGAGGCCAAAAACAGAAACCTGCAGCCTACAACCTTATGGTGCCTCTGGGACTGGAGACAGCAACATAACCCGATCAAGAGAAACTGAGAAGAATAACTACAGCAACTTTTTGAACCTCTCTTCAGGGAATGCCATTTACATCTGGCTGAGCAGATGCTGTAGTAATTTGAATGCAGAATAATAACAATGTGACCAAGTCGAGCCCATTGGCAGAGGGCCCTTCAATGCACAAAAATCCAAGAGAGAAAATTATCCGCATTGACTGTCTTCAATCTGAATTCCACAATATTGAGCCTAGTCCTTCAGTCAATAAAGTCACCATGATATACCTCTTCCTCGTGGAATGCTGCATCGCATGGCTTCAGATTCATGGATTTAGAAACATATAGATCCTCAAAGCTAAAAAAAATTCACAGAGGAGTAGGATACCTCAGAAGCTATGCTGGTTGAAGCACTCGGTGCAATATCAGGTGATTCGGGTTAGAGCCCAAGTCAAGGTGGATTATTTATCCTCAGCAAATAGCACATATGTAGATGTTCAGGAGACATTGTAGTGACAAGACCATAGCTAGTTTGAAACATGCTCATATTTGGCAATTCAAAGCACCTACTTGAGCCTAGTATTGATATTTATGGATTTTATTGATACTCCCAAATAAAATTAATTAATTAAATAGAGTAGGAGTGAAGTACAAATATTTTATCTCCAAAGCCTATGCTCGGTAACACTAACATTGGGCTCACATAAAACCCCAGAACCAGCTTGGATTTTAAAATTTTAAATGCCCAGATGAGAGGTTATTGAAGTGATTCCTATCTCAAGGCAAAAGAGTGGATACACTAGCTATTATGTTGGATTTAATTTTCCCCCAGCTAATGATTGAAGTAAATTCTTTTTGGATTTCCATCTACAAAAGGTGCTCCATCTTCTTTTTTGTTGACATTTTACTGAGATTTTTTCATCGTCATCATCATCGTTGATGTATTCTTCCATTCAAAAGTCTTTCGATGGCCCTGATAAATTTGAAAAAGTCTTTCATGGAAATGTCGGCAAAGAAGATGGAGCACCTTACCCAGAAGTGAACCAGAGAAGAATTTACTACACTAGCTATTGTTCCACACAGGCAAATTACATTTCACTTTCAAAATATAAAATATATATGCATAGAAAATATGGGTACAGTACCTGCCCAACTTCCACAGACATATTATCCAACATCCTTAGGAGTGTCTCAAGCTTTCGTATGTGGTGCCTGTGCTTTTCAAGCTTTCCTTTGAGCTCTTCCATTCGCTCAGCCTTTTCCCTGTCCTGCCGTTTCTTTTTGGCAGCCAACAGAGATTCTATTTCACTTTCGAACTGGTCCACCTGTGAAATAAATTGAGTAGCATTACATCAGGTTTCTACAGAAAAATTTAACAGGCTATTGGGAGAGTGGAAGTAGAGAAAGAACAAAACATAACAAAAGGGAGTTATAGATAAACTTGAAAAGTTTGGCAGTTTACTTTCACTCCAGTACTTGAGTTCTCAACTACCCAGTTGGAATCCCAAGAAACCTTCCTGAATAATATTCCTGGGGTAAGTATGAAATCTTTTTTAGTATGAAGGACTTAAAATAATTACAGCTTGTTATTTCCACATTATATGACTTCTTTACTAAAATATCAGCAACCAGCAGCAGTCAATAAGGCTAATGATGGATATCATAAAAATTATAGCACAATTTCTATGAAGAGGCTTAAATTAGTTGTTTCGAAGTTATCTTGCGATTAACAATTTTTCCCTGCTAGACTACCCTCACCTCTCAAATTAGTCATCTACTGTTATAATAAACCCAGTTGTTGCACTCAGAATTGCAGACACCTAACCTAATAGGCACAAACTCTACATAACTGCATGGTTTCTTCTTTGTGCCACATAAATTACTTAGTTTTTAAATCATAAATAGATCACCGATGTATGATTTAAGCAATAGATTTAGCACTTGAAAACTACAGTAAAACATTTCCCAAAATCTTCCAAAATTCCACGAAGAAATTCATGAAATTTATGGATTCCATGAAATTACTTAATTCCTTCAATTTTAAATGCATTACCTGAAGATATAAAGCCCACACTACTAAAGGGGAAATACAAAAACAGGTAGATTTAGGGTAAACAAAAGATCATCTACAGTTTGTCTTAAGCATGGTTCTTTTACCTGGAGATTGAGGGAGTCGATAGAAGCTGCCAACCACATTGACATGTCCTCCCTTTCTCTCTGGGCTGGGTCCACTTTATGTGACTGACCAAGCCCTTCTTTGGAATATGCCTTCGTTTTGGTCTCCCGCTCAACTACCTTGAAGCGCTCCATTTGCTAGAAAATGGTACAAAAAATATATAAAATAATAATTAAGAATATACAATGTAATAATTAAGAACGGAACCACATAATTTCATTACACATCCACAAAATATACTAAAAACAATTTCTTGATTATTATTTTCCCTCACTCCCCTTTTTAACTAGTGTTCACCTTTAAAGCCTTTAGCCTTTAGCAGTAATATACTGGTTAGTGTAGAGTCATCCAGATGGCAATGAAGGCTTTTTGGGCTCATTTCCACTTTGTTATAGACGACAGTTTCGATCTGCATCTTCACTTCTGACCTGAAGAAAATAGTTTCAATTCTATCGAAACTATTGTCTATGACAATGGAAATACATGGAAGAGAGTCTGAAAAGCCTTCACTGCTATCTCAACTTATCTACTCTTAACAAAAGGCGCCAAGGGGATTACAGTTTAACGTCTCACACAGATGGAGTACTACACTTGAAGAGCCCTCCACAAGACACTTTTGGCTTTTCTCTAAAAATTATCTTCCTCTGCAGGGATTTGAGCCCTGGCCATCCCTATGGTTAGCCACCACACCAACCCAATTCACAAAACAGGGTTCCCTCAAACAGGAATATCACCATTGATGGGTTAGATTTTATAATGTTATACCCTATTTATGTTAAACCCTTTCCAGATAAAATTCATACTAAATGCACATAATTCGGTAGTAAGTAGCATTCAATTGAGAAACAGAGCACATAATTTTTGCAGAAGGATACCTACCGTTTCAATAAGTTTGCGATGTTCCACAAGAGATGACTTATCCTTGATGTCCTGAGAAGCCAGCCAAGTCTTTATCTGGTCCCTCAGCCTCTGGAGTTTCTTAATTTCCTTCTTCAGATCAGCTTCGTATTTTTCCTTCTGGTTTGAGTTGGTGGCATGCTGTACTTTTTTCCAAGTGTCTTGAAATGTATCAACACCCTCGCTTACCTTCTTAAGGCAGCGGTCTATCTCACCTGAGGAAAAGGAAAATGTCTCTTCACAATGACTTCTAATGGCCCAAACTAATGGCATATCCAGTAACATCCAAAAAAAACTTGGAAAAAAATTAAAAGTGCTGTATTGTACGTTCATCTTTAAAATTAAAATTCAGCTCTTATGAAAGAAATGACTCATTTTCTAACAGGAGACTGAAAAAAATTGCAAAGTTTGAAAAGCCATAGAAAACTTCCTCATTGCATTCTCACAGGTGAAAAAAGTTAAACCCCAAATTCAGTTAAAACCAGTCAATAATTATACAGGGCACTCCAACTTTGAAATTTAGCTCATGCACGCAACAGCCAAAACGTGAACTGGGGGCAGCTTTTCAAATCTCACTTCTTCATAATCCTAACAAGTGAACCAGGGTTACAATTAATTAACACAGTAGTAACACAAAAAAAAACAATTTCCCCCTAGCCTCAACAACTTCTAAACTTCCACCAGATGACCCGAGAAGACTTTATCATTACTATGTGCCAGGAAAAAATCACATCCTACATCAGGATGCTGAGTAGTCTAATGGAATATACCCCAAAAGGGAAAAGAAACATGGATTGACTAAAGACTGGGTGGTGGAGTAAAACAGGCAGATATTTCTGAGCCTAAAATACAGAGGATGTCATTAATAATTTCATGAATCATCTTTTAAGCTATTCATCACCCATCTACCCATTGTTCAATAGCTTTTCTTAAGTCATTTTACATTTCTGGATACAATGATGTGGCTGAGAAGGGAGGGGCTTCGTTGACACGCACATGTATCCTCAAGAACTGTAAGAATCAGCAGTATGCCATCCTTGTGGCTATCAATCCTTAAACCACCAGCGGGCGAAATAATGCAACTTTCACAGTCAATTCAACAACTGTTACTGGCCGATACATCAGCCAATATTCTTGTAATATGCATATAAATTTGTTAACATTCACTGCCTTGAAAATACAATCCTCACATACTACTTCCTGCCAATCAATTTTAAAAATATATATTCCTCCACTGGAAAATTAACCTTGACAGAATAATGAGAAACAATTCTAGTGGCCATGAACGTTTTTGCACCAAGCATGGTAAGAGGAAGTTTCTCTGCACTATGGAAAAATGAGCAAGTTCCACTGTGATAGTTATTATTATAAACGGTTTCACTTTTTACTGAATCTTCAGGTGTCGATAGCACCTGATGGATGGTGTCAGGTACCTGAAGATGCTGTATAAAGCAAAACTGGTTGTAATAAATATTATCATAGAGGAAGTTGCTCATTTTTTCTTTGTGCAGTTGTGTTCCATTTCTACTTTAACAAGCCTGAAACCACAGACTAAGGAAGTTTCTGATCAAAAAAACAAACTCAAACAGATCAAGTTACACTTGGATCAAAAAATAATGAACACAAACACACAACTCAATATTAGGTCTTTCTAGAGGATAATTGGGCCATATTAGGAGCAAAAATAACTGTGTATTATCATTCATACTCTGAGAATGCTGCTTTTCTCTGGTTAGGCCACACCTCGAATACACCAAGAGCATTTCGGACCCTGGTCATAAAGATCTAATCAAAAAAATTAATAAAATACAAAGAAAAGCAGCACGCTTCATTAAAAACTGTTACGAGTGAGCATATAGTGTCTCACAACTTTTACAGGGATTAAGGTGGGAGCCCCGAGAGACTCGGAGGCTACACACAAGGCTTAAGCCCCGTTCACAACAACTTGACTTAACTGGCGCGACTTATATCGATAGTAGCAATCGATTACTTCCGCACTATCATTAGTAAACCAGTCCTTGCTATTGGCTATAATTAAGAGAAAGTTGAGAAATACTCAGCTCCAAGACTACGCCAAGTCGAGTTAAGTTGTTGTGAACCAGTGTGTTGCTTTCTCACGGACTCAACTCCTAAGTCGCACCAACTGTTAAGTTGTTGTGAACAGGACTTTAGGCTGCTTGAGAAATTCAGAACTGGTGGGCTTCAGAGCGACACAGAGAATACTATCATTATGCCTCACTACATTTCTAGGTCTGAAAGATGCAATAAAATAAGAGAGGTACATTACCAAACAGATAGGTACAAAAACCTGTTCTTTCTGCGTACAACAAGCGACAATGATAAAAACTGAGCTCCTCTAAATACACTTCCCATAATACACGTCAGCATTTCACCTCCCAAAACCTCATCCCTTACATCTTTACATGGCTGGTGACCTAACACCCCCTACCACACGCTCATGCAGCTGCTCTCAGGGTAGTATGTAGATGTAGAAGCTCTTTATGGAAAATTACCTCCACACCATGGCCTCCTCTGATGACAACTGCACACCCTATGCTAGAGCATTTAAACAGATTTAGGGGCCACATTAAAGACAACTAATAATAGGCAATCACCTTCACTCTCTATGAGGGTGTCCACAGAAAACTATTTCTGTGCCAAGACATTCTAGTCCAGTCGCTATAGGGGTAAGAAGGGGTCCAACCCTACATTAAATCAGGTAGTTCCGATTTTTGTATATGTTTTTCAGGGTGGTTAGTGAGTGAAAAACCCAAGTTTTCGTATTCCCCATCCCTAAATCATATTTCAACAATGTGGGAGAGTAGAAAATATCTGGTGAATTACCTCTCCCAGGTTTTCGGATGTAAACATTGTCAGTTGCAGGAGAAGTTCCTGTGAGCAAAACAAGCAGGTCAAAGTCTTCACCCACAATCACAACAGCCTCATATTGTTATTGTGAGGCTAGGGATTTAGCAGTGCTGATGATTAGTAAGTCAGCATCTTCTACAGCTTGTTTGGTGGTGATGTTTGAAGCTTCAAGCTTCAAGTGCAGTCTGAAGAAGTTTGACAAAGTGTTTCTGGTTTTGCTCATTAGACAGTAGCTTCACCTGAGGTGTTAAGTTGACAGTTGTTTTGTCAAATATGACATCGGCTGATGCATTCACCTTGAAGCTCCTCGCTCGTTCTGCGCTCTTGGTACTTTGGCTAGTATCCTCAAGGTAGCCATCAAAAACAACCATCACAGAGTGACCATAATGTAGGTGGATATACTTGACGTGATCTGCGCAGATCAGTTCGAATGTCACATTTCGATTCCACACGACTTTGTTAAGTCGATGCCCACCATCTGCAACAACCATGTGGTTTGTAGTGGGTTCAAAGTCAATAAGAAGGGGTGTAAATGCAGAATACAAGGGACAATAGGTGCCCTTATGATTACCATCCTTGTTGAACAGAGACATTGGATATGGCGCCAGTTCATAGGGAAGGAAGTCTTTCAGGTCTTCTTGAGATTTCTTTGCTATGCACATTCTTTGAAATAATGTGAGTAGGTCCACAGCAATCTTCTTCTCACCAACTTTCACAGCATTTTTATCAAGCGCAAGGGTTACCACTATGTCCTATTTGAGGGAAACTTCACCTAAAGTTGAACCAACAACCCTGGAAACTCCTTCTACCCCAACTTGTTGGGCCTTGTGACAAATGACCTGATCGCTCCCTACACTTCCAGAGCTAATGCTCATAATCACGTCAGTTTCTCGAAATGATGGATGATTTGAAAACCACCCCTGCAGTTTTCTAGCATCTTGGGTGTCTCAGGTGATCCTGGTGGGCCTCATTTCCACATGTTGCTCAGAAGAAATTGCTGTGAAATTGGTGACTTTCTCCATCTCTTGTGCTATATCCTGTAGGTAAGTCATGCCTAGCATCCATTTTCTCAATATGCTGTCTGTCATGCCCTGTCCAGAAGTCAATCCTCGTCCTACCTTTGTAAGTTTTTATGACGTTTATTTTATCATTTATACACATGAATATGAGAGAGGAAGTAGTTGAAAAGTAGAATGAATGAAAAGTAATGATCAAACAACACTTCAGGACAACTCAAAAAAAATCATTCAATTTCCTTCCCTATTTCCCTCAATTTTACCTCCCACCCCTTGATATTGGTGGTTAAAAAAAAATTGAGACGTGAAATTTAAAGGCGATTATCATCTCCACAACTTACTTGAGTGCATATTTACTAAAACCAGTTTTTTATAGAATGTAAGACAGAGAGAAAAGTGACAATTTTGCTGGCATTGCGATTTCACCCCTTCTTTGCTGCTCTGCACCTCCTTTGCTATTGGTCGTAGAAATGAAGTTAAGCAGTGATTCTAGTACCAAATTTTGTCCTCTACAAGAAAGAAAATGGAGCAAATTTGATTACAACGCACCGTTTAGGAGTTATAAGAGAAAAACTGGAAAAAGTGCTGTTTTTCAGAGGTGTTTTCAGATGGCGGAAAACGCAGAGGGATTGGGATGACAAAAACTTGGGGTTTTCACTCTCTAACCATTCCAAACAACATATAAATAAATCAGAACTACCTGATTTAATGTAGGGTTGGGCCCCTCTGGTGACCGGACTATTCCACCAAAGGGTCTCTCTGGTGAGGGGTGTAGTGGGAGTAGGCAGATTTTCTTTGGGTTGGGGTGGGTTTGGTCGTTTTTCTTTGAAGGAAAAAACACCACAAAATAATGGAATTCATCAATGCTCCCTCATTAAAAAAAAAACAAAGATTAATTGGACTGAAAATTTTCTCCTTATAATTGGATCGGGTGGGCTTCATTTTGATGCAAATAAGAATTGCCTACTAAAGTCCATAAGAGCAGTTTCTTCACTAGCCTTCACGAGAAGAATGTTAGGAACTTTCCACCCAAGTTGCTGTCGCTGGTGCAAGTAGGAAAGCATTGGTGCATAGAAACGATGACAACAAGAACAACACTTTCACGAGAAACATTTTATGATCTCCCTGTAGCATTCTGCTGGCAAACAATGGTCCTGAATGGATATCTATAAACCACATGCTATGCTATTCACATTGATTTAATTTTTTTATGACCAATGTTAAAGTAATGGTAAATTTTGAAGTAAAAATAACCATAAAAGATTGTTTATCACAGTTTTCCTATCTCAATGCATGTTGAATGAAGGTTTTATGAATACAGATAGTTATCATGATAGAATATTTTTCAAGTACACCTCGCTTTTTGTAAATGAATTAATTAATTGACCTCTTGTGAGAGGGCTAAATAACTCTAATCCAACAATGGTGGTGAATTTGGCTCAAAGCTTAACAATAGAAAAAACTAATGAACACCTCATCGCATTCACAGATTTCGTGAAAATTAATTTTTACAGACAGTGCACATATTTAGAAAGTCACGCTCACAATGGAATTACACCTAGACTGGTAAAATGTAAACAGAGATTCTCCATGACTGCATTAGTTGACACTTTACTCACTCAATTTCTCTAAAATATTTTATGGGAGAGAGACAAAAACATCAATTATTCAACAAATATTCTTTACATTAATACTTTTTTCCATCCCAAGAAACAGACCTCCGGGTCATTTCCAAAGAACAACATTTTGACCATAGTAACTGCAGTTATATCCGAGCTAGTCAATATCTAAGACAAGTACCATCACTTGTATTAAATTTCCCTAGTGATTACAATAGGGTGATAAGTATATGATAGAAACATAACAAATGCAAAACAGCTCGAAAATCTTGGCCAGTAAATAGTGAATTTAAATGCTATTTTTATCGTTTATATCAGATTTGTAAATGCATTAGTTCATTGATTGTCATCATTTAATGTTGACGGGGTAGCTACGCATGGGGATAAGATAAAGACTAGCTGTTTTAGGGTACCAGTACTGAAATAATACACATTCAGAGTGATAAAAATTGATTTAATTGCTTAGGCATATCAATTTCTTTCTCAACAAAGTTATAAATATCTTATGAACTCCACTATACAACGGTATATAAGATCATCAGAATAAAATTAGGGAAATAGACAGAAGAAGAGATAGGTTAAAAATGTCTTTTTAACCGCAATCTATGAAAGACCATAATGGCAGTCAATGAAACTTTGAAATATGTTAGTCTACAGGAATTCTAGCTGATTAGTAGATTTGTTCCCTAATGCTTGTATTTTAATCTGCCGCATAGTACTTACATCATGTTTGGCATGATCCCTGCATGACTCTCATGTCTTGAAATGTAGTAGCTTTATACATAAATTCAATACTTTTTGTAGCATTGGTAGCTGACCAATGGTGTGATGCACATTGGTGAGAGTTACATATAAACTATAGTGAATGTTGCTGATAAATCACCCCTGCTAAACACCATTGAGGTAGCTTGCAGGGTAATATGTACATGTACAACCTAGGATAACTACTGATATGTTGTTCGAGTATGCTCTATGATAGTCCCTGGAGTGGAATCCTGGAGAAAACAATCACCGAGGGTGTGTTTAGTAATCATGACAGTTTACTGAACTGGGTTCCCTAAGCAGCCCCCTGAAGGATAATAAGTGAGAATCAAGGGACAATTCATAAAATATGTAAAAATCAAGCAGATAGCTGGGATTTTCTGAGGGATTTCAAGAATTTCATCAACTGCAAAATGAACTCAACATGTACAGAAAATTTGGATGAAATGGCAACGAAGTAGGTGATTTTCGCAACCGCCTCAAAGGTGAAGCTTTAGTATGAACTTTGGAGATGGAGGACTGGAAAGTTACAATGTACACTCCAGAATGCACCGACAAAATATGTAAAACCAAAGTAATATCCGATAAAACGTTGAACGAGCCAACATGCATACATACCAATCATGCCGTTCCCTTCCGGGGTAGACACAGTCACAAAGTTTCACTCATAAATACATATTTGTACACCTAACTCTGCTTCAATAATTTCCTCCATACTGACCTATCCTTGCAAACCTCTTTTGCCTCATTTACCCCCATAAACTGCTTCATAAACACCCTCTTGTTTTTAAGACTCCTAATATACCTCCTCCTAAGAATTTCCTCACCCACACTCAACCACAACTTTCTCGGCCTACCTCTCCCTCTCACACCATTCATTTCACTCTTATATATCTGTTTCGTTATTTGACTCCCCATCCATTCTCTCAACATGGCCAAACCAATGAAGCACACTCCTTTCATATATGTCACTTACTGGAGCATCTAACCCACATTCATTTATTATCCACTCATTCCTGACCCTATCCATCCTAATTTTGCCAAAAAACTCCTCAGATAACTCATACCCACGGAATTTAGTCAATGCTGATGTCTATCCTAACCATATACCCATGCTTCACTACCATACAACAAAGTGGGGAGAAGTAAGCTTAGGTACACAGCGATTTTCACTTCCTTAGGTGCACTCATTCCTTGATGTGTTCCACATGCCACCTATCACTTTTCTTTCAGCATTCGCACATCTCTTTATCTCCTCAACTATCCGTCCATCTTTTGCAAACATTTTACCTAAGCACACAAAATCATCCACTGAAATAAAATACATTCAGAGTGACAAAAAATTGATATAATCACTTAGTTGTATCAGTATCTTTATCGTCAAAGTTATAAATGTCTTAACAACTCCCTCATACAACGGTATATCAGATCATGAGAATAAAATTAGGGAAATAGACTGAAGAAGAGACAGGTTAAAAACCTGGTGTGTCAGTACACCGCGTATGCTTCCTAGTGGTGGGTCGCGGGCAACGGTATGCTGGCTCTCAAGGTAGTCCTTTCAGAAGGAATCTCAGCTTGAGTAGAATCAAATAAAACAGTATCTTTGTTTACTTGGTGGTATGTTTCAGCAGACATATTTATTGATAACTTTTACTTAACCACAAAAAACACATCATGCAAATTGATACCTGCCACCTCTCTCCCCCCCCCACCTTCTCCTTTCTTCCACCCCCCTTCTTTCCTTTTTCCCCATATATAAGAGAGTTCCTGAATTTATGCACCTGAAGATGATACTTGTGTATTGAAACCTGGGTCGTGTGTCTTTTGTGGTTAAGTAAAAGTTATCAATAAATATGAGTAGAATAGTGAAAGTGGGCCTAGGGTATTACTATGCATTGGTTTCTCTAGTGGCATACTGGCGAAAATGTGCCAAAACTGACCGGTAGAGCGCCATAACCGTTAGCAAGGAAAGCTGCATGTGGTGTGGGTACTGCAAAGGCTGGTAACCTTGCATACTCTATTACAACTTACTCATAAGAGTCACAAAGTAGCCTCGGATGGCCGAAGCCATGATGGGTGGCGGAAGCTGAATAAGGTTGGCCCATCAAGATATGGACTTAGTGGAATGAGTCAAAATGAAAACAATTCTCTGAAACTAAAGAAACTAGTCCTAAGGAAGGAATAAGGTAGGTTCCTAGAATGAAAGGGCATAAAACACAACCTTATCTGCAAGAAAAATATCAACAGGGATTATAGGGTATTAGAACTTTATACTTCCCACGAGCCAGATGACTCCAGATTTAGTATCAAAATGCTATTACATACAATTAACTTAGTTTCTTTGGTAAAAATATCCTAATCTTTAATATTTGGAGGGGAAATACAATGAAAACCAACCATTTCAGAAGCAAACACTTCCAGTTTTTCCACCCATAAACAGTTACCAACTCACACCAAGATTAGCATACATTCATAAATCCTTAAGTCACTGATGGTATTAAATATATAAGCACCACCAATAATATTTAACTTCGTAAATAAGTTATCTCACGAATCTATTTCATTGACGTTCTCCATAATTTTTACTAACATGAATAGCTCATTAAAATAAGGAGAGAGGTTAACACTAAAGAAAGTGTTCGATCATTAATCTCGATTATTTTTTTCTGAGAGTTCAAATGCACAACAACAACGGCTCTTAACAGAAATTTTCGATTGGATCAAACACAAGAAGAGAATATTTTACACCAAGAGAGTAAATCCAGAAAGGTATTGGTCGGGTTATCAACCTGCGCTGCCGAAATTCCTAGGCAGGCAAAAATAAATTCCGATGTTTGATCAAATGTTAACTACGATGAAAAATTAGTACACCAGTTATCCATGATTAGATGGGTCTCGTAACATCTAGAGCAAAGGGCCATATCGCTGGTGTCAATCACACGACACAAAGCCGATATTACGCGTTCTAAGTGAAAATCCTCACACAAAAGCATTCCCAGCGAACAAAGCTATCGCTGAAATTTGATAAACAGCTTGAACTTCTATCATTAAATAGTACCGAAACTGTATTATTAGGGTGAGTAGTAGCGTGATATGATATTTGTCTTCGAGCGTACATACTTGGTTTCACGACTAACGAAAAGTGAGAACTGACATAGAGATTGATAATAGGTAGTTAACAATACTTCCTCAGACGACCAAAGGACTCGATGAACAAATGCCTACCACCAGTCAAGTAGCACTTCCAGCACTTCACGTAGCAAATTTTCCGAGAGGGTCCACATAATTAAACACAAGAACGAAGGCTATGGAAGTTTACCTTGCGTTCGACCGAGAAAGGAAAAAATTTTAGGCAATCGTCAAAACTCCACCAGGATAACTTCTCACCACACGTCCATTCTGCGTTGTAGGTACAATCTGACGACGGCTGAAGCGGGACTTGACTGAGACCCTGAATGCATTTAAGTCATCACTCCACCAATGAATAATGGCACATTCAAACTTGACGTAAACTTCAAGATAAGGGTAGGGACACTGCATCCTCACGAATTTGTACGATCACTACCTATTTTCTTGAGTGGGGTACATAACTTCTGCGTAGTACAAAATAATTGACTATTTTATGAAATTCTCTGGCATTAGTCACGTAAATGCCCCGAATCAAAGACAAAGCCATACATCACATGTAAAATTATCGACAATGCTCAAACCATATACGTAAAAACTCATGCACCCATTAAGAATATAGCAGGATTAAAATAAGGACCAAAAGGCAAGTCCTCGAAATCGATAAATTCATTTCTGGTGAGAAGTTAACTATTCCTTATCAACTGAAAGGAGCAAATGACATTAGCAGCAAATGCTGCATGTATTTCAAGAGCAGTGCACTCACGGCCTTGCATTTGGCAATGCAAAACAAGGTGAACACATAACCAAAACATTATGAAGTTACGAGGCAACTTTCATGCTGACGGCTGTAAATTGAAACTTCGTTGAAATAAAGCAGCATAAATTGGGTCACAACGAATTCGCTCATCAAATACATACAAATTAAGCAATTTAAGTCACAAATTATGGATCCAAATGGAGAATTTCTTGCAGACACGAAAGGATTCAAAAAAGCCACTAAAATCATCCAGATTCGAGAAAATCGTTGTCAGCATGGAGAAATGGTTAGTGAATTCCACATTCATAAAACGATACACAGGTACCGCACTCCCTAAGGTCATTTAAACGTAAAGAATATCAAGCGTATCAATAGTAAACAGGTTTGTAATTCTCTAGAATATCCTTCGTATCTCGTATATTCTCTCACCTTGTAACTTTCTCGTAGCAGCCATGGCTAAGCAGATAAATGTGAAAATTGTTCGTGCATATCCTTAATATTTATGAATGGGCGCACCACAAAGAAACCAAATTTTATTTGGATTTATCCAACACAGCTGTAACTTTGCTCACATTCAAGATGGCGAACTTGTTCCATCGAAGTCGAGGTAGAGACTGGTGAATGTTCATCCGCCATACAAAACAAATTTTAACGAGCGATTATGTATAAAAATGTAGTCATGTTTTGACATTTCGATGGAAAATTAATTCATATACAAGTGATTCATGCGCAAGATTACATTGCGAGCTATAAAGAAAGCGTGAATTTCGACAATTTTTACTTTGTGTCATTGTGCAGAGATGCAGTATTTCATACGCCGAGAGAATATCAAGCGGTTCCGTTCGAGAAAAGGCTTCGGTGTCTTGTGCTGGATTTTGTGATACAAATGTTAAATTTAGGTGTTTATTCAGCGGTGCGACATTACAAGTGATGTCTATTAAGATGATGATCCGAAAATTATTCATGAAATGTATTTTGAGACTGAAGAATTGTCTAGTGTTAAGTGGAAGTGAGCGACAGCTGATTTCGACTGTGTGCACCCCAGCAATATTGATTTTATGTAACTGCATCAGCAAGTCAGTTGTGAATAATTACATGTGTGGCCGGTACTGATTATCTCTGTTCTCAGTCTATTATTACTCCCGTTCACTTTTGTAAGTCATATGCATCTGAAGTGCCAGGTTTTTCTTGGTTAAAGTTGTTCGTATTGTAGATATACGTGGTAGGCAAAAAACAATATTCTTTTTCCGTTGGATTGATTTTCCTGTGTTTAGTGAGCTAGGTGTGGTGCTGTCGAAGTAAATTCTATTTGCCTAATTTCGGAGCAGTAACATAGATCTTTTCGTTATTTGTTGGGCGAAACGTTTGATGCGTGTGTCGAGAGTCACCAATATTTGAGTGTTCTTTTATATTGGAATCCATTGTATTGAAATGTTTTTGTGTGTACTACAGACATTCTTGTGTATCTTATGAGCACGATTTTGTGTCGCTGTGTATATTTCAAGTATGACTTAGTGTTCCGAAATTATCCCTTCTCTCCATCACGTCTACTCTTCGTGTAGCCCCCTAACATTGGTATGAAAATGAAATGCTTTCACATAATTGAATGGTTGATGACCTGCAAGTAGCAGAAATTTTGAAGGACTTCTATTGTGACACCGATTACGTTTCGATCGCAGATCCTCGGATCGAAGCAGGAAACATTTTCTGTGACTCACAATGTACACATAACCTCATCAAGGTAAACTGACGCAGCGGAACCGTTCCTATTGTCTGCACTATAGCGCTGCGTAGGCTTCCAAAAGGAACATGGGTATTGCAGTTGCTTAATAGTTGGAAAACAGATGAAATTAGAATAAGGGGAAATTCCATGTTTCTATATACCGTTCTTAACGAAAGCTTTGCTATTAGGATTTTCTCTTCGTCTGTTCATTTGCTGCCACTGTAGGTTTCATGAGAAAAGCTGCCCTGATTACAATGCATTCTGCGCGGTGTGGATACAGTTGTAGTTTTATTCTGTGGTTTAAAATTTACACCCAAAACGTGAGATCATCAGTTTTCCCTATATATTGAATGGGCGTAAAACTTTTCTTAATCTTTTTGTAACCGTATGAGTTATTACATTTAATTTCATCATTTTAGTCATGGAAGATGTAGCAATGAAATCTTATAATGGTAGTAGCTAGTATTTTTTCAAATATATACATAAGTGGTTCGAGCACCGGGAAAGAACTGCATATATTTACAGATTAAGAGAAATCATAGAAACTTTACCACCACATTTATTCCAATGAGTCAAAAGAGTACATAATCGCACTGAATAGTTATATATTAAAACATTTACGGGCATCAAAGTCCTAATGGAAAGTAAGCTTCATTTAATTGATATAATGAATGACTGAGAACATAGTTATCAAATAAATCAATCAACATAGCCACGTGATGACAAAAGAAATGCAACTTCTTTCATTTTTAAATGGTGACATGCTCAAAAGTTCTAAGGTAGTACATGGCGATCCAACATCACACTGAATATCAGGAATGTTGATACGCATCAACGGGAACTGCTGGACGAAGAGCGACTGTACCTACAAAGGAAGAAATCCAAAATTAATAAAAGACATCTCAACATATGCAGTGGCAAATACTAGCTGCAAAAGAGGAAGGCAATGGCTGGACACACTGAGAAAATATTATGATAAAGAAGTAAAAGTAATATCCAAACAACGACAAAGTTTTAGAAGTATGTTGCACAGGTCAACAAAGCCACCACCTGAATGCCTTTTCTTTCTGAAATTGACTGTGAATCAATGAATATAAATTAATTGAAAAAAAACTGCTGTATTCATATAAACGTCAGCTGCTCTTGACTGATTTCATGTATCTCCTGATGCAGGGAATGGCCTTGTTGTGATAAAGTGAGGAAAATTTATTTGAATTCCCAAACCAACAACAGGCAACAATCCCAGAGGTAAAGATGATCACTCTTACTAATATGCTGCCTACTGCCCATGCAAGGTAATGCAGTTCAGGGGATACTGGAAGAGATTAAAGGATTTGCAAAGCAGAGAGATAAAAAGCATGTGGATGGTTCCAACTATCAGGTAATCATCATCATCGGCGCTACGGACCACGTTGGGCCCTGGCCTTCTTCACAACTTCCTTCCATTCTTCTTTGTCACTATCAGGTAATGCCGGGGGAAAAGTCCTTGCATGCCAATCCGCAGGTTCGAGTCCAATCTGAGTGGTTTTTTCGCCACTCAGGACATGGGTGTGTTTGTCTGTTTTAATGCTAATCGCCCAATGTTAAAGTCCTTAAATGTGCTGTTTTTGGGATTGTGAAAATAAGTAATCCAGCTCACAAGCCAGCTAATCCAGCACATGGACATCTATCAGGTGTAGATCACACAGTTTATGCCAAAGAAATTTCACTCAAGATACATTCATAGACTCAAGATTCAATCATAAATATACACCTTTAAATCTTCATCAGACTTCTCGACCAATCTCTTGATTCTCTGCCAATGTAGTTTTATCATGTACAACTGCAGCAGCAGCATTAGAGGAAAATTCAGCATGGGTACATCAAGTAATTTTAAATATCAACTTCAGTCACTAATTCTTCACTGATAATAAGCATTTCATTTTTTATTGGTTCCCTCTTCCAATTCAATTCACTCTCCTGCCCACCTAACATATGTCATGAAACCCTTTCTGCCACATGTCCTGAAGGTGTCTACGAGGATAGAATCAGAGTAACAAAACTTGCCATTTCCTTGTAAAGATCATGTGAAGGAGAGGAATGCACAACAGAGGTAGGATAAAAGTACCATGCTGAGACCTTGGGTACTTAGTTCTTCACTCAATCAGCATGATTCACCCTCACTGACCACAAACACTTATGGTGTATCCAACCCTCTTCTGTAATGCCTATGAGAAGATGTAACTGGCAGTGTAGGCACCTACCAAATATAAACCGAGAGCAGCATTCATATGGAATATTTGGATTGAGCAGACCTTGCACTGTCATGCCCTAAACTATTTGAGCCAGTAAACTGCATGTTACCATACAAACTTTTTGATTGGCTGAGGATGTTCAAAATGGTGTGAAAGCGGGAGTGAACTCAGAAAGGATCTCCAATGTATTTATGATTTATTTGCAGCATGCTCTCCGATTGTTCAATGATTAGAAGATATTAGGACTGTCCACAGTATTTTCTTGGTGGTCACCTGCAAGTGCACCAAAGTTGAAACTGCACCGAGAAAGAATCATTTGCCTTATTCGGAACTCTAACCCAGGTGCCATGTTATTGCACCACGTGCTCTGGTCAGTTAACCCTCTCAGTGCTGCCTCCTTCCAACGGTATTCGCTAGAAATGCAGAGGGTAATTTAATGAAATGTATCATCCCAGGAACAAAAAAATAATGAAGTTATTGTTCAAGATTCCATATGCAGTTTTTTTATTGCATATAACTTGAATTAGCTAATAATTATAAAATACTTTTACATCATCTGAAAAATGATTGTAAATGTACATAAGTGTCCTTAAGTTGCACAATATTTGCGCATGAGCCGATATATGGCCCGCTGCACTTTTTGCCTGAAATGCAAAAGCCGATATATTGGCCCACCACACTCAGAGGGTTAAGCTGCAGAGAAATCCTTTCCCCTCGAGAATTTTGGAGGGAAGCAAGATTGTCCAGACTGCCACACAAGCAGTACTAAGCCTGGGCTTAGCATCATCGTCCCTAGGTTAAAGCAAAATATGGAGCATGAGTCTTACCAATCCATTATAGCACTACTTAGAGGACAGAATTACCAATACAGTATCACACAACAGTGCACATAAGCGCAAAATGCCACTTAGGAAAAACTCATTTGCATTGGCCAGGACTTCAGTCTGGATCTGAGTACAAGTCCTAGTCTCTGCGAATAATTTTCCTTAGGAATTTCACACTCTGATTCCACCATTGAGCAAGACATTTGCGTCCAGGGTACCTATATACAATTACAAAAATGGGAAACTGGAACTGAGTGAGTTTCTAATTATCAATAAATGATAAATGGAACAGAGCTGCAAAGAAAGAATTTAATCGAACAAAAACTAAAAAAGGAGAACATAAGCAAATATAACAACTTATTTACTAATGATAGGAAAACAATGACGAGTCTCTTGCACAGTTCCACATGTAATTAATAACCTAACAAGATGCAGAACACTATCTATGGCACCAATCTTTACCTGCGTCTTCGAGCAGGAGAACGTGATCTAGATCTTGGCCGCCTGACTCTGGGAGGAGGAGATCTTCGACTTCTGGGAGGCGGGCCAACCATAGGTGGGGAACGACGTCGATATCTAAAACATAAACGACAGTCACACAGGAATAATATAATGTATCAGAAAAACCTTTAACAAAATTGAAAGATAATGTACACTCAAAAATTCAAGTCTCTCTACCCCTAAAATATCATTCCTGTACTATACTTAAGTGCACTGCCTCAGCTTTAAATGTCTCTCAATTCATTTCTGGTGGCAAACCATTATATTTGTTATGAAATTAATGATAAAAATTCTATCATAAAACCAAACACCTTCCCAAACACATCTACTCCTCAATGGTGTTCACAAGATATGCTGAGGCAGTAAATGAGTTAAGTAGACCATTTACTAAGTTGTTGCTCCAATCAGCAGGAACTCATGCAGTATGAGATTGTAGATACTCGCTACATAAGCCATCACTCAGCTGTTTCCCCTAAATTATGAGTAGGAAATATATATACTTCATACAATCATAAGTTAACCCATCAAACCAATTTCAAATACTAAAATGGTTCATGGAAACAAAGACTATTTGTTTACTAGAGGAGTGTTTTTTAATTTCTGTTCATTGTTTTTGGGTTTTCCAACCCCGCGCGTTAACATTGAAACCTTCGCGAGAATGTTTTTTTCATTTATTGACTGATTTTCAAAATCCCGAGACCAATAATTTTAACACACACATTTAAAAATGAGTAAAAATGATGACTAACACAGAATAATTCATGAAATCATAGGGTACTTAATGCTTAACCCTAGGGTTATAATGGAACATAGTTAAAATACCGCTTGTATGGTCCATTGAAACCCAGGCCATGATTCTAGTTCTTTCTATTTATGGAAAATTAAGTAGCTTTCAATCCATCCAAAACATTTCCACATTTTGGTTTTTCACAATAAAATCAGTTATGGGGAGTAATTAATTACAAGTAACACAACCACTGGCAATGATTACATTTGACTAACTTTTACTTGTAAACATTTTATGTTATGTTACTTGAAATCTATTCCCAAAGTAATCCCCATTCTCTGGATAATTTGAGATTGTCATGCAATCAACCAGAGACATGGATTACTACAGTTTACGAAAGCTATTGACTGCAAGAGCAGTTGTTCCAATACATTTCACCACTCATTTTGAGAATCAACCCCATCAGTGCATTCTCAAGCCAGGTCAACAGAGAAATTTTCAATGCAACAGTGTAGAGGTCAAATGTTTCAAGCAACAAAATAGGGAGTATATGGGATCACATCCCAGGTGTAAACAATTCGGTGCTCTCTTGGGAATGAATAAAATAAAACTCGACTTGAGTTATGCTCCAATTCTTCAAGATACGTCGCCTTGTTTTAGAGGAATGGAAAAATTATAATTTTAGATTTTAAAAAGGAATATCGCCCTTAGAAATTTAACACTGAGGTAATCCTAGAGGTAGCAATTAAATATGAAATAATTAAAATTCATTTGTAACTATTAAGGCCACTTTACACGGTACATTTTATAACACTGTAAGTAGACACGCTTTAAAGCTGCCTCATATTCCCACACTCGGAAGCTTCCTGAGCAAGCAGATAACGAATGCTTTTCCTTTCTCCCACCCCCTGAATCTGGTAAGGCACCGAGGTGGAAACTGCAAGCTGGTAGAGGAGAGGTAAGAATGTGAACAGTTGAGTGCGTGACGACTGACAACTGGGGAACATGTGTTGAGTCTGAATAAACTAAGAATTTTGGAAACAGGAACGTTATTGAATAATGCCTTCCCTCTGTGCTTTCTGGCAAACCCTTGGTTCCAACAATACAAATGAATGTATCATAGAATGTACAAGAGAATGAATGTAATTAGAGCATGTTCTATTTCTCAACCAGTCTTTCAGACAATCACACTACATTCTGCTTAACATGTTCGCGGTAGATGCTATATTTGCCGTTCTTTCCCAGTGGGCAGCAGTTTTCATAAAAACGATGTTGTTCGAATAGAGTTTTTCATAAATGAAAATGACTTTGGTATGGTTGAAAATGATGAATTCCACTAAATCCGGGAAAACTGAATTGCCAATATCGAGTAATTAATCGATTCCCCTTGTGGGTATGCATCCACTGCTCATGCTGTGAATTTCTTATACATTCGTCTAAAATATCTTCAGAATTCACTCGTCAGCGATTTTTTTAGATAGGAAAGTAGATTAAATATTCATTGGATTCTAGTGAGAAATAGAACGTCATTGCAGTCATGATATTGATTTTTTGGAAGAAATAAAATATTTCATTATAGCTTTTATCAATTGCTTCGGATTTTTCTGCCGTAGCCTTCACTAAATCCTTCTGCTGTAATTCCCTGCTTTGGTTTTACGGCTTTGGCAACAATATGCAGCAGGAGGGCAGTTGGGTCTTTTCTACGAATGGAAAAGGGTCTGGATACCTGAGGGCAATCGTGAAAACGATTTTCCTACCTACCAGGAAATCCTCCACCCTCATGAGGTAGGCACTGGATGGCCCAGCTGCTGGGACCCCACGCCAAACAATGGCTTACCCTCACTCACTCCATCACGAGTGAGATTTCTTGGGATTTCCTTATCTAGAGGTTGATGACCAGCTTCTCAGCATGTGTCCCACCCATTGCAAATGCGAGGGCCTACCACACGAAGGTCGCTCATGAGAGGGATGGCGGTGGTCATAGCAGGTACGTTTGAATCTATATTTTTCTTTCTCGGTGCATGAGAACCCCAGCTCATGGAATATTTTCATCTGCGTAAGCAAAGACGATGCTTTAAGTTACATTGCTGGGAGGCCTTGTACAGTTACATAACATGACATTTCACTTGTATTGGCCGGGGTGGGCAAGCCTTTCAATCTTCCACTTTGTGCTACTCTGAATAATAGCTTCTTCGAACTTCTATTGATGATTCCGACTGTGCAGCTGTACGTGCCTTGTTCATTCCTACCAGTCTCTACGAATAGCTCTTAAGCAATTTTCTAACTTCCTTGTCATAGGACAATTTTTTTCTCCCCCTACCACCAACTCACCAAATATTAGGTATTCTCGAAAAATTTGGACAATTCTCAGTTTTAGCTGAAACACGAGTGACCTGCGAGATACATGAGTTTTGTTTTATCTTCTTGGAAAGTGATTTTTTCATTGAAGTGGCAGAATATCATTAGAAGTCATGGGAGATTCAGATACATCACTTTAGCTTCTCTGACTCTGATGATTCGTATATCCCGTCTGATATCAAAGAGGACAGTGACTCTCCGTATTCAGAAGAGGAAAGCGGGGAAGATTCGTCACTGGAAGAGGAAGAGCGTGTTACATCTTTGTCAAGCTCGAGTGCAAGGGGAGATTGCACAGATTCTGCCGGAAAATATACCTTTTATGGTGTTCTTGGTTGAGGTGTACAATTGGACCTTTCAGATCCGATTGGTGTTTACATTCCCTGAACAATGACGTGCAAAATCTAATAGTTGAAGAGCCGAATAAATATGCAATGCAGGTTATGGAATCGGAATTAATTAGACAACAATCCTGGATGCAGATGTGGAAAGACAGTTCAAAGTTCGAAATACACTATTTCATTGACACCCTGATTGCGATGGGTACAAGCCACTTACCCTGCTGCTATATTGGTCACAGAAACCACAATACTGGAATGATTTCATCCAGAATGTAGTGTGAAGTCGGGACAGGTTCGAGCTACAATTGAAATGGTTTCTTGCCTGTAACAATGCTGCTTTGACTGCAGGCATAGATAGATTAGATAGTGTACTTTGTCCTGGTCTGCGGGATATTTCGTTCCACTCTCACTCCAGGGGAAAATGTTGTGATAGATGAATCTGTGGTACCATGGAGAGGTTGACCACATTTTAGGTGGTACCGACCGGGAAAGGTTCATAAATACGGAATCAAGTGTTTTTAGCAGCGCACTCCTGAGTCCTATACACACAATTTCCAGGTTTACGCAGCTAAAAGTGAAAAGCCTGTGCTGCGGGAGATTGTTGGGCACAGTCACAAAGTTGTGCAGTAGTTGACCGAGGACATTGTGCATATATAATTTTTATACCAGTGTTGGACTTGCTGAAGAACATCTGAGAAGGAAAATGTATCATGCTTCCAGTTTTTCCGGTGCAGCTGCGTGGGTCAGTATTCATGACGACAGTTTCTCCTCCGTTACAGGTGTCTTCAGATCGAAAAACTGGAAGCATGATCAACAACCACTGCGGAAGCCTGTGCTCAAAGAAAAACGTATGTATGCGGCTCACTCCGATCGAATCGGAAAGGTGACCCACAAGATCTTCGCCAAAAAAATTGAATAAGGGGAAAAAGACCATTGATGGCCTTTTGAAGGAAGATTTAGACGGCAGCGAGGCCGCTACAGATGGTGCTTCACCTTCGAAGAGGAAAAGGTCCATACATCACCTAAACAAATCTGAAAGTATTAGGTATTGGATATAGAAACTGTTTGGTTGTAAATGGTATATGACAAGGGTAGTATTTCAATATTTTATACATTGCGGGGAACTTCCTACCTGTATGCCCAAGATGAGGTCCGTATTTGTGTTGAAAACCAATGCCATTTCATATGATGTATGTAGGAAGTTAGGGGAGAATCAGATAAAGCTCACGATAATCTGAATGTATTTATCCACAGCCCATTGATTTACTTACTAAATTTCTTCAAGTAAAAACATCGCCATTACATCAATAAATCATCTTCGTGGACGAAAACAGAAGTTGTATTCCTCCCTCATGGGCGTACAGGGATAGAAGATCCCTTTCTTCTTATGGCAGGTGTGACCACTGGTGGGTCATGCCGCCCAGGGGGATAGGAAAGCCATGACCCACCGGCGGGTCATGCTGCCGCAAACGTGTTAACATGGTGCAATTTTCCACATGAAAAAGTTCATGCGTGTGTGTACAATAAAATGTACAGTGCATAGCGGCCTTAATAATTAGCCCTCCATTTTTGACACAATATTGGCCATAAAAGGTTATGGGGGGAGCTATCTTCAGGCACTAAGAAAGTGAACAATGACATTTCATTATGGGGATGCATCCAAAAAACAATAAAGAGATTGGGAAACAATTATGTAAATATACATAACAACAATACACAGAGATACTGGCTAAAATAATATAATATGTTTAAGACATTTCATTAATTTATTTTGTATGATTAGTTACATATTCCTAATAATATTAGGAACTAAATCTTAATTTTTTTCCAAGGTGAGACTTGAACGTTTGGGAAGAGGGTTGAAATCATATGGGGCAATATTTGGTCAAAAATAGAAATTATTTGGAAAGCAATTTTTGCTCAAACTAGATTACTTCCTCGCTGAAGAAATTGTAATCAGCCCCACATATAAATTTTGGTGATTTAACCATCATTACAAAAAACTCAAACCACCCACACCACAAACTACATGGAAGTGGGAAATGAGATAGCAGTGAGAGGTAGAAATACCTGGGTGGTGAGGGTGGTCCACGCATTCCTCCAGATCCCCAACCACGGCCACCACCTTGATGTGGTGGGCCCCTTCTCATGGGTGCAAATGAAGGCGGTGGGCTGATTCGCCTTGGTGGAGCTGGACGAGGTTTAAGCTGAAGGACTGGAGCGGCAGTGATTTCTTGACCATCAATTTGACCTGAGAATATGGAAAAGGATTCAATTCATGATCATTCAATATCCTGGAAATGTACCGAGTCTAAAAGCTAGACTAATTTTACTGAATCATAATTATGGACTTTAAGCACAGCTAAGAGGACAAGGATTGACTCTTTCAAGACAAGTGCCAGATTTAGCATTTAAATGCTATTTCAAATTTTAGAAATTCTGTAAGTAAACACATTAGGTGCCTGGGCAAAGGAGACACTAGATCCCATTGGGCAAAAACATCTGATGGAAGAATCCCACCAAACGGACCTCCGAGTGAACATTTTAAGAATTCAAAACAATGGACGTTGCCAAGATACCTATGAATAATGATAAATCATTAAGAGGAAAGAAAAGAAGGTCAAATTGTTAAACTATATTGATTTTGAATACCACTCCCCCACCCTAAACCCACCTGAGGAAGCCAGCAGGACAGCCGGCGAAATATCGTCCCCAACATGAACCAACGCAGCGGAAAACCCGAAAGAAGGAATCAACCTCCATCAAAGCCCCGCGGAAGCCTTCAACAGAACCCATCTTACCTTTTTCACCAGAACCCAAACCATGAAACCTCCCCCTCTCCCTCCAAACCATTCCCCACCCAACTCACCCCCGCTACTGAACATTCCTTCTCACACCCACTTGACGAGCGGCGTTGGGATGACCTAACCAACCCACTGTTATGCACCTATTTCCTACTCTTTCTTTCTCCCACCCCCATTCCACTTCAATACCAATAAATCCCAACTGCCAAACCTCTCCTTTCCCCTTCCTTCCCCCACCCTCCCTCTTTCTGCTAAGAATCACGTATAAATACCCATGGCATAACTGCAATTTTTACACTGTACCTGATGATGGCCAAATAAAGTAATAAAGTGCCGAAACATGTGTAGTTAAGTTTTGTGTATTAAAAAAAAGGGCAGTACAACATCTAGTGTTATTCAATACTGATAATGCAGTTTCGCAACATCTTGCCCAAAACTGTTGATTTCCTTTACTCTTTATTTATTTGTTATAAAGAACCCATCCCTGTCTTTGCCCAACTGTACTGTTCATTGTCACCTGACTCGTGAACAGGAGATTATTCACTTGAGAACTCGGCCACTTACTATATCCGCATAAGGCCCACACCACTTCATGCCACTCATTAAATAGTAATAGCTCATTAGCTTAATAAATAAGTACACTATGGCTACTTTTAATATAACATAAGGAGCTATTACTTCAAAAATGCTACAGAATTAATGAATTCTTAAAAGACAAATTGTAACAACCTCAATAATGATATTATAACATATTTTTCACGTTGTTTAAGGTTTCTGTGGCAAGCAGGTATTCTTTCCATTTCTTTACCCGGGATTCAGCCGTATCATTGTTTTTCTGACAATGTTTCTCCTCCATTTCTTTGACCTGAAGATGCCACCAGGAGAGGAGGAGAAACATTGTCAGAAAAACAAAGACGCGGCCGAATCCCAGAAAAAAAATGGAAAGAATATTCTTCATGTTTGTTTGTATTAACTGATATGACCATGTTCTAGTATTTACACTCCTAAGTGACATTAAATCTGGTACTTCCCTAGCACACTTGATATAGGAATTCTTCTCCAGTTCTCCACTGGGTCAGGATCACCATACTAGGCAATATTTTGATGCCACATTTGTGTATTGTCTTCAAAGCTGTTAAGTAAATTTCACCACTCTCAATCAGATACACACTTTGGGCATCAAAACACTGGCAAGTACAGAGATCCTGACCCAGAGGATGACCCAAGGAGAATTCCTACACCAAAGCAACGAATCAAACTGAAATGCATAGTTGGTTGTGGTTCACAAGGTGTACCAGTATATCGGCCACCATGGCTATACTTATTTGTTTGATCATACCTCCATCCATATGGCGCATAGCCTCTTCCGCTTCATCTGGAGTGGCAAACTCCACGTACGCAAACCCCCTCCCCGTGTGTGGATGTAAACGATCTGGCGGGAACTCCACGGTGCGAACTTGTCCATACGCAGAGAATATCTCGGCAACATGATCCTTGGTCACATTACGTGTCAACCTGCCAACATGGATTTTGCATGGTCTTGGAGTTGGGGACCGCTCTGTTCGACGGTGATCCCGACCCTCTCCCCTCTGAGAACTAGCACCCCCTCTTGATGGTCTCTCTCCTTGATTACGACGACCACTACGAGGTGACGGTGAACGACTGTAAAAAAAATGATAATACTTTTTATAATTTACCGCAATAGGTGTTACATATGGAATCGATTGACAAATGAAAGAAAAACAGTAACTATCAATTGCACACAAAAATTTGCTTGGTTGTGAATGATACCAATTTAACAATTAGACGTTATTTAAGCATGATAATGCCTGAGATCACACCATGTTGCAACATTAACTTTATATTAAGGATGAGTCAAATCCAAATGTCAATTCTCAATTCCATCGACTCTCAGGATAGAATCAGTACTGAGAATCAATCACCTAAAGTCGATTCCGATTCCATCGATTCCAGATATATAAATATTCAAATCAAATTTCGTTTATCACATCATATTTGTCTCAATAATTTTGGGTGTAGGCTATCAATTTGTACTTTTTATCGATCTCAATAAGCTGAGGATATATTTGCAATTTGTTAATAAACATAATTTTTGAGCGACTTGATTGTCTTTGTTATTTCATTTCAGCCAATACTTGAATTTAAATAATAGTTGTACGCTACTGGTGTATCAATATCCCACATGTAATTAGGAATAAGAATCGATGGAACCGGAATCAAGAATCAGGTTGATTTGAAAGAATCGGATTCCGAATCGAAAAAAAGTGGAATCGACTCATCCCTACTTTATATCAATCAAGAAAATAATATGCATCTCCATTACATGAAGAACAAAATACAGGATTAACAGAAAGGTCAATTTCCTCGATTAAATGTTGTGAAATCTATTGTATATCATATGGATCTCATATGTGATATCATATGGATCCCAAGGAAAAAATACATTACTAAGAATACTCTAAACATTATTTATACATGACCAGGAGAGGTGTAGCCATCTAAAAACATTGATTAGACAACTCTCCTCTGAAAGAGCATAATATCCAGACAATAAATTATTTTTAAGTTAGGTATTATTTCACCCAAACTGAGCTTACATTCATACTTTCAATCACAGGGAATAATTACTATGAAGAAAAACTTCAAATAAACTTACGAACTCCTTTTTGTCGTTTTAGTAGTCTTCTCTGAAGCCCTTTTGCGTTTATCATCGACCCTTTCTTCCTTCACTCTGGCAGTGGTACTGCCTGCTCCTCCTGAGGCAGGGGCAGTGACTGCAATGGCAGTCCCACTTCCACCCTTCCTGCCTTCTGCACTACGTGAACGACTACGACTTCCACTGGCACCCCTGATAATTAATAAAGACATCCAATTCTATAAATACATCCTGAAGGTTAACATTAAGAGGGTCCAAATAATTTTTTCCAGGAGATATAGATCCAATCAATAATGAATCATGGCTTGACTCCTCAGCTGTAGTTTTACATATTTATCATGCCTCTTCAGGACTCCTACTGAGTTCCTACTGAATTTCTTCTATTCCGACATTGATAATTTGGTTGCTATTCATTATCTGATAATAAGATATTCAGAAGGACCACTAAACTCTGAAAAAGCATAGTAAATAGGCAAAAAAGGGTACTTTAAGGAGGTACAACAAAAGCTAAACACATTAACTGAATTACAATCAGGGAAACAAGTTTCCCAACAAATGGAGGATTACCACGATCAGTCTACTGAAAATCAGCATCCTTTGAAATAACAAATTATCCTCAGGTATGAACCACTTGGAAGATCCAAGCACAGGAAGGTTGAGGATTCATTGTCTGAGAGTGTAACAGCACCAGTCACTAGCCTGCCCCGAATACTATTCATACTGGTCACCAAATGGAGGCACATTCAGAGATGGTAAATTACAGTAATTTCTGAATATTACCGTAATTTTTCAGCAATTTTTAATTTTCTGCAACAAATAGCATTTAGAGAGTTTAATAGGAAAGACAATAGCAATAAGTTGAAGGCATTTAAATCATTGCTATTGTGATGTTAATGCATTAGAAATGAGGAATACTGAAAAACAAACACCACAGCCTACCTGCAATTTGAAGTTTTTTTTTTGGCATGAGAAATTTTTTAATCAAACCATTGAAAATGATATCCCCCACAAATGAGTTGGACACGCCTTTATTAATAATTAAGATTGTATAAAATGAACATAGACTTGATGTAAAATAATGTCTGTGACATATTGGTAGAAAAATACCTCAGATGGAAGTAAATATTACTGAAAATTACGGTAATATTCTGGAGCTGCGGTAAATTGCGTAAAATACCATGGAAACTTTCAAAAATAACCAGGGTAATTTTCAGAATGGCCTATCTCTAGGCACATTACATAATCTTGGGCAGATTTAAATGCTTTATTTATATCCCTGGTTCTTGCTGCACTCAGAGGAATTCCTTTAATTTCAAAACACCAAGGGACAAACTTCACTGCCTCATTCAGTCAAGGTAATAATGCTTAAGTCCACACACCAGTAGAATAAGCCAAAAAAAGGCTACAAACACATTGAAAAATCTCAGTTTTGACTTATAAAAGCAACTTTCCAGACAGATTTTGTTATAACTAATTTCTCTATTCCCAAGAATTCTCCAAGTATTACTGGGCCGCAGCAACTCTGAATAAGATGGTGATGTTAGACCAAAGTTTAAAGCAAACTCACATCTCATACGGACCAAGAATGGAACATGATTGTAAGAGCAATTGTTTTTTGTCACTCCAGGAAAAAGAGTAGTCACATATGTATAATATTATTGAGTAAGCAGTAACCAGTGATTACAAATTAGTGCAGTAGAAAAACAAGAGGACAAATTATCATGAGAAATATTTTTCATGAGTATCAAAAATGGGCCAGGTAGTTCCCAGAAAAGACAAGATAGAATAACCATTCAATTAACTTACTTAAGTTTCTTTTTATGAAGATGGTGCACTGGCCTTCGAACTTTGACCCATTTACGCGTAAATGAACACACCATATACTAAGCATTCACACCCATCTTTTATCATTACTTTCCAACAACCTTTCAAGCAAGAAGCATTTTCATTTACCAACATATTCTCAACCAATAACATGGAGGATTCATTATAAATCGGGCTCAATTATCTCTTTTCCATTCTGAATAATCGAAAGTCTACTGTAAACGTGAAATGAGAACACTCACCTTTTCTTTGAGTTCCTGGTACGAGCATGTCTAGGTGAAGAGGTTGATGATGATCCTGAGGATGATGATGATGACGACGAGCGAGATGAGGAGGCTGACGACGATGATGAAGATGACCCACTAGATGACCGCGAGCTGCTATCTGAAGAACTGGAAAACAATTGTCACAAAATAAGAACAAATCAAATAGCATCCACCATTTAATACTTGCATGGGAATGTCATTTTTCACTGTGACAGTGGCTACGGTAGTTTGAGCGAGATATCATTTCACCTAGAAATCAATGAATTCAGTTCCATTTTAAAGAAAAATATCTCATCCTTCCAAAGATACCAATATATACCAGCCATTTTACATAGGAAATCATACTAGTATGCACTCCAGAGAGACATAATTCAAATTGAGGTATTTCCAACACCTAGATCTCGCTAAAACATTAACAAAGTATAGTATGTATGTTTCCTTAGCTATTAAAAAAAAATTAATCATATGGTCCCAGCAGTAATTTTTTCAGAATCACAAAATATCTTCATTGTGACAGACAGTGATATCCAATTTCCTGACATTTCCCTGATGGACTTGCCAATTTCCCTGAAAGATCGCAAAAATATCACCTATTCTTGTAATATTTTTTTCTACTGAATTAAATTTTCGTAAAAACTCAGAACATGTTAACAGCTGAAATCAATACATTAAAAATTACAATTACACCCTTATGAAAAAATATATTAAACCCTCGTAAGTTAAACTCTCATCCAAATTATACACACTTTTAATATATGAGGACCCCAGAAGTCAAGGGGTCTAAGTAACAAAACTATTGTTTAGAGAAAACTTAAGTCAAAGTTGAAAATCGTTGGTACAACCCACTAAGTAGTTTAAAGGCATTACCTTAGATAGCAGCACCTGTCAAGAAAATCACATGGATCCCTTTACAACCTAAAAGATATATATTTTCACATCCCATTCCTGTACCTAACTTATTTTTTTCAAAAATGTCACTTAGACCCCTTGACTTCTAGGGTCCACATATATTTTAACCCTCAATAAGTTTTGGGCAATAAAACACTTATCTTAAGTATATTGTAAGTTACAGATGTAACCTCAACTATCAACATTAGTTTTTATGGTAAATAATTTTATAATGTTACTCATCCCAAAATATTTAAAGAGGCTTCTTCAATAATCTGTACACTATTTACACACAATCCTACTAATATTATAAATGTGAAAGTTTTTGTTTGGATGTTTGTTACTCAATCAAGCAAAAATTACTGGACCGATTGAGCTGAAATTTGGTATGTAGATAGAAAATATATCTGTGGGTAATATAGGCTATATTAAAAAGCCCTCAGGGTCCCATAAGGCCCCCCAAAGGCCCCTCTGGTGGTCCATATTAATCACTGGGTTTGGTGCAGTGGTTTTATTTTTTTGCCTTTTTAAAGTACTCTTACTCAAGATAGAGGGCTGGAATTTTTTTATCGGACAGCTGAATATATGAAATTTCTAATTCTCCCAATCAATTTTCTATTACGTTTCGTATTCATGTGGAAGTCATGTTTTTAGCTGAAAATTCTCACATTTTCTCAGAAATCAACAATATCATATTTCCTGGGCAACCAAAGATTTGATTTTCAAAAGATATTCACGCTTCTTTAAATAACATTTTTTCCTGCAGGCCCATGATATCATGTTGAGAGAATACCTGTATAAGAAGGGCCTAGAGTCCCATGGGCCCCAATGGGCCCAGAGTGTTAAGGCCCCATGATGGATTGCTTAGGTGGGTAATTGATAAATTCAATGCATATTAACAATAAGTATACATCCAACACTCCTGAGGGAAAGCCGTAAACACCGAGTGTCAGACACTTAAATGTCCCGTTAAGACACAGCATAAGATTCACAATTGTATGTTCCATGAATTGATGGGCTAATTCCATGCATGTCAGCGACGGAAATTAGTTTTAGTTCGTGAAATGTTTTGGGGAAATAAGGGGCCGGAGAGGTTGGCCGATAAACGTAATGGAAGAAAAAAACTGAGGATTTCCTATCCCAGTTTCTCCCTGACTGTTACAAGAATTCCCTGACTTTACCCTGAATTGGCCAGAAATTCAAAATTCCCTGACAATTCCAGGTTTTCCCTGACAATCGCTACCCACGACAGTTTTAGATATAAAGCATGAAAAAAGTAAGTCAACTTAAAAGTTTTTACAAACAGATTCTGAAGATTCCAAGGATGTTCTGTGGAACAGAAACGTTAATGACAAATCACAAACGAGTAAATTCAATTCCAACAATGCCGTAAAAGGAGAAACCTAGGTCGTGTAATAAATTTGTACTTACGAAATTTGCTCGTTTGTGATTTGTCAGTTAGTAAAGTTTTCATAGATATTTTGAATAAATTACTGGAAATATCAGTAGAGCAAAAGTATATTATTGCACAATTATTTTTACAATATTTTCTACCATCTCCATATAGCTGCTGAAATTTCATTAAGACTAGGGAAATATTTCGCTCAAACCACCTTTATCAGCACAACCATCGTCTCCTGTGCCACAACTTGGACTAGAGGCATGAACACCCAGTTCACTTAAATCCTTATTGAAATAATCAATGAAGAAAAGTGGCTTAGTGGTGTAAAAGGCTAACACACCTGACTGGCAACTGAGAGATCTCACTTTGAATCCTGCTCAAGTCAAATGATTTTTTTCATGATCAATTTCATCCCTTGGTGTATACACACCTGTGTGACTTGGTATCATCATTTTTACAGCTAATAATTTGTTATTTTGAAGTATTTGACAGTCTCTGAGTAAATGACAGAGGTAAACTATTTCCGGTCTCCACACTGGGTCAGGTTTTCCATAGTGGCTAACATTTCAAAAAGATAATTTCCCATCATCTTAAGGGCTGATTGATGATCATCTAGATGATTAGGCCCAGAATTATGCATAAGTAATTTTTAAAGTATTACCATAAAGGTATCATTTAAAAATATTATCATGAACCTGGTTTCCATTGCCCAGCATTGTTGCAGCATCATACTTCAATGAAAATTAATTTGATTAATAGTGTAACATTTAAGTGGGCAATATATCCATATTTGGCACCATACTATTGCTGCTCCTGAGTCCAAAACCTACTGTCTCACAGCCATTATTTCAAACTAGATTTTAACTAGTACACTTAATTATTTTCATTTCATAATTATTTCTGATTTTTTCCATGGGGTCACTCCAGGAGATCAATTAAGGGCCACTTCTCCACATGAATGGGGTTCATCTCTGGGTGCTTATTTTGGTAAAATATATCTCATTGAAAAAATTGTATTCTTCTACTACATTAAGAACTTTAGACATTTATGCATGTAATACTAGAGACAAAAAAGTAACTGCCCATCAAGTGACCTAATTTATCATCATTGGTCATTCAATCTTAATATAAATTGACTTAAGCTCGCCGCCCTTCCCTATTTAATGCTAGCTCCCTTACTTCCTGGTAGCTTTTCTTATGTACTTTCGCCTTTATTTGGTCCAAGAAGTTATTCCTTGGTCCTCCTCTGGGGACTTTTCCCTCTATTTTACCTTCAATTATGTTCTTCACAAACCAATTGTGCCTCCAGGTATAACCACCCTCCCCAACAAAATATGAATAAATTTTCTAAAATCTGATAACATGGTTAGTTATTGCCTAATAACATGTGAGAACTGGCAATACCAGGTTGAAGGTTAAAAAAAAAATACAGAAATTCATTACACACTGAGAAATATCCCAACAAAATTTTAGAAAAATAAAAAAATACCACACACAGGAAAGTATGGGCCTTAAATACTCAAAACACAATTTTTGGGTAATTTCTGACAATATTTTATCAGGGGGTGACAGAATTATATTCCTCAGTGAAATGGTTAAAATAAGATTTGTCTTACAGAGAATTTTACCATGAAGGAATGTGAAAGGGAATAGAAGTACGAGGAGACAGTATATGAGTAAAAGACTGGACTTCAGTTATCCATTAAATGAGAGTCAATTTTAAATATCCTTGTATATCAGCTTCAGGTGGTCTAGCAAACATCAAAGCAGCAATGCTCCCTTATTATAGGAAGGATGCCAGGAGAGGGGTGTACTCAAGTAAATTTCACCAAATAGCACAGGGAGAAGGGAAGAAAAGAAATGAGAAAATAAAAAGTTCATTGACTCAAAAGGAATGAGCAGAGAGCAGCAAAAACCAGTGCTATTTAACTATCGTGGGCAAAATTTGACGTGCCCACCCATAGTAAAAAATTTAAATGCCAATAATGATTACTTAAATTGTACTTTTCAGTAGGGGATACTCTATGATTTTAAATTAATCCTCTTCTCATAGTATCTTCCTACCCTGCAAGTAACTCCATTTCTGTAGTAACAAATAGTTGCTGTAACAAACAAGTTCTGTAGAATTGATAGCATACCTATAGTGTAGTACATTATGGTGAAAATTTCATAAAAATTATAGTGCATGTTGGTCATAACCCACCCCCAGCCAAGCACCCCTGAGGAGGCTAAAAGGGTAATATGTAGATGTATATTTGTAACCTATAAGCCAATTACAAGCCCTAGTAAAGAAAAGTTCATGAAGGTATTATCGACATCACACCTCTTCTGGTGTAAGAATATTTTCAGCTGTAAAATGTGGCAAAAATGTAATCTCAGTACCTTTGTGACAAGAACATGTTTAATGGAGTGTCAGTTGGCAAGTCTCACTCTGCTCTTTGATGAAACTGGTTATGAGACTCAATCACTTTCCATGTCAATTCACTACAGTAGGCCATTACATATAGAAATACAGGCTATAAGTTAGTAGCATTTTCCAATTTCATCCATTCTGTCCCCTTTCATAGATTCATCAACTGCTTGCAGACTTGCTGTAAGTGGCTTTGGCCCACCTCTAGGGTCATCACCAGATATGACTTTCCAGCAACACAGCACACAGGAGAAAGTAAACACAACTGAGACTTAAAGCGCAACTATACTTTTCAGAGACTGCCCACTAAAATACCCTTGGTTATTCCCAAGTTATGTGCCTAGAGTTCCTTCTCCCCCCTGATGTTAGAAGCACACACATATTTGGAATAAAGTCAAAGGAACTGTCCTAAATGAGCACCCACCAAAATCAAAGCAACAGATATGGAATAAAAAGACCCAAGTAATGGCATTTTCTGAGAGGCCTGGGCATAATAAGAGGCGCCCAAGCTGTCCACTAGATTGAAAAAAGGCTATCATATAAGGGGGAATGCTAGTTAAAGAGAAACAAAAATTGAAATAGGCAAAAAATAATTGAATAAAACTAACGGAATCAACAATATTAGATAGAAAGTTAAACAAGAGGGATAATATTTGAGTCTTTGGATGCAATTTTCCAAGAAATACTCATTTGACTTGACCGAAATTACTGGTTCAGTAGTGTTGGCTAGCGACTCGACCTGCCATCTTGAAATATAAGTTCAATGTGAATTTTCCTGAGTTTTGCCGAATTGAAGTCATAGCCTTCAATCCCAGAAGCAAATTATCACTCTGCACACCTAAGCAATAAAGTTAAGCAGAAGGGACATATGACATCTTAAGTAGTGACCCTTGTATGGCTAGGATTTAAATAGTTCACAGGTAAATCTGCCCAATCAACAACTATAAGGGGGTTTTTGCTACGTCCTATCGCCGTAAGTTACAAATGATTTGCAAAAACTGACCATATATGTGCCGCAGCAGAATATGGATTCCACACAAGGAGCAACTCGCCAAAAACGAAACCACAACAAAATGAATGGTGTACGACATGCTGGTTGGTGTAAAACAGCTGGAAGGAAAATCAGCTTTACTGAGCCAACAGGTAAATAGAGCCCAAAGTTACCTCACCTCCGACTGCTACTACCACTGCTAGAGGATACACTTCTTTTCTTTTTCTCACGACCTCTGTCTTTCTTGTTTTCCTTGTCAGAGCTGTCGGAGTCTGAATCACTGGTTGCTTTCGGTCGCGCCCTTGAGAGAACATTATACGTAAATTCAGCACAAATAATTGACTATTTCATCCCTCGCTAGCCTCACTTCAATTTCAAATAACAAAACTACAACATATTGCAGTACGTAATGAAAATATTGCTATTCTGTAAACATAACTCACATTTTTTCGCCGCTGTGATTCCGGGTCTTTTGAAACGGAAGTTTACACTCTCAAAATATTTTTGAAAATCCTAAAAATGGAGAGAATAGGAGGTTTTTGGATAGAAAAAAATGGAGGAAAATAATTATAGCAAGGCACGAATCTAGGCTTCTCGTCGCTTGGTTTACTTCTTGAAAATATGACTATGAAGTCGGTACTAAGCGCGAACAACGTAGTCTACCGGGGCGCTTGCGGCGCCATTGTGCAGAAAAGAAAAGTACAAATTGCAACAAATGAAAACCAAGCTGGTATATCCCAGAATTCCTTCTGTTGTGGAAAGTAGATTTTTGGGCGAGCGTTTGGCAAAGTCGCTTTTGTAATTATTATCCATCTACATCGGACCGTTGTTTTTCACATTTCGTGCATTAATTTGATAAACCGTTTTATAAAGATTGGGTAAGTGCCTGAACGGTTTTATAAATGCTCCAACACGATCCGTCAGTTTACACTGGGCGTATCATTCCTATCTTGTCATTTCTATCAAATAAATCATATGAAACTATTCTCATCTCCCGTGGAATGGTTTTATGGTATGTTTGAGTAACAATAGCATTCTTGTTGACGTTTCTAGGCCCGAATATGTCAGGAATTGCGGTCGCGAGACTTGCTGAGGAGAGGAAGGCTTGGAGAAAGGATCATCCTTTCGTAAGTTGCGTTGTTAATGAGTTGGTCTGAATTGTACTGTACATAACCAAACGCGCGTTTAAATAACGCGTAGTTCAAGGTATAGTTTCGGCTGACATTAAGATTTCAAGTCTTCGCTGGATGTGAAAAATTTTGTCACTGGTGTAGCAGTTAGGGAAATAGTGACTGGTCATTATTCCATTCACTATCGCAAATAATGGGGGCAGCCGCTTGGCCATGACTTATTTCTACGCCAATTGACATGAGCCCTGGAACAGTCACTTACTGTGCTTAGCTTGTTCAGTCTTTTATGCCCATGAAATTTCGTTTCCCGCCATGGTCGTATTGATAATTCGGTGTTCAATGACAGCCAGTTTATGTTTCTATAAGTTGAAGAAATATTTTTTGGTTGATTATTTACTTTGTGATTGCTTAAGTTGAAAGTATAAGTTTGTTTCGGGCGCACTCGCCTTGTGGTGACGTCTTCTATTTCCTTCGTAGGTATTGGCATTTTGTTAGACTTTTGAATACCTGATGAGAGTGGCGGTTTGGATATTATCCACAACCCATCAAATGTTTCAGTATAATAATCAAGAAAAACAATAATAATGCTCCATTCGGTGGGTGGGATGTTGACGGATATTATGAAACATTTTATGAATCGTGTGTCGTTCCGCTTCTACTGGGTGGTTCAAGTTCAGCATTACAGATATACATTGCCTATAAAATGCAGAAGTAATGTGCCCATATACCTTGTGTGTTATAATTCTCATTTCAAGAATTGCTTGTTTTGAATGTTTTGCTAGATTACATCTAATGGTAGTTATTCAAAAATTTATTTTCCCTTTTCTATTAATTTTCATGCCTGTGGTTGTTGAATGTCATCCCCTTTCTAATCGTAATTACTGTGAACAAGGTTGTCGTTGGCCTTAAATGGAAATGGGTCATTGTCGTAGCAGTAGTGTAATGGGACTGGTTGTTAGCACTGGTGCCCTTCTTTGATATCTTCCTATGTATGTGTATAGCGAAGAAATTATTCAGATTTTATGTTGGTGTGTTTGTCTTTAAAATGTTGATATTGAGCCATTATGGATGAGAATTAATTAAAAGGTGGTATTCAATACTTTTTATACTCTTTTCCATCAGTTTTCTATGTACCAAATGAAGTCATCTACTGCATTAATTTGCTATTTTTCACTGAAGTATTATTTGTGATTTAACCACAGTTGGCCTTATAGTTTATGGACTTTTATTTTAGTCTGTAAATATTTTCATCTGGTTTTTATACTTAAGCAATGCATGAAAATTTATATGCCATTGATTTTTTTGGTGTTCACTAATGCGTCTGGTTAATGTGGGAGTTTCATCTGCACACACTTATGTTGTTAATGACTAGCAAAATCTGGCGATGAAGATAATGGCAAGATGTTTTAATGCTAGGAGGAAACTATGTAGAATTGATACTTGTTCATGAATAATATGTGGACCAAGGTAGATGGCATATATGGATAGCCTGCCTAAGCAACACACATATATTCCATAGAGTAACAAGAACTATAAGCCATGGCAACCATTCAATAAGCATTGCAGAAACATTCGATAAATATATTGATTTTATAAATAACTTCATAACTTATGGACTGGAGGTGTGAGCTCCATAAGTAGGCGAGATGACAAATTAAATGAACCACTTGGAGTTCATTTCCTTGATAAAATAGTTCTTTTGAGAAAAATTGCCAGTTTTTTTACTATGACTGAAAAATGATATGCATTAGCAATTATACATAGGTTTAACCACAGTGAATTTTATCCGGCGAAGGAAGCTTAAATAGAACATTCGAAGTAATTAACTCTTGGTTGATAAAGTATGAAACTCATATGTGTGTTCCTGAAACCCGAATATTTTAATGATATTGCATAACTTCATGCATCTCATAGCTATTGATTCCATTGCTAAGTGTTCTTGTAATTGGACCTTAGAAGTGGCATCATTGGTGATGTAAGAAACAGGAAATGCATAGTAAGAAGAGTGGCTCACATAAAGAATCCATTTGAATCAGCAGAATCTACTGTTTCTTACATCATTTATGTACACAAGCTTTTATTTATTATCATCAGCTATTTACACAAGCATGCAGGCGTAAAATTTCTCTGTTAGAATTTGTAGGTCGTAATGAAACTCTGGTTGCAACCAGAACCAAGGTTATTGTTTCGTCCCGGAAGGAAACTTTCTTTTTTAATATATTTTTGGTTTGAAATGAAATTTTATGTATGGCTTGACTTGAGTTTCGTTAATGGAATAAAAGTTGAGTTTTGAATGAAATATAACATTCCACAACATTTCCTCCTCTTGAATAGTTTCATTTCCAGTGAAGTGGGGGATGGACTTATTTTTCAACTCATATTACCGGGCCTGATTGGGGTTGATCTTAGGGAATTGTTGGCAGCTGTCCCTTCACGTACTCACACAGCAACAGGGTAAAGAATTGAGATCCTTATGGTATAGCTGCTAAGTAAGCTTGGGAACAGCGTAATAATGAAACTCTCAGAGTATCTAAAGAGCAAGCTTTTCACGTGGCTAAACAACAGACAACTTACTAACCTGAGCGTCAGGAACGCTTTAACTTGGAGTGTCAACTCCTCCCTACTCCTCACCCTCCACTTCACTTTCTCCCCCTCTCACTATTCCCCTGACATACCGAGTTGGAAGATAGGGAGCTCCCTATTCCCCACTCGCTGGGATTCCCTGGTATAGGTTCGGCAGTCAGTCAGTTTGGTATTCAACTAAAAACTTTTTTCCCTGGCAGATGAACCAAGTGCTAAGGCACAGGTCACAGACCCTATTGAAAGGGTTAAGAAGGGTCTATGGTGGAAGGGTTATATAATAAAATGGAAGAAAGTGGTCATGGCATGGATACTAAGGGTTTGAGGTAGCGATGGTGACAATTGGTGCAGAGGGATGGAGATCTCTTCTGTAAAAGGGGAGGAGGAAGAAGCCGTAACTGCTAATGACTTGTTAATGCGATATGCAGCAGCCCAGGAGGATTCTCTTGCTTGTTCAGTAATGCAGGTCACAATCGAAGGTTTTTTTCACATCTTAAACGTATTTTACATAGACTGGCAGCCGTCTAAGCTCAGGGCCAGGTGCATCGCAATCAAATTTTTGTAGGAAAATAATAAAAGTCTTGTATTATTAGTTTTTCGGTGGTCATCAAGTTTATATCTTCACTAAGCTTACAAAACTATATTTTGCTGTGTATTCATCGTGCTAAAAATGCATTTGATACGGTACATATTAAAACCTAGAGCTCCAATAACAAATATTCCTAAAAGTTTTACAGTTATGAAGTTACAAGTTTGGAATATTACACATTGTTTCTAGTTTTTACCCATTCCTGATGCTAAGATAAGTGAGGAAAATTCGAGACACACAAGATGTTAGCTGTGTAGATATCAGAGAGTTTCATTTTTGCACAGTTTTTAAGATTCATCTGTAGGTAAGCCGTAAGGATTCTTATTTTTTTAATGCTGCTGCTCTCCTAGCATATGACAGGATATTTGTCAACAGTCTCCTGAGATCAGCCCGGAGCAGGCCATTGGACATCCCATCCATACCTGTTGAGAGGTTGCATTTTCCTATACAGAACACAGTCTAACCTCTTCCCTGATGGATTATTTCGTGAACTCTCTTCCAAAAAAGTCATTTTTTTAATTTCATTTTCTTAATCTTTAATATAAATGAAAAGCGGAAATATAATCAATTGTGCTGAAAATTTAGTTTTACAATTTATTTTGACTCTTTAATATTGCTAAAATTGACTATGTTTTTGCCTGCAAAGTGATTCTCAAAATCAATTTTTGGACTAAGAATTTTTTGTTCGAAAATTTTACTCATAATCCGTCCAAAAAGCTTGTTTTACGCATGCTGTTAGTATTTTCTGTCATTGATAAGCTCCTTGTATCTTCTACTTATAAATTAGTGATTGTATTCTTTAGTTCCACAAACTTCAACTAAAAAATTTCTGTTACTTTTTCCGGTCGCCACCTTTTTTTTGGCCTGGTGCTGCTGCTTTCACTTGTGCGACAATGGAGATATACCTCTACCCTCATCTGCTTTCCCCTCCACTCGTCTCATACTTCTGATGAGCGATGGCCTTGGCTTGTTGCAGGTTGCTTACCACCTTCCACTTTTTGACAAAACTGGCATTTGATTGGCAAAAATGTGTCATCTATGCCATTGAGTTAGCTTATGAATACTTAGGCTGACGTGAATGCTCTTCTGTCATCTCTGCGACAATTCATGAATGAAGTATCAAAACCTCGGTTGGAAGCTATTTATAAGTAAATATTGCATAATACATATTGATCCAATTGTATGGAATGAAATCATCCTAAATATGACCCCAATGCAGATGGATAGGACTGCTAAAATGTCGACGTGGGTGGAAAAATAACTGGAAAATCTTACAGAAAACTGACAGGAAAAATTTTATTAGGTTTCCAGAACACTTGCCCTCTCTTTTTCCACTCGCTGCATATCATTGACATGAACTGTAGATAACAGCGTCACCTCTTTTTTATCTTTCCACTGCATTGCTAATATTTTCCCTTTTTGGTAAGCAACCACCTCACCCCTCTTCATTTTTTTTGCTATTAGCATATCAGGCATCCCTTTTCGTGTGGGACGCACTGTCCCGTACATGTCCGTGAGCCGAGAAATCAGTGCCTCAACCAGTTCAGGCGAGGTGTAAAAGTTGTCTGTTGTCACACAGTACCCTTTATCAAAATCTTGCTGCTTGCAAAAACATGCTTTCAAAATCTTTGTCTACGATAGGCCCTTTCCCTGTGAAAACAATGGTTGACCAATCATAGCCACTAGTTGATTCACACTACATGAATGTTTTTATGCCAAATCGGGCCCGTTTTTGGGGGAGAAACTGTACAGGAGAAGACTTTCGTCCACTGTCACGTCCCTTTGTGGTGTGTACAAATTCCTAAACTTCTCTTGTAGCATATATAAATTGGCCAGATTTTGTTTAGATCAGTATTTGGGTGGCTGTCTCATTCACAGCTATCATTGTCACAGAAATGTAAATATATTCGCATGAGAATGAAATGCCTATGAGACAAAAAGGTTTCTCCAAAAAATGGTGTTGCCAAAATTCGCCTTCTGAACCAATAATGTTCTAGCTCCGGCTTCCGAACATCACTAATGCAAAAAATACACGCAACTCAGAGCTGCTGATGTCCAGCCATTGACTTCTTGAGCCTGATGGTTTGTCACGGAGACACTGGGTCACATATCAGTTTGTCTCCGTAGTGATGTAATGTACTACAGCATCGTCAAAAAAATGTTCAAATAACTTAAGGGTTTCACCAACATGTTCACAATCAAAATTCAGGGAAGACTCTTCTTCAAAAGGGAATCTTGAGAATGTAGGTGGCTGGGTAGTTTCTACTTCAAACCACTGTTCTTCATGCACGGGCTCTTCTTCGTCCTCGGTTTCGGAGAATGATTGCTCTGAGTAGCTGGATTCGGTTCTGTAATCTTCAATGTCTTCATCTTGGAATTCGTCTTCAGTGAAGTCTCTTTCATTGTCACTAGCCATTGCTGAAGTGATAAAATAATTCAGCACTAAACACCAAAATAGTAGGCAGTGAATGAAAATAATCTCTGAGGGTAGTCTGCGCTCGTCCGGAGAAAGATGTGTGTTTGTGGAAAGGATGATGTGTTTGCTCGAGAGGACAGCTAATAACTATGCTTCTTTTGACATTTTTTGATGTTTAGGTGGTAGCGTCATCACCCGAAACAAAGAGCCGGCCGGGAAAACCTTAGGCGCAGTTTGGAAAAACCTTTGGTGAATTACCCAGGAAAAACCCTCAGTGCATTGACCGTGGAAATAAAGAAAGTATTGGGTTGATGGGTCACTCAAGGACTACTCTTTGCCAGATGTTCCAGCTCCTACCGGCGTCCATACCTATCTACGCATATTCTGAAAAAGTCTCTTCCCCGCTAAATCTGAAAATTACCCTCGAGGGTGAGAGAAAGGATCTAGAGAGGCCAGCCAGTATGAGGGTATTATAACCTTTGGCACCGTCAACACTGCTTCAAATGGATAGGATAATCCTCTAGGTCACCAAAATCACTTAGCCCACATCCCCATAGTGAGCGGGGTACCAAGTCAGGGCAATTGCACGGTGGTTTCTGTTTGTTGTCCAGCGGAGACATAATGAGGGTATGACCCTCTTGTATAATGAGAAGAAAATCCTAGAGTTCCGTTGCGGAAAGGCGGAGAAGATTCACTTAATTTTCCCACTCTCTCTCTCAAAAAGTTGGCCCCCAGAGAATAAAATCTGAAAGCTAAGTGAGTTAGTTTCTTATGTTACGGTAAACATCCTCACCTGAGAGACGATGGTTACAAAAATAAACCACGGAAAAATAAGTTGAAAAATAAAAAGCCAAAAGAAACAGTATCATCGCCAATAAATTGTATGACCTGAGGCTTTCATGATTTTCAAGCAACATGTGCGAAATGAAAAACGGTAAATTCAGTATCTTATACCTCTGGCAGTCGCGAGATGACTTCGGATAAAATAAGCAAAATGCGAGAAAAAAGAGGAATAAAGCAGTGATAAGCAACTAATAATACCTGTAATGCCGTCCTAGTCCACATAGAAGATATGTTAGGAGGAATTTACGAAGTAAATATTCCTTGATATCTTCATCATGGTACATATATAGGTACTAAGTTCTAGTACCATGATATTCACATACCGCACGTGAGAGAAAGAAGATGGAAAATTCTATTTCTCCTCCCTCTGGCAGTTGCAAGATGACTCCGGAAAATATGCTAAATGCAAGAAAAATGAATGTAATAAAGCAGATATAAACAACTAAAATGCCTGTAATGCTATCCGAGTCCACATAGAAGATTCGTTATGAGGAATTTACAAAGTAAATATTCCTCAAGATTTTTACCATGGTACTAATACAGGGACTAAAGATTAGTACAATGACATATATACACCGCATACGAAAGAAAAAAAATGCATAATTGGGTTTCTGCTACCTCCGGCAATCATGAGATTACTTCGAAAAAAATATGCTATATGCATCGAACATCACACCGTTATGGACATCTAGCGATGAAGTAGGGAACTATGAGTATAGGTAGTCGTGGCGACGAGTAAATTCAGCCTGAACTGGGAAGGAGCAGCAATTTCGTGACTGGATGAGTTAACTCGGCCACATCAACAAGGAAACCACCAGCTTGGACGAGTTAACTCAGTCGCATCAGGGAAGGGGTTAACCTGCAATTTCCTCTTAGGCCATCATTTTCCCCATTAATCATATAAAAACTACTGGTTCTTTCCCTCGTCTTCCGTTTTTACTGAATATGATGAAACACCTTCACTTGCACCCCAAACTACATCCTTAGAGGCATTCGTGGCTGCAGAGCATTGTGAAAAATCTGTTTACGCTTTTAAAATTCCTCTGAATGAAATTTGGAACCATAGGGAATGGTGTGAACAGAAGTTTTCCTAGTCTGAACTGAAATCAGAACAGTTCCTTTGAGCTTTTGTTCAAAATATTTTTTTCCCTTTTTCTTTATTCTGGGACTTTTATTCCTACTTTAAGTTCAGTTCCATGAGCCGAAACCGTATCTGAACATACTCTGAAGTGCTACAGAACCATAAATTTCATTCAACATCCCTGGTTATAACAACTGCAATAAGATGAGATTGAAAGGTGTGTAAGTGTGATGTAATTAAACTTATTTGAAGCAGTGGGTAAAGAGAATCCCTGAAAGAGTCTTATGAAGAACCAGTGAGGGAAGGTGTTTTATGAAACAAAGAGGAGTCATTTATGGGACTCATTACTTGGTGTAAGAGACTTACAATAATAGTATTGGAATAAAATCTGTATTAGGATAATTACTGTTGTAGACTAAGGATGGTATCTGACAAATTGAATGGGGTTGAAATAAGGATCTTTGAAAAAGAAATTGGTTTGCTAGAAATTCAATTGGGAGGGTAGCCACAGCAAGCCTTCTTTCTAGTAAATATGGCTGATGATTTTCGTCAACTGAATGTTTCTTTAACCCATTGTCTCTGCACCTTTTGAAGCTTGCAGGTGAAATGAAAGATGTTGACCGATTTGTGGAGGGCCAACCTGCTCCAGGTTTACCTCCGTTCAAAATGAAAACTAAAGACAAAAAATTTCTTTTAAAAGCATCCTATACCCTCGTACTGGTACCTGTAATGCTTCGTGAATGAGAAGTTTTAGTGGCAGGACATCAGGGTGGGAGACAGTGAGAAAAGAGAGTAATGAGGATACATAATAAGCCGTATTATGGAGACCAGATGACCATTCCCAGGGCATGCACCGGAAGGACATAGAGGAACCCTTGAGAGAGGGGAAGGCTGGGGAGTTGTCAAGAATCACCTACACATGTCCCTTGCAGACAAGGGACTAAAATCAGATGAGTGGTTTTAGATAAATTAATCCCATGTCAGTAACAAACTCACGTCATGCACTCAAGGCTTTAAGTGATGGGTATACAAGTTTTTAATCTGGATAGCCAACTCCATGGAGGGCTCTTATACTGACACAGAAACATCAACATGGATGGCTTTTGCTAAATGGAAAATGTTAGACAAATTGCCCTTACCTGTGGTTGCATATGGAAAAATCATTTTCTCACCGGTGATATACACATTACAGGACACTTTCCTTTAATGAAGAGTCATCACTACACTGTCAGAGATCAGCACTGTGTGGTCAAGTGGATGTTGGTGGTTTAATGGGAATTAATTGCATGCCAGTGATCAACTTAGTGCAAACACACTAGATGTCACTTGATGATTATTAAGAATGTTAATCTCAATTCACCATCTTCATGAAGGGCTCAAATATACTAAAATGGAAGGCAATTTTTACTAGCCATGGGGAAATGGAATGGATTCACTGGGTGAATTTGGAAAAAAATCTACTTCCTTATGACTGTTTACAGAAAATTTTACATCTCATTGGCCATCCATGCCACAAATAGTCTTTCATTAGCTCAAACACAGGCTACTGAATGTCAGTGATCAAATAGGATCATATAGATTAAATTACCTTGAAGTTTCAGCCAAATGGGATGGCGTCAAAGAGCCACTTGAAGACATATTAGGAGAAACAAATTCTCTCACTCTTCCTTGAACAGAAAAGACAAAACTAAGAAATGTGTAAAACACAGTCTTATCAATTTTTAAGTGGGGGCATTGATAAAATATTCAAATCAGCTAATGCTAAAATATCTTTTGACTAATAAAAATAAGCTTAAATATCTGTAAAGGGAAACCTCTAAAGATAAGATAACCATGTTCAAATGTTTGATTGTGAATTTGTCCTGAGGGTCTCAGGTTGACTGTCATCTACTGCTTTAGTAACTCCCTGCTTTCTTGCCTTGTTTCTGTATTTTCTCAACACCTTACTTGCAATAATAAAAAGAAGTGAGCTCTTACGGCTTGATTTATCAAGGTATTGATTCCATAATTGGCTTTTGAAATCACTACCTCTATTATAATTTAGGTGTACCTTGTAATTGGTAGTAATTTGCGAAAGCTATTTCAGTGGTGAATTCTAGTGTGGATTGTACTAAGCTGTCGTTATTAATTTTAATGTCATTCATTCGAAATGATGTAAGGTCCCTCTCTATGTTGTTAAATATATTATAAAGTAAAGCATTGATAACAGAAATGAGAACTTGTGGAGTTCTTATGGAATTGTAAAATATAGACATAGTATAATTAATGTTTACGTGTGCTATGCATACTTCATTTATGATACATGCCGACTCATCCTGGTAGTGTATCAAACATCGGAAGAAACATGAATGATGGAATCCTTAATACTAGTATTCTTGTGGCATTGTCGTTCTCAAGGTGTACTTGTACAATTTTAGCAAGCTTATATATTTTTCTAACACAGGAAGGGAGGGGGATAAAGGTGGAGGGATGGAATGGAGGGACATAGTGGAAAGGAAGTTGAAATGATGTAATTGGATGGGGGAGTGGAGAGAGAAAGTTTGTTCGCATGATAGAAGCCATATTAGGGTATGACATAATGGATAGCATTGAAGAGTGGCCTTGATACTGATAGTAATTAACTGTAGACATATTTTTACTTTTACTAGACTAAGAAATTTGATACTGCTCCCAAAAGTCCAGTTCCACTTGAAATTAGTTGTGTAGAACCGTTGCATGGAAATCACTGCAATGATTATTCACGTAAAGGTGTTCAGGAATATATTGTAGATTTAAATTTAATTTTTTGTTGTAGTTGAAGTAAAAAACTTGTGATTTCAGCACCATGCTTTTCAGTCTTTCATACTTATTACTTTGAAATACTTGTTTTTTTCCAGCCATTTCCTTTATCAGGCAATCATTCATCCAATTAGTCTGACTGAAACATTGCATGAACTAAAGTCAGTGTCTGCCAGTTGGTGAATTTTATTCTCAGACGTGCCAGTTATCCATTTTCATGTACATGTGGCATTTGCCTAGTAGTAAGTGTTTTAATTCATGATCACATCATAATACGGTCATTGCTGGTCGGCCCCGGTGGCGGCAGGGTAAAGTCCTCGTCTGCTAACCCAAGGGTCGTGGGTTTGAGTCCCGCCTGGGTAGAATATTATCTGCTCAGGACATGGGTGTTTGTGTATGTACTGGGTTGGGGGAAGAGGGGACGGTTCCCTCTCATCCAACCCAGGCTAAATAAACAATAATAATAATAATTGCAATAACAATAACACCTAGAAGCTCATGCATGAATGTTTCTATTGAAACATAGAGAAGCATGGGCTATCGAAGGAGTTGACATTTGCCTTCCTCTGCTCTGCTGGTCTAAAGTCTGAAACTGAGGGTTTCATCCTCGCATGCCAGGATGGTGTCATAAACACACTTGTGTACTGCCGCATTGTTTTCAAGACAGATGTTGCGGACAGGAGATGCAGGGCGTGCCGAGCCCAGCCGGAGACTTTGAGCCACCTTCTCTCCAGCTGTAGCTATTACGCCAAGTCAGCGTACATTGGTAGGCACAGCCCTGCGGGTGTTATATTTCAATCTTCGACACCATTTTGGCATTGATGATACTCCTGTGCTGCTGTATGGCCCTGGAGATATTGAGTCCGTCGTGGAGAACAATAAATGCACCATCTGGTGGAATTACTCCTTTTCTACCACCAGTCAGTTGGAGGCGACCAAGCCTGATATCGTTCTCCTTGACCACCTCTCACGCTCCATGTTCATGATAGAGTTTTCGGCCCCGGCTGAAACAAACATGGATGCAAAGGAGGCGGAGAAACGGACGAAATATCAAGACCTGCTTTTTGAGCTTCAGCAAATGTACCCAGGACACTCTGTTAAACTGGTAGTCCTCATCATAGGTGTGCTCGGAGGAGTTAAAGGCTCGCTGCTGGAGAGCATCAAGTGCATTCCGTCCTGCGTGGCACAGGCAGAGTCACTTGCAGAAGACCATTATACTTGGGTCCTTCCGTCTACTCTGTACGCGCGACCCAACCGCAGCGTAGCCACCAATCCGATGGGCATCGGACGTGGCTGCGAGAACTGCCAAACTCCTCTCGAGTCCTCAGCCATTATGATGGCAATGAAACCAGATGCTTGCCGAGGACTCGGAGGGGAATGTTACTCAAGTAACGGCAGTGATAATAATTGCAATAATTCTTATGCTATGTCTGAAGGAAATATTTGCCTAATGTGTTTTGAACTTCTCAGATTCCTGTCTAGGTAGCAGCCATGCACCAGCTTGACTGTAACTTTTAAAGAGTCCAATTCTGCATCCCAAGCTATGTTCAACCTTGGCACATATGTTCTACAGGGATTGGAAGTCACTTCTCAGAGTCACATAAGCCTTCATGTTTACTCAGCCCACTATCCAAGTACACTAGTCAAGGTCACCGACCTCCGAAATTCTCAAATGTATGATGCCACTGATACTACCAATATACCAATGCTACTAGCCTCCTCTTCACTATTGCAATGCTTTCAAATGGCTTCTTTATCCAAATAATAATAAAAAGTAGGGTGTGAAAATTTTGTAATTCTTACACGTAGCAAAGGTTTCTCTCTGGGGATACCCTCAATGAGGACCTTAATATGTTATAAGGTACAAATAATCGCAACTTTGAAATTATCCACAAATCATTAAAAATGGCCAACTACTTGCATTTTTTCGTTGTGTTAACTTTTTTACAGCCATCCTAATCTTTCAAGCACGCAAAATATGTAGTATAGAGGTGTCATGGCTGTCTTCTTCCTGGACATATTTGCTGATTGCAGTGCACTTTGGAGGGAGACTGTTTAAATCAGTTGTTTCTTGTTCATCATGGCAGTCATTCACCCGCTCAGATTTTGTTTGTAGCTTAGGTGGCAAAGTTGCTTGCATCATCATCAAGAATCAGATACCTTTACCATTCATCATCTTACCTAAGCCAAGCAGTCTCCCTGGGATGCCCTCTCAATAAACCTCAATTTCACGAAATTATTTAATGCAACACTTCTTTCTAGAAGAATAAAATATTTTGGGTCAATTATTTTCCTGAAGGTAACCATTAAATACAAAACGGCCATGGAAGCAATATAAGCTCACTTTCCCTGTCACGAAAAACTGAGTGGTGAATCACGATTATGCAGTGCTACCCTGTGATTTACGATTATGCTGTGCTACCCTGTGCATAATTTAATAGCCTGAGACAGGAAAGTCCAAAGATTACATGTGTAAGAAAATGCCATTAGTGAGGGCCAATGTAGCAATGTTGTTGGCTTGAACATGGCTGTTGGCTGCGAGTGTGAACACAGGAAGTAGTAAGTGGAAATGAGACTGAAAATGTTTTGCTGTAGGACCAATCATCAGGTAGTCTGATAGTTGGTCAATGGGCACTCAGCAGTATACTATTTGCAAGTTTTAAGGAAATATGTTGAACATTTTTAGATAAGGATTTGAGTAATTTTAACTGAATCAGATTGTACTTGGTAGAAGTTGTCTATATAATCATGCTGAATAAAAAGCACTTGGTAATCTCCCACATATGCATTTGCTGGCACGACTCGTTTCAGCATGAATAAGGATTTGAGCCTTCAAATCTCTTATCTTTTCCAGTATTCGTGAGATCAGAGGATTCATGGATTTGAATGTTCCATCTCTAGTTTGAATAAATAAGACACATTTGAAGTCTCATTGTAATAACAGGCATAGGACACAAGTAATGACTTGTAAATGCCAATATTAGTTGAATTATGTACAACTATCTTTTTCATTTCAGGGATTTGTGGCTCGGCCTACCAAGGGTCCTGATGGTAACCTCCATCTGATGACATGGGAATGTGCCATCCCAGGAAAAAAATCTGTAAGCTATGAATTATTTGTCATCTGAGTGTGAGAAATCAATTTTGTCATTTTAGTTAATTGATTGATGCTAAGATGAGATGTAACTGCCAGTTTTGCTTGTCTAGTTGAACTGAACCTTGAACTGCTGAACTAGCAAAGGTGTCAGCACATAGGCTGCATTCTGTTGAAGCAATGCTTAGTCATCAAAAATGACTTCCTTTTATTGGAAATGTAGAATGTCATTACTAGCTGTTATATTTCGAATCGTTCCCAAGCAAATCATTGGCATTTTGATGTTTTTAATGACAATATATATTTGTGCTTGAATTTAGATAACCTTGTAATGATGTATTTGCGTTCATCAGCAATGTGAGCATTTCATCAGTTCAGTTTTCCCAGTAACGTCATCTATCTCAGTATGTTTTTATCTACACTACTGTTGAAATCCTTCCTTTAAATCTAGATACCTTAGAATTATTTCCCAGTGCAGAGTTTATCACATAAATATACTAGGTTATGCTGCTTATTAATACAACACCTAATATGCTATATGATTAGTTAATTTCTATGGTCGATTCTGTCGCATTCTAGAATATCACGGATCTATTTAGCTGGTCTGTAACCATGTTTTTGGTCATTATGCTTTTAAATTTCCCTTTGTATTATAAGTTATTTAGGAATTTTGGTAAAATTGAAAAGCTAGTTTTCCATTGGTATTATTCATTAATTCATCATTTCCTGGGCATTTTCTATATTAATAATGGTTTCGTGAAATTTGACTACAATGATGTGACATTCTGATTGATATTTCGTTGCCCCAAAAAGCTGAGTCTTTTAATAATGAGTGGACAGATATTGATTAACAAATATGGGATGTGCATTTTACATTGCCAAGGTAACAGGCCAAGCATAATTGCCATTGAAGCTGAAAAGAATTGCCGTGCTAGTTACAGGCTAAGCAGTGGCCACTTGGCATACCATTTAACACGCAGAGGCCCGGAATTTTTTTCCTCCTAGAAAGCCCGCACAGGTCATTTTGACCCGATGTATCTCTTTTGCCGTTTTTCTTTACATTTTATGGTGAAACATTATTAATAGACATTATAACACTGATCATAATAATGATTATAATGCAATCAATATTTTTGAACATTTTGTTGAACATTTTATTGAATATTCATTAGAATAATTGATATCACAATCAATGCATATCCTTGACAACGAAGCAGTACATTTATCACATGCTGCCCTCTTGCATCTGCAGCATGAATTCATTGTCTTGTTTTTATTTCCCTTGCCTTTGGATATAAGACACTTTCTTATTTTTTCATGAGGGGGTTTGAATCTACAATATTGCGCAATACCCTTGACTGTTTGTAATCCACGCATAGTTCAGAGTCCAATTGTTGCAGAAATTTGTGCCGAGGTATTTGTATCCCTGAAAGTTCACGGTAAAGCACACTTGCGTTTATGGCTGAGAGATCCAACAAATTGTAAAACACCGATACTGGCCAGCGGCGTGTACAAGCTCGCACAGAGTACTTATGCACTATTTGATCTAAACAGTCAATGCCACTTTTTGTAGCATTATAAAATAGCACTGTCTTTGGAAGTATTTTTTGCTCTGCGGAAATGGAAACATAGGGGTTCATTGTACTCAATACCAATACATTAATTTTCTTCCTCCACTGATATGAAGTAAGCATCATGTCATCAGACTTTAGAATGGTAGTGGAATACATAGGAGCATCTGAATTTATAAATATTGCTGGAACTTCTTAACGAGCACAATTCATTGTTCCCTCTACACCAGGATGTTTTGCTTTCAATTTGCTTGCAAGAGCGGTTGACGTAAAATAATTGTCTGTTGTTAGGTTCCCGCTTTTATTGAGATAACATTCCATTAGCTTCATGATTACACTCTTGGGCAAGGACTCGCCTTTAGGTTAAAGGTCATCTTTCTCAAGAGAAGGTATTGCATTACACCAGTATTTATCATTAGCATCAGCTATCACCCAGAATTTTATACCAAAATTGTCGGGTTTCTTTGGCAAATATTGAATGAATGGACATTGCATTTCCGAGGAAATAATTATTCATCACCTGTAAAATATTCTCCAGGCTTGTAGCAAAGTATACAATTATCAAAGCATTTGTCCCAAAATTGAGATACCGGAGCGAATTTGTCACTTTTAACCTCTCCAGCCTAATAGACTTGCGCTCAAATCTGAGGTAAGTCATAATTTATTTGAACCTGTTCTTAGACATAGCATTGCTAAACAATGTAGGACCCAATGTAGTATTCCAGAGTAAATCTAAATCTAACGCACTGCTACAATATGCCCCTCAGGTGTAAAGCAATGCAATGAGCGCTTCTAGTTCTGAAAGTGAAACTGATTAGTTTTCATCGCTAGTGATTCGACAGGCCTCGTATTGCTTGCATGTCTGTACTTGCTGTGGCATTACATCAGAAAAAAGCAAATGACAAGCTCCAAGGGCATGACCATTCTCCACATACCGTTTTGCATGAGGTCTTCGACCTGAAATTTCACTCACTATATTTTGAACCACCCTCCGCCCGGGAGCATCTTCTTCAATTTCCGACGCCACCCACTTGAGCATTCCATTTTTTGATATAACATTCTCATCCACCTTAGGGAGAACCAAATTACCCAATCCTGAACTTTTTCCACCACCTTTATTATGTTCACCAGCTCACACAGCTCCTTCAACCACTGTTGATACAATCTCATTTTCATCAGTATCCTCAGACTCGAAATTCATTGGTCTACTTATTCCCTGTCCACAGGTCCCACTTTGTCAACTGCTACACAGCTGACTTTGGTTGGCTACATGCCCAAGGAATATGCCAGCTGTCGATCTTCTAATCGCCCTCATACCAAAATCATACTACTGGTATTGATGAGTGCCCACAATAGTTACAATATTTATTTTCGATCAGTCTCTTGTGACACAAAAAATACAATACCCTCCTTTTACCACCTCAGGTTGATGATACATAGTCTTCTTCAGTATTGGAATCACCATGCCACCTGGATAGACAGTAGATAATACTGATCACCATCACTCAATTCAAAGTCTATATCACTGGCGTACGATTCATTTTCTGAAATTTTTTCTTGCAGTATGTTCAAAATCTTTCTTGGGGATATAGCACTGTGTCGTTTCGTGGTGGCAATGTTTCCCTCTCCAATATCATGTGTCATCAGGTACAAATGTCATGTATGCACAAGTTTATATAGGGAGAAACCGTCGTCATTGATATACTGTGGTGTCGGCCGTCAAGGAGGATCGAAGAAAGCTTGGTTGGGGGAATCCGGTGTCTCTCTTTTCCACCACAGGGTGGGGTTTCCCAAGGACTTATCACGACCCCAAGGCGTTCTCTCAGCGCTTGATCTTCAGCACCCCAGGATACCAGGGATTAGCGCCAGTACGCCTACAACCATCAATAGGGGATGCAGATAATGATGTTCTTTTGTTTTGGATCTACTTTTGTATGGGCAATTTGTCCCCTACCTCCCAACTCCTTCACCCATATTTTCCAACTCTCTGGGACTGATGACTGTCCACCCTTCTCTCCTTTCGCTTTCCCCCTCCCCCCTCATCTTCCCGTCTTTCAATCTTCCTGCCTCCCTATATAAATTTGTGCATACGTTACAGACATTGGCATGTGAATACTTATAAGTGTAAAACAATAAGGAAACACCATCAAATATAAAACCAGTAGGTGAAGCCAAGGCTTATTACTCTTCGGGTCAATATGACCCAGGCGGGCCTTCATTGTAATATTTTAAAATCGGACTTAAAATCATATGGGATGTTGAAAATATTTTACCTAAAGATGAGCTACGTCATTTCATGAAAAGTCGCGGTGTATTTTACCAATATCTCAAAATTTATGGACGTAGTGACACTTTTAAGTCCTATGGGGTGAAATTGACCCATACGCGCCTCCTTGTGTTAAATGATATAATCTTTGCTACTATATTTGTGAAGGAAACCCCGATATCTTGATCTGTGTTGTTACTACGAAGCCGTAAATGCGATCCGTCCGGTACCCGGAAAAATGCGCTAAAATTCTGTTTTTAAGCACAGACTGAAATCAATATAAACAGTAAAATGTTTTGTATACCATCGCCAAACACAGAAATAAACAAGCTTTGATTTAATGTACTTCATTTTAAAATCAATTGAGCCATCTTTGAGTATTTTTCTTCAAACTCAGAGTGACAGAATTTTATAACAGATAATAGTCATGAGTACAATGATAAAATTAGGAAATTGCATTTTAAGCCAAAGAGGCAAAATTTGTAGATTCACAGAAAAATCTCAGAATTCTTCAAAAAATTTGTTTCAGAGCTTATGAAAGTTTTACATGTCCCTGCACATTGCTGTATTCATGCTACGAAAGTTGAAAATTTTTCACTTCATGTGAACTTTTTTTGTTCCCTAATGGTTAGGTTTAGCATCGCTGATATAGTTACATGCATTCTATGTGGGGTTCTGTATTTACAGATAGCCAAATGTCCTTTTCAAGGATAAGTTAATGACCTATTAGGTTTCTAAACACGGATAAGATTTAAAAAATTGGCGTGAAATTTAACTGTTTGAATAAATAGTATCAGATGTTTATGTGAGCAGAAGTTAATAAATCAGCCAAGTTCTTGTCTCTTAATGCTGAGAAGATTTTTGTATTTGAAAATACAGCCATTGGATCATGTGTTGAATGGTGTATATTTTCATTAATTTACTAGAAAATGTAAACATGAATTAGTTTTATATGTGAATGGCAAACGTAAAGAAACCAGGATTCATAAATTTGTAAAAAAAAAAAGGATTTGGATCAGAGTATCCGAGTATTTGTGATTCAATGATTCACTTGATTCCTTGGGTACTGTGTGCAGGTAAATGATGTTTTATCCATTGTTATGCCATCTGCTCTCGGGGTTAAAAAAGCATATATAGATTATAGAAACAAATTAGGATTTCACTAATCCCTATTGGACATATTCAAACTATTGCACTTTCTATTTTTAAGCATTTTGTATTTAAAATGAATGGAGAGTAGGGTCTAAATTACAGTTCTATCAAATCATTTTGTTTTGGTGTGTAATGGATTTTTTTCCTCAATTTCAGACTCCATGGGAGGGTGGTCTATACAAGCTCCGCATGATTTTCAAAGATGACTACCCTTCGACACCACCCAAATGTAAATTCGAGCCACCTCTCTTTCATCCCAATGTGTACCCATCTGGTAAGTTAAGAATACATTTGTTTGGTCTTGATATTTTCAGGTGTTACTTTGTGGTGCCCTTTATTTCTCGTGTAAAATATTTCCCCAAGATTAATAAAATACTGCTAGTTTTAGACTTCCAGAAACTTAATTTTGGTCATCTTAATATCATATGGAACATTTCCTTGGTGAAATTGGCATTAACCCTTCAAAAGAGCCTTAGTGATCAAATTTACTAGATTTCAGTCTTTGTTATGTCGATTCTTTTGTTGAATCTACCGAGATACTACAGTTTTCTGACCCTCATATGAACAAAATTGTGTTTGCTTTCATTATCCCTTTTGAAGTATTTTTTAATATATCATTGACTTATTCACCCAGAAGGAACGTTTCCTGAGAGGAAATAAAATTATCACTTATTTTTATATCACTGCATTGGAATATTTATTTTAGGTTTAAAAGACCAAACTTCTGCTATTTTCTGATATTATAAGTGGAGAAACCTGAATGAAGTCATTTCTACATCACCGTTATTTTTCATTTTAAAGTTCAAATGGACAAAAATACTATCAAACCAAGTCATTTTCAACACTTATTAAGTCAAAGCCACTGTGGCCAGAAAGTAAAATGAAATTTTGTTCTGAACTATACAAAGCTTACCGGGGGCTGTTTTCTCAGTTACTAATCGACAAGTTACTAGTCAGATTCACTAGTTTGTGTATCTCAGATAATAGAAACAGATGACTTTTAAATAGTCCACGAGTGAGGATGGTGGACGTAAAAAAGTCCATATTTAACTTTTATTTTAAAGCTTACGATATATTTCGAGTGTGTACATTGCGATGTTTCTCATCCAAGAGTCAGTGCCACCATTTTGTATGAATATAAATGATTGAACATATGCTGAAACACATTTTAATTTCATAACTTACCTTTAAAGTCCCCAATGAAGATGAGTTTTCAGGGAAACCTAACATCATACAAAAAATCTTTTATTTCACTGCATTTCTGGAAGGATGAGCTCGAAATGGTAGTTATTTATAAATCTTACATGTCAAGGTATCATGTTGGTTTTATCATTATTGAGCCATGATAAACAACCTAATAACGTAGTATTCTAACGAAACTTCATATTAATGTATTGTGTGTTGACTTTAACATTCATTATTGCATGATTTTCTTCGTATTTCCAGATATTAATAATTTGAGTACTTACAAGAAATGATATGATAAGTTTTAAGTGTATGAAACATCTTAATATCTAATTCTTTCCCCTCGCATACTGTGGTGTCATAACTAATGCCCAGAAACAATTTATCTCGGCCATGAAGAGAAGTTGAGGATTTCCAAGTCAGCCACAGAAAAAGCTGTCAGAAACTTCACAATTTAATAGGTTCACCCAAGTTGCCATTTGCAGAACTGAGTGTATGGGTTTATTTTGTTAATATTAGGGATGGACCGATACAAGAAATTGCCCATACCAATACCGATTCTGATACGATTTTTCCTCCCCCCGATACCATTACCGATACTACTTCATTCTAGGTATAATGCAAACTCAATATTCCACCACAAACATTTTAAGCTGGCTCAATCAGACTCAGGCTCAAGAAACCAGATTACTGAAACAACCATTATTACACAGGCGAAACACTAAATTCACTGAAAAAGTTTGGCAAAGAAAGGTGATCGATAGAAACGCACTCTGTCTTACATTGAGCTGATGGCGTTCAGTACCAGAGCACTCTAGCGGTAGAATTCGACACCTCGTTGAATTGGCAGAGTTGGCAATGAAAATCTGAATATTGAAAAAATCTGAAAAACACTGACGTGACTGACGATACCGATGCTACCGATACCATAAGTACCGGCCGATACTTCATATCAGTATTGGTCCATCCCTCGTTAATATTGATGTCATTGTGAATTTCCAGGGTCGTGGATGTTTCTTTGAAGATGTATTCCTCAATTATATGTGAGGTTGTATACTTACTTATAAAGTGAGATTATATGTTTTAAATTTATAAGAAGTTAAAGGCACTGATGGTGTTTCTTTGGTTGATTTTCTGAGAAAATTTTTAAGATTTAAGATATTTCGTAGGGAAATCTGTATTTTTGGCTTTTTGCTGTGGAAGGTTTGATTTGTATTATAGATTTTTAAAGGAAAATTTAATTAACCATGGTCTACTATTTTTCTCTATTTATGTTTTGTATGTGCTTAGTTGCTTAAAAAAATTGAACTATTTTATGGAATATTGTGAGAATAATGTATGCTTTTAGGATTTTTTCCTCATATCATTTAACTATGAATGTAATCATATTATGGCTCTTGATCTTGTTAATGGCAACAGGGACCGTGTGTCTGTCATTGCTGGATGAGGAGAAAGACTGGAGGCCAGCTATCACTATCAAACAGATACTCCTCGGGATTCAGGACCTGCTCAATGAGCCAAACATCAAAGATCCAGCCCAAGCTGAGGCATATACTATCTATTGGTAAGGTTATCGGTTTAGATATGGTGGAATGATATGTTTTTTTCTGTTCTAAGTTTGGTTTACATTTGGCTTTACAGGTGAAGTATCTGTGGAAACATAAGCCATTTCTGTGCATAAACCATAAATATCTTTCTGCTGTCAAATGCCTTTCAGCAGTTTCATTTTATGTCACATGAAGAATTTTGTGTGATTTGCATGGTTTAGTGAATTTAATAAAGTAACTCCACTTGAGAAACCCAAGTGCATTTTGCCACCCTTTCAATGCAGATATACAGTGAAACCTGTATCAAGGGACCATTCCTCTCAACGACCATTTTTCTGCAGAACTGTTGGTTGATGCTAAATTCAAGTATGTGCACATCAAATTAATATACATTGAAATTTCCCAGGAGCAACTAAATTATGACAAAATAAACACCATTTGTATAGGTTTTTTCAAAACCGTCGCTTCAATAGTTTTTCATTTTTTTTTCAAATCAGCCACCTGTTCATTTGGATAATATATACTCTTAAAAATTGAACCCCTGCCAAATGACCTCCCCCCTTAACATCCGTTTGTCAGTGGTCACTAAATGCAGGTTTCATTGCAGTTTCTAAATGGTGTTTCTGTGAGTGAAGTGTAAAAATTCTGTGAGTGGAAGAACATGAAAGGGGTGAACAAATGTATTCATTCAGTCATGTATCAGAATCTCGAGCCTGAACTTTACCTTACTCTTACTCAAATGTTTTTCATTAACTTTTTACTTTTGATGCAGCAATTTACTATTGGGGAACTATTTATGTTAGTTTCTGGTTTATCAACCAGGTTAAATTATTTTATGATAAAATAGAAAAAAATAAAGAAAATATTTTAAATAAGTCTGGGTCAAACTGGCTCGCAACAGTGTGGTAATGTTTTGATTCTTTTATAGTTAAGTTTGAATAAATCAGAAATAATATTTTTGAAATTGGTTTCCTCTTAATGTATCGTTAAGCTTTAATTGGTGGGCTAATGTAATCTGATTACTTAGCATTTTGGACAGTTTTAATGAAAATACAAAAGGAAAATGACGATACAATTGATGAAAGGTGGTGCCATATTCCCTAATCCTAACTTTACTTCCTTGAAATAAAATTTTTATTACTACTCATATCATAGTGGTTGTGTCATAAAGGATTTTGTTTTTCAGCCAAAACAGGCTGGAGTATGAGAAGAGGGTAAGAGCCCAAGCAAGGGCCATGGCACCAACTGACCAATGAATGCAGAATGGATTTTGTTCCAGGATCGAACCAGTTTAAATTATCATTGGATGTATATCAGCTTTTATGTCAACAGCAGATAACTGATTTCTTCTGTATTGATGTGTAAGCCAGATTGGTTCTAGGGAGTGTTTTTCACAGAACTCTGCCGAGGGATGGACTTTACTAACACCTGTGTGCACTTGAATGGCAGGGGATGGTGTTCGTCTGCCAGTGCATTACTCCTTGCAGTTTGACAGAAGTGTGTGGAAAAGATTCATTTTTGTGTTCTAGAGATTTGTGCTTATGTTGAATCATATTTAAGCGGTTCCAGAAATTACCTAAATTGGGCTGTCTCTAAACATTTGGATGTCTTTTAATTATGGCAATCGGGTGGCAGTCAGTTGCCATAAATGTCCTCGGAATATGACCTTGAGGCATGATTACCACAAAGGTTTGATCTTTGTAAAAGTCACTCCTAGATATTTCCTCCTGGGTTAACAAATCCGCATTAGAAAAGAAAATCCAGTGTGCTGCTACTGTGTGGTGACTCTTAAGACTGGAGAAATCTCGTTTAAGTACTGGAGTAGCTCCTCCATCTTGTGACCGGAATGAGTGAACAGTGCTTACCAAGACATTTGTGGAGTAAATTAAGTTTCGTGATTTTTTTAATGATACTATTGTAAGTTAGAATAATAATAAAGATTAGTTTCTTTCATATGGATGGTTTGTTATTTTACAAGTGTTGTCACTCAACTCCATGTGGCCTTAAATCACTGATTTTCTTTGAATTTTTATAATGTATAGGCATCAATGAGATTTGCTCTAATTATTATTTTTTCAGATTTTTAAAATTAAAAATGGCCTCATAACTTGTTGTAATATAAGCTTGCAAATAGTTTATCTTCAATTTTGGCACTGATTGCTAAAACAAATTATATTATTCTTGTTTATTTCTGAACCAATTTGGTTTGATTTGGTGTCAAATTGGAGGTAATACTTTTGCTCTTTCAACATTATTCAAATTATGTGCTAATTGTTGCATGCAAACTTGAAAAAATTGCGCATAACTAGAAATTTTTCATCTTTCTTTGTTGTTCAAGATAAGTTATACGACTTAAAACTACAGGTACTTCCCTTATTAAGTTAAATCATACATTGGAGATATTTCATTTACTTAACCTTAATGTATATCTTAAGCAATGAACGAGATCATGACCCCATTTTCAGGTTGAGGCCTCTCCATGACAACATTATTAGAACCTGCCAGAAATCTTTCTCACCAGAGTAAACGTAACAGTTGATCACAGTATGTGCCCTTCCTCGGTGGGGGTCAATTTCAGAGGTTATTAGAACAAACCAAACAGATATGATCTTAAATTATGTGATGTTGCTACAGTGTACACCCCGAATACTCTGATACAGTTGTGGGACCAGCACCAGTGTGACACATTGGTATCCAAGGTGTACTTGGTGGGCTTTTTCACATTATTGAATAAAGCGCATGCGAGATACATTTATATATAATATAGCTTCATCACAGTGTGACAAAAAAATACAGAACAAACAGAAAAAACAGGATTTTAGATATTTCGGGCAGTTGCCGCCACCTTCATCAGAGATAGAATCATCATTGTGTCACTGATGAAGGTGCGGGCCATCCACCACCCTGTGACGAAGCTATATTTTGTTTGCCATGTTCATGAGAACTTAGTAAGAATTTTATATATACAGTAGAAACTTGAAATTACTTTGTCTTAATTAAAATTCAATTTTGTCTTTTAACTGTATTACAGTAGAAACTCGAAATTATGAAATTTTGATTTTATGAAGCAAAATCTTCGGTCCCTACCAAAAGGGTATCTATATGCATGTAAAAGTACTCGATATTACAAAATAATGAAGTTTTGCAATTACTAACCTCGGGTCTTAGCCCCGATATGAAAAAGTTACTCGTCTTTACGAATGATGACAGGTCACAGCAGTTGTTTTTAAGCACTCCTTGTCAGAGTTAAGGCATTAATCAGCGTTGCTGAACACATTATGCAATGAATGTGATTTACATGAAATATAATATGCTTTTCAAAGCTGCAATAGTAAGGACGACTTTTAACCAAAGTAGTACATAAAATATGACACCAATCAGACCAAAATATGTTCAGCTTTGTTACCACAAGTCCAGAGTTACCGACAATGAGTAGAAAAAAACTTAAATTAGTTTAATGCGTATATACTCCTCCCAAGAGACGAATTGCTATAACTAGCTTTTTACTCTTGTGATCCCTGGCATTTTTTCATTTCCATTACAGAAATTGTGCGCTGCACATACGTGTTCATGCACAACAAACTTTGACAGGGTTCGGAGATGATGCCATGGCATTCGAGCATTAAATTGTCATGCATATCACCCAAGGAAGCTTTTTCCTCACTATTTTAGACTGATTGCACTTAACTTGCTCCACAGAATAATTATTCCGGCTGGCAATAGTTATAATCGAAAGATTCAGGTTTAATTTACTCTCCTCATTGAGCGTTTTGATGTAGTCATTATGCAAGGCTCTCCATAAGCATAGCGTCCCTTCTTCCGTAACCAACAGCCTAGAAAACCAGAGAAGATAAAAGTTCAATTGGTTCATATGATCACTTAGTTTGACGCATATTGATTCTATAAGATGACTAGCTCTGAGTGCATGTGTAATCAATGGGAAAAAAATGCTCAAGCACTCATTAATATTTATATCGGAAAATGGTGTACCCTTCTTCCCTTTTGCTCCAACCTAGTAATGTAAAAAATATCCCAGAAGAGAGCTCTGTTGCATTCCTGTGGATTAATTGAGAATCCGATGTGTTTTGTTGCAAAATCCTATTTGAGATACAATAAGAAGAGGATAAGTGAAACCACCCTATGAGACACCAAAAGTCACGCCGTAGGAGAGGGAGCAGAAAGCCTCGTCAGCATCTTATCCTAATTGAAGGTGCTTTCATCTCTTCCTTGAGTTATCGGATGCTACCCCCCGGAGGACATTAGGAGTGAGGGTTAGTTGATACCTAGCCAGTGCGGAAGCAAGACAGATTGGACGGGATCTTTGGGTAGGGGCTTTGAGGAAAAGGAGTTCCAAGTGTCATAGCGTACATGGACATGGGACCATCACAACTAAAGAGAAAGGGGAGGGGAATATCGTTGGAGGAGAAATGAAAATGATTCAAGAAGTTGAATTAAATGAGTTTAGTAAAAGTGCTGTTGCAGAAAAGTTTGGGGTGTCATTTTCAAAGCTTTCAACAATCATCAACTGGCTAAAATTCTGGAGCAAGTGGAAGAGGCAGTATCAATGAAAAGAAAACATTTTTGCAGCGCTAAGTTCACTGAAATTGAAAATGACCCTTATGCCTTCTTCTGCAAGTGTCGTGAGCAGAATACTCCTATAAGTGGCCTGATCATTCAACAGAAGGCAGAAGAAATTGCTTTACGTCACAAAATTGACGATTTTAAATGTTCCATAGGCTGGCTGTGCCATTTCAAATCTCGATTCAACATTGTGTCGCTGAAGATATGTGGAGTAGGGAGTCATGAAATGAGTTATCCTCAAAAACAATTATTAATTATTGGAGAGCGGCAGGATTCCCTTTCCCAGCACCTGATTATCCTGTTCCTGAGGTTGGTCGTCGATCAAACTAACTTAATTGTGAATGTATTCCTGTTAGTGCCAGAAACGAATATTTATTTGTCACTTTAATGTTTAGGAAGAGGTACTGGATGAAATGTCTATTGAGATAAGATGTTTGGCGAGTGATTTCCAAAATTACTTGTCGGAAGTTGGCAGTTCAATGGCTGCAGTCCCCAGCGATTATGTGTCAATGGATGACGATCTCCAAGCTTGTGTAGATCAAATGCTACAGCCAGTGACAGAAGAGCCTGTGGCAGGGCCCAGTAAGGGAAGCAGCGATGAAGACAAAAATGACTAGTCGTGATCTCTTCCTAAAAGAATGAAGTTTTGCTCACTCTCATTACATTACATCAATTCCAAATTATAAATGATATTGACTCCCAGTTCACTTTGCATTCATCCAAATTAGAGGACATTGTGGAAGGACGTAGTGAATGTTTTGTTAAATAAGTGATTCTGTCAACAAAATAACTGAAATATATTTATCATAAAAATTCATTCGTATTTCTTCTTAACTTATTATTCACCGATTCCCTTTTCTGAGATTGTCGGAATGAATCTAAAATTAAGGAAATGCAAAATGGAAATGCCTGCCCATTTCCATTTTTTTTCCCCACCAGGAAAATTCACCCAGCTTTCCATCTCTGTTGGTTCAAAACCTTGACTTACTTTCCCCATCACCTCCTGCTCTACGGGTGGGCACGAGCCATCCCCCTCACACGGACCCTCCAGAAGATTGCATCCCTCTGCCTTGACTCCCAGCTAGATCAACCTCTCTAGTGATGTAAGATACTCCGAGGCCATGGGTCTCGCAGCTGTTTTTGTGAGAGTGAATGGAGAAACCCCCACAGGGAATGGAGGAGGGTCGGGCAGCAGATTTCGGCGAGGTGCATGGCCTGACCTGGAGCTGCAATGCTCAGGTGAAAGTCTACTTGCTTGACCATAAGCTGAGGAAAAACGATAAGCAAAAATTGCCCACATTTTAATTCAATATCGAATCTTTAAATGAAGTCTGAGATTGAATGAATTAAGAGCAGGCAAGAATAGAACCACAGCTGAAGCTTTCACATAGCAGAGTGAAAAACGAAAATTATTGATTTATAATATTAGCATCATTAGAAGCTGATGAAGTGTAAAAGGAAATATCATACCTTAACCGTTGAAGTGCATGGCTTGTACAATATACTTTTGAAAGGTGTTACAAATTTAGCCGGACTCTTCTATGAGGAAGTATTTCTTTCAGCTCCATCATCTCGGAAATAAGCATGCACTAATCAGTTGAATCCAAGGGAGAATAATGATTGTTATGTCACAAAATTAATGGGCATATTATTTTTTGTACAAAATATGTACATAACGTGCTTCCATGGCATTGCATCTGCAAGAGAATCTTCATTGTCTTAGCTTAATGTTGGTTCATATTTTGGGTAATGGGGGCAACAATCACCGGCGAGAGCCGAAACACCTGTTGGTTCATATATTATGCCTGACATGGAGCATATGATCTGCGGATGAAAATATATTCCTCTAATTTCTATATCTGGTGGTAATGATCGTGAAAGTCGCACTTTTCCTTGGTGTAAGCATAAATCAATATTACTGGTATCACAATACTTCGCTCACACCTTATGAGTTCCACCACGAGTTATGAGTTCTCTAGTTAAGAAATGACATAGAAAAATGCACTTTGAAGCTTTATAGGCTTAGTCCAAACAGTTTGAAAATTTTGCCAAGATGCTTGATTGCATAATCTCATACACATTGAAAAAAAACGAAAAATTAGTTGTTTATATGTAGATTTCCACGGGGCATGGATGGAGTTTGATTCTTCCGATTTTCAGGATTTCCGCTGCAAAAAGATAGAACAATGCAGCGGAAATTCCAAAAATCAGATTGGACAAGTTATTAGTGTTCAACTTTTTGCACCTTGTTGACATGAATATAAATTTAAATAAACATTCATAGATTATAATTTCGTAAGTCATGAGAGTACATCGTAATTTAAGGAAACAAAAAAATACCTTCATCACAATGCTCTTGAGAGATACTCTTTCATACAAAATTCGATATTACAAAGTGCTGATTTTTCCGGTCCCATCGACTCATAATTTCGAGTTTCTACTGTATATATATGTAGATACTACTCCAGCCCATCTATCTATCGATTATCTTTGGGAAAACAAAACTAGCTGTAGGCACTCTCATGGATTGGTCTTCCCAATTACCTAAAAAAATAAATTGAAAAAATTAAGAGATCTTTTCAATCAGAAGAGCCTTTTACTTGCTGTAAAGTAGCATTACGAATGGAATGTTTATTTCCTGCAAAACATGCTCTTCTGGGAGTATAGGATGTTAGAAAGGTAATACAGAGGTTGAAAAGTCAGACATCTTACTAGTATGTTATAGACAAACAAGGGGTTGATCACAGTGATCAGCTTATCACCTATTCCTCATTTGATCGTACAACTGAAGTGGTAGATTAATTTTTTCACCTATTTATGCAGTGGATTGTAAATAGTTTCATTAGAAGACACGAGCCTTGCTGGAACAATACCGCTGGCTACTTTTATAGCTGTTGCTGGGTAGCTAGTTGCAGAAGCACGGCCGGAGAATCTCGCAGGATGGAAGCCTAAGGAAAAAATGAATTTGCACTTTGGAAAAAACAAACCCATACCCCCTGCAAATGAGAAAAAGTATCTGGGCCTAGTTTGCTAAGTTAAGATAAGGAAAAAGTCACAAATGGAAAAAGAATACACAGAGAGGGTTGACACTATTTGAAACCTGGTATGTAAGGTAGTGCTACCCTAATTTATGTATTCTCTATCACACTAAAAAAGATCATTGCAAATTGACCTTACCAACTAATAGTACATTTTATGACGTAAGTGAAATAATGTACCATATTTTTGTAACTTTAAAAAATAGATCATATATTGGCAAAAATGTGTAGTGCAATTTTTTCTTTCAAAACGTGAACAGAAACTAATGGTTGTAAATTTTATTCACTGCTAAAAAATATTAATGCTATGTTAATACAAACAACATAAATATTTTGCTTATATTACATGTAAAATAAGTTGGATTTTGAAAGTATTTATGATAAGAAAATGAGAAATACTTTAAAAAATTAGCCAGGTGTGGGGAAGGTCCTATGCTTAAATGGCCAGGGTCCATCGAGTCAAAAGACGAGCACAATTGATGAAAAGTATAAGGAGAAGAATTATTTGTCACCTTCCCCAATAACCATCCAGGGAGAGAGTACTATAGGAAAAGAAGAAGAAAAGGTTACCAATTAGAAACGAGAAAACTCCCTTCAACTGCTTGAAAAACTGGGTAAATTAAGAATGAGGTCACACTGCACTATCTTTGATGAAGAAAATTTGGCTTGAAGTCAAGTAGAGAGTGTATACTAGATGAAGGTTGATGCATCCAAAATAAGAGGAAAGGAAGTGCAGCAGTCTATGACCAAAAACTTATAAACTCGGTGAATTCAGGTGTGACTACGTGGAAATTAATCATGATGCCTAGTAAAAATAAATGTAAGAGTGTAAAAATAATTCAGACATCACCAACAACTTTCCTGAATTAAAAGCAAAATGGATTACTTTTACTGAAGTCAGCAGACCTTAAGTAAGTACCACATTGATATAGTATTCATTCCTTGTCACTGGCAACTTATATAAAATTAAGTTCATGAATGAGAATTTAAAATAAGTTCATGTGTACTGAGAGCTATACTATTAGTAAAGTTACCACCATCGAACAACTGACACAAAGGTGATCTCGTCTGATCAGTCTAATTACCTGTTTTTCCTTCATTATTACCTACTCTTTACCCCAGCCTGTGAGATGTACTTCTAAGACCAGAACTTGTGTTCAAAAATATCCCTGTGGCTAATATATTCAGAGTACACAAATTATTTTTTTTAACAATCCAACCTGAATAATAGCAGTGTGTCTTATGGCCCAGGAAAAATGATAGGTGACATTGGAATCCATCCTAGCATAGGAATGTAAATAACCTTAAAAACAAGTAAAAGTATGTAAAAATTCAATTTATTTTCATTAAAATGATTTAACATATCAGCAAATAATTTAAGCCCTATTAAACAGTAAAAAATAAAACTATGTAACTTAAAGTAATTTGCATTAAATTGTTGCCCTATTGAATGTGTACGTATCTTGTGCAGAGCAGTCTTCATGGCCTAAAGCTATTAAATTGCCGACAAACACTTAAGAACTTCGCTTCATTGCAAACAAAACATTGAGAATACCACAGCTCAGTACTTAAGAGCTTAAAGCTGTGCTATAGTGCAAACATAAGTAATGTATTCTGAGTGTAATTATTTGGTCTTCCTGAGCAATATATGTGGCTCAATTATTGAAGCAATCGATACAGCATACCAAAGCTTGAAATTCCTTCAAATTACTTTGAGAAAAGAAATTATTTGAGCATAGTCACAGCCTTCAACAGAACAAGAGCAGCTGATGGATTATCCTTTGGAACCTGCAAATAAAGGAGATTCAAATTAATTCATATACAGTCATACACAATATTTCAAACAGATATTGCAGATCTCCAAATGAAATGCTCTTAATCACAAATCAGCATTAATTTTTCGTCACTATATTGTGGAGATAAATGCAAATTAATAAGATTAATTTGGATTGATCTCCATTATAAAATGAGCACATTAATGCACAAACTCTCAGATCGTGAGTCCTATATTGGGTTGGATCTTCTCTGAAAACACCATTGCAGGCTCTTCTTCAGAACACAGTCATCTGCATACAGAGGGAGATTAACATTTTCTGTTTTTGGAATAATGTTGATAAAGAATTAAACTTTAAGTGAAGCAATAATCTTGTTTACATGGTTGATGTTTAGTATTTTAGATTTTGAAAATTTTAAACATTATAATTTTGAAGACTGAAATGAAAAGCCATTCGTATTAAGAGTTAAAGCGTTAATACTCAACATCAAATATTGACTGCTTATATAAAAAAACACAAAGCCAGAAACTATGGATCTACATAGTGAATTTTTCACATCAAACTTTAAGCTGAAGTGGCAATTATAAGAGACTACCAACTATAAGTTGTTACAATGTAAATGAGAGATGGAAGAAAAATATAAGCTAATATTAACAAAGGAGAAAGACAAGGATGCAACCTCTCACCAGCACTGTTCAACATGTACTAGAAGGAGGCAATAAGAGAAGCATAAGAAATTGGACTCGGTGGAATTAAGTTAAATGGAGCAGAAACAAAAATGTTTCACTAAGTGGATGATATTGCTGTCATAGCAGGACATTGCAATGATCTTCAAAAGTCGCTGAACACAAAGGACCAGGTTCTCCAAGAATACAACATGAAAATAATTAAGATAAAGACTAGAATCCTAGTATGTGGAAGAGAGAAGCAGAACGTAGAAGTCACACTGAGAGGAGAGAAATAAGCGCCAGTCGATTCCTTCACTTAACTTTGAAGTACAATTACAATGGATGGAAGTATGTAGCACAATGCTTTTGACAAAAGTTTGACAAAAAGACGAAAAACAAAAGCACATCCAGCAAAAAATATTCCAAGCTAAGAAAGGGTCAGAGTAAAAAACAACTCCTGTGGTCAAAGACAACTACTACAGGACTACAAATGAGGAAACAGTAATCGATAACATTAGTGTAGAGTATGGCACTTTATGGATCAGAAGCATGGGTAAAGAAGACCAGAACAGACTAGAAACCTCTGAAACCTGGAGCTGGAGGAGGATGCTAAAGATAAAATGGACCCGACAAAATAAGAAATGATTGAATAAGTTTACTGAAGAGTAGAAGAGGAAAGGACCTTATGGGCCACTCTGCAGAAGATGGGTTGGACACGCCCTGAGGCACAATGGGTTTGTGAAGAACAAAATTAAAGGAAATATAGAGGGAAAAGTTCCCAGAGGAAAATCCAGGAATTAGTTCAAGGGCCAAATAAAGAGTTAAGTACATAGGACGAGCAAACAGGAAGTAAATGAACTAGCATGAAATAGTTAGAAACTGCAGTCAACCAATCTAATGATGATGCAGCAATTTACGAAAAATTAGGATTAAGTGGTAATTTTACTGAATTCAGTACTAATCATTATGAAGGGTCAGGAAATTTTCATTGGGAACTTGTTAAAGCTTTCTTTAAATTCAATTTTTTTCTCTACACCACTTAGATAAAACGGAATCAGTATACGCCTCACCATGTGTGTGCAATCACAGGTGTATCCAGGATTGTTGGGAGCCTTATGTTAGGGGGGGAATAGGACACCCACCAGCATCCATCCTGACCTTCTGATTTGGAATGAAATGCCTCATGCAGGGGGGAGCAGCCCCCCTTCACCTTCTGGCTATTACTCTGTCCATTTATATAGTCTGAAGAACAGCCTGAGCAGCGTTTTCATTTGAGGTATCTAACACCCTCAAGGATACATTGTAACTAGAGATAGATAGATTACCACAATTTTCATTTAGCTGAGTTTGAGGTTAACTATAGTGTTGCACCATGGTAATTTTCCAATAATTTTTAATCTTCTACTATTGATTGGTAATGAAGGAGTAAATAGAAAAGCCAACAGAAATAGTTTGGGGTGTATGTTACAGTTTCAGGCTTAACTTAGAGAAACGCAACACATGAAATAATTTCTCACTTTGTACAGTGTATACTATGTCACTTTGTACATGAAAATGACATTGCATGTCGAAACCATGGTCGGTAAAAAAAAAAAGTGTGGAATGTACAAAGCGTTAAATTATTTCATAGCTAGGGGTTAATGACATTTTAACTAAGGATGAGTCAAATCCAAATGTCGATTCTCGATTCCACCGATTCTCAGGGTTGGAAACGGTATCGAGAATCGATCGCCTAAAGTCGATTCCGATTCCATCGATTCCAGATAGATGAATATTCAAATCAAATTTCATTCATCACATCATATTTGTCTCAGTAATTTTGGGTGTAGGCTATCAATTTATACTTTTTATCTACCTCAATGAGCTGAGGATATATTTGCTATTTGTTAATAATAGGGATGGGCAGATCCAGGTTTTTATTCCCGATCCAAATCCGGATCCTTCATTTCGGATCCCGGATCTCAGTTCTTATTTTCTGATCCTTGGATGTATTCAAGGGTATATATAATTCACAAATTATAATAGAATTTAAGCCTTGGGAGACTTTATTGAAAATAAAAAAACATCAAGTTTAAAAATGTAAAACTTAAATATTAAAACAAAGACAATGTCGATGCCAAAATAATACTAATCCTTGATCGTGGTCCCGTTTATGCAATGACTGTTGTCATTCCACATCTTGAGATTTGATTCTTGAGAATAATGAGATGGATAATAAGGGTGAATTTGATTTACATTCAGCAAAAGCCGGTTGTCAAATGAAGTACATCAACAGCATTCTCTTTGTTCGGCAGAAAGCCGCCGATAGCCGACGACAGCCGGCACTTCAATCGCTGAAAACTCTCTGATGCATATCTGATTTACTGTAGTATTTGGATCCGATATCAGTATCTCACCCCATGTAAAGATCTGCAGATCTTTGGATCCGCAGATCCGATCCGACCATCCCTTGTTAATAAATATACTTTTTGAGCGACTTATTTGTCTTGGTTATTTTATTTCAGCCAATACTTGAATTTAAATAATAGTCATACGCTACTGGTAAATGACAATCAATATCCCACCTGTTATTAGGAATAAGAATTGATGGAATCAAGAATCGACTTGAAAGAATCGGTATCTAAAAAAGTGGACCTGAATCATGCCTAATTTTAACCATCCATAACTATTGCTACATTAGTACATTAGAAATAAAGAAAATATTTTAAAAAATACAGCAGCCTACAAGCAATTTGGCTTTGTATTGTCACAATATGAAAAGTTTTCACACCATTAAAGCAATAAGCCCACAAATATTCCTTAAGTAAAAATCATAAAAATATTCCACAAATGGGTTGTAGGTGCCTTAATTTATAATAAATCCCGTTCAAAATATATAGACACTTGGCTAGATTTTACTTGTACATTACACTTAGAGATGGGTAAATTATTGTAATTTTGTAAATTACTGTGGAAAATTTCAGTATTTTTTTATTGCAGTAATTTTCTGCAAATTTATATTTTTCTGCAATTAATAGATGATTGAGAATTTAATAGGAAAGCCAAACATGCAATTTGGCATTATTTTGTTAGGTAAGAGAAAAATTCATTCAAACCATTAAAATCGAATGCTCCACAATAAATCCACAAGGAAAAATTTTACACAAATGAGTTGCACATGCCATTATTCATAATTAAGATTGTATTAAAAATATATTGACTTGGCTTAAATCAATGTTTGGAGTATATTGGTATGAAAAATATCTAAAACAGAGGTGAATATTAGTGAAGATACAGTAATTTTCAGGGGTTGCAGTAAATTAAAAAAATACTAAGTGATTAACAATAATTACTGCAGTAATTTTCAGAATGGCCCATCTCTAATAGAAATCCTGGCCAAATACTTTAGATGAAGGCACACCATAAAACCTGTTGAAAGCTCAAACTGACTAAAGACTAACATGAATCTTACCATGTGACCTGCTCTATTAATCCAGTAAAAGCTGAAATTCTTCATCTTTTTACAATAGCCCTGAGTGTAACCATCAACTAAAACAGGTGTTCGGCTTGCTTCCAACCACCTCTTCGATCCAGCCCATCGAAGGTTCTCCACCCATTTCAAGGTGCCTGAAAAAAATTGAAGCATAAGTTAACTTTGAATTAACATTGGTGTTGAAGAAAGGCTTCTCAAGATTCTATCTGGGTTGGAAGATCAAAGACCAACACTTCGGCCACAAATGACAACAAATACTGAAGTCCATTGAGGCAGCCTGAGAAAAACGAGCCTTTCAGAAGAAAACATGGGAAAATGGCTTGACACCTACCCTCCTGTGACAACTACAGTAATACCTCCTTACAACGAACCTCCAAATAGCGAAATTTGACAAAAACCTCCCTGTTACGAAGTAATGCACCCGGTCCCGGGCCCTTCCCATACATAATGCATGCAAAAAAACTTCCCATAACGAACCTCTATAAGAACGAAACCTCCATATAACGAAGTCCACGTGTGGGCCCCAACATGGAATTGACCACTTTTTAACGAATTTATTTCTTAAAAAGCTATTTTAATTGTACATATTATTGTTATTAGTGTTATAACCAACATCAAGATAATGTTCAGCTATTCTCTCTGCAGTGACGTAATGTTCGGGTGATTTTTCCCTCCATTAATGAGAGCATTGTCTCAGTATGATCTGAGCGAATGGCCCGGATGCAAATCCTGTACTCATTCCTTCAGCTCTTATCTTTGCAATGTGTGGCATTAATTAAGCTTCATTCAAAATGTTAAGGGAGCAGGCTACATCGCAAAAAAAGCATTTGCAGACCGTGGCATTTTCTCTAACATGATTGATCACTGACAGATAAAAAATTATGGTTTTCACTAAATAAGAGAAAGAGAGTAAAGATACAGCATGGGCTCTATTTTGATTTTCTAGGTACTTTGCATATCAGAAATATAAATGCATACGTTTTCCCAAAATCAACCATTTTCCCTGGTGCAGTACTTAACCATGAAATGGATTATTTTGGCGATAGAAATGTTAACCCACGGATAAACCCTACTCTTATAATTCGTACCCTTCTGGTAATTATATTTTGCTTATTATTCGAGAAATAGGGAAACTAGTAGACCATATCCTGACAATTCTCTGGTGCTCTGCCTCGATAATGCGATGCATGCGCAGCGATTTGGGCCCCTGACTGAGCATGACTACTTCCAGTTCGCTGCATGTTTGCCCTCCCCCCTAACCAACAGAAACCTGAGAAGCCTTTCTCGCCTCCCATCGAGATAAGTCTGAAATTCACCCCAAGGCAGATTTTCTTTATCTCCACTCGTATTATGTTACGAAACATGCTTTGAGACCTCTCAGGTCTTCTGAGGCAAGCGCTATGACTAACACATGGACTTTTAATTTCAATAATATAATTTTTTTCTTGAACATTTATGGAAAAAATATCATAATCATGATACTTGTAAGTTTCCGATTGATTTAAATCCAAATACGATGGAATTGCGTTGATTTTCAGCCATATAACCTGATGTAACTTGGCATTCCCCCACATCACAGGTCTGAGATGGCTTGGAATTTTTCCCATAGATGTAATGCTGAAATGCCAGCGATGTAGCCCGTGAAACACTGGTACAGCGCTATGTTATGCTCAAAAAAGTGGGAAAAGCCAAGTATGCCACACACTGTACACCAGACACAGCAAAGAGTAAGGAACACCAAAGGTGAGGAGAGAGCATAGCTATATTGCTTCGAATTTCCAGTAGTGTCGAGGCAAATAGCTGTGCTGGTGAGGGTTGCGCCAGGGCACATGCGCAACACAATATACAGATACTACCTGTTTTTTTGTACCATTATTACCCCAAAATAGCCGCTAAGTTAATCACTCATGTGTCTAAATAATTATCTTCATCCAAAAGATTGTAATTTATAATAAATTTGTTCTGAATAAAATTCAAATGAATTATTGATTCAAAGACTATCCGGCATAGTCTTTTTTTTTCGGTATAATATTTTTCTTAATGCCTCTACAATAGCCTTTGGTATTTCTAAAATTCGGCAAGCCGAGGCAATTGTTTTAGGTACCGGGACCCCAACCTGGATTGGGGCCCCGGCCTACAAGTCTACTCTGCTCTTTTTTACTTTCCAGTCATTTTCACTCAAAGATTTAAAAATGACGTAGCCGTCCAAATTAGTGGTGAAATGTAAAATTTCTTTGTGGAAAACTACAAATTTATTTTCCTGACCCATTATTTTAATAGCTTCTCACATTTCGAGACATGACTCCTTTCTCATCATCAGGACATCTGATAACGATCCAGAGAAAAATATTTGCGTAACTTTTTAACTCAGTAGGAAACATGAAAAAGAATCATTCTTACCGTGTAATGTAAAACTCGAAGTTGCACCTGGCCCCAGATGAAAGAAATTTAATATCGCAGCGTGAGGGATGTTACTGCCCTTTCTTGCTAAAAGATGACCTCAGCCATGGTTTCGCCTACGACTGTTCATGATTTGCACAGAGCTCAAATGTTTTACTCTAAATGAGTATCGGATCACCTTACTGTTTCGGGTTTCGTTTGCTGTGGCGCAGGTGGATGGTTGTAATGGGGAGAGACAGAGGAGTGGTTTTAAGACTACATTGGGACACAATGTTCTACAAAGGGGCGCAATTTAATTGTCATCTCCTACCTCGGCGGAAGAAATTCACATAAATTTGTGGGAACCTTTTCTGCCCCTCCATTCCTTGACCGTTCACTACCATCTCAGTACAACTGTGGGTTGTCATTCAGTTCTCTCTAATACGCTGTGGAAATTGTTTATCTAACTGGTTGGCGCTAAGGGGAAGCACATATGTTACCATCGTAGTGTGAAGGCAGACGTGTTTTGTATGATCGTACGGACGATAGTAACAGATAGTAATGTGAACGGGGCAATACTCCTGGGAACACATGATTGGTTGGTGTGATGATCTGTACGTTGGTAGTTGGAACGGGGCATTAGGGGTCATTCAAGTACTGCGCAAGACGTGAATGGGGAGGAGGTTAGGCTCTCCTACATTTTCTTATGTAGGGTGTTGTAGGAGTCCTACATAATTTTAAATACGATTTTGTTTACACATGAGATCATGCTTGAATCACTAATTATCGTCGCTCCATAGCGTTAGTACTGAAAACAGCCCATATTATCTCTGGGGGAAAGGTTCATGAAGAACTAAGAAGGATGTATTTAGTTTATGTAATGAAAAGCAAAGCCATCAGTGTTGTTACTGGGTGAGGGTTCAATTATTGCTTAATACTAGCAAGGGCCAAACTTACTTTGAAATGGAACAGGAATGGATTATCCGATTAAGTTTCACTATCAATTACCGAGAGTAATCGTAATTGGTATACTGCATAAGAGTTATGATTATTATGTCCATCGAAACTGGATTGCAAAAATTAATGGGAGTCGCGTAATAAAGCAACACAAACTCTTGGCTGGTCCTGCAACAACGCAACCCACACATAACCTCCGTACTACGAACCTCCGTACAACGAATTCGTCATTTTTCCGGTCCCGGCGAATTCCTTATATGGAGGTTTTACTGTATATATTTGGGACTACTCCACTCATCTGCATCTCATCACCCTGAGGACGGCTGCAGTGTAAGCGGCATAAACATTGGTCATGGACCTTTCAAACCAGATGAAATCCTGGGAAGCCTTTCTTCATTCTATTCACCAGGAAAACCTGAAATCTTTCTACATTGGTGTTTTTCAGAGTCCTAAAGCACTTTGGAATGGGTGGGACAAATGATATTTTCTTATGCAAAAATTCACAATAATTAACATAATCCACTATGCTGAAGTCGGCAGTATTTATTTCCATAGGCAAATGATATTATAGTTTCACAGAATATGCCCAATGATATAGAAAGTTTTAACAAGTATATTACCTGGTGTAGCCACCACAAGGTCAAGCTGTCCTGAGTAAACTGTGACAGTAAGCTTAGTTGTGTTCAACAGAGATTCCACTGCAAAGGAAGATGTATATATTACATAAAGAACATTTGTTCAAACCATTTGAGAACCATGATTCAAAATTTCCAATACTTATAGCAAATAAATGCCTTGTCTCTTTTTACAGTTCTAAATAATATTTTGAAAAAACCCTTTCTGAACTCAATACATAACATTTAGAGGATGCCTCAAAAACATAAAACGAGCATTAAATTTTGAACAGGACTAAGAGACAACATCAAACAAGAACTAATTTCTGTCAAAAAGACCTCGAAACAATTATTTCAAACAGTACTTTTTAATTTCAACATAACAGAATAAAAATGACTTTCCCATCGCTATACTTCATGGTAATATAAACATTGAAGAGCATGGGAAGTAATGATTACCTAATTATTCAGAGAGAGAAGGGGACACTGTTTCTATGGTTACTTTTCTTTCAACACACACTTATTCCCAACCATAATTTAGACATCTAATGTTGAATGACACTTAATATTAACACCAGGGTTGGGAATAAAACTGAAATAATACAAACAATTTAATAAGACGTGTGTGAGTTCATTTATAAGTTAAGCTAGAATACTTCTCTTTTATTTGAGAGCAAGGGAATTCCCAGCAGGATAGCCTACAACTGAGACACATCTAATTACCTATGTCAGTCACAGGTCGCATAAAATCATTTGTAAGTGAATCAAACACAGCTTTGCTCTGAGATCCCCATGTTACATTCTCTGGAATCACCCTTAAGTTATCCCTGACAGCTCCATTCATCAGTTTTGCCAAAGCGTCATCTTCAACATCAGCAATGTGTCGTTGATAGAGGGCTCCTGGGAGGAAAGAAATAAAACCTCTTATTAGGAGTTGGTTATGAATTTAATTATCATCATCCAGTCATCAATTCAAATACTCATTTGCTGTTAGTAAGAAAGCAGAGCAGACATTGACACTTAAGATGCAATGGTCATTATCCATTGGTGCAATATCCAAGCCACAGACTTGTCCAAGAAGTAAAGAAATATGTACTTCCACAGACAGAACACATTTAATACCCACATACATATGTATACAATAGAATTTGGTTTGAATGAAAGGCCTCTTTAATGCCATAAAAGGGATTACATACCTGCCATGACTTTAGTTTTCATTTTTAGACTTCTGATAGTCTGCAACATAATTTTCTTCGCTGAACATGGTAGAAGATCGTGGTTTTCTTAAGTTCACAGAAAGTCAAATCAATCCAATGACAAGTATTCCCAAACTTACCACTACTAAATGCTTCATCTGGAGTTATGGACAGAAGGTCAAACTCCACAATGCCTAGTCCCGAACAACTTATTTCTATTAAGCCCATCAAAATCTAGAAGGGAGAAGTATGCCTCCATTGCTTAACTGACTGAAGTCCTTGGCATTATGTTAAGGGATATGGCTTTGAGTCCAGGTCACAGTGAATGATTAATTCTGTAGCCTTCATCAGAAAACTATCCACTCATTAACTCTGTAGAATTTAGCACTAGTGCATACTTGTGGGTGACTCTGTAAAGGCATAGCTAGTACTAGTATCCTCAAAATTGGCCAAAAAGACCAAAGCCCTCATTATGATTATAAGGGTCCACGATCTTTTCAAGGCAAATTATTAGCAGATGACTGCAGAAAAGCACAAATTTGTTGTCACTTGTTGAGCTCATCATTAGAAGAGAACCACCTAAAGACAGCTATTCCATGAAAAGCACCAAGGCAAAGCAATTTCAATCTATTGCCACACACCATTAGCACCATCAATCAAAAAAATATATATAGGATATAAGCCCTGGTACCATTCGTATCAAGAATAACCACAGCATTACTTAAGTTAACAATAACGTTTTGAAGTGGGGCTAAGTAGCTCAGATACCATGAATAAAATTTTACCACAGTAGAGAGCGCCTGGGATGACTTTTGTCCATTCAAGGAAATACAGTAGAAAAGCGAAATTACAAAGTCGACTGGACCGAAAACATCAGCATTTCATAATATCAAATTTTGTATGAACAAGTCTCTTACAAGGGAATCGCAATGATGGTATTTTATTTGTTTCCTTAATTTACGACGTACTCGCATGATTTACAAAGTTATAATTTATGAAGGTTAATTTAAATTTGCATTCATGCCAACAGGGTGCATAAAGTAGAACACAGCTAACTTGTCGGGGGTTGACGCTTCCGCTTCTCAGGATTTCTGCTGCATCGTTCCATCTTTTCGCGGCGGAAATCCAGCAAATCATAAGAATCAACTTCCATCCATGCCGCGAGGAAATCTACATCTAAACAACTAACTTTTCGCTTTTTTGAAAGAGTAAGAGATTAGGCAATCAAGCATCTTTGAAACATTTTTGCACAGTTTGGACTGAGCCTATAAAGCTTCATGGCGCATTTTTCTATGTCATATCTAGTGAATTAGTAACTCTGGCATGAGCGATGCACTGCAATACAAGTAATATTGATTTATACATACACTGTGAAGAAGAAGACCATATGCTCCGTGTCGGGCATAATACATATACCTATATTAAGCTAAGACAGTGAAAAGATTCTCTCACGGATTCTATGCCATGCATGCATCTCATGCATTTGGACAAAAAATTAAATTCCCTTTCATTTTGCGAAATAACAATCATTATTCTCCCTTTGGTTTCAGATTATTAGTACGTGGTTATTTCCAAGATGATGGAGCTGAAAGAAGGACTTCCTTATAGAAGAGTCCAGCTAAATGTGTACCTCCTTTCTAAAGTATATTGTACAAGCCACACACTTCAATGGTGAAGGTGAGATAGTGCCTTTTAAACTGAAACGGCTACTAACAATGCTAACATTACAAATCAATAATTTTCGTATTTCACTCTATTATGCGAAAGCTTCAATTGTGGTTCTTTTCAGATTACGTCACCTTCTTCATTCATTAAGTCTCAGACTTCATATAAAGATTTGATATTGAATTAACATGAGAGAAATTGGCTTATCGTTTTTCCTCTGATTACGATGAAGCAAGGAGATTTTCGTTCGAGCATTGCAGCTCCAGGTCAGGCTACGCACCAAGGCGAAATCTGCTGTCTTTCCCTCCTTTCCCCTTTGCTGTGGGGGTTACTCCATTCACCCTCTTACAAAAACAGCTGCGAGACCCACAGTCTTGGGAGTATCTTACATCACTAGGGAGTTTGATCTAGCTGGGAGTCAAGGCCAATGGATGCGCATGAAGAATAAACATCAAATGAATCATCGGCTTAATACCGAATAGTCACATCCTGTCTTCCTCCTCTCTCACCTCAACCGGCTGCATCAGCGGAGAGGGAGGACATGACTCTGGAGAGTAGGGGCTTTTATCATGAATGAAGATATGCCCACATAATAATATTTTGGCTGTATTAGACCCATTGGCATGCTAAGATTCCTTGAGAGTGAGGGGAGGGGACTTCTAAAAGGTCCCAAGAGTGGTATTGGGGGGTTTGCAGAGTCAGCTGGGGACATTGTATCCTGACCTAGTATTGAGCCGGTGGGAGGGGGCAAGACACAAAGGGGCATGATCTTCTGGAGGGCTGGCACGGGGAGTCTCTGTATGAGGGGGATGGCTCGTGCCCAACCATAGAGCGGGTGTGCTAGAAGCAGGGAGGGGGACACGGAGGGTCACTTGAGGGAGAAATATGACCAGTATGAGAGGGAAGGGAAGCATTTGATAGGTTCGCATCAAGTGAGAAAGAGAATGGGGGAGAGTAAGCTTAAGTATGGATACCTCACTCCATGATTCCCTTCTCCACATATCTTCAGCGACACAACGTTTAATCGGGATTCGAAATTGCTCAGACAGCCATCAGATCATTTGAAATCTTTGATTTTCTGACATAAAGGAATTTCTTCCGCCGTCTATTGAATGATCGGGCCACTTACTGGAATATGCTTCTCACGACACTAGCAGAAGAAGGAGTACAGTTCATTTTCAATTTCAGTGAACTTAGCACCACGTAAACTTTTCATTTTTGAAGATACCCCCTCCTCCACTTTCACAAGAATTTTAGCTCCGTTAGTGACGATTGTTGAAAGCACTGACAGTGACATTCCTAACTTTTCTGCCACAGCTCTTTTACTAAACTTATTTGATTCAACTTTCACCTTCTCCTCCAACTATATTCCCCTTCTCTTTCTCTTTAATTTTTACAGTTCCATGCCCATGACATTTAACACTCAGAACTCCTTTCCTCAACTACCTGACCCTAAGATGCCGGCCAATTCGTATCTTCATTCCGCAATGGCTAGATATCAACATTCGATGTTCTTCCGGGGGTATCGTCCGATAACCAAAGGAAAAAATGAAAGGGCCTCCAATTGTGCTAGGATACTGATGAGGCTTCCTGCTCCCTCTCCGACGGCTTGACTTTTGGAGTCTCATTAGATGGTTCCACTTATCCTCTTTGTATAGATATCTCTAATACGGATTAAGCTGCATTACGCTAATCAGATTCGTCATCTAACTGCAGGAACGCAGCTGAGCTCTCTTTTAGGATATTTTTTCCATCGCTGGGTTGGAGCGAAAGGGGAGGAGGGTACACCATTTCCGATATATATATAAGTTGGTTGGATATATGGTTGGATAAAGCTAAGTCGACATCTAGAAAGGTTATATGGGTGGAAGATATACCTTTGACATATTCTGGTCTCGTTCTACTTATTTCCCACATCCTTCCTATAATGGCTGCCATTGACCCTACCCCTTTTTGGCTTCGTAGTATCAAGAAACAAGCCCTTCAACTAGCCCAATTTACTTGCCATACTGAGTTTTTATCTTCTTGCCTTTCTTTAGGAGTGATTCCCAATGGGCTTCTGATTAAATTCCCCTTTTCAGGAGTGCCTCCTTCACTTCACCCATCCTTTCATAAATTCATTTATGAACAATCGTTCACCCTTTGTCTGTTTGTTCTCTCCCAATATTTATCACTAGTTCACAAGTATCAATCTAATATCCACTCCCTTATTAATATCATTAGCCTCTCATCCCCCAAAAATCTTCCGTATATTAATAGATGCCTACAATCAGCTCAAGACTCTCTTTTCCTCCGACGCCAGAAATCTTACAAAAAGTTGTCCTCTCTTTATGCTTCATATCTTTACCATGGCGTCTCTTTGCCAATGCACGTAACTATCCCATCCACAACTCCACCTCCTCTTTTCCTCTACAAACCAGATCTAGCCACCCTCTTTAATCTCTCTCCACCAGCCCCTTCTACCACCCGGATGTTTCCGCAGCGAACCCCCCAGTTTAAAGATTCTTCCTCGACGTTTGATTCTTCCCCTTCAGAGGAAACTCCCTTAGATACGCCGCAACAAGAGGTAGTCAACTTATCCTCCATGCCTCTAAGGCCAGCTGAACTGTCATTGTTAAGTAAAGGTCTCTCTTTCTCACCAACACCCTTAGTAAATCCCATTAGCATTCTTTCTGACGCTATTAATTTTTGCCGTAATCTTAAATGGAAGGTTTTCTGGAGTTCCCAACCCTCTAACCCAGCCAACTCCAACTCAATTCACCCCGCTCTCACCAAATTCAAACCTCCTTCTTCTTTTGAACCCAAACCCCTTCCTTCTAATCACCCAGTTGAAATTTTTGCCAACCAGCTTCTTTCTAAAATTTCCAACCCTTCCTTCATTGAGTCCCTTAACCCCAAACACAACCTCTCTCCAGAAGAAACGGCGGCCCTCAAGCAACTCACCCACAATCCCAAAATAGTAATTACCCAAGCTGACAAAGGTTCCACGGTTGTTATCCTTAACACCAATGACTATGTAAACGAAGCCCTAAGGCAACTTTCAGATACTTCCTCCTACAGGCCTGTTCCCTCAGATCCCACTCTTGATTTTGCTAATAAGTTAACATCGCTCCTCCTCCAAAAAGGTCCAACAGAAGGTTTGGCTAAGTGTGACCTTTCCCTTCTCTCTGCTCCTCACCCCAAAACCCCTCATTTCTACATCCTTCCTAAAATTCATAAACCTAACATCCCCGGCCGTCCAATTGTTTCCTCCTGCAGTTCCCCTACTGAACGCATCTCGGCATTTGTTGATCACTATCTGCAGCCTCACGTTCATGCCCTGCCCTCATTTATTAAAGATACACACCACTTTCTAAATTATTTGAAAACTGTCAAACTTCCACATAATACACCACTTTTGATGGCCACTATAGATGTCACTTCCTTGTACACTTCCATTCCCCACTCAGAAGGTCTCCGTTCCATCCGTCATTTTCTCAGCCAACGCCCCACTCCTCATATACCCAGTACCGACTTCCTCTTACAACTTTCTGAATTTATTCTTACCCACAATGCTTTCTCCTTCAACGATCTTCACTACCTACAAACAAAGGGCTGTGCCATGGGAAGTCGTTTTAGCCCTTCTTATGCCAATCTTTTTCTAGGTCTTCTGGAAGAGAATTACCTCTCCCAAGCCCCTTTTAAACCCCTTCTGTGGCTCCGTTACATAGATGACATTTTTCTACTTTGGACACATGACATCGACTCCCTAAACTCCTTCATTTCCTCTCTCAATGACTCCTCTTCTGTATCATTTACCTCTACTATATCTTCCACCCATATAACCTTTCTAGATGTCGACGTAGCTTTATCCAACCGTAAATTCAGTACTTCTGTTCATATAAAGCCCACTAATAAACAGCAATACCTTCACTTCAGCAGTTGTCATCCCGCACATACCAAACGTTCCCTCCCATACTCACTTTCTATCAGAGGTCATCGAATTTGTAACAACCCGGAGTCCCTTGATTGCTTTCTTTCCAAGCTACACCAGTCTCTTCTTCGCAGGGGCTACCCTGAATCCCTTTTAAATAAAAAAATACTTAGAAAACCGTACCAACCTAAATCCACTTCTTGTCCTAAGTACAACAATATTTCTATTTGCACCACTTTCTTCCCAGGCGTACAGTCCCTAAAACATCTCCTCAAAGAATTATTCCCAATACTTTCTAGCAATCCTGCCACTACTAATTTATTCCCTAAATGTCCCTCTGTTGTATACAAACGTCCCCCGAACTTGTCTGCTATATTTAGAGCCACTAACCCCCTCCATAAATCTTTTAATATTTCCAAAGCTCCAGCCACCCGTTGTAACCGGCCAAGGTGCAAAACTTGTTTAATTCTAATTACAGACCGATTACCCAAAAATTTCGTTAATCGTTATCTTCCTTCTGTTACCTCCCCTTCCTGTGCCACAACTAATATAGTATATATCCTTATTTGTAAATTATGTACAGCTTTTTACATTGGGCTCTGTAGTACCCCCCTCAATATCAGAATTAATAATCACCGTGCTTCTTGCAATCCCTCTTCAACCAACTTCTCTTTCTCTGTCCCCACACATGCTGCCTCCCACAATGTAAGATTTGATGACTGCTACAATGTAGCCATTCTGGCTTCCCTCCCGCCCACAGCCACTATAATTAGTCTGAAGACTTTAGAACAATGTTGCATCCGATATTTTAACGCCCTCTGTCCACCTGGCCTCAACCGTTCCCATTAATTAATTTTTCCCCCCTTTTCGCTACATTGTTTCTTTCTCCCGAATAGGTCTTTGGCTCCTTCCCTCCCCACCCTTCCCCACCCTTCCTACCTGCTCCTTCCCCTCACCGCCCCTCCTATATGGTTCTTCCTCCTCAATCCTCATTCTATCACTGATGAAGGTGCGGGCGACCCACCGAAAATTTTAAACTCGTGAGTTTCCATTTTATATGTTTTATGTTTAGTGTCACCCTGTGACGAAGCTTTATATTATATATATATATATATATATGGATGTGAGAGCATTTTTTCCAATTGATTCCACATGCACCCAGAACTAGTCATCCATTTTATTTAATGTGCATCAAACTCAAGTGGTCATATGAATCAAGCGAACTCGTATTTTCTCTGGTTTTCTTGGCTGTTGGTGACGGAAGACAGGAAGGGCAATGCTTACGATGATCCTTGCTCAACGACTACATCAAAACTTTCAATGAGATAGGTAAATTAAACCTGATTCTTTTGATGATAACTATTGCCAGCCGGAATAATTACGCCATGGACCAAGTTAATGCAATCCGTCTGAAATTGTGAGAAAAAAAGCATACTTGGGTGATATGCACGATTGAATTTACCCCTCGAATGCCATGGCTTCATCTCCAAACTCCGTCTACGTCTGAGGTTATCGAGCACACATACGCGCGGAAAACAATTTCTGTAATAGAAATACTCATAATGGATTTATGTTTGGGAAAAACAGGTACAAAAAAAATGCCAGGGGTCATGAGTGTAAAAGGCTGGTAGTAGTAATTAGTCTCCCGTGGGCGAGTATGTTCGTATTCAATCGATTCGTGTTTTTTAACTCATTGTCGGTAACTCGTGATAACAAATAATTTCCTCCGATTGGTGTCATATTGTATGAACTCCTATGCCTTTGATTGAAAGTCGTCCTTACTACTGCAGCATTGAAAAATGTATTATCGTTCATATAAGTCACATTCAGTACATAATGTACTCGGCAATGATGATCAATGTCTTCACTCTGACAAGGAGTGCCTAAAAAATGCTGCTGTGACCCGTCATCTTAGTAAAAAAGAGTAACTTTTTCACATCGGGACCAAGAACAGAGGTTCATAATTTCAAAACTGCGTTATTTCATAATATCGCATATTGTTACATGCATTTAGATACCCTTACGGTCGGGACCGAATATTTTGCTTCGTAAAATCCAAATTTCGTAATTTCGAGTTTCTACTGTACCTTCACATATAGCACCCATGGCTGATATTCACAACATTATGTTGGAGAAAAAAGGCATTTTATATGCCAAAAAATGTGGTATATATTGAGAATGGAGCTGTCCCAAGTATTTACATTCATGTTATCAATTTTCCGACCCAAAAGGCTAACTTTTTTTGATCGTAAATGCATTTTAAATCCACCTCTCTCTTTCGTGAGAACCTAAGCTCAAGATATTCCTGCAACCTATTAGTCAATGCTGTCAAATGAGTCTATCTCTCGACTATCACAGAAGACATTCATGGCAGCAAGCTACAGGTACGGCCTCAATCCCATTATTCATTTTTTTACCTAAGTTTAAGATGAATAAGCTCAATACATATTTGGAGGTAAACAGTGCCATTTTTTCTCATAAATTGCTAACTTTTATGTATGGTAATAATTTCTTTCTTTCAGAATCCACATTTAAAGTAACACATTGTGTCTCAAGGACCAGTGCACCCCATGGACTGAGAAATATGGCAAAAAATGTTTTACAGTGAAATCCCAATTCTTAACTCATATGTCACTCTGATATTCTAAAAGACTGTAGCAATACAGCAAGTTCCCATTTACATTAGCATTTTTACTCACCACTGGCTTATTAGCAGCTATTGTCAAGGACATAATTCCTCACCTTTGAAGCCATGAGATCGCACCGAAACATTTGCAGAAGGCTTCGTAGGGGTAAGTATATTATAAAAATCCACATTATGTGAGGCCTCAGTCACAGCATCTTCTGTAAGAGACCACATGTTGGTAGCGTTGGTCCAATTTCCAGACATCACCGCAGCCTCAGTGAGGTTAGCCCACTTGTTCACTTTTCTGTATCCAATTGAATCAATTAAGCCCTGGAAAATGGCATCCCATATAATTCTCAATATGACTATTTAGCAAAATGTATCAATCATGCTCATTCAATAACAGAATATGAGTCTTAAAAAAAAAAGAAGTTTCACAATGCCATGAATTAGAAAACACAAGAGTAAAACATAATTCATATCGAGGTATCAAAAATAATTTAACGTTTTTCGAGAACATATATGAAATAAGACATTACCCACACAAACACATTTAGATTTTTACTATGCAGAGTACCCAAATTACAATTATCCTTACCGTCTGTAGCAAGTAAGGTCCCCATGATCGTACAGAATCAATTGGAGAAATCCATGGGTCACCCAGAGCAACCCCGACAAAAGCAATTTTCAGCTTCCCTGAATCCATCAACTGTAAGCAGAAGAGAAACCATTAATGAGAAAAGATGATAACATTTACAGCACATTGAAAATTGTTAGACGAAAAAGAGTGCTTTGAACGTAAGAAATCGTTTCAGGCTTTACATGGTGGAAATGCGATATATCCATGATAAAATATAACACAACAATAGTAATATCCACACTTTAATACATTACTTCAACACCGACCATGGTTTCGACATACTATGTCATTTTCAAGGTCTTGAAAACCTTGAAAATGACATAGTATGTCGAAACCATGGTCGGTGTTGAAGTAATATATTAAAGTGTGGATATTACTATTGTTGTGTTATATTTTATCATGGATAGTGCCTTGAACTATTAATTTAACCCCTGGCATGGGTAAAGGAAAATAAATAATGACTTAGCACCCACAATTACAATTTCCAAATGCAAGGCATTGAATGCAAAAAGTTACAGGCTTGTATCATGATCCAATTCCACCACATATTTTAAACACATTCTCAGCCATTTATTAACTATTAATAGAGCAAAAAATAGCAAAAACTTGCCCTGAGAGGAGTAAAATCAAACCAGACAAGATTTCAACTTGAGATACTGGAATTCACAGGCTATGACTACATTACCTCACCACCTAAGCCACCAAGAAGGTCACTTTGAATGAGAGGAGTAAAGTAACCGACAGAAAAAAATCACAAATTGAGCAGTTAAATGTAATTATTTCAGAGTATTGTAATACAATAACCCAAACAGCTGTTAGTCACCGTATTTTACGGACTATAAGACACTACGGACCATAAGACGCACCTTAATTTTTAAGCAATTAAAAAAAAATAACATTTTTACCAGTTTTATTATTAGACTAGCTGTTCTATTCCATTTATAAAACGGAAATTGAAATAGGTGAGAATTCAATAGTTTATTTTTCTTTATTCAATTTCTTTCCACTCCGGCCATTTTTACGCAATTTCATTTTTCAGTAGGGATTAAATAAATTTGGTTTTCAGTAGGGTTGCACTGCTGCTGCCAGTTGAATCCAATGATGCCAGATAGAGATAGGTTTCCCGCAGCATCGAATATATGGCCATTTTTAAGACTGACAGGAATTTTAAATCAAACATTGGATATTTTTAAATTAATTTAGAGTAGAATACGCACCTGAATTTTGGAGGCAATTTTTTGAAGAAAAAAGTGCGTCTTATAGTTCGTAAAATACGGTAGATATCAATAGCAGTTAAATTCAACAAAAGATATCATTTTAAGATAAGATTTTCATATCTACTTGCACCCTGCAAATTGAACAAAATATTGACTCTAAGTTTATAAGACTGAGGTACTTTTCAAGGCACACGAAAAAAGTAAAAAAGAAAAAAAAGTTTTACTGCCAGAAATATTTTTCTAGCTGAGTATTTTTCATCTTCAATCAATTGAAAACCATATGTAACCAAAAGATATTTTTTATAGTTGTACTTACTCTACATAAAAATAAATAAATGGCATCACATGGCGAGTAAGAAGTAGTTGCTGTCATAAAATAGCCATATAACATATATGGTTATCTTGGGGTACTCCATTGCTTATTTCTTGATGCAATATTAATTCTCATTACTGTCCATCTAAAATTTGTATATAATCTATTAAAGTACTTATGATGAAGAGATAAACATCTATTTGTAAAGATATTGATGTCAATGTTCTGATTTTAGCCCGGATGATGGAATACATTATTTTCCAAAATGTTAGCAAAGTGAGACAAGATTTTTTTTCTTTCTGTCCTACCCTTGATAAAACCACACCTTTCGAATGAAAGGGTGCCACAGGCTTGAATTGAAGCATTGTTTAAAAGAAGAACGTTGATCAAGAGTCACTAATGAACAAACAAAAGCCTGTATGCAGCAAATTAGAGCAGCAAAAAGATAATCTACACAGAACATCATCTCACATAAAATTTAAAATACATAGCTAGCCTCGTAGTTAAAAGATTGCACATAAGCTTAAGCTTTTTCAACAGGCATGAAGGGAAGATTATGATTCCCTTCCTTTTAACGATAATATGTAATATCAGTAGTTTGTTTCTTCTTTCATAAAATAGAGAATAAACGATAGAATTTGGCACTATATCATAGGTGTACAAAAGTCAATAAAATTATGTGATAGGAATACAAGTATTTCATCATGATATGTATGAGAAACTTAGCCTGGCGCTGAAACTAATTTTACTAATAAGCTAGAGCATGAACATATTATTGAACATAGACAGATAATTCGTCACTTCTGATTATCTTATTGGGCTTCCCCCTGCATTAGCATGGTCAATTGGCAGTCTACTGTACCATCAATAGATAGCAATAGGCCTGGTGGAAGCTGTAAAACCATAACTCTCACTTTCCTTTCAAAATCATCAGTCCACACGCGCTAAATGTATACATGTGTATAATTCAGTATTGCATGAGCACCTGCACTAAGTCATTACATTTTTTGATTAGATATAAGTCTTACCTTATACAATGACCTAGCAAACTCTGCAGCCATCTTCCCACCATAAGACTCAGAGAATATGAAGAAAGGAACAGTAGAAAATTCTGGTATTTTAGCCAAGAACCCCATCATAAAAGATGCTAAATCACTGGCTACCTAAAAATCAAAGAATAGTTAGGTGAGAACAAAGATGTTGTGTATTGTACATAGTTTGACTACTTTATTATACATATAGACTTAATTCAAACATTATTTGTTCACACAAGCCCCTTAAAACCCGAAAGGCTCAGTCACAGCTTGAAGTTCAAAAGAAAAAAAATAAAGGAAATATACGTCTTTATTTTGGATAAAAATAAGATCAGAATAGCTGAGTGCCTTAGCATTTGGTACTACAGTAAAACCTCCATATAATGAATTCCTCGGGAACGGAAAAATGACTATGTCGTTGTACGGAAGTTATGTGCGGGTTGAGTTGTTGCAGGAGCAGCCAAGAGTTCGTGTTGCTTTATGACGCGACTCACATTAACTTCACAATCCAGTTTCGACGGACATAATAATCATAACTCTAATGCAGTATACCAATTACGATTACTCTCGGCAATTGATAGTGAAACGTAATCGTATAATCCATTCCTGTTCCATTTCAAAGTAGGATTGGCCCTCGCTAGTATTATGCAATAATTGAACCCTCACCCAGTAACAATACTGTTTGTTTTGCTTTTCAGTACATAAACTAAATACATCCTTCTTAGTTCTTCATGGACCTTTCCCCAGGAGAAATATGGGCGGTTTTCAGTACTAAAGCTATGGAACGACGATTATTAGCAATTCAAGCATGATCTCATGTGTACTTACATTCATGCATACTTGGCTTTTCCCATTTTTTTTAGCATAACATAGTGCTGTACCAGTATTTCACGGGCTACATCACTGGCATTACAGCATCACCTCTACAAGAAACCTTGCAAGCCACCTCAGAGCTGTGTAGCGGGGGAAAGCCAAGTTATATCAGGTTGCATGGCTGAAAATCAACGCAATTCCATCATGTTTGGATTTAAATCAATCGGAAACTTACAAGCATCATGATTATGATATATGTTTTCGATAAATGTCCAGGAAAACCATTATATTATTGAAATTAAAAGTCCATGTGTTAGTCATAGCGCTTGCCTCGGAAGACCATTCAAGGTATCAAAGCATGTTTCGTAGCGTAATACAAGCGGAGATAAAGAAACTCTGCCTCAGGCTGAATTTCAGACTTATCTCGATGGGAGGCGAGAAAGGCTTCTCAGGTTTTTGTAGGTTAGGGGGAAGGGTAAACATGCAGGTATTGCATTGCATTATTGTGGCAGAGTGCCAGAGAATCGTCGGGATATGGTCCACTAGTTTCCCGAGATCTCAAATAATAAGCAAAACATAAATACCAGAAGGGTATGAATGATAAGAGAAGGGTTTATCCGTGGGTTTACATTCCTATCACCGAAATAATCCATCTCATGGTTGAGTACTGCGCTGGGGAAAATGGTTGATTTTGGGTAAACTTATGCATTTATATTTCTGATATGCAAAGTACCTAGAAAATCAAAATAGAACCCATGCTGTATCTTTACTCTCTTTCTCTTATTTAGTGAAAACCGTAATTTTTTAACTGTCAGCGATCAATCATATTAGGGAAAATGACAATGGTCTGCAAATGCTTTTTTTGCGATGAAGCCTGCTCCCTTAACATTTTGAATGGAATTAATACCACAGATTGCAAAGATAAGAGCTGAAGGAATTAGTACAGGTTTTGCATCCGGGCCATTCACTCAGATCATACTGAGATAATGCTCTCATTAACAGCGGGAAAAATCACCCGAACATTATGTCACTGTAGAGAGAATAGCAGAACATTATCTTGATGTTGGTTATAACACTAATATGTACATAGAAATATTTTTTTAAAGAAATAAATTCGTTAAAAAGTAGTCACATCCATGTTGGGGCCCACACATGGACTTCGTTATACGGAGGTTTCGTTCTTATAGAGGTTCGTTATGGGAGGTTTTAAGCATGGATTATGTATGGGAAGGGCCCGGGACAGGGTGCATCACTTCGTAATAGGGATGTTTTTGATTATCTCTATCGTCTCAGGCTTAACTTTGTGGAAGTTCATTTTATCATAAATGAAAAACTTTGTAATGTTCCACCAATTTATCTGAAGATGTCGCCATTGTGATGAACCTAGTTGTACCGTAAAATAAATTGGTGGAATATTACAAAGTTTTTCATTTTTCATTTATGAGGGATTGAGGGATGTTTTTGTCAAATTTCACTATATGGAAGTTCGTTATATGGTGGTTTTACTGTAATAATAATACAGGGTGATTCAAAAGTCTTGTTATGATTACGGGAAATCAGAACTTTTTTATTTTTCAACATAAATATATGAAACAAAGATGAAAATTTTACTAAATACATCAAGTTTTACTTGTTATCTCTACAAATGCTCAACGTCATCTCCATTTGAAGCACAGCATACATCTGCACCATAGGAGAATTCATCCCAAACATGGTGTAGCACATCCCGAGTAACTGTGCTCAGCGCAGTTGTGATGCGTTCTTTTAATTCCTGAACATCAGTAGGTAAGGGAGGGACATAAACTGCACCCTTAACAAACCCCCATAAAAAGAAATTGCACGCAGTTAAGTCGGGGGAACTGGGAGGCCAGTGGTGAAGTGCCAGGTCTGTAGCACCACAATGACTGACCCAACGTTGAGGTAGCTGTTCATTGAGGAACCTACAGACCTGACAAATGCCAATGTGCTCCATCTTGCTGAAAGATACAATCTTAATGGCATCCAGCTACCCTAGAGAACTCTAGTGGACACTAAAAAAACTTGAACATCCCCCTATCGAACCACAGCTGTCTTGTTCCCATGTATGTTAGTTATGGGCGGTTACTCGCGACAAATCAAAACTTTAAAATTTAAAATTTTGAGCATGAGAAAAAGGGCCCAGAATTTGATGATGAATGAATGAACTTTAACAACTTTATACCAAGCTTAAAGGCCATTATGCTTACCTGAGAGTTATTCTTGCAAAACAAGGCTGTGTTATTTCCATCAACATAACTGAACCCAGTACCAACTGGACTATCTACGAAGAGAACATTCACCTCCTTCACCTAAAACAAAAGGACCCAAAACTATTACTAAATTAATGATTACAATACTTTCCCAATTTTTACAACTATACCATTCACATAACAATAAATAAAAAGCAAATAATAAGGAAAAGAGAAACGAAACTCACAAGTAAAGGAGAGTAAATAAAATTAAAAATGTAACCACTGTATTATATTGAGGCAGAAGTTAGAAAGACATTGTTTGTAACGAAATATACATGATTTTGATTTTCTTTCTATTTAGCCACAGTGCACAAACATTTACATATGAAGTTAATTGTTATGACACTCTTGAAGTTGCAAGAACTCAACACTCATCCCTAGCTGCAGAAACGATCACTTTCATTACCAATGTCTCTCAATATTTCTCACTGGAGACACTTTGATGAATCCAGAACTAATGAATAAAATTGCTCACAATGTGAATTATCAGAATTTTGTAATAAAACACTCATTATTCTCAAAATATAATCCATTTTATTGTATTGTACTGTATTTTATCTGAATTTATTGTAATGCTTTGTGTACACACCCCTAAAATCGATATAATGATTCAACATAGTGTACATACAAGTACTGAAATATGCAGTAAAGAACAACATTGGTTTCATAATATTTACAATAATTAATAATAAAAATAAGAAACTATTTACAAAATTACTCATAGAACTGAAAATCAGAGCATTTACTCTTAAAATTTCATAAGTTGTTACAAGTTCTCATTTCATAAGGTATTTCATTTAAAATAGCTGAGCAGAGTGTTTCATAAATCCTTCATTGGAAACAAAGAATGTATGAAACGTGGGGTTCTGTGTGTGGATAAATACATGTTGGATGAATTACTTCTAGTTAACTTGGTTCCAGTAGACAATAGAAGAGATCAAGGAGATACCTTGGAGTCCTGCTATTGAATAAAGAAAATAGATAGGCATAAAGAACACATTTCTGTCAAGCAGGAACATCCTGCCTGGAGAGCTTTTGCCAGAGAGGAGAAATATGCTGGTGCCAACAAAGGTTAAAAATGGATCAAAGACAGGAATTTAGTAGAAGTCACAGTTAATTATTCAATTCTCTTAATAAATCTCAGAGGGCTAGAATGCAATAATTAAATTAAGGTAAAATTAGAGCCTAAATAAATTATTTCCTGGTGAGTAATATAAGGATTTTTGTATGGGTTTCAAGCAGGTGTAATATTCCATTAAGTCTATTAGAAATGGAATTTACCATGTCATTCAATGTCAGGTTTTTATTCCTAATAACTTCTGGTTAATGAGAGAACTCCATTGACATCAATCTTGCTATTTCTGTCCAATGAAATATAATATTATCATAATTACCCAGGTTGAATTTCTGCTCTGACCATCTATGGTTAAGGGACCAATTTCAGCAAAATTTCCAAACCCAGTTGATGATGAGCCAGGACCCCCTTGTAACCAGAGGACCAAAGGTCTCGACAAAGGCTTATCCCCTACAAAAGAAAATAACAAGTCAGCAAAGGATACAGTAAATTAGAATGAAATTCTGTAAGAGGACACAATTACTTATAGTTAAAGAGGTATAGTTTATCAGAAGTAGTCTTTTAACATAATCTCAGTCATGAAGGAAAGGTTGGGAGTCAAGATATAGACAAAAAAGGAAAAAAGGAGCATGGTGAAATTCATAATAAAGTAGCATATATGGACATAAATAAGGATTTTCACTGTGCTAAAGCGAACTTAATTCAATAATACACAATAGTTATTAGGGTACAAAATCTTGGGATAATGAATGAAAATTATGCCGATTAGCCTGCATACTTATTGCAATAATATGGCATCAGGGGCAGAAAATCATATCAATTTACTTGGTTTCATGACACATTATCTCCCACTGCCTGACCACTATGCTTATTGATGAATATCTGGCTCATGCTACTGATTTCCACAGAGCTTGACACTAAATGATTGAGATCATTGATTTGGTCATTAAGGTTCAGGCAATCATCAGAATGGTCATAAAATCATATGCAACACTCCATAAGATCAGTACAAATCCGCAATTTTGAAAGTAAAGGAAGATAAAAAATAAGCTAGGTAATATTCACAGGGGTATTTTTTTTAGGGAAAACTAATTCATTGCAAGGTATGACAACTTCCAAAGCAACAGGTGCAAAGTCCACGCTTGTGCAGATGGCATCAAAGACATCAATAAAACATTGTTAACTTTAAGGAGGAACCCCTATAGAGTACGATCTGAAGATGATTCTGTTTTAGACTATCAAGTAGAACTCACAACTAAGATGAGCCCAGGATTGATCACTCAACTTAAGAAAGTTTGAATTTGGGCCCTTTGAGACAGAAAAAATTATGTTGGGTTTTGGAACATAAAATTAAAAAAGTAATGACGACAACAGTCACCCTTTCCTTACTTATGGTTGCCCACCCTGACTCACTGTCAGCCACCCTCACCTGAGTCCTTAGTGCCATACATAATTTTTGGATTAGTCTCCTGTCTTGCCAATCTATTCCCATTTCCTGAGTATCTCTGTTAGTTTATCTCAATATATTCAGTCGATACCTTTTTCAAAATCAACAAATCATGGAAAAACATCCTGGTTATGCTATATTTCTTTCTATAAGTGTTCTCACCACCACAATTGCATACCGAGTTGACCTTGTAACATTGTAAGTATATACTCAAGGTCAACTTTGGGTCATGAATAATATCAACATGGGGCCGTCGCTAAGGACGCCAATTTGATATAAACAGATAACAATAGGGGAACGAGGGACGCGAGGAGGAACAATAGGGGAGAGAGTGAGAAGGGAGCTGCCGTTGGGAGCGGACCGGTGCCGCGTGTGCGAGAGGCGTGATGGTTTCTATCCCATATCAGGGAGTGAGAGGGCATCTGCCATGAGGAGCAGACTGGTGTCGCGGATGCAGAGGATTTTATGGTTCATGTCCCGTTGTGAGCAAGGAAAGGTTTGTGCGCGGACAAGAGGAAGGGAAGAGTTGGCCAGAGATTCGGGGTGCTGCGAGCCTGAGAGGGAAGAGGGTGACCCTGGCGTGGTGTTGGATAAGTGGAAGCATTTTGGTAAATGAAATTGCATGAAGCTTGGTGCACACTGGATCAATTGTAAAAGTTGACCTGGGGTTTTATATATATATATATACATGTGTATAGTTGTAAGTAAGTTGGGCCGAATAACCTTTTGAATTGAATACATCTTTATAAACTTAAGACTGAAATTGGTGCACACGTATTCCTTTGTGTTTTACAACCTTTTAGAGGGATTAAGGTGGGAGCCCCCAGAGACTCGGAGGCTACATGCCATAAAGACTCTTAAGAGTAAGCTTGCTTGAGAAAATCAAAACTTGTATGTTACAGAGTGACAGAGAATATTATCATGATGATTCACTACATCTCTAGGTCTGTCAGAAGTGATAAAATTAGAAAGATACCCTCCCGAACAGGTAGGTGCAAAAACTCGTTTTTTCCGCACACAATAAGCAACCACAAAAATAACTGAGCTCCGCTAAATACATTTCTGTAATACATTTCACCATTTCACCTCTCAAAACCTTACATCTTTACTCGGCAGGTAACCTAACACCCCCTGCCACATGCCCATACGGTGGCTCGCACGGTAGTATGAAGATGTAGACCTTCCCAACCGGATTAAATATTTGAAAAATTGAATTCAAAATATCTTAAGTTTTTAAAAAAATTACTTAGTCCTTTAGGCACCATAATTTATATGGGTAAATGACAAAGACATCCACAGTAAACTCATTATCACGAGATGAGGAATGTTCATCATGAAAGTGATGTAAGTGGAAATTTTAGTTGATTCCTGATTCTTCAATACATCAGAAGTATCAAAATGAAGTCATTTCTTAATTTGGAAGCATTTCCACAAATTGCAGCCTTTACTAGAGCAATGAATAAAATAAACTTTAAAATTGTAGTCCATTTGCATACTTCTCCAATGATATTATAAAGGATGGCATATAGTGGCATTTTGGGATGAAAAAGAAAATAAATCAAGTGAAACACTAACCAACAGCATAATGTAGCCACCAGAAGATATGAGCTCCAGGGCGAACATCAACATAACCCCATGACTGCTTGCTTGCTGGCTTCTGGCCTAGAAAAATTCAATTCCCAAGAATTAGAACAATTTTAAACATACTGCTAGAAATATTAACTACACATTTCATACTTCCCTATCACAGAGTTTCACACCAAAGAATTATTATAACATAAATTCATTATATTATTTCCAACTTGCATAGCCTATACCATTTAAGATAATTTTTCAGATAGGCACTTGAGATAGTATTAAGACAGACTGTTCCCATTTCATGAATCAGACTGACTTTTTAGTTTACTTTTGTTTCTAAGAGATGAATGACTAACTTTAAAATAAAAAAAATATATAAAAAAAGAATTTTTAAGCATCCTTTTCTAAAAAGATATAAAAAGTCTAAAAACAGAAATATCTGAACATCACACTAAAAAAGAAAAAATAATATTTTCTCGAGTGAATTAAAATTTAGCCTAGTAGTGGAAATAAATAAATTCATTTCACGGAAATTAGCCACACAATCATAAGACCACAGCGAAAAGCGTGGGACTCTCTTTCATATTCGATAACAACATAAATTCATTAAATATGAAGATTTTGGTATTCAATGAAATACAGAGCTTCAATATACAATTTCTAGAAAATCTATAAATGAACTTGAGTTAAGGTGCAAAATATAAATGAGGTCACGCCCCATGTTTTTTATTGTGGTCTTGTCATCGTGCGGCTAATTTCTTTGAATTGAATTTAAATATTTCCATAAAATAATTATTTAATTATTTCATGTAGGGTAAAGTGAAGTGTCAACCATGGACCCATGGATCCAGGAAAAAGCAAGCTAAAGAAAAGCATATAAAAAGCCAATTTGGGACTCACTTTTTAGGTAACAAGAATTTATCTTCATGCTTCATAAAATCACCAGAAGCTTTAACAAAATGAGCATTCAATTGCTTCTGGCTTAACCTTATCGAACTTCTTCATGTCAAATAACAAAGAATAACTTTGTGAATTCGCATAGAATGCTTAAAAGATGGCCAATGTTTCACATCGGTGCAGCTTCACCAGGTAAAGAAATTACTGAGTTCAGACATATGTAGTGCATATATACATAAGCTGGCAGCTGGAGTGGGATATCTGTCCATTAAGTGGAGGGTAATGCAGTGAAGGGTTGGAGAGGGGGGTTGTTTGTGGTGAAGGGAGGGAAGGGGAAAGTCAGCACAGTGCTATGCTGAGGTGAGGTTTTTCACTTAATAGTGGCCCATGCATTTCACCTTCTCAAGGAGTGGGGAGTACGAGATAAAAACTTATTTATAATAAGAGTACTTTCAGCACAGCTTTTATAAAATTTCCCACACATCTAAAATGTCCAGCCAGGATCCTTTGTTCTCAAAGTGTAGAATTGATGGCATAAGTTAAGTTATTGGAGAAATTTTCATTCATGCACAGATTTAAGTGAAACTTTTGATGTGAATTCTCATCACTGATATCACTGGATGGGAGTGAAAAATATTACATCCTAGAAATTGCGATCCACAGCAATTCAATGCTATCTAAACTCCCACCCTTAAGACAAATACTTTGCAATAATTCAACCGTAATTACAGATTGTAATCTTATTTCGACATAATCTCACCTAAATTTTGAATGTCGTACCAAAAACTCAAGTCATAAAATGCTTTAACTAAGGTAAAAAAGCTAAATGCATGTATTGTACAATGATTTACATTGCTTCATGTATGGTGAGCTCTCCTTCATAAACAGATGCTCTTGCATGAAATGTAGCAGACGTAGTAGTGATATGAGTATCGTAATATGCCACTCCGGTATCCACCACTTGATTGTAGCAATATATATGATATATGTGAGGAGCCACCAAGGTCTTCATTGAATGTTAAGAGGATATGAGTAAGAAGGTTAAGGAAAAGAGTGATTTTCGCTGGATTTTTTTCCACCAGCAAGAAAACATTTTAATGAGCATTCAATGATACTCAATTATAGCTCCATCCACAGTAACCCTCAAACTGTGATGCTGGTCTCTCAGACCATCATACGTCCTATACCTCCTACCTCCTCCTCCTAACTTTACACAAGAAACGTTTTGCATTAGTGCTGAGACTATACCACTTGAAGAAATATTTTTTATTTTTATTTTCTGAAGGACCAACATCACGGTTAGAGCATTTTTTTCAATGCAACAGGGTCCTTTGTCATGAAATGCAACTGCATTCTATTTTCAAGGCGATGATGTAAATATACAGCGTGCAAACCTGCATAGTCTTCATACATCACCAATTTTTGTTATTTTATTTCCTAATTTAGGCCACGAATATTAAAAACCTTGACCATAATGACCTCCATCAACTGAAGTAGGATATCTCTCAGCTCCCAAGTTATTAATATATAAGTCAATGTCATCTAGAGTTCAACAATCAATTAGACTCGGGAAGTAGAACTACCAATCAAATATTTAGCGAGCACAGCATAAATTCATGATTCGCTTTACTTCGTAAGGACGAGCAAAGGGAAGTCAAAGACTGATCATACAAAAAAAATAATGAAACAGCAGAAAGCTGGTTTTCATCCACGAATAACTTGAGCAGTTGAGAAAAAGAGGACTAATGCATGTGTGAACATGTTCGCATACACTGAAGTAAATGAAGATTCTACCCTTTTTCTCTTAATGAGAAACTATAGCCTGCTACATAAAATGTCTCATAGTACTGATTTCTTTGATTCTTTAAAGTCAGTAGTCACTTAATCCTACCAGGAGAAGAAATACTGAAAAATCATCCTCCATCAAAAGGGTTAACCCAGTATTTCTTATTTCAGATATGATGATTGGGAAGTACCAGCAGACTTCATTTCAAAACAATTAATAAAACCTTATTCATCAAATCAATGTGCTGAACTTGACAGATGCCACCAAATAAAACAGCAAAAATAAACGCAACACATATATGTGAAACATTGAAAAGGCAACCTGAGGTAGCCAATATTGATTTAGTGAGCAGTAGAAAAACAACAGATAAAAAAGTGTACACATATAGTTCAATATATCATGCTCCAATAATTAAGCTGTTATACGCCTTTAGTTAAAAGCCATAAAAACAGAACTCCACTGAATTTCTCAACAGACTTTACCTGGCTTACAACTGGCTTTATGAGATAGTACACTGAGCATTTTACCTCAAAATTGCCATGAGAAAAAATCGGCTGGGACCAGGTATTAAACCAAAGACCTATTGCTTGGAGCATCTAATAGGACATTAGAACAGAGCCTTAGGTTCACGGTATGACTTTCAGTTGAGGCCGACTTGATAAAATTCTGATACTGCAGCAAGCACCATCCATGCAATCCTTCTCCCAACCATATTACCCCAAGAAAACCAAACAAAGACATAAATCCTAGGGAAAACATAACAACCCTTGTCAAAGTAGGATACATGATAGTAGGGTAGCCGAGGAAGCATGAAACCAACAAGGCAAACCTGATTAACAAAACATTAGCGACAGCATCACCACAGTTCTCCCCAAATGAGAGAGAATGTTTAGCACCAAATGAGAGGTTAGCTACAGTCATATATAACTCAAAATTGAAGGAACTCAATCGCTAGGGGCAAAGATTCATCTTCAATTCATCATAAAGGCATTTTACAAATTGAATGTTGTTAAAGGTCAGTATAACGCAGGGGCTGTAAAGGAGAGAAGAGTTTGGTAGCATTCATCTTAGAGACAACCCATACAAAAATGTACTGTGGATGAACTGCAACTGAGTTTAAACTGGGCTAAACCCTTAAGGGAGATTCTACGTATTTCCTCTCCTTAAAACAAGGCCCTCACATTAAACAACAGAAAATTACGAATATAAGCAAGGTTTTCAAATGAAGTAAAGTTGAAATGAAAGTTAATCTAGAAACACAATGATATGAAAAGGTTTGATTCATAAAGGACCTGATTTACGTTATTTATGATGGGCATAGACATCTTTTTACAATTACTTTCTATTCCACCTACGTCCTTATTAAAATGAAAGAAATGGCCAAAACCAATGAAAATAAAAATGGCCAGCATGACTAGAAGAGGAAGCAGTCACAGGGCAATGGATGGGACTCTTATGGTAAAATAGAGAAAAGTTTCAATGTTGTCAACTCCATAGGAAGTTCCTCCCCGACGGGTATCTTTGACGGCTTCTCATAAATGAATAAATTCATTTTTATTTAAAGCTGGCAAAGATCAGCATGAATTACGGGTAACGTTTATCGCAATTACCAGCGAACTTCTCTGTACGTGTCACGATTAAAAACATCGACCAGTATTTCAAGGAAACAACTGCCACTACTATGCAGCGATAGGCACATTTCCTGACTTCGCAACACAGTGATGTAAAAAGGTGACACGGAAGCAGAAGGAGAATTCGCAATTTCATTTTCGCACGCGTATGAAGTGGTGACTCAATGAAAAAATTGCACCAACTGCTTATGTCTGTAACTAAAAAAAATTGATGAAGCCAAATCAAACTTGATTCAAAGGAAGTCATTATTTCTGCGAATACTGATTCTTGGCAAAGGAAATTACGTTTCAACCCGACGACAGATTTATCTTACTGTTTATCAACCAAAAAACCAAGCCGAGTGAAGCCTAGCGAATAAGGCATCGGAGAACTTACGCAAGACATAATTACTAGAGTATATCATAATACAACTTACAAGATGTGCTACAGGGTACTCACCCAATGCAAATGAGTTCCATGTTGAAATGACAACGGCAACGACGAAGAGCAGTTTCATGTTCAAAAGATGAGATGGTAGATTATACAAGTAACACAAAAATTATATGTATACATAAGCAGGAAGTCCGCACGCTGTGACGCACACAATGAGGCTGCCTTGTATTTCGGCAGTGATTTCACATCCTTAGCTTCCCCCAACTGATGTCCCTGAAGTGATAAGGATTCCCGGAAATAGTACTGAGTCATATATACAGACATGTTTCTAATCGGCATGACAATAACAGAGGGATGAATCCCCTTCGCGTGAAACCAATCTTCTCGTCCAGAGCAACCATTCCAGACACGAATTTGGTACTTGGTCTTTCACCCTCAGAACACACCAGATTGACCCAGACTAATTTCAGTTTTCAAGGCACAAAAACCAGACAAGACCCCCGTAGCAAAATAATATTAGGTACCCGACAAATTGACTTGTCCTCTGAATGGGCTACGTCATTTTGGCTACTTCATTCACCCAGACTTCAAAAGAGGAAATATTTTTATGAAAGCACAACACCCAGCCGAACAACAATTCATTAAATTAGTCAGAAAACCGACACGACATGCATCGCAAAAATCAAGCCAAAATTTACCTGTGTACATTCGTAATTTGTTTAGAAACGGTTCCGCAACACTCAACGCCACCCGCCACTTTCACATGTTAAATGTTTTGACGGTTTTGACAGTATGAGAATTTCATCAACGCGTTTGGTGGTGATGTTTTCATTACAGATGGAAGCTTTCCCGATGGACGTCATTTTTGCTTTTACCTAGTGAAAAATGAACATATTTTGCACGACGAAAGCCCGTAAATATCATTACACCATCTTATTTTTCTGCCATGAGTCGCACTAAATTTTTTAAAGATTATGTCGCACTAGGCACTACGTAGATTGAGAAATTTTTCATATAGTTAAATATCATTATGGCTCTTTCTGAGGAATGGTTTTTAGGAAAAGTTGCCGAATTGTGCAACGAATCTAATAGGAATGAAGTACTTTCAGAGCTAAAAACAGCTGTATTTTCATTAAATTCCTCACAACTTAAGCGTGTTGCCCAAGCCTCTCAGTTGGATCTTATATTCGATTGCTTGAATTCCTCTGACAAGTATGCTGTTGTCCTCTGAGTAGTATTATTTGATATTGATCGTAATCTAACCCTTTCTTCCGACTGCTGTTTTTGTCCAGGAATCAAATCAACGAGGCGTGTGACGTATTATATCCACTGCTGTCTACGTTTGAGCCTGTCTGTCTTTTAAATGAATATGAAAAGCTTATTACAAGAGCACTTGGCCATCCTTCTCCAAAACTTCGTGCCCTGGTATTAAAGGAGGTTCGTCCTTTTATACTTCTCTGTACAATAATTATAAATTTAAGTTTAAGGCCCCAAACATCCCAGCAAAAGTTAAGTTGCTTTGCTCGTTGATCGAGTTAACGTATTATATGTGGAAAATATTCCTCTAGTTTTAGAGGCATTTCTCTTTGATATCTTTTATATTAAATGACATTTTAATGTAAAATTAATTGTATTCCTTGAGGCCAAGTTGTACTTTGCCTAGTCATTTGGTAATACAGCTGCTAAGACGATATGCTGGCACCAAACAATCATGGTAAAATTGAATACCTATCAATCATCTAAATAGATCTGGCTAGAGTATGCTTTTTTCCATTGGAAAAAATACCATTTTAGTCGCCATTTAAAGATCTTTATTTCATTTGAGTTAAATGGTTCTGCATGTGGCATCCATTTGATATTGTTCCACTCCTTATTTCGTTGATAAGCGCAGTTATTGTTATTATTCTGAGGAATGCGTTATTATTCCTAAGGAGTGTGAAATTAAGGCTGGAGTTCTCGTCACCATTCATTTGATTGCCCAAGGTTTTACTGAACTGAATGTTCAAATGTCTTAGTACCCCAGAGCTGGAAAAGTTGTGGCATGATTGTTGTCCATTATAGACTAGTAGTGCCCATTGTTAAATGCGTAATATAGATCCTGTATAAGTGGCTAATTTATCAGTAGTTTTAATCTCAACTCAGGGCCTCAGTAGTTATTCTACCCATGCTCAAACCTTAGAGCTGCCTAAAGTAATATTTATTCTAATCAAGCATTAGTTTGGTGGTGATGTTAAGTATAGTTGGCCTTTAAAACAAATCCACTCATGGAATGAAGTATGTTAAAATTGGTCAAATTTAATTGTTCTTTTAATAGCAGTGATGATATTTCAATGATAATATTATCATTGATCAATAAAACATCAACCTACAGCCTCTTTGATGTCATTTACTCTGTCTTCTGACGTTAAATTAACAAAAATTCTTCATTATCTTCTGGTTAAGGAGAGCCAGATGTTTTAAAACTGGACCTAACGGTATCTTTGGTATGAAGTGCAGTTCTATTTAACATATGTGTTTTTATGATTTTTCATAATTATCGCTGTTGTTCCATACTTTGCATATTTTTCTGTCATGTCATTTTGTGTTTCCCAATGACAGGAATGGCATAAGTTACGACAAATTTCTACAGCTCTCAAAAGTTCATTCCAATTCAACACCTGATAATTCCTTATTCGTTTTTTGGTTTTAGGGTCTTTTGCCCTTTTTATTGTCATGCAGTGATGAAATTATACATTATACTGTAGTACCTAAGAGTTGAAAATTTTAAAATTTTAGGCCATAAGTAATTGTATTTAATATACCGTTATTTGCGAGAAGACACGTCTTGTTTGGCCATTTTTTAAAATGGCTAAAGCAAGTGATTACTTGTCTTCTCATTGGCAGCTTGAGTTACCAGCTATAAAATAGTTGCTCTACTTGAATAATATTTTAAGGTGATAATTTCCTTGAGTGAACTTCTCAATAGGCATATTTATGTTCAGTTAAATATCAAAAATATTTTTATCTAGGCCTTAATGAGGTAATGATGTGCTTAATAGTCTGTAACATACATGCCTAGTTAATTGAATATTCTAATTATTATCATTTAAGGATCATGATAAACAAAGGCTCAGTCTCTCTTGTGCTAAATTTTACTTTCAAGCTCTGTCGGGTGGTCCGTCACACTCAGCAACTGGCTGAGCATATCTGTCAGGAAGACATTGTCCTTACTATTATTGAAACTGTAGGAGGTGGTCCAATAAGAAGTCCAGAGTCCGGAAAAAAGAATGAAGAAACGGACGATGAGGAAGAACAGAATGAAGCATCAGCGGGTCGAGCTGCTGTCAAACTGTTATGCACAATTGGTTCAACCCCTCGCGGTCTCACTCTTTTTTCCAGTGGATCTGTTGTGCTCAGTGCAATTAGGGAGCAGTCTCAACGCAGTGATGTAGTCAGATACCGATTCTATGAGGTAAGAGTCTATATTCCCTAACTTCAGTGCGATGATGATATTTTATTTATGCATTACACTTAAGGCCGCTTTACACAGTGCATTTTATTCTACAAATGTATGTATGAACTCTTCCATGCAGAAAATTGTACTGTGTAAAGTGGTACATTGTGTGATTGAATGGCAGAACCAAGAATAAAACATGCTCTAATTCCATTCATTTTCTTGTACAATTTAAGATACATTCTTTCATTTTTAGGTGTTGGTAGAGATTGCATCTAGTTCACCAGAGGGTTTGTCTGCTGTTGTGGACTCGGGTTTGCTTTCTCAAATGCTGAAAGAAGCTATTGGAGAAGCCCCAGCAGACTTAAGTGTTGACCTCTTGGCTCAAGCGAATGCTTTACAACTACTGGGGAAACTGGCTGTTCCAGAGCATGGGGCCCGCTACGTTAATGACGTGGGAGTTGCGGAGACACTGGCTCAGACTCTTGCCCGAGCAAATGAGGATCCTCTTGCTAGCGCTCTTCTCCTGCCAGGTAAACATTTCCATCATTGGCGTTAAGTATTTAATGGATAGCATTTGTAAATCTTGGCCTAAAGGTTTTAGGCTCTCATAATGAATACTCTGATGAAATGGTTAGCCATGGTTTCCCACTGGACATAAATCTACTTACTGCCCGGCGTGCTGCCACCTGCGTATATGGACACCAGCGGTGTAAAGATGTAAGGGATAAGGTTTTTGGGAGTGAAATGTGATGTGTATTTAGTGGAGCTCAGTTTTTATTGTGGTTGCTTATTGTGTGCAGAAAGAGTGAATATCTACTTTTATCGCTTCTGTCAGACCTAGAGATGTAGTTTGGCGTCCTGATAATATTCTGTGTGTTGCTCTGAAGCACACCAGTTCTGAATTTCTCAAGCAAGCTAAGCCTAGCGTGTCAAGGATACAGTTTTGGGAAGTGATATGGTATAGTGTATCATGGGAGTGTTTTATGTAGATTTCAGTTATTATTATCATCACTTGTGCGTGGAAAGAATGAATTTTTCTACCTATCTGTGCAGCAATGTATGTCTTTTAATTTTTATGCTTCTGCGAGGCCTAGAAATGTAGTTTGACTTAAAAATTATATTCTCTAAGTCACTTCGAAACACAACTGATCTGAATTTATCAAGCAAATTAAGCGTAGCAAGTAGCCTCTGTTGTTGCAAATTTCTAATTTTTGAAGTCATTCACGCCACAATTTCTCGATCACGGGCAAATGTGAGCTTTGATGCACCATGGCGATTCCAACAAGTCAACTAGTCCCGAAAATTAAATCAGATCGGTCAAGTAAGGCCTATCTATCGCAGCAACGAAAATTAACGTACTTAAACAGCAACATACTGGGCCCATAACCTGTTGTTGTCCTGTGGCAGAAGTGCAGTTCAGATTAGTTTGCAACCTTTTTGAATAAAGTTCTTCTTCTCTCTACAATTCATCCTCTTTTATATCACCTCTGCCATGTGCAACAACAGCCTCTGAGTCTCTAGCAGCTCTCAACCTAATCCCTCAAAAAGCTGAGAAACTCTTATGTTTGCTCAAAGCAGTTAAAGCTTGCTGCTCTCCTTAGTATTTTAATTATTTTTTTGGTTAATTCTTTTGGTCCAGGGTCCCAATTGCTCAGGTGTATGAGGTGTGGCCTAACTAGAGCGAAGTTGCACCTCTCTTTTACTTTTTCATGTGAGGACCTTCCTATTACACGCTTGATAAATCCTAGTTTCTGTAATGCTATGCCACATATGTTTAGTGCATATGTGTTCTCCAGTTAAGGCAACATAGAGTCCTATGGCTGGTTATCACCAACTTTTGATAGCTAAAGCTAAGATTGCCATCGTTTATGAGGATAGTAAGAGGAAGATAGTAGAAAAGCTTTGTCATTATTGATTTGAAAACATTGTCTTGGCTTTGTTGTTGTCAGATATTTTTTCATATCTTTGCATTATTTTTTTCTGATCTGATACATTTTCTTTCCACTCTTGTTGTTTCAGAACTGTTAAAATTCTTTGGAGGAATTGGGCACATTCGACCTCATGATGTGTTATCAACCTATCCTGCTTTCCCAAATGCATTATTCGATGCTCTCAGCAGTGCTGATGTTTCCATTATTGGAGTTGCCATGGAGACAGTTGGCTATGTTGGCATGACTGCAAGGGGGAAGCAAGCACTCTACTCCCTCCATGGTATGTTTGTGAGTACATGTATTGTTTTGCTGTACACAGTTCATAATTTCCTTCTCGTTATAGTAGATCAAATGTTTTTTTCCAGTGCTTGTAATTTTGTGATGAGAGTTGATCGTTTGTCATCTGTGAGTAGGTGTTAAATTAAATACAACACCTGCTGATGCTCTCTATACAAAAGACAATGCAATATTATTCCTGGATATTCTGTAGATGGCCTCCATACCTTGTACAGGCCAAATGCCATGTCACGTGAAAATGGTAACTGGAGTTATTACTGCTGAATATAATGAAATTACACTCTATGTTAATGTATATGAACATCATCAAGAGTCTATGTTAAGAATGTAACCCTCCCAAATATGTTAGAAAGAACCAATGATCATTAAAAACGCTTACATCGACAAATAAAACATTGCACATGACATTACATTTTAAAAACACAAGAAATTACATAACAAAAACATTTTATGAGAGAAATTTTGATATTTGAATACAATTGAGCTAAAACTTGCTTTATTAATTATTGAGCCCAATTTACAAACTTTGTTGGTTTTCAATTTCATTGGTTACAATTGGTTATAAAATTTATACGCTGGTTTGAGTCCCTTCAGTTCACTTTTGATATTATTATGTTCATTTCACTTATCTTGATCTGGATGTGTAGCATCTGCATGCGTAATCTATCCTTCCTCGTCTCTCCTCAGTCGGCTGGGTGATGCGTCGCCCGTACGTTATCGGATCCCAACACAAATTTACTTGCCGCTACTTCCACGGTCGCTCCAAACTGCTCCTACTGCATCAACCCCTCAATTTCTTCATTATTTCCCCTCCTTTCTTTTTGCTTACTTGATTTTCTGTCTTTCTGTGTCGTCCTTTGTCCACGTGCGTTCTCCTGGCATCCTCATGCCTTTCACTCTCATTTCATACTCTATTGTTGCCTGTTTACTTTCTTGGCGTGTCCTTAGTTTCTGTTTACGTGAATATTTATTTTTGATACACGTCCCTAGTTTCATATTGTCATTTTGTAATATAACTTATTATTTTAATATTTTATTAAATTATATTTATTTTCTGATCCTCGGGACAGTCGTTTTGTGACAAGGGATTATTAAGATTTCTCCTAATGGCTCAACTAATTTGAAACTTAGGAACCTGAAGGGAGGATTTCAGAATTCATACAATAGTGAATTTCATGGGGGGACTATATCCTGAAAAATGCAATACTTCTTGTTCCAGATAGAATATTTGATTATAAGTTAAGGTAAGTTATGAAATTAAAATACTTTTCAGCTCATATTCAATCATTTGTATCTACCCAAAAACGTGGCACCGACTTTTGAATTGGAAATATATCGCAAGGTACTCTCTCAAAATATATCATAATCATCAAAACACGAGTTGTAATGGTGTTGATTACATCCGCCATTTTTTTGGACCTGTACAAGTCTTCTGTTAGGTATATCTGAGTTACACATTTGCCTTGTGGTGTTGTCACGTGACTTGTAGCTCTGAGAATCAGACCCCAGGTCGACCCTTAAGTATGTAACCTTCCTTTACTTCCAATATTTGCCCGGCTTGTCTCTAATAGATACACTTATCTTGCACGGGATCTCTGCTGTCTGCCGTGATCACTCTCCATCATCCTATCATGGCCCACCATCCTCAGGTTTTCTTATTCTCTCACGCCAGATCTCTGCCGTCTGTTGTGGGATCGTTCACCGTCGTCCTATTTCGACCAACAGTCCCCGGGTGTTCCGATGTCTTTGGTCCGTATTATTCCCTTTTTGCCCACTTTTCAGCTAAATACTTTCCGGCTGATTCCTCAGCTTCCGTTACTCCTTTTTTTCCTCTCGTCTCACCCTTGTTTATTTTTTCGTCTTCCTGGTTCTTCTTTGTCATTTGTGAATCTTGCCAAGCATCCTTAGTTTTTTGTACGGTTCGTATTTATTTTTCTTAACTGTCCTTACTTTCACATTGTTGTTATCAAATTGTTTCATAAATTTAGCTATTTTTGGTGATTCCTCTATTATTCCTGGTTGTTGGGTTTCAAGTAATTAGGTTTAAAATTTCTTAAGTGTGATTTCTTTATTACTTTTAGTTAGAAAACATTTTACTGGATGTCTTTCTTTTTATTTAAGGCACACAGATGGCCAAGTTCATGCGACGTCTTGGAGAATTAATGACCGTCCTTCCTACTCCGCACAGGGTCAGAGCACTGAATAGTCTTGCTAGCTTGATGACACTCAAGGTGAGGAGTATTCATAGCAGGTTAAGATGGATAGACATTTCCTCTGTAAATTTTGTTATTACTGTTGTCCCGTCTGTCTTGTATGATTCCCTTCCAGAGTATGGCTCACTGCCTCTTTTCATTCCATCCATAAGCCATATTTTTTTTCTCTCCTTCTCCTAAATCCCATCATCCTTCCATCTATTTTGGCTTTTGGTATCTCCTTGTCCCTAATTACCATCCATACTTGTGTATGGTCAGACTTCATGAGATCAAAAGTTTTGCCCTCACTTATACAGATGTGTTGTGGTAGTAAATCCATTGCTCTCTGCATCATTCATTTGTTCATGGAATTCTACGTTGATTAGCTTACATATATAATGCGGCTGCCTAGTTTAAGAAGTTAAAGTAGTATTTTTTACTTAATAATCATTAACATTGACATGCTCTCTGTTCAAAATGCAACTGGCACATTTATGTTTGTACTTGCACTGCCCCAGTGCACCAAGAACGTTCACTCTCCTTTGTTACACTTTTTCCTCTGCTGAGTGAGGCACATGGCAACATTTTTTCCTGTTGATAGGGCACAGAGGAGGGATTTATCCAACTGTTAAAGTTTTGTGATTGAACAATTTTGTATTTCATTCATTAGTTCATCAATCCTCCTAAAGGAAGCTTTAGAATAGCTGTGCAAGAAATATGGAATGAAGATAAATCACTCACTATACTTCAAACTTACCTTTGCCATTACTGAAGTTCTTCTCATGTACTCATAAATTGTCACACTAATGTATCCCTCTGGGCACAAAAACCACTAGTTGGGAACCACTACCTACATTTTTCACTAATACATACTTTTCAGTTTTTTGGCTTTGTAATGTAAGTGGAAGATAAAAGATGGATTTTCATTTTGAAAAATTCATATTTGCTTTAAATGTTTTCATGTTCATTTTGTCATTTTATTCATCCAAGAATTTTTCCTTAATCTGTTGGCTAAATCAACTATCTTTCTCTTGAGGCTGGTATTCCAGCATGTTCTTTAGTTACCCATGAAGTGAAATACTACCATAATAATTGTAATAGGTCCCAACTGTTTTATTTCGTTCAACTTTTCTATCAAGTGGTCTTTTACTTTAATTTCATGCAATGCTGTTCATTGGAATGCAAGGTGAACTGTAATATGTAATTTTAACTTATGTGAGTCTAAATTGAGCTTGACTATCCCCGATTTGCATTTATTCTCCAGCCTGAAGAGCTGGACAAGGAAATGTTAGCCATCACTCAGCGATGGTTTGACGGCATGAGTCCTACCAAAGTGGGTTCCACTCAATGGGCATCAGCAGAGTTGGTGGCGTCCATCTGTCGGCAGCCATTTGTGGAATTAGAGCTGGCTGGCCTTCATGTATTTCTTTGCCTTTCTGTTCTTCCTTGGGGTCAGAGGCTCATCGCTACATGCCCTGGTAATTCACGCTATGCTACATAATTCTTAGAGATGGGTAAATTACTGCAATTTTCATTTGAGGTAAATTAACATGGTAATTTTTAATTTTCAGCAGTTAGTAGCAATTGGAAGATTTAATAGGAAAGGTAATAGCACTAGCAAGGGGTTAATAACATGTAAACTATTAAGTACTAGAGATGAGAAAATTACCATAATTTTCATTTGAGGTAAATTACCGTATTTACTCGCATATAGGACGACTTCGAATATAGAACGAGGTAGGATTTTAGAGACAAAAAATAAAAAATTGGACATCCTTACTCGTTTATTAACGTTACGTATAATTTCCGTAAGTATTACGGAAGACGTTTTGGGAGAGAGCGGGGGGTTGGGATTATCTTACATTGCCTTACGTACAAGGGTCTGGGGGTCTGGAACCATATTACATAAGATTCTTGTCAGTATTGTAACATTGTATCGTTCCTGAATGAAATTTAGTAGTGGCGGTGGAGCATTCACTCGTTACTTTCGTACATTCTGTAATCTCACCCCTACAATAATGCTACTCTTCTGTCGCCGGACTACATTACCTTCATGGTCAACCAAAGCAGGCTGTATGCAGGAGGCATTGGTTCCTTCCATCGATCGACTCCACTACATTGTTGTGAAAGATGTAACAAAGATGCTAGTCAGAAATTATCGATTTGCGCCTGGATATCAGATGACACGGCCGCCGCGCTGGGCTCATCTATACGTTCGCTTCGAAGCACATGTAGCGTGGCGTCGTCTGCCACAACAGAGTCAAAAATAGCGACAAGTCACCAGTCATACAATGTTATTATCGCACCATCCAACATAGGTGACTTTGATTTCGACCTTGACACTAACCCAAAAAAAACAGCAAAGAATCCTTCGCTCGCGCACATAGGACGACCCCGATTTTTTAAGCAGATAAAAGTGACAAAAAACCTCGTCCTATATGCAAGTAAATACGGTACCTTGGTAAATTATGGTAATTTTTTTAAATTACGGTATATTTATGGTAATTCTTAATTTTCTGCGATTAATACAAATAGAGGATTTTAAACGAAAGCCAATAGCTTTATAACAGGGTTAAAGGCATTAAAACCATTGTAATTGTTACATTAATGCATTAGAAATAAAGAAAATTCAAAAAACAAACACGGCACCCCGCACACAATTCAGCTTTATTTTTTTGGCATGAGAAATTTTCGTTCAAACCATTGAAAATTATACCCCCACAAACACTCCACAAGTAAAAATAAATCCTCTAAAGAGTTGGAATTGCCTTTATTAATAATTAAGATCGTATATAATGTATATAGACTTAATATCCTTGTAATATATTGGTATGAAAATTATCTGAGACGGAAGTGAATACAGTAGAAACTCGAAATTACGAAGTCGACCGGACTGGAAAAATCAGCATTTCGTAATATCGAATTTCGTATGAACGAGTATCTTTCAAGAAAATCGCAATGAAGCTATTTTTTTGTTTCCTTAAATTATGACATACTCTCGCAATGTACTCACATGATTTACGAAGTTACTATTATATTTGAAAGTTAATTTAAATTTGTATTCATGCCAACTGGGTGCATGAAGTTGAACACAGCTAACTTGTCGGAGGTTGATGCTTCCGATTGTTGGGATTTCTGCCACGTCGTTCCATCTTTTCGCTGTGGAAATCTGGAAAACTTAGTTGACCCTGGTGGCGGCGGGGTAAAGTCCTTACCTACTAACCCGAGTGTTGCAAGTTCGAGTCCCGCCTGGGTAGAATATTGTCTGCCCAGGACATGGGTGTTTGTCTCTCGTCCGTTGTAACTGTTATTCACTCAACGTAAATTGGCCCATTGCGCTGCATTCGGGATAGTGAAGAAAAATAAAGAATGAAATAAAAATAAAATCGGGTCCTCCCTCCATCCATAAGAATCAACCTCCATCCATACCGAGCAGAAATCTACACATGAACAACTAAATTTTACGTTCTTTTCAATTAGTAAGAGATTAGGCAATCAAGTGTCTATGCAAAATTATTGCTCAGTTTGGAATATGCCTATGAAGCTTCATAGTGCATTTTTGTATGTCATTTCTTGACTAGAGAACTCGTAATTCTAGCGTGAGCATTGCCAATAATATTGATTTATGCATACACTAAGGTAGTGAATGACTTGCGCGATCATTTGCACTAGATATAGAAATTAGAGGAACATATTTTCGATGGAAGAAGATCATATGCTCCGTGTCAGGCATAATATGTGTACCTATATTAAGCTAAGACAGTGAAAAGATTCTCTAGAGGATTCTATGCCATGCATTCATGTTATGTATCTTGTACAAAAAGTGACGTGCCCGTCAATTTTGTGAAATAACAATCATTATTCTCTCTTGGATTCAGCTTATTAGGGCGTGGTTATTTCCAAGATGATGGAGCTAATAAAAGAGCCTCTATATGAGTGCACCTAAATGTGTACCTCCTTTCAAAAGTATATTGTACAAACCACACACTTCAAGAGTGTAGGTGAGATAGTTCCTTTTACACTTAATCGGCTACCAATGATGCTAACATTACAAGTCAATAATTTTCGTTTTTCACTCTACTATGAGAAAGCTTCAGTTGTGGTTCTATTCATATTAGGTCGCCTGATCTTCATTCATTAAATCTCAGACTTCATATAATTATTCCATATTAAACTAACATGTGGGATATATTTGCTTATTGTTTTTCCTCTGCTTACAATCAAGCAAGAGGATTTTCATCTGAGCATTTTAGCTCCAGGTCTGGCCACGCACCAAGCCGGAATGTGCTGTTTTGCCCTCCTTTCCCCTTTGAGGTTGTTGCTGTGGGGGTTAAATGATTTACCCTCTCATAAAAACAACTGTGAGACCTATGGCCTAGGGAGTATCTTACGTCACTAGGGAGGTTGATCTAGCTGGAAGTCAAGGCCAAGGGATGCAAGCGAAGAATAGATATCAGCTTAATGTCTAATAGTCACATCCTGTCTTCCTCCTTCTTACCTTAACCGGCAGCATTGGCGGAGAGAGAGGACATGACTCTGGAGAGTGGGGGCTTTAATCATGAATTAAGATAAGCCCACATAATATTTTGACTGTGTTAGACCCATTGGCGTGCACAGATTCCTTGAGAGTGGGGGGGGGGGGACTTCTTAAAGGTCCCAAGAGTGGTATGGGGGTTCTTCAGAGTCAGCTGGGGACATTGCATCCTGATCTAGCATTGAGCGGGTGGGAGGGGGCAAGACACGTAGGGGCCTGATCTTCTGGATGGCCAGCACAAGGAGCTTCGTTGGAGGGGGGGGAATGGCTCGAGCAGGGAAGGGGGACACGGTGGGTCACTTGAGGGAGAAAAATGACCAGTATGGGAGGGAAGAGAAGCGAAAGAGAATGGGGGAGAGTAAGTTGAGGTTTTGAAGCAGCGGAGATGGAAATCTGGGTGAATTTTCCTGGTGGGGATTGCCGGGTAGGGAAAAATAAAATGGGAATGGGTGGGCATTTCCATTTTGCATTTAATTTTTCCTTAATTTCCTATCCATTCCCGCACTCTCAGAAAAGGGAGTCAGGGAATAATAAGTCAAGAAGAAATATGAATGAATGTTAATTATAAATTGACTTCAGTTCTTCTATTGACAGAATCACTTATTTAACAAAAAAATCATAATTTGTTTTTACACTTGCTATGCTCCATAGTTGCTTCCACAATGGGCTTTAATTAGGATAAATTCAAACTGTACTGGGATTCAACATCATTAATAATTTTGAATCGATGTAATGTATCCAGAGTGAGCAAAACTTCGTTCCACTTGGGAGAGATCAGGACTTGGTCATTTTCGTCTTCATCACTGCTTTCCTTACTGGGCCCTGCCACAGGCTCTTCCATCACTGGCTGTAACATTCGATCTACATAAGCTCTGAGATCGTCATCCATCGACAAATAATAGCTGGGCATTGCAGCTAATGAACTGCCAACTTGCGACATGTAATTTTGAAAATCACTTGCCAAACCTCTTATCTCGATAGGCATTTCATCCTGTACCTCTTCCTAAAAGTTGAAATTGACAAATAAATACACATTTCTGGCACCAACAGGAATTCATTCACAATATAGGTAGTTTGATCGAAGACTAACTTCAGGAACAGGATAATCAGATGCTGGGAAAGGGAATTCTGCGGCTACCCAGGATAATTAATTAATAATTGTTTTTGAGGATACCTCACTCCTTGACTCCCTTCTCCTCATATCTTTAGCGACACGATGTTGAATCGGGATTCGAAATTGCTCAGCCAGCCAACAGATCACTGAATGATCGGGCCACTTACTGGAATATGCTGCTCACGACACTTGCAGAAGAAGGCGTAAAGTTCATTTTCAATTGCAGTGAACTTAGCTTAGTAAATTTTTCCTTTTCGGTGATACCCCCTCCTCCACTTTCACTAAAATTTTAGCACAGTTGGCGATGCTTGTTGAAAGCATTGACAATGACATCCCTAACTTTTCCACGACAGGACTTTTACTGAACTTATTTGATTCAACTACTTGAATCATTTTCATCTTCTCCTCCAACGATATTCCCCTTCTCTTTAGTTTTGATAGTTCCATGCCCATGACCGTTGTCACTCTCAGAACTCCTTTCTTCAGCGCCCTTACCCAAAGATGCCGGACAATTCATATCTTGCTTCTGCACTGGGTAGGTATCAACTAGCCACCACACTCATGTCCTTAGGAGGGTATCAACCGATAACTCAAGAAAAAAATGAAAGCGCCTCCAATTGGGCTAGGATGCTTCCTCTTTGACGGCGTGACTTTTTGGTGTGTCATAGGATGGTTCCACTTATCCTCTTCTTATAAATTTCTCTAATAAGTATTTAGCTACCAAACACTTATCAGATTCTTCATTAATCTGCAGGAACACAGCTGAGCTCTCTTTCAGGATATATTTTTCGATTGCTGGGTTGGAGCGAGCATTTTTTCCCATTGATTCCACATGTGCCCAGAACTGGTCATCCTTTATAATTAATGTGTGTCAAAGTCAGTAGTCGTATGAACCAAGCGAACCAAGCTCGTATTTTCTCCGTTTTTCTTGGCTGTTGGCGAAGGAAGAAGGGAAGGGCAATGCTTACGATGAGCCTTGCTCAACGACTACATCAAAACTTTCAATTAGAACAGTTAATTAAACCTGAGTCTTTCGATGATAACTATTACAAGCCGGAATAATTATGCCATGGACCAAGTTGAGTGCAATGTCTGACATTGTGAGAAAGAAAGCTTCCTTGGGTGATATGCACGACGGAGTTTACCGCTCGAACGCCATGGCATAATCTCCGAACTTGTAAGTTTTTTGAGCACATGTGCGCAGCAAACGATTTCTGTGATAGGAATACTGATGATGGATTTTATGTTTGGGAAAACGGGTACGAAAAAATTCCAGGTTTCATGAGAGTAAAATGCTTGTCGTAGCAATTGGTCTCCCGTGGGCGAGTATGTGCGTATTCGATTAATTCATGTTTTTCTACTTGTTGTCTGTAACTCTGGACTCGTGATTAACTGTGAGTAACCGGTGAACTCAAGAGTAAAATGCTTGTGGTAGCAATTAGTCTGCTGCGGACGAGTGTTCATACGTATTTTACGTGTTTTTACTCGTTATTGGTGACTCTGGACTCATGATAACAAATAATTTCATTCAATTGGTGTCGTATTTTATGAACTAATATACCTTTGATTAAAAGTTGTCCTTACTACTGCAGCATTGAAAATTGTATTATCGTTCATATAAGTCACATTCGGTTCATAATGTATTCGGCAATGATGATCAATGTCTTCACTGACAAGGAGCGTCAAAAACAATGCTGTGACCCATCATCAGTCGTAAAAACTATTAACTTTTTCATGTTGGGACCATGAACCAAGGTTCATAATTTCAGAACTTCGTTATTTTGTAATATCATGTACTGTTACATACATTTAGATACCCTTTCGGTTGGGACCGAAGATTTGCTTCGTAAAATCAAAATTTAATAATTTACAGTTTCTACTGTATTTCCAAAATTTACTGTATTTTTAAGAAGCTGCAGAGTATTATGTAAAATACATATAATGGTAATTTTCAGAATGGCCCTTCTCCAATGTTGGTCAAAGTACTGAGAAAAAGGAACTGGGCACAATTACAGTATATTACACAATTACTTTATAAAAAAAGTAATCAGTAAAGTTCTTTCAATCAATTACTTCTCGTAAGATCGTCCACTTTATAGACCACCCGGCAACTGTCAAAATGGTGCAGTAGAAATGTGGAAAAATTGAGTCATAAAAATTGCTATAGCCTGTAATTTCACAAGCAATACATACAATTATAATTGCTGAAACAACACAAGGGGTGTCATGTTTTGTACCCATCATGAGTAGGCTACAATATAAGGGTGGCTGAACCCAAACAGGCAAATTAGGTTACTCATGGATTCGAAGTTGTCTTTAGGCCTAGGTAAATGAGTGAATAAGTAAATGCGATGATGTAAATTATGCAACATTAATGTGTACAAAATGAAAATACATGACAAACAGAAAATAATTATTAACTAAAAACAAACCTTAAAATTATGAGATGATAAAATTCTTAACCTAACACATCCTTGTTGACCTTGCAGAACAGTTGCATATTGAAATTTTCATCAATAAGTCTTGATCTCTTTGGTGACAGCTCCTCCTTGCACACACTAAATAACCTTTCAACAGGAGCACTTGATGGAATACCTGTGTTATATTTAACAAAGAGAGACTTCAGTGATGGAAATTTCAATAGCAATGAAAGATTTGTTGTCATGCAGGACAAATAGGAAAGGTTCTCCTCCAGAACAGTACATTCTAATCAATCTGTTTCTAAAAGATTTACGATTGTTTCTCCTGTTAAAAAAATGGTCAGAATAAAAATAAACTATAAAGAGACTAAGATCGTACAATTTGCGTACGATCTTACCATTGGATCATACAAGGAATGAAATTATCGTGGTTATGCAATCAAGATCGTACGTTGTAAACACTGCACCGAAACACACAAGAGCAAGGGGATGCTACTTGACAATTCACGCGATTGCGAGATACGTCATTGAACGCTTCCCTTTTCAAGCTTGCATGGCGACCAGTGAAGCTGCATGAAAATAATTAAAGTTTACTTGGGAGCGAGTAAAGTAATCGTCGATTACTAGCAAGTAACGATTACAGCGAAAGTAACGATTCCTCTTTCACCGTAAGAAGTAAATTACAAGTAAAAATTACATCATAAAAAGTATTCGTTACAATTACAAATTACTGCAAAAGTAATCATTACAAGTAATCTGATTACTTTCACTTGATTACTTACCAACACTGCCCTTCTCTAACCATTACTATAGCTGCATTAATGTATTAGAATTTAAGAAAATGTAAAAACAAATGTGGTTGGCCACATAAAATTTGGCATTCTTTTGTCGTGGTATGAGAAATTTTCATTCAAACAATAACCCCACAAATAATCTGTAAGTAAAAATTATGAAAGTATTCCACAAATGAGGTGTACATGCATTTATTTATTATTAAACCGAAATGAATTATGTATAGACTTGGCTTAAATGAATGTTTGGCATATCTATGAAAAATATCTGATACATAAATGAATATTACTGAGAATAACAGTCATTTTCTGAATGGCCCATCTCTAATAATCAAATATGAATGAGTCATCAACCAATGTTCATCTATTACAGCTTGATTTTTAAATTTGTTTGCCCTGAATCAAAACTCTGTAGGAATGCTTTGATTATATTTCGTTTTGACGATATTGCAACACCACCATTTTTATGCGTATAATATGTCCCTTTTATTATATGCCTTCGCAATATTTGTAAAGAAAGCCATGGAAAAATGTTTTCTCGCACATTGTGACAAAGTAGGAAGATAAAGAGGTGGGAATAAGACATTAACATGAATGAAACTATTGGATAATTTTCAGTTTTATTTCTGCACATGATTTAGTTTATAAGTGGCAATGTGCAGGGCATTGTTAGCATAGCAACTGGTCTGGTCTTACACCCATCTACTTGCGAATAATTCACTCATGGTTGGCGTAAGAGTTGACACACCCTCGATCTAGTAAGAGATCAAATGTTAGTGTGCAAAGATGAAACAATTTTCATTCAGTTTGTATTGGGTTCGTTAATTAATGTTTTTTAAAAAATGTATGCATTAAAATAGTAATGGAAGGCATATACATCAGAACTTTCGAGAAAAGTTTTCATGGATCACATGTAGATATGGCATATCAGACCATATGTGACATATTCCTCAATGGTATATGGTGTTATTTAAAGGTATTATGCATGGTAGGAACTATACTCTCTCTGCATGAATAATTGATAAAGTATAGGTATTAACGACCTTTCACCCTTATAGGAATGTAAAATCTCAAACTCAACTAGACATTGTCATTGTTATCTGTGCCATTATCAGGCATTGTTTCTTTGCATTTTTATGACCTGCTTTCTTCGGCTGTTCGAAATTTGGCATGTGAAAAATTGGTTCCTATACTGTAAAATAGTTGGGTGGAAATAGTGGTTTGGGGGAATATATCGGGAATACGTCAATTGGAGCTTCCAGGTCTGATTGCTGTCACAGTTGACTGAATATATGATTATAGCCTTTGTGCTGCTGTCAGAAGTCACAGGAGCTCAAATTACTCCTGGGTCCATCGCTGTATGAATGATAACTAACCTGGTAAGAGAAAGGTCTCTGTCAAAGGGACAAGCAGAAGTTTAGTCCCTGCAATTTGGAGTCATTAGTTTTCTTAGCATGATTATAATATTATTTTTCGAGTCACATACTGACATGCACTCTATATCCTTTAGTCAAGTCTACTGGGGAAACTGTCTGCTGGGGGTAAAATTGTCCATGTATAAAATGTGGCAAAAAAAACAAAATGGGGTTGGGGATATTTGGAAAAATGCCTCATTGTGTTGAGGTTGTTTGTAGTGAAGTAGATTTTTCAGAACCATGTGAATTTTCTACTGGAAAGACTTATGGTTTCTGCTCTGCCTTATTTTTTGCAATTTGCACTATAATATGAATCTTTCATAAATATTTTTCAAAGTAACAATGGGATAATAGTTTACCCCAAGTATTTTGTGTTGAAGAAGTGACCATTTGATTTTTCTAAGTTTCATTTGAAACACCTATTGTTCATTTTTTAGGAACATTGATGTATTTATGGTTTTAACTTCAGGTAGTTACCACCAAGTTTATTGAGGTGAGGAAGCTCCTATGAAAAAATATAGTTTGCCCTTCCTGGGACTCAACCTGAATCATTCGTTATTGTACCAAGTTCTTCAGACAGTTAAGTTACAGAGATCACTAGATTAGGCGGATGTTTGTTCCTGTAGCTGTCACATTACTGTGCAGTTAAAAGTGACATCATGAAGGTTCTGTGGTAGTTATCAATTTCTCCTATGATGTATCTAGCTTAATTGCAGTTAACTTTAGCATATTCATTGTGATTTTTGAGGTAATTGGTGAGTTACAAGGAAATGGATTTTGCCAAAATTTTTATTCATGGTCTATTTAACCAATTCAAGAAGAAGACAGTAATTTTGGGCGAGGGTTAATGATCTGATACATATTACACAAGTACTTATTATCCTGTTTTATGAATATTTCTATTATTTTCCGAATCACTATCAGAAGAATACACCATGATTTTCTTTGCCTCTAATGAGGTAGAGCTGTCTTTTACTAATGTTCGTCACATTTCTTACAGGTCTGTTGGAGTTCTTAACAGGCTATGGTAATGAAGAGGGTAAAGTAAGGGAATCCAAGTATGCTGTGTCAAAGGCACTGTTAGGTTCCCCTACCACTGCTAACAGTCTGTCACAATCACAGATGCTGAGGTTGGAGACATTTGTACAAGCTGGCCCTCATGGAAGGATTATAGGCCCTTCTGAGGTGGCCATTGACGGTGCTTCATGAGTGATATAAACCTCGAGTCTAAGAACATGTGATAAATTCAAGATTGATTATTTGTAGACACCTGTTTTGTTGATGCAAAATTTTTTAACTATGAATGAAAAATTATGAATAAATTAATGTCAATACCAATTAGTCTTTCATTGCAAAAAGTGGAACCAAAGTTAGGCACTGAAATGTCCTACCTTCGGGGAAGAAGAATTCACCTTAAAAATAAATAAGTGACTTCTGGGCGATGTCCAATCCTACATATCCGCCACACAATACCCATCTGGTGAGTGCTCTGTTCAAAATGCACTAACTTTCATCGGCGTGAACAGATCAAAATATATCCCAACTGCGGTTCATTTGCCTTAGTGCGGAGATGATGCGTGACTCATGAAGGCACACACATTGCACGTACATCTCAGAGAGAACGAAATTACCGGAAAACATGGGTAAAATTGGAGCCGGCAGTAAGTGGTCAGGAACGGCCTTAATAGCAGTTTGGATTTTGGCCCGCCGGCTCCAGTTCTACCGAAAATATAACTCCTTTCCTTCATAGTTTTAACACCAGATCAAAAAGACTAGAATGTTATTTCTCACTCAACTTCAAACGGCCATGGCACCACCCTGGTGAAAATAAAGTGTGACGACACTGTGCTTAGAATGTGACGTGATAAAAGCGTAAATTGGGACTCAAAAGCGTGCGGAAAGTGTGTAAAACAGTGTGAGTACACCGTGACCACATTGTGAGTACACCGTGACCATAGTGTGAGTACACCGAGACCACAATGTGAGTACACCGTGACCACAGTGTGAGTACACCGTGCACATAATGTGAGAACACTGTGCTCAGTGTACAGACACTGTGTGCATGTGCTCTCTCCCCTCTATATGACAAGGTTCTCCCCATCATTCAATGTAGTAACTTGCTACACCACCAGAAAAACCAATCAAATGTTAACCTACGTCTGTATTATTTGCTCATCAAGATCTCAAAAATGTTTATCTCAAAATTTTAATAGTTCCAATAGACTTCATACGTTAATTAATAAAGACAAGCCCAAGAAAGATGAAAACAGCATTATACTTTATCACATGAACACATTTCTGTCACACTGTCCACCACGCTTTACACTGGACACAATGTGCGAACAGTGTGCGTACACTGTGATTGATACCCTCGTACAGTGTGCAGCACACTTCTGTCACACTGTCTATCACGCTTTATTTTCACCAGGGCATGAATACATGGCGGCTGTAGAAGCCTCTCGAAGTACCCAGGCTACAGCCATACCAAACAAAGCTACGTGCACCAGTCAAAGAAAGTTTCTTAGCCTCCAGTAACTAATGAATTATAATTTCCTTGAACAACTACTCATCCTCAAATGACGTTCGCCAGGGCGTTCCTCTCGATTGAATGCTCGCATGTAGCCATTTTAGTAGAATAATAGCGATAGGCGTTTACTCCCAATATTTTCCGGTAAACATGTCCTATATTCATGACTGTCATGATCAAAGATATGCGTAATTACAGAGTTCATCGTTCTCTCTGGTTCTCTCGTACGAAATCCAGCTGATTCGAGGGGAACACCATTCTGCTTTGTGCTGCCCACGGATAATAGAAATATTTTTATAGCCCGTGGTGCCATGGTGTGCTGCAAGGATAATAGAAATCCAAGAAATCTTTACAGTCAGTGGTGTGCTGCATCAGCGGCTATGCCAAGGATAATAGAAATAATAAGAAGATAGATCTCTATAGTCCGTGGGCTACGCGATCCGGTCCGAAGCTTACATCCGGTCAATCGCGTGAAATACGCTAGTGTTTTGTTACTTGCGGGACTGGGGGCGATTTTGAGTGGTTTTGAGCGGATTGAGTATATTTGCCAGAATAGGATTTCAGCGTGAGCGTTTCATGATTTGTCGCTAATTTCATTGTACAATGGATCAAACCTACGCTCCTTTGGATTTAAAGTGGGTTAGCAAGGACTTTAACCCCAAGGCATTACTGTTAGAATTGAATCACAAGGCGGGTATGTGTAGTTCACACCCCTCCACACCAATTGAGACATTTTCAAAGTTGGGGAAATGTACTATTACTGGCGAAGAGGCGGTGGATTTCTCCGAGTGCTACAGGTAAAAATTCGAGTATGTCGAATAAGCGCTGTTTTCTTCATTTCCTGGTATTGCACGTGTTATACTGGTAATAAGTCATACTTCTCCCACACAGCATCGACAAATTTAACTGTCCATCAGAACCATCTCTCAAACTGCCTCCCAAAACGTCAGGTAAGAACTCGCTTAAAAGTTTTCATTGAAGATCATTCTCATCAGTGCATAGTTCTGCATCGATAACAAGTATATATACTCTCTTATTTTACGTATCCATGGTTCATAAGACACCAGTTGAAGTATAAGTTCCAAACCTTTTGGCTCCCACTGTATTAAGTGTATTCCGTTGACAGGCGACAGCTGCATTTCATATCCCATCACCGAAGAGGGTAAATCTCGTTTGGCGACACTTCGCCATTTGTCAGCATCTCATGGGAAATATCATGACGCAGATGAGGCAGTAGTACTACCGAAAATGAAAAAGAGATGCACAAACATTAAGCGTGTAATACGCGGGGTGAGTAATGAGTTTTACGAAGTGGTTGTCATGTAGTTTCAAGTATCGTCCCTGGCTAGTCTCTTACTATATTGAGCCAGTACAAGAGTCATTACTAACATATCTCATTTGCATAAATGTGGCGGTACTTCCTATAATTCATGTCAGGTTCTAGATAAACACAGTGCTGCTGAATCTGATCAGTTGAGCTGTACATACTTAGCGCATCAACTGCAGTGTAGGCGTTGCTCCGCTAGCCCTTCTCTTTTTTGCTTAAAGTTTTTAATACCAAAAATGCTGCAATTGAATATCAGCAGCACTGCCAATGTGTTCTTAATTGCTTCTGGTGACATCAGCAGTGCCGCCGTGTGAGATGTATCGGAATACATCTAGCCTATATACGTGATATAAGTTATGGAGTGTTATTCTTTGCGCTTGCTTTTATTTTTTTGTGTATTCCGTGTTTATAGCGGATCACTGAAATATGAAGTTCCCTGTAATGTCTGGGTGTGTGATCGTGACTCGGAGGGTTACTATGACCAAAAACCTAAGTGTGGGAGTGCTTAATGGTACTTCTGCAGATCATGCCTTGTGTTGTGTAATTCCTGAGATACTGGCACAGGAAATCTTGCCCATACTCCCCGAATGTGTGAGATTGTGACTCGTGAGCATCACTGCATCCACAAATCTAAGTGAAGGAGTGCCTGATTTTTTTAAATTTTCAGTTTGACTTGTTTTATCCATTTCTAATTTTCTCTTGTCGTTTCTTTCCCTTTCATTCTTAATTTTTATGTCTTCAATTATCGTATTTTGTCACCTTCTCTACGGCCTATTCCCCATTTCCTGTGCTCTCATTAGGTGACAACTTAGGGATTTCCTCCACAATGTTTTTTTCTCTTTACAGGAAGATGAAGTTGTAAAAGAGGCCAATTTGACGCCATGGGAACACATATTGGTCACAGTCAGAGTGTATCATCCCTTCGAGCAAAAATATGGTGCAAAAAGGTAAGTGGTGTTATGATTGTTGTTGATAAATTAATGAATTTAATGTTGCATTTTAACATTGTTGTGCTGCAACATACATTAGTCATCGTTTTCTTAATTATAAATGTTGGATCTATGTACAGTCCTGACTGTAATGTCCCTTACCGCTGAAAGTCTCCTATTACTTTTGATTTGCCCAGCTATCTTTTTTCATAATATTAAATCCCTTCAGAATCAGGTTCTGGGTTCTGCTTCAACTTTATTTATCGACCCCAAGCATTTATTACTGTTGCAGATAGCATCTTTGGGAATTATAAGTTGAAGTTCCAACATGGCAGAAATTTTTTTTATTGTTTTCCGATCTGTAACAATCCGATCTTGTATTGATCTAGTAAAAATTATCTTGCAGGTCATTCTGCATCCTCATGGTCCACCTCTATCTCTGTCCTTCAGTTGGCATTTTTTATCATCACTGCCCGTTTTGTGCATCACAAAAGCCTTGGCTACATGATACTTAAACCTGTACAAGTTACAGTGTGAATTCATGATTGAACGCAAAAATTCAGTCTTACCACACAAACTTGTACAAATGTATCAGTGCATAAAATGGAAAAAAAAACGTAAACAGGAAAATAGAACCTGCTCTATTTACTTCATGAATTCATACATGAACTTCACCATGAATTCATATGGGTTAATGTATTGCGTAACCAGGCCGTATAATAATAATTTTATTAGCCCCGTAGGTGTGTGAAACATAAGTCAATTCAAAACAAAAAATAAATTTGTTTAAGAATACCCTGATAAAATACAAAAATAGGATATTAATATGACAAGTTAAATAATACATTTTTAATTATACAAAAAGATTCAGTTGATTAGGTTGTTTAAGAATACCCTGATAAAAAACAACAGTAGGATACAAATACGACAAGTAAAATACACATTTAATCCCTTGTTGTTAAGATTCGACTTTACGTTCGTAAGATTTAATAGCTTAAGATTTGATTCATGAGTATCCATGCTTGGATATATTCCTAAGAGGAATACAGGCTTTTGCTGAAGCATGCAATCCTACCTCTCAAGAATCGTGATGGATGCCTTTTTATTTGTTAAAGCTTCTTCACTAATTGTGTACATTTATTTTCTTTCCTTTTATTCTTTTCTTTCTTCACCTCATGCCTCCTCTGAATTAAGAGTTCACATTAAGTTTTGCAAAACTTGGAAATGAGGTCCTAAATAGGTTTTGGGTTTTGTAGCATAATCATTCAAAATATGTGTAAATGAAGCAAAAGTCATTAGTTTCTCCCTGAGATGAATAGATCTGTGTGAGGATTATGTGTTCTTGCAGAGTGAAAATTTTTAAATTGTATTTCAATGTTAAATATGTCATAATTGAGTATTTTTAGGGCAAAACTGGACACCTTATTCTGAAACAAAAACTTCATTTAGGAAAAGGTTTGCCATTGTTGGAAAAGTCTCTCATCTTGTCCGTATTCTTTGTTTCAATTATACCTTGTATCTTTTTACTGTCCGAAGACCAGACATTGGTCATGTGCCTTGTGAAAGAGCCATAGCTAAGGAATAGAATTCATTCTGAATATGAAGGATTGTATAGCAACTATAGTATGGGCATTGCTATTTCTGGTCATTCTTAAATTCACTCACTTAATTGTAACATTTTATTGGCTATACATAACCAAGCAATCATGATGTACCTTTTATCTCCTCCTTTTAATACTTGTATACTTTGTTGTTATTCCAGGAAATTGGGACCAGTGCTGGCACAAATAATAAATTTGTTGGGTGAGCAGCCTTTGACAAGCCTGAGAGATATAATATTCTGTGTGAATGATCATGCTGTGCCCGGGGATAGAAGTGAAAATTTTGATGAAGAGATCTCTATTACGAACAAGGTAAAAATTGACTTATTGCAATGTTTTTACAGAATAAAGTAAGGGTACAATGCCTCCATATTAGCCTATTCATATTGTCTTTTACTTTAACATTTAGTAACTCGTATCTATTTACCCTGAAGATGATTGACAATTCATCGTGCGAAACATCAGTACTTTTGCTTCTCTCGTAGTAGAATTCCAGCAGAGAATTAAGGTTTAGCATTAGACTTGAAAAGCATTCAATCTTTTTTCATTGCATTAGGCACTCAGATGTTTATGCAGTAGGATATACTTTTATAAACTAATTGCATTGGTGAGACCCTAGTCTGGGATACCTTTGTTCATTTTCTGATTACCTAATCATTTTCAATCTGTCGAGTCTGTATATTGCCCTCAATAGTGGTCCCAGATTCCTGAACATAGTCATTCTTAGGACTTTTGCCTAACTACTATTTGTAAATTTAGAAGGATAAGGGTGATATTCCCTGCCAACTGATTGTTTCTTGGAATTATAAACTGGTTCCACATCTGCGAAGGACCCTGCAGAAGCGTTATGGAAAAAATGTTCCCCTTCTTCTTCCTTCCTTCTTCCCCATGGGCCCCCCTGAATGCTTGAATGCTATGAAAATCACAACTGCGAAGGCCTCTAACTAAAAAAAAGAATTTTTACAACTTATTGCTAATTGAAACTTTTGATCTACTCCTCAAGAACTATCATATTCCAAATAGTCAGCCAATTCCACCGTAACATTTTTTCCATTAGGTTTCTGAGGGGTCCATTTTGAATCCTAGAATGATTCAGAAAATTGATTGGTCTATATGAGCACCAAGCACCTAGTCTTGTCTTATTACTCATGTACCATTCCAAAAATTGGACTGTGAGGCTATGTCAGATTTTTTTAAGATGAATAATTTTAATCAGCATCTGTTTATGTTTATACTTTGCTGAGTGAAAATAGGACTGATAACATCCAAAATAGTGAGCGTATTAAAGGTATTAATGAAGAACACAGCATTCTTCATATTAATCATGGAATCCCAGAAATGATGAATGATGTAGATCATGCTGTAAGATTTCTTTCCTTAATTTTTTCTTGTCTCAGGGTATTTTCCCATGCATACTAAAAAATTAGCCATGTTGTGCCTATTTTTAAGTCCAGCAGCAAAGAAGACGTAACGAATTATAGGCCTATTTCTAAATAATAAATATTATTGAAATATTTGAGTGTCTTGTCCTGGACCATGTTAGTCCAATCCTTAAATTTGTTATCCTGAATGAACAACATGGTTTTTTTTGCTGGTCGCTCTTATGTTCTTACATAAATTATTGAATAATAGTGTGTCTAGTTTTGAAATTTGTTTCCTTACAAACACCAACTCACGATACCAAAAACAAGTCATTATTTCTTAGAGTATTTCACAGACGCAAAGACATGTACCATAGTCCTATAGTTAGAACTTTGAGGGAAGGAAATGAACTTCCTCCAGAAATTGATTTTTTAAGCCATGAAGTTAATTAATGCTTGAGATATTATTTAAAATCGGTATGAAATCTTTTTTTTTTTTTTTTTGTCTTGCTCATTATTATCCATTTGATATAAAATGTAATATTCTTTGCTTACAGCTTGGTTTTCTTGATGTTTTTATTTTTTTTCTTAAATGGGTAGTTGTCTGCATATGTGCAATACATGTATTTATGTATTTTTGTGCAGTAAATAAATAAAGATGTTGGAGCGAGTGTTGTTTATGATCAGATTTGCGTGATACTTTGCATACATCGACTAATTAGTGTGTAATTATAAATGTGAAAAAAATTCAAGATACTGAGTTGGTGTCTTGGTAATTTGACGCTGTTATAACAGGAAGCCTCAAGGCACATGATATATATTTCAAAGTAATTATATTACATATGTAAAGATTTTCCCATATGTTGAAATATGTATTATGCAGAGTGACAAACATGTTTTTACAAATTATTTTTGCTTAAATTTTGGATTCTGTGCCATAAACCTAAGTAATAACAATGCCCTCATGAGAGATATAATTTTAAAATGTAATTCTTGTTGCAATTTTATTACTACATGTTTTGTTATTTCACCCATGTGCAATATTTTAATTACAGGAGCTCTATCCTTCAGGATTTTTCTTCATTGACAATACATTCTATAATGACATGCGGAATCCTCTCTGCAAAGATTACAGTAAAGTTGTCATGGATTGGATGAAGTGTCTCCCTGGTGATGTGAAAGAACCAACTTCTAAGTCCATGGAAGCTACTAAAGTGGAAGGATTGAAAATTCGTTTAGGTTACCCATATGTGTATGTTCATCAAGGAGGTTGTGAACACCTGATGGTCTTCTCGGATGCTAGGTAATTGTTAAATTTTTCTTGTATTTTTAATGCATGTTGAAATTGATCAAAGAGTGATTCCACGTCAATGTGAACAGAGCATCGCCCTCGGCCTCTTTGATTTCTACCAAATTTGCAGGACATGTTCTGTTTTACATACTACATCATTGACAATGCCCAATTGTGTTTCAAAAAAGTGCATAAGTGCTTCACTTGGAGTGTTCTTTTGATAGATGTTTTCTTAGATCAGCATTAAATACTCAAGAATCCTAGACTGACTTTTTTTTCTATTTGTTGAATATCCTCAAAGTATTGTTGGTAATATTTTAATATATAACCCTTCGAACAAATCTTTTCCTGGTTTTGAAACGCTGACAAACCACCGACATAAATTTAATATATATTTTCATCATGCCGGGCTGAGATAGCATATGTGTGGAAGTGTTAATGATTATATCCAGCGAAACTGTTGTCCCAAAAACAACTTACGTGGAAGAAATCCTGAAAAAATGCAGAGATCATCATCCTCAGATTTTGTTCAGGTTATTTATGGTTCTAATAATGGCCAACCAAGGAATAATATGCTGCAGGATAGGCAGCCGATTTTCCCTCTGAGCAGTAGTGGTGGTGCTCTGTTTGTTGGGACTCTGTATTTCCCCATAAAAAAGACATTAATTAATGTGCAATGATACTATTATTTTGCCTTCTTTCAAATATGCTCGAAACGTTGGATATATTCATTCGGAAAAATGACACTTTGACCAGATAAAGTTATGGAGTATTGTAATCTTTGGTCTGTAACACCTCTGTAGCATAGGATTCACAATTTGTATTGCTTTCTTTGACAATTTGGATTTGTATGTAATTAAAATTTGCCTACTTATCACTCTCTTCTTGAATTACATTAATTGTATGCATTTTACAGGATACTGAATTCCTCGGATCCACTGTGTACTCTTGAATATCCCCTGCCGATGTATCTGTATAAAAAGTACTCCATCCTATGCAACTTCTGTGGGCAGTATGTGGCAATGTAAGTAGAGTTAAGCTATAATTATCTGTTTTAAGTATCAATTTAGTTTTAGGTTGATAGAAATTTGGAAGTGACAAGATGGCACTAGTGACTGTGGCCGGAAAGTTGAGCAGATATATGCTGTAAGGTTGGACTAGGTTGCCTGTTGTCCATTTGTTTGTTCAAGTTTATTCTGAGGAAATGGGAAGAGATCAAGGATGTGCAAGCAACTCAAAATTTGAGTCAAGTTAAAAAAAAAGCTTTTATTGTGAACAGTTTTATAAAGCTCAAGTCGGGTTGAGTTTTTAATATACACATTTAAGCTATTGTAATAATTATATCTTCGATTAACACATTAAAATGTTATTAGCACGAATTAAAGATGATGTTTTTTCCGTACCGGGCTTAAGAACAAAAGTGGGTTCGTCTTGCAATCGGAAGCAATATCCTCGACTTCAATTGGATTGCTTTATATAAATATTTATGCTTACCATTGCAGATATGTTCATGGTAAAATTTTGTTTGAGTTTAAGTTTCTCCAACCTTATCCCAATTCACAAAATGTTTATCTTATTGATTACAGTTTATCTAAATTTGATTGTAGAAAGCATCAACACCATCACGGTACACAGTAGCAATGTCGGTGCATTGGATTCAGATCTCCGTTACTAACGGGTCTTAGTCTTCCTCTAATTACACATCAATTCAGTAATGATCACACCCTTATGGTTGCAATTTACCTAAGTTCTACTGTAAAAAGCATTAATGCTGTTTTGCTTGCGTTTCCTCCGTGTTTCTGTCGCCGCAAAAAAAATTCTCCGGGTGGGGGTCTGCAAGTCTGTATTGGAGGAGATGAAACCAAACTGTGAGCACTATGAACAATCAGTCCAGTTGGCATTATGAGATTGGCTAGTTGATGGTCCTCTCATTACACATGGAGGCAGTTGTAAGAGCTGCTTTAAACAATGAGGTGCATCCATCAACTCCCCAAAAATGCGATATTAGGAGTTGTCATCTGCTTGACCCAAATCAATGCTTTCTTAGAAGGTACTCCACATAATGCAATCTTTGCCCCAAGGTCATTCAATCGCCAGTGTGTACGTTCTTCGATACTGAGTAAAATATCAATTTGACCGACTCCATGCTATTCTAAATGTTTCACTCTTAGCGTGCTGTTGTGATATTTGTTGCGGCAACCAATACTCTTAAGGAAATGCTAGTATGTCCATGGCCTAATGGTTATAATTTACCAAAATTGGATTTTAAGAAGGCTGTATAAAGTACGACAATGTCACTCATTGGATTCAAAGCAATGTTACGAATGTATCTTTGTTCATCACAGATTACATAGTTCAATTTTGTAATGATCACACCACACACAATTAACCTAAATTGGATTGTAAATAGCATTATTACCATTGCGGAATAAACTACATTGGGTCCAGAGTAAAATCAATTGTTAATGCTGATACTTATGATTGTGTCGTAATTAATAACAATTGTAGAGAAAAGAAGTTATTTTTGAAAAATGTTTACTGCTTACAGAATTAATGAAATATCCTTTTTTTCCTGCACCATAAGACACTTTTTTACTTGAAAGACATTTTAAAAATTGGCCTCTTGGCTGAAGGTTAAGTAACTCTTTTATGCATTTTATTTTGTTTTGTCATTGTAAGTAGCCACCTCTTAACTTCCGCCGCTGACTGAATTGTGAAAGTGAGCTAAATGTGTACTCTTCATCCTTCACTGATAAATAAATTTAATGCTGTTGCTGTTTTAGGAAGTTAACAATCACATTCTCTTTGTGTAACTTGTTAATATTTAAATGGCACATATTATTATTTTTGTTGTGAATTATAACCCCAAAAATTTTAAAGCATTCAATCGGCCGGGAAATAAGGTAATTGTGATCTACTAAGTGTTATTCTGTTACACAGTGCAAAAGACCAGTGTTTCCCAACCTCTTTTAATATGAACCCCCTGGTCACCCTCACATTTTTCCCAAAACTTGCCCTTTATATTACAAAATTATTATTATTTAGATATTATCCAAACTTACTTCTGTTAATTATTAAATTCATTGTCCTTCAAACTTACTTAGTCATTTTGGAATTATTTAATTCATACCTGTACATGGGCATAGCCAGGATTAGAATTAGGGACAGGATACCCACTTCAGCATTAGGGACAGGATAGTTGTAGATTTATGTTAGGGGGCAGGACATCATCCTGTCTGACTTCATATAGCAGGTTTTGAATGAAATAGCCAGGCGGGCAAGCTGTCCCCCCCACCACTCTGGCTACACCCATATAACTGTAACTGCCTCTCTCATGTACCCCTCTGGGTAGGAATTCCACGGGTTAGAAACCTCTGCTTAATAGTCTGATTTTTTTAGACATGTGGAAGAAAAAATAAATTTTTCATCATAAGCTTTTGCCTATCACTTGTGGAATTCTACCACTAATATTTTTTATTTCCTTGCTATTTTGGGAAATTAACAATCTCATTTTCTCCCCATGCATTGTCCAGATTAATTGGTGTTGAAGCAGTGTTCTCTCTTTCAATCCAACTAAAAATATACAGTGCAACTAATGTGCTGTGAAATTGATTGAATAGGTTCAAAATTTCACTCCAATTTTATTTGAAAGTGAATAAACTATTATTAAATGATGGTGTTCATTATGTGCATGACTAGATTGGATGTAAGAAGCCTTGGTTCATTGGATATGTGGGAGAGATTTGTTGCCGGACTCTAAAAATTCTTGGTGGACATTAATGGTATCTCCAATATAATACCCGCATAGGTATCTTGCTTAGTTTTTTCTGTCAAATATTGAGTGGTTCTCACTCACTCGTTAAAATTGCCCCAAAGGACTACTCCCTTATTCAGTTGGTACTTGTTATAAATATGAAATGTGGGAAAGATCCCTTCTTGCGCTAATATTTGAAAACTCATATATATGGTAATACCTTTTTTTCATGGTTTAGAGGAATGAACATCTTGTCCATTTTCTTTTACCTCTTATTTTCTTTCTTCCAGATGGATTCTACACTCATGTGACAGAGTCCCATACAGATTGGTGCATTTGTGTGATGCTTGTTTAAAAATGTACTGTTATAAAAATAAGAAGAAAGTTGGGAAATTTCTACTTTATGAATACATTGACCCATCTTCTGTTTTCCCAGAAACATTAACATCATAAATTATTGTCCTTATAATGAAATGTGAACTTTGCAATAAACAATTTATTTATAAATTAACCTCTTTTGGTTGCTACAATAATCCTGGCTGGCACTTAACGCTATCATGATTTTACACATCTCATCTTTAAAACCAAGTAAAGTACATCAATCATATGACATTCTGAATAAAAAGCACATGCAGTGAAATTTATCTGCACTGGTTCCTGTAACCAACACTAGGACCACATTTTGTTGCTGGCCAATAAAATGCATAACATCATCAAGGAGTCAAATTGGATTAGACTAGAATGGCATATAAATACCAACATCATGTTCATGTATAAAAATATAGTTCACTGAGAACACTTAAACCATGAATGAGAAGTATTATATAATATCACTATCGGCAACAAGGAAGCAGTTTGGCAGTTGCGATTTTGTCACAAATGAGCAACATCTGAAGATTTAGGCAAAATATTGTCTACGGGAAGCGTTACTCAGTTGAGAAAATTATCACTAGATTTAGCTGAGATTCATCTCACTACACTTCACTGCTGTCTTGAAGAGAAATAACATTGTCACCAAAAAATCTTGAGATGATTTAGAGCTCTTCAAGTTTTATGTTACTTTGGGTTGACTTTAATAAGAAAAATGAAACCAGTACTGATCAACCAAATCCACCCTGATTAGAATAACTATGGAGATGAAAATCCCAAGAACAAATTTATAATGGAAAGAAAGGAAGATAAAGATGTACCAGGAGCAGAAGAAAGGGAATCATGTTTGAGGAGAGAAGTTGAAAGCAAGAGTATGTGGATGACTCGATGTCCTAACACGACACCATGCCGAAGATTGTTGTGTAAAATATGAAAGTAGGTGAAGAGGAAAGGCAAAGTGATTGGGATTAAAAGGGATTGTAAACGCACCAAATGAAGGCAGAAACATTTTGCATGAACCGTACAACAATCACAACCAACTTTAATCATTAGACCGCCAAATACAATGTACAATTTTGGATGAGAGTAGGCTCCAGAAGAATAGGCCTATGAAGCTACAGTTATGCCCCTAGTTTAAGTAGGCTATCGCTCAAATTTCATTGTCTAGTAAAATCCCTTACATACCCTATCAGATAATCAGAGTTTAAAAATAAAATCTATGATAACCATGGTGCTGTATTCTCTAGTAAATTACAAGCACCTACTATATCAAGCAAAAATTAAGAAATTATTTGCTCCCATAATTGCATTGGCAAATTATGCACACTAACTAGTTAACAAATATTTACAAAAATTCAATCTTTTTTTCTACAATTGAAATTATTAAAGCTAAAATTGTCATGAAAATATCCATTAATGGACAAATGAACAAAGAATTAAACCAATTTTGTACTCTATATCACAAGTGTGTCAATGGCATTTACATTCACTATTTAAGAAAAAATAGAAAGGGGAATAACACTTCAATAAATCATTCATGGTCAAGCATATGTTAGAAAAGTGTTGCCACTTTTTCTACAAAGGCACTTTCATGTTTACTCTGTTTTCGTTAATGTAATTGGAAGACCAACTATGAAGAAACTGAGCTAAGACTTCGCATTCCTCTCCTGGTCGACATGTGACTTTATCTCCTCCATTTGATGATTTGGGAGTTAGGTACACATATAAGAACCCATAACATGATACCGATTCAATCTACACTCAACCTGCTGATTGAGGAAAGTGTGGAGCACAAAAAGGAAGCAGGTCACAGCCTCAGAATTAGCAGGTGAGGAACTATCCATGCCAACAACTTTGTGAAAACGGGCCTACTAGCATGGGTAACTTCTGCAAAGGAACCGAGTGCTCATCACCATTAAAATTGCCAGTACTGGTGATCAACGATTAGAAATCCAAACTCTGCTTTTATCAGAATCTATCTTAATTTAATCACATGATTAGTACACTAGCACTGGCTCACACTGATCATAACCAGCACAGCAAAAGCACGAAACTATCTCTGTAAGCTCACCCCAGCAATATGATTATAGTCACATGGAAATAAATTTCAACATGGCCGTTCAATTTTACCAACGATATTTTGAAAAGAAAGAGAATATGATGAATACCAGTATCACTATCTCACTCCAACCCTAACAAATGTTTCGGGAGAACATTGAAACAACATGAGAAAGGACTAAGCCAACTATTCCCTTAAAATGTTTCTCAAAACTGAAGATATATGGCACCATCTTAGGCTAGACCAGTTTGGCCAAAGGTAGATGACACATAAGTATTCTAAATGCTAATATTTTAGAGAACAATGATCAACACCTGAACAGCACTCCTTGATTTGGCTAAGTTAACTGGGATGTCTGGAAGAATGTGTTCCATCAACTAGAAGACAATCTTAAGAACTATAGCCTTACTGTATCAAGTTCACGAACAGGATTGTGAATTCAGTAATGATGCAGCTGACTAAGAGAAACATATGGATGAAGGAAGAATAATGTCCGTGGCAATGATTTTAAAGTGCATATATGGAGAGCAAGAAAACAATCCCTGAAGAAAATGACGAAGATCGCGTTAGAGAATTTTATGCACAACAGTGAGAGCTGATAAAATGGGCAACAATGACTTGTGTACACCCCTCAGTGGTCCCTCCCCATCCACAGTACCCTAATCATTGGAACCCTTGCAGTTAAACAAAAGCAGCCCCAATCGCCACATGACGTCAGTGACCAGAATGGGTAAAACAAAATTCACTCAATCATTCACACAAACCGTACCAAACAGTCATATTACCTCTACACCCAGGAGGAAAATGTAGCAACATAGCCAAGTTGCAACAGAGAAATATTTACCAATTTACTAAACAGCTTGGATTACTTATGACAACAGAAAAAGAGAGTTATTCCTCTGGGAAACAAAAGGACTAAGTACAATAAATGAGTCATGGCAGCTGGCATCTTTCAACCAGTCCTCCAGACACTGTGACATACCTATACCAGAGGATACCAGCAACAAAAAAATGAGGAAGGTATGACAGAAAATTAATGATGAATGTATTAAGAGGAATTGTCTCTCTCTCTTGAGATACACTGGCACACATCGACATGCATGTCCTGTGATTGTTCACTGAGGGCCAAATCACCAAAAATGACTCCCTGTAATCCCAAGGAATAACCCCAGTGTAAGGGATTAACCCCAAAGAAAAAAACCACATTAGGACCTGCAAGTAAAATTGAGTAAGACTATCCTTGACAAGTGAGATGACTCACCAGTTGCACAGACTGAACGACTTTGTGAATGATACAGGGATTTTTGAGTGACATACCTTCCGCTCACTAACATCACATGAACTATGGAGCTTTTTCAATTGAATTACACTTCACAGCAGTCTGGATTTACTCACTATTTGGATTACTTGTTAAATGGAATTAAGCTTCCCACAGAGTTAAAATTCAGGAAAAATCATACCAAGAAAGAATGACTGACTGATTTCTCAACATCCTGTCCATATTCTCTAAAATATTTTTCAGTTCTTCTGGTGGGAATACAGTGTCCCATCACTCATTGTATCTGACATCTATAAAAAACAATACTGTTAGAAAAATCTATGCATGCCAATTATGCTTCGGATTATCTTATGAACATGGTCACAGAATAAATAAATCATGAACTGTCATCCACTGATAACTTTCATCAGGACCTGTTTATCTGCATAGGCAGACGCAAGGCAAGGGCTCATACAAACAGATGTGTAAATCACTGGAAATTCAAAGACTTCAGAAAAGGGGGGTCCTTAAATATGTCTTTGAGCAAATGTTTGAGTTAACAAGATATAAATTCAAAAGAGCATCTGCTCAGGCACCCATTAGCCAAAGTACATTCATAGAGTAAACAAGCATTAAAACAATAAATATCCTGCAAAGAAATAACAAATATCACTTCATTGAAATACAGCTTATCAGTACACAGTAACATCTTCATAGGGTCTCATGTTAATCAGAAAAACCCAAAATTGCCTCGGGCCCAATGAGTGCTCAAATTCTTCTGAATGAAGAATTTGGACCATAGAAATGAATTAAAATAATTACTGCAAATTTAAACTCAGCTGCCTCCACCACTCATTCTCTATATGAAGATGGCCTACATTAATAAGAATACTCAGAATCACTTCAAGGTGACTATGATACCCTTGGTATAAAAAAAAATAAATATTGTTATTTCCCAATACATTTTTGAATCTCATTCTCCACAAACACAAACTTATCACAAAATTACTTGGAATTAACATTTTGTGCAATAATTCACACCCTCTCAACAGTAAACATTCTTACTTCCTGTTATTTATTTCTAAGAATTCTTGCTCTGAGGTTCTTTCTCAGGAGATCTTTCCTTTCCATCCAAAGATTCAGACCTGCGTCGTTTTGTAGCAACCTCCCTCTCACTTCGATGCTCAGACTTTTTCGTCAACAATGCTCGATCTCTCAAAGGGTGGCGACGAACAGAAGATCGATGCATTGGTGCTGCGTGGCGCCTGACAGGTGTTCCCTTAGATTGCTTTGGGGGCCATCTCTGCTGTTTTTTCATTCTCTTAGCTATCACCCTTGTCTGATGGTCCAACTGAGGGAAAAAATCTGTAAAATACAAGCAGTTAATTGTTAACTGTAGCGTAACGTTGTATGGGGCTGTAACATGGACCCTCAGAAAGGAGGACGAGAATAAGCAGCAGGCTTTTTAGATGTGGGAGTGGAGAAGGATGGAGAAGGTGAGGTGAATGGAAAGGAAGACTAATGAAGAAGTGCTTGAGATGGATGAAGAAAGGAAACTTCTGAATGAAATCTGGGATAGGTAGGGTAGATGGCTTACAGGTGTTATAAAGGACGATGGGTTGCTCAAGAGTATGATAGAGGGAAGGATGTTGAGCAAGTGAGGAAGGGGAAGAAAGAGAATAGGTTTCATGGTCGGATGGAGAAGGGTAGATCGTATCCTGAGGCCAAAAAGCATATACTGGATGGGGATGGGCCCCTGAATGTGTAGAGGACCAGGAGGAGATTCTCTGACATTCAGCAAAACCTACCTTAACCAGTAGAATACTTTTAAAAAAATGTTAACTTGTCAACTTAAATAAAAGGTGTTTATAGAATGACAACTTAGATTGAAGTGGTGTAGACTTGTATGTGATGAATGTGGTATACAACACAGTAGACAAACAGGCTGCAACATCAAAACTAGGATGAAAGAGCATTCATATTTTACACATAAAAAGGATGAACCACTTTTTTCCAAGCCCTTGTGTAATTTTAACCATTTTAGTGACTTTAATGCGGAAATACTACATTGTATGTTCAAAGGTTACAAATTACACTTTTTTGAGCAGTTTGAAATATATAACATCGAATCTCAACTATTGATGATATTGCTGTTGACTATTATTGATAACAACTATTGATGATATTGCTATTGACCATTCACTTCTCCTAAACCTTAAACTTCCAAACCTGTGACATAAGGACTGTGCCCCTCACTCAATACCAAACACTCCCGGTGCCACCCCAATCCCCCTCACCAACTCTCAACCTTCCTCAAAGCCTCCCCCTTCCTCCACTCTCTTTTCTGTTCTAACCGTCAATTGCTATCCTCATTTCCCCCTATTCTTTCTCTTCCCCACCCCACTTTGTATAATGCTTAAAAGGTTGAGACTGCAGTAATGTGCCCTGATGATAGCATAATGCACTGAAACCACGGTTGGCGAAGAAAATGAAAGAGTGGACATTGTACCAGAGTTTATTTTCAAATATGGAAGTTAATCATTTGGTAAAAAAAATGTATGGGAATTCATCTATTTTAGAAAATCCATGACACTTTGTTGAATCCATCTATCCCACATCCAAGGCCCATAAACATTCTGGCAGTAGTTTTTTTAGACTTGATGTTTCATGGTAAAAGAACGGGTCAGCTTCTTATGCAAATGCAGGAGTGTTCTGAACAATGAACTTACTGAGTATGTACACTCTTTTACAAAGAAGAGTAACAGCTTTTGGGCATCCTTCAAAGCTGTATCTAATAATTATGAATGGAAAAAAAGCTGTTTCAAAACTCCACCATCTCCGAACATGTTTATTGGAGTCTGGCCAGAGGGTGGACTTCAAGGAGCCAGAGGCAGGCCAAAAAATGAGCCACTAATCCCCCAGATTAATTTGAGATGTTATTGAGAGTCAAAATTTCACACAATTACAGACAGGAGGTGGGAGCACCTGGAGGGGAATATTTAAGGCAAAAGCAACAGGAAACCAGTCCATAGTTCAGGACGATCCAACTGCTCACACACACCAACATAAGATGAACTAAAATTAAACATCACCGAATCAGATCCCAGCAGAAAAGCCAGTGAAATTGTCATCCTAAACAAAAAAAACAGAGAGATGTTTGGTAAACCTGTCATACTGGATTCTATTCAAATTGAACTTAAACCTATTACTTATTTTAATTAAGTTAATAAAATTAGATATCCAAATCTTTATCAATTTTGAATATATCTTTACCTTGGAAATGTTCCAGAGCAACTTTGGCAGCATTCATTTCAGCTTGCTTTATACTATGACCAGATGCCTTTGCTAATCTTTGCCCACGAAAATACACTGCCACCTCGTACACTCGCGTACTGCTTGGTCCTTTGCATTCAATAACTCTGTGGAGTGAGATACAAGAATTGAAGATCAATAACCTGCCGTAAGAATGTTAAACACAAGTGATAAAAAAACTTACTTGTATTTTGGAAAATCTGGTTCTCCACCATCCATTGTACGAAGATTCAAGCAGCAGTGCTGGAGTTTGGACTTGGAGTCATTCCAGTCTTGGTTCATGATTAAGTCTTGAAGACGTGGGAAGAGACAGACATGACAGAACACCAAACAGTACTCCAGCCCCTACAGTAACAGAGAAAAATGTATTTTCATAATTAACCACTTCCCTGACAAATTAATTTGGGGTGTGTGGTCAAAAAAACATCATATTTTTTTATTTTAGATTCTTGTTATTTATGCATATATACAACATAACTTGTGCGAATAATAGCACTCTGAAATTTTTTTCAACTATTTTGTTTAAACTTTAAAATTTATTGAATTTTACCAAAATGTATACACTATTTGTGCTGTAGATATAATTTCTCTTTATTTTTTGAAATAAAAATGTTTTGTTCATTCTCACCAGAAAAAATATTGTGAAGCTTTTATTTTATGCTAATAAAGTACCTGCACTTCGAAAATAGAAGTCCTCAAATGATTTTTGCCTTATGTAAAATTGTAAAACACAAAGCTACGCAAAGAATCAGTTCACAAAGGGGACAGTGATAGCTTGTTTCCTTTCTAATTTTTTTCCTCATGCGTCTCTCTTTCAATAACATTGGAAACAATGTTTGGTGGGGTTACTTTCTGTTTGGAGGAATTGCTTCAGAAAAATTTGTATGCAAGGCGTCGTGGGTGAGTCATTGAGGGTGGCCTACCCACTCATGGGGTTCCAACACTTGGGCGATACACATCTATTTCCTGCTCAATCAGCCTAAGACAGAAGTCTAAATGCACCTTTCTCCCACCAGGAATACAGTTGAGAACAAAATGGTTCCATATGGAAAGTTGTAGCAGGTGAAAATTTTTTTTTGTGTTTTTTTTACCCATTATGGGGTAGACAGAAATCGGCCAAGTGTTGGTCCACACAGTCCACTCCTCCCATCGAGTCATTACAGTCCACAGTGACCATTGGTTATTCATTTATTTTCCCTATCATCACCTCACTTTCCATGTCACAGTTATGCTCTGATGATAGCAGTGACACCACCTTCTCATCTTTCTACTAAATCTCCATTAGCTTTCCTTTTGAGAAGGCTGCCACTTCCCCCTTTTTCATTTTTTTCCTTTCAGCACCGTTAGTATTCCTCACCTTGTTTTCATCAGTCCCGTAGGTATCTGTGGGTCGGTAAACCAACAGCTCGGCTAACGCACGGAAACATAGAAATTGTCCGTGGTCAAGCAATATCTTTTGTTGAGTAGTGGCTTCATTAGTGACATCACAACTAGGGACGACAAGGGATTATGGTAGAAGTACTGATTGAGAACAGCTCCCTTCCCATATATATCACACTCGACCACACATATCTACTCTCTGACTTGCATAATACAAAAAATTTGATGCCAAAGCGAGTCTGTTTCACTGGCATGAACTGATTCCATCCCAATCCACCCTTGATAGGTCTTTCATCAATGGTAACATCCCTCTCTGGGGTGTAGAGCGCCTTGAACTTCCCCTCAAATTTCTTGTAAACCTTCCAGATTTTGTCCAGTTTGGCATTTGGGTGGGTTTGGGGATCATTATCGGCAATATAAACAAAATACAGATGCTGTCTTATTTTTCAAATCTCCAGTAAGATATTGTCTGGCCAAAAAATGGAGGTGAAAGCATTGATCATGTCAACCAATAATACTTCGTACGTGGCTTTCACGCAGTGCTCTATAATAATACAGGAGCCAAAAATACCCAAATCTCTGCGGTCATGATGCGCTACTGACTTTCACCACCATTACTCCCCTCGATTCTGTTCTGACCATGCATCAACCCTTCTTTGTTTCTGATCTGACCATGCATCGTTACCCTGACTGATTTTGGCCGGCACCCAGCGGCCGGAAGGTGCGAGGTTCTTATTTCAACTGGGATGAGTGAATGCCTATGTAGTGTGGAATTACCCCGTGCCACACACCCTAGGGGTGGCTTGCTCCGTATTTTGTAGATATAGGTACTAGGTCCTGCATTATATTCCAATGAGGTACTAGCATAGCAATTGGTTTCACTTACTAACACAATGAGTTCATCATCAAAAAAAGTTCAAAATACTTCATAACACCTTATTTAGGGTCCAGATCGAAGTTCAATGAGGAATTCCCTTCAAAAGGAAACCTTAGCAATGATGAGAAATCTTTTCCAAAAATTGCCCACATTGTTAGGGTAATAGTCGTCAAAAAGATAGCACATAGATCATATAAACATCGTAACAAGTGAAAAACAACTTGCTGCTATAAGGTGTTACAAAGGTATATGAAAGAAATTGTGGGTAAAATTAGTTTTGAAACAGTTACTAGCAGTTTCACTTTGCAAACACTGAAAAATATAAGGAAAATACCATTACGTGTATAACCATCAAATCTCCTTTTGAGTAATGCGTCGCTTGGCTAGAGTGAGCTGTGGAACCTAACATGTTCCACTGACGGCAGAAAAATGAACTACTAGCAGCTTTCGAGAATATTCGAGCATGAGGAGAAAGATGGAGACTTTTAGAGCTAGCCCGAGTATACTCGGGCACATCAGAATTTGCTGGTCTTCGGTGCCCGAGTATTCTCGCGCGTCAGGGAAGTGGTTAAAAGTGTGCACATACTACAAAACAGAACAAAGATTACACACTTATGGTACAATTTACTTAAACTGTATTGTAAAAACCATTAATATAACCTTGCCAGTTAGTTTCCTCCGAGTTTCTGTCCCCATGAAGAATATTCCAGGTGGGGGTCTGTGATTCTGTCTCAAAGGAGATGAAGCCAAACCACGAGCATTCTGAACGATTAGTCTAGTCAGCATTATGAATTCGGTGAGTGATTATAAGCATCCTTCTCTTCATGCACCCAGGCAGTGGCAATCATCACTTGACACAAGGAGGAGCACACATTGGCAGCTCAGTCAAGATGCACCAAAAGTGCAATATGCAGCGTTTTATTTTTTGAAAGTCACCAGCTTGACCTATACCACCATACTGTTCAATATGCATTGTATCCATCCTTTAATACCTACAAGATAGCTTGTTCACTTCTCCTAGTGCTTTCACCCAGTAATCCATTTGCATCCTAATACATATTTATAACTGACAAGTGTGAACTTGTAAATCCTAGATCCACATAACCCTCTACAGAATCAAACGACCCTTGCTTTACTGACATGTACTGGCCACATGCAATTCTACAAGTAACACTTTTTGTGCACTGTCACAGCATATTTGTCACAGGGATTAAAACGTGGATGAAATGCAATTATGTCCAAGGCCTCATAATTCATTCCAATTTACCTAAATTTGATTGTGAAAAGCATAAACTATTTTAACTGTTGCAATATCTATGCTATTTATATTTTTGCAATGCACATGAATACACAGGGTGATAGCAAATGATTTACATAATAAATAAAGGGGGACTGAGCTTTGCTCGGTATAATGAATGCAATAATTATTATTTAAATAAGAAAACTATCCTATTTAATTCAATATCACAACCTTTTATATATTTTATCAAGAATAATAAATGTCATTCAAAATAGCTGAACTAGGTTTTTCTCAAAGATAAAAAGTTGCGAGTGTTACAGTTCATTTTGTTTCCCTGTACTTTAACCCTTTGAATGCGGCATGACGTGATATCACGTCATGGTTGTCTTTACGCTGGTTCTGATGACGTGTTATCACATCATGGGTACCTTGAGTGTCCCAGCTTTCACTAGGGGGGCTAGTGAAAGTTCCCCAATGAAAGCTGAAACACTCACGGTACCTTTGATGTGATATCAAGTCATCAGCATCAGCGTAAAGACAACCATGAATTGCAATCACGTCATGTCGCACTCAAGGGTTAATTCCAAGACTGCATGTATTATAATTCCATGTTTTACTTCCGTCTCAGCCAGATATAAACACTAGATTCATTTTGTTTATATTACATGAAAAGTGTTTATGAAACCAAAATCACTGAGAACACGTTCTTTGTTATATTTCATTTTGTCTCATTTCTCTCCACCATGCCTTAGAGTTAAAACAATGCTTTTCAAACTGAATTTGACAAATATTAAATTAAATATTGCATTAAAAAATTTGACAATCACAAAAATTAATATCATTTATGTGGATACATAAAAGCTTCAATTTTAAATAATAATAATTACTTAATAATAACAATTGAATCATTTTCCATCACACTTTTTATTAAGTTTGGGATAAGTGACCGAGGAATGAGTATTCAGAGAATGAATTAAGTTTTTTTTTTCAAAGAAGAGAGGCTGCCAAGTGTAGAAGAATATTATTTAATGGAAGGAACTTTTTAGGAGGGAGACACCCCATGCCAGCTAAGTCAGAAAAGGGGGAGAGAGCAAATACCACTAATTCACAAAAACAACGACCAGACTAGGATAAGTGGAACAAATTTCATTACATTTGGAAATATACACAAAAAGGGGAAAAGACTTGCATGCCCAACATGTTAAAAGAATGCGAATTTCCACAGAGAAAAAATCATCCGCCTTGACCGGGATTCGAACCCGGATCCCTCGATTTCCGGCCGAGTGCTTTAGTCGAGGGATCCGGGTTCGAATCCCGGTCAAGGCGGATGATTTTTTCTCTGTGGAAATTCGCACAATTGTGCATTGCGGGTGACTCCGTAAAAGTGAAACTCCGTGGCTAGTCCCAGATAGCTTAAAATTTGTCATGTTAAAAGAATATGGGCTTCCATAACAGTAGTAATTGGATATCTCTGTAAAATTCAATAAATCATGCTATCATCAGTAAATTGGGTCCAATAGATTCTCAGGGTAATTTTCAATGGAATGTGCATGAATAATTTGAATAGCATTGAAAATCAATATGTTATATGTATTGTTCATATAGGTTAGTGTTACTATTAGCAAGGAAAGAGGCAAATCTAAATAGTTTGTGGTAACTCAAACCTAATTTAAGATCTTGGTTCAATGATTGAGGTACTAATCATTTAAAGAAATGGCAATTAAATATAGAATACAAGGCTGTATGAGGATGGCCATCTGTTGGGCACCGTTAGTGTGTTTCTAGTCATTGGTGGAAGATAAGATCTTCAATGTGGGGGATAGTCTATACCAGAATATGCAGAACCTGATGCTTTCTGGCATTATAATATTTCCGATGTTCAAATCACTTTCCATTTAGTGTGAAATTCAACTGAAAAAGCTGTGATGTCCGTCCTAAAGATGCTATGATCAATGAGGGTTTAAGTAATGTCATTGAAAAATATTTATATAACCATAAAAATCTTAAAACATAAAAATATTTAACCCATATCCATTTTAGATATCACTAGCAAAGGTAATCACAGCAAGAATTGTGTACTCCTCTTCCAAACAAAAGCAGGGTTTCCTGTGCAGAAATTGGCCAACAAACAAAAATCCATACATGGGTTTAAGGTAATGTTTTTAATGGCTAAATAGCTATAATAGGCATGTTGTACCACAAAAAGTTTAAGGTTTGCTAAATTCTTGAAAACCTTCCTACATTTAGGTACTGGTTTGAAATTCAATATTATTGATTTTAAACTGTACAAGAGGATAAATACTAAGCTGAAAAAAATATTACCTTGTCCACATAGAGAGCACCCAAAAAAGCCTCAAGCAAGTCTGCTCTGTTCTTAGTCTTCAGCTCGGCCATTGGATTGGAATACATGGCGAAAGCTGTCATCCCTAGATCATCACACACAACAGATAAGGTTTTGTTGTTTACCAATGAGGTCCGTAGAATCTGCAAAGAGTAAAAGTTTGAATACCAAATCAAATTTGCACTCACAGATGACTTGAGCAAGAAATTATGTTCTGAATGTGAACACTTTGCTGAATAAGACATTACCAGAAGACAAGACCAGGAATGCATTTAGGTAAAACTTAAAGAAACATTGAATATGCATGAATTTATCACTCATGAATTAGCATGTAATGGAGTGAATCCCTCATCTGTTAGTTAATACTGACTTTCCACATGCTTTTAATAGTATGAACACATGTTTAGGAGCAACTTACTGATAAGTGACCTTCGTGATGCTCTGGGAAAAATTTGTACAAGTATTCCGATACAATAAGCTGCAGAACAGCATCACCCAAAAACTCCAATCTCTGATTTGAACCACTGGAAAATTAAGTGTGCACTTCAATATTTATAGCTGGGTTTCCAAAACTCAAATAAAACCTCACCATATAAACCATTGAAACATAAATGTATTTTTTTATATCTTCAAGGCATCTTCACTTACACTTCACATCTTTCACATACACATCTCCACTAAAATGCAGATAAAACACAGATAAAACATACCGAGTTCTTTGAATGTATACAGTAAGAGACAGTTACACATGCACACAATTAATACTTCACATGAGACAACCTCCAAAATATCACATAGTTAAGTGGATTGGTTTAATTGCCATGATCTGTACCTAAGGCAAGGCACCTTAGGTAAACCTTACATAGTGAAGTGACCTCTTAGTTGAAATTTGAGCAACAATTCTTCAATGTTTCTATTTTTATAGACAAAATATAAGGATATACAACAAAAACCAAAGTGTTTTTTTACAGTCATTTCCCTGAAATTTAGAATCACGAATTTAACTTCAGATATGCAGTCTCACATGCATGGACCACCATGGACACCTTAATTTTCCACTTTGAATAGTCCAACAAAAAAATAAAGGTTCACAACACACTTCAAGCGCTCCCAGTGATTCATGAAGGTATATTTGCCTTCCGAGAAACACCAGTGACTATTAATGACAAAATTTTCAAACTAAAAAAAGCATAGAAATATTGCTTACAGAGTAAGGTTGCTGCATCCAAAGGAATAATCAGTGAAAGCTCGGGCCAGGAGACGAATGTGCTTGAATTCCACTCCAATGGATTCTTCAAAGTTCTTGAGCTTCTGTAAATTTTCAATTGAAAGTTTTGACAACAGAAGTGCATTTCTTCTTGTATTTTGGGTTGGATATTAACATATTTTCAGGCACATAACATGACTTTTCCACGTACAAATTCATAGAAAACCACCCTGTATTTGGTGTGGTCAATGCCAAGGTTATATTTTGCCTAAAAACCTCTTTGTTGAAATTTTTGTGATAAAATCTTAAAAATGAGACAAAATTAAAAAGAAGCATTAAAATATCCTGGACCATGTCATTTTGCCATATTTGCTTCAGCATTTGGTAAAGATCAATAGCCTGTTTCACTGCAAACAATATCAAAGGATAATTGATAGGATATATACTTATTCCAATATCACTCATCAAAACGACAGTGTAACTTATTAGCTGAAAAGTATGGTAATTTTGAAACAAAGTTTTAAATCAGACATAATTCAAAACAGACAGATTTCAGCAAAATTGCTGTTAACAAAAGATACTCATTTGAGAAATTCCACAGAGGAAAATCATTTGCCTTGGAGTATACTTTAATCCCTTTTTAAGGATCTCATGCTTCTAACGTTCCCCTGCATTTATATATACTTTTCAATTTTGTATATTAAAGAACATTATTCTGCACTAGAGCTAATGACTAATATGGATGTGCATAAGTATGACACAAGAAAGAAAAATGACTTTAGAATCGTTATTCATAATCTAAAGCTATATGCTAAAAGCCCGCTCTATGCAGGAGTGTTGTTCTACAACTCCCTACCTATTAACATTAAAAGCATTAATTCTATCTCACTCTTTAAGGTACAACTAAAAGAGTATCTGATAAAAAATGCATTTTATTCAGTGGATGAATTTCTTACCTCTATGTAATTGAGTTAACTGTACGCTATGTATTTTTGTATTCAATCTATGTATATTTTGTTATTGCTATTCTGGTATACCTATTATACATATACATTGTTAATTTGCCTATTGGAACTGTCCCATACATGTAATCACGTGTCCCGGGATTAATAAATAAATAAATAAATAAATAAATAAATCCTGCTAGCCCCACCTACTTATTTATTCCTTGCAAAATGAACATAATGATTGCAAAAATCTCATATTAACAGGCATAAAATAAATATCTATTGTTCCCTGAATTACAAACCTGAAGTAATGGAAAAGATGAAATCCATTTTCGATCACCATTTGGTTCTTGCTTTTGCAAGGGGTGTAATGGATAATTCACCCACACATCTAGGAGATCTTCATCATTCTTGAACAATGTTTCAGCAAACACTTTGTCAGCCACCTGTGAGTCCACATAACATAGGTATGTGTTAATGTCTCACTTCACTGATTCATTTGATTCAATTAAATGCATTTCCACTGAACTATAAGAAACATATTTTATTAATGCTACTCCACAAAGTTTCACATGATGAACTTCATAAAAAAATCAAGCATTTATCAGTAGAAATTAGATCTTGAAAAGAATTTAATACAAGGTCATATTTCTAAAGCATTGAGTGTCTAAACACAACACACAATTACCACATTTTTACCAAAATTAAGGAAATATAAACATGAAGTCTTAAACTAAATAGCAATATATATGAAATGATAAACGAATGTCCACTTACATCTATCCCTCCATCTAGGAACAAGGCACCCATTAAAGCTTCAAAACAATTGGCCAGGGCACGATCATGGCAGAGACGCGATCCAGGATCATACAGCATGAATTCCTCCAAGTGAAGGGTCTGAAATCACAAAGAATATTGAGTAAAAGTGGAAGTCTTCACAAAAAAATAAACCATTTAATAAGTTACAAGGACAATATAGATTTTCTCTACATTTGAATCTCTTTCTCCAATGGATAGCACTAATACAGAGAAAATTATGGAGGTGTCACTGGCATAGGAGGCCTGTATTTGAGGGAAGACCGTGTTCACGAAATGGGTTGAAAGGGAGCTATTGTATGAGGTATATATGAAAAGAGGGAAACATAATTGTACTGAACAGTCTCATTTAACCTTAGCCATTAAATAAAATATCTAAACATACCAATGATTGAAGCATAAATGTCTTATTATTATCCTCAAGACATCTTCACTACCTTTATAATGGAGATAATACGAGGTGAGTCCTTTGAGCCACCATCAATCAACGAAGTGGGAAAACCAAATATTACACAGTGATGGGCTAGTTTGTTTCTTCAATTATGGAATCTGACAGCAGTGGAAAATCTAAAGCCCCTCACTAATCTACTCTTTAATTGAAAACCTTTTTATACAGTTAGAGACAGTTAACCTTTAAACACCAAATAGAAATGTCCAAGAGTCTCCCTTCTTTGCCAGAGTTAAATCAGGCTCTTTATATTTACCTGCACTTACAGCAATAAACTTTGATATCTCAACAATTATTAACGATAAATTGTTCAAATAAAAAGCATTACTTGGCTTAAGATTAAATACACTTAAATGTTTGATGTTATTGCCAAGGAAAAATTTAAAGACCTTGGAAAAATGCTTCTTTTTGAGAACCATTCCAGAGTAAATTGATATTTTTAAATTCTGGAGACGAAATATATATAACAAAATCCAATTTGAGAATTGCCTGTCCACAATTTTCCCATATGTGCTATTGCTCCATTGATAGTATAGCTCTGAAGAGTAAAAAAATAAGCCAATATTGTCATACTATCCGGTTTTACTGCTGACAATAAACTCGTACATCATTACAATTACACATATAAAACAAAAATTGGTGTCATTAGAAAAAGTGATAATTTGGGGTTTTGTGAGGTCCTTCAGAAGGCATGTGCCTGTAGCACCCACTGTTAGCCTCTGGGTGTTTTAATCAAAAAAATGTATACAGTGTTTCTGTATCCCTCTGGTACATGTTTTTGTCAACTTTAATGAGTTTAGCACTATGCAAACTGTGGATCCATTATATTTTCTGATGACACGACAATTACTTGAATGAATACTCACTATATTTCTGTCTTTGTTTGACTGACCATTGTCTATGCCAAGCATCACTCTTGACCTACATATTTAAATAAATAAGTAATAAATAAATTATCCCATCATGGATTCCATGAGAGAACTCACCTTAGCTAAGAAAGCTAAATGCTGATTTTTTGCAATGGCATTTCGATAAGTGGTGAGACCTCCCTCTTCAAGGTCGGGAAACATGTGGAAGAGATGAATGGATGTCAGGAATTCCACAACAGCATCACCAAGAAATTCCAGTCGCTCATTGTGAGTGATGTTTGACTCCGTCTCTTCTTTCTTCCCAAATCTTGACATGATATTAATGAGGGTGTTAATTCCTGTAATAGTTATAAACAAGAGGCAGTGTTTCTGCAGTCAGTGGTGTTTGTTCACGTTCCAAATCAGTGAAAAAGTACACAAATGATTAGGTATACAGACTCACACATGGGTGCAAATAATTGCACTGATCAGCAATATGGTCTGCATTAATTCCCACTGTAATTCAACCTGAACCAAGAGGGCTGGACGATACACATCTACATACTACCCCATGAGTCACCGCATGGACATGTGGCTGGGGGTGTTAGGACTACAGCCATGTAAAGATGTAAGAGAGAAGTTTTTCGGAGGTGAAATGGTGACGTGTATTATGGGAATGTATTTAGTGGAGCTCAGTTTTTAATGTGGTCACTTATTGTGAGCGGAAAAAATGAGTTTTTGTACCTATCTGTTTGGCGATGTATCCCTCTTATTTAATCACTTCTGTCAGACCTAGAGATAAGGTGAGTCATCGAGATAATATTTTCTATGTCAATCTGAAACACACCAGCTCTGAATTTCACAAGCAATCTAAGCCTAGCATGTAGCATCTGAGTCTCCAGGGGCTCCCACCTTTATCCCCCTCCCACCTTAATTCCTCACCTGAGAGGCAATGGGAAGGTCAGGGTTCAAATCCCAGACCAGTCACATGACTTTTCCAATCTGATTTTCATCCCTAGGTGTAAAAATTTGTGGATTTTGTTTTGAAAAGTCTAAACAATTTTAAAAATTTTACTATGCCAGAGTTTGGCATGGAATTTGACGACAACAATTATTTTGAGTTTTGCGACACAGGTGATAATGGACAATTTACTGACGCCAAATAATGAAGCTTAGAATTATATTTATCTAGTTTGAGGGCCACATACAAGGTAAAATGGAGAATCTCTCAAATCTGAAGCAACTAAAGTAGACTCTCATTACAAACAACGTTTATACGAAGTTTTTGTTCTTATGAACCAAATCATTGGTCCTGGCGAAAGGGGTATCTAGATGTGTGGTAAAGAAACGACATTACGAAATGATGAACCTTAGTCCCGGTCTCCACAGGAACAAAAAATACTTCATTACGAAGTCTGTCACATAAATAATGGCATTCATTCAGCTATGCACGACGCTGCATTATAAATCAGGAAGCTTTGCTTCATGTACTGTGCCCAAGATCTTGAGAAATAAAATATATACAATGGATACTTTGCACAAGCTATTTAACTGGGTTGAGAGTACCGAACTCCCACTAGGTTACTGCACTTCGAAAGGAGTCTGAGAGAGCATGAGAGGTCAAGGAGGGGTGAAAGGGAATAAACGAAAGATGAGGACTTTTCTTCTTCCCTTTCATCCCTCCCCAACATCTCATGCCTCTATTGACCCTTTGAAGGTCACTCACCAAATAAGGGGTCCGGCACAATTCCTGGCTAATCCTCCCTCCCCAACCAACTTCCCGGCCTGGCCTTGGCTCCACCCATTCTCAACCCACTCCTTTTTCCCATCCCTAGCTCCCAACTCCCTTTCCAATTTGACTGTGCTGTGGGCGAAATGTGTCCCTCTTCCCCTTAGGCAGCGGCAGCTTAACGTTATCATTAGCAATCGGCAAGTCTGAATCGGCGAAGTGTTATCAGTGCTTTGTAATGACCTGGTGAAACTCTCTGCCCGGGCTTGTGAGAATGACTATGCTGCATGTGAAGTTTCAGCATCATGTTTCCATTGTTGAAAAAGTATCTTCGTGCGTACTGACATTCTGGCCTCAAGATCCCTACATATCGTACGTATGCATTGAAATGTTATGAAATTGTGACACTCTTTTTCTCGCCTGGAGAGAAAGACGTCAGTTCTTCCATTTAGATGAGAAAAATTCGTTATTCATGTCTTAAACTTCGACAGTGAGAAGGCAAAGCAAATAAACTCTAGCGACATTATGAATGGTAAAATTTGGCATTTCTCCCTTTCGCTACGAATGCAACCGTGCTTACATGCCTCAGATTTTTCAACGGAGGCAGACGAAAGTCATTTGTAAATAATGTAGATTTTGCTGTGCAAGAACAGCAAGCCAACACGGCTTTGCAGCTGAGCGGAATACAAGCAAGCAAAAGAAAGTCCCAGGGGTAACTAGGCACCCCATCTTGTGGTACATCAGACTGTGTCCATGGTCCATTGTGTTTTTACGTTGTGGATTTACAAAGACAATATGTTTAATGCTTGAAAAATATATGCTCAGAAATCATCTTGAATGTTCGTTATACAAGAACTTTGTTATCAATAATGTTCCATTTAAAATTGGTAAATTCACAGCGAAACATAAGGAATGCACGTAACATTAAGGTAGTAACGAATAATTTAATCACTAGAAAAAGTAGAATGAAGAGTTCTCGTGTTTCCAGCCGGATAATGGCATTAAACTGCACCAACGTTTCAATGACGTAGTCTGCCATCGTCTTCAGGGTGAATCCTGAAGACGATGGCAGACTATGTCATCGAAACGTTGGTGCAGTTTAACGCCATTACCCGGCTGGAAACCCGAGGACTCTTCATTTTAAGCATTCACCAGGAAAGACTCAGATTCTACACTAGCAAAAGTGTTATTGATTAAAAGCTAAACGTTACGGCAATTAAAGAACTAAGAAATAAGTTGAAAAGCTAATGAAACCTGCCTCTGTGTAACACACGTGTATTGTGCACCGTAATATTTTTCACTTTTATACTAAGAAAAACAACCTTCTCTCCTAATTTTTATTTTCTCGTCATCTTTTCTGGCCGTCCATTTTCAGTTCTGCCTTTGATACTGTTGGGATTGTTTATTTTCGTCATTACTTTGGTAACATAACAAATTTTGGCAACATAACATAACATCACCTTCCAGGCCTAGGGCCCCTTCCCGTGAGTGCTTCTATAATAGGTCCCAACCTAGGGTCCTTCCTCTGATGTTGTGAAAGATTCTTCAGTCCTTCGGCCAATTCTTCTGAGGATTCGTTTGCTAGGATTATGGCGATTATTAGTTCTTACTGCGGGAACCAATTCTTCTCTGGAGCATCATATGGATATCGGCTTAGTATGTCTGCCACTAGATTATTTTTTCCTTTGCAATAGGTATCTGATTTTGAAATTATACTCCTGTATATAGAGTATCCAACGGGATAACATGCCATTCAATAATCTGCATTTGAGTATGAATGATAGTGCTTTGTGGTCTGTAATAACCACTATTCGCGATCTTAGATAACTTCTATATTTCTCCAGGGCATGCTTTATGGCAAGTAACTCTTTCAGAGTAGTACTATATGTTATTTCAGCCCCTCTCAAGCTCCTGCTAGCAAAATATATAACTTGTTCTTTTCCTTCTTCTGTCAGTTGATAAGAGGCAGCTAGATATAGTGTATCCACTGGCATTGGTTTGAATGTAGTACGTTTTCCTTGGATCCGGGTGATGCAGTAGAACTGATTTGCAAAATTCTTCTTTTATTCTCTCAAAGGCCTCCTCGTGTATTTTTGTCCACTCCCAATTCCGGTCCTTTCTGGTTAAATTATTTAAACTATTGGTAAGTTATGCATGGTTTTGATGAAATTTTGAATAGTAATTAATCAAGCCTAAGAATGATTTTACCTGCTTTCTGTTTCATGGCCGTGGGTATTCTTTAACAGGTGTGTATTTCTCTTCTGCTATCTTGATGCCCTGCGTGGTAATATCATGTCCCAAAAATCGGATTTTATTCTGACAGAAAACCTACTTGAAGTTGATTGTGATCCTGGATTCTTTTAATTTTCTTAAGATGGTTGCTAAGTGGATAACATGTTCGGTAAACGATCGTGACACTATTAGCAAATCATCTATAAAGTTTACACAATACTCATCCACTTCACTCTCCAATACATGCCTTTACGCTCTGCATAATGCGCTCATAATTATATGGCATCCAAAGATTACTCTAGTAAAATGGTATAATATGCTTCCCTCAAATGAAAAACTACAGTATTTCCTTGAGTTTGGATGCAGATATCTGATAAAAGCCCTTCATCAAATCCAAAGTTGTCATGTATTTTGCTCCAGCACATTGCTGAAATAGTTCTTCAGTCGTACTTGATATTGCATAGTCTGGCTTTATTAGACCATTTATGGCTCTCCCATCTAGGCATAGTCGAATGGTGTTATATTTCTTGCCCACGCATACTAGAGGTGATACATATCTTGATCTGCTGCCCTCAATGATGCCTTGCATTCCTAAGTCCTTTATGGCTTCACGTGCTTGATTTCTAAAGTTTATTGGGATGCTATATCCTCGGGTGCAGAACTCTTCCTTCACTTCCACGTCTATCTGGTATTGATACCCTTTTATTAATCCGGGCGTCTCTTGAAATAGATCCCGATTTTTATTTATTACTTCTGTCAATTCCTGCTCCATGCTCCCACTCTTCCATGCTCCTACCAGTGTGAGTAATATCCATATCCTTGATATGCGACTCTATACTGTCCATTTTGTTGGTCTGTTGACTTATATTGGTGCGTATTTCTTTGCTCTTCCTGGCGGAGGTAATAGCTATTTCCTTGATGCGTGCCTCTATCACCATACTATGCTAGCCCTTGCTGTCTCCTCTGTTCCCTTCTGGCATCAATTTCTCTTCTTCATATTGCTGGTTCTTCATCTTGCCCTCCTTCTTGCACTATACGATCGTATTGCCCCAGCAATATTAAAAAGTTGGGTAATGTCGCAACGTTGTGTGATATCATCACCTCTGGTCCAAAGTGCTGTCTTAGACGGTACATTATTTCATCGTTTCCCATTGGTGGCCTCAACTCCTTTGCTTGGCTTATCCTTGATGTAGCATATTTCACTCTATTTTGCCTCCCAGCCTGGTTATATGTTCCCGTATCCATCATTCTTCTAATTTCCATTTGTTGATCACATCCTCAGTATTGGTTATGGAATATCTCTTGGAATGTGTGGAAGCTTGTATATAGATGCTCTGTCGCCGTGAACCATTCTTCCACTTGCCCTTTCATCCCTAGTCTGACTATTTTCATCATGTCTGCTTCAGATAGAAGGTACATCTCCATGTATTCTTTTAATTCCTGGACGTACCGCATTGGTCTCGAGCTGCTCCGTCCATCAAAATTGGGCACCTTCAATTGTACGATGGATGTTGGTGTTCCCGTCGACCCTCTATTTTCTTGATTTAGCCTGTGAGTCACTTCTTTCAGCATCTTTTCCTGGATACGCTGTTCCAAATTTGATCTATCATCGCAAATTTTTGACGACAGCTGTCTCACTATCTCTTCATTCTCATCTATCCGGTCGTGGATTCGGCGCATCATTCATTTATTCACGTTTTTGTTCTTCGCTTCCTTTCTTAATGTCTCAATCTCCTCCCGCACTTGTTCCTGCCCTTTTCAGCTTCTATATAATGGGCTTCGAGGGCCTTTCTCCACTCTCCCCTCATGCTATTGGCATTTTCCATTATACATGCTATCATCTCTTCTCTCCGCTCATTCAGCTCCTTCTTTATCTCTTTCAACAATTCCTGCTGTTGTTCACTAGCTGTTTTCCTTTGTTCTTCATACCTCTTTTTCTGTTCTTCCCTCATTTCTCTTCTCTGTTCTTCATCTCTTCTTTCTCGTTCTTCATCTCTTCTCTTCTGTTCTTCCCTCATCTCTCTTAGCATTGCTTCTATCCCATTCCCTTCTGCTGCATCCTTTTGAATCTCAAACTCATAATTCTGTACGTCTCTCCCTTCTCCCTCTAATATCTCCTTTAGCATCTCCTGTAAATCAAATTTTGCCCCTTTCGTCGCAATCCCGTGATCTTTTAATTGTTCTTATAATTCTACCTTCTTCAGTCCTAACAATTATTTCAATATCTTTGCCATTTGGAACCTCCCGATTTTTTATTAAGTATTACCATAGAGTATACTCTGTGGTATTACTAATCTCAGGTAATCTCGTGGTCTAACTTTTTGTAGAACAGTCGTTCCTGACACATTGTGGCACCATAATGTAACACACATTTATTATGCACCATAATATTTTTCACTTTTAAACCAAGAAAACAACATTCACTCCTAATTTTTATTTTCTCGTCTTCTTTTCCTGCCGTCCCTTTTCAGTTCTGCCTTTGTTATTGTTGGGATTGTTTATTTTCGTCATAACTTTGGTAACATAAAAAATCTTGGTAACATAACACAACATCACCTTCCGGGCCTAGGGATCATCGCCCTGCTACATCAGTTAAATTTAATCGTTAATCCCAATTAAGTTAAGCGAATACACAGTTGGCCGGCGGATGGTGCTGACGGCGCAGAGGCGTCGAGTTCCCACGGCTCTGCTGCGACTGTCCCGACTTCCAGACACCAGCGAAAATCCCCCAGTCTGTGGCATTTGCCCCGGTCCTTTTGACACTCGCCCTCTCGTCTCGCCCACCGTGGAAAGGCTGAAAGGCTGAGTTGATTCCCAGGCTGGGTTCCTTCGGCAAAATAGGGGGAGGGGTGGGGGAGGGACCAGGTGCACGGTTCATCCTCCCCTGCTGCCCCCTCCGCTTGGCTCTTCTGTTGATGATACTGCCCTTCAGCCGTCTACCGCTACTGTTCTGTTCTTCGCCGAGGGTTTCCAAGCCCTTCTCGTTCCGAAATAAGAGGAGAGGAAAAAGGAGGCAGAGGGAGGAGGAAAACATGGAAAAACAAGGGAAGGAGTACCTCCCGCGTCCTGCCGGGAACACCACAGACCTCAGGTCAAACAAAATTCTGTAAAAACCCCATTACAAAACCAATGATACATTTGCAGGGAAGGTAAGGAGAAAAGTAAGTTTAGAAAAAATTTCAATTGTTACGCTATCTACAAACCCATGGATTACATGAGCATAAAATACATCGCCCTTTGAACATCCATGCCAGGTTGAACTAGTGTGACAGTGCTCATGACAAAACAAAATTAAGAACATTATGCCATGGGCGATTACCGAGTTAGGAATGTGACTTCTACATTATTGAACAAAATACAAAACAAATACGGTAACTTAGAAGTAAATCCACATTTCTCTCACGATTCTGAGGCTGACCATACAGAGTCAGAATACGCATAACAGAGGCACATTCAGCAGGAAACGCGTGCATTAAGAGAAACAGTTATTTGCGTTAAGACAATCATTTCAAAAGTCATTTCTCTTAGAAAAAAAACAACATTATAAGGTCAAACACTCAAACTTTCAACTCTTGCGGAGACAGAAAAAAAGGGTCTCCAATGTTGAGTTCAAAGAACTCCACATTTAACAGCTGTTCAGCCAAAATGCCTAAATAGACAAAAAAAACCCAGCACAAGCACCTCAAAACACCTCACGCACAACATTTTTTTTTTTTATTTTAGACCCCTTTCCCCCAAAAAGGGGTAACCCCAAAAAATAAAAAAAAGGGGTCGGATGCAAAGACAGAGTGCCGAACTCGGTTCCACTGCGCTCCCTGCCACCAATCACCGCTGAAGAGGGAGAACAGTAAGGGCAGCATTAGGTAGGTTTCGGGGAAAGGGAAAGCTTTTAACACGCTTCATCGGAGACCCAGGATCCGCCGTCGACCCTGCTGTGGAAGGGTTTTATTTGTGAAACATGTCATTTCTTAATGAACTCGCGCCCGTTCATTCGTCGGAAAGTTCCACCGATACGGGGCTAGTAAAACTGGTGATTTCACATGATTGAGACCATCGTGGAAGGAGTTTAACTGTCACCTGATCCGGGGCAGAACTCATTGGATGTAACCGGTACGCGACCCTGTCTCCCACTCGGAATTTTTGCAGTTTTCTGTCGTGGTTATACCAGAATGCCACCTTTTTGTTGGCCCTTTTTAGGTTTCCGAGAGCATGTTCCCATTGGTATTTTAGCTCATTTACAACTGCGGGGTCCGATAAACTTCAGTCTATCTCCCATTGCAGTGTGAGTGGGTGGTTCAATTCCCTCCCGAAAAACAGACTTGCCGGGGAGCACTTCATGCTCTCGTGGCTAGCGGAATTGAACGTGATCATTAAAGTCCCCAAATCCTCTTCCCACCGACCCTGATCGTTGTTATAGAATATTCTTAAGGCATTCTTTAGGTTACGATTAACCCTTTCCACTTGGGACGCTTGCGGGTAATAGGGCATTGTAGTAACATGTTTTACTCCCTATTTAAAACAGAACCCCTTAAAATTCTCTGATGAGAATACAGCGGCATTGTCCGTTACCAGGGTTTTCGGGACCCCACAGAACGCGAAAACCCAATCGTTTAAATTCCGTATAGTAGTACCTGCCGTCATATCCCGCGTGGGAATAAAGATCGCGAATTTTGTGAAGCCATTGACTACTACCAATCGGCACTTGTTACCGCTCCTAGTCCGTGTTAAAGGTCCCATATAGTCTAAATAAATTTTTTCCCAGGGTTCGTTGCACGTCTGTGCCGCGTGAAGTCCTACTCTAGTGTTCTGGGCCGGTTTGGCTCTTTGGCAGTCTGGAAACGTACGGACATAGCGATAGATATCACCACGCATCTTTGGCCAGTAAAAATCACGTTGAATTTTGCCCACCGTTTTAGAGCAACCTAAATGCCCTCCGACAGCCGAGTTATGAAAGTACTGCATGACCATTTCGCGGACAACTTCTGGGACGAAAACACGGTTACGCCTATCACCTTCACAGTGATACGTTAAAACTTCACGGACAATTTTTGAGTTATCAAATATCTCTCCATTCATAAGTTTTCTCTTCAATTCCGAACATTTGGGGTCGCTTTCTTGGTGTTTCTTAATAGAAATAAAGGAAAGGGGAGTCAATTAGAGGACATTTACAGACTTTTCCTCACCCGTTTTTCAAACATCCTCGACAAACAGTCGACAACTACGTTGTCATATCCGTTTACATGATTTATTTTAAAGCGAAAGGGAGAAAGCCTCAGCATCCACCGACCAATTTTCCCCAACTGTTTGGGATGCTTGCGGAGCCACGATAAGGCTTCATTATAAGTATATAGCTCAACTCTCTTCCTAACAAATACTTCTCGAATTTTTCGACACCGAAAATTATAGTTAGACATTCTGCTTCATAAGCCGAGTATTTATTTTCCGAGTCCGTCAAAGTATGGCTAGCATAAGCGACCGGTGCATTACGCCCTTTGACCGAACACAGCCGCAAAGGAAAAGGTAAGGAAGATGGAGGAAAAGGGTAGATCGGGCACTTCTCTCTCGGCGAGCAGCGGATGGTGCTGAGGGCGCAGAGGCGTCGAGTTCCCACGGCTCTGCTTCGACCGTCCTGACCTCCAGACACCAGCGAAAATCCCCCAGTCTGTGGCATATCCCCTGTATTTATACCTTGTGGCTCTTGCCCCGGCCCTTTTGACACTCGCCCTCTCGTCTCACCCACCGTGGAAAGGCTGAGTAGATTCCCAGGCCGGGTTCCTTCGGCAAAATAGGGGGGAGGGGTGGGGGAGGGACCAGGTGCACGGTTCAACAGGAGTTCAAAAATCATTACATTAATTATGAAATTACTCTCAATAGAGCCCCCATGCCTGTTACAGCTTTCCAAAAAACAAAATGAAATCAAGACTTTTCCAATGTATGAAGTAATAAAGGGTAGTAATATAAGCATCAAACAAATCTCTAAGTGATCAGGTGGCATGTTTGTTAAAGTAAGCTATTCACCATGTTGTAACCATAACCTCAACTAGAGAAATATGCTCATTTGTATCTAGTTCTATAATTAATTATAAACATGCCATGGCATGGCCTATCGTGTAAAAATAAAATCAATACAAAGAATTACAAGAGAAATCAAAAGAAACTTGGAATTCAAAAACAGAGTATGTTTAAAAGTTAAAAAAAATCATTTGTCTGTACTTGAATTATAGCTTAACCAGTAAAGCTAACTCAGCATCTTCTGAAGAGACTTCAAAGAACTAAATGTCCCTACCAAGCTTAGATCACTCAAGGCCACACAAATTCACATTCGTGGAGACTTAACACCATCCCAGAGGTTATGGCTACTTTAAAGCTTTGATGATTACCTCAGATGAAATTACAGGGGTAATGGCTTGAGTTGAAATCAACACTATTTAGAGCTCATGAAGTTTTCATTGTACTTGATTGTTAAATATGTTCTACCAATCAAAAGAAACATCCACAAGAGAAAAAATATTCTCAAAGAAATATAGGTAAAAATGCCATTACCATTGAAATAATATCCTAAAGGTGTATATTTTTATCCCCATTAAAACACAAACCAAATAAATGTTAGAGGGAAATCAAAAGCATTGATTCCTCCAAGCAGATTCATACAACATGGAACAATCACAGAGCACAATAGTCACAGTAATTCAGACACAACATGTTTTGAAGCACAGGAGTATTCACTGAATCTTTAAGCTCATGTAGAAAAGCTAATTAAAATATTTACATGAACCACCACACATACTTGATTAGAATACTAAAGTATCAAAATACGTTAAATTGCATAAATTTCAAAGATATCAGAAATGTGAAGTGTTCCCATTTCAATTGAAATGAGTTTCTTGTATTCAGCCAGAAAATATTGAATTAATTCATTTTTTAGGCTCTGAAAGCCATGATTACACCACCTAGGAACATTTACTGAAGATTTTATTACCTCTCTTCTTAGTATTCATGTAGTGAATCCTGCGATCACCATACTCAGGCTGGCAAATTCCACTATTAGTAGGAGAGTGACGGGCATGATCTGGATTTGTCCCAAAATTTTCCCTGTTTAAGAATTGTAAAGAAAGTTAGAACACATCTAACTGAACAAAATAAGCACTCCATATAAATTTCTAATACATAATGTAGCTAATAGAATTCATGAGCATTTACACCCAATGTAAGGGAGCAACAGAATGGTAATGGGAAAATACTACTAGGGCTGACTACCGTCCACATTTTCCATTAAGAAACCTCATTTTTACACATCTTGGACTGCCAGCAACGGATTTATAACATTTCGAAAAATATCAGTATTCTGGTGGAGCAAGAGCACTTTGGAAACACTTCTGGCCAGAACACAATTTACTAGTCATCTATAGGGAATTAATGAAGTGCTGTGAAACGAAAAGGCCTCTGGTAATTCCATAATGATATCATAACAAGTGAATGTTATTCACAAGATTAGTCAAGAATTGGTATGAACTTCAGATTAGTCTGAATATGTGTATGAAACTACTTATGTAAGTAAATCATATTATCACAAAAGTAATTTTTTCAGAATCACAAAAAACTTATTTGTGAAGGCGTTTTTAAATGTACCACATGGCAAATATTATACAAATAAAAGACATTTGTAGATATTTTTATTTAATTACTTGGAATTTCAGCGATAGAAAAGTTTTTTATGGCAACTGTAATAATGCAATATTTAATTCATACTTGATGAAAAAACTATGCATAGTCTAAAGGAAGATCTTTCTACACGTAGAAAGATCTTCCTTTGGGATCAACTTCTAATAAATTTCACTATAACACAGAGGGACTTCTTTATTAACACAGAGAAACCTTATTTACATATTTATATCTTTCACAAACAAACAATCAACAACCATATTCAAGTAGCCAACATTAAATGTTAAGATTGTCAATATTCAACACCACAGAACACCAATATATACTGGTTCAACACTCTCCCTCAATACTAACACTTGACAAACCCAAACTACATAGAAACATATTTCTTAAATAATTTCTTACACAATGGTTTTGACAACCCATCAGCTAATTGGTTTACAGTTGAAACAAATTCCAAATTTATTAATCCTTCCTCCACTTTCTGTTTAACAAAGTTACATTTAACCTCCATACGTTTTAATTGTTTTTGATCAGGATTTTTTATAGCTTTTATGGTACTCTGATTGTCTACATACATTGTTACATTTTGAACAATAATATCTAAATCCACTAACAGTTTGACTATCGAACAAGCCTCAGCTGTCGCATTGCACAAAGACACAAACTCAGCTGCAGTTGAACTTAAAGCGACAGTTGCCTGCTTCATTGATTTCCAAACCACAGTACTGTCATAGATTTTAAACAAGTATCCTGATGTGGATTTTCTATCACTATCCCTTGCCCAATCTGCATCTGCAAGTCCTATCAAAGGAGTATTTCTGTGATCTTTACTATAAAGAAGTGATAAGTCAATTGTTCCCTTTACATCTCTCAAAACCCTTTCAAGTGCCTGCCATAGAACTTGTAAACCTAGGCTTATTTTGAAAGCGACTCAAGTAATAAACAGATGTTGCTAAATCAGGTCTAGTTCCTACTGTTCCATACATCAATGAGCCTATTACTGACCTACGATGTCTTTCATGTGACATGTCAACAATCATTTTGTTATCTTCAAGTTTGAAATTTGCATCATGGGTGTATCACAGGATTTACAGCTTTCCATGTTAAATTTTTTTAAGACTCCCTTGAAGTATTGTGACTGATTCACTGAAATACAGTCTGGACATTTTGGAATTGAAATTCCTAAGTAAACAAGATTCTTGTTTCCTTAATCTTTCGTTCTGAAACATATGTTGTTGAAAGGAATTTTTTAACATCTTGTATTTCTTGCAGATTCAATCCCAAAATGAGCAGATCATCCACATAAAGTAACAGATAAAATTCTCCTTTCTTACATCAACAGTAGGTAGTTGTTTTCAGATCTTTTATAACCATATCCTATGATGGTTTCATGAAAATGTTCATACCAATACTTAGGTGATTTCTTTAGCCCATAGAGAGACTTAGTCAATTTTGGAACAAATCCTTCTTTTATTTTCAGTCCTTGTGGTGGTTTTAAGTAAACTTCTTCATCAATTCATCCATACAAGAATGCTCCTTTTATATCCATCTGATGCATATCATAATTACTTTGTGCAGCTACTGATAGCATTATCCTCAAAGTTTGTAGTCTTAAAACTGGTGAATAGACATCATCAAACTGCTCTCTCTGTTGAAACCCTCGTACTAGAAGTCTGGCTTTACAAATTCTCTCCTCTTCAATATCTTCTTGGTAAACACTCACTTAGTATCCAACAATTCTGCATCATTTGGTTTATGAATAATCTTCCATGTTTCACTCTCTTGCAACACATTGATTTCATTTTGTATGGCTTTTAACCAATTTTCCTTATCTTCTCCATGCTGTATGTCTCCAAAATTGATTGGTGCATCACCTCCATTTGTAAATAATGCATATAAAGCTTCTTTACCCACATCAACATCATTAAAGTCCATCACATAATCATTTTGCCACTCGGGTTTTTTACGGATTCTTTTTTCTCTCCCTGTTTCTTGATTCTTTTCCATTCTATTTTTTGGATTTTCCTTGTTTTCCATTTTGATCACTATTTCTATACTTTTTACTTTTCGATTTAGAGAAGGCATATGACAGAGTAAATAGAAAGAAGTTGTGGAAGGTTTTGAGAGACTATAGAGTGAATGGGTAGTTATTGAATAAACTTAATGGTTGAAGGCATAACTTTGTGGAATGACACTACTGACATGGCTAAAAAGAGAGAACTCTTAGTATTTTCCACACTTAAAACTTTAATTCCCGACGTAGGTTTCGACTGCCTTGCAATCATTTTCCAAGGTCCTCATCTTGTCACCTTTGAAAATGATTGCAAGGCAGTCGAAACCTGGGTCGGGAATTAAAGTTTTAAGTGTGGAAAATACTAAGAGTTCTCTCTTTTTAGTCATGTCAATTATTGAATGTTATAATGGCGATGTATGACGATACTAAGGCAAGTGTAAGGGTAAACGGGGTTCTGAGTGATTGGTTTGTAATAAATCAGGGTGCAAAGCAAGGATGCGTAATGTTTCCATGGCTGTTTGGTGTATTTATGGATAAATGTGTTAGAGATACATGTAGTGAAAACGACGGTGTTTTGATTGGAAATGTAAACGTCCGAGTTCTTCTATATGCAGATGATGCTGTTTTGATCTCAGACAGTCAACAGGGATTACAGAAGCTCATAGATAAGTTTTGTGAATCAACGGAGAGAATGGAATTGAAGGTAAATGCATGCAAGGCTAAAGTAGTAGTTTTTGATGAGGAGAATAGGGAGAATTACTGTATGATGAGGGCGAATGGTGAAGTAATTGTACAGGTGGATGATTTTGTGTACTTAGGTAAGATGTATGCGAAAGATGGAAGAATAGATGAGGAGATAAAGAGACATGTGAATGCTGGAAGTGGTAGGTAGCATGTGGAGCATATCAAGGAATGAGTGCTTGACTAAGGAAGTGAAAATTGCTGTGTACAACAGTGTACTTCTTCCCACTTTGCAATATGGTAGTGAAACATGGGTATGTCAGGATAGACATAAGAGTAGACTAAACGCCGTGGGTATGAGTTATCTGAGGAGTATTTGCGGCAAAAGTAGGATGAATAGCGTCAGAAATGAGTGGGTCATGAATGAACATGGGTTAAATGCTCCAGTAATGGACGTGAATGAAATATGTGTGCTTCGTTGGTTTGGCCATGTTGAGAGAATGGATGAGAGTTGAATAATAAAACAGATATATGTGAATAGAAGGAATGGTGTGAGAGGTAGAGGTAGGTGGAGAAAGGTGAGGTTGAATGTGGTTGAGGAAATTCTTAGGAGGAATATTAGGAGTTTTAAAAACAGGAGGGTGTGTATGAAACAGTGTATGGGGGTAAATGAGGCAAAAGAGGTTTGCAAGGATAGGTAAGTATGGAGGAAATTATTGAAACAGAGTTAGGTGTACAAATATATACTTATGAGTGAAACATTTTGACTGTGCCTACCCCAGAAGGGAATGGGGTGATGGGTATGTATGTATGTATGTTTTACTTTTCTCATATTCTTTGGTCTCAATAACATTTTTCACTTTCTCTTTTATCATTTCTTTTTTCTGTTGGTTTTCCTCTTCTTGTTGAGTTTTCTCCATCATCATCTCGACCTTCAAATAGTTGGTACATTTTCTTATCTTGTTCTCCCCTTTTAATTCTTTCATCAAAAATAACATTCCTACCTGTCACAGATTTACAGGTTTCAGGATCCCACAGCTTATCTCCTTCCACATTATATCCAATCATAATCATTTTTCTTCCTCTGTCATCCAATTTCTGCTGTAGTTCATTTGGTACGTAGTTGTATGCCACACACCCAAATGTTCTTAGATTTGTCACATCACGTTTAATTCCTGTCCACAGTTCACTGGGAGTTTTATCTTTGCCTGCAGTTGGGCTCCTGTTTGTCAGATATGCTGAACACAATACAGCCTTTCTCCAGAAAGTTTTATCCATCTTTGATTCTATAAGCATCGTTCTTGCTTTGTTCATCAATGTTCTGTTTAGTCTTTCTGCTACTCCATTCATTTCAGGGTTGTATGGAACTGTGTATTGTATCAATACGCCTTTTTCCTCACAAAATCTTCGTAATTCACTAGACATATACTCGCCTCCATTGTCATATCTTAAATTCACTACATTTAAATTGTAATAACTTGTTACTCTAGCATTATATTGTTTAAATTTTTCCGTGACCTCCCCATTTGTTTTTAATAGAAACACCTTTGTGAAATATGTAAAATCATCTATAAATGTCACAAAATAATTGTATCCTTCCCATGTTGTGAGCTGCATTGGTCCACAAACCTCACTATGAATAATTTCTCAAGATCAACTGGCCCTATGTCCTTTGCCATGAAAAGGTTGCCTACTTGTTTTTCCTATGATGCAGGTTCACCTAACCCCTCATTATCTTTAATATCATTTTCTCTTAAGCCTTCTACCATCCCTTTCTTTACTAATAGTTTCAAATTATTTGTGCCCGAATGGCCAAATCTCCTATGCCACAATTCACCATTATCATTCAATTCATTATTCAATTCACCTTTGTTTCACATAATTGCATTGTCCTGCCCCACACTTGTTCTCTGTTTCAATAGTAAACAAATTATATCTCCAACCTCCTATTATCTTCAAACTACCAAACTTGTATTTTCGCACTTTGTCTCTTGAAAACTCAGCCCTAAGACCACTTTGTTGCATCTTCGAGACAGATAACAAATTTTTCCTCAAATCAGGCACACAATAAAAATTTTTGATAGCAAGATACGTAGGTCGCCTTCCCACAAAGCATACTACTTTCATGTTTCCAATACCAACTGCCTCCATGCACGTTGCATTTTTTGCTGCAGCAATCTCTCTTGGCTTTTTCAGTTCAACATACTCCTTAAAATGTTCTTTAGCGTTTACTAAATGATCGGAGCACCCTGAATCTCTGCACCACTCTATTTTCTTTGTGTTATATTGACTTCCTGCACTATTTTCTACACTGTCTCTGTTCAAATTGCATTAAAAAACTACATTATTGTAGGATGAACCCTCTTCTTCTCCACGACTTTGGCCTCTTCTGAACCTTGTTCACTGCCTTTCTTGACCATATCCTCGGTATCCTCATTCACATCCTGTTTCTTGACCATATCCTCAGGTCGGTCTAACTTCATATCCCATCCTCCTTGACCATATCCTCAGTTTTGTCCATATCCATTGGTCAGTGCAATTTCATATCCGCGTCCTCCTTGACCATATCCACGGCCTTGTCCATATCCATGTGCCTGTCCGTCATCAAATCTATGTTGTCCTGGCCTTGTCCTCGCGTAGAGTTGTTATTATATAACCTCTTCCTTGATTGTAGCACTGATATTTCTTATGCCCAGGTTTTCAACATAAGAAATAAGTAAATGCTGCACTGGATGCTGATGTTCCTTGTCCTTGGTCTTCGTAATTCAATTTCTTTCTTTTCTCTTCCTCTCCTAACAGTTTCTCCTTAACAAAACTAACAGTTAGGGTGCTACATGTCTCTAAAGTTGTTATGATGTTATCATATGTTTTAGACATGGATAGTATGATATGATTCACTTTTTCTTCCTCTGTTATCTCAGAATCAGCCTCTTGCAACTCAGTAAATATTTCACTGATCTTTGTGAAATGTTCTAGCAATGATTACCATTCATCATACTTTGTCTAACTACCTTCTTCGTAAGAAGGGCATACTTCTTGTACTCTTGCTTTTAAATGTGCTGGATACATTCTCAAACATCAGAAAGACAGTCTTCTTATTCTTTAAGTACTCAAGATGACTATCTGCTATGGCCTCTATCGACAGGGCTTGATCCCTATTTTATTTGGTCTGATTTTCCTTCTTTTGACTGAATTCTTTGACATTTATTGCAGCTTCTACGTTTTCTTTTAAAATACTTCTTATTCTAAACTCCCAACTGTTGAAATTATTCCCCACAAAGGGTTGAATATTAAATTTTTCTTTTGACAGCATTTTGTTTTTTTTTCTTTAATTTCCTTTTCCTCCTTCAATGCTGAGTGATGCCTGGGCCCATAACCCTGATGAAAATACTATGTAGAAAGATCTTTCTTTGGGATCAACTTGTAATAAATTTCTTTTTAACACAGAGGAACTTCTTTATTAACACAGTATTCTTTTTTACTTGTTTATATCTTTCCCAAACAAACAATCATCAACAACCGTATCCAAGTAGCCAACATCAAATGTTAAGATTGTCAATATTCAACAATACTCCCTACAGCTGCAGAATTTAAAACATAAAATTTGAATATGGTCTCCATTATGAATAGTGAACTATCTAGCTCAAACTACCTTAACTGTTCAGGCAATCTATTCTGATACTTCCCAAAAAATCAAAGAGTCTGAGGGGCAACTTCATTGGCACATGTAGTGAGTGGAAAGCCTCCAAAAATTAGTTGATTTGACAAGGAATGATTCAGATTAATAATATGTTTTCTCAACAAAAACCAAATTACTTACCTATAAGATGGATGAGTCAGTGCCAGCGGAAGCAAGCAACGGTTTTGGAATTTGTATCCTATGGTTTCTTCCAACACATCAAGAGATCTGTGGGAACGCAGACGGCAGCCTACCACCGGTACGAGCATTGAATGCTGAATCACATCACACATAACACCTGTCCGATAAAATCCTTTGTCACACACAGCCACTTTATCATTTCTCTTCATCTTGGACTGAGTTCGCATCTCTTGGAGGCGATTCTCTTCGGCCTCCAGCTTCCGCTTATCTTCAAATGAAGGCTTGGGCATGTTTGCCAAAAGGTGACGGAATATGACAGATTCCCTTCAAGCCTTCTGATTACTGTAAAATAAAGGAGACCAAATTATTCGGCTATTAATTAAAAAAAGTAGAGATGGGACCTTCGAATAGTCGAATTCTCGAGTTTACCGAATAATGAGCTAGTGGCACTATTCTAATTTGAGAACGCAAATTAAATATTTTCACCAATGATTTCACCCTCTCGAATATATTACACGCATCGATTGTAATGTTTTTTTAAATTCGCGGTCATCGGATGGGACCTACATGTTACAAAGCGTTCGGGCTACCAGATTTGGCTGGTACCTATTCATCAATTAATATTTCAAACAAAATTTCATATTTCAAGTCAAGTATAAATATATATAATCCATAATAACTTCAGGGGAATTACATGAAAAAGATTTTCAAACGCACGCCAGGTTTGTTGATGCTTTTTTTTTATTCCTTGTTGCATGACACTTACATTTTAGTAATTCAGTTTTTAAAATGATTGTGCATTCTTTATTTAATTAAATATTTGCGATTGACGTAGTAAAGCACTAATAATAATAAAATCTTTAAATCTTCCACATTCTTATAATCTGATTAAAAAACAAAAGAGTCGTGGTGTAACATGGTGTAACATGCGCGCAAGTTTGCTTTATCCAGCTGGTACATGGTTTGTGTCAGTTAGTATATAATCTTTGGTCAGTTGTGTCAGAATTGAGTTTACCAGCCGTCGTAAAACTTAATATGTTTTTTATCCACCAATGATCTTTTAAGCATACACATGCAAGTAAGCACAAGCTTACTTTTCACATTTGTGAACTGGACGATAAATTCGCAGTTTGCAATTTTTGCAGTGCGAAGATATCGCGTGGTGCGTCGCGTACCACTTCTGGTTTAAAAAACTATTTGAAAAGGCGCAAAGATGACATAATGGAGCTTAGTGACAAAGGCTACCCTGAAACATATGATGATAGCGATTCTGAAGTTATGTCTTTTACTCAGTCTACGTGTTCTTTGCCATCGTCGTCAGCTAGTGAAGCAGCATCTACGCTAGGGAAATATAGAAAACAACATCTTCCTCCAAGGCAGTTATCCTTGCCGAGTTACATGAATAAGAATGGGAAGTTCAAGCCAGGGGACCAGAGACAAGAAAAAATTACAAGGCTTATAGCTGAAATGATTTGCGTTGACAGCCATCCATTTTAAATAGTGGAAAATCCGGGGTTTAAGGCCCTTACTTTACATTTGGAGCCAAGGTACGTCATCCCCTCAAGAAAGTATATCTCCACCGTAGTGATTCCTGCGATGTACCTAGCATTGCATTCCGTGGTGAAAAACGTACTCGCTGAAGCGGAATATCTCTCTCACCACGCATTTATATACATCTGCCGTTAACGATGACTACATGAGCTCGACAGCGCACTTGGTTTCATCAGATTTTTTAGCAAAGGCACGTGTGCCACGAGGTGGCTCCATTTTTGGAACTAAGCCATTCGGGCGAAAACCTTTGTAAATTTATGCATCAAGCATTGGAATCCTAAGGACAAAGTGTTCACTGTTACGAGCACTAGGCAAGAAACATTACAGCTGCTCTGGAAAATGTGATGAGTGGCAGTGGAATAAGAGTAAGAATGGCGAATTTGTCAGGACTGGTCTCCGTACTTGTTCCTTTTTTTCTTCTTTATTCACACATTCCACAAAACAGTTTCTGGCACAATAAACCCACTATTCAAATGTCCACAGTCACAAATGAAACAACATTTTCTACAATAATTACTGAACACACTAAATGTATTTTCAAAACTCCAAACAAAAACATTAACAGTTTTTCGGTTGCTTAGTACCGCTATGTCCACTGACAACCAGTAGATACTTTTTCATTAATGTCACTATGAAGCAACCTTAACACTTTCCCTCATTAATTGGATGAGAGTCCCAGTTCAGTGCGAATCCTAACCAGCCTAGGCTTTAGTACTGCCTTGGTCATAATATCAGCAAATTGGTCATCAGTCCCGGTTTTCTGAACGTCCACAAGAACTTGTACTGTCTCACGTACAAAGAAATGTCTAACATGGATATGTTTTGTCTGCTTGTGGAATTTCGGGTTGTGAGCAAGTCGGATCGCAGCCCTATTATCCACTTGTAATGTAGGCATTCCTTCTAAATCTGTTAGTGGGCTGAACACCCTTTGGAGCCTAACTAATTCACGTGCATTCACGTGCACCTTCGCTTGCAGCAACAATTTCGGCTTCAGTTGTTGAAATTGCAACCGATGCTTGACGTTGGCTTAGCCATGAAGCAATGCCATTTGCGAAAAGACATTATACTCCAGTTGTAGATCGCCCTGTATCTTCATCTCCTGCATGATCTGCATCACTGTAGCCTTCGATAGTGTTTTTTATTGCAATTCGAGCTATATCGAATCCCATAGTTCATTGTCCCTTTCAGATATCTGAATATCCTCTTGACTCTGAGCCAATCAGCTTTGGTAGGATTTTCTAACTTTCTGGAAACTACTCCAACAGCATAGGTTATATCAGGACGAGAACCTGTCATCAGGTATGCTATAGCACCCACAGCTTCTCGATATGGAAATTTTTCTATGGCTTCTCGTTATGGAAGATCATCAACTGATGGCTCAATTACTTCCATTTGTTCCATCGCATCTTCAAATTGTTCATCGGGAGTATCTGGATCTTGAGCAAGAACTCGATCTTCAACAGGTTCAGAAGGTAAACCTGCTTCATCTCCCTCTAGAGCTAGTTTTGATCCTCGTTCACGATCTTCGGTATGGATCTGTAGTTGATCATTGGCTCCCTCTTAAGAGGTAGGGGCTTTTGTTGAAATTCTGAATTCAACATCAGTTTCAAATGTAATATCCCTCGATCTAAGGGTCTTACTTCCATCCCAAACACAATAACCATCATCCTTTTCATAGCCAATAAGCTTACCTTTGATTGCTTTTTTGCAGGTCCTGAAGATGATGTGAATGCATATCAAAATCTGGGTCGTTGTTTAATAAATCGAGTGGTTCTAGTAAAAGTTGACATCTTAAAATTTTTTTAGTGTAACATGTTAATATTTAAGATGGCACATATTATTATTTTTGTTGTGAATTATAACCCAAAAAATTTTAAAGCATTCAATCGGCTGGGAAATAAGGTAATTGTGATCTACTAAGTGTTATTCTGTTCCACAGTGCAAAAGATCAGTGTTTCCCAACCTCTTTTAATATGAACCCTCACCCTCACATTTTTCCCAAAACTTGCCCTTTATATTTCAAAATTATCATTTTTTAGATATTATTGAAGCTTACTTCTGTTGATTATTAAATTCATTATGTCCTTCAAACTTTCTTAAGTCATTTCGGAATTATTTCATTCATACCTGTAAATGGGCACAGCCAAGATTTGTATTAGGAAGAGACAGGATACCCGTTTGTAGCTGTAGATCTATGTTAGGGGGCAAGACATTCTGTCTGACTTCATGTAACAGATGTATGAAATAGCCAGGGGGGGAAGCTGTAGTCTATGATTTTTTTTATGTATGTGGAAGAGAAAATAAATTTTTCATCATAAGCTTTTGCCTATCACTTGTGACATTCTACTACTAATATTTTTTATTCTTGCTATTTTGGGAAATTAAAAATCTCATTTTCTCCATATGAATTGTCAAGATTGATGTTGAAGCAGTTTTTTCTCTTTCAATCCAACTAAAAATATACAGTGCAACTAATGTGCTGTGAAATTGAGTGAATAGGTTCAAAATTTAACACAATTTTTATTTCATGCTGTGTTTAGAGGCATAGCAGTAGGGATTTTTTGGTTGAAAGAATGTCTATAGTTATTGATACTCTGAAAGTGAATATTCTATTGTGAAATGATGGTGTTCTTTCTGTGCATGACTTGATTGGATGTAAGAAGTCAGGGTTCGTTGGATATGTGGGAGAGATGTGTTGCCGGACACTAAAAATTCTTGGTGGACATTAATGGTTTCTCCAATATAATACCCGCATAGGCATCTTGCTTAGTATTTTTTTGTAAAATATTGAGTGGTTGTCACTCACTGGTTAAAATTGCCCCTAAAAGATCACTCCCTTTTGCAATTGGTACTTGTAATAAATATGAAATGTGGGAAAGATCCCTTCTTGCGCTAATATTTGAAAACTCATATATATGGTAATACCTTTTTTTCATGGTTTAGAGGAATGAACATCTTGTCCATTTTCTTTTACCTCTTATTTTCTTTCTTCCAGATGGATTCTACACTCATGTGACAGAGTCCCATACAGATTGGTGCATTTGTGTGATGCTTGTTTAAAAATGTACTGTTATAAAAATAAGAAGAAAGTTGGGAAATTTCTACTTTATGAATACATTGACCCATCTTCTGTTTTCCCAGAAACATTAACATCATAAATTATTGTCCTTATAATGAAATGTGAACTTAGCAATAAACAATTTATTTATAAATTAACCTCTTTTGGTTGCTACAATAATCCTGGCTGGCACTTAACACTATCATGGTTTTACACATATCATCTTTAAAACCAAGTAAAGTACATCAATCATATGACATTCTGAATAAAAAGCACATGCAGAGAAATTTATCTGCACTGATTCCTGTAACCAACACTAGGACCACATTTTGTTGCTGGCCAATAAAATGCATAACATCATCAAGGAATCAAATTGGATTAGACTAGAATGGCATATAAATACCAACATCATGTTCATGTATAAAAATATAGTTCACTGAGAACACTTAAACCATGAACGAGAAGTATTATATAATATCACTATCGGCAACAAGGAAGCAGTTTGGCAGTTGCGATTTTGTTACACACGAGCCACATCTAAAGATTTAGGCAAAATATTGTCTATGGGAAGCATTACTCATTTGAGAAAATTCTTACAAGATTTAGCTGAGATTCCTCTCACTACACGTCACCACTTCTGCTTTGTCTTGAAGAGAAATAACATTGTCACCAAAAAATCTTGAGATGATTTAGAGCTCTTCAAGTATTATGTTACTTTGGTTTGACTATAAAAATGAAACCAGTACTGATCAATCAAATCCACCCTGATTAGAATAACTATGGAGATGAAAATCCCAAGAAGAAATTTATAATGTAAAGAAAGGAAGATAAAGATGTACCAGGAGCAGAAGAAAGGGAATCATGTTTGAGGAGAGAAGTTGAAAGCAAGAGTATGTGGATGACTCGATGTCCTAACACGACACCATGCCGAAGATTGTTGTGTAAAATATGAAAGTAGGTGAAGAGGAAAGGCAAAGTGATTGGGATTAAAAGGGTTTGGAAATGCATCAAATGAAGGCAGAAACATTTTGCATGAACCGTACAACAATCACAACCAACTTTAATCATTAGACCGCCAAATACAATGTACAATTTTGGATGAGAGTAGGCTCCAGAAGAATAGGCCTATGAAGCTACAGTTATGCCCCTAGTTTAAGTAGGCTATCGCTCAAATTTCATTGTCTAGTAAAACCCCTTACATACCCTATCAGATAATCAGAGTTTAAAAATAAAATCTATGATAACCATGGTGCTGTATTCTCTAGTAAATTACAAGCACCTGCTATATCAAGCAAAATTTTAAAAATTATTTGCTCCCATAATTACATTGGCAGATGATGCACACCAACCAGGTAACAAATATTCACAAAAATTCATTCTTTTTTGATACAATTGAAATTATTGCAGCTAAAATTGTCATGAACATATCCATCAATAGACAAATGAAAAAGGAATTAAACCAATTTTGTACTCTATATCACAAGTGTGTCAATGACATTTACATTCACTATTTAAGAGAAATCGAAAGGGGAATAACACTTCAATAAATCATTCATGGTCAAGCATATGTTAGAAAAGAGTTGCCACTTTTTCTACAAAGGCAATTTCATGGTTACTCTGTTTTCTTATGTCAGAAATCACAATTTACACAGTTTTGCTTGAGTGAAATGTTGAGTTGTTCAAAATCAATTATTTTTTAAGGTTAGACCGGGTTGAAGGCATAAACATTCAATGGAAAACAGCAGCAGGTAAACCATTTACATACCAATAAGGCACCATTACTTTATTTAATGACATGATGGAATAGAAGAGAGAACATTTTTTGCTAAGTTTTTTCGTCTATATTAAGAAAAAGTAATGAAGTTAATATTTTTTCTTTTGTGAAGCGGGCTTTCCAAGAACCATGATAAACTTACAATGATATACATAATTTAATTTGGCATGTATGAAAACAGGGAAAAGTGGATAACTGATTCATAATCTGTAACATCATATCCTGAAAAGTTATTTCGACACCCAAGATTCACTAAGTTTGGCCACAGAGGAACTATGAAGGAAAGTGAGCAAGACGACTTAAAAGGTTAGGAACAGCACATCTGGAAACTTTCATTCAAGACCACCCAGTACTGTTCTCTGGGTGAAATAAAACTGCCCTATGTAACATCTCGAAATCTGCTGTAACAATAGAGCACAAAATACCGTAAGTAAAGCTTTTCACACAAATCAATGGCTTATTTGAGGTTTTCAAATTCACAGATATTTAACAGTTCTTATGATAAAGTGGCCACCTTGTATAGAAATATCAAACAATACTGTCATTCAAGAGCCATAATAGAAAACTAAGAACTCTACTAGTAAATGAGGTCATCTTCAGCAAGAATTTCTTTCATATACATACATTGATTTACATTACTCATTAACAGTGTCTTATTTTCCACATAATGTTAACTATAATTCATCACCAGTCAGAGAAATGCCAAAGGGCATGCTCTATTGAATACAAAGCAATATTACAATCCTACTTCAAACATCAATAAAATTGGTCATACTTGGTGGTATAATTTGTTTTTTTCAATACTTCCAAACAATAATGGCTCACATGTTGGCGCCTTTTCAACCTCACAAATAGCAAAATATTGTGAAACTCGATACAGCTTACTACAGCCATAGCCAGAAATGGCTTCTTGCACAGAACTGAATGTTTGTGCCTTTTCAACCTCACAAATAGCAAAACTCAATACAGCTTACTACAGCCATAGCCAGAAATGGCTTCTTGTACTGAACTGACCTTCAAATGAATTTTTTTCAAATAACTGACATACCCACATCCATCAGTCATGTTCATGCTGCAATTAACAGGACTATCAACAACATATCTAAAGTTACAAGTCCTCATTTTAAAAAATCAAAACAGTGGGCTATTTTTAATGATTAGTGGATACTCTACTGGCCATATTGCTTCATGGAATGTAAATGGAAGACCAACTATGAAGAAACTGAGCTAAGACTCAGCATTCCTCTCCTGGTCAACAAGTGACTTTATCTCCTCCATTTGATGATTTGGGAGTTAGGTACACATATAAGAACCCATAACATGATACCGATTCAATCTACACTCAACCTACTGAAGGAGGAAAGAGTGACGCACAAAAAGGAAGCAGGTCACAGCCTCAGAATTAGCAGGTAAGGAACTATCCATGCCAACAACTTTGTGAAAACGGGCCTACTAGCATGGGTAACTTCTGCAAAAGAACCGAGTGTTCATCACCAGTAAAATTGCCCACACTAGTGATCAGCGACTAGAAATCTTAACTCTGCTTTTACCAGAATCAACCTTAATTTAATCACATGATTAGTTCACTAGCACTGGCTCACACTGATAATAACCAGCACATCAAAAGCACGAAACTATCTCTGTAAGCTCACCCCAGCAATATGATTAAAGTCACATGGAAATAAATTTCAACATGACAGCTCAATTTTACCAACGATATTTTGAAAAGAAAGAGAATATGATGAATACCAGTATCACTATCTCACTCCAACCCTAACAAATGTTTCGGGAGAACATTGAAACAACATGAGAAAGGACTAAGCCAACTATTCCCTTTAAATGTTTCTCAAAACTGAAGATATATGGCACCATCTTAGGCCAGACCAGTTTGGCCAAAGGTAGATGACACATAAGTATTCTAAATGCTAATATTTTAGCGAATGATGATCAACACCTGAACAGCACTCCTTGATTTGGCTAAGTTAACTGGAATGTCTTGAAGAATGTGTTCCATCAACTAGAAGACAATCTTAAGAACTGAAGCCTCACTGTGTCAAGCGCACGAAAATGGATTGTGAATTCAGTAAAGACGCAGCTGACTAAGAGAAACACATGGATGAAGGAAGAACAATGTCCGTGGCAATGATTTTCAAAAGCATTAATGGAGATCAAGAAAACAATCCCTGAAGTAAATGACGTAGATCGCATATGAGAATTTTATGCACAACAGTGAGAGCTGATAAAATGGGCAACAATGACTGAGATTGCAAATGCAGAAAGACAAGGACATTAGCAGCTCCGGTAAAAATATTAGTTCTGTAATTGCTCTGAAAGACTATAATCTGATCTGGATTTTAAAGATGTTTCAAATCCAGACCAGTATCAGGCAACTTTCAGATCACATAATAGTCCTTCAGAGCAGTTACACAAGAGTTACAGAGCATTTATAGACCAAATATTTTTACCAGAGAGTATCTTCAGAGTGTACAAAAATGGGACCTTGGCCCTCACATCTAAAGCAGTGGCCCCAAATCTTTTCTGCCTTGCGTACACCCCTGAGTGGTACTTCCCCATCCACAGTACCCTAATCATTGGAAACCTTGGAGTTAAACAAAAACAGCCCCAATCGCCACATGACGTCAGTGACCAGAACGGGTAAAACAAAATTTACTCAATCATTCACACAAACCGTACCAAACAATCATATTACCTCTACACCCAGGAGGAAGATGTAGCAACATAGCCAAGTTGCAACAGAGAAATATTTACCAATTTACTAAACAGCTTGGATTACTTATGACAACAGAAAAAGAGAGTTATTCCTCTGGGAAACAAAAGGACTAAGTACAACAAATGAGTCATGGCAGCTGGCATCTTTCAACCAGTCCTCCAGACACTGTGACATACCTATACCAGAGGATACCAGCAACAAAAAAATGAGGAAGGTATGACAGAAAATTAATGATGAATGTATTAAGAGGGATTCTCCCTCTCTCTTGAGATACACTGGCACACATCGACATGCATGTCCTGTGATTGTTCACTGAGGGCCAAATCACCAAAAATGACTCCCTGTAATCCCAAGGAATAACCCCAATGTAAGGGATTAACCCCTAAGAAAAAAACCACATTAGGACCTGCAAGTAAAATTGAGTAAGACTATCCTTGACAAGTGAGATGACTCACTTACACACAAAGTGAATGACTTTGTGAATGATACAGGGATTTTTGAGTGACATACCTTCTGCTCACTAACATCTCATGAACTATTGAGTTTTTTCCATTGAATTACGCTTCACAGCATTCTGCATTTACTCACTATTTGGACCACTTGTTAAAAAGCTTCCCACACCTCCAACATTCAGCTATTTCAACACTCCCTCAAATCATGAGATCTTAAATTTTGCTTTATTAAGAATATTATTTAATCTTTCAAAACGAGTCCACACCAAAAGTCAGCATTAATGCACACACAACCATTCCCATTAGCTCGACATTACTTGCCCGAAGTTATGAAGGACATAAAGAACGTGCAGGAATACAGGTACGTGAATACTTCATCAAATAAATTTGCTGAGTATGTACTTTCTTTAAAGGCTATTTAGGCACCTGTAAATGGAGGAGAATCGATCATCTGATATGAATGTCTCCATTACAAGAATACCTATTGGCTTATTTATTATCAGGCAAGCTTAACAGTGCTTCACAGTATGATATAAATTTAAGACCATTTTTCCATTTAGACAATTAATAATGAGACCATTTTTCTCAATCCATTATGTGTTTTTTACACGACATTCAGATGCCATTGTTTTTTGTATTAGCACCAGCTCACATGCAATATAACACAGTCAAAACAATTGTACAAGTTGATGCATACCTTGGACATGAAGCTTTCAGCACTTAAATAATAAACATTTTATTTTTTGTGATATACGTAGGTTACCCTTGGACCATTGACACAAGTCTAACACTATATTTATAACAGGGTCACTGCATTTTCAATACCAGAGGTTAAAATTCAAGAAAAATCATAACAAGAAAGAATGACGGACTGATTTCTCAACATCCTGTCCACATTCTCTAAAATATTTTTCAGTTCTTTTGGTGGGAATACATTGTCCCATCACTCATTGTATCTGACATCTATAAAAAACAATACTGTTGGAAAATCTATGCAAGCAAATTATGCTTCAATTATCTTATGAATATGGTCACAGAATAAATAAAGCATGCACTGTCATCCACCTATAACTTTCATGAGGACTTGATTATCTGCATAGGCAGACTCAAGGCAAGGGCTCATACAAACAGATGTGTAAATCACTGGAAATTCAAAGAGTTCAGAAAAGGGGGGGGGTCTTTAAATATGTCTTTGAGCAAATTTTTGTGTTAACAAGATAAAAATTCAAAAGAGCATCTGCTCAGGCATCCATTAGCCAAAATACATCCATAGAGTAAACAGGCATTAAAACAATAAATATCCTGCAAAGAAATAACAAATATCACTTCATTGAAATACAGCTTATCAGTACATCAGTACACAGTAACATCATAGATTCTCAAGTTAATCAGAAAAATGCAAAATTGCCTCGGGCCCAATGAGTGCTCAAATTCTTCTGAATGAAGTTTTTGTACCATACAAATGAATTAAAATAATTACTGCAAATTTAAACTCAGCTGCCTTCCTCACTCATTCTCCATATGAAGGTGGCACACATTATTAAGAATACTCGGAAATACTGCAAGGTGACTGTGATACCCTTGGTATTTAAAAAAAAATAAATATTGTTATTTCCAATTCATTTTTGAATCTCATCCTCCACAAACACACACTTATCACAAAATTACAATGAATCAACATTTTGTGCAATAATTCACACCCTCTCAACAGTATACATTCTTACTTCCTGTTATTTATTGTTAAGAATCCTTGCTCTGAGGTTCTTTCTCAGGAGATCTTTTCTTCCCATCCAAAGATTCAGACCTGCGTTGTTTTGTGGCAACCTTCCTCTCACTTCGACGCTCAGACTTTTTCGTCAACAATGCTCGATCTCTCGAAGGGTGGCGACGAACAGAAGATCGATGCATTGGTGCTGCGTGGCGCCTGACAGGTGTTCCCTCAGATTGCTTTGGGGGCCATCTTTGCTGTTTTTTCATGCTCTTAGCTATCACCCTTTTCTGATGGTCCAACTGAGGGAAAAGATCTGTAAAATACAAGCAGGTAATTGTTAACTGGATAGTAACGTTGTATGGGGCTGTAACATGGACCCTCAGAAAGGAGGACGAGAATAAGCAGCAGGCTTTTTAGATGTGGGAGTGGAGAAGGATGGAGAAGGTGAGATGGATGGAAAGAAAGACTAATGAAGAAGTGCTTGAGATGGACGAAGAAAGGAAACTTCTGAATAAAATCTGGGATAGGTAGGGTAGATGGCTGACAGGTGTTATAAAGGACGATGGGTTGCTCAAGAGTATGATAGAGGGAAGGATGTTGAGCAAGTGGGGAAGGGGAAGAAAGAGAATAGGTTTCATGGTCGGATGGAGAAGGGTAGATCGTATCCTGAGGCCAAAAAGCATATACTGGAGGGGCCAAAAAGCATGGGCCCCTGAATGTGTAGAGGACCAGGAGGAGACTCTCTGACATTCAGCAAAACCTACCTTAACCAGTAGAATACTTTAAAAAAAATGTTAACTTGACAACTTAAATAAAAGAAGGTGTTTATAGAATGACAACTTAGATTGAAGTGGTGTAGACTTGTATGTGATGAATGTGGTATACAACACAGTAGACAAACAGGCTGCAACATCAAAACTAGGATGAAAGAGCATTCATATTTTACACAAATAAAAAGGATGAACCATGTTTTTCCAAGCCCTTGTGTAATTTTAACCATTTTAGTGACTTTAATGCAGAAGTACTACATTGTATGTTCAAAGGTTACAAATTACACTTTTTTGAGCAGTTTGAAATATATAACATCGAATCTCAACTATGTAATGATATTGCTATTGACCATTCACTTCTCCTAAACCTTAAACTTCCAAACCTGTGACATAAGGACTGTGCCCCTCACTCAATACCAAACACTCCCGGTGCCACCCCAATCCCCCTCACCAACTCTCAACCTTCCTCAAAGCCTCCCCCTTCCTCCACTCTCTTTTCTGTTCTAACCGTCAATTGCTATCCTCATTTCCCCCTAATCTTTCTATTCCCCACCCCACTTTGTAAAATGCTTAAAAGGTTGAGACTGCAGTAATGTGCCCTGATGATAGCATAATGCACTGAAACCATGGTTGGCGAAGAAAATGAAAGAGTGGACATTGTACCAGAGTTTATTTTCAAATATGGAAGTTAATCGTTTGGTAAAAAAAATATATGTGAATTCATTTATTTTAGAATGTCCATGACACTTTGTTGAATCCATCTATCCCACATCCAAGGCACGTTAACATTCTGGCAGTAGTTTTTTTAGACTTGATGTTTCATGGTGGAAGAACAGGTCAGCTTCTCATGCAAATCTCAATCAGAGGTTTTCACTGATTCACGGACGAGGATACAAATGCAGGAGTGTTCTGAACAATGAACTTACTGAGTACACTCTTTTACTAAGAAGAGTAACAGCTTTTGGGCATCCTTCAAAGCTGCATCTAATAATTATGACTGGAAAAAAAGCTGTTTCAAAACTCCACCATCTTGGCACATGTTTGGTTGGAGCCTGGCCAGAGGGTGGACTTCAAGGAGCCAGAGGCAGGACAAAAAAAGAGCCACTAATGCCCTAGATTAATTTGAGAGTCAAAATTACACACAATTGCAGACATAAGGTGGGAGCACCTGGAGGAGAATATTTAAGGCAAAAGAAACAGGAAACCTGCCCATCATTCAGGACGATCCAACTGATCACACACACCTACATAAGATGGACTAAAATTAAACATCACTGAATCAGATCCTGGTAGAAAAGCCAGCGAAATTTTCATCATAAATGAAAAAACCGAGAAATGTTTGGTAAACCTGTCATACTGGATATCATTCAAATTGAAATTAAACCTACTTACTCTAATCAAGTTAAAAAAATGAGATAGCCAAATCTTCAGCAATTTTTATTATATCTTTACCTTGGGAATGTTCCAGAGCAACTTTGGCAGCATTCATTTCAGCTTGCTGGATACTATGACCAGATGCCTTTGCTAATCTTTGCCCACGAAAATACACAGCCACCGTGTACACTCGCGTGTTGGTTGGTCCTTTGCATTCAATAACTCTGTGGAGTGAGATACAAAAATTGAAAATCAATAGCCTGCTGTAAGAATCTTAAACATATTAGTGAAAAAAAACTTACTTGTATATTGGAATATCAGGTTCTCCACCATCCATTGTACGAAGAGTCAAGCAGCATTGCTGGAGTTTGGACTTAGGGTCATTCCAGTCTTGGTTCATGATAAAGTCTTGAAGACGGGGGAAGAAACAGACATGACAGAACACCAAACAGTACTCCAGCCCCTATAGCAACAGAGAAAAATGTATTTTCATAATTAAAAGTCTGGGCACACACTATTTGCAACAATACAACAGATCAAAGATTACTCTTATGGTACAATTTACTTAAATCAAATTGTAAAAACCATTTATATAACCTTGCCAGTTTCATTCCTCCAAGTTTCTGTCCCCACGTAAAATATCCCAGGTGGGGGTCTGTGATTCTGTCTCGGAGGTGAAGCCAAACCATGAGCATTCTGAACGATTAGTCAAGTCAGCATTATGAGTTTGGTAAGTGATTATAACCATCCTTCTCTTCATGCACCCAGGCATTGGCAATCATCACTTGACACAAGGAGCAGCACACATTGGCAGATCAGTCAAGATGCACCAAAAGTGCAATATGCAGCATTTTATTTTTTTCAAGTCACCAGCTTGACCTATACCACCATACTGTTCAATATGTATTGTTTTTATCCTTCAATACCTACAAGATAGCTTGTTCACTTCCCCTAGTGCAGTCACCTAGTAATCCATTTGCATACTAATACATATTTATCACTGACTAGTGTGTACTTGTCAATCCTAGATCCACATAACCCTCTACAGAATCAAACGACCCTTGCTTTACTGACATGTACTGGCCACATGCTTTTCTATAAGTAACACTTTTTGAGCACTGTCACAGCATATTTGTCACAGGGACTAATGTCCCGCATCCAACGCCTGATACCGCTATGGAAAATGTGCTTAGTCCTGACCACAGGCAAGAGGTCGGTCTCGACAGAGTTGGTATCATACCACCGTGGCATTTTCCAAGGCGAGAGCTTGAGCCCCTTGCTGTTCTTTAATTCCCTCCTACCTCTCTCGCTAAGGCTGCAACGTGACAGGAAGCATTAGGTCATGCATTTATTTTATATGGATGACCTGAAGCTCTACGCTTCCAATGCAAAAGACCTTCGCAAGGCCCTGGACACTGTCCTGGAGTACAGTGAGGCTATAGGGATGGAGTTTGGTTTGGAAAAGTGTGCATTGATCCACCTGACAAGAGGAAGATTTTCGGAGAACAAGGAAGACGTGCACCTCGTTGACGGGAGTGTCATTCACCACCTAGAGGGCAATGACAGCTATGAATATCTCAGCGTCCCCCAAAGCCGAATGCAGGAGGTTGCAGCAGAAAAGGAGAGACTCACCGCCAAGTACAGAAAGACTCTCAGGAAAATCTGGAGTTCTGAGCTTTCAAGCAAGAATAAGGTTCTTGCCACAAACATGTTCGCGGTTCCCACACTGCTGTACACCTTCGGATGCATGAAATGGAATATCAACAAGTTGCAGAACCTCCACAGGGGAACAGGGAAGATGATGACCATCTGCAGAAGTCTTCATCTGAAATCTTCCATCGCCAGACTGTATCTCCCTCGCAGTGTAGGTGGTAGAGGTCTGTTGAGCCTGGAATGTCTCCACAACAGAGTTGTTCTTGGAACAGCATGCAGAGTGCTCAAAAGCAGAGACCCCCTGCTCAGTCTCGTAAGAGAACACAAAAGTGCTGGAGTAGGGGCATATTCTTCTCTTTCTCTTCCAGGCGGTCAAGAAGGCAGCAGATGAAACTGGTATGGACTTTGACCCAAAATCAGAAAGTAGCGACGACGGCAAGTCCATCCTGTCATTTTTTCTTATTTTTTTAACTGCCGGACGATTCTGTTGGCCAGTATGTCCCTGGAATCCTGATAGGCTGCTAAGCCTGTCACCAGGTTTTCCAGGGACCGGACCAACAGAACTTCCATGCCCTGGGTGGTGAAAAACCCACTCAGGCAGGACTCAAACCCGCAACCCTCAGTTTAGCTGGCGAGGACTTTACCCCAATGCCAAGGCAGACGTCCTTGAGCTCAAAATTAAAAAGGCCAAGCAGAAAACCTTTCTCAAGGCACACACCGATAAGCCCATGCATGGATGTTTCTATCGAAACATGGAGAAGCATGGGCTGTTGAAGGAGCTGACGTTTGCCTTCCTCTGCTCCGCTGGTCTAAAGTCTGAGACTGAGGATTTCGTCCTCGCATGCCAGGATGGTGTCATAAACACACTCGTGTACTGCTGCATTATATTCAAGACGGAGGTTGCAGACACGAGATGCAGGGCATGCTGAGCCCAGCCGGAGACTTTGAGCCACTTTCTCTATGGCTTTATCTGTTACACCAAGTCAGCATACATTGCTAGGCACAATGCGGCCCTGCGGGTGTTATATTTCCATCTTCGACACCATTTTGGCATCGACGATACTCCTGTGCTGCCATACGCCCCTGGAGATATGGAGTCCATTGTGGAGAACGATAAATGCACCATCTGATTGAATTACTCCTTTTCCACCACCAGGCAGTTGGAGGCAACCAAGCCTGATATCGCTCTCCTAGACCACCTCTCACGCTCCATGTTCGTGATTTTTGGCTCCGGCTGAAACAAACATGGATGCAAAGGAGGCGGAGAAACGGGCAAAATATCAAGACCTGCTTTTTGAGCATCGGCAAATGTACCCAGGACACTGTTAAACTGGTAGTCCTCATCATAGGTGTGCTTGGTGGAGTTAAGGGCTCGCTGCTGGAGAGCATCAAGTGCATTCCCTCCTGTGTGTCACATGCAGAAGGCCGTAATACTTGGGTCCCTCCGTCTCCTCCACACGCACAACCCAATGGCAGCATAGCCACCAATCTGATGCGCATCAGACGTGGCTGCAATAACTGTCAAACACCTCTCAAGTCCTCGGCCATTATGACGGCAATGAAACCCGATGCTTGCCGAGGACTTGGAGGGGAATGTTACCAAAGTAATTAATAATCATAATTGAATCGTTTTCCACCACACTTTTATTAAGTTTGGGATAAGTGACTGAGGAATGAGTATTCAGTGAATAAATTAAGTTTTTTTTAAAATAAGAGAGGCTGCCAAGTGTAGCAGCATATTATTTAATGGAAGGACCTTTTTGGGAAGGAGACACCCCATGGCAGCTAAGTCAGAAAAGGGGGAGAGGGCAAATACCACTAATTCACAAAAACAATGACCAGACTAGGATAAGTGGAACAAATTTCATTACATTTGGAAATATACGCAAAAATGGGAAAAGACTTGCATGCTCAACATGTTAAAAGAATATGGGAGATAAGAAAAATGGCAGATCATGTTGAAATATGTGGTACGAGTGCAAAGGGAAAGTTACCAAAAGGAATGAGACGTAGTTACAATGCTAATTTTAAGCTTGTTGTCATACATCACCCAGAAAATACCAATAACTGTGATGCAAGTAGGAAGTTTGGCGTATCGGGGGCTAATGTGCATAATGTAAATCTACAAAACACGAACTAGAGAAAGCTAAATCTTCCAGAAAGTCTTACAGTGGTCCAAAGTCAGGCCAATTCCAAGGTGTAGAAGAAGAAGTAGTTAGGTTTGTGCGTACAAAGCGGCAGAATGGCATGCCTGTTTCGATGGCCGATATGGCAATGAAAGCTCACGAAGTTGCAAGAGGGCTAAATATATCAATACAGGAATTCAAAGCTAGCAAAGGTTGGTGCACAAGACTGATGCGACGAAATAACTTTTCTTTACGGCGCTGAAATTCATTGTGTCAGAAATGGCCCAAAGACTACAGCGAAAAACTAATCGCTTACCAGAAATACGTCATTCAACTAAGAAAAACTAATACAGTAGCAACTAGATAATACGAAGCACGATAATACGAAGTTTTAATTTTACAAAGCAAAACTGTTGGTCCCAAAGAAAAGCCTATGCTAAATAGATGGCACTATTCGAAAATACGAAGTTAAAAAAATACGAAATTTTTGAAAATAAGAAAACCTTGGACCCAGTCCCCACAGAGAAACTGAGTTCGCTTATACGAACCTTGGGGGGGAAATCGCGTCAGAAAAGCTATCTATTTGCCGACGTAGACACCTAACAAATCAACGTTGCCGAATATAATCAATTAATGTAGTATAATGCGTGAATTTCAGTGGGTTTATCTCTCACAAGTGCCTGAGTCACACAGTTATTAATCAAGTTTTAGTCTTGGATAATTTAGCGAGTAACGGGGAAAATGTTAGCTTGAGGCAAATTTTCCCTCATTTTATTTTTGTTTTAACTGTTAGCAGCATTTCCATGATGTAAACAATTCTGTTTTGGTTATAACTTACGTGTGTCACCGCGTACCAACTCACTGCCAAGCGTTATTAGCAGCAATTTTAATTTATTGAGCGCTTGAACGGAAAATGACACAATTCAATGATGGGAAATAGGACTAGGATACCTGTCTCAGTCACTTTGCCTAAATCAATGGCTTCAATATGAATAAACCCGCGTTTACTCCCGCCATTGTCCATATTTCATGAGACAATAGAAAAAAAGTTTCCATAAATTTCCGAGGGTATAGCTGTCCCCGCAATTGATATAATTTTGCATATAAAACGGTTAATTTCCAATTTTGACACAGATGACCCAATCGGGGAAGTGGCTCAACAATATAACATTGTAATGTACTAGCTGTGCCTGACGTGCGTAGGAATGCCTTTTTCTAGGTTCAAAATCGGTCCCTAAAAGAATTTGAGACCTATAACCATTGCAAAATTCCTACACCCTAGTTTGAAGACTGATATCTCAAAGACAGCTCAATTGATTTTAAAATGAAGTACACCAAATCAAAGCTTGTTTATTTCTATGTTTAGTGACTGTATACAAAACTTTTTACTGTTTATACTGATTTCAGTGTGTGCTTAACAACAGAATTATTGCGTTTTTTCTGGGTACTGGATGGATGCATTGCATTTAAGGCTTCGTAATACTAATACGGATAAAGATATCGAAGTTTTCTTCACAAATATTGCAGCAAAGATTTTTTTAAATAATCATACGAAGTTTCATATTATTTGGTGGATTGATAATTTAGTTATTGATGAAATTGCGAGACTGCATTGTTTTGCGTTCCGCGAATCCCTGAAAACCGCCGTTTGGATCTTCTTCAAGCTATCGAGTTCATCATCATTAATCCACTTATAAAATATTAAAGGAATATGTTGGTTAATCAATATCAATTAACATTTATTTTGGAAAAGAGCGCATTGAACTGCCAGGAGCAAGCCCGGAAGAGAAAGGGAGAGGTGCGCGCTGTTGTCCAGTCAGAGGGTTGAAGGCGGGCGAGGAATTGCGTACTGCAAGCATTTACCGGCAGGGGAAACTACTTCGCTCGTAGTAACATACTGTCGTAAACAATAAAAATTGCTGCACTCACCAAAGTACAACCAGAGACATTTTTTAACCACTCCCATCAACTCTGTCAACACATTTCTTGGCTTCTCGACAAAAGAAACAAATAGGGCTTAATACCATCCTCAACTCCGTCTCCGAATATTTGGCACGAAGAGGCATAGCGATGGTATGTTTCCACACAGATCTAAATTGAAACTGATGACCATTCTTAAAAATGACCCTTTCTGCCACAATTTAATGAGTCCTAATGACTCATGCACAGTGATAGGACAACTGGTTTTCCCCTGGTAACTGGTAACTAGGAACTGGCATAGGAAATAGCGATGCATATACAAAAATCGAGCGCAAGTATGAAATTAAAATGCAAAAAAATAGACCACTGCACCAAATTTTACCCTACGTACAAATAAATCACGTTCTTTTTAACACAAATTATGTCTTACTGATATGATTCTGATTGACGTGGTTGAGCAACTCGTAAATGATCTGCTTCCTAGCTTGCTAGTCGTTCCTGGCTTGTTCGAGAAGCTCATGTGCCAAAACTCATTTGTTGAAGCAACTCACGCTTTACCTAGTGTACAATGGTTTTAATAGTTCAGAAACCTTGGCGGGCACGCGCACAACAATTCACCAAAGTTTCATCGCAATCTGATGAATGGTATTGGAACTCATAGAAGTTGAACAAACAAACATTTTTATTGATTAGATAAGACCTGGATGAACCGCTTAGACACTTCAACCCAATTAAGCCGTCTTCCGCGAAATATTGTTTTATGAAGTATAGTTCTTCGCATTAGTAAACCAGAAAACTGAATTCTTAAAATAAAATCCCCACGGAACCCTTGTCTTTAATTTGATTCCAAGACATTGTTGGGGTAGCTTCATGAAATTTTACTGGAACCAACTTTCATCCATTAATTCCTACAGTGAATTCGTTGTGTAACCAGGCCTTGATACATTACATTTGATATATCATCACTTTTATCCCTGATTTCTATGAGATAAATAACCACTTGAATCAGATTTCATTGTTATGGCATGAGTAACTTTGAGTCCTTCTTCTTCTCCTTGTTAACTTCTCCTTGAGTAAATTTTACAAAGTTACGCTTCAAACAGTTAGCCCTATTTCATATTCGTGTTTTATGTTCCACGACAAAGTCAAGCATAGAAGACATAAGTTGCCGAGGGGAAAGAAAATAACTAAATAATGGAATGGAGAATGCTGGATCTGGAATATCTCTGCGATGCTCATTTAGGATGTAGTTTCTCTTTCGCACTATTGTGTATAAAAAATTCTGAAAATCGAAGAAAGATTCGGATATCACTTTTTAAATACGAGGTATTTCATTAGCTTCTATGGATTAACTTACCGAAGTTGTCATATAAGGACGCCATTTGATAAAATGGCATTCAGCATAACACCTACGATGCGAAGAGATTATGAGTAGAAGGGTAAAAAAATTATCGCTTACTTTATTTCCTGGATTAATGTTTTGCCGAATAGAACTGTAAGCGTGAATCATTGAAGTGAATAGGAACTTGGTCATGATTTAATGTTGCTTACTCGAACTTCAATGAGCAATTAAACCATTTGGCTTGGAACGAAATAACATTTCTTCCCAATTTCGTATATCCAGCAGGCGACGAGGAAGAAACCACAAATGGTGACCTGAGAAGGATTTTTTGAATGGACTGTGTCCTTTGCTCATTGATGGTGGTGACAATTAACCCATTGACTTAAAGAGACAGCGATTCGCTGGTTGATATAATCTGGCCCTAGTTTAAAGAGACAGCAAATCACCATTGTCATACATAACGATTTTTAGATGCTTCTAATTACTTAATGGTGTGTCATTTCGTAATAATGATATCCTTTATGGGTAAAAATTTCAAATCCAAGGATTTTAATTATTTTAGAAATAAAAAATAAACTTTGAAAGCGAAATTTTTAAGAAATAAATAGTTACCCAAGGAAAAGCAATCTTTCAAAAAATACTAAGTCAATGGGTTAATAAAGGAATTTTATTTAATGCTCTTGAGAAAAGTATCTACATTTTATGTTGTTCAGAGTTTTTATTTGTGTTTACCTTATAATGGGGTAATGTACATTTCATTCTTTAGATGTTGGTACATTGTGCTAAGTTGCTTTTTTATGTTGGTTTTCTTGAATTTATTGTTTTAACATAAGTTTTAAAAAATTATTTCTTTCTTTCTTTATCATTGCAAATTTCAAACTTTTTTTGTTTTATTTCAAATGTTACCCTTTCATATTTCACATTAAAAGGCAATTGTATTCGCTACAGGTGGAGGAAAAAATATTCTTATGTTTAAGCACATGATTATTGTAAAGATGATGCTAAATTTAGTCATTTTTTATTTTAACAGTCATCCAAATAAGGGGTCGTCTTAGATTCAGGGTCGTCTTATATTCGGGTGAATATGGTAATTTAAGATCTTGGTTCAATGATTAAGGTACTATTCATTCAAAGAAAAGGACATTAAATAAAGAATACAAGGCTGGGTGAGGATGGCTATTTGTTGGGCACCTATAGTGTGTTTCTCGTTATTGGTGGAAGGTAAAATCTTCAATATGGGGGATAGTCTATACCAGAATATGCAGGACCTGATGCTATTTCCAATGTTCAAATCACTTTCCATTTAGCGTGAAATTTGACTGAAAAAGCTGTGATGTCCATCTTAAAGGTGCTATGATGAATGAGGTTTTAAGTAATGTCAGAGAAAAATATTTATATAACCATAAAAATCTTAAAACATATAAATATTTAACCCATATCCATTTTAGATATCACTAGCAAAGGTAATCACAGCAAGAATTATGTACTCCTCTTCCAAACAAAAGCAGGGTTTCCTGCGCAGAAATTGGTCAACACACAAAAAGCCATACGTGGGTTTAAGGTAACGTTTTTAATGGCTAAATAGCCATCATTGGCATGTTGTACCACAAAAAGTTTAAGGTTTGCTAAATTCTCGAAAACCTTCCTACATCTACGTACTGGTTTGAAATTCAATACTATTCAATTTAAACTGTACAGAAGAATTAATACTAAGCTGAAAAAATATTACCTTGTCCACATAGAGAGCACCCAAAAAAGCCTCAAGCAAGTCGGCTCTGTCCTTAGTCTTCAGCTCAGCCTTTGGATTGGAATACAAGGCAAAAGCTGTCATCCCTAGATCATCACACACAACAGCTTGGGTTCTGTTGTTTACCAATGAACTCCGTAGAAGCTGCAAAGAGTAAAAGTTTTAATAACAAATCAAATTTGCACTCACAGATGACATTAACAAGTGATTATGTTCTGAATGTGAACACTTTGCTGAATAAGACATTACCAGAAGACAAGACCAGGAATGCATTTAGGTAAAACTTAAAGCAATATTGAATATGCATGAATTTATCACTCATGAATTAGCATGTAAGGGGGTAAATCCCTCATTAGTCAATTAATTGTCATCTGAATTTCCTCATGCTTACAATAGTATGACCACATTTTTAGGAGCAACTTACAGATAAGTGTCCTTCGTGGTGCTCTGGGAAGAATTTGTACAAGTATTCCGATGCAATAAGCTGCAGAACAGTATCACCCAAAAACTCCAATCTCTGATTTGAACCACTGAAAAATAAAGAGTGTACTTCAATATTTATAGCTGGGTTACCAAAACTCAAATAAAACCTCACCACATAAACCAGTGAAACATGTATTTTTTTATATCTTCATGGCATCTTCACTTCCATTATAAAGCAGATAAAACATAGGGAGTTCTTTGAGCTGCCACCAAACAATTAAGTGGGAAAACAAATATTATTACACAGTGATGAGCTAGTTTGTTCCTTTAATTATGACATATGAAAGCGTTTGAAAAACTAAAGCCGCTCACTAATCTACTCTTTAATTGGAAATTAAAGACAGTTACACATGCACACAATCAATACTTCACATGGGACAACCTCCAAAATACCACATAGTAAAGTGAATAGGTTTAATTGCCATGATACTGTACCTAAGGCAAGGCACCTTAGGTAAAGTGACCTCTTAGTAGATATTTGGGCAACAATTCTTCAATGTTACTATTTTATAGATAGAATATAAGTATATACAACGAAAACCACAGTTTTCTTAACAGTCAGTTCCCTGAAATTTAGGATCACGAATTTTGCTTCAGATATGCAGTCCCACATGCATGGACCACCATGGGCACCTTAATTTACCATTTTGAATTCTCCAACAAAAGAATAAAGGTGCACAACACACTTAAAGCGCTCCCAGTGATTCATGAAGGTAAATTTGCCTTCCGAGAAACACCAGTGACTATTAATGACAAAATTTTCAAACTAACAAAAGCATAGAAACACCGCTTACAGAGTAAGATTGTTGTATCCAATGGAACGATCAGTGAAAGCTCGAGCCAGGAGACGAATGTGCTTGAATTCCACCCCAATGGATTCTTCAAAGTTCATGAGCTTCTGTAAATTTTTAATTGAAAGTTTAGACAACAGAAATGCATTTCTTCTTGTATTTCGAGTTGGATATAAACATATTTTTAGGCACATAACATGATTTTTTCCACATACAAATTCATGGAAAATCACCCTATATTCAGGGTGGTCAATGCCAAGGTTATATTTTGCCTAAAAACCTCTTTGTTGAAATTTGTGTGATAAAATCTTAAAAATTAGACAAAATTAAAATGAAGCATTAAGATATCCTGGATCATGTCATTTTGCCATATTTATTTCAGTATTTGGTAAAGATCAATAGCCTGTTTCACTGCAAATATTATTAAAGGATAATTGATAGAATATCTACTTCTTTCAACATCAATTATCTAAACTACAGTACAACTTATTTGCTGAAAAATATGCTAATTTTGAAACAAAGTTTGTGAGTGCTTAAGTTTTAAATCAGACATAATTCAAAACAGACAGATTTCAGCAAAATCGCTGTTTCCAAAAGAGACATATTGGAGAAATTTCACAGAGGAAAAATCATTTGCCTTGGAGTATACTTAAAACCTGCTAGCCCCTTATTTATTCCTTGCACATAGAACATTAATGGATTGCAAAAATTTCATATTAATTGGCATAAAATAAATATCTACTGTTCCCTGCATTACAAACCTGAAGCAATGGAAAAGATGAAATCCATTTCCGATCACCATTTGGTTCTTGCTCTTGCAAGGGGTGTAATGGATAATTCACCCACACATCTAGGAGATCTTCATCACTCTTGAACAGTGTTTCAGCAAACACTTTGTCAGCCACCTGTGAGTGCACAAAACGTATGTACATGTAAATGTCTCACTTCACTGATTCATTTGATTCAATTACATGCATTTCGACTGAACTATAAGAAATATATTTTATTAATGCTACTCCACAAAGTTTCACATGATGAACTTTATGAAAAAACATCAAGCACGTATCAGTAGAAATTAGATCTTGAAAAGAATATAAAGCAAGGGAACAGGAAACACTATGTTGAAAAATATCACAAGTTCATTAATAGCAATGAATTTCAACAATCCCAAAAGATCCCACAAGTTCATTTCATAAAGAAATGCACACTGATCTACAAGAGTAATGGATTTTTTCAGTTTCAGGGAGAAAAGCTGGATACAACAGAAGAACCCCCTTACACTCCAGTAATACGGATTAATTAAATTTCTCAAGGCAAATTGTCCAATCAGGCCATTGATTTCTAGCATTTCTTCACCAACCCATAAATTAGCATCAAAACTGAACTATTTTATCAAAGATTACACAAAATTCATCCTTAAACACGGCATCCAAAATCCATTAGACTTAATTGAAAAACTAAAATATGTATTCAAATCCACCACCAAATGCAAAATTGGTGTCTTTTGATGTGAAAAATTTATTCACTAATGTTCCTAAGAATGAAGTGCCAAGAGTAATCACAGGTCTTCTTCAAGACAGGAACGTCAATCCAGTAATTATAAATGAAATACTGGAACTCACCAATACACGTCTCAGTCATAATTACTTCCTGATCAATAATGAGTATTTCCAACAATTAGAAGGACTTGCCATGGGGTTGCCACTTTCTCCATTACTCGCTGAGACATTATTTGATGATTTTGAATCTAAATTGTTAAATTCAGGCCTAGAGATAATCAAATTTGTTCACTATTGGTACAGATACGTTGACGATGTTTTGTGTTGTTGGACGGCACTACTACGCAGATGGACTTGTTTCTCACATTCATTAACTCACTCAACAGTAAAATCAAATTCACTATGGAAACAGGGAACCATTCCATCAACTACCTAGATTTGAACATTTAGATGAAGAAAGGGAAACACTATTTTGACATCTACCGCAAACCTACTTCCACAGATGTAATTATTCCAGCCGATTCATGCCACCCCTTCCAACACAAGACCGCAGCTTTCTATGCACTGATCAATAGGCTTAATAAAAACCCTCTCCGCGAAGCAAACTACACAAAGGAATGGAACATAATTAATCACATAGCCAAAGTAAATAGTTACCGACCAGAAGTCATAGTAAATACTCTAGAGAAATCCTGCAAGAAACAGGCTGTATCAATGTTGACTTCACTGTCCCCTATCAACAATCCAAAGCAGTGGTGCAGGATGCCTTTTCTAGGGAAGATTTCACATACTATAACATCTTGTTTCCCAAAGGATAATTATAGAATTGCATTCTATACTTCATCAACCCTTAAAAACATTCTTTTCAACGCCAAAGACCCCTTCCCACCCGTTCAAAAAGTGGAGTGAATTCTCCCAAGTGCAAAAAATGTGGTGTCATATACATAGGGAAAACAGAGAAAAGTGTTAAAATAAGAGTGAATGAGCATAAACATTGTTATGATAAGAAGAAAGTGCAGTTGAATTTAGCCAAGCACCTGCTGGACCACAAACATCGGAGAGACTTCATACCGGTGATCCTTCACTCAGAAGGAAATTGGAGGAGACTCGATGCCTTGGAAACGCTGGAGATCATTCAGCACTCGAAGAACAACGTGCCCCTGGCGAACGAGCAATTTTTTCCTTCCCACTACCCCTTATTCTTTATCCCACTAAACTAACTATTTCCTCAGGGACAAAGGTGCTTCTTCCTTCTCACTCCCCCTCCCCTCCCCCGTAACACCCCTTATTAACAGTTTTCCCAGTAAGTGATCATCAGTAGCCATAAACAAAGTTCCCAAGTGCTTTCCCCTCCAATTGGAACTCACCCGCATCAATAGCCTGGACTGCTAATCTCAGTGACCTGTGAATACATTGTATACATGTAATCTTTTCCTTCTTCAAGGTTTTCCCAGTAAATGAACTATCGTTGAGCATCAGCAAAGAGCCAACCACTCCATTTGAACTGCACTCTTATCAATAGCCTGGACTAGCTAATCACCATCAACCTGTGTATACATTGTATTTTTAAAATTTCTTAGAAAAATGTATGTTTGTTCTTCCTTTTTTCCTCTCCCTCTCCTCCTCCCCCTTTCCTGTTGCCCAGTATTTCTCTAATCCCCCATCCTACCTGCCCCTACCCATTACACCATACACCAACGGTTTTCCTTCTCCCTCCCCTCCCTTCCCCTCCTTCCTCTGCACCTGATTTTGTATATATATCCATGTGGAATAATATTTGTTACCTGAAGATGTCATTATGTGACGAAACCCGGGTTGTAAAGAATAAATTTATTAGTGGACCAATACTTGAATATTTTGATTTCCGATATGGAGAGGTTCCACAAAGTGAAGCCTGAATTTATTAGTGGCATTGAGTTTCTAAAAACAACACACAGTTACCACATTTTTACCAAAATTAATGAAATATAATCATTAAGTCTTATAATAATAATTTTTTATTGGACGTTGAACAAATACAATAAACTAAATAGCAATATATATGCAATGATAAACGAATGTCCACTTACATCTATCCCTCCATCTAGGAACAAGGCACCCATTAAAGCTTCAAAACAATTTGCCATAGCATGACGGAGTTCGAGATCATGGCAGAGATCCGATCCATGAGCATACAGCATGAATTCCTCCAAGTGAAGGGTCTGAAATCACAAAGAATATTGAGTAAAAGTGGAAGTCTTCACAAAAAATAAACCATTTAATAAGTTATAAAGACAAGATAGATTTTCTCTACATTTGAATCTCTTTCTCCATTGGATAGAGAAAACTATGGAGGTGTCACTGGCATAGGAGGCATGTATTTGAGGGAAGACCCTGTTCATGAAATGGGTTGAAGCGGAGCTATTGTATGTGGTAATTAGGAAAAGAGGCAAACATAATTGTACTGAACAGTCACATTTAACCTTAGCCATTAAATAAAATATCTAAACATACCAATGATTGAAGTATAAATGTCTTATTATTATCCTCAAGACATCTTCACTACCTTTATAATGGAGATAATACGAGGTGAGTCCTTTGAGCCACCATCAATTAACAAAGTAGGAAAACCAAATATTACATAGTGATGGGCTAGTTTGTTTCTTAAATTATGGAATCTGACAGCAGTGGAAAATCTAAAGCCCCTCACTGATCTACTCTTTAATTGGAAACCTTTTTATACAGTTACAGACAGCTAACCTTTAAACACCAAATAGAAATGTCCAAGAGTCTCCCTTCTTTGAAGGAGTTAAATCAGGCTCTTTATATTTTCCTGCACTTACAGCAATAAACTTTGATATCTCAACAATTGTTAACAATAAATTGTTCAAATAAAAAGCATTACTTGGCTTAAGATTAGATACACTTAAATGTTTGATTTTATTGCCTAGGAAAAATTTAAAGACCTTGGAAAAATGCTTCTTTTTGAGAACCATTCCAGAGTAAATTGATATTTTTAAATTCTGGAGACGAAATTTATATAACAAAATCCAATTTGAGAATTACCTGTCCACAATTTTCCCATATGTGCTATTGCTCCATTGATAGTATTGCTCTAAAGAGTAAAAAAATAAGCCAATATAGTCATACTATCTGGTTTTACTGCTGACAATAAACTTGTACATCATTACAATTGCACATATAAAACAAAAATTGGTGTCTTTAGAAAAAAGAGTGATAATTTGGGGTTTTGTGAGGTCCTTCAGAAGGCATGTGCCTGTAGCACCCACTGTTAGCCTCTGGGTGTTTTAATCAAAAAAATGTATACAGTGTTTCTGTATCCCTCTGGTACATGTTTTTGTCAACTTTAATGAGTTTAGCACTATGCAAACTGTGGATCATTATATTTTCTGATGACACGACAATTACTTGAATGAATACTCACTATATTTCTGTCTTTGTTTGACTGACCATTGTCTATGCCATGCATCACTCTTGACCCACAAATTTAAATAAAGAAGTAATAAATAAATTGTCTCATAATGGATTCAATGAGAGAACTCACCTTAGCTAAGACAGCTAAATGCTGATTTTGTACAATGGCAGCTCGATAAGTGGCGAGACCTCCCTCTTCAAGGTCGGGAAACATGTGGAAGAGATGAATGGATGTCAGGAATTCCACAACAGCATCACCAAGAAATTCCAGTCGCTCATTGTGAGTGATGTTTGACTCTGTCTCTTCTTTCTTCCCAAATCTTGACATGATATTAATGAGGGTGTTAATTCCTGTAATAGTTATAAACAAGAGGCAGTGTTTCTGCAGTCAGTGGTGTTTGTTCACGTTCCAAATCATCGAAAAAGTACACAAATGATTAGGTATACAGACTCACACATGGGTGCAAATATTTGCACTGATCAGTAATATGGTCAGCATTAATTCCCACTGTAATACAACCTGAACCATGAGGGCTGGACAATACACATCTACATCTACATACTATCCCATGAGTCACCGCATGGGCATGTGGCAGGGGGTATTAGGACTACGGCCATGTAAAGATGTAAGAGAGAAGGTTTTCAGAGGTGAAATGGTAACATGTATTAAGGGAATGTATTTAGTGGAGCTCAGTTTTTAATGTGGTCACTCATTGTGTGTGGAAAAAATGAGTTTTTGTAACTATCTGTTTGGCAATGTATCCCTCTTATTTAATCACTTCTGTCAGACCTAGAGATTTAGTGAGGCATCAAGATAATATTTTCTATGTCGATCTGAAACACACCAGCTCTGAATTTCACAAGCAAGCTAAGCCTAGCATGTAGCCTCAGAGTCTCAAGGACTCCCACCTATATCCCCCTCCCACCTTAATTCCTCACCTGAGAGACAATGGGAAGGTCAGGGTTCAAATCCCAGACCAGTCATATGACTTTTCCAATCTGATTTCCATCCCTAGGTGTAAAAATTTGTGGATTTTGTTTTGAAAATTCTAAACAATTTTAAATATTTTACTAAGGCACAGTTTGGCATGGAATTTGACCAAAACAAATATTTTGAGTTTTGTGACACAGGCGAAAATGGACTATTTACTGATTCCAAATAATGAAGGTTAGAATTATATTTAACTAGTTGGATTGCCACGTACCAGGCAAAATGGAGAATCTATCAAAGCTGAAGTAACTCATCATCTAACAAAGCTGAAGTAACTCAACTTCTTCATACAACACCCAGAGTTTCGAAATTCAAATTAAATTCTCACGAAATGTCCACTATGAATATATATATGTTTTCAGCAGTGTTTTTTGCAACAAATACTTTGCATTAACCTCATTTGGTAGGAAGAATTCATGAGCCTTAGACCTAGGCCTCAAAGTTGAACAATAGATAAGCCACTGACAGAGAGAGAATGTTACAGGAGTTCAAAATAATTACATTAATTATGAAATTACTTTCAATAGAGCCCACATGCCTGTTACAGCTTTCCACAAAACAAAATGACATCAAGACTTTTCCAATGTATGAAGTAATAAAGGGTAGCAATACAAGCATCAAACCAATCTCTAAGTGGTCAGGTGGCATTCTATATCTCCGGCTCATTATATGTATGGCTATATATATGGCTCACTATATCTCTAGGTCTGACAGAAGTGATTAAGTAAGAGAGATACATTGCCAAACAGATAGGTACAAAAACTCATTTTTTCCGCACACAACAAGTGACCACATTAAAAACTGAGCTCCACTAAATACATTCCCATAATGCACGTCACCATTTGTTTGTTAAAGTAAACTATTCACCATGTTGTAACCATATCCTCAACTAGAGAAATATGCTCATTTGTATCTAGTTCTTTAATTAATTATAAACATGCCATGGCATGGCCTATCGTGTAAGAATAAAATCAATACATAGAATTACAAGAGAAATCAAAAGAAACTTGGACTTCAAAAACAGAGTATGTTTAAAAGTTAAAAAAAATCATTTGTCTGTACTTGAATTATAGCTTAACCAGTAAAGCTAACTCAGCATCTTCTGAAGAGACTTCAAAGAACTAAATGTTCCTACCAAGCCTAGATCATTCAAGGCCACACAAATTCACATTCCTGCAAATTTAACACCATCTCAGAGATTATGGCCACTTAAAAGCTTTGATCATTACTTCAGATGAAATTCCAGGGGTTATGGTTTGAATTGAAATCAGCACTATTAAGAACTCATGAAGTTTTCACTCTACTTGATTGTTAAATATTTTCTATAACAGCCACAATAGAAAAAAATATTCTCAAAGAAATATAGGCAAAAATGCCATTACCATTGAAATAATATCCTAAAGGTGTATATTTTTATCCCCATTAAAACGCAAACCAAATAACTGTTAGAGGGAAATCAAAAGAATTGATTCCTCCAAGCAGATTCATACAACATGGAACAATCACAGAGCACAATAGTCACAGTAATTCAGACACAACATTTTTTGAAGCACAGGAGTATTAACTGAATCTTTAAGCTCATGTAGAAAAGCTAATTAAAATATTTACAACACATGTACCACCACACATACTTGATTAGGATACTAAAGTATCAAAATACGTCAAATTGCATAAATTTCAAAGATATCAGAAATGTGAAGTGTTCCCATTTCAATTGAAATATGAGTATCTTGTATTCAGCCAGAAAATATTGAATAAATTCATTTTTTAGGCTCTGAAAGCCATGATTACACCACCTAGGAACATTTACTGAAGATTTTATTACCTCTCTTCCTAGTATTCATGTAGTGAATCCTGCGATCACCATACTCAGGCTGGCGAATTCCACAATTAGTCAGAGAGTTACGGGCATGATCTGGATTTGTCCCAAAATTTTCCCTGTTTAAGAATTGTAAAGAAAGTTAGAACACATCTAACTGAACAACATAAACACTCCATATAAATTTCTAATACATAATGTAGCTAATAGAATTCATGAGCATTTACACCCAATGTAAGGGAGCAACAGAATGGTAATGGGAGAATATTACTAGGGCTGACTACAGTCCACATTTTCCATAAAGTGTCCTCATTTTTACACATCTTGGACTGTCAGCATGGGATTTATAACATTTCGAAAAATATCAGTATTCTGGTGGAGCAAGAGCACTTTGGAAACACTTCTGGCCAGAACACAATTTACTAGTCATATATAGGGAATTAATGAAGTGCTGTGAAATGAAAAGGCCTCTTGTAATTCCATAATGATACCATAAGAAGTGAATGTTATTCACAAGATCAGTCAAGAATTGGTATGAACTTCAGATTAGTCTGAATATGTGTATGAAACTACTTATGGAAATGAATCACATTAACACAGCAGTAATTTTTTCAGAATCACAAAAAAACTTAGTTGTGAAGGCGTTTTTAAATGTACCACATGGCAAAAATGATACATTTATAAGACATTTGTAGATATTTTTATTTAACTACTTGGAATTTCAGTGGCATAAAAGTATACTATGGCACCTGTAATAATGCAATATCTAATTCATACTCCCTACTGCTGCAGAATTTACAACATAAAATTTGAATATGGTCGCCATTATGAATAGTGAACTATCTATCTCAAACTACCTTAACTGTTCAGGCAATCTATTCTGATACTTCCCAAAAAAATCAAAGAGTCTGAGGGGCAACTTCATTGGCACATGTAGTGAGTGGAAAGCCTCCAAAAATTAGTTGCTTTGACAAGGAATGATTCAGATGAATAACAAAAACCAAATTACTTACCTATAAGATGGATGAGTCAGTGCCAGCTGAAGCAAGTAACGGTTTTGGAATTTGTATCCTATGGTTTCTTCCAACACATCAAGAGATCTGTGGAAACGTAGATGGCAGACTAGCACCGGTATGAGCATTGCATGCTGAATCACATCACACATAACACCTGTCCGATAAAATCCTTTGCCACACACAGCCACTGTAACATCTCTCTTCATCTTGGACTGAGTTCGCATCTCTTGGAGACGATTCTCTTTGGCTTCCAGCTTCCGCTTATCTTCAAATGAAGGCTTGGGCATGTTTGCCAAAAGGTGACGAAATTTGACATATTCCCTCCAAGCCTTCTGGTAGCTTTAAAATAAAGGTGACCAAATTATTCGGCTAATAATTAAGAAAAGTAAAAATAAAAAATGAAACTACATTACTTTTTTAACTCTGCGACCTGCAAGTCACTGAACATTCTATTATTGAACATTTCTACATTTGAAACAACAAAACCAATGCCAAATGGATATATGAAGTACATCCATAAAGGAATTACCATTTGTATTTCTTGCAATCGCAGTGCTGGGATCGCAGTTTTGCACATGCACGGCACAAACCTTGACCAATTTAGAAGGAATTAACAACATTATGAGCCAGCTGATTGTTGTGTATGCTTTGTGTTACTTGTTTGAAATGGTGAGTGAAATTGAAGTCCCTCCATTGAGGGATGCTCACCAGCAGCAATGTTTTGATTTACGACAATATCCACCCTCAGACTGCACATGTGGCACAACAACTTTTACAGAACTAGCTAGTTGGGAACCATTCAACCACCCTTCAAACAGACCAGACCTCGCTAAGAGGTTCAAAAATGACAATGAGATCAAAGAACATGGTGTTACTTGGTTGACATGGCTGGTGGCTCCTTAATATGAAAATGGAAAACAAAAGCTTGTGCTGCACTACCAGCAGAGTCCACAAAATGATAGCAGTCATATAGAAAAATAGTCTAAGACCTAAAGATGTTTTCACAATAAAGTTTTTTCCTGAATATGTATTTATTTTCTTTAACCTATCAAACAGAACTTACTTTCTGGATGAACCTCATACAATTACCAAGACAGCCTTCAACTTAGCATTCCAAAGGGTTGTTATAATACATGCAAGTCTTCATGAAGGGAATAATTTTACATCAATAATGGAAGTTTTTAGATGCTGTATTTTAAAATAACTTCATGGGCAGGGAGCAAGGACGGATATACAAGCCAAATTAATCACTGTCCAATCACACAATGCACTCCAGATAAAGCATTTACAATTTTGCAGTAAAGGAGGGAAAACTAACAAGCTATACATCCACAACTGTTAAAATAGGAAATTCACATGTTGCCAACATAATGACACATTTAATATCTGTTGCAGCTTAAGCAGTCCAGATATGCTTAGCTGGATAATGTAATGCACTGAAGCAAAGCCTTTTTTTATTCACATTTCGCCAGAAAACATGACTCATGTTACAAAAGCCCTCGCAATCTCCAGTACAACTTATGAAGTCCATCAGAAGCTTTCTTCATCCCATATACAAAAACAATAAGAAATACACAGGTGTTATGTAACTATTAATTTGATCAATGGTAATAAAACAGCACCATCCCAATAATCAAAGTCCCAAGTACTGAATGTTTCAGATTATCCAAGGAACAGATGATTATATTGTGATTGGACGGAACCACTCAAGCTCATACACATGATAGTCACAGTTCAGGGTTAGATTTGATAAACATTCACAGAATTCTTTATCTGTAAAATGTCATGCATCAACCCATGACATAACTGATTTTTATAAGAAACTAGCGGACCCGACAGACATTGGCCGGCCCAAATGTTGGCTATTAGTGGGTTCAGCAAACGTTTTTTCGATACTCGAATTTTCGATAACTATAAACTATGTGACATTTAACATTGAGTTTGACACTTTAATCATTACGTTTCGTCAAAACAACGCCAAGTTAAGATGCAAGTGCGAAGACTTGAGCATGTACTGATGCGTACATCAAACAACACAGAATTTGACATCAGCACCACCTATGGTACACAAACATAACTATAAATTGTTCTCAGTTGGTCAATTATTGATGAACTTCTCAGGAGGTTTTAACGGTCAATTATTCATAAACTTATGATTTCTTTCATTTTAAAAAAATATTGGGAGGGTGGGGGGGTGATATTTTGGGGTTATATGTTCTGATATGTGAAAAATCTATGAAAAAAATATGAAAAGTACCACCTACCGGGTCCATTTGTGAATCTAAACCATCCAGGGACCCACTCAAACACACACACAATATCATCAAATGATAATCAGCATTTTGTGAAATTGTGAAAAGAAAATAAAAACCAGTCTTTGGGTTGATTTGTTTGGGTGATAATGAATTTTAAGAGAACAATCATAATTGTTTGAACTGCTTCAAAGTTTCACTGAGATACACTGAGTACTATAAATAAATATTGGTATTAGATGCATCTCAATAGTAAGTTGGATCAACTTAAAACCAGAACAACTGTTCTCTTGAAATTCAGTATCTTCCAAACCAATGTACCCTAACCATACATTCTGAAGATTCCAGCGATATTCTGTGGAACCGAAAAATGACTGACAAATGACGAAACAAGCAAATTCCACAAGTACAAATTTATTACAAACTAGGTTTCGCTTATTTTCCGCTTGTGATTTGTCAGCTACCCAAAGCAGTAGAACATGAGTTTGTGAGGCCTATGAATATGTAAAATTTATTATTCAGTGGGAGAGAGGTCAAAATATAACATTTTGACTTGTAATCACCCACAAACCAATTTGATTATAGATGGACCAATAGCCCCTGACGATGTTGCCACCTGCACTACACAACGACAAAATGTGAAGCATATACTACAGGATACACAACTTGAACAATATCCCACAACCAATTCAACAAATCACACTCATAAACCTTTTAATAAAGAACGCCATGCTGTCGCATCACAGATTCTCCATTCAAATCAAGAGACCCCACTTACAAACATCGTCAATTTTTTAAAAAAATGAACGAACTCTGCTCTGTGGCAAAGCCAGATGAGAACAAGACATATGGTCCAAGGTATCATTAACCTTTAAATGCCTTGCGTCCCGTACGAACATGGAATAAGGCTCCATTCGGTGCCGAGCATGTCTTTACGGCCACACCACCCTTGATCGGCTCTAACTTAAATGATTTTCAACTAAGCAAAGCGAAATTTTCCAGGATTGAAGAAAGATGTCTTTTGTATACAATAGTGTTGTTTTTAGGTTTTTAAAAAAAACATTTTTTTGTGATTTTGGTATGTAACAAATCTCAGGCGGTGCTAATATTTCTCATAACATAACATTGCAGCAAATCACCTTTAGATGAGCTCTCAATCTGTTAATTACCTTGCACATTTCAACAATTCCTTCTATTTTTGTTTATTACGTAACCAGGCAAGGAAAAAATAATTTTCCAAGTCTTGTGTTTGGTTTTAAGCGGTCAAAACCTCATAAACATTGGTGGTGGCCCAAGATGCGACCTCATTTCCTTTCCTGAAAATGCCTTCAGGGGTATCATACTAAGATATACATTTTACATTTTATAAATTAGCATGATGTACATATTCACTGAAATCATTACCATCATATATCCTGTCTTATCTTTCCACTATATACCTCTCAAAATAAAAAATTATCGACCTCAACTTTGTTCCAAAAAATAAAAAGAATTTATAAAAACATTTATAATTTGAACACGGCTAAGCACTTTGTTTTATCGATAAATTAAACACTTAGCTAAAAACACTTTTTAATTGAACAATTTTCTTTAATAGTTGTTGAGATATTTATGTTTTTCATGTCAGGAGCAAGAAAAATTTAAAGATCCAAAATTAAATCCAGCAGTGAAGGTCGACTATTGGGCATTTAAATCCGGCTCCTAAAGGTTAAGCACACCACCCTGCTAAATTAGGGACCCAATACTTGGCCAGCTGGTAGGTGATATTTTAATGCTTTCTCTCAGAGGCAGCCACACTCATGACATGAGTTCATGGACAGTCATTTGCAACGTAGTGGATTTACTAAAAAACTATTTATAGAATCATCATCACCTGGTGTTCTGCCTGCTGGCAGGTCCCGTACACCACTGCTGTCTCCATCTGCTTCTGTCCCGAGCTTCCTTCTTTGCTTCATCATAGCTGATGTTCTTCACCTGATCCACCAATTTAATTCTTCTCCTTCCTCTCTTTTTCTTTCCTTCAATTGAACCCTCAAGTTCCACAGTTATTATACTTTTCCCTCTCATCACATGGCCCAACCAGTTTCCTTTCCTTTTCCTTATTTCCTTTAGGAGCGATCTTCCTTCTTTTACTTTGCTCAAAACCTCTTCATTTCTCATCTTATCTCCCCATCTTACTTTTTCCATTCTTCTCCACATCCACATTTCATAAGCTTCTATTCTATTCCTTTCCCTCTTACCTCTTACCTAATGTCCACGCTTCACATCCATACATGAAAACACTCCATGAATAACATTTAGCTAGTCTCTTTCTCAGCTCCAGATCCAGGCTTTTATAGCATAGCAAGTTTTTCTTCTGGTTGAAGGCCTCTTTTGCCATTGCTATCCTTGCTTTTATTTCTGCAATACTTCTCCAGTCGTCTGTCACCATCGTTCCTAGGTACCGGTAGCTTTTAACTTTTCCTATTACACCTTCATTTATTTTCACACTCGTATGATTTTCACAGTTTACTGGCATCACCTTTGTCTTTCCTAGGTTTATCTTCATCCCTTCTTCCAAAACCTTTATCAACCTTTGAAGTGATTGTATATCATCTGCGAATCTTATACTTCTTATCTTCCCACCTCCAATGCTGACTCCTTCCTCTCTCCCATCAAAAGATTTATGGATCATGTCCTCAACATATATATTGAACAAGGTTGGCGACAGACAGCATCCCTGCCTTACTCCTCTACCAAGATCCACCCATTCTGTTATATCCTCATTTATTAATAGAATATGTATTCAGAAAATATAAGTTCATAAGGATATTCCTGATTTTCTATTATTCATTTGCAAATTTGAAATGGCACATTATTCTCAGCCAAATTTGTTGGGAGTATCCTTTAAACTTTGAGGCATGATAAGAAAAGCAAATGAATCAGAGAAGCATGAATTAGTATCAGAAATAAATTTCTTTAATTTCTAAATGCTTGAAAAGTTGAAATATAATTGTAAATTGAAATGCAGGAAAACAAGTTGCTCTCTATGTCTAGGCAGGAGACTCCCTCTCCTTACATCAACAAAGGTGACCCCACGTTTGAAAGCATGCAAATTATTTTCTTTCTAGGCATAGCTCAAAAGCAGGCTGTATATTTTAAACGAGTATGTGTAGTACATGTTAATACAGAAGTTAACTCACTCTGGGTTTCCGGCATAGCTAAGCTGTGGTGGTCGTATGCCAAAGTGAACTATTTCAGGATGCTTGTATGGCATCATCGGTCTGGACTCCAGCTCTCCTTCCTCCAGCTCCTCCTCTCCATCCACTTTCATCACATCATCCACTTCCTCCGCCATTTTGCCTGACAAACTTTTCGGTGATGGTGAACCATCTTTCTCACTTCGGCTGCTCTTTGGCTCAGGACTCCTGGCTGTTTGATCACGGTCCAGCTGGTCTACTCGAACAGAGCATGGCTTCATACCGGGATATGTTACCACCATTCCTAGAGAGAAATTTAAAGAGAGTGAGCAGCAGGGAAACTAATCCTCAACAGCAAATTACATATGTTGAAAGAATACAGATATGGTAAAATTCATACAGGTCCATCGTTAGATTTCCATGGCAATGACTTGCAGATTGCAAATCAAGAAAACACGATAATTTTTTCAAACTATGATTGAACATAAGCAAAACACAACAATATTTTCCATAACCAGCATATAGACATGGCATTCTGTCCATACATGATAGTTGCATACACAGTAGAACCTTGATCTATCGTTTTTCAAGGGGATGGGCAAAAAAAACGATGGATGCGGGAAAACGAACAATGCAGGAAAAGATTTCCCGGGAGCCAAAACGAGATAAAAATGCGAGAATTTTATGGTAACTTTTCACAGTAGAGGGGAATCATAAAGGAATTTATCTTAAAACCGGAAGAATTTTTAAATTTAATGAAAATACTTTTATGTATCTCTAATTTTTCGTTTGACTACTAACTGTTTAAAATATTTTATTAGTCTTACATATCCCTATGGTGTCTCGGATGATAAAAGTAAATAAACAAGGTCCATTATCATGTTATTGGATGATCTTCAAGCCCGCGCACCGACCTATCCATGCATAGAATTTATTCGTTTCAAATATCCATGAGGTGAGAAGCGCGCCTAAAATTTGTTGGGTAGGATGTAATCTTTTTTCGCACTTTCCATTGTGCTCTGCTGATGAAGGAGTGCCACCCGTTAAAGATGGAGCGAGCTTCACGCTACCAAGTGTACTCTTGTTTATCTGGAGCAATCGCGAAACCCACGAGGTATAGAGCAAGAGAGGTGTAGCAGGTTATCGCCATCTGGTTCAGAGAGGCGAAAGTTAGCGGGCAATCGGGTTGAAATGAGGAATTCCGATATAGGCGGTTGGAGTTCGGTTTGGCATTACTAAATGAACACCAATTTCAAAGGAATAAATCATTTTGATGGGCCACGGTGCCTAAAAATCAAAAAACCATTTCTGGCAATGCAAGCCCACATCAGACAACGGACGAGAAGGAACTTAGCCCACACTCGCAGGGCTTCCACTACGACAAACTAATGGTTGAAACATATGTGTTACCTTCAGTCGTCTTAAAACACCTATTTTGAACAGTTTCGGCTTGAGGCTCAGAAATAAATACTTTAGGAAAATGAATAGACATAAATACCTACTTCAACTGGCTAAACATGGAAAAAATAGAAAAAGGAAAGAGCACAGAGCACGTAGGGTTTAGTCGAACTTACTAGAGGCCCGCGGGGTGACCATGATGAAGGTCAGGGAGTGACTGAATTGCCGAGGTTACAAGCCACGCCCGCAGCCCTCTAGTTGGTTCCGCGAGAGTCACATGACAAGAAACCCCACCTCCCTCCCTTCCCTCAGCCACTCCCCCATTTAAGCCCATGTGGCCCACGTCATTTGAAATAATGCACTGGTTACATACAAGAATTGGGTGAGACAGGTAATTGGGGACCCTGTTTTCCGCCGGGAGGGACAGGGCAGGTAGAAGACCTTTGACCCTCCTGACCCTTTCCGTGGAAAGGGCCCCACCCACAGAGGGGCGCATTAGTGGAAAGTCAGTTCATTTTGCTAAAGTTTTTAATCGGCATAAATCTACAGAACAAGTATTATATGAAGTTTTTCCGTTATTTTCCGTTACATTTGATACCATACACCAGGGAAATCCATTGATATTTACCCACATGGGTTATATCAGATCTCGATATGGTGCCAAGAGCGAGCGTATGACAACTACTGGTAAGATAGCATTGAGAGGATAATAGGAAGAAAGGTTAGAAGCTCATGGCGAAGGAATGCGGCTGCTAAAGAGCGAGGTAGGGACTCGTTTGGGTAAGAAAGGAGGAATGCCAATTGTCCTCTAGGAAGGCGTATGGGCCATAGAGATAAGAAGGGATTCGGACGGCAAGGGCTACCCGTCCGTCCTGCGCTGTGCGTCACGTAACTCCCTCCCCCTCCTCCTTTCCCGCTGCAGAGCGCCGCAAAAATCCAAAAATCTTACTTTGGTGTAAATTTTTGGTTTCTTCTTTTCCAAACAATGAATGCGGGAATTGCGATGTGGGGACCGTGATTTGGAAACGATCAAAGCGGGAAAACGATACTTCGGGGAACAATGGATGCGGGAATTATTAACGTTATCAGCATGGAACTACATTCGGGACCAAAGACGCCGAACGATAGAAGCGGGAAAAGATAAATGCGAGAACGATAGATTGAGGTTCTACTGTAAATGGTTTGTTAATGAGATTTAATGAATAAGGTACATTAAATATTCTACATATGAGATGAGCTACATACTTAAAATTCTTGCAGAAATAAGAAGCTATTAACCATTCATATTTGATGCTGTTCACAATAGTGGATTACTAAACCAAGAATATCTCTTTCCTGAACACATCTTCTCTGAAAATTAGCATAACAGCAACAATTGCAGATGTGATTATTTTAGTTTTTGTTTTGTATCTTACAAAGTGCCTTTCTTCCCCAGCACATTTCAGCTCTTCTCCAATTCTGATTTAATTGTCATTACATGGAGGGCAAGGCTAAGAACAAATGGAAAGCACCTGTTTGGTTTGTTATTAAGTGAGTAGCATACAAAAATGAATGGAAAATACACATAATTTAATGATCTAAGTGTCTAATATATGAACTCTATACTTAGATTTTCAAATGTAGAAGGACATTCTCCACAGTTCTCCCGGCTATGGCACTGTTGCTACTCTGCCAAAACAGACACTTTTATTTTTACTGTGAATGATTTTTTCTTCATTCTTTCAGGCTTTCACTGAATGTTTTTTTTTGCATTTGTGACTCAGTAATTGAATACATGGGATTATTTTCACTAAATCAAATGCTACATAGAAAGTGCCTTTACTAAAAATTCTCACTTGGATGACCACAGCCTGTATTGTGAGAATTTGTAGTAAGTAGTTTTTTGATGAATTGGAAGAGGTCATGGAAAATGATGCTACAGAATGAAAGTGTATGTTGGAATATTAAGGAGAGGAAGCCTTATCAACTATACATGGATATGCCTTCAGGATAATATTGAATGTTACCACTCACCTTTAACCTCATCAGCAAAGTTTTGCCATTCAAATTGAGGCATTTTCAGCATGGCAGGCAGCTGATTCTCCTCCTCAATCAATGGTCGATTACTTTTCAGAAGGTAGAAGAGCACTTCATTCATTGAGAGGATTTCTTTCCCATTATCTACAAGAGAGTAATTTCAAAATAACAAAACAAAATCTCCAGTTTTCAAATTATAAATTCACAGTAATATACACAGATTGCAACAAAAATGCATTACTCGTGCATTGAGAGCATAATGAAAATAGAGTAATACAATTTTAGCACATTGATAAAACAAAATCTTTCTGATGTGTGCTCCTATTTCCTTTACATGCACTAATTGCAAGTATTAACAACAATAGATAAACGCCTATGAAATATTTACACTTGGGAAGCAATTCCCTAGGTATCATCCCAATCGAACCACTTAGGCATCTCTAAATCCACAAGAATACTTCAAATTTTCACATTAAAAGCATAACTTACCGTAATGCTTTCATTTATGTTTCCTCAATTTCAATTACGTGAATTTAGGAAAGTTTCCAACAATAAATTATGGCTTTAATGCTAGTAAATAATTGAAACACTTCAACTTCAACAAACTATCTCTCATTTCTATCATTATCCTGAAATATTGAAGTGATACAAAAGACACAAAATGAGCGATTTACTGTAACTACACATTGATTCTTGATTTACAAAAATTAAAATTCACTATGAATCTCAGCATAGCCTCTACAAACCTTCAGTAATGACGCTTGCAATAAGACATTTTCATGATAACACAATTCATTGAATTGAAAAAGAAGAATGTTTAAGTGAAATGCAATCTTACCTGGAAGATCTCTCACAAAACGAGGCATGAAATGGAAACGAGGGCAACCGTTTTCATCCCCAGCAGCTTTAAAGTCAAGATCTACCAGCTCAAGTATCTCAGTGAAAAGATATTTATCTGAAAAACAGCAAGATGAAATTATTAATACAAGTAAACATCTTGCTTACACTGATGATAAACATTTGATTCATACATGTGTATAAATTAATACAAATGCTAAATTCAATTACACATACATATGAATTCTCTCTTAGAAGAAATTCATTAAACTAATCATCAGGGTGGGTGTGATACCAAAAATTGGATCTCAATTCTCAATATCAAAATTTCCTCAATGCCATTGTTGTTCATTACTCCACCCTCAAATACCACAAGTCCATTAACTCATCTTTTGATGGGAATCAGTACACCAGTATGTATACTTTACACCATTCATTCCACAATATAGGCTGCGTTCTGGGGTTTTCACAGTGTTGTTTCCAGCAGGCGTCTTCAGGTCAAAACTGTTGTCACCAAAAACAACAACACTGTGAAAACCCCAAAATGCAGCCTATATCATCAGAGCACCACGGAAGCCTTCGCACCAAATTCATTCGACAAGTCCAATAATTGGCATTGTTAATAATAAAAAAGCTTGCAGCTTGATGTTATGGAACATTTTGAAAGCATAAATAGTAGGGATGGTTGGATCGGATCTGCAGATCTTTACATGGGATGAGATACTGATATCGGATCCAAATACTACAGTTAATCAGATATGCATCAGAAAGTTTTAAGCGATTGAAGTGCCGGCTGTCATCGGCTATCGGCGGCTTTCTGCCAAACAAATAGAATGCTGTTGATGTACTTCATTCAACAACCGGCTTTTGCAGAATGTACATCAAATTCACCCTTTATTATCCATCTCATTATTCTCAAGAATCAAATCTCAAGAATCAAATCTCAAGAATCAAATCTCAAGATGTGGAATGACAACAGTCATTGCATAAACGTGACAACAATCAAGGATTAGTACTATTGTGGCATCGACATTGTCTTTATTTTAATATTTAAGTTTAACATTTTTAAACTTGATGTTTTTTATTTTCAATAAAGCCTCCAAGGCTTAAATTCTATTATCATTTGTGAATTGTATATACCCTTGAATACATCCAAGGATCCGAAAATAAGAACTGAGATCCGGGATCCGAAATGAAGGATCCGGATTTGGATCCGAAAAAAACCTGGATCTGCCCATCCCTAGTAAATAGCCCTGATACCTTATGTAACGACAAAATGTTACTCTCTCGCTCACCCCTCCTCCGAATCCACCTACCGTCTTGACGGTACAGATAAGCCCTCTGACCTTGCCCCTTTATTCTTCAAATGTGACCGTTCACAATTCGCTCCCCCAACCCTCTCTCTCCACCCTCCTTCCCCCTCCATACTTTGTGTTTGTTATATATAAGGGGAACACGAAACAAAAGATTTACCGAAGGATGACACACGGTGTTGAAACCATGGTCGAATTGGCATAGGTTGACTATTCATGAAAATATTGAGAAACTACTGTTATAAGCTAAAATACAAGAAATGAAAATTATTTTTAAATAGACCAGGGCCTAAGAAGGTTAAAAATAAAAATAATGGACAGAGTGAGATTGGGGAGGGTCAAATCGAAGTTTTACCATTTTTTCTCATTTACTTTGGCATGGGTATCAAATTAAGAACATCATAGCATTAAGTCGATGCTCAATACTTAAGATACCAATGAGTATAGAGTGGTACTGAGGGATTGACAGGAATCGTATCCCATCCCTACAAATTTTACTATTGAATAGATTCATACCATAAAGCAGAGGTCTGATGAACAGAGTAAAAATGTACAAGGAGAGGAAAAGAAATTATTGTCAAAAGATCTTACAAAAATGGTCCAGCTCCTTGACTGTGAAGTTCTCAGGCAGCTTTTCTTCTATGTAAAGGATGGTGTACTCGATATTAAACCTGATGACCTTACAAGTTGGTAGATTGGCTTGAAGTGGGAAGTGAGACAGCATTGAAAATCCCTCAAAAATGAACTCGTGACCGTCATGGCGAATAATTGTTGGAGTCTTGATCTACATGTGGAATAAAAACACACTTATTAGCATTGTACTAAAATTACACAAAAATATCAATTTCATTAATAAAGAATACATCATGAAAAGGAAGAATGCAGGATCAACTCTTCTACTGTAATAAAACGAACAATGTCAGGGGTAACTTTGTGAAATTTCTCCATTATGGAAAAAGAACAAACTTTGCAAATGTCACTAGTAAGTTTTATTCATGACCTGGGTTTCAACAGTTTATTTCATCTTCAGGCGAAGACCTGACCTGAAGATGACATAAACCCGGGTCGTGAATAAAACTTACTAATGAAATTTGCAAAGTTTGTTCTTTTTCCATTTTCTACTGTAGCCACAATGATAAACATATTTTTCAGCTTGTGACAGCACTATTTTCCCCGAAGAAAAAATAACCCAGCATATTTTATAGTAAATGTCCAGGGCAGATATTTTAACATTAAGTCAGTCAACTGAATTCTAACATTTTAAAATATACAAAGTTTCATCGATTTCACTTAAGATTTCTACATTTACATACTACCCTGCAAGTCTCCACATGGGCATGTGGTAGAGAGCGTTAGGTACAGCCAGTGTAAAGGTTTAATGGATGAATTTTGGGAGGTGAAGTGTGACGTGTATTATGGGAGCGTCTTTAGCGGAGCTGTTCTTATTTTGGTCACTTATTGTGCACGGAAATAACGAGTTTGTGTACCTAGCTGTTCGGCAATGTACCTCTCTTATTTTGTAGCTTCAGCCAGACCTTGAAATGTAATGAGGCTTCATGATAATATTGTGTCACTATGAAACACACCAATTCTGAATTTACTTCATTCAAGATACATTTTTTTCTCTAAATCACTCATTAAAATCAGTTCTTGCCTTACGGCTAAGGGTAATTCATTCATTCAGGCAGGCATTCAACATTGTATTGCTCATCTCTCCAGTTTCACAGAAGATTGCATAATGGTATGCTCTCAATTCTCTTCAGGAATTCTAAATGAAAAAACTTTTGAGTCCTAAGGAGTAAACAAAGCAATTTGAAAGTAGCCATACTTACAGTGCTAGGTCAATGTATTGCAATCACTTATACACCTATTGCCAACATGTTAAAAAACATATTAAACATATTAAAACATATTAAAATAACACAATGATAACAATAGATATCAAACTGAATTTTGCTTGCCTGAATGGTACAAACTTCCAAACTTCTCATTGAATTTGAACAAAATTTGGAAAACTCCCTAAGACCTAAGATTGAATGGGCTGTATTAGAAAGGTCCAAGAACATTAACCCATTTCGTCCCAGCATTGTGAAAACGCAACATTTTGTTTGAGAATTTTTTTACATCGGTTCTAATATTTATGTAAATTATTTTAATTGTAACACTAATATAGATGTTATTACTGCTTAAAATATTTTTTGCATAATTTTTCTCTATCAGTGATTTTTTACTGCCTTTGCAACTTGTTCCATCCTGTGCGTTTTCCGAGGAGTATTTTCATTAATTTTTTTCTTCCAATATTTTAGAGATATTTAATCGTTGAACTGATTAAATAACACAACAGAGTTTCATTGAGGTTCAGTCACGAGATGAAGTCATTATTTTTTATCAAAATATATATATTATCTGACTTGTGCGTTAATGTTGCGAAAATGCAACGTTGGGCCTTAGGGTTTACAAATGTATTCGTTTCCCACAACTGTGAATTTTGGGAGATAGCTACATTGGAATCTTTAATAGCTTTGCAGAGTGAGGATTTCAAATGAGAATGTAACTTTTGTTACATTGATGTCAAGTGTAGCAGCAAGTATTCCTTCCCAGAGGTTGATCATATACATTTCAAGTTACATCTGTGCTGGGAGACACGTTTTAGGTTTCACTTTAGTAGGAACTTATTAACAATTTATCCTCTCATTCTGAATACCCATATATAACAATGTGCTAATTTTTCTTGACCCTACATAAAGAAGGCAGTACGTGGCTAGGAGCCTCACTTTTTCATAGACAATGGCAGTGTTGAGATGTTCCACAAATCGTCATTTTAAAGTAATGTACCTCTAAAATTTGTTATTAACCTTCTCTTTGACAATGGTAAGAAACAAAATTAAATACAATTATCTGTTTTTTAGGTGAGTAGCATCAAGAAATCCACCACCGCAACCGAAATTTTATTGGTGCTCGAGGACCTAAGCTCAGATGATTTGGAAGGGGGAAGTTTTCCTGATAATGTGATCATCCCACCAGATGCAGATCCCCTCACTGATGAAGAAGACATGGATGACAACGAAATTGATCAAGATGACAGAGCCAGAGAGCTTAGGAGTGATGTAGCGGGGACAATTGAACTGCACCACAGCATGGACTCAGTTCATGAAGACACTCAGACGTCCACAGAGAGCGATTCGGAAGCTTCGATCTTGGAGAAAAAGCCTCTGAAGTGGGTGAGACGTATGCCAAGGTATGAATCATTGCCTCGGTGCAACAAAGTAGAATCTCGAAAGAAGTTGAAATGTTCTTTAGGCAATTGACCCCAAATAGAATCCTTTCAGTTGTTTTTTGATGACAAAGTGATGTATATGATAATTTTCTATTCAATTAAATATTCTTGGGACAAAAACAACCATGATTTTTCCATTACCCGCGACGATATCAGAAAGTTTTTCGGCATTCTTCTTTTGACGGGGTATCATACTCTACCTCAGTCACAATTTTATTGGAGCAAAGACCTTGATAAGGAAGTGAAAATTGTCAGAAAAGCTTTATCTCGTAATAGGTATCAAGAAATAAAGAAAGAACATTCATTTTTCTGACAATGATGCCCTTGAATTGAATGATAAGGTTGCAAAGGTTTGGCCACTATTGGAAATAATCAATAAAAATTTCATCCAATTTGGAATCTTTTCACATAACATCTCGATAGATGAGCAGATGGTACCTTATTTTGGATGTCATTCATGTAAAATGTTTATTCGTGGGAAGCCTATTAGATTTGCTTTTAAGCTGTGGTGCTTGGCATCTTCGTGTGGCTTTCTATACCAATTTCATCTGTACTCTGGCGCAACTTCTAAACCTAATGATGGCCTTAATCTTGGAGAAAGAGTGGTAACAAATTTGCTAAGAGTTGTTAAAAATCCAAAGGATCACAAAATATATTTTGACAATTTCTTTACTAGCCATGCACTACTCTCAATCCTTTCACATGAGGGTTTTTTTGCCACTGGGACTGTGCGGGAGAACCGTATTTCCAACTGTCCCTAGAAAGCAACCAAAGATGTGAAATCAGACAAGAAAGGTTTGTATGACTCAGCGTTTGACAAATCGAACAAGATGTTCGTGGTATGATGGCATGCCAATGGAAACTGTGGAAACTAATGTGGGAACACTAAATCCTTTAGTTAAAACAAAAAGGTATAACCGTAAAACAAAAAAAAATGATTCAATACCCCAGCCAAATGTGGTTAGTGACTACTACAAAGGGATGAGAGGAGTAGACCTTCATGATGCACTATCGAATTATAGAATCAAAATCAAAGGAAAAAAGTGGTGGTGGCCCCTTTTCACAAACACACTGGATAGCGCAGTGGTTGATGCGTGGAAAATTTACAAAATATCTACTGACTCTGACATTTCCCTGGTGAATTTTAGATCAAGTTTGGTACTTTCTTTGTTGCAAAGTGAGAGTGGAAAACCTGCAATAACTGATAATGGAGATACAGAATTAGAAACTGAGAAAACTTTGAACAGTTGTTTTGGAAGACCATCAAAGGGAAATCTACCAACATCTGTAAGATTGGACAATATAGGACACGCATTAGCGTATAATGATGAACGTAAAAGGAAGAGGTGTAGAATGTGTCATTTGCAAACAGTATACCAGAGCAAAAAATGTAAAGTGCCTGTACACACAAATTGTTTTGAAGATTTTCATCAAAATCAGTGATATAAAATGTAACAACATGTATTCCCACAGGTAAATAAATAAGTTTAAACAATAAAGAGTTGTATTTCAAAATATGTTTATGTTAAATAGATATGTAAAATATTTAAGTGACAAAAAACTTTGAATAAAATAAAAATTTAGAAAAGCTGCACCTTATTTCTGCTACCCCTAAATCCCAACGTTGCAAAAACGAAACTTTATGTTGTTTATACAGAAAATGTTAAAAAATTACAAACCAATTTTAAACCATGATTTCGACTCATGCGATTGAATTCAGCAAATATTTCAACGGAAAAGTAACTTTTAAGGGCTTGGGACTTAATGAGTTAAAGCCCCCACGTGACTCTGTGAGCCTTTTTTAAAACTAAATTTTCAATTTGTAAGAAAAGCATAGAAGTTTTGGGCAGGGGTTTATTCTTTACTATTTCTTGATTACTTGCACACATTATTTGGATCTTGGATTATTTGTATTGGACGACTGAAACAATAAAGGTTTGGGTTATTGCATTTGATTATCCCTTTGCCATGATTTCGCCTAAAAGTTTCAAATCATGCACAAATTTTTGCACCATTTATATAAAAGATTTTTATTTCCTTGGCAAACGCAGCATAGGCTTTGTGGCATTTTTTGAGCATACCCCACTTTTGCTCAGTTTCCCTTCTTTGGACAGTTTCCCCTCTGCTGACTGTTTACCCTCCCTACTTAGCCAAAGGACTTGCCCGAGGTGCACACGAGATTTGCACTCCAATAATGTCTCGCTATCGATATCTGTGAGCCAATGATTTTGAGACATCGTAATCGAGACAGATATTGAGACATCCATCGATATCCTGACTCAGCGTCTCCTGCCAGCAATTCCTGCTGCAAAATTAATGCCGCCACTTTCCCTCACCAGGTTCTCTCTCACTTATATAGCAATTAGCATCCAAAGACTACAAGGACATTCTAAGCCAGAAAATCATGGCACAAAGGTAAAATCCTGCATTCCGCAATTGGAGGCAAAAAAAAAAAAACAGTTCCTAAACTCCAATTGAAATCCTACTTCTACACTTTGTGAAATTGTTCAGTTTCCCCTCTTTGGACAGTTTACCCTCTGTGGACTGTTTACCCAGCGGACTTAGCCAAAGGACTTGCCCAAGGTGCACACCAGATGCATGCTCCAATACTGTCTCACTAACGATATCTGTGAGCCAACGATATTGAGACATCAATAGACATCCATCGATATCCTGACTCAGAGTTTCCTGCCAGCAATTCCTGTCGCCACATTCCTGCTGCCACATTCCCTCACCAGGTCATCTCTCATTTAAATAGCAGTTGGCATTGGAAGATGAGGACGAGCTAAGGTAGAAACTCATGGCATAAAGGCAAAATCCAGAATTCCGCGATTGGAGATGAAAAACAGTTCCCTGAGCTCCAATTGAAATCCTACACAGCATGTGTGTACTCATTCCACTACCATCCTCCCCTCCAGGGCTACCCATTGCCTGTATTCCATTCACCCCCATGCAAAACTCCACTCTTTGACCTTGCCAAAACCTCCCCTCCGAGGCTACCAATCGCCTCTACTCCCTAGCTCACCCATTCTACCTTCCAACTTGCCAAAAAAACCTCCCCTCCTATGGCGCACCTGACTCCTTGCTCTCTTTTTCTGGCGATCCCTGTGGTGTGCACATGCTGAGCTGTTGGTCTGGCACTTTGTTAAAATTGGGGATGAATTGTTAAGTTTTAAATGTCAGAACACAGGTTGGCTGGCCCTTGCAATATTTCGTACATAATTCTTAAGCTGGTGAAATATACAGATTGCATTTGTAGTTTATTCAATATACTTGTTTGTTACAGAGTTCCTCCTGTTTCTCACTCATATTTTGGGAGAAAATTTGCTTTAAGGGCATTTTCGGAGAAAGACCTCTACCCCTCTCCCGTTGATGCATCATCTTAGAACAGGAATTATGCCCCAGGCAGTTAAATGACGTTAAATGATCATCATTGGGGATTTAGAGGGAGATTTTAAAAAGGGTATTTTTTTATCACTCTCTCACCATACATGCTTAATGCCTACTATGTAGAATATAAATTTCGAATGTGGCTTGTTGATTGCAGAATAAAATCTTCTAAAATTAAAAACAGAGTTAATAATTCTCTGTCAAGGGATTGTAGTGCTATTTCAGTGAATTATAGTTCTTTAAATACCTTCATTGAACATTATAGTTCCATCTTTCATCCAAAAAATTCCTTTGACACATCAAATACATATGATATAAATGGAACAGGGCTGAAAAAATTACCAGAAAGTTTGTGGGAGGTGAGATGGTGATACGGTAGTGATGAAGACGATCAGCATTGTTGGTATCTGGTGAACATGGCTCTAGGTGACTTTCTCCAGCATAAATACCATGGCGAATACCGGAACGACGAGCCTTAGCACTACATCGGCATAATGGGCCATCATTCATCTAAAAAGAAAACCAAAGAGACGTCATGAACAAGAATTTTAACAATTAGAGTGCTGGTTATTTTACTTAAGTCCTTTTCAAATGACTTGGCATGTCAGAATTTGGCCCTCCTGATTTCCTTCCATGTGAGAGGGGAAATTTATGGAATGGGCAAGGTAGGCGCATATATATTTTGAGGGATATAGATAAAAGAGAGAATTGGGGGCATTATCACAAGCCACTTTCAATTGCAACTTTTTCAGTTAAATATCAAACTCTAAAAATCTTACAAAACTTCTCTTAGAAGAAAGTTAAACTGACACATAATTCTTAGGCAGTAAAGGCATTGGTCAAGTCAATAGTTGGCCTGAAAAAACAAGTTGTACTCTGGAATAGGTTGACATAAAGCTGCTTTTAGCAAGGAAAATAATATTTCCAAAGGTTAACACTTTCCACTCTGCAGGTCCTGTATGTCCCATAATCTAGCATACTAGGCCACTTTAGTGCAGTAAACATCTGAGGTCTGATTCTCAGAGCTACAAGTCATGTGACTATGTCACAAGGCGGATGTGTAACTCGGACATATCAAACCAAATCCTTGTATACTCCTGTCCGAAAAAAAAAACTTACCACCTCGGAGCCGAAAAATTTGTTCCAAGTTGATGCCGATGTGACAACACGGTCAAACCACGTCCTCTGTGCTTGAAAGCAATAAGCAAACGGAATGGAACAAAGGCCTTCCTCGCCACAGTTGGCGGGGGAGAATGAGGGAGAAGATGCCCAACGGGATAATTTTTATTCGCAAAAGGAACTTCTTAAAGAGGGCCCAGGGGCACGATTCTGTTTCCGTATATGATATTTTAATGCCACGATATTATTGTGATTGCTTGCACTTGTGAAGCACCGATCGCAATTCTGATTCTTCCCATCTTCCGCAGGATACGCCACAATTGGAGGTGGGGAAGGATACGCTAAACAAATTACGACTGGAGGCATCCGTGAGCGAGGCTAGATTATTCGACCAATGGGAGGCTTCCAAACACTCTGGAGGCAAGAAGAGGGAATTCGAAGTCATGTCGCGGTATCCAAGGTTTGTTACTCGCCAATGAAAATGGATTCCCAACCCATGTAAGTGCCAAGTCCAACTTCTATTTTATTTTAAACCAATTTTTTACACCTAATGTGAAGGGTAGTCCAATGTTTATTCATTTATCCCCTGAATGAGTTACCCATTCAAATCAGTTTTTCATATGGGAGCTAATTCAATCTTGACATATCCAGAATTTTTTGTCCTAATATATCTTATTTAAATCTCAATCTAATTATGAATGAAAAACAATAACTATGAGATCTTATTTTAAGGCGGCATTGACTTTTTGCAGCTAAAACTTACCCGCAGGACAATTTTTTTCTTTAAAGCATGAAACAAAGTATATTAGCCTAGCCTAAAATTAAATCAGAAAAATTAAAAAAGAAATAGCCTAACATTTCTCATGCGCAGAGATGTTTCCTGGCCGAATATATGGCCAACCACAGTTTATTTGCCACGGGCAAGTTCTGTGGTATTCGCAGGAGGGAGACTGCCTCTTTGCTGAGGCACCAGTTTGTTGATGAGGCAAATAAGAGGGGACTACCGAAAGATGTGCCTCAATGGCAAAAGGTATTTTTTGTCACTTCTACCCAATTTTGGCCATTGAGGGAATACATTTCAATCAACTTCTTCCAATTCATCAGGCTTGGAATGACATTAATGCCCATGTAAGAGCTTAAGTAGCTGCCCTCAGGAATGTGAGGCTAAGAACAGGAAACCTACCTTCAGCCACACCACCTCTCTCAGAGGAAGAAAAAAAAAATAATTTCTCTTCTTGGTGGAGAAAGTTGTGAGGGAACTGAGGTCCATGACTCTCTGCCGGAAGACCAAGTATGGTTAATGCTCAAGTATTTTGCAACCTATTGCTACACTTAAGATTTAGAAGTTTCTTTCATTAATCTCTGCCAACAGTTACCCTTGTTGAAGTTTGAAACTGCCACATGTTATACTTACCTATTGAAGATAGGTTTATCAGATAAAAAGCCATATCAGAAAAGTATATGCATGCATGCAATATCTGCCATTTTGTGTAATCGCTTGTATTATAAACAATTGTCCACTTACTGACTGGTGCAGTTAAAACTATAACAAACTGCCGGAGCGGAAAATGAAGAATGTATTTTGTTTTTGCACCTTTCTAGCAGTCGTAGTATACTACGATTCTAGGCTCAACCAATGTTCGAAGAGCTGACTCAAAACACTTTCTCCTCTCTCATCCACCCCTTGCGAAATGAGTCCGAAACCCAGCCTGCGCCCCATCCCCTGTTCAAAAAATCCCTTTGCAAGTCAAATCATTCAAATCAGTGGGGGGGGAATTGAGACAAAGTAAAAGGAAGGATCGTGCATTATTACGGTGAAGGACAGATAAGGTGACCAGGGAGGTTAACGGTTTTGGGTTGGGGGAGGTCTATTTAAAGGAGAGGGGAATACATCGGGAACAAATGGTCATTACATAAAATATGCGGGCTCGTTTGTGTATTTATATGTTCTTAACAAAGAGAGACAGTTAAATCATGCTATACCTGCCATTTCGCATAATCACTAAGTGTTTATAAACAATTGTCCACTTACTGACTGGTGCAGTTAAAACTATAACAAACTGCCGGAGCGGAAACTGAAGAATGTATTTTGTTTTTGCACCTTTCTAGCAGTCGTAGTATACTACGATTCTAGGCTCAACCAACGTTCGAAGAGCTGACTCAAAACACTTTCTCCTTCTCTCTCATCCACCCTTTACGAAATGAGTCCGAAACCCAGCCTGCACCTCATCCCCTGTTCAAAAAATTCCCTTGCAAGTCAAATCATTGGTCAATGGATCCCTCCCCTCACCAGTGGCGGGTTGAAATGGTCCTCGTTCCGGTCCGTGCGTTTATTTCTCGTGCATAGGCGCGGTTGTCAAATCGGCGTCGGCGTCAACTCGGTACTTAGAAAATTTTTCGCTCCGTGGTGGTAAGAATTTTTTGTCCAGGACTGTACCATTTTACAGATTTCCTCATGCATTCCACTAAACTGATTTGCATGTCCGACTTGTCTACTAATCTCATGTTCTTAGTGCAATCTAGAACAGCGTCAGGTTTTTTTAATAAATACATTATTTCTCCAATCTCCGTTATTACTCGCCACTAATTTCCCTTTGTGAATAGTTGTAAGCATGGTTACATCACGCTTATCGTGCCATTTGAGAGCTAATATTTTATTTGATTTTTTCACATGATAGTCTGCTGGATTACACTTTGCTGGGAACGATGGCATGCCTTTTCTATTCATCCTCACTGTCCCACATGACCCCGTCCCATTGTCAAGTAAATATTTCTCCATCATTTTTATGACAACAGCACTAGATATGCCTAAGTAACTTTTGGGAATTTTTATTGTCTTCCCCGTGTATGGAATCATGTCTAATATGATTCCTGTCTCACAATCCCACAAAACAAAGAACTTGATTCCAAATCTGTGCCGCTTTGAATGAATATACTGCTTGAATGACAGCCTACCTTTGAATAGCATAAGCGATTCATCTATCACGATCTTTTGAAACGGATTGAAGAAACCACTAAATTTTTCCTTTAGCACACAAAAAATTGTACCAATTTTGTGCCAGGGATCTTCTGGGTTTGAACATCATTATCAATGAAATGCGAAAATCAAGGAATCCCCAGAAATCTGTCTCTAGACATGTATTTCCCGAAAACTGCTGTTTCTATAAGGGGATCCTTAGACAAGTACTCATCAATAGAATGCTTCCCCGTATGCGGCATCAACATTGTCAAGCCTAAAAACATATACAAATCATTTTCAGTGCAATCATTCCAATGGCACTTTCTGGAAAATTACGACAATGGCTGAGACTCAATACAATTATTGGCGTAGCGATTAGTTTCAAACACAATGTGTTCCACAATGGCACTGTCAAAGAAAGCCTCAAAATACTCCAACACATTGTTTTCATCACAAATTACAAAATCACTACTAATTCCCACGCTTGTGGAGTCAAAGTTCCAAAGCGGTGGCACAAAATTTCGTCCGCTCTCCCACTCAAAGACTGGATCAGGGCTCTCTCCTCTTGTCTCAACTTCACTGGATGACTCAACAGGATCTTCTATGTTTTCATCACTGTCATCCAACTCTGAAGAAAACACTTCTTCTTCATCGCTGAGTGCATCAAGAACAGACACAATATCCCGTGAAGAAAATTATCTCTTCCTGGGGCGGATGCCGCGAGACGAATAGGTGCGACTTTTTCTCGACATTTTTCAAGGGTAAGTGATGATACCTGGCAGCTGGTGAAGGGCAATTAGCGGGAAAAGAGGGCAAAAAGATGTTTGCATGACATCTATTGGTCAAAGGACGAACATTGAGGCACCCATGGCATCTGGGAGTAGAACCACTCTTCAAATCGCCAATAGACGATGGGAGCAGTGAAAGAGTTAAGTGCCGTAAATACTATCTTCAGTTCACTCAGTTAGTGAGTTCAGCCACCACTCCATTATTCAAAACCATGTGTAGAGGCAACATGCTGTTGACTCCATAAATACATTTCTGGGAGAGCAATAAACACTCTGGACAAAAGAAAGCCCACCCCACAATCCTGGATTGAGGAAAGGCTGCACTCATCTGACAGTGACCTAAACGGGGCTGTGGTTTCTTTCTCAGCTGTGAGTAGGCATGTGGGAGTAGTGTGATTGTTGAGCCATTTTCATTCACTCGGGTGTTTTGAACTTCTGTTTCCTTATTAGAGATGCAGAAAGGGGAACAGATCTGCTAATCAAGACAATGTCAAGATGTCTCATTCAAAACAGCCTGAAGGCACTGAGAGGCTATGTCCATTAAAGGTGATAGAATACAGCTTTCTCTAACACCATGTTTCCCATCTCTGGTCTTCATCTTCATATATCTTTCTGAGATAATTTTATCATTGTATCCTAAAACGTTAAAAAGTATTTAAGAGATGATCTAAGATGTATTGCATTTAATTTGGATATCTGAAAGACCTCCTTTGCACCACCAAACGGACCAACAAAAGCACTCTAAATATGGATAATGCAGTTCAGGCAGACATCTCCATGGAAAACCTTTCCGCTGAGGATTCCTACAAGTTGAACATTGGCCTAATCCTTATCCAGTCCAATTTTTCAAATGAATAAAACTCTCATGGCTCGTTTATGCGATGCTCCTTGAGTTTTTAGGGGACACAATCATAAAAATTACTCTGCTCCGATGTTTCGTGTTCTCTGCTGGGAACTTCGGTATACTGCGCTTATGCTGCCATTTGTTGCCTTGGCATTGATGCAGGAAACCCAAAGACAGAGCTGGAAATTTTATTTTCAATTTTCCTTCAAGTATATCTCCATAAAAATCTTCTAATTTGGACTTTACCGTGATTTATTTCACTCCATTTCTTGAAGGATGAGCTCTAAATGGTAGTTATTTATAAATCTAAATTGCCAAGATATCATGCTGAGTTGGTTTTATCTTTACTGAACCACTATTAACAGCCTTTTTTTGGACTAGTACAAGTCTTCGGTTTGGTATATGTGAGTTACACATCTGTCTTGTGACATAGTCACATAACTTGTAACTTGAAGGCTGGTAACTCTGAGAAATAGACCCCTGGTGATGACAATGCCCAAACAAGGGAACAACTGGCAAAGTAATTATGTGACTAATGCTGCCCCTGATTCGAGATCTCATGAACAAAATGTAACCACATTGTACATGGAAAGTGTGTCTACTGAAAGCATCATAAAATAGAGAACACTAGCGATAAACTATATGAACAAGAAGTGCTCAGGATTCATTCACTTGGCCTTATTTGCATTCCCAAGTGCTGCTTAGGCATAGAGGACAAGTGTTAACCTTAAGTTTTACTCATTTTGAGTTAAAAGCATTCCCAAAGAAAGAATCAACATATGGAGATGAATTTTAGCAAAGGGAGAGAGATATCCATTAAGAGAATACAATGAAAATAAAAAGAATAATCTTGATTCCTGAATAAATTCACCACATATATTTCCACTAACTATAACTTGATATATGACCTAATGACATTGCCTGTGTAAATAAACTAAATAAACTATATTTATTTTTACAGTGATTACTGTGACTGATGTATGTTTTCACTGATAAATTTGATGTGCGACTGGTTTAGTTAGAAAAACCAGTGACACATCAATAGCCAGTGATCAGTGAATTCATCACTGAAAACATACTTAAGAGTATTAATTTTGCGACAGAGACTTTTCACAAAGTAAAGTCAGAAACAAAGAAATTCATTAGCTTGATTGCTCACCTCCCCAGTGTCATTGTACCACAACTCTGGATGTAGCCTATGAGGATGGAGGCGTTTACGTTGTAATTCCTCCATTGCACGATCTTCTTCCTCTTCCTCAGCATTATCTGAACTTGAATCATTCCCACTACTGCTACTGCTTTTTCCTCCACCACAACCACCCCCTACTGGTGACAAAAATAATTTTACAATAAATTTCAGACGACACTTGGGAAAGCACTGCTACACAGCTAAAAATGTAAACCCTAACACATTTTGAGTATAAAACTATGCAATCATGCAATTTCACCAGCGGGCATGTTGATACAAACACATCCCACCAAAAGGTTACATGACCTGACAAAAAAAACAACAAATAAAACTTCCAGTCACAGCACAGCCCGTATTTTTGAGCTACAAAACAGAGCTGTTAAATAATAGCAGGAATTAGTCTGCAAACCTCCTTAAACCCATACTTCTTAAAATACAGTATTCTCACTCTCCTAGGGTACATTAATTTTATGAGCCACAGAGTTCATGAAAATAAATTACAGATAAGATTAGATGCCTGTCAATCACTTGATGCCACTTGATACTTGGTGATATTGAAAGTATTGAGAACTGACTTAATTCCACAATGCTGTTAATTCATAGGCACACAATGAAAGAGAAAATAGAGTAAAATTTTGATTTTCTTGATCTTGCATTTTTCATTATTTTAAACATTTTTAGACCAAACTCCATTTGAAAATTACTTTTGTTTCCTCCATTTTTAATCTTTTGACAATTTTCCATTTATTTTTTAATAGAATTTGTCCCTTCAAAAACTAAAAATAAAAGTTTCACCTCATACTCATTGGTGGCTGACAAAAGAAATGGTAGACGAATCGAACTTGAGATTCACAATTTTGAAACAGCAGGAATTGGATTATAGATTAGATAAATTTTGGATTTGACCCATCACTAATATCAATCATTAAATATGTAACAGTGGCTTGAATAAAAAATGCTGTCAGTGCACAAATAAGGCATAGAATGCTGAATGAATAACATTATGGTTGTAAAAGATCATTGAAATGGGGAATTTTTATGTTTGATAGAAAATTGGTGGCATTTAATATTTCTATCATGCCAATTATAGGGTGAATCAGTCATGAAGTGAACCCATCATTAAATAGGGATCTACAGCACTGATGATCAATTCTTAACATTAATTATATAACTCTATATTATAATCAATTATTAATAAAAGTTATTTCTACTACATACTTTTTGTTCAAATAAAGTGAGATAATGATAACTAACCTCGGTGGACTCTGAGTCTTGGCTGACGGCTCACTAATGACATTCCAACAACTTTGGGTAGCGCCTGCCTGGCTCTATCAGCTCTTAGAACCAGTTCTTTCTGAAACCGATCACAAAGAGTAGCAAGTCTCTTTGTGGCTCTCATTACACGTGGTTGGCTGTAAAATAATGTAATGAAATCATTACATTTACATTCTACACAGGGAAAGAAATGGCACATATGCACCCAATAGGGCAAGAACTTAAAGAGAAACATAAATTTTCTTATTCATTATCATCAAAATAATACTAATTTCCAGCTTTTATGAAGGTTATGTGAGAATTTATGTTTTTAGGTTGAAAATGGAGGGTATTTCTAAAATCACAAAAACTTTTATAATTATAAATTTAAAGACTTGAGGAGGAGGAGACTTCCAATTAAATCTTGAGGAGAAATAAATTGTCCTCACAATGTTAATTCCATGCACAGCCAGCTACATCAATTTATTTGGCTTCATCATTCAACCAAAAGTCTAAATTAGGGTTTCAATACTCTCTAGCTATGAAAGATGATGGGGGTTATAGCTTTGAAATATGGCACATTGATTCATTAACTACTTTCTAAATGGCTGATTCACATGGAGTTCAAAACAATTTAGCAGAAAGTAAAAACTGTCGTCTAATTAGAATTCCTGTGTGTGATATGTCTATTTAAGGAACTGTTCTCCTTGAGAAAGTCAGGTGAGGAGAATTCTTAAAAATGCAGGTGACTATGTCACAGTGGAAAATTTAGAAGGGATAGGAGGGGTGGCCATCCCCATTATGCCTGGTATTAGAGAAAAAATTGTGCTCATAAGGCATTCCATACCTCCCCAGGAACCTTGCAAGTAGCAATCTGCTGTACCCCCCGCAAAAGAATCATCTTAATCAGCCAAAACTACGCTAACTTATGTGCACCAGTTGCAGTAACTTCTGGGTGCTACTGACTTTTAAGTTGCTACGTAAAAGAAATAAATAATTTCAACAACCCAACAGCACAACTGGTCTACCATATCTTTCCAATTACAGGCCCCATATGATTATAAACCCCTCCTCCCCCACAAATTTCAAGTCTCACCTTTGTAAAAAGCAAAAATTTACAATTAGCATCTTTCTTTTCAGGTAAAAACAGACTTTTTAAGTCAAAAATAGAGTTTTTATGGGAGTTAGGTACTCACCAGTTTAACTTGAAGTTTTTAATATTCCAGCAGGAGAATAAAATACTCAACTACCTTGAACTTCTGGATTCCTTAACACAATGAAACACTGGTGTCAACTTTTTCAGAGCTTGAAAACAGCCCCCTATCACTATTTATAACTCATATTTTGTCAAATAGGGAGGCTTATGCTCAGACAAATATGGTAATGTAATCTCTTTGCCAGATTCCAGGAATACAATACGGGAACAGTCGAAATCTTGGTTTTCTAACATATATTTCCACTTACAAAACATATGTGACTGTCACTGTGCAACGTCTATGCAAGACTCCACAAGGGACGCGCTCTGCCACTGCACATGCCCCCCCTAGCGTCACCTTGTGACCACACGCATTCCATAGGCCAGTATGAATGACACCTTCGTTGCACATTCCACAGACACCTAAGAGCAACTTCACACGGCATGGAGTAAAGGGATATGTAACAAGACATGCAAACATGGAGAGCACTCACCAAATGCACATACGATGACAATACAAATCCATTTACAGTAATACAGTAGAATCTCGATCTATCGTTCACACATTGATCGTTTTCCCGCTTCTATCGTTCGCAGTCTTTGGTCCCAAACGCAGTTCCATACAGATAATGTTATTAATTCCCGCATCCATCGTTCCCTGAAGTATCGTTTTCCCGCTTCAATCGTTTCCAAATCACGGTCCACACGTCGCAATTCCAGCATTCGTTGTTTGAAAAAGACGAAACCAATAATTTACACCGAAGCAAGATTTTGGGATTATTGCGGCACGCCACGGTCTGCGCTCCGCAGCGGGAAAGGAGGAGGGGGAGGGAGTTTGGCGATGCGCCATGCAGAATGATGGGTAGCCCTTGCCGTCCGAGTCCCTTCTTGTCTTTATGGCCCAAACTCCTTCCTATAGGACAATTGGCATTCCTCCTTTCCTACCCAAACGAGTCCCTACCTCACTCTTTAGTGGCCGCATTCCTTCGCCATGAGCTTCTCACCTTTCTTCCTATTATCCTCTCAATGCTCTCTTACCAGTAGTTGTCATACGCTCGCTGTCGGCACCATATCAAGATCTGATATGACCATTGTGGGTAAATATCAACGGATTTCCTTGGTGTTTGGTATCAAATTTAACAGAAAATAATGGAAAAACTTCATAAAATACTTGTTCTGTAGATTTTTGCTGATTAAAAACTTGAGGAAAATTAACTGACGTTCCACTAATGCGCCCCTCAGTGGGTGGGGCCCTTTCCACGGGAGGGTCAAAGGTCTTCTACCTGCCCTGTCCCTTCCGGCGGAAAACAGGGTCCCCTCAATTACCTGTCTGTCCCAATTCTTGTAACTAATGCATTATTTCAAATGACGTGGGCTTAAACGGGGTGGGGGCTAAGGGAAGTGAGGGAGGTGTGGTTTCTCGTCATGTTACTCTCGCGGAATCAACCAAAGGACAGAGGGCGTGGCTGGTAATCTCGGCAATTCTGTCACTCCCTGACCTTCGTCATGGTCATTTCGCGGGCCTGTAGTAAGTGCGGCCAAACCCTATGTGATCTGGGCTCTTTTCTTTCTCTGTTTTTTTTTCTGTGTTTAGCCAGTTAAAGCAGGTATTTATGTCTACTCATTTTCCTGCAGTATTTATTTCTGAGCCTTAATGCGAAATTGTTCAAAATAGGTGTTTTAAGACGGCTGAAGGTAACACATATGTTTCAACCATTAGTTTGATGTAGTGGAAGTCCTGCGAGCGTGAGCTAAGTTCCTTCTCGTCCGTTGTCTGACGTGGGCTTGCATTGCCAGAAATGGTTTTTTGATTTTTAGGACCCATGACCCTTCAAAATGATTTATTCTTTAGAAATTGGTGTTCATTTAGTAATGCCAAGCTGAACTCCAACCACTAACATCGGACTTCCTCATTTCAACCCGATTGCCTGCTAACTTTTGCTTCTCTGAACCAGATTGAGGTAACCTACTATACCTCTCTTGCTCTATGCCTCGTGGGTTATGCGATTGCTCCAGATAAACACGAGTACATTTAGTAACGCCAAGCTCACTCCGTCTTTCGCGGGTGGCACTCCTCCATCAGTGGAGCACGATGGAAAGCGCGACAAAAGATTATATCCTCCCCCACAAATTATAGGCGCACTTCTCATCCTCTAGGATATTTGAAACGAATAAATTTCCATACATGGATAGGTTGGTGCGCGGGCTTGAGGATCATCTAATAAAATGATAATGGACCTTGTTTATTTACTTTTATCATCCAAGACACCATTGGGATATGTAACACTAATAAAATATTTTAAACAGTTAGTAGTCAAACGAAAAATTAGAGATGAACTAAGTATTTTCATTAAATTTAAAAATTCTCCAGCTTTTATGAGAAATTCCTTTAAGATTCCCCTCTACTGTGAAAAGTTACCGTAAAATTCTCGCATTTTCATCTCGCTTAGGCTCCCAGGAAATCTTTTCCCACATTGTTCGTTTTCCCGCATCCATCATTTTTTTTGCCCATCCCCTTGAAAAACGATAGATCAAGGTTCTACTGTACTTCTCCCATATAGTCAGGATTAACCCACCGGAAGGCACAATCAAACAGTCACTTAGAAACGCTCGATGACCTCAGGTCTTTCATGTTCTTTTCAGCAAAAGATACATTTTACATTCAGGAAATGCAAATTGATACCCCCACCTCTCTCATAACTGTAGCGCCAGTTTGGTGGGAGAGGAAATGGAAAAACAAGGGGAACCGTACAGGTCGCACTTTCCGAAGGGTTAATAGGGGTTTGGACGACTTACTCCTCATCCCGAGAATAGTACAACTCAGCAGGGGCAGCTCTAGTCCAATAGCATCTTTCAGCAAGACCCATCTCCTCATTGGTGCGAGGGCCACTAATTCCACAGCTACCATCCAAACCTTTCCTGATGCAAAAATGAAAAACAAAGAGATAACGGAATCAATGTTGTAAGTTGTATACTATTGATAAAAAACAAAATAAAATGTGAGTATAAGCAGTAAATATACATATGGGCTATTAAGAAAAAGAATGATACATGTGAAAAATATTAATTTTTGGAAAATTAGGCTAGAAGTGGAATGAATAAAATATTGAGCCCAAACGGTAGTTGTACTGATAAAAACTTGAATCAAGCCCTCACTATGTAGGATCATAGTAAATAGAAGAATGCCTAAAAATATTAGCTAATAATCCATAAAATACTAACTCAAATAATTAGGTCAATATATGTGAATGATTGTAAATACATTTTATAAATCTATATGTGGAATGACATGACTGAAATGTAAAAATCAATGTAAACTTGGGAAATATGGACATAGAATAATGAAAAATTGGATAAATGGTACATAACATGGCACATTTTCATGTGAAAATGAAGTTTATCAATGTAAACTTAACAAATTTGGACATACAACGAAAAAATTGGATTAATGGTACCAAACATGGTATATTTGTTAAATGTGCAAAATAACTATAGTTGGTGGGGTTGTAAGCAAAGTGCTGCCCCTAGTGGTGGGAGTCTGTAAGCTAAAAATAAGAGGAGTAGCATCCCTGGCTGTATCGGAGCATGGCGTAGTTTATTTCACATACATATTTTTCTGCATTTGGGAGACATTATCTGAACATTGGGAGTTAATACCTCAGATAATTTAATAGGTTATGGGCCCAGATGGCTTAACATTGTGGAGTACATAGGTGAATTGAACTTTTGAAGTGATAAGACGAAAACTCTAACGAGTGTATGAAACCGGTGAATTTACAGCATCCAACAATGGCGGGAACTGAAGGAGACAGCAGCGAGCAAGTTTTTCCCCTCCCAAAACTCACAAGGAGAAATTATGGTACATGGAAAGCAAGGATTAAGGCAGAAATGCTCATTCGGGAAGCATGGGAGGCGATCGTCGGCTACAGTGACATCGCGGGAGTACAGCTAACACAAGCGGAAACAAGAAAGAGAGCCAGAGATAATCTAACCGCATTGGTACTTATCATGCAAACTGTGAGTGATGAATTAATGCATAATATAATTGACTGTGAATTAGCTAAGGATGCATGGGAGATATTGGACAGTGTGCAATGAAGATACAAGGTACGGTGCTATAATAAAACTACGTGAACTTGCCTGTGAGGAGAAAACAGAGAGCATGTCCATTCAAGAGTACTGTAACAAAATAGTTAATCTGAATAGATTGTTAGTAAAAAACAATTTGGGATTCAACAACGAGCAGCTGGCGGCTATTTGTTTGACCGGACTCCCTAAAGAGAGATACGAAATCACAGTGAAAACATTGATAGCCCAACCGGGGAATATGGACTTGGCAATAGTGAAACAGTATCAATTAGAAGAGGAAGAAGAGATGAAGAGTCCTTTAGAACACAGACATCAAGTGCTGAAAACTGAAAAAGTCTTCAAAGAAGAGAAAGCCAAGGAACAAAGTCGAGAAACAAAAGACAGAAGGGGATAGGAGACCCAGGTATCACAAGAACACTAAACCAACGAACAGATTCTGGTGCTATTCCTGCGGAATTGAAGGTCATATTGCAGTAAATTGTCCTAAAAACGAGGAGACAGAGATAGAAGATAGTAAGAGAGCAACTGCATCGGTGATTACCAGAGAACATGTGTCATTATGCGCAAGAACAAATGTACCAAGCAACAGAGGAGTATGGTTGCTGGACAGCGGCGCATTGGATCACATGACCAACCGCAGATATCTAATGGAGAATGTCCAGGAAATGGACGGAGAAGTGGAACTTGGAGATGGAGTCCCCCTCTCGATAAAAGGCAAGGGAAGACTTACACTACATATGTCGGATGAGTGTGGTGGTAAGGATATTGAGTTCAAGGAAGTCTTGTTTGTTCCTAACTTAAAAGACAATTTAATCTCTCAAGGCCAGATTGAGGAGAAAGGCCGAAAGATCGTGACAATGGGAGGTAAAGCCAAAATAATATCAGGAAAAAGAATGCTATTCCAAGCACATACAGTGTCGCAGATGTATTATTTCCCAACCGTAATTGGTGTAACAGTTAAGAAGATTAGGGATGAAAATGACTCCATGAAGAAGAAAGCGTCTAGAGCCACCAGAGTATCAATACAAGTATGGCATGACACACTTGGTCACCCCAGTTGTGTAAAATGAGTGTGTTGCAGAAACTTAACAGAAAAGGAGACTGTAGTTCCAGAAGAGGAGTGCCTACCCTGCATACAAGGAAAGATGAAACGAAGCAGTTTTCCATCAACAGCTGGAGAAAGGGCAGAGGGATTGCTGGATAGAATACACTCAGATGTCATGGGGCCAATTACCAACATCACTTGGTGGTAAGGGATTCATAGTTACATTTACTGATGAAGCCTCGAGATATGTTTCAGCCACTGCCATTGGAAAGAAAAGTGATGTATTGGAGGAATTCAAAAAATACAAGGAGAAATCAGAAGCCATCCACGAGAGGAGAATTAAGGAATTCCAAACTGACTAAGGAGGAGAATATCTTGGAAGAACATTCCAAAAATACTTGGAAGACAACGGAATCCTGCACAGAAAATCTGTGGTGTTTACACCCCAACAAAATGGATTGGCTGAGCGCATCAACCAGACTCTTGCCAATGTTATGAGATGCCTTCTTGTCGAAGCAGGGAGACCAGCTTCATTCTGGGCAGAGGCCCTCCAGGCAGCATGCTACGTGTGGAACCGGTGCCCAACAAGCACATTGGATTTGGCAATTCCACTGGAGAAATGGAAGGGACGAGAACTGCAGGAGAGGGATGTTGAACATCTGCACACATTCAGTTGTCAATTATGGGCGTGGACACCGGAGGCTCACCGAGATGGCAAATTGGAACCAAGATCAAGAGAATGTGTGCTTCTTGGCTATGAAGAGGGTATTGAGGGATACTGGGTGTGGGATACCAAAGATAAAAAGGTATTCTGTAGCAGAGACGTGAAATTCCACGAGCACATTTTTCCCTTGAAGTCCACGGGCAATGCAATGCAACGTACGAGGCCGGACGTGGAGGCAGACCAACTATTCTGGGAATTGCCAGACGCAGGAGAGGATCCAGTTGCAGCACAAAGAGATGTTCCAGAAGAGGCCTGTCCAGCGGTTATCATGGAGGCAGCCCCTGAACCATCGGAGCTACCAGCAGCATGCGATGAGGAGCACAACCCATTGCAGCAGTCGCAGAGGACGAAGGTGCCAAAGGCAGTGTGTCCTCTGTCATGCTGTAACCAGGCACAGCAGATGACAGATACGAGCTATGCCAACATTCCCATACCAGAGTGCGTGGAGGAAGCACTCACCAGGCCTGGTATGATGCAGAGTGGAGAGCAGCAATGCTGACCGAGCGGAGAACCATGGAAGATCAAGGGACATGGGAGGTGGAGCGGAGACCAAAGGACTCAAACATAATTGGTAGTAAGTGGGTATTCACAACAAAATGGAATAATGGTAAAATTATCAGATTTAAGGCACAGCTTGTAGCGCAGGGTTATAGACAAGTATATGGAGTAGATTACTTTGAGACTGGGGCCCTGTGGTGCATCATAAGACATTGAGAATCTTAATGGCAATTGGAATAGAGAATGTTTGGGAAATGGTTCACTTAGATGTAGTAGGTGCTTACCTTAACAGTGATCTAGATATTCCTATCTATATGGAACAACCTCCCGGTTTTCCTTTTCATGATGCCATTACGCATGTTTGTAAACTTGTGAAAAGTATATATGGACTGAAACAGGCGGGCAGAAATTGGAATACATACCTAGACAATATTTTGATTAAAGCAGGTTTCACACAATGCAAATTTGATCCCTATATGTATGTCAATCATGATGTAATTGTTAGTGTTTATGTCGATGATATCTTACTGATTGGTAAAGGGGAAAAACTTGCAGAAATCAAAGGAAAACTGTGTGATTGTCTGGACACTAAAGATCTACGAGATGTGTCCAATTTTGTTATCAATGATGGTTAGTAGGCCAAGCAAAGAAAGATTGATTACCACTCAAAAAACATACATTGAGGAAGTGCTAGACAATCTTTCAATGTCTGATTGTCGTGGAGTAAGTACCCCACTGGAAGTAGGAAGCATGAACATTGACAAAGATTGTGATCAGTTCCCTACCAACACTTACCGGAGGGCTGTAGGAAGTTTGTTGTATCTCGCAGGAACAACAAGAGTGGACATTGCAAATGCTGTGTGTCTAGTGAGTCAGTTTTGTGAAAAACCAGTAGTTGCAGACTGGGTTAATATAAAGCATATTTTTCAGTAATTAAAATAATGGGCTACAAAGAATTACAGCCTAAATTTCCATGAGACTGGTGAACCATTACAAGTGTTTACAGATTCAGACTGGGCAAACAATGAGAAAGACTAGGTCAATATCTGGATGTGTTTGTTTTGGCAGGAGCAGCAGTCTCGTGATGGAGTAAGAAGCAAAGACATGTTGCGGGTTCATCTACTTACACTGAGTACATAGCAATGTATGAATGTGTGATTGACTTTCAGTGGATAAAGAGTTTTTTACATGAGATTACATAAAGTAAATTGTTCACGAAACCCTGTGTCATTCAAGCTGATAATAACAGTGCTATGTGTATTGCAAACTCGAAGTGTATTTCAGACAGAAGTAAGTCTATTAGAGTTAAGTACCATTATGTTCGAGAAGTTATTGAAAATGGAGAGGTTGTATTTGAGTATGTAAAGTCAAAGGAGAATGTAGGCGATCTGTTGACTAAGCCCCTTACTGGACCAAGGGTAAAAGAAATCTCTTACCAGATTGGCATTTATTGATGTATTTAAAGGGGTGTTTTAAATTGCCACATTTTTTATTTTGATTGCTACTATTCTTGAGAAGTTGTGTTTTATTTTCAGCATGTTTGAATATTTTTGTATGAACTGAGTGGTCAATTACCTCAAGGAGAGGTGTTAAATGTACAAGATAATTGTAGCTGGTGCGGTTGTCAGTGATGTTCTGCTCCTGGTGGTGGGAGCTGGCTGTATTGGAGCATGGCGTAGTTTCTTTCACATATGTATTTTTCTGCATTTGGGAGACATTATCTGAACATTGGGAGTTAATACCTCAGATAATTTAATAATATTTTCTTGTACAAATGAATGTATCATATAAAGTACAAGAAAATAAATGGAATTAGAGCAGGTTCTATTTTCCGTTCAGTCATTCTGACATTCACACAATATAATGCTTTACACAGCACAATTTACCTCATGAAAGAGGTCATGCATTTGTTTGTAAAATAAAATGTACCATGTAAAGCTGCCTTTAGGAAACAAAATTATCATAAAATCATTAGCTAACCTCCAATTCTGAAGATGTTCTTCAACCCCATCCTTTTCGACTTTCTCCTTTACGGTAAACTCCTTTGGTACTGAAGCTTCTTTGGATTCAGACTTGATGAGAGCTACAGTCTTCTCTTTGGGTGAACGTGGCCGTCTCACATCAGGTGGGCGAGGTCTTGGTAAAGAGGCCAACTCATGACGGGAACGAACTTGGGGTTTACTGCTTCGTTGATCCTTATACAAATGACGGCGAGGAGGGCTTACTGAAATTAAAAACAAATGAAATTTCACAAATTAAAAAAAGCTAGATTACCATTTTTCATTAATAATCATCCATAAAAAATTTGTACATGCATACATTTGGAGAAAATTACTAAAAGGGAGCCAGTATTCTAAGGCTAATAGCAATAACTTTTATATAACTTTTTAATACCCTATACAGTAGAACCCTGTTAAGAAGTTTTTCAAGGGTCCGAGGGTTGAAAACTTCTTACGTGGGAAAACTTTATAAGAGGGAAAGCTGGTAAAAGTTTATCGGATATTTCCTGATATGTTAAATAATAGAAAGTAAAGACAAATTCATCTCACTTTAACAAATAGTTTATTGTCTCAAGGATGGGAGGAAAAGAAAGAATCTAGTGTGGTTTGTTTCATAAACCTTTTCCTTAAAGCTACAGAAAATGATTCCACTTCATTCAAACTTATAAGGGTGCGGTCAGGAACACCAGAAACACTGTCGATAAATGTCCGAAACACAGACAGAGCATTCATAACCTCACAGTAAGTAGGTACCACACTCCCATCTTCAACCTCTTCTTCACTCTCTTGCTCCTGGTGGTCCCCCTCACATAACTCTTCAATTGTCTGCATAGACCAAGGCATGACACTGTCATCGACTTCCATAAAATCCGTGAAATTCCCATTGAAATCGAAAATTTCTTTCAAACTATGCCATTCATTCTGGACGAAATCTTCTCCCCCCTCTAAGTCAACAAAATTTTTACTCAGCACAGATGTACCCTCACCCATTAACGCTTCTGGACTTGTATGGAATCCAGCTTCATGGAAACAATTAGCTATCATTGTAGGACCAATTTGTTCCCAAGATGCAGCTAAATAATGTATACCCTGTAACACTGATAGCTTAAAATTATTCACTGGAGCAGCCATACTAGAACTAGCATGTAAAAGCAGTCTATGGACAAGCCTCTTCCTAAAGTAAGTTTTCAAAACTTTGATTACATCCTGATCCATGGGCTGCAATACTGCTGTGGAATTCTCGGGGAGAAACTCAGCCCTCACATTGCTCAAATACTCAGTGTTTTTCGGGTGAGCAGGGCAGTTATCAATGAATAACATTATTTTCCTATTTTTACCCCCCATACTGGATTCAAGAGCCTTTAGATATTCCTCGAAAATGGTACAAGTCATCCAGGCACTTTTATTGTTTCTGTACATGCAAGGTAAATTTTTGACATTTTAAAACATCTGGGCTTCCTGTATTTTCCAATAACTAGTAATGGAAGTTTTTCAGTCCCATCCATATTAGCTCCAACCAGAACTGTCATTCTCTCTTTACTCATTTTTCCTCCATGGCAACTTTCACCTTTGAATGCATAAGTCTTATTAGGGAGAAGATTATAAAATAAGCCAAGTTCATCAGCATTGAAAACATCACAAGGTTTGTATTCTTCAAGAAGAGGATGCAAAACAGTTCTTTTCTATTCCTCAACTTCTAATGTATTCACACTCCTAGATTCTCCACAGATAGTTTTATAAGCTAACCCAGTTCTATTCTTAAATCTATCCAGCCACCCATTTGAAGGATTAAAATCCACACCTAGTCTATCTGCAATTTCAACTGCCTTCTCCTTCAGCACAGTACCATTCACCGGTATATTCCGAGAGGAAGTTTGCTTAAACCATACTAATAGCTTTTTCTCCACTTCTTGTCTAACCGTTTCCTCTTAGTTTTACAGAATGTCTCGCCTAATCGAGATTTTAGCTGAGTCTTTTTTGACATTATGCCATTAAGTGTCGTGATAGGCATGTTGAGCTGTTTCACCAGTTCTACTCTGGTCCTGGTAGGATTGGATTCCACTTCTCTAATCACTTTCAATTTTTCTTGCAGAGACAAGGCTTTTATTTTTATCGCTTTTTGACTCATGTTGTCAATTGCAGACCTTTTTCATTCAAATGGGCGCTAAGCCTCTCTTCAACTATTGACCGCAATCGGAAGAGAAAATTTTACGTTAATACATTATCGTTCAAATCATTTGTTTGACCAAACTCATTTTTTAAAATAGCCTTCTCGAAATAGTGGAAACAACCCTAACCATGCATTAAAGAGTGATGATTTCTTTAGCATGTGACGCAACTCACCTCAAGCCCACAATTGTACTAAGTCCAATGATTCCGCTGTTAACAGATATTACGAGTTTGATTAATTTTGGATTGCAACTAATAATCAGAATTGTTGTTATGTGAAAGATTTTCACTCACAGAGTGCGCTTGCGCTTCGCAGATTAGTGCACATCGTGTCCCATTCACTTTTGTTAGCGCAGATGGCAGCATACAATAATACATTACTAAGAACAAACAGCAATCCCTTATCCAAACTATATGGGATTATCACAATTTGGCAATACAGTCATTGTATTTCAGTTTCCTAATTAGATGAGAGTTTAAGGAGTTCGACCTTGACTGGCAATTAAAAATATGAAATTTTCAAATATATCACCACAAAATGATATTGTATGATTAGAGGAAGACCACACAAAAAATTACCACAGAAATTTTCATTCATTTCTGTAGAATTTTTTGCATGTAACTGCAGCCCTGAAGATTACTGATATATTCTGTGATACACACCTACATTATAGATATTTTGCAAACCGATATATAACGAACATATTATTGTAGCCATCCAGGTACATAAGCAATGCTAACGCCTTGAATCCTTGCATCAAGTTCGGGCGAAACTGTACAAATGGGCATTTGGTGCCAATGTTTACGTAAATGCGTTGAAGCGCCAATGAAATTTCAAATTTTACTGGGTAAAATTGTCAACTAGTATCGGATTTATTTGTATTCCAAATTTTTCACGCACTGCAAAATCTTTGGTGATATTTAGTTGGAAATTCCCATTTAACTATCATAGGAAAAATATGGCATATCATGGTCAAATGGTATCGAAAATATATGTGCAGTCAACCCTCCATATAACGAATTCGCATGGACCGGAAAAATGATGACTTCGTTGAACAGAGGTTCTGTGCGGGTTGCGTTGTCGCAGGAGCTATGACTTCTGTCGTAACCTGAGATGGCGAGTTTTCTGGGACTCTCAAACCCAAGCCCAGTCACTTCCCAAGCCCATTCATAGCGCCTTGCTTAAGTTCCGACCACCCTCTACCCATGAACCCAAATCTCTTGCTGCCAACCATCCAGTCGAAGTTTTTACTAACCTCCTTTTGTCCAAAATCTCCAGCTCCTCCTCTTTAAATTCCCTTAATCCAAAATCTAACCTCTCGCAACCTGAATCCTTGGCGCTCAAAAAATTAACCCGCAACCCGGATATAGTCATCACCTCAGCTGACAAAGGTACCACTGTCGTTGTCCTGGACACGTCCCACTACATTTCAGAAGCCAATTGGCAGCTCTCAGATACGTCCTCCTATTCCGTAGTCCCCAATGACCCCAATCCCGGTTTTCAAGTTGAAATTATCTCCTTCCTCCAAGAAAATGGGCCTTCGGAGGGTCTATCTTCTGCGGATATATCCTTGCTCTCCCCCGCTTACCCGAAAACTCCTCATTTTTATATTCTCCCCAAAATCCACAAACCAAACAATCCTGGTCGACCTATTGTTTCCTCCCGCAATTCCCCCACGGAAAGAATTTCGGCATTCGTCGACTATTACCTCCAACCGCTGGTGTGCGCATTACTGTCTTATGTGAAAGACACCTACCATTTCCTTCAAATCCTTAAGTCTACCCCCCTCCCTGCTGATAACCAAATCTTAATGGCCACAATAGATGTCACCTCACTTTATACCAGTATTCCTCACCCTGAAGGTTTGTCTTTCCTGCGATTTTTCCTCTCCGAACGCCCACATCCTCAGGTTCCGAGTACGGAATTCCTCTCTAAATTGACGGAGATCATCCTCACTCATAATTCCTTCGCCTTCAATAAAAAATTCTACCTTCAAACCAAGGGCTGTGCCATGGGTAACAGGTTCAGCCCCTCTTATGCTAACCTCTATCTTGGGCGGCTTGAGCAATCCTTTCTCTCTGGATATCCTTTAAAACCCCTGTTGTGGCTCCACTACATTGACGACATTTTTCTTCTTTGGCCTCATGGCACCGATTCTCTAAATACTTTCCTTTCTGATCTCAACAATTCTCACTCCGTCTCTTTCACATCAACTATCTCTAATTCCAATATCACCTTCCTTGATGTTGACATCAAATTATCAGACCTGAATTTTCAGACCTCCGTTCACATCAAACCCACGAATAAACAACAATATCTTCACTATAGTAGCTGCCACCCCTCCCATACCAAACGCTCTCTTCCCTTCTCACTATCCATCCGAGGCCATCGTATTTGTTATAATCCTGAGTCCCTCAACACATTCCTTACCAACCTTCACCACTCGCTCCTCAAGCGTGGCTACCCAGAATCCCTTCTCGCTAAAAAAATCAGGAAAAATTGCCCCTCCTCCAAACCTCATCCCACGAAAGACTCCCACATCCTTTCTATTTGCACTACGTATTTCCCGGGTGTTCAGTCTATCAATTTTATCCTTAAAGATCTCTTTCCCATTCTGAAAAACCACTCCTCCACTTCAAAAATTTTCTCCCAGCCACCCTCAATCACATACAAGCGTCCTCCTAACTTGTCCGATTTATTAAAATCCATGACGCCTTTTTCCAAAATCCCTGTTGCCTCAAAACCCACCTCTTCCCCTTGTAATCGTCCCCGGTGCAAATTATGTCCCATCTTCAGTTCCTCCCCTCCTCCCAACCCCTCCATCGCCTCCTTCCCCAACCCTCTTCCCTCCTCTTGCATCACCAGTAATGTTGTTTACCACCTACAATGTAGGCTATGCCCTTCATTTTACGTAGGAAAAAGTTCCACCCCCCTCAATATACGGATCAATAATCACCGAGCCAATTGCAAGAACCCAACTCAATCTGCTTCCCTTCCCGTGGCGATCCACGCCTCTCAACACATGAAATCCTTTGACAACTGCTACAATGTTTCAGTTTTGTACTCCCTTCCACCATCTGCTTCCACTATTGAATATATATATATATTTTTTTTTTGTATTAATTTTATTTTTATAAAATATATATAATATATATTATATATAAAATATATAATAAAAATTAAATCAATAATTCAAAACACATACAAGGTCACCATCAGTCGTCTTCCCAATAAAATTCACAGAAAAATTTGGGGTACGGCCATAAACAAATACGTACAAGACATTATTAAAAACTAGTAGTAAACAAGTACCTCGTTTACGTAGATCCCGACGACGTGCGGATGACACAGAGTCATGGCTCCGCTCCCTTGAGTACGACCGACGGCGTGGTGGAGGACTAATTGCTCTTCGCCGGTCCTCCCTGCGGTCATGCTTCCCATCCCTCGGTCTTGCATCTCTTGAGCTTGATATGCGACACCGGTCCCTCGACCGAGATCTTGGTCTAGCAGAGCGACCGTAACTTCGTCTCCAGTCTCTTTCAGGAGATGGTGAAGGGGATTTACATCTTCTTCCTGAGTTCTTGCGTGAGCGTTTCGGAGAGATCCTGCTCCCACTGGAGCGGGAAGATGGCCTCTCATGTCTTTCGACAGAAGTGTCTTTGGTTGAGATGCCCATGTCACTGGATATCCTGATAAAAGCCAAATGCAAACCACTATTAATGGAACTGGAGTTTGGCATGTTCCACGTGAACAATGAGAATGGTTGATGGGGCATATTAAACATCTTTGGAAAGAAAATTTATTTACCTTCAAAATGAAATATTTTGGAGCAATCTCATTCATTGACTTGATCTTAAGAAAACATGGTAAAATCACCCAACTTCACGACTTGGTCATGTTTACAACATTATGGAACAACTTTTGTTGATTAAAGAAAAGTAATCTCAACAATTTGTACTTGAAATTTGTATGAATGAATTTGAATGAAAATTTGTTATTTGTATACATCCAATCTAACGTAGAACTTCAATATGAGTGTACATCAAGTATCCACTAATGATATCATACCTCACATGAAGAAAATTAAGGAAGCTGACATCTCAATTGAGCCCTCTTTCCATTCAGGATGGCATTAAGTGCAGGCTTAGTCTCCCCCTTTCTTCTTTTCATTTCAGAATATGAGAGTGCTAATGGATAAACTGATAAAAGCATAGGTACCCTACTTTCGCACATTACCTTAAGTTTAGGCCTGACCTAACATCAACCATTAACCTTCCTTTGCCCCACTCTAGCACCAACCTCCTTCAATTCAGACTCCTTAGGTGGCCTTTTGGCTAAGTTTACCCTTTCCTTAACTCTCAGTGGGTGTGTCAAATTTTGTTTCACGATTGGGCGCATGGTCCAAAATCAATTTTTTTATTGCCTAAAATTTTCAATTTTTTTGTAATAAATTTTCCCTGGCAATTAATTTTGACTAATATCTATTGTTTAGTTACGTTTTTGTCACTATGGGACATATAGTTATTCGTGGAACAAAACCCAAAGTAACTGAAAAATCGTGAAATATTTTGAGCATCGAACATCCATTGTGACAAAGCAGGGCTCTTGCTGAGGTACCCAAAAAGTAACATATACTTCCCGAACCATGTTTGCACATCAAAGTAGACAAATATCTGCCAAAAATTTGCTGTGCAACTATCAGTGTTGCCGACAGAAAAAGGTTACACAGTTAGGCACGTGGGTCACACTAGTGGTCCAGTCATGCCGGGTTCCTTTCACGCGCTATTTAAAACTAACCCTGCCACAATTTGCAACAAACGACCATGTGAGGCTTTAGAGGACGTAATAATGTGCAGCAGCTTTTCTGAGATTGTCGGAATGGATCAGAAATTGAGAAATGCATAATGAAATACCCGCCCATTCCCATATTCATTCTCCCCACCAGTACAATTCACCCAGCTTTCCATCTCCGTTGCTCCAAAACCTCGGCTTACTCTCCTCCATCACCCTTCTTTCTCACTTACTGCGAACTAATCAAACGCTTCCCTTCCCTCCTACACTGGTCACATTCCTCCCTCATGTGAACCCTTCCATGCTCGAACCCACCCACTCTATGGGTGGGCACGAGCCATCCCCGCCACAGTGAAGCCCTCCAGAAGATCAGGCCCCTTCGTGTACCCCCTCCTCCCACCCGTTTAATACAGACTAGGACAGGATGCGATGTCCCCAGCTGACTCTGCACAACCCCCCAAACTAACTTTCTTCAGAGATGTCATTATATGACCATGTGAGTCATGTCATTGTGAGTCATGAATTGTCATTGTCATTATATGACATCTCTGAAGATGTCATTATATTACAAAACCCCGGTCATAAGTAATAAATCTATTTAGTGGACCATTACGAGAGTATTTTAATTTCTGATATGGAGAGATTCCACGTAGTCAAGCCTGAAGTTATTATGTAGTTAGGTTTAATTTATATAAAGAAAAAAAGTACTGCTAATTACACCGCTAGCATCAGCAGATGAATTTTTGGGGAGTTGTAAAGAACATCCTACCTCTTAAAGATAAAAGCGAAGGAGGGAAAGTATTGATGGAATGATAAGAATGAAAGACCGAAAGGACAGACGGAACGATGGACCAAAAGGACCAACTGACCAATAAGAACAACTGACCAATGGACTGAAAGGACCAACTGACTGAAAGGACCAATACCAAAAGGAACATAGGACCTTTAGTGGTGACATGGGCCTTTGGGCTTCTGATAGAAGGTTTTAGACTTAGGGTGTTCTGGCCGAAGGTGTGCAAAAGTCTCTCGTGGCCAGTCATAGCAGTGGTTAGTCTGTGACTTATAATTGGATGAGGAAATGGGAGAGAGTATGAAAATGGGAAAATGATCACTACCATCCAAAATAGCCTTCTTGAGAATAATGTCTAAGTGGCTGACTCTCCTAGCTAACTTCATGAAAAAGCTCAATGAAACCTATGGACCAGCTATTTCCTTCATTTGTATCACACTAGAAACTCGAAATTACTAAGTCGATGGGACCAGAAAAACCGTCACTTCGTAATATTGAATTTCGTATGAACAAGTATTTTTCAAGACAATGAAGATATTTTTTTGTTTCCAAAAATTACAATGTACTCTCACAATGTACTCCCATGATTTACAAAGTTATAATTTTTGAAAGTTAATTTGAATTTGTATTCATGCCAACAGAGTGCACTAAGTTGAACACAGCTCACTTGTTGGAGTTGACACTTCTGATTTTCAGGATATCCGCCACATCCTTCTGTCATTTCACAACGGAAATCCCAAAAATTGAAAGAATCAACTTCCATATATGCCGTGCAGAAATCTACCTCTAAACATTTTTTCAATGAGTAAGAGATTAGGCAATCAAGCATCTTAGCAAAATTTTCACTGTTTGGACTACGCCTATGAAGCTTCATAGTGAATTTTTCTATGTCATTTCTTAAATAGAGAACTCATAACTCTGGCATGAGCGATGTATTGCGATACCAGTCATACTGATTTATGCATGTACTAAGGAAACCCAAAAATAAACAGGTTAACCCATTTCTAGTCACCATCACATACTTGGGAGAAAATATCAGAATACACATATTACCTTGGGATGCACGAATTCGCATCTGGGACAGTGCTCTCAACGTGCACAGGTGCCGCAGGCGGGTGAAGAGCTCCAACGTTGAGGAACACAGTCGACCCGACGGGGGAGGGAGATGGGGTCGGATAAAAGTTCCCGGGTAGTGGGGAGAACACGGGCGGGGGAGGAGCTACAACAGGAGGAGGGATGTGAGATGGCGGAGGGTAAGGAGGGATGTAAACTGGCACCGGAGGGCGCTCATAGTACAAATTGGGATAGGACTGAAGAGGGGGGATGGGGCTCACTTGCGGCTGCGGTGGGGGAGGCACGAAAGGGGGTGGCTGCATGTACTGTTGCATGGGAGGGGGGTATGGGGGAGGCCATCCAGGCTGTTCACAGGGTGGCTGTGCAGCAGGGCTGAAAATAGATGAGCATAAGAGAGGTAAAAATATGTCACTTTCTTAGTCCCTCTCAAGATATTGCAAGATCTCAGTGGCCAATCTGAATACATTTCTAATTCACCAAGTCTGTCTGTCAGTACTCCCTGCTTGAAGGACATCCAGGTGAGCTAGGAAGTTGAAATTTACCAAGAATACAGGCAAAGACATTAAGTCAGAAAAGAAGTAAGGTAACATGGCAACATTCATGTTAATGGCAGCATTGATTTGGCAACATTCAATTGTTAATTAGCTGTTGTTTAAGTTCAGTGGTGACCAAAACTTCCATCACTTTCACACCATACATAAAGGATACCAATAGTAGGTAACCTGTTTTGTATTAGTGTGTTGTAGATCTTGTTTTTATATAAACTGCAATAATATTGCTTCTAAAGGCACAGGTGAACCTTGCTAACAGGGTGTGATTGCTTCATAAGCTAAAACAGCTATTTTATTTCTTACACTGGGGTTTCCCTCAACATACGAAAACTAAACTACATACACCAGTAGCTGATCCTTATGCCAGGAATATATACAATTCATATTTTCATGTTTTTGAAAGCAACAAAGCCATAAAAGGAAGTTAAACCTTTTGAATCAGAATAATTACTCCTCGGCCCTACAGTCTTCACGGGGCCTTGGCCTGTCTGACAATATTAGCTCAGTCATCATAATCTCTTGCATGTATTCTCCGCCTTCTTATTCTCATCTTCCTCAGATACTCTTCTACATCCTCCAACCATCTTTTCTAAGGCCTTCCTCTCAGTCTTCGACCATCTGGATGTCTACTGTATATCTTTTTGACCATTCTATTATCAGCTAAACACTTCCAGCAGTTCTGCTGCTCAATATAAAAATAAGAAAAACTTTCTGAACCTTTGCCTTCATGAGGAAGACTTCAACATAAAAGTTGAGGGGCATTTTTCAGCCACAGCACATGGGAAAGGGCCTTGTGATGGAGTATGGGGTTCTGTTAAGAGACTGGCAACTTGTGCAAGTTTGCAAAGGCCATACCACAACCAGATCCAGACACCACGAGATCTATTTGACTGGGCAGTAGATAATATAACAAAAATAGATTTTGCATATTCCACTCAAGAAGATTATGCTGCTGCAGAAATGTTCTTAAAAAGCCGGCTTGAAGAAGCGTTAACAACCAAAGGAACACAGCAATTTCATGCATTCATTCCCAAAACTAAATCAAAATTATTAGTGAAACACTTCTCATTTGATGTGAAGGGTTGGGAGAGGGAGGTAGTGACATCACCAGACAAACTGAAGTTGCAAGACATATCAGGCTATGTCACCACTGCGTATGACAAAAACTGGTGGCTTGGGTACATTTTAGAAATAAATGAAGAACTTGAAGTGAAAATAACCACATGGATGAAATGAAAAAAACTTTTCTTCATCCATGTGGACCAGCTACATCCTTCACCTATCCTACACATGCGGATGTCCTGTGGCTGTCAGTTTTGGATGTTCTCACAAAAGTAAATCCATTTACTCCAACTGGGAGAACATACACTCTTGCTGAAAGTGATGTAAGCCAAACCCAATTGGCTTTTTCAAAATGTAATCGGTGACATCCGAGAGGGTTGTTTGGGAAACCGCTTTAAACTCAAAATGTAATTTTTCCTCAGGTTAGTAAGTGATAATTTATATTTTATAAATAGTTGTTTAAAAATGACCGCTAATTCCTTTTGCGTTACATTTAGCTAAATGTAGATACTTACCTATTATTAAAAAAAATTCATCATGAATTTATTTTTTTGTATTCAATAGTTCTGGTCCAAGCATCACTTTTTCATACTTTATTTAAATTTGAAGTTATAGGTCCCATGATCAATATTTTTGTTTTACCAATATATTAGGTTATTAGTTTAAATTGTACAAAATTAAAGTAAGCTATTAATTTAACTATAGAATATGCTGATTGGTTTTGTTTTAAGAAGATGATATTTTGATATTTCTGTTATGTGTTTAGTTACCTGTCTGTATATTTTAATTAAATTCCTATTTGTTAAAGGTAGGTTTGGTCAATATTAGTGAAAAACAAGAGTCAGAAATAATTTTTTTTTAACAATGAACCCCTCATCATCCCATATTCATATTTTGCCATGTTGTTTAAAACAGTACTAAGTATTTTTGGAAATATTTTGAAAATTTTAAATTATGTAAATTTTGGAAAAAATTAAATCAAAATTATAATTAGTATTTTGCAAAATATGTTTTATGAGAACCTATGTTGTGTTGTATATCAATGGAAAGAGCATACAAAATGCTGAAAAATGACACCTTTCCCAGCTCTCTAGCTCAATTGGGACAGCTCCTGGAGCGATTTAAAACAATTCCGTTCGTTTTTTTGGCCAGTTTTTTTTAAATTTTACATACTTAGCCATATTTCAAAAACGGTTCGAGATAAAAATATTGAAATTTGGTATTTTTCTTAGTCTTAGCACCTACTATGACTATACAAAATTTTAGGAAAATCTAAAATGGTGAGGTAAAATTTTTATCTAAAGTGTGTTGACTTGATATGGAATGGCTCATCAAGAAACTTCAAGATGAAGGATATTGGAAGGGCCGGTATATATTTGGGTTTAAAGATTAGGCAAGATGAAAAGAAAGGGTTGCTTATGTTAGACCAATCAGAGTATGTACGGGGAGTTTTGAAAAGATTTAACATGGAGGAGTGCAAACCAGTAGCTATTCCAATGGATTCATTTCAGATAGACGAGAAATCAGACAATGAGTAACTGAAAAAGCAATGTAAAGCATTAATAGGAAGCCTTATGTATGCAGTTATTGGATCAAGACCAGATTTAGGATTTGCTGTCAGTTACTTGAGCCGCTTCCAATCCCATAGATAAATAGAGTCCCAAATAAAGAGAGTCCTTAGATGCATAAAGGGACATTGGACTTTGGTCTTGAGTTCAAAAGAAGCAAAGAAGAGAAAGTAATTAGCTATGATGATGCAGATTGGGCGGGTGATATCATTGACAGAACGTCGACTGTGGGATATGTCTTCAAGGTATTTGAATTAACCGTTAAATGGGCCTCCATAAAGCAGAATAGCATTGCCCTATCATCTACTGAGACCGAATATACTGGTCTTAGTCTTGCAACAAGTGAAGCATGCTGGCTAAAGCAGTTGCTAGAGGACCTACATGTGCCATTCAGAGAACCAATAGCCCTCATGGAGGACAACCAATCGGCAATATTAGTAACAAAAAATCCAGCTAGCCACATGAGGATGAAACATGTTGAAATAAGATATCATTTCATAAGAGAGAAGATCAATGATGGAATCGTCGAGGTGAAGTACATCGAGTCAGAAAACCAGATTGCAGACATTCTGACCAAGCCATTAAAGAAAACTTCTTTCCAGAGGTGCCGCGATGGTTTGGACCGAAAAAATACCCGAGGAGCTTCAACTGAGGGAGGGTGTTGAGAACAGTTGAAGCAGCGGTGCCTTGGCTACTTGTTTTGTTGCTTTTATGGCTTTTATGCTTGGTTATTGTATAAGTCCACGATCTCAATAAAACGGTAACTGCAAAACAAAGTTTCTTTAATCCAGTCGGACTTTAAGAATAATCAATTGTCTTACCTCCTTTTTTCAGTAGCACTGCGAGAAGATTGGCCGCTATGTCCGTTTCACTTACCTAACTTCTCTATTTTTTAAATAGCAGGGTATAAGAGAGTAAGGCAATCCATTATGTAGTAAAATGCCTTCGTAAGGAATAAATCGAGGATATGATACATACATGATTATTTTGGCGAAGACTTGCCCTTCTCATTTTCATTAAGTATCGTAAAAATAAAAATTGCTTGTCTCTGATGATATTTCACGTAGAATTAACTTTCAATTAACGATTACACACAATATTGTCTTTAAACGCCACCCATGCCATTTTAAACGCGAGTTGTAAATACAAAGGCTGAATGATATCATCTCTGAAAGAATTATTCTTCCAAAGTCCTACTGCAATAGAGCGACGATGGGAAAATGTTCGCCAGGGCGGATCCAACGTTAGGAAAGTAGCACATTTATAAATCCGAGTCCTTCACCTCGAAAATGAGGTGTAAAAAAGTGCTGTAGGTGGTAAGAAAGCGAAGTAATACAGTTTTAGGATGATATTCGGATACCACTAATCTACCGACAATTTCACCAATCTTCAAAATCATTACAAACATAACCAATAAGCGTGAAAAATTCCTCCGTCACCATGAACAAGGCACTAAGAAGAAACGTGGGCAGGAAATTGGAAAGAAATACTCACCGGTTATCCATTTACAGCAAACCGAGGACAATAATAAGCGACGAACTCCCAGGGCTCGATTTCACACTATTACGTCGACACTATAATCAGTTTATTGAAAGGTAGTTCAGGATGATAGAACCACATTTCACAATAATACAACATAGTGACGGAATAATTCTGATTACTGATGACTGTCTAATAGTTGTCGGATTGAAAACAATGTACACATATTGACTTAGATAACAAGCGTAACATAAAACACTCACATCCACCACGATGAGTGCATTTTCATCAAATTTACAAATATCTCAAACGTGCAAAACCCAAACAAACATGTTGCGCTCGTTGCGCTCTGACTATCGCCAAGCGTTTCACACATGTTTCTCAACTGAGGATGGGGGAGGGAGGATGGGGTTGGGATGGGATGGTGTGGGGGTGTGGGATCAGTATGGCGATAAGGCGGAAAACTTGAGTTTTTAAATGCAGTATATTCAGTATATATATCGGAAGTGGAGTCAAGAAATGTTTTATTTCAAAGAATGTGGAAGAATCTCTGTTTAACGCATCATTGATGTTTCTTTATGATGATAATGGCTGAGCCTTTTTTGATTTCCCTTATATTGATTTACTATTATTATTTTTTATCACCCTTCTTCCGAAGAGCTCTCCGGCATGATCTTATCATCTGTATTTCAACGTAAAAACTTTCTATGCAACGTGTACATCACCAAAAATTTGATTGAATAATGGGATTGGCCCTTTTTTACCTCGAGAAATACTGCCAAAATAATGCATGAGGAATTAATGCCGGTACCACATTATATCATATTCTTGAATGATTTTCTTAAGGTGGGTAAATGTGGTACTCTCAGGAAATTGGACAGTTTTTCTTTAATAAAAAGTCAAAGCCAGTGTCGTCTTTTCGGAGGCATAATTTATTTTTACAACCTGGTAAGTTCTTTTAAAAGGAAAAATACACGCCGGTGCACTCATCACAAGTTTACGGGTCAAAAAATATTCGTTTCAGGCATTATAATGAGATCAGTCAACAAATTCTTGAGATTTAATCGTGCACCCTGGAATATTTCGGCAAGTATGCATGCACCCATGTTTATTACTCGACAGAATTCCTATTTAGTACGTGAAGTTTTTGTCATCTTACGCCTCGTCGTTCCACCCCACGGACAGTTGCCTTAAAGAATACATGCTCGGAAGTAAATCAAAATATAATCAGCTCACATTGTAATTTTTTAAGATCATTCCTTTCGGAATCAATAGCTGGACTCCCAAATAAGGGATTCTGGGGCTTTGTTAATTTAGGAAAAATGTCTTTTTGCAATTGCGTTTAATTTCATCAACTTTGCCGGAACGCGCATGCAAAACAGAAGAACAGTTGAAAAGCGAATAGCGATTTGAGTGAAAAAAATTTTCATGCGTGTGAAAGAGTAGGCGGATGAGAATCTGAACTCTATAGTATCATATGGAGTCTGGTTGGGAACGAGTGGGACGCCGTTTAAGTTGTTAAGTTTTGTACATTCTTTGTCGTCGTTAATGCTGATCGTGCCACAGAAATGGCTGCATATCAAAACGGTGACTGCGTCGTGAGTCCTCGCAGCAATGGAAAAACTCCCTTCCTCATCGGTGTTGCTGGTGGAACAGCTTCAGGAAAGGTGGCGAATTAGTATATGTTTAATTAAATTTGCTCTTAAAACGATGACTCACTATATTATTAGCCTTACTCATTGGCTCTTGCTCGTACTACGGCACTTACAAGTACATCGGTCTTTTTTTTTCAGTCGACGGTTTGTAAAAGAATTATGGAAAAATTGGGTCAGGTCGACATGGACCAAACCAAAAGACAGGTAGTATGCATAAGTCAAGACAGTTTTTACAAAAGTTTGACTCCTGAGGAAAAGCTGAAAGCCGATAAAGGGCAGTACAATTTTGACCACCCAGGTATAGTTGAAGTTCACCATTATATTTCGAGGTAATTTTCTAGCATCATGACTTTATCTAATCGTTCATTTGTGGCTTCCTTTTCTAGCTGCTTTCGATGACGAACTTATCCTTTTTACACTAAAGGAAATTCTTGCTGGAAGGAAGTGCGATTTGCCAGTTTACGATTACCGGACGAATACGAGGTTAGTGATGACTGTTGTGCCTCGTTACGATGGAGGAAATTATTTGTAATTAGTTAAGTGTTGATAAATATTCGTCCGTCTGGGTCCACACGTGTGTCTTCATAACGTTGTATATAATATATGAGAGATTTGTTTGGTACAGGTGAGACGTTGCTTTTTGTAGAGTGGATTGTGTGTGGAGTTTTTTTTCTTCGCAGATATACTACACTTCTGGATTTGTATGTCGTTGATCATTTATTGAAACTACCATACTTCTTACTGACCTGAAATCCTCTTATGTTTTTTATGCGTGACCCATCCTTAGCCGTAGTATCAACGTAGTATAATGAATGCATTAAAATGACTTCGCAGCAATGTGGCCGCTCACGCAGTCCTTTGGGCGGCTTAATAGCTGTGCTGGTCATGCATATTGCGCTTCTAGGAAGGATATGCTTTCTTTCTACTTGCCACATGCTCGTGAGATACCGCAGTAACTTATTCGTTTATTGTATAGCATGTAAACATGCGTTCGCCCTCCTGTCAACGCTGTCATTGTTCAGAATGGAATGCCATCAGAAGCACGGGTGATACGTCCTTAGGACACTCCAATGTCGTGACCGCTTAAAATGAGCAATTTTCCTAGCTACATGCTATCATTATTATGGCTGTACTTAATGAATTAAAGACTGGACACAGTACAAAGAAACTAGGTGGTACATTTGCCATATTCAACCTGACATACTGTTAGACCCTTACTTGGTTCAACTCAACGACCAACTTACAGAAATGATAGGATTTTAGGTATTTTCTAATGTAAAGCAGTTGTAGTTAGGTTCTAGACATTCATTCAACCTAAAATATGCTCCTTTTACCTGTGTCAAGTGTTTTTTGAAAGATGAGATGGATGGAATAAGTTTCAAATTGGCTTGTAAATTGTTATATATTATGGAAGCTTCGTGATGTGGGCCTTTGTGATCAGAGAGTAGGGAATACTGATTTATAATATTTTTTTTTACTGATTTAAATATTGTGGGAGTGAATTTCATGGTTGGTGGAGAAAATGTGGTTTTCTTTAACAAAGATAGAGCAGTTTGATATGTAAAGCTAAGGAAGTGTGAGCATGGCATGCTTTTGAAAAAGGGGTCTACCTAGAGATGGGCCATTCTGAGAATTGCCACAGTAATTTTCGAACATTACCGTGGTGTTTTACATAATTTACTGCCACCTCTGAAAATTACCATAATTTTCGGTAATACATATTCACTTCCATCTCAGATATTTTTCATTCTGATATATTATTCACTTGACGATACTAGCTTAGGGATTCCGGTCAAGAATATAAATGAAAGGCTTTAGACTTGTTGGAGTTGGCTGCGACCCGAAATGAGTCCTTATAAAATGGTGCAAATACCTGCACTATCTATCTGGAGTTAGCGTCCCTTTTCATGACCATCTTAACTGCGCGGTTGGTACAACAGACTCAACAATCTCCGACAGTGCATGATTTAAACGCACTTGGTTACGAAAATGTTGCGAGCTAATTGGTCAGCATTGCGAGGCACGGCCAATCAGATTTATTGGTAGAGCATTATAACTTAATACATTACATCTATCCCCCAAATTTAGAACACTGTGATAAATTGAAACAAAACAAAATTGATCAACATTAGTAGCTGACTAGAGAATGTACATAAAACCAATTGAACACGTGCTAACAGTGACTCAAACAATTAAGTAAATACTGATATGTACATATGAAACACAGACAATCAAACAGATAATCATATCACAAATGCCAAACCTGTTAAAGATTAAGTTTCTCAACTGGTCTTCTTGGTCTGTTCGACCTTCTTAGTGGAACAGGAGAGGTAGGTTTGTTTGCATCGTGAGCAGCTGACCGACTGCAATTCGAAGCGGATATGTCTGAGTGTGGAGGGGTGAGTGAGTGACATTGGAGGTATGGAGAACCAGTTCCAGTGACATGGTTCTCACCAACAGACACCGGAGGAGGAGGGGCAACAGGAAACTAATTGGTTTCCACAATCAGCTGATCATCTAGACCTGAATTAATCTTAATCGGGTACATTACATGGCTAATTTGCTTGATTACAACACCTTCAATCTACTTATTATTTGCTCTGTAGTCCCTTAATAGGACACCCTGATTTACTTTCAAATACCTTGTTTTAGAACCCCTTGCATGATATTTGCATGATGATTGCCGGTCTTGACTTTGTTCAACAGCATTACTTACACAGGGACGTAATAAATCTAACCTGGTTCTAAGGGACCTATTAAACATTAATTTAGCTGGTGTTTCATTCGTGGTTGCATGCACAGAATTACGATAGTCCAATAAAATCCTACTGAGTACAATGGACACATCAATTACATTATCCTTAAAAGCACATTTTATTTTTTGTTTGGCATACTTGATGGAGTTTTCAGCTTGGCCATTGGACTGAGGGTTATAGGGTGCAGATGTTGTATGTTTAATACCATTAGCATCAAGAAATATTTTAAATTCAGCTGAAGTAAATGGAGGACCATTATCAGTGTGAATTGAGACTGGCAATCCAAATCTCGCAAATAATGACCTTAATTGATTAATGGTGTGTTGAGCCGCAGTGGGTGGGACTTCAAACACTTCCAACCATTTAGAATGGGCATCAATTACTATCAAGAACAACTTTACTTTTAACTGTCCAAGAAAATCTAGGTGCAAACGTTCCCAAGGTTGGCTAGGGTACTGCCAAACATGTAACTCAGCTTTGGCAGGACTTTGTCGCTCTGAAAGACAGGATGAATAGCTATTCGCTAGGCGCTCACGTCTGAATTAGGCCAATATACATAAGACCTTGCCACACTTTTCATTTTGACTATCCCCATGTGACTAATGTATAGCTCTCTTAAAATGTATTCCCTTAAACTTTCTGGAATAACGACTCGGTATCCCCACATGAGTACACCTTGCTCTATGGTGAGCTCATCCTTCCTTTGAAAGAATGCTGCTAGTTCCCTATCTTTCTCGGATAAAAAATTTGGCCAACCATACATTACATATCCATACACCTTTCTTAATAGTGCATCTTTTTGTGTTTCTTTTTTAACATGACCACAATTTAAGGGGATTGAACTGTCATTAATAAAATGCAAGTATGTTCCTAACCAGTCTTAAGTCATTATTTGTTACTGAATGTTTAACATTCAATGGTAATCTTGACAATGCATCAGCACAGTTGTCCTCTGATTTCACATGTTTTATGTCAAAATTATAACCTGACAAAAATAAGGCATAGCGTTGTAATCTACCCGCTGCAAACACTGGAATACCTTTCTCAGGGCCAAAAATACTTAATAATGGCTTATGATCACACTTAAGAGTAAAATGTCTACTGTACAAATATTGGTGATATTTCCTTACACCATACACAACTGCAGTCGCCTCTTTGTCTATTTGGGAATATTTACATTCAGCAGGAGACAATGTTCGAGAACTATTAGACACTGGCCTCTCAACTCTCTTTGAATCAATAATACTTGAGACACAACCTAGCCGTGTTGAACTTGCATCCACCTTCAATATGGCTGGAGCATTTGGATCTTAATGGGCTAATACAGGTGCAGTTGTTAAGAGTTCCTTGACCCTCTTAAATGACTCTTATGCATTGCTTGTCAAACACAAATGGAACATCCTTCCTCAAAAGTTTGTACACTGGACTCATTACACTGCTTAAATTTGGAACAAATTTACCATAATATTGTACTAACCCTGCAAAAGCTTTAACTTGAGTTGCATTCTGAGGAATAGGTGCATTTATGATGGCATGAACCTTCGATTGAGTTGGGTGTAAACCATCCTTGTGTATAATGAACCCCAAATACTCTAGCTCCTTTACCAAAAATGTACATTTCTCCCTTTTGACCGTAAAGCCATTTGAAGAAAGGCGTTTACATACTTCCTTAATTCTATGGAGATGAGTTTCACTGTCTGGGGTGGAGATTAAGATATCATCTAAATATGATACAACACCAGGGATACCTTGCAGTGTTTGCTCAATCCTTTGCTGGAAAATAGTAGGTCCACTACTGATACCAAAAGGCATCCGCTTATAGGCAAATAGTCCCTTATGAGTAGATATGGTGCACAGTTTTTGAGAAGCTTCGTCTAACCTAAGCTGCATATAGGCCTGGCTTAAATCAATTTTACTGTAGAATTCTCCATTTTGCAATTCACTGAACAGATCTTCAATTTGGGGCAGTGGAAAACGATCTACTTCTAAGTCCTTATTTAAACTGATTCGATAATCACCACAAATTCTGATAGAACCATCCCTCTTGATTACTGGAACTATAGGGGTAGCGTACTCCCAACTATTGACAGTACACAAAATATCAGAATCCACTAACCGCTCAAGTTCGGCTTCAACTTTAGCCTTAAGTGAAAAAGGTAATGGTCTTGGTTTCACATACTTCGAAGTAGCATTTGGTTTCAGGACAAGTTTAACTGGATCACCAGTGTAACAACCCAGATGATCATTAAACACATTAGGAAATTCCTGGTACAATTCCATTACAATATCATTGATAGATTTAGTATTTTTAATTTCATCCCTTTCTGATGAAACAGAATTCTCTTTCTTTGGAATAGCTACTGTGATTTGTAATTGCTGAATCCAGTCTCACCCCATTAAAGGATTGGCTCCCCCTTGAATAACAAATAGATCTAAATGCTTAGAAATATTCTTATAATTAACTGATACATTGATTTTACCCATTGGTTTGAATTGATCATTTGTACACGAGCTCAATATCAAATCTGTCGGTTGTAAAGGCAAGCGGTCTAAGTGCAAATTGTAAAAGTTTTCAGATATGACCGAAACACATGCACCGCAGTCCACTTCAAAATACACTGGTTTATTTTCAACATTTAAATTAACTCTAATGGGATCTACTTTCATTCGGTTGATAGCTATCACAGGTTCCTTAATGTTAAACATAGGAATCAAGTCAAAATCAAGATCATCACTTGTGTTACACTTATCGTTTACTTGACTTTCTTCAACATAATTTTGTCTATTCATACTACGCTTGAATTCCTTCCTCTGTGAACCAGACTGCTGATTATTATGCATACCTTGACTATTCACGTTAATAGCCCTGGGAGCAGACTTAATTTTATTTTTGGACTTTCACACTTTCTCTAAATGACCAATTATACGACAAAAATTACAGCTATAATTTCTAAATCTGCACACTTTGGTCATGTGACCCACTTTACTACAGCAGAAACATTTTACATCACTTGACACTCCCCCTTCCCTTCCAAAGTGGTGAGGTCCTTGTGGCTGGCTCCTGTGCTGTATTGACCGGTTGTAGCCCTTGTTGATGCTGTACGGACGCCCTGTTCCGCCGCTGCCAGCACCGCTCTGCAGCGTCAAGGTCGCCGTATCTCTGTCTGCGGTCTCCATAGTTGTAGCAATCTGTACCGCCTTCTCGTGCATCAAGTTTGGCTCCCCCAATAAATGTTTCTTTATGGCTTCATTTTTTAACCCACTGACCATTCTGTCCCTTAAATAGTCCGGTAATTTGTCCTGGAACTCACAATGTAATGATAGCTGCTTCAGTTGAATGATGTGCTGCGCCACAGTTTCATGTATGTGCTGGTTGCGGAGGCTTAATTCATACCTTTCGGCGATGAAGCAAAGTTTCGGGGTTAATGTTCTCCCACTAGTTTCACTATTTCATCGTAAGTCTTTGTGCCTGGTTTGTCTGGCGAGCATAGATTTTTCAATAAATTATAAGTTTTTACGCCAACCAAAGTCAATAGTGTACATACTTTCTTATCATTTTTAATTCCATTGCAATCACAAAACAGCTCAAAACATTCGATATATCTTGCCCAAGTTTCTGCCAAATTCTCGAATTGTCCGATACTTCCTAAAAATCCAGCCATTACGTTTTTCTGGTTTTATCCTCGTCGCCACTGAAGTGTCGCCTACTTTATGATACTAGCTTAGGGATTCCGGTCGGGAATATAAATGAAAGGCTTTAGACTTGTTGGAGTTGGCTGCGACCTGAAATGAGTCCTTATAAAATGGTGCAAATACCCGAACTATCTATCTGGAGTTAGCGTCCCTTTTCATGACCATCTTAACTGCACGGTTGGTACAACAGACTCAACAATCCCCGACAGTGCATGATTTAAACGCACTTGGTTACGAAAATGTCGCGAGTTAATTGGCCAGCATTGCGAGGCATAGCCAATCAGATTTATTAATAGAGAATTATGAATTAATACATTACAGTTCCCACGCCCTCTGACGTGATTTTTCCTTCCGTCTCCTTGCCGGGCTCCTTGCTTGATGATGATCGCCAAGTGCCTCTGCCTCTACTGCTTGCCGCTGTTCCGCCAAATTTGCAGTCTCTCCGTATACGACCAACTTCACTTCATTGAAAGCATGTTTGGTCCTGTTTGTTTTTTGTCCGTCATGAAAGCATTGGATTTCCTTCCAAAAACTTCCTCTTTATGATGCTTCAACTCTACCATTTGAATTTTACTTTTCACGTATTCTGCAGTTTGATCTTCCTCTTTTAACATATCAATTAAATCACCAATATAACTATACAATTCAGGCAATGTATTTAACATATAATTTAATTTTTCTTTTTCAGACACACTCGCACCCGCATTTTTCAGCTCATTGACTCACTTTTCAAAATCACTAAAAAATGTTGCCGAATCACTGTAATCCTTTAGTCTCAGTTTTTCTAACTTATTTCTGCACACAATTTGTAATGCCGTTGACTCTTTTAAGTATAAACTGTCTAACTTTGTAATTATTTCATACGCCCTTGATTTATCACACATAAATTCCAATTGTTTGTTCGATTTCGCACTATATGTATAATTTGTGGCTTTCAAATCATTTTCGTCCTAATCACTCTCATCCTTTTTTAATTTTGCTCTTTGTGTCACAGTTTCACATTTTTTTACTCTCAAAAACATGGTCATTCGTCTTTCCCACATACTATAATCTTCTCCATCAAACACAGTTATCATAACTTCGTTCTTCGCCATTTTATATCCTGAATGTTCCTTCGTAGACGAGACTTAAATACAAATAACGGCACTAATAAACGATACTCTTACGTACAACAACCACATATTCTGCTACCTTGTTAAGGTGTGGATTGGTTGTGGAAATAAATAAGCAGTCTTTCCATTGAAAAACACTTAGGCTTTATTGCCTATAAAGATTACACAACTGTGGTGCTTCTACGACATCTTACCGGAGAGTGAGACTATTGTTGCTGTCAACTTCTACCAACAATGCATGCATGCCTCATGCGTATCCATGTACAATAATGAATGTACGTATACTCAACAGAAATAACAGGCACCTACCCATATTTAACATGTAACTTCCATACATGTCATCAATTTTCTACTGAATTATTTTCTCATGTATTGTTTTGGTTGAAGCATATCTGAATGAGATACAATTTGTGCAACTTACTTCTATGCAAATATTATTCTTTTTTTAGGGTTGAAGGACAAGAGGTGACCATATACCCTGCAGATGTTGTGTTAATTGAAGGAATTCTAGTGTTCTATTTCCCTGAAATAAGGAACCTTTTTCACATGAAGCTTTTTGTTGACATGGATTCAGATACAAGGCTAGTAAGAAGAGGTGAGTCATAATGAATACATTTGTTGTGGAGTATATTTTTAATAAAAAATTTAAATACATTCAACTATGGTGAGATAAGTTACCATTGCGCTGCAACATTTCCAATGGTGTTGGATCAATTGCATGTCTAATTTTCAATGATAAATTTTCCTCGTGTAAGGCACAAAGATCAAAGTAATGTCATTAGCCTTATGGAAATGGGTTGAAGCATATACTTTTCAAGTTGCTCCCTTTTTTTGCTGATGCAAATTACAGTTATCTCATTTGGTGATAGAAGCTGCTCATTGAATTTCAGGAGGAGGGATAAAATTTTTGTTTTAGGGTAAATTTACTCGCTCTAAATAAACTCGCAGGTTTTGTCTTCTAACATAATGATTTTTGTCTTCATCTTCAGGACTCGACTCCGACAAAATGTTTTTCACGTGTTAATACTTGGGTAGGTTAATTGTTGTTTACTCTGGTAACAATATGCTACTGCTAGGGAATTGCCAACGTTTTTAATGGTTCTGCAAGTGGACCTGCAGAGCTGTTTATGGCTCCAATTTATGTGGAATGTTGCTTGCTGCAAGTAACTTTCTCTTGCATTGACTTTGAACGGCATATGTTTACAAGAATTCAACTCTATCTTTCAATTGTACCTGGATGACCAAAATGCATTCAAAAGAGTCTAAATATGTGTTGCTCTCATTGACGATTTGGATTTTTCTTTAATTAAAATTTACTTGGTAATAGTTCTCTTCTTGATTTGAATTCTCACATTTCCTTAGTAGGTATGTGAAATGCGTTTGTCCTGGTAATTTGAGAAAATTTAATCACTCTTCCTTTACCCATTCATGGTCTTTGTAGTGAATGAGGAGCAATTTTTGTGTGTTAACTGATTTATCTATAAATATTGTGTCAGTAAGGTAAATTAATTGCCTCTTGTCTTCCAACCTACAGTTCTTAGGGATATACAGGAACGGGGAAGAGATTTGGACCAGGTTTTAACCCAGTATACTACATTTGTCAAGCTGGCATTTGAAGAGTTCTGTTTGCCTGTAAGTATATGTTTCATTCAAATTATTTATGCATTTAATTATTATTTTTATTGACGCGATTTTTTCTCAGAAGTATCAATCTATGCTATGAATATTTTGCCTCTTGTTTACTGTGCAGTATTCCTTTTTCTTTAGCCATGTAATCCTGAATAAAGAGGAGTTTTCACTGTGATTTTTAACGAAGAGTAAATACAATTTTCAAAAGAATTTTGCCTTGGTAATTCAATTTTAGTTTTGGATCAGTATTTTCATCATTAATTTTACTAGCAGAAAAAGTAATCCTCTGAGGTTGTATTCTGTAACTTGTGTCACCAGTGATGAGTGACCGCCACTGATATCAGATCACCCATCACTGCCTTTCCTATTCTGTAAGCCAATGAGGTGATGTTCTTCACCAAAAATGGGGTGATACCATCACCGGATAGCCGGTCTAATCCCATCACCCATGCCATCACTATGGCATCAAAGCATCAGCATTTTCATCAGCTGATGGCAAATATGACAAGGAAATAGCGATTTCTGCATACATAATTTTATGTGGAATAAAAAGTTACTTTTATTCCACAATACACAATGCACAAATGGGATGTTACAATTTTGCGTAACTTCCACGAAGTCATGCTTGAGACAATCGAGTATACAATGCCCACTTTAAATTTCCTGCAACTCCCCACGTAAGCTGAAAATCCAGTTCTGTACATTTCCTCAGTAATCAATATTCGTTCTTCCACGACAGCGTAAATGGTAAATCAACTCAAAATGTTAGTGTCCGACTGTGCGAAACATACAAGGGCATGAATACGTACCTTCAATAATATGTATGGTAGTATTCATTCTAACTGGTTTCCTTTACTTCGTGAAGTGAGAAGAAAGATCCCACTATTTTGAATACTCAACAAAAAAGCATTATGAGGTAAAAAAGGGATTGTCATTAAAGTCTCACAAAAATATGTGGAGGAGGATAGCATCATGGATTGCTGTCAATATTACTGCAAGATGTAACTTGTAAACATATCAATAGTTTCCGAGGGTAATTAAAAAATTTCATAATACTGTTGCTTTCTTAGGCCGAAAATAAACAATAGTCATTCATTTCAACGTAATGCTAAAACTTACTGAGTTTTCCGTATGATAGACCAAACATCTGTTTAAGTTGCATCATTAATTACCTTGCTAATACTTTCTGTGCACAGATATAAAGCAATTAGTCATACTTGTTACTTCTCATGAATCATCCATAATAGCACTGATGAATTGGCGACTGAGAAAACAGAATACATCGTGAAACAGCCAAGGAGAGAGCATGAGAATAATGCATTCACGCAGTGATGTTTCTTTAATATCCTCATTATGTTCAAGCGGGGATGGAATTCCTGTTCACTGCATGCAGTGTTTTTCTTAAATAAATAAAAGTTCTTTGTAAACTCCTATTCCACAGGTATTTTGCCCACATTATCCAATCCTAAACTTCACAAACACTCACCTGCCTCAGTCTGGGTCAGATTTTTTGTTTACATTAGATTGTCTTCTATTTTGGGAGTGTGCCACCTTAGGCTACTGGGTATTAGCAGGAAACGTACCAAGATATTTTCATTCATATCTCCACCACCTTGCCATCACCAAATGGTGACCTTGCCGGTTACAGAATCACAAACAGGGATGGCGGGTAAAGTTCATCACTGATGATAGACATCACCCGAGTTACAGAATTCGACCCCTAGAAAAGGCAACTATTTTCCTGCTTCCTTCTCTTTAATCATCGATCACATTCTTCGTCATTAATCACATTCTTGGAATGTACAGGTCATTGAACAAACCGAGGCTTTGTAACCAATGCCACATAATAATTACGAGCTTTCAAGTGGGTGTTACATATTTATTTACCAGTGGATCATTGTGCGCTTAATGTGCCAAATATCAAATCTAGAATTAACTCTGGCCATCAAGGTACTGCAGTGGAATCACACAAATCTGGCATCCTCAGGACCATGCGCAAGCTGTTTTTTTATCATCACTTCATTCTAAGTATAATATTTCTCAAATTTGTTATTATGTTGTGTATTATAATGGAATTAGGCGATCCAGTGCAGTATGTGTTCCTAGGTAATTTCATAAAAGTTATGAATATTTAGAATTGGGTATGTTCCTTTATTGAAACCACTAGGTATGGAGTTCAAAATTTAATGCTGGGTTCTCAAGACATATTTGTTTTGTTTGTTGTGCCTACATTTTCCTCAATAAGGGGCCCACTTTGGAGCCCCTGAGTCCTTCTTTATATGTGTGGCCTATAGTCATCCCTGTGCACCCAGATAACAGAGTGAAAATGTTTCAAAATAATCTGTCTACTGGTTTTGCCATGAAAAGCAGACAGAGCATGTCTTATCCTGAAAAAATGCTTCATATTATGTTATTTATATAGAAGATTTTTGTTTTGGCTTGAAAAAGTGCTATTACTTTATTAATGTAGTGGGTATTTTGGCTTGCCTTTAATTTGGAGGGATAATCCTTCTATTCGTTCAAGTGCTGTTGTCCCTGACTGCTAGTCTCAGGAAGTGAAGTGTCAAATGACCATGGCCGTTCAATTGTGTTAAGCAGAATTGATTGTGCTACAACCCTTCACCTACCAATGCTAATTCTAATATTTCTCCTATAAGCTTTGTATCATCCTCTTTTAGGCCTAAAACTTCTCATGCTTTTCCCTCCATTCATTTCTCTCAACTCGGCCGGTCATTATCCTGCCTTAAATGCACACGTATACATTGTACGCTTTATGTTCACCTGGATATTCTAACTCCCTAGGTTCCCAAGAAGTTGCAAAATTGCTACATCAGGTAAACTTGCAGAATCAATACTTCTGTCAGTGATCTATGATCCATGGAGTCTTAAATTTTGGCTCTCCAAATGCTAGGAGTCCCTAAAAATTACTGCTTACATAATTGTAGAAAGTTGATTTTGATGTTGAGGCACACCAAAACTACCAGAACCAATTGATGTCACTCACCTTATGTAAAGGTAGCCAACCTCTGCCCTAGGTGAATAGGTATCCATCAGAACATTTTGAAAGTAACATTCAAGTCCCAGATTTTCCATTGCCAGATTTTTGTGGTACTACTGTATTTCATTATCTCTCTTAAGCCAGTCATTAACTGAAGGTTTTGCTTCTGCAGACAAAGAAGTTTGCAGATGTAATCATCCCTCGTGGTGCTGACAACTTTGGTGAGTTTTTGCCTTAGCTAAGTCTGTGAAGATCGTACTTATGCTAACTGATTTTAGTTTAGTTTTAATGTTTTTCTTCCCTAAAGTCCTTCTGTAGCAAATCAATTACCATTTATACACACTCCTGCATCTGCTTTTCATTTGCCATTGTTTTAGTGCTGTTCATTGTGTTGATTTAGCCAAGAGTGTGGTGTTGAGTATTGTACTTAAATTAATTCTTTTCTAGTTAGTACCTTCACGAAAGTGTCGCAAAATTGACACCTACCTTAAAGAAATTTCCATTCTTAATCTTTAAAATTATCCTTATGGCTGCGTAATAGTTTACCATGGTGAATCTTTAGGAATTAGGTATGTTCAGTTTTCATCTACATAACCTTTTTCAAAAGAATCTACTGCACTTCTCAGTGTAGTCAGTCAGGTGGTTTTTATCTTTGTTTGATGGTATTAATTTCATTTTGAGGTCTCTCTTTATGTGAAATGATTATGTATTTCTTAAATTCTGTCTACCATCGAGGATGTATTTTGTGGATGTTGTCTGCAGAAGAGTAGTTTTCAGTCTTGGTGGCACATGGGCACAAAATTAAGAATGTACACTTTTGAAATTTATATAATCAAGTTTAATTTTGTGTAGTGGCTCAGTAAAACTGCTGATGACAAATGCTCATATTTTGGGAACGTTTTCCTTTGTGGTCAATTTTTTTCTCAGCCACTCTGCCATATCTCAGAGAGCCAGAGCTTTACGCCACATAAGCCTGTGCATCATATTCTCCAAATATGGTCAGGCTTGCAAGAAATGGCTGTTATGATATGCATGGTTCATAGGGGAAACAGCTGTTTCTACTCATGTTTGTATTTGAAATCACTGAAAATGTACACTCTGAACGGGAGGTCCATCATGTTCATGACTGTGCTCCCCTTCATAATTTTCAGAAATCTTTTACGTGAAGCACTTTTTTAGTTGTTTGAGGTAAAGTAAGGAATCTTTCTTTTATTCTACACTGCAAGTAAAATGTAACTATTATTTTGCATTGAAAAAAGAGGTAAATAGAAGCTTAAAGAAAATGGTTATCGAAGAATGTAACCTCCCACCACTATTGTGCAGAATCTACACAATTGGTAGAGTTTTTCCGTGGGCATTGGATGTGAGTGAAGGAGAATTCAAGGGGAAAGTGGAAGAAATAATTGTTGTTGTTTAGGTATCATCGCAAATATGGCAGTAAGTTGGAGAGAATTTCATCAGCCAAATTTAATCATTATTGCTCTGGTAACAACTGGAATTTTTGCTCTGTACTTGAAGATGGCCGAATAAAGTGCAGAAACTTATGTCATAAAGTTTGAGAATTAAAAAAGGGGATAGTACAACATCGAGTAATTTTCAAATTTGATAATGCAGTTCCACAACATCTCACCCAAAACTGTTGACTTCATCTGGTATATCTTGTACATCTCGTATTGCATGGCAGGGGGTATAAATGACCATGGAAATGTGTTGGAGAATTTATGAGATTCGAGGTTAAGGAGAAATCGGGAGTGTTGCTGGTGTCATTCACTGCTGATGAGTGAAGGATCTCCTGATTTGTAAATATGGTGGTATTAGATGCTCACTTCTAACATTTTGGGTGGTGATTGCCAGAGCGTTAGGCTTATTTAGAGGATTATTTATGTCCATATTGAAAAGGAAGCTTTGTACTTTTCTATTATTTTTCAAGAAAACACCAAAAGTTTTATGTATATGAATTCTATCTCTCAATTTGCCTGTCATCTGCTTGAAAACAATAATGTTTGTGCCTTTAACTCAGAAATTTTACATATTCTCCAGAGAGGTTTAAGATAGGTGCTCTGGGACAAATTAAAATCATTAGACAGTCAAGCAACCTTTGTAATGAACTACTTTTTCTTCACCTCTCCCTTCTCCTTTCTGACTAAATTTCTTTGTTGAATTATAACCTTTCTCACCTCACAAGCCCTTAATCTATGTTCTCCTGCAGTCCCTAGAGATGGGCCATTCTGAAGATTACCATGGTAATTTTCGAATATTACCATGGTATTTACTGCAGCTGCTGAAAATTACTGTAATTCTCAGTAATATTCACATCCATCTCAGATATTTTTCATACCAAAATATTACAAATCATTACTTAGGTAAAGTCTATACACATATAATACAATCTTCGTTATTCATAAAGGCACGTGCAACTCACTTGTGGAATATTTTTACTCGTGTAATATTTGTGAGGATATCATGTTTTTAACAGTTTGAACGAAAATTTCTCATGCAAAAAAGAATGACGTGTGGGCTGCCATATATGTTTTTTTAATTTCTTTATCTCATATGCATTAAATGTGATATCAATAATGGTTTAAATGCTGTTAACCCCTTGATATTGCAAACTGGCTCTCCTATTAAATCCTCATATAGCTATTAAAAGCAGGAATTCAAAATAAGCGGAAAATTATAGTAATTTTAAAAAATTACCATAATTTACCATAGTAATTTACCTCAAATGAAAATTACGGTAATTTACCCATCTCTAGCCTTCCCTCCCAAAAGTTAGTTTATCTCCGCACTTTCTCTCCTCATCACTATACCATTACAACAAGTAATAAATAAATATGGTATAAACCATTTTACCCGATGATGCAGTAAAGCTGAGGACAAAATTGTATTTAAGTACAAAGCATTCTCTTCAATATAGACACTACTAATGTTAAGTACTTCTATTAAGTGACACCTGAGTTAGTCAAGTTTATTCAGAGGAGTTTTGTTTTATTCATGTGACCATTGCATGTAAGGTGTATGATAATGGTTCTGTGCATATGGCTTGACCATTAGTTCTTTAGTCCAACAAAGGTAGTTAGCTGTGCTGCGATGTGGAAAAACTCAACTTTAAAACTTGCTGTTGCACCATCTCATTTATGCATGCTGATAAACATTGTATTTGTCGTTAATTGTCCATGTCTCTGTAGGTTTTAGTTTAATCATGTCACTGGTAGTGTAGTTTAATACGGACTTGTTGAAAGGACTATTTGTGATGGCTGCTCAGTAAGAGGTATGCCTAAATTGTGTATGATTAGTGAAGGAATGTGAGCAAAGCTGCAATTTCCTCATCATGTGAATAGTGGGAACATTAAAAAAAAACCTATTTTAAAGAGGTTGATGTGCTGGCAAAGGCAGTAGTTTAATTACATTTTATTCAATACTACAAACATGTGACAATGCTATCCTCTTAAGATTTTGTTGTTGAGTATATTGTATGATTAATTTTCTAAGTTATGGTTAAGAAACACGCTAGTTTCATGATAGATTTTCTCAGCTGCCCTGATGAACCGCTGTGAATGAGATGGAAATTCTCAGAGAAGAAAGGATTTTTTGGATGGACCACCTGACTTTTTGCTACCCCGTACTCTTGTACAGTGGCCTCTTGGGTAAATTTGCCTTGCAGGTGCCTTGCAAGTAGAATGGATCATGGCATAGTACAGCGAGCCCAATTTTGTTGTTAAAGATTTTATGCTGTGATTATTGTACAAACTAAACATATTCTAAACCAGTCCTGAGGTATAACGCTTGAAATCCCCATGTGCTTGGTGATTATTCTCATGTTGTATATGTTTGGCAGTGGTTCAAAGAAAAATATTGTGACATCTTACAGTCACTTCACCAATTGTTTTTTCCTTCTTTATATTCTATCCTTTTTCCCCTCTCTGGTCATTTGACATCGGTTGCATTCGTGCTCTGACATACCAGAAACACTCAGTCAACCACCCTGTCCTTTCTCTTGCATCTTTCACTATGGAATCCTTTGTTAATCTCCTCCTTGCCAGGATTTATCTATATATTGTGTCACAAACTCTTTTCTGTTCCTAAATTATGACTGCAGAGTAATCATGTCTAAAATCATCTCGTGGGTTTATTATAATAGCATCAATAAATGACAGCATTAGTACAGTGGTAGAAGCCATGTGACCTATAGGGCTATAGGAAGATATCTGACATGGGACAGCACATTACATTCTTTCCAGTTGCCAAAAAAATTAAGGGAGCAACACAAATTTCTAATAATATTCAAATGTGTACAAGAATGCCACCATTGGATTGTAGCTAATGAAAACCCTAGTCTGTTATAAAGTTCTTTTTTAAGTGTGAATTATATAAAACCTTATCATTTTTGTTGAGAAGGCAGTTCTTTGGAGTAACGGACCGAGACACTCAGTTAATTATGATCAAAAGAGAATACTAGAAGATCTGCTACCTGCCTGTCATTTAAGTCGATGCTCAAATGCATTGTTTTCATCTTAATTGCATAATGAGATATTGCTCAAGTATTTAATCCGTCCACAGCACCTTTTCAAGTTACAAATATATTTTTTTCTCCTTTGAACTTGGGTTGGAGTCCATACATTTTTTGATTGGCTCAAAAAATTAAAGTAGATATAGTTTTCCCTTTGGATATGACTCTACAAGTAATATTTTCTATTTTTAAAGCCATTTTCTCTGACTCTTGCACCCTCACTTAACTACATATCAACTGGTTGGGATGGAATTTGCTAAGTATGTAGAAGGTTTTTCAAAAAATATTGCTGCCTTTGTAACCTTTGGTTTCTCCATGACAATGGTTTTCACTTTGGAAGTTTGCAGTTGAAAGTTATGTGGTTGTGTTCCTGGTCTATGAATTCCCTTCTGTCCATCAATTGCCATCAATGTCACTTTTAAGTTCTGAAAGTACACTCATGCCTCGTTTAGTGCATAGGATGCGTTCCTCGGGGTCTTTGCGCTAATCGAAATTGTGTAAAACCTGAGCATTTTAATATAGGGAAGATAGGGATGCGTTCCCGGGAGCTAAGATATTGGGTAGAGACTTTCCTAGAAAACATATATAATCCCCTTAAAAGCCGTGGAAAAGATTGTTGCTATAATCGTTCATCATTAAAAATATCTTTAAGAATGCATGCACTTAAAGTCATTTACTCTCGTAAAAACATTTCTTCGTAACTGCATTCAAAATTTCCTCATGGAAGCGCTTTTACATTTTCCTTTCATGTGGGTGGGGTGACATCTAGGGACTAATGCGTTGAACTACTTACTCACGGGATTTCTGGGGTTCGTCGTGCTCTGGCGAAGGTTTGCGAATGAATTTTCTCCTTTGGCAAAGAATGAAAACCTCGAAAAAAAAACATCTGATATTGGGTAAAAATAAAATATGTAAACAATTATGCCTCAAAATGTAAACTCAAACAGAATTTATGAGCTTAAAATAATACTATGCCTTTCCGCAAACACGATCGAGTTGGTCACGAACTGCAACTATAGTTGTATATATGTTATAACTATATAAAGTCAGAAAGTTATAATTCTTTACTTACATTATTTTGATGGAATTAACTGCAAAAGAAATAGGTGAATATTTATGCCGGGTAAAATCTTTATTCTTTAGAACTTGTCGACGCCACAGGGTTTGATGGAAATAAATAAGTATCCAAAGTCGTCTGGCATTTCGATTTGTCCATTTGTCGAATGAGTTCCTTATAGCAGGATAAACTTTCCAAGTATTTACGTTTTACAGAGCTACTGCGGTCAAAGTTTGGGTCATTTTCACAAAAGCTGTCGTCCCAGGTAGCACAAAACATGTATTACACCTGTAATACAGCTGTATTCCACATATAATACATGATGTATAGCATATGTATACAACTGTAATACAGCTGTATATTACCTGTAAATGTGGCTCAAAAGTCCAGTCATACATGTGTAATACACTGTATTTTTTGCCAAATACATGGGATTTACATGTGTATTACAAATGTATATGTACATATACAGCTAAAATACAGAAGGAATACACATGTATACAGCTGTATTACAGTACATTTCCATTTGAATACATCTGTAGATAGATGGCTTTCAAAGATGTCTAATAATATGGCGATTGTGCACAGCTTAAATACGCTAAGAATCATTATTAACGATGAAACATTACTCTCCACGTTCATACGAGAAAATATCCTACTAGCACAATTTTTTTTCAGCATATGCTTAGCACATTTTCAACATATATGTGTAAAGCATATTTTGAGCATGTGCTGAGCATATGTAAATGTCCAGGAGGGCATATGCTGAAAATATGCTCAACGTATGCAGAAAAAATATGTTCAGCATGTTGTCAAAATATGCGCAACATATGTTTTTAACATTTGTTCAGCTTGTACTGAAAATATGCCTGGCATATGTTTCCAAAATATCCCCGTCAAGCCCTCAAAACATGCTTAGCATATGGTCGTGTCCATGCATCCCCTCTCAAGTCAGTTAGTCAACCAATTCTACAAATACATCTCCGTGGCCAACAAAACAAAATATATCGGCTTCTCAAAACATTTTCACTTCCTTAACACTTTAGGCACACACAACAACAATTAATGACTAGTCTCTAGAACCTCGAATATATCATAATGAATGCCACCGTTGATGGGTTAAGTAAGTAGAAGGGGTTAAGTATACATGCTCTAATAAAATTGAAACTATTTCCTGACTAGCATATAGAATAAAATCTCTGAATAAATATAGAGATTTTTATTAAAATTCATACTGCACACATCATTACAACCAACGTGGAAACACAGTAAAGAAGTAAACACAAGGACCATTATGAAATTCAGTTGAAGTTCAAAAGCTTTCACTTATCGTTTCATGTTAAATTTTCACGCGAATAATTCATGCATTGTTAGTAGCGTTCACAACAAGGACTAGGGTAGGCACTATCTTTTCAGGGGGAAATAACAGCAACACACGCTAACACATCTTTGGCAATAAATGATATTGAATCCATCATACACGAACGTTGCACAACACCATTGAAACTCACTACGTACGTCTCGTAAAACACTTTCAATCTATGCTTGAGACACGAACATAAATTTGACCCTAAAGCCCCTAAAGATACCTTCGAATGAATGCCTACAAATCACCACTTTGTTTTGATTACTACTTTCAATGCAAACAAACAGACTACCGCCAAGCGATGGCGACTCGACTTGTGACCCCCTCCATCGAGGGTGACTGGAGGGTGACTTCGGGAGGCGACCGAGGCGACTATTAGCCAAGGCTACAAGAAAATCATGATGCGTTGGCAAAAGTTGACAACTGAGTTGCAGGACACCCCGAGTCACCGTAAACCGAGTTATCGCCAGGCGATTCGTGATACATAATAGCCCTCCAGAACATACTAAACAATATATATCTTGACGTTAATTAGATTCCTTGCATGCAGTATTCATACACTGAACGCTCCATATATTTAATATGAAATGTATATGCTTGTGTGTGGCCATGAGTCATATAAGATATATTTTGAGAATGTTGGAGAAACTGTAATAAGCATATTTTCATTGCACATGCTGTACATATGCTCTCGGTATGTTGACAAAATATTTTGCTGAACATATTTAAACGAAAATATGCTCAACACATCCTCGGAGCATATGCTGGAGATATGTCCAACATATGTTGAATAAATATGTATCTGAACATTTCTTGAGCATATTTTCAGCACATGCTTATTGTGATCAAAACATATTTCCATGGCATAACCTGAGCATATGCGCAACATATCTTGTGCTAAGTCCCAAAAAAAAGTACTTGCAATATAAATAGCATTATGGGTAGAAAATAAATCCTACTGCTCAAAGATTTTTATCTGAATATTTATACATGAACATTAGAGGTGATGACGACTTCATACTTATGTAATTCAGCTGTATTTATACATATGTAAAAATACACAAAGAATACATATATAATACAGCTGTATGGATACATATGTAAGAATACACTAAAAATACACATGTATTACAGATGTGTGTGCTATCTGGGGTAATTTTGTCAACTCCCTCAGCAAGAACTTTTCTTGTTAACACTTTTACTTCTTCAGGTTCCTGGCTGTCTACGCTTCCACAAGCATCTACTTTTGATGATATTTGCTCCAAGTCATCATACGTTCAGTCGCTATCTTGGCAAAAAGTTCCTCGACATCTTCTCTGTCCACTTCTGCCATACTCGCCTCCCTTGCAAGTTCTACTGTGGAGTTTACATCACCAGACCCCCAGCCCCTTTCGTTGCTCATCCAAATGACAGGGAAATGTGACTTGAAATACCCTTTCATTGCTCGCGGAGTTTGTGAATGATAAACCATGAGAGGCTTTAATTTAAAGTCCCCGGACGCATTAGCACCCAGCAACAATGTGAAATGGCCGTTCAAGGCATTTAAAGACCAGTCTTTAAATGCCTTGAATCTTGATGCATGTTTTTCTTCCCTGAAAATGAACAAATGAGATGGCATTCTTTTCCAAAACAGTCCCGTCTCGTCAACATTAAAAATGAGTTGAGGGGGTAAGGAACCACTATCAATCACTGCCTGAAATTCATCAGAAAATTTTGCGGCGGCTGCACTTTCACTGTCAGCACTTGCCGATTCTCCTGATATTGCAGCGCTCAATAAACCAGTGCGCCTTTTAAATTTTTGGAGCCAACCTGAGGTTCCACGAAATGTTTCAGAGCAATCACCTCCATCGTCTGCTTTTATAGACGCAAATGAAGCGACAGCCTTTGCACAAATCACTGCCTGTGAAAGAGGATTATCATTCGACCGTTTATGGTCAATCCAAGTTATTAGAAGTTTTCCATTTTTTCCAGCAATGAACTTCGCACCCGTGGTTGGTATGGCTGATGACACTGACGTTTTTACTCTGTCTTTATTGAGAATAATTGTGCGAACGGTCGACGTCGTGAGCTTAAACTTATGCACAATATCGCTCTGACGCTCGCCGACCTATGAAGCCGGCCTTAATGATTTTTCTCGTTGACTTCTTTGTCTCTCCGTCTGCCTTCCTCTTTTCTGCCATGGTTCACCTGTAGAACTGTGGATTTTAATTACATACCTATCTATTCTTTCCTGTGGGAACATGCATTCGACATTGATACATTGTAGCGGTTAGTGTGGCAGCGAATGCACACGCGGTCCGAGTCAAGTCCCCCTTGACAGAATGGCAACTTACCTACTCCCCCATCTAACACCACTTCTTCAAAATAGACTCGCCCAGTCCAAAGAACGGCGTCTGCACATGGGCCAGGATGTTTCAATCGTATGTATTTGGGGCCCTCTCTCTCGTATCCTTTTACGTGCTGGTGCCGTTTGCAGCCACTGCTTCGCTCCTCCCCTGTGGCCACCGACGACCTTGAAGGCTGTAACGAGGACCATTTTGACTATTTGGTCGGTAACCTATGACCGAAAAAATAGCAGCTCAAGCCGTAATGCTTCCAAAAAACTCATTTCCGCCTGTGCGTAGACTCAATTAATAGTCTACGTTCACGAATTGTCATTCAGTTTAGGAGGCGAGATAAATTACTTCGGCAGGTCGGCTACGGCCTGATGAGCATTGTATATAGTCATTGCGCAGTTGAGGCTCTCGACGAACATATCAATAAAAATAATATTTAAGGCAAAAAATAATGTTTAGCCGCATTAAATAAGATTATTTCATGTGTACTTGAAGCCAGTTCACGTTTAATCAGGAAAGGAAAGAGGTTAAGCGATTTGGCTGAGCAGCGTTGGGAATGTTTCACGGAGGGACACATTTGCACTGTAGCGAAATTGCGCTAAGCGAAATTGCACTAAGCGAGGTATGAGTGTAATGAATATTGATTTAATCTCTCATGAATGCTTGCATTTCTGCATTCATTTTATCTTTGATGTAGATTTTATTGTAGTTAGTGAATTTTACAACAATAACAGGAAATAGTGTACAGGTGGTTCCTCATGATCATAGGTATTTTTGCGAAAGAAATCATTTTCACTTTGGCTACTACTGAAAAAAATAAGGGAATAATTTCCGACAAAGTTATAGGTCAAGGTGTTATATCCTAATCCAATCATGGAAAGGATTGTCTCATATGTTCCAGTATGTAGGTTCATTTGTGGAAATGAAAATTTATAATGTTATTGTTCGAAATTATATGCTGGGGTTGAGAATGTGTTAATAATGTTATTATTTTGTTTGATATCATTATCATTGAAATATACAGTGAGTCCTCGATTTATGTCAGAGATGCGTGTTGGAGAAGAGCGACAAAAGTCTAAACAACGTAAAATGGATCGAGATATTCACGACTACTTTATCTCCATGATAAATCAAGGCATTGATTTCAAAATTTGATTTTTTCACTTTATCCAGGAAATTATAGCTATTTCAGATAGGATGATTATGTCTCAGTTATAAAAAAGAAAAGCATATGCACGTACGTCTATATTACTAGCATTAAACTGGGAAAAATTTTCCAACGACCCATGTCAGCTTGAACGTAACATTGAATCAGATGTAAAGTGAAACGACACATTTCGAGGACTTACTGTATATGCATGATAGTGATTTCTGAAGACTTTATCGTATCGTGTATTATTGGTTCGTATATCTTTTCATTGTATGGAACTAATGGATAGCAGGGAAAATTTATATTATTTGTCAGTTTTTAGCTAGGAGTTGGTAGGTATTCCTTTAAATGCTTCCTTATATCCTTTCTAATCATACCTAGGAGGAATTATGGAAGTAAGATGGCTGAGAAAACTAGCACAAAGTCCATTTATTTTGAGTTGGTTTAGTTTCATTCTTGATAATGTGTTTGCAAAATACTGATTTATTTATTTATGACTTCATATATCTTTCTCTTTGCATTTTTGACTTTTGATTTAGTCATTTTAATTTCCAGTTTTATTATTATGTATCCTTAAAAACATGCCTTCTTTTTTTTGTAGAGAAGTGGGTTTGAGTAAATAATTGTTTATGGTAGAAAATGGTTTTGTCAGAAAGTTTGGACACCATTCCTCAGGATATCCAAATTATTCATTTTTGATATGCATCATTGTAAGTACAAAGTATTTTAATTTTAAGTTTTCAGTATTTATTTCAGCAAGTGCCTGCATTTTTTACATTGCAATTATGGTAATATTATTTTATTTGCATGTTATCCATGAATTGCTTGAGTTCAGTTTGTAGTCTCCATGTTATATGTCTAAGCTTGATTGTGCCTTTGGTTTTACTTAAACATTAGTTTGACTTGTGATCGTTTTTTTTGGAGTGATGTTTTTTTATTTGTGTTGATCATTTTATGGGCTCTTCTCCAGAACTGTGAAGGGTACATGAAAAAGATTAAGAAGGTATGACAATGGTGTTTGAATGGAATCTCTTTATAAATAAATAATTTAAATGCATGGGCAGAGAGTATGTTTTTAGATTTGATATCAGTATTTCAGGTGAACTATCATGGTGAGGCTGATTGGCGAAGACTTAAATCAATTGCACTCTTTTTAGAAGACTTTTTCATGATGTTAACATTTGTGCTCATCTTCCGTGTACGGTTTGATGATACTGGGTGGCCTCTCATTCTTGAAATCTCAAGCAGTGTGGTAAATCTCCATGAAACTTCTAGTTCTACGAAAAATAGAGGAGTCTTCCTTGATGTTAACATAAGAATAGAATATAAATGTATTGTTCTAGGACAGAATGTCCTATGGAACATGAAGTTGATACAGAAAAAGAAGCTCTGTGGTATGGAAAAATGTACAAGTCACCTTGCTTAAACGACATGAAATTAGAATCCAAGTGGAGAATTAACCCCTGATTTGGCTGGGGAAATTAAATGCACGGCTTTCCATGGATGTACCATTCGATTGATAAGCCATGTATTTACCTGGCAACCTCCTAAGAGGCTGTCTTGCACCGCAGCTTCCTGCATCAGACTTGCCCAATGTTTTCCTAATCAGTTTATTTCTGGGGTTAGGAGGTAAGGGTGCAAAGTAACTTGATCCTGTTAGAGCTCGTTTGAAAGCTCGTGGCCCGTGCTCAGAAACCCTTTTTTGACCTGGATGAGTCTGCTTTGGCGAATGGCGCTCGCTGGGGGTTTTGGGAGAAAGTGACCATTTGCCCTCGCATTCGCAGGCTTGCCTTCCCCTCCAAGTTTCCTCCCCCATGTGCACCCTCCCCTCCACTCGTCAACGTTCCGTGCATTTAGGGGCCACAAGCTTTCAAACGAGCTATAGCGATCAGTTAGCAGTGTGAGGTTGCATTGATTAGAAAATTTAGTATATTACATCTAGTATCAAGCGTTGAATTACATTTTTAAATTAAGAAACGTCTGAAATTTGAATTTATCAATCTTTTTGCAATATTCTCATTTGTGAAGTTCATGCTTAATGTGAGACCTAAATAATTTCTGTGTTCTGAATATGCGGTACATGAAACTATTCGTAGTCACTGAATTGAACTGACTAGACTGAGGCGAGACAGGGTCGACAAAAGTTAAATAAAGACAAAAACAGCCTTTGAAATGGATAACTTCTCCTACAATGGAGCATATATAATGCATTAAATATGAAATAACAGCATGCCATTGGGCGGAATACTGTGATACAAGTATGGAACGTTCTTGAACAAAGTCCATTAGTTGAGAGCAGCAGTGAGGTCTATTTTAGTGGCCAGGGAAATTCAGGGAGTCTTGCAGTGAAGTTGACGCCAGTCACGGAGCGAGAGAGAGGCCCCTTCCTCACCATGCAGGTCTGAACACAAAAAGCAGGCAAAGTGCCAGAGAGAGGAGGATGGGGAAGAGAGGAGAAGTACTGTTGCCCATGGGGATTGGCTAAGATATCCCAGTATCACTAGTTCTCAATTCACACCAAAGTTATTGGAAGCCTTACTGGCATTCAGGGTATAAAAATGATCCACTGGAACAATTGCGGCCAAGTGATTCGCAAGCCAAGCGATGGGGGTGTTATATCCTAGCAGTTCGTGACTTAAAGGCTGAGAGTCACAAGAAGGCTATGCTGAGATTTTGGCATAAATGCTAGCAGATAAATTAGCTTAAAAGAGCAGTGATTTGGTGCATTGAGTAAAACTTTGATTTTACATAGTGGTAGGGACCAAAAAATGGACACTACAAAGAATTTTAGTGCATCAAATTAAATGGTGGCTTGCAGTGGCACATCGATAGCACACTACTGAATTGAGGTGGTTGGTGAGCTTGACTTGTCTACTTCAAGAGTAGACTAAGTAAGCTCAAAGATACAGGACTCAGAACTTCCAAGGGGTGACCACTAGCTCTAAATCTACATACTGCCCTGTGAGCTGCCACATGGGCATGTTGTAGGGAGGTGTTGGAACACCATCCATGTAAAGATGTAAGGGATAAGGTTTTGAGAGGTGGAATGGTGACGTGTATTATGGGAGTGTATTTAGTTGAGCTCAGTTTTTATTGTAGTTGCTCATTGTGCATGGAAAGAATGAGTTTTTGTATCTATCTGTTCGTCAATGTATCTAGCTAATTTCATCACTTCTGTCAGACCTAGAGATGTAATGAAGCATCATGATAATATTCTGTGTGCCGATGTGAAACTCACCAGCTCTGAGTTGAAGGAGAATGCCAAAAAAATAGAGAGAGAGAGGTATTAGTTGCCAGAGAAGAGAGACGTTCCTAGCTTAGATATAGTTTGGGGTCGAGGAATCAGACTCCAAGGAGCTGAAATCTCAAAATTGTGCATTGTCGGTTTTTAGTTCCTTCCCATCACCAGTACCAGGGCCTACTTCTCAATTTTATGTTATCACTGGTTCTATTTTCTGATTTTGCTTCTTGTCTCATTGAAAGAAAATGTCTAAGGCTAAACCTTACCTGTACTTTTTTTTGTGGATATGGAATGCAGGAGTGGTATTTGTCATGCGTTAAGATTGTACTATTGGACGTGCAGGCATGCTATGAAAGTCTTATCAAGTGAGTGATACATGTTGAATGTGGTTAAGCAAGCATTCATCTGGTTATTATTCCAATTTTTTGCTTTATAAAATGAAATACTTATAAGCACATTGGTAAATGTTATATTCGTACCTGATTCCAATTTTTCTCTCTCCCTTTGTCTCGTTTTGTTTTCACAATAAAAAACCTCACCTTGTTCAGAGACTTGGGATCATATACTACTGATTATTGTTCGAGTTTTTGTTTTTTATGGATTCTCACAGTATTCACCCATTATCTGATTTCAGAATGGATCTTGAATTTTCCAGTATACCTTTATGGTTAGGTGATTCAAATTAAAATCGCCAACATTGTTTTGATGACTTTCCTCATGTTACGTAATGGATGATTCTAGCCGTCATTTTCTGTATAACCTTGGTCAAAATTATTTTTCTCGATTGATTTTATATTATTTTTTTCTTATTTACAATTAAAAGATAATTTGCAAGAAAAATCTTGTTTGTTTGTGAATGAAATTAAAATTCGAATGGGCTGATTTAATTAGTTCATAAATTTACCTTGAAGTTCATTGTAATTGACAATCAGAGCTGAAAAGTTGTGGGTGACTTACTTAGAGCGGTAGTTGATGTATCCACATTATCTCAAGGATTTCCTTGTTTTCAATCCAATGTATAAGATCTCCTTGTGTGCCATAAAATTATTAATGGCCCATGTAGTCCTAAATCATAAAACTATATGCTATTCCATTCAATTATAGAGTAATAATGAGAAGTGGTAGCTTATTGATTCCACATATCTGTATTGGAAACAATTCGGGTTTCAACATTCGAGGTATTCTTCGGGTAATAATTCCTCAGACATTGATCAGCATATATATCCTCAATCAGGCAGGGGCAAGTTGGTGAAAAGGGTGGGGAGGATGGGTGGCGGTGTTTGTTCTTTTATGAATTCTCATACTATTCCCCCATCATCTGATTTCAGAATGGCTCTTGTATTTTCCAATAAATCATTATGCCTTGATTGATTCCAATTATAATCACTGTCGTTTAGATTGACAATCCCCATGCTATGTAATGAATGGCTCCAGCAGTCATTTTGTCATGGCTGCTGAAAAAACCTTTGAAACATCTTTGGGAATTCTATGCAATTTGTTACTCTAGAACCTCATTTGAGAGGCTTTTTATTTAAGGGAATCGGGTTGGTGGTGGTGATAATCACTAATGATGTGTGTATAGAAGGACTATATATCCCTATCCGATTGAAAATCTTATTTGGTCGCTTCTATCAGTTCTGGAGATAGTGCGGTGAAAACAATATCCTTCGTGTCATACTGAATCTCAACCTGGTCTGAAGTTTCCTGGTTATGAGGCTAGCGTGCAGTCTCCAAGTTCCTTACCTCTATCATTAATGGAGCAAGAGATATCGGTTGTTTGTCTCCTCCTACAATAACTAGCTGTCAATCAATTATTCATTTTTGTAATGCAATAAGTTATTATTCAGCAAAACCACTGTAGTGAACAATTACAAAGTTGACTTTGGACACATACGTTAGACTCAGCCCAATGCAGTAAGGTTAGAGCTTTTGGGTTATCATTTGCTTAAAAAAGGGTCTGTTGTCCTGCTAAGTTGGACCACAATGGATAAAATGTTGTTCCTGGGTGATTTTTGTCCAGAAAAGTGTTCCATTCAGAGGTGTGAATAGTCTGTTGTGGAACTTTTGAGCAGGATAGGCCTCCCAGCAGTTTCTGCCAGAATGAAAGAGTGACAGGTGCTCATTATAAAGAACATGTGAATAACATTATAGAAGTTTGAAATAGAACTCTATAGATGGTAATGAATGCCACGAATCATTGAAAATTCATTTTTTATAATATTTTTCCACATTTATGGTCTCTGCTTGGATATATATGATATGGATAATGTCATTAATCACTGCAAACTGTGCCTTTATCTTTAGTGTGTAACCTGAAAAACTAAGTGAAAATAAAAATTAACAGTGATAATATGGTTAAGTGCACTTATGTTTAAAATTATGGGCAACTTAAAAATTAAAATTAGCATTGTTGAAGTAACTAGCTTTGTTTAGGTAAATTGAATTTTTCTTAAAAAGGATAAATGTAACATTTCTCAATAAGCCAGTCTGACTGGTTTCCTGGGTGTGAAACTGGACCTAATATGTCAATGTTTTAGAAATGTTGTGTGTATTTTTACTGATTTCTTTAACTCCATCTCCTGATAGGGATAATCCGTAGCTTTAAAATGTGACTAGGATTGTTAATCAACTGTGGAAGTACCAATATATTTTTGTTTCATCATTATGGAGTTCCTCCAGTAAGTTGTGCCTGATACCGTTGGCTAAGTTTAGAAGTTTATGGATACCACATTATTATCCTTGCCAAATATCTTTGTGACTGGCCCTTCGTGCATGCTACAAATGGTTTGAGTGGCATCACGGCAGGAAGTCAGGGCCTTTGACACCTGGGAGGTGGGGTGGTGATAGAGAGAGGTGGACGCTGCCATGTTTTCTTGTAAGACTTTGTATGGGAATGGAAATGAAAGATCGCCTCTTTGTAACATTCCACAAGCCACTACATGGCCCATTGGGAAGGGCAGGAGACTTGGCTGGCACCGGGGTCGAAGGGATTAACCCCTTTTCATCCCTGTCTTTCCCCACTCGGACTCCTTATCTTGACCTGTCTCAAGGGTCATGGAAAGGATCATGGTTGATTGCTCGGTCAGTGACTCAGAAGTGGACTTTTGAAAAGTCTATACTTTTGCCACAGAGAGACAGACCAGAAAAATCCTACCAGACTACAAGTACAGAAAAGTCATATCTTTTATTTGTTTAATTACTCAAACAAACAAATGTTAAACTCATTTTCTGTGAATCAAGCCGATTAAAATGAGTCCAAAAGCAAAGTAATTTTGTTAATTTCTGACTATTGTCGTCATTGAAAGAGGAGTTTTTTTTTTACAAGTTTTTGTCATTCTCATTGGCTATAATACAACAGAACTGTATGCTATGTGGTCTCTAATCAATCAGGAACTACTAAAATAGATGTTCTATTTTAAAATATGCTAGATGAATGTTAAGGAACATATTTATCAAATATAATTCTACTTACGAGTCCGCATATGTGAAGAAAAGGTTGTGGGGTGACAGAGAAGTGGAAAAGGTATTAGGTTAATAGAAAAATGTGGATATAGGGTTAGATCAAAGGAAGATTACCAAGGCACACCAATCGAACGAATGCAATGGATGTTTGGCAACACTGCAAACTCAATCACGAAGTGTACACGATAGAAGTTTGAGAGTGACTGAATTTCTGAGAGGCTAGGCTCCGCCCACCGCATTCTGGTTGGTTTTCGCAATGTCACGTGCCTTCTTCCCTCATCCCCAGAAACTTAAGGACTGCCTCTCAGTCGCAAAGATATTTGAAAAGAATTCTTGCGACTCTCGCCTCAAGAGAGAAATTTTTAGGGATTAATGCAATGGGTACTTTGCAGGTTAGTGTTTTTCTAGGATAATGTAGAAGCCAGGCTTAGGCTTGCATTTATTCTGCATTGCCATCATGTTGCTTGCTTGTTGCCCTGTAAGTTTATTGATGTTCAGCATGCTTAAAAAAACCTAAATATTTTGAAACTGTGTTTTAATTCAGTCGGCGAAATATGTGTGTATTTGATGTAAGTAGGCTGTCTTGTGTATTATGACATATGTGATTTAGGCATTTTGTTGCCGCATCCACATCCAAGTTAAAGAATCCAGCCCCCTCTTATATTATTTATTTGCAGTACGCCAATGTTACAATGCATTTGCGGGCAAAGTTTCAGAGTAATTGAATATACGAGGGTTAGTCAATAAAAAAGTCGCAAACGTCAGCATTTCATCATCAGCATCAGTCGTAAATATTTCATTGGGAACGCTTGGAACAACCATCGTTCCGTCCCGCCTAAGCCCCCAGTGATCGTCTTCTGTTCGAGCCCCAAAAAAATCATTTGGGTGACCGACGTTCTGAAAATGATGATGCCGTAGTCCAAGAGGTTACTCGTTGGCTTCAACAGCAAACAAAAACTTGTTTACTGCCGGATATCAAGGACTTGTAGAGAGATTGGATATGTGTCTGAATTTACAGGGTGAATATATAGAAAAGGAAAAAAAAATCAGGAAGTTTCTTTGATTATTATAGCCTCTATCCAGTTTTGCGAGTTATTTATTGACTTACCCTCGTATAATGCTAATTTTCAAAATTCTCAAATACATACAGTAGATCTACTATATAATACAGATAAAGTTCTGCTAAACCTATGACTTGTCCAAAGGTGCTTTTTTTGATTAAACAAATTCACAACATTGATCAGTCAAAAACTTATTCAAAAATAGATAAAACTCACAATAATAACATTAACTGAAATCATATTTACCTCAGCATAAATACAAAAGTTTTTTTAATTAAACAAATGCATACAAATGTTTGAAAAAAATTTGTTCATCAAACAGCATTGATCAGTCAGAAAACGTTAAAAATATAGATTTTTCAGCATTTGTTATTTTACCCCAATATTCTAGTCAATTGTGATTTTTTTGGCTTTTATGTGGTGTTTTTATAGATGTTGGAAGAATTTCGTTTTGATATCAAATCCTCATGAATGATATGTGCATTCAAGTTAAATGTTTTCATATTGTTCAAAATTTTACACTTACATTCTCAGAGTTGCCACCAGTCCTTGAAAACTAGAAATACTCCTTGGTGAAAACTTTCAGAATTTCTCTTATATTTACCTGATTTTCTGATGGCATAGAATAATACCAATGTAATTTTTGCTAATTGACTCTGTTTCCTGGTTAGGCGGTTTCAATTTTCAAGGCAGTAGGTGAAATTGTCAGCTTTACCGATGACATATTTTCTTTGCCTTTGAACCTATGTGTTTTTATAATTTCATTTCTGTTTTGTTATAGTTTCATTAAAATTATCTTGACTGTCAGATATAATCTCTCCTGATCATTCTCCTGTACAGAGGCTGCTCTGTATTCTGAGAGATTCTGCTTAGTTACCATGTCAGGGGTAAGGGGTTACCATGTCAGGGTCTGCTTGTTACTGAGAGAAAACGGGATGCCCTGTAGCCTTGATTGGTAGTCATAAGTGGTCATAAGTAATATGGAATTTTAAATATCTGGCAATTTGGAGTCTTAATTATACATCAATGTGGAGTTTTAATTTCATTGGGCTACAGAAAAATGTAGTAAAACTGAGAACGTCAAAAGTAATGTGGGGGATGGGTAGGTGCTCAGATAACTCATTTTTCATGGGAATCGCAATCTGTAAATCAATCCTGGAATCAAAGTAGTGACTCAAAGAAGACCTAGTATTGCTGTTGAATGTTTTAAAGGATTATGGAGAGAGGTAATTTAGAAAATTTTCATTATTCAATTCTCTTTTTTTGTGCTGGGCAAGTTTTTATCCATTAATATTTAAACTTTGAATGGAAGTTCACCTGTAGTTTAACCCTGCAACTTTGACAACCTTAGTATTTTACTATCAGTGTGAGCCATAGAAGATGAGACTATGATACTCTCCCCATAACAGAGGCTAGGGAGTAGCGGGTGAATCCTTATAATCTGGTTCTACCTCCTTCCATGGGATGAGAGATGGTATTGCCTTATAATGGCTTGTACAGTTCTCTTGTGGAATACAGCCTCACGATTACTCTCTTCACTATTTTATGAGTTATATGGTACCCAAAAACAGTACCAAAACAATTTGTTTTTTAGCCATAATATCTAATGTAGGGATGGGCAGATCTAGGTTTTTTTTCGGATCCAAATCCGGATCTGGATCCTTCATTTCGGATCCCGGATCTCAGTTCTTATTTTCGGATCTTAGGATGTATTCACGGGTATATACAATTGATCACAAATGATAATAGAATTTAAGCCTCGGAGGCTATATTGGAAATTAAAAAAACATCAACTTTAAAAATGTTAAACTTTAATATTAAAATAAAGACAATATCGATGCCACAATAATACTAATCCTTGATTGTTGTCACGTTTATGCAATGACTGTTGTTATACCACATCTTGAGATTTAATTCTTGAGAGTAATGAGATAGATAATAAAGGGTGAATTTGATTTACATTCAGCAAAAGCCGGTTGTCAAATGAAGTACATCAACAGCATTCTATTTGTTCGGCAGAAAGCCGCCGATAGCCGATGACAGCCGGCACTTCAATCGCTTAAAACTCTCTGATGCCTATCTGATTTACTGTAGTATTTGGATCCGATAACAGTATCTCATCCCATGTAAAGATCTGCAGATCTTTGGATCCGCAGATCCGATCCGACCATCCATAATCTTATGTTAAAATAAGTAAGCAACTCGGTCATAGACCTTACTGTCACCGTGGCATGTGACCTTCTGAAATTGCTCTGGTGTGGGGAACCCTCCTCAGGACTAATGCAGAAAAATATCCATTTGATGTCTCTTGGAAAAGTTGAACTAAAAAGTTTTGAGAGGGAATACTGTGATGGTTAAATGCACAAATGTTTTCCCCAAAGTTGTCCTTGCAGTCATTGAAATCTGCCCCTGCAGCTTAAGGTAGTGTAAGTGAGATAGTTCCCTAATCATTATAAAGACCATATTCGAATTATACATTTTAATTTCACCAGCTGTGAGAGACAAATTAAATATTGCATTATTAATGGTGCAATAAAATAGTTTTACATGACAGAAATTTTAAGTAATCAAATAAAAATATCTAAAAAAAAGTCTTTAACTTGACTCATTTTTTTCACGTGGTACATTTGAAACTCCATCAATACGGAAGGTATATTGTGATCCTGAAGAAATTACTGCAGTTGCAAAATGATTAATTTTCAAGAATAGTTAAGAAAAGATTTTTGACGAGATCTAAGTGTACAAAATGTCTCATTTTTAATATATGGTATCTCTGGAGTGCATACATGTACCATTTCCCGTATAAAAGGGCTGGTATTTTCTGGCAAATATCTCGGAAAGTAATGTGGTAAGGGGTTGAATTTTTGATGTCAGTGGAATATATTTTTCTTTAAAATGAGATTCATTGATTTCTAGGTAAAATGATATTTTGCTCAAACTGCCTTAAGGGTTGAAAGAAAACTAATCAACATTGCTCTATTTTTTCAAAATCAAGGCAGTTGTTGAATCAGTTTTTTTTATTCACTCATTCGATCGACATAAAATATTTTTGCTCATTTTTTTTCACTGTTAGTTAATTGTGTGTGAGACTCAGGAATGAGGATAAGAATTATTTTGGCCATAACTTTTTTGTGAAAGCTCATTTTCTTGTTGCACATTCCTTTTTTCAGGAGACATATTTGCAAATTTTTGACTGGTGCTGTGTTTTTGCATATTTTCGAACTCAATTTTTTTGCATTATTTTGTCTCCTGTGTCCTCCTCCTCATCTGTTGTGTTCCCTCATAAAATGATGATTAGCTTTCAGAGAATATAGGGTATCATCCTCGTCATGAGTTCTCTCTTTGCCTTACAGTTGCTATAGACCTGATAGTGCAGCACATCTGGGATATTTTACACGGCAGTGGTGGATTGGGTAATACACCTCAGGTCCCTCCAATTGCCAATGGGTGCCTAATTCGCCCATCGCCGACCTCCCCCCCATCCTCTCCTACTACCACCCGCGTCAACAAAGCCTTCCTTCGGTAGCTGTCTGGCTGCTGGCATCAACACATCTGGAGGCCATTTGTTGCTAGCCACTAACCAGTCATCCGACTGTCCCCCATTTGTAAACAGCTCCTTCTTGTAACTTGTGTGGAAACATGAAATGCGTCCAAAACATCGTCAGATGTCAAGTCAATTCATCCCAAAGTTAATGGTCTTATATCAACAGCAGTGTAATATCTTCCAATAGTTTCCTCTAATGTTAGTCAATCTGTGGTAAACATGCCTTTTTTTTAGTTTCCTGTGGTAGTTTTATGATATAATGTGGCCGTAATAACTACCCAAGGGCGGTCATTTATTCCATGCCTGTCTGTATTTACTGTAACTAGATGTTTGTTCCAATGTTTTCCTTTTGATTACTTTATCCTGTTTGACATTACTGGTTAAATGAACGAGGGATTCATTGGTAGATCTGCATTTCATCTAAGGTGTCTCTATCACGCCTTCTTTGTGGTGTTCTGTATTTATATTGTGTATTGTTTCCATTTTGATTTCAATTCACCCAAGGGTAACGGAGCAGGTTATCTATTCCCATCTGGCATTTAAAGAAATAGTTTGTTGTGTCCTGTTTTCATGATTTTGTATGGAATTTATGAACTTGAAGGTGTTTCATATGAATATTTTTCACTCATCTTTCTTTGAAGTAATCGTTAGAGTAGGAACTTGCTAATTCACATTATAGCCACATTTTTTTTGTTTTATACCAATTTGGTATTTGAACAATTGGAATATAGGCCATAGTATTTTGTGATACACAATCATGGGTGGTGAGCAATGTGTAGAGTGAATGACTCATACACATTGAAGCTAATTTTGGCTAGAATTACCTGCACACAATAATTTATATTACATTATCATTACTATTACTGTATGTGCCATTATTAGTAATCTTAAGTGCATTTATTAAGGATGGGTCAGCCCCAGAATTCATTAAGCTGAGGGAAAGGAAAGATCATTGTGTACATAGTTATTTACTTAGTCAAGGTGTTGTGGCATTAACGCTTATGTCTTTTCTTTTTGCTTTCTATGGATATTGAATTAGATTATCATTTCCTTATAGTAAGCCAGGGTACTAATATGTTCCCAGGGTTCCCTTCAATTATGTTACTTATTAGTCAAGTTTTTTTGGAACATAAAGTTAATTTACCTTGTTTTTTTAATATAACCTTCCCTTTAACTTAGGAATTAAAAAGCAAACACCTCAAGACCCTTACTAAAGTATCTTTTGTTCAACTTTTCTGGTATCAATAAGCTTATTGGATCTCAGATTAACATGGCTTAGGTCATCATAGATCTGATATCTGGAGAAATCTCTTCATTAAATTTTAAGAATTATACGGCAAAGACCTTATTTTTGTCTTGAGAAATAAATTTTTGAGTCTCATTCGCTACCCTTCACAGTCGTGCATTTATTTATCAGTGTGGTGCTGTATAAGCCATGTGACCCAACTTAAGGTTGCTGTTAATGATGTTTAACTTTTCATCAATTATTTTACGGTCGGAGAATTGAAGTGAATATTTGTGATCATGTTGGAATGAAATCATGTATGTCCCAATGATTTTTGTACCTCTAAAAGTATTATAGTTTTCACTCATTCATAAAATGCATCTAGTTATTATATTTTTCATATAGACACCTGTTAGAATTTAGTCTTTTAAAGAATAGAGCAAGGTGTTTTGTGGAGGTTAGGTATAATTCTGTAGTAATTTTCTATAAAACATTAGATTTGGTTTTTAAAAAAAATGATAGGAATGGTAGTTTTTTAGGCAACTCGTTGTTATGCCATGTTCTTATTTTGTTACTAGATGATTTTAGCTTTTAAATGTCCTGCTAACTTACCATTTCTGTTAGATGAGTAATCCTTTCCTTGGACAGTGGCACATGCCCTATTGATTTGAGTGATTTTCAACTTCACGTGATGGGAAGTGGGAACTAAACTGATAGCTGGTAGCAGTAACGGCAAATGAAGCCAATTAGGCTGAGAGATATTTAAGTCATGGCATTCATTCCTAATACATTGCAGAAGCATTTAACGAATCAAATAAACTTCATAATTGGTGTAATGATGAATTGGACTTAATAGATGATGTTAATTTATGAGTGACATGGATAACCATGTTGGCAGATTTGTAATAAACTATTTTATGGAGTAAGTAATTACCTGCTCATGAAGGAGACTCGTGATTTTCTGCTGGATTAATTTGATGGGATACGTAAATGCATTTTTACATTTTCAAATCATCATCATATAGAGAATAAAATGCTATTTCTCATGTTCCGTCTTATATGCATTGAAACCTTGCTTTCACGCCCCTGTAATTAACATTTTCCCTTGATTTATTCAAAATCATTATTTGTGTGCTGGATTCTCCCATGCTCATACTGCATTATAGTGAAAGTTTATAGAAAAAGCTTTCTGTCTACATTACAGTGAAACCTCGCTTTTACATTCCTGGAATCTACGTTTTCCCTTGATTTATGACATTTGCTTAAGGTCCCTAAAATATTTGTACCCCTTTTAATGCAGTTAGTTAAATAACGTCTCTCTGGAGTTCATATGCATACCATTTCCCCTGTAAAATAGCTGGTATTTTTTGGCAAATATCTCCAAAAGTTATGTGGTAGGGGTTGAATTTTTTGTGTCCATGGAAGGGTGATATACTTTTCCTTAAAATGAGAACAAATTCATTAATTTCTAGGTTAAATGATATTTTGCTCATACTACCTTTACACATACCAACTGATGTCCTATATCAGCACAGAAATTATGCGACTCTGAATTTGTAGCCAGGCCAAGAAAGAAAGGAAGAGGATTCCTGGGCTGTAATGAAACAAACATCCATATACAGCCTGTTTTATTTTCTGTCGAGTAGTTGTAATTAAAAGTTTTGCATTGCTGTTAACATTTTGCTGTTGTCACTATGAAAAACAACAACTCAGTGAAACACTCTAAAAATCCCGACTTCAATATTTACGTAGTCATGTTGATGGCTATATGCCATATATATATAAGACAATTTTACTGTCGGAGAAACAGGTCTTTTTCATGATATACTGCCATACAAGGCCTAAGACTTCTAAGTGAATCTTTGCCATTGAGACAAATGCAACTAAGTTCTCCTGACTGCTTTTTGAGGAGCTAATACGGATAGCAGTGAGATACTAATACCTTTTGCTATAGAAAAATCCAGGAAACCTCTAAAAATGCATAAGAACCTTGCCAACAACCTTTGTAGCCAACAACCTATGTAGCCAACACAAAAACATTAATGACATCCAGTATTTTTAAGGATAGATGCATGCTATTGATGCTAAGGCTACGGGGGTCAAAATGGAAAAATCCTTTTTTTATTGAATTGGTGCCCTGATCCATCAATATTAATTATAATTTCCTCTGCCATTTGCATCTACCAGCTGCAGCTACTATATGTAGGTATAATCCATGAAAATTTCATAATATTATGAAACTTTTGCTTATGATTTTGCTTCAATTCCCTGCAGGTGACGATTTCCCTCTGTGTACTTTTTCCTCTGATTTACAATTTTTTCCTTTCTCCCCCACTAAAGTGTAAAAGCGGGGTTTACTGTGCGTTCAACTTAGGAGTGATTTGTGTGGTGGTTGGCGAGAGGTTGTTCTCTGTCAGCCCTGTGCTTAAAAAACATGGTCCTCTTAAGCATTTAACTCAGTCATGTGCCCTTTTATTGATTTTTAATTAATTTTACCAAAATATAGAAGATTTTTATTTTTTAATGCACTTACTAGACTAGCAAACTGTACCTTCTGTTAGGTTAGGGTAAATTGTCATTATTTTCCATGCCCTGTGTTCTCTGTGCTATGTTGTCTCCCAGAAAGCCCTATGCAGCTGTTTTGTTTGCCCTGGTAGAAGTTCAGCTCTTTGGAGCAGGAAGGGTGGAGAAAACTTGTGCACATAATCATATTTTGAGGATTAAAAACAAAGATGGAGTAAGTTCTTGATAAAATGGTCGCTATTCTTTTATTTTAGTTTATTTGTTCATTCTGCTTAATTATTATGTGCAAAATTTAAGCCAGGGCTAAGAGAATGAAGCAAATAGGCAGGTGACTCTTTGTGGAATTTTTTTCTGCATGCATTGTGAAAAGAAATCACTTTGAAATCTTCCACTTGAGTTATTGTGGTTCGATTTTGATGTATGAGCAAAATTTTCAATGTCACGCCCAACATCAATGTTACTTAAAAAATGATGCTAAGATTTTGAAATTCATTGATGATTGATACAGCTCAATGGAAGAGCAAAGAGAATAAACCTAATGGTTGAAGTAATAACTATTATGAAGATAAATAATAAAGGCCATTAGTTCCTGCTTCCCATATTTTGTAGACACTCCCAAATTTTAAAAATATCATAACTATGGATTCCATAGGGCAATTTTGCTGCAACTGGCCATGAGAGTGGAAAAGTTAACAATTAAGTCAAATACCAGTCCCCCTTTGATTGTCCACTTTTAGCATTTGATTGACCAACTCCTGGTAATCAAAGGAGAAGCGATAGTACATGTCACAAGCTGTTTGTGGGGGAAATGGGTGGGCAGGCTTGCAAAGCACCTGTTCATTGAAAGTGCATGTATTATGCACTCGCATAGAAATGATCATGTTAACATAGTCTCGCAAGAAGATGGAAAAGAAAGGTTTCTAGTCTTTTGATTAATTGAGCGAGATATTTGTTTAGTATTATATTAGGTAGTTGGTATAAAGTATTTAACAAAGTGTGTGCCTTCCAATGGTATAGGCATTTTGGCTAATTTTTGTTAGGAATCGATTATCTGTGTATTGAATGAGCGATTTTTATGAGGGTGGAATTGAATTTTCAATATTGAATATAACAGGGGATGGTCTGCAGTTTAGGCTCATGAAAGATAAAGTTTTCAATATTGCATTTCAACACTGAGAAACTTTCTGAAAGCAGGTGTTTTATAACCCCTGATGATGGTCATTTTTCATGCATGGTTCTTAGAGCTCTAATATTAATTGGCGTGAGTACAAAGTGGATTAATTAGATGCAGTTTCCTGGATTCAGAGTGATTTAATATGAGGATTACTGTATATGGTGTGATAAACGGAAGTTGATGTTGCTATTCAGGAACTCTTTGTAGTTTCCCTCCCTTGAGTCGTGAAGGAATTGAATATCCATATTGAGGGTATTTATAAATTATGTCATGTTCTCATGATGGAAGGGATATTTCTTAGTTATATCCTTCAGCAACATAACTGCATTAATCCTCTGTTGGTATCTTGCAGAGTGAAAACTTGAAAATGATGTATAAAGAATGAAGGCTGTGAAAAAGAGAGTAAAAAATTTGGCAGACTTGACTCTCAACATAAGACGTTATGTTCAGAGGAATGATCATTATTTATGTTGTTTGATTCATCAAATAACTATGATATCAAGTTAAATATTGAAAGGAATGCCATATTTTCAATCCTTTCTCAAACTGTATGTATGAACATTCTTTTTCCATTTTATCTTTTCTGTTTCTGTGAAGGAAATTCAGGTCTATGGCTGTCACAAAATAATAGCCTGAGTGAATGCTTGTCGGTTAAAGTATTGCTAAGAAATTCTATTTGACCCCTTACTTGGTCTAGGGGTGTAGGTTCAGATGTGAATTTAAGCTTGAAGCGAATTGAGTAAATGTGGTGGGTAGAGCACTGTCTCTCCATTCCAATGGCCCAGGTTCAATATCCTGGTAGTAGCAGAAATATGTCACTGAAATCCCAGTTCCTACTTTGGTGTTTCAAAGAGACCACATCAAGTGAATTAAGTACTTGATCTCTTGGATCGGCATTAAACTGTGGATCCTCTGTCTTTTTTTGTTAAGAGTCTGCACTAGCCTATTTCACATAATACTTGATCCAGCTAAAGACTATAGGTCTGTAAAAAAAAGTCAAGATACCAAAGTTTGAGTTGATCTATCTGCTAAACAAATAAATGGAATTTTATGTGGTTAACTATGTCTGAAAGCTTGTTCAATTATTCATTTATTGCTAAAAATTTCAAATTTTTTATGCCTCGGGTACACCTGTGCAAAATTTTGTCTCCAAAAAGCCACTTTTTTTGGCATGTGAAAGTTGATTGCCCATATTAGGGCACTTGACATTGTTAATTTTCACACTCTGGTCATGAGATTTAAAAGCAAGAAAGCAATTTCTTTTTTTCGCATTTTGCTGAAAACAATCTCTTTGTACTAAAATTCTGCAAATGCCTTTGTGAAAGTGTATGACTCTGCAAGCTGGACCTCAGTTGTTGGTTACAACGAACAAAAGAAAGCAGGCATTCCTTCAGCTACAACAGTAGTGATTGCATTTATAAATATATATTATTTATATACAGATAAAATAAGCATGTTTTCAATTCATGGCATTATGTAAAACAGCTGAAACAGCCTGCATTTGCCGTAAACGAATAGAGTGGACTTCCTGGTAGATGAAAACTTAGGGAAAATGTATGCATCAGTGAAAAATTGTGGAGGGATTGAAAATTAAGATTAGCTAATGTGAAGAATCAGCATTTAATTTAAAAGAAAGAAAAACCTTATGGTGATCAAAATAAGAATCATGTAGAATTGAAACTTTGTTATTACCACCGTCTATATGAAACCTACTTTCTTAGTCATGGTTTAATTGCTTTTCTTAAGCTGGTTAATATTAATGGAATGTATCCACTGTGGAGTTGCTTAGAAATACCACTAATTTTTTTAAGGACATACTGCTTTTGTTCTTAATTATAACTGGATATGCTGTGAATACTGCATGACATGAATTATAGATAGCCTTGTAATATGGCTCAAGGAAGGACACTTCCTGATAATGAACCCATGTTAGTGCTGGTGTTTGTTAGTGTTGTAGTGTATTATCATGATGAATAATTTCTATGGGTGGAGTATGTTAATGGATTGTGGCACTTGAGGGAGTTCTTAATAGCAGTCTTCAGAAACCTTGAAACAGTCTTAAAACATGTGATTAAGTCAGGTTCGAAATATACAACAGCTACTTAGCATGCTAGTGTTGAATGTGGAGTTAAATATTTTAAATGCAGCCTGAAGGAAACTAGTTTATTTGACATCTTAGGGCTAATATTCATTAGACTAAATGCTTCTAAAAGTGCGGCATGTCAGGAACAGAATTGGATCAGATCACTTTTGGAGTGTGTTGAGGGTGACTGTTCGTCTTCAGGCTTGGAAGGGAGAATGTTTGAGTGGAACCCCAGTAATAGTTTTAATCTCTCAACTGTTTTATATAGTATTTGCATATTGAATTTTAGAATTTTTTCAATTATGTGGCGGTATAACAGCGATGGATAAGCCTCCTCAAGACATTTGTTATCAACTGAACAGAGGTTGAAACGCAAGTTTATTGGTGACCCAGCTGTATCTCTAAAATTTTATTTACCCTCAAATGAGAGCTTGTAGTTTGGTGTATTAGCATACTGGCTTACCAGAACTCTTGGTGGTCAAGTTGATAATGATGGTGTTATTTCATGAGTGATATTCTTATCCCAGCTTTGGGAGCACATTCAGTGTACTTATCTACCCATCTTGCTGGAAGGATTTAGGCTGTTCATCATGGAATTTGATAATTTTACTCTGTTTTATTAAGTTGACCTTAGTTGCAACACTGTGCCTAGTACACATAAGTGTGCTTAGAGCAGATACTGGCTGGCTTTGCCAAGTCTCTCATTTCCCACCAAACTGTCGGGTCATGTCATTTTTTAACACGTTCTCGCGTGGCAGTGCCATAACTATGATTGACATAATCCATTGGAATTCTTGGGCCACTCATATTAGCTTTCTGTGACTGTCTTAACCTTTAAACACCGGATTTAAATGTTCTTCGATGTCCCTCTCTGCGGGATTTAAAATGGCCCTTATGGCATTTTCCTGTAATGAATGAGCCAAAAATGGCACTTTCGGCGTTTAAAGGTAAAAGCTCTTTCAGTGCTGTTATAGTGACTCATACCAAAGGTTTTTTTGTTCTTAATTTTGCTTTTAAAAAAATCAAATATCACACACTTTTTTAATACTGTTTCCTTTACTGTTATTTGTGACAAGTGTGAAATATTGCAATATCCTATGACTAACTATCATTTAGCAAGAAATATTTAGGAAAAAAAGTGGGAAGTTTTCCGCCACCAGCCTTGTCCTTTCTTAGAGTGAGAATGGCATGCCAAAATTAGTCTACGGTAGAAGGGATAATGAAATAGTGTGAAAATATCTAATCTTTCCTCTTGAAAAATATCACCCATTATGTTTGATTTCGCTTTCACCTGTAGCGCCATCATTGGATATTTCCAATGATATGCTAAGACCCATCACCCAGTTTTTCCCATCATTTTTTGAATGTCACACCCCTTCATAGCCATTACCTTAAAATTATTTTTAATCAATTTTATAATTGGTTAAAAATCATAATGTGGTTTTGAATAGAAGTGAAGGTTAAATCTGTAACTGGTGGCATTTTGTTCCCTGAATACTGAATCTCATGGGAAGATGTTGACTTCAGCGAGGGGTGACAATTTTCTTGCTCGCCAATTTGGATCAACTGGTGTTGTGACTTAATCTGGGTCAATCAGGGGCTTGGCAGTTTAAGAAAAATTTCATATTTTGTTAGTTGATAGCCTTAATCTTGACAGCTGAAAACCAGTTTTATTTTATTTTACATTTTTGTCGTTTAAATATATGGCCGCCCATATTTCAATCTTGCTGCGTAGAATGTTCTACATTTGCAAGTATTAGTGGTTACTTCATGTTCTCAGCTTTAGTTAATTTTTGGACAATGAGGTCAAAACTGTTGTGATATGTGTATCGAAGACAACAATTTCATCTATCTAACAACCTTAAATTACCATTGCTTCCCCGAGACTTATATCACCAAAGTTCGAAATTAAAATAGCTAAAATTGCAATGTTTTTAGAATTTTTTCTCAGAAAATGCTTTGCATTAATAATTTTAAAAATAGGTACCATATTTGAACCATACAATATAAACAAAGGCATAAAAAAGTTATATAAATCTGACTGTGAACTATATAAGGTTATGAACTCTCAAAATAAATGACTTTTCTAAAATTGTCAAGCTCGTGCATTTATTTTGGATCATTTGTTATTGATTGACCCTCCTTGAAGTGTCACGTTCAAGTGGAAAGTCTACCTACAGGGTATTTAAAATGAAGAGGAGAGGGGCCAAGGAAGTGAAAAAATTAGCTTGCATTTTTGAAGTACCATCTGCTCCAGTAGTTTACTCTTTTGAAAATTCCCATTTTTCTACTTTTCTAAGAATAAAAATCATTATGTTCCTTTGTTGTTGAGAACATGAAATATTTAAAGGGTAAAGAAAACCTCTAAACATCGCACTTGTTACCATTAAATTTCATTTCAGTACACTATAATGGAAGCACAAATATGTAATGTGTAAGAGGTTAATGGTGAATGTGTAATCAGAAAGTATTTGTGACTTCCTCACAGCTCCAAGTGTCACTTTGTATCACCAACTAAATGAGCATAATTAAGAGGAAGTTCATGGCCCTCTGAGTTACCAAAACTCTCCCTGATGTATGTGATTTCTTATAGTGAAATACCTATACATGAATTTACTGCAACTAGCAGATTAAATATTTGAAGGCTTAAATTCTAACTGCAATGGTCCATTGAGAATTTATGTTATTAGATTTTGGTATCATTGAATTTATCTGGTCAGTTTATTCCTTGTGCAATGAGAATTTTGATGTGATCTAATGTTATCATGTATAAATGGACAATTCTTTCATCACTGAAGTGTAATAATATTATCCATCAGACAGTTGCCATGTTATTTGGCATTTTACCATATTGTCCTGTGTATTTGTTAGATATTTACGTGGTATTTTGTCTGCTTGTGAATCAGGAATCATGCTATTAGTGACTCTTTCAAATCCTTTTTTGTGTGATCTTTTATTGGATCTCATTGTCAGCAACAAGTTGTTTTTAAGCTGCCATTTTTCACTGCATATGTCTGAATGGTGCTGAGTTGTGTGGTTATTACCGAAAGAATTGGCTTATTCTGTCCATGGCCATTGTTTGAGACCCCCTTGTTTATAATTGATATGATAAGTGGGACCAGTATTTTGAAGTCACCCATTATTTGTTTATAAACTTTTTATTTCATATTCAACCATATTGTTTGCTCTAATGGCAATAAATGGTGCTTAAAAAGAGAATGCTTTTAATTCATTTGTCTTTCGTTCCCCAGAAGTACCTCATACACTGTAATGTTGTTTAGTCACTGAGTGATATAATATTATTTATTAAAAATGACAAGGGAGAGAGAGAGAATAGGGGTAATTGGTTGGCCTCTTGTTGTTTGTTTTTTGTTGCATTGGGTCATGTCTTGGTTTCATTGATAATTTTAACACATGATGTTTTATGAGTAGCCAAATTCTGTGCAAGTCTCTACTAATGTGCTGCGTACGTTTTCTGAAAGGAAATTTGATTTATCAGTTCTGGAGTTGGATGTTTATGTAGGACGCGAGTTAAGTCACCGGCCAGTTGTAAACCATGTTGACTCCATGAGCAAACTGGCATCATGGTGAGTAACAATTTCCATTTGCATGTTTTAGTTTCTTGATCTTTCACTGCCTTTCATCATAAGAGCTTATTGATGACAAATTAACAAATAATTTAAGACTTAATATCACTTGTTGGCTGCTTAAATCCTTGGGGATGTGTTATGCTGACTTTTTTCATGTTGTGCTTGATTTGAAATGGATTTAATGTTGGTGTGTGATATTTGTGAAGTACAATATGCTTTTCCCTGAGGGCTCATTCAAGTGAAAAAATCCATTGGCCTGCAAAGGACTGGCATACATGTCAATGTACCCTGACTGGCAAGGGCCTTTGACTGGCTCTGCTTTAAGAAAAATGCTTCCTCAATTTTGTATTTAAATCCATACAGTTTATTCTGGAATTCTCAAATTAATGTGATCACCTGCAGTGGGCATTTTAATCCTTATGAAAAAGGCTGATAATGTTGAGCGGCTGTGTGTGGTGCAAGAATTTCATGCTTCAAACAGGGCTGTGATTTGATTTCCATTAGTGGAATACAAGTGCCATCAGTTCTGACTATAATGCAACAATTAGAAGTATTTAATAAAGAAGTAACCGGATTAGGGTATAAGTACAGTCACTTCGTATTGTGATACTCAAGCAATTTGTATAGGTCAGCTGTCGAAACTCAAAATACGTAGGCTATTGTGGGCTGTCTCTGGTCACTGAGAATGTGGGTATGCTTTTCAACATCCATGAGCTTTTTGGCCAGGTTAAGTGTGACTTGGAGACTGCTCTTCTTCGGATGGAGGGGAGGGAGGTTTAGGGGTTACAAATGCCCATGCTTTCCACAGTGAATTCATTTCAGTATTAACATTGTTATGCAAAATAAGTTCAGAGCATGGTTGGGAACATACAATCCCTCTTGACTTAGTATATACATAAAATTCTAACCAAATGTTATCTCCAGAAATGGCCCAGGATAGTCGACAAATTTTGAGCTTCAACTGCCTACCTATATGAACCACTATTATAGTGTGTCATAATATTTCTTGAAATGATTCCACAATACCCTTGGGTTCCATCACATTTGGGTATCTGCTATTTAAAGCTTAATCACAAGAAAAGTGGAAGTATTGTGCAAATAAAAGAATGGTATCACTGCAGTGGTAAAGAATTATTGATTGGCAATTGCATCTGTATAAATTTCATTTAGCCAGTGATAGCTTTTACCCACTTAAAAAAATATAATATCCTTTAACACGTTCAGCGCTCAAGGACGTTCTGGAACATCCTGTAGGTGCTATCGGGTGGTGCAGGACGTTCTAAAATGTCCACGTTCAAGCCATTCTTTACGGCCGGCCAGCGGACTCAAGTCACTCGTAAGGCGATTGCAATTTCACTGGTGTCATAGCTTAGGTTTTAACCTTTTCTATGGTGGGGTGCGTTTTGGAATGCACTGTTTAGTTACACAACGGCAATGTTTTAAACTTTTTCAATTTTTATGGTTTGAATCGTTAGATTAGAAGTGTAACATGGTTGTTTTTATCATTTTTCTTTCATTTTTGTTCATCTAATTAGATTTAACAATATCAATTCAACAAATGCGGGATTCAGATTAATAAAATATTGGCCTTTAACTAACACACGTGGGGTTCGAATCCCATTGCGAGAGTATATATTGTTGCTGTAATGTTACCCATATGTGACATAGTTCGATGTAACTTATATCATTGGGGCATATAAATCAATCTATAAAATAAATTAAGATTTTTGAATCTGCAGCTAAATCTACAGCATTCTACAATACTTGGATATATCGTTTCTACTACACTCGGAGCCACTGTTCAGGTGCATGGTAGGGGGTGCTATAGCATCTGCTCATATATGTATTTTTTTACGTCCACAATTTTTATTCAATCTATTCACACATATATTCCTTATTAACGGAATCTATACAGTAATGAAGAAAAGCAAATAGCCACAATATAGTGAATGATATAATGTATTATTATTAATAGAAAATAATAAAATGTAAAAAAATCTTTCTTTTGATGGTTGATTGTCAGTTGCTCCCTAATTTCCAATGTATTACAATGTTAGGTTTCTAGTTCCAGTTATATTTTTTTAGCTTCTCAGGTGGCGATTTTGTTTTGTATTTATAATGTGGATATTACTGTTAAATTTATTAAATTTTTACCATTATGCCTTCCACGTATTGTATTTTCTTCATCTTTGCAATTGTAAAGCCTTTTTTCACCTTGGTCTCGTAGCAGATTGGCGATTCATTTGTCAGTGTATAAAAACTTTTTTGATGAAGAGGATAGAGTTTTAACTATTCGCTAGTACATTTATTGGGAATTTCATTATTCTTCTAAAATATGGATCTTTCGAACTTATTAGTGGTATACCTCCAATTTCACAACCTCTATCAATGCTGTACATGCTAAATTAGCTGTTGTAAATTAAAATTTAAATGTAAAAGAATTAACCGTAATGATGGAGTAAAAAAAGTCTTTGAGAAACAAAAAATAATGCACAGGGTACTATAATCCTTTCAATTTAAGTTACTCATATGTCATATACAGGGAAAACCCTTCCCTATGGAAATGAATCTAGTCAACTCCATTTACTCTGTTGTATTTTTTTGAAATTTTCATTTTATTGTAGAACTGCCATTGTAGATAACTTGAAAACGTGTCATCCCTCAGATAGTTCCATAGTGTTCATTGACTGTTGTTTATAAAAAAATTTGGAAAGTTTTAAAAATGACTGCAGGAATTTTGTACTTTTATGAACTCAGCCAATGAATGGGTTATTATGGTAATTCTCAATTAAAGATGCTAGCAATCCCTTTCCTGGACTAAAATTTTGTATTCCGTATTATAACGATCAAAATACTGAGCGTAAAGACAGTTGTACTTCCGAATGAGGAATTTTCTTTTGAGGTTTTCGAAATTAATGGCATTCTATAAAATTTTATTGATATCAGCGCAATAATTTATAACCGAGAGGATGAAATGAGTTCAAAGTGTAAGAAGAGTTTACAAACTGGATATACTCGCGAAATTATGAGCTTAACGGCAATTAAGGTTTGTTATTCATTTATTAGACGTAAAATCAACGTTGGGGAATGACTGAAAATGTATGCAACCCGCACAAGAGTCTTGCCGCTGGCGTCTAAGTTTAAACAGTTATAATTTCAACAAATAGGCTTCAATAATTAAAAATTTTTAGTGACATATGTCTTATTTCATCGTGCTGAATGTAAATATGCAAAAAAACTGAACTTCGTCACCGGGAAGGTATCACAATTTATGCCTTAGCGTTGAAAGGGTTAAGTAGAAACTGAAGGAGTGGTCATAAAGTGTTTATTAAGGGCCTAAAAGGCATAAACTGCATGGGTCCTGAAGGCTTAGAAAATGATTCTATTGAGTAAGGTTGATGACTTGAAAAATGAGAATGTGAGAATGAGGTATGGGTGATTCTTTCCTGCAGTGAACAGGTGAGTGTATAAATAGATATAAGAGTTAGGTTTTGGTGGGATTAAAATAGCAGTTGGCCAACAAGTACTATGAGAACACTGTCATAGTTTGTATATTACCAAGGATGTTGTAGAAAAAAATGTCCAGTTTTGACAGTTTTACTTGGGCCTTGAATGTAGGTCTCTCTTCCTTGTTGGAAGTCTTACACATCTATGATTTCCCATTTGATGGTATTTTTTGCCAGATCAGGTTTTCATCCTTGACTTAACTCTTTAAAAAGTGATATGGACAGACAATTCAATGAATTCAATTGATAATGGTGATGAAAAAGACATTTATAATGCCAGAATTTTAATATCTTATACAAGTAACTATTGAGTCTTGTACAGCTCAGAGTACCAACATATTCCACTAGATCCCACTTTGACTTTTTTCTTAACATTCACTCAACCAACTATTCCTACAATTCTGTAATGTCCATAATTTAGAGATTAGGTAATATCTGTGTGGATCCTAATAATATTGATATTTTAACACCAAAATTCTGTTTATCAAGCAAGTAAAGAGCTAGCATGATATTTAAAACATTTTGGTAACTTCTTGTTTGTACAACACAAAATTTAAATGGTTTACCCATAAAAATTCAATAAAATAAAATGACATTCTTGGTGATCGCATGCTTCATGACAACATAGACATTAATGGAGAAAAGTCTTTGTGAAATAGCAATATTAATCAAAGTGGGTTAAATTTATTGCAGGTCTCAGTAATTGTTATAGTCGCTGTGTTGTCATAGTTTATGGAAACTTTCTCACTTGTGAATACATATTATTTTTTCTTAAGAGGTTAACAATAATTTGAAGAAGTCATATTTTCTGAGTTTTACCCATCGGTAGGAAGCAATGACATGAATTCTGTTAGCACCATAAAAATGCATACCCATGGAGGAAACCCATCTGCTAACACTGGGCACGACAGTTGGTCGACTAAACAAACCAGATCCCATTCCTTGATGTGAACTCATCTGCTCAAAGTGTTAGGTGACTGAACTCTTAGTGTTTACATATGAAATTTTGTGGTACATTCATATTTCTGATTTCAAATGTAGTTGCAGCAGTGAGGTCTTGTGTTCCATTCTCAGTCCATTATTTTGATGCTGTAGTTTAATGGAGCTCTTATGTAATAATTACTCAACAAAACAGAAAAAGGCATTTATGTTTATTTATTGGGTTCCAGACTTGTTGGTGTAAAACAAGTCAGAGTTACATTACATGTAGAAATTACATCACATAGGAAATGTAATTCATAATTTCTCTGACTGGATAACATACCAGAATATGATGATTGAATGACAAAAAGAGCTGGAATGCACTTATTGTCATTGTGTGCAGTTTAAAATGTGTAGACATGCCTTCTCTTTTATATATGAACGTGGGAATTCTATTGAAGCATTCTCTCCAGCATGTACAGGAATCTTCTGCATTCTATCTCTAGCATTTGCTGAAGTTTATGCTCCATTAAGTCGTGTTGAAATAAGCAAACTCTCCCTTGGTCTGCTCACTTACTCTTCCCTAAAAATCTAGCTCTCTGCACTAACCAATGCTGCGCTACACATTAGAATCTTGATCGGTCTTTTCTTTATGTGCTTCCTCTAGGCTCTAGTCATAATTTCTCTCCCATCATTGAACATCTCTTTTGCAGATTAATAATTATCCTCATTATTTTCCTCAGCGTACAAATAACCATGAATATTACTTAATGGGGGATAAAATGAAGCCTTGTTCCTGTTATTTTCTACAAAGCTTGTCTCTGGCATACAATTATGGACACATACGTGCATATCCTATATGTTCTCATTATCTTCCTTTGATTGAGTACTTAATTATTCCATTCATGAAGCTGAAGGAGTTGGGACATTTTTTCTTTTTCGAGGTTGATTCAAATGTTGAAGGTTTCACTTGGTGGATTGAACTGAAGGAGTGGACATTTTTGTCTGGTTCAAGGTGTTGTATGTGAAGTCCTGAAGTAATTTATGTCTCCCAAATGAATGGAAATGACTCTCGGGTTGGTTCTCAATTTACTCTATGGCTATATGGATATGGGCCATTGTTCGTTTGCTGTATTTCTCAAAAATTCATTCTCCATCTGCTGAAGGCCATAAAAACCGCCCATAGGGTATGTAGCTAGGGTGACAGGGCAAAAGCCTTGTTGAGGGAGGGAATAGTGAAGGAATTTGTATATGTATTTTAACAGTGTCTTAATGTCTCTCTTTTTTGTCATCAATGGTGCAAGGGAAAAAGGATTTTTGGCCCTATATTTTTTACTGTATCTCTCTTATTTTGTCGCTTCTCATAGCTCTTGGGATGTTGTGCTGGGGTTAAAATATCACCCCCTATGTTACCCTGACACTCATCTGATCTCTATATTTTAAGTAATCTTAGCCTTGCATGTAGCCGCAAGCATCCCTGTAAGTTCTTAACCTAATCCTTCTGTCAGTCGTGTAACAGCCCCACTCCATTTGCTGCAATTTTTAAGGAAGTGTGTGGCTTTCCTTGTATTTAATTCAGCTAACTAATTACATATTTTGGATCTGGGTCCCAAATGCTTGTAATTCACTCACTGACTACTATATAATGGAAGCCTTTGGGTCTAATATTCACTTTACTTGCTGCCACATAACCAGCTGGTTTCACATTCATGTTCAACCTCTCTGGTGGATATTATCAGCAGTAGACGTATTTTAAAGGTATTATTCAGAGGACATCAATAAGGGTAGTAGGCCCTTCAAACTATTTTACTATTCAGCATAAGATTGTTGGTAATTGTGGACAAAACAATGGTTATTGGGCAGTTCAGATGGAATATGTTGTTGGGTTAAAATTTAGAGTTTGGCTTTGGTACCTCTTTAGCTACCTGTGGGCCAGCCTAGTATCCTTAGGTGACTCAGTGAAAAATGACTCTTATTCATATCTGATTGATGAAACCATCCTGAATTTCTTTGAATATCAACTCAACATGTCATTTTTCAATTTTCATTTCAATCCCTTTTCAATTGACCATTTTTACTGGTGAAATAATGTCTTGCTTTGTACATTCCGCACCTTTTTATTTTTACCGACTATGTTTCAAAATGACTTTGTATGCTGAAACAGGGTTGGTAAAAATAAAAAAGTGTGTAATGTACAAAGCAAGAAATTATTTCATGTGTCACGTTTCCACAAAGTTAATCCTGAAACAATAACTTAAATTTATACTGATGTTGGATTCACTCCAATTTTATTTCTGAAAAAGTCTTTTTTATTCAATTATTCTATTTGCAAGTCATGTCTCTACTGTTACAGGGGAATAAACTTGCTACAGATTTAAATAAACCTCTGCTCTCAATCACTTTGTGGTATTCTATCGTCAGTTGTATTTGTTTCGGTAAAAACTTTTATGAAATTCCACACTCACAACCAGGTTTCTTTAGTGATTGTCAACATGTGGTTATTGACATCAACAGCTGATGATGACCATCACTTGTTGAAACCTAGGTCTTTAGTGTTCTGTTGTTTGTGGTATTTTTTTCGAAAGTTTTTATTGCAATAAATACCGTATCCGAGTTCCCTCCCCCATTTCTATTATTGTTTTGGCTTGTAAGCCTCACCTCTTGCACTGTCTCATCATGTTCATTGTGGAATCATGGCATGAATTTTGGGATCTGAGGTTTTTCGACTTCAAAATTATTACTCTGGTATACTTTGACCTGTTATTTTTTTGCCATTAATTTTGGTGTAAAAAATTTGAATCAATCGCTAGTGTATGTGATAATGCATTTTATTTCACCATCAAGTTCCCTAGTGTATGACTTAGGACAATTTAAATACCGTGAAATACACGAATGAAATGCTGTTCAGCTGTGAGCTTAAGTGCAGATATGACCAAAGGGATGTTTGCAATTCACCATGAAAATATCATTTAACTCGATCAGGCTTCAAACCCAGTTCTCCTCATTGCTAGTTGGATGTGTTAGCCAGTTTTATCACTTAGCCAACTCAATTCAAGGTGAATTTCATTCAAATTAGATGAAAGTTAGTCATTCTAATGGGACAATCTTAGGTATAGCCTTCATGATCGCTTGTTAGGCATGATCATGTCTCTTATGCTCCAGTGTGGACTGGAGACCAGAAAGTTATGTTGATCAAAGAACAATGGAACTAGTGACTCACACTACATTTACCAATCGATCTTGGATTGATGTGACCCAATCAGCTTGGTTGGTAAACATAACAGGCTATTGGGATCAATCTGAGAAGCGGACATACCTGGCCTGCTTGAATGCAGTAATGCCGAGCATGGCCGAGTGATGACGTTGATGATATCATTAAACTCGATTGTTTCTGGCTTTACTTGCTGAAAATCCCTTCTAAAGCATTCAAAAGAGATATGGTACTTCTTCACAGTTTTTATTTCAATTCAACCGGTTTCGTCGCATAGGCGACATCATCATTGGAGATTAAAAAGCAATTAAAGGAAGAAAAAATTGCTAACGAGAATATTTTTGTCAGCCATTTCCCCCACTTGGATATTCCCCTGAGTCACAATAACTTTAGAGGATGACACCCCAAACCCCCGCCGAGGACGCCGCACTCAACGTCCAACCTCCCACCTTCCAAACCACCCACCCAAACAACCCACCAACTTCCAAAAATTTTGTATACATTCTGCGACATACTAAACTTATGTACCTGATGATGAAGCCTTCTTTCCCCCACCGTCGCCGCCACTGGCAACCCACTGGCGCCGCCGACCATGCCACAACTTCCCACCCCTCCCAACGCGTCACCCATGCCTATTCCCACATCCTCTCACATACCTTCTTCGCCCCCCCCTTTCCCCTCCCTTTCTCCTGCCTTTCCCCCCCATCTCCAAAAAATTTTCTATAAATTCTGCAGCATACCAAAGTTACCTATGTACCTGATGATGTCGTCTATGCGACGAAACCGGTCGACTTGAAATAAAAACTGTGAAAAAGTACCATCTCTCTTTTGAATTCTTTATGATAGCATTGCATATCAAAATCCTTCCTCCGAATGGGCAATTTTGTTCACTCGGAACGGGACTGAAAGTTTCCAACTCTGCCCTTGTTTATACATCAGGCCAGTTCTTCTGATGGATTCGGTTGTTTGATCAGGCTTCAAATGATAGATTTCGTTGTTCTCTATCGATATTTTTCGTTTGTGTTCGAGTACTTCGTATCAATATTATTCGTAAACCAGGCGATCGGAGTCGGCTTGCTAAGAATTTTCAGATCAGTTCAAGTTCAGATCGATTGGTAAATGTAGTGTCAGAAAGTTTAACGGTATCGATGGCTAATAGTACCTGTGAGGTCAACTCATTCCTGAAAGCCTCCAAGAAATTCACGGTGGAAGAGGATACATGGGTAGCTCGATTGGTCAGAGCAAAATGGAGGAACTGGGTTCAAATCCCAATTCAGATCAATAATTTTTACACTGTGAATATCACACAGATTAATTTGTATAAATTTCCTCAAAAATTTACTTCAAAGTGAGATGGATTGATGGTGTTTCTATCTGACATATCTGAGCAGCATGTGGTAGATACGTGTCCCTGTCAAGTCAGTCATTCTTTTATGGTGAATTCTTTGGTGCACATTGTGTTTATAATGTTTGAAAAAATAATCTAGTATAATGAATCAATGTATCAATATGTTAATACGTATTGAAATCATGCTCATGGCATTAAAAATTAGATACACTAACATGTCCTTGGCAGGCAGCCCCCTCCTACTGGAAATTTTGCCGTCCATGAAATAATTAAATTTGTACTCATGCCATCTAATCAATACTAGTTTTATTTTAGTAACAATTTTTTCTTGGCCCAGCAGCTAATTGCCATCTCCTTTTCTTGATCCCAAGGACCATGAAAATGGCAATTAATTTCTGAATCCTTGGTCAAAAATATCGTGAATAATACTGAGCTGATACCAGAATAATTCTCTTGCATAAGCTAGTGACCACTTTTTTATGAAAAAAACCCCACATAATGGTAAATGAGGAGGGTTTACTGCTATTAAGATTTCTAGTTTTTGAGGATTTCTTACTCATGATGCATGAATTTCTATTGCTTCACGCTAAGTACTTGGAGATATAAAATTGAATGGTTCTTAATCTCTTAATCTAAGTACTGCTTTATCTGCTCTCACAATTGGATTTCATAGATATCGCCTATTAACAGTTGCATCTTTGATTTAATTATTCTGCTTGATCAGATTAATTTGATCGGGTTACTAAGAAAGGGATGAATTTATGCCTCCAGCTTCAAATCTCCATTCTTTTGTGTAGTTAATGTGATTTGCATGAAACCCAGGTCTAGTTCATCAATTGTGACTAACTTATTAGCATCTTAACTTTTTGCCATGTCTTTCATGGTTGTATTGAAAAATACTATAGCTTTTGGAATGACTCATTTTCTTTGAAAAGTTGAAAATTTTTCATTTTTGTAGATTTCCATAGCGCGGATACCCTATTTCTGCCAAGGTAAGTCACTCTTGTTTAACTCTATAAATTCAAATATACTTGTTGCTTAGAGTCAGGGGTGGCTCATGGAATAACTTCAATGGTGATGGTTGCTTTGAATTACCCCTCCTCCAAACTTAGTCCTCAAAAGCAAAATTTGTCTGAAGCTTTCTTATGAACCAATTGTTAAATACGTTTGACATTATTCCTTGTTAACCCTTTTAGTGCGGCATGGCATGATATCACGTCATGGTTGTCTTTATGTTGGTGCTGGTGACATGATATCACATCAAGAGTTCCGTGAGTGTTCCAGCTTTCACTAGGGAACTTTCACTGGGCCCCCTAGTGAAATCTGGAACACTCACTGTACTCTTGAAGCTATATCACGTCATCAGCACCTGGATAAAGACAACCATGATGTGATATCACATCATGCTGCACTCAAAGGGTTATCCGAAATGCTATCATTGCAAAGTTCAAGTACAACTGATAAGTTAAAATAATGTTTTTTGTCCTTAGACCCCAGTTCACTGTCTCCCTCCCCAATTGAAGCCCTGTCCTGAACAGTGTCTTAGGCCTTTAAGCCACCCCTGCTTGTAGATCATTTTCTTGTGTCCTTCAAATATTGATAGGAATGATTGTTTCAGCATACTCAGGAAGTAATGCTTCTCAAATGGTTCAATTCTTTCAGTTGCCATTGACCTCATTGTTCAGCATATTCAAGATCTGTTGGGAAACGCTGGTGCTAGGCGTGCATCCATCCAGGCTATTGTAATTCCTGGAAGACAAAGAGAAAGACCGGAGGAAGCTATTGAAACACCTCCATTATCTCCAATTCATAGCAACCGTTGTCCACATTAAAGATGATTGCCTTGAGGTGATTCCTGGCAATGGTATACTTAGATCCAGTAAATGTTCCCCAGCTGAGTTTTGACATCTGATGTCTGCAATCATCCCAGAACCAGAATGTTAAAAGCTAGCCAGGAATCATTTTTTTATCATAGCTTAATGTGTTTTATGATATAAGTTTAATTGATATCTAGAATTGATATACATGTATAAACAGGGAGATATTTTTATGAGTAATTGATTATGTTATTGATGATTCAAAATTAATCATGTTTAATCATGTTTTAATCATGTTGAGCCATTTTATTTTTTAATCCAGGACTCTAGTTGCCATAAAAGTCTCTACGATTTTGGTCACTTGGGTTCTTTAGGAAATTTTATCTGCTTCCTGTGATTGTACATTGCTTATTTGAATTTTTACATGGGGAAGACAGTAAAGTAAAGAAAATGTACAAAATTTATAGTTATTTGATAATGACATCGTAAAGCCAACAATGCATTATTTACCAACTGAGTACTGTTATGCCTGGATATTGTATTACCTGGCCCTAATGGTGCCGGGTTTATGATTCCTTTGTTTGCCTTAGAAGAGATTCAATAAGTGTATATGCATATATGTATGTCTTTTCTATGATATTCATTATTTTAGCTAGGGGATAATTTTGTGAAATTTGTGTCTGTCACCAAGCATTATATCTCAAGGAAAATATTCTTTATCTGAAGCAGTGTGTCGAGAAATTCAGTATATAAGTATTTTTTCATTATTATAATATGTTAAATTCTTTAAACAACTAAATATGAATTATACCAGATAGGTACATAGACTGAGCCTTTAAAGAGCTGTTGTGGTAATACATTCTACATTATTTGACATGTTCACCTTTAACTAATAATACACTGGGTGGGCTCACATGCTGTGATAAATGTATGGATTTCAGTAAATTCACCGTTCAAATTGGTATGAATGGTAAATTAACATATTTGGATCAAAGAAATTATGTTAGTTGAATGGATTATTGGCACATACTGAATATAAATATTGTATCAGATGATATTATATAATGTTAGACTATGCAAATAAAAGTATTTTTCTCAGATAAAAGCATAAAATAGAATGAGAGATGTGGAACAGGTATCTGCCATCCGAGTTTGTACTCAGCACATTGAAGTTAAAATTTTGCATTTAACATGTTACCATTTTAAGTTGGCCTTAGTTTCCATTAGAGAGAGCATTTACTTCATTTTTTGTAAAATAAAACCAACCAAATGAGCCATCATCTATGTATATGAGTGATGATGAGGCAGATATCACAAAGCAATTCAGGCAGAGGCAATATTTGTTATCATTAGATGGCCTAAATATGATTGATGGAGTAGATTGTTCGTAAAGGTTATCACTTAAGCCAAATTAATTTTTGAAAAAATAGTGCTTAATTTACAAACCATAAGATGCCGAAAATAAGCCATTTACTTATTCATGTCAAACAAGCCCATTTTGAGGTCACCTTTGGTCAGAGGAGTAGTTAAGACACGAGAGTTGAACCAGAATATTTTTAATGCTCTTAGTTGAAGTAAGATGTGTTTTCCAATGTTTCAAACACAAGTAAAGCTCTTCAACTCCTCTGAAAAGTAACACAGATTACTCTATCCAGATGCATTAGGTAAAACAGCTGGTGGTATAAGTAACCTTGGATGAACTATTTTCACGTCTGTCCACTTTGAAATGTAACCAATATTAACTTGGTCTTGGATCACCTTCCCATGATTACCTCACATAAAGTAATGCAGTTACATTTATTGTGAAGTGTAGCCTGTACACCTGGGGCTATAAGTTGAAATGAGTTACTCCCAAAAGTTGGCAAGCTGATATGACATACTTCCATTCTTGTTTCACCAAGTGACATAAATACAGGGAAAGGTAGAGTTCGGTCTCCCTCTAAGAACAGAAAAGAATTATAATGCTCTATAATAAAGTTTTGAGGGGTTGGGTTTTCAAAATTTAACTCAAACCCACCCTGTTGATGTCCTATTCCGAGCCATCCCCCCAAAGGTAATCCTATTTACGCCACTAGTTTTACCTCATATCACCTGTTTTTTCTTCATGAATGTGTGGTCACAAACAAAAAGGTGACATAGAGAGTTTTGTGAAGAGTTTCTAAACAAGCCTTGTGCAAATGATAAGGTTTAAAGTGTCTCCAGGAAGTGCTGGAGTAATGTCCTCACATTCAACATAAAGTGTTGAAAGCGTTTTTTTTGTGCCTCAGCATTTAGCACTTTTGAAGTGTTTTGGAAAATGTTTCGCACATTTTTTTGAAGCTTTCATGATTGTTTGGCATGCTTCCTGAATGAGAAAAAGGCATAAAATTTTTCATATTTGTAGACTAAAGTCAAAAACCTTATTGTTGTAAGATGTGTTTCTTCATAGGTGCAGTGAAACTTAATTGCAGTGGAGAAGTAATGTACATTTTCTTTAAGTTGCATAGTTTACATAATTACTTGTAAAAATTGAGTAATCCTGGGTTCTAATTTGCGCTGTATCAGATATAGCAAATGACCTTTGATGTGTCAACTATGGTTAATTTACATTTTGTGTATTTTCTTATATGGAGCTATGATGAGATGATTCTTCAAGTCCATAAATATAGTGAAAATTCAAATTGTTTTTATAAAATTACGTCAAAAACTTTGATATCGAAGAAATATGTGATTCAGTCAAATAAAAATGTGTAATTAACACTCGTAGCCCATTAGCAAAAGGTTCAGTTATACACCAAGGCAAGTATTTTATTCTGTCGGAAAGGCAAATTTAAATGAAAATTTTCATGTTTTCCCATACAGGTTTTTGGTATATATTGATAGGTAAATCAGCTTTCAGAACCTCATCCAGAAATTTTTATACTTTGCTGTAAAATGTCTTTAAATTCAGGAAATTTGCTGAACGCCTAGTGAATTATTCCGGAAGTGTGCAGAAGTTTTAATGCGGTGTAATTTCTTGCACATTACATGAACATTTCCTGCACAATGTATTATTGCTTGGGAACTTAGGTGGTGCCAACCATTCTTCGTCTAACCTTTTAATTTCAAGGTATTGACTTGAACCTTGTAAAATAAAGTTTACTGGGGAAGAGATTGTTTCTTGTCTCCTGTGTCAGTGATAAAGAATCCTCTGCCTTCAGTTGGGAGCAACATGCTGCATTTTAGTATCTGTGGTAATGTTTTATTTGTATGATGATAAAATCTTGGATAAATGGCCACTTGATGGTTAAGAAAATCATTCAAGTGAGTATTAGTATACCACAAATGGGTCATAATTTATTTTATTCATTTATGTATCCTATCAAAATTGTTTTTGTTAGCCGTATTGTTGTGGAAAGCCTCCTCTCGAATTACTGCTTACCAAAATAATAATCTAACATAAAAAATATTTTAAGCTAAGGATAAAAATGACATGAAGCTAATTAGCATCTTGTGTAATTATTGATGGAAATGCTGTCTCAATAGTTTTTTATACTTGGTATATTGTTTACGCATTTTAAGGCAAAGTTACTGTTTTTTGTAGCTTAGTCAAATTTCAGATATGTATTGATACATTTTCCTATCATAGATTTACTATGTCAATATGAAGTACCATGTTTAAACGATGATATTTATTATTAACCGTGATACCTTCAAGCCATTGTTACAAATGTTCATAATTGAAATTTTACGCTGGTTGTGATTGAGAGAAAATGTGAGTGATAAAGTTAATGTTGCTACACGAGTTCAAAGCTTGTTACAGTGTAGTGAGTCTTTATTCCTTACCTTCTTCAATAAAGATGATGTTTGAAAACCTTGTCTTGAAATCCTATGGTAAAGATGAGAATGGTGCCCTTTTCCCTCTGGGATACTTGACCTATGCACAAGTAAGTGAAAATTAATCGCTCAAATAATGATTTTAATGAAAACTTGTGAATGTATTGTTAATGACAGTCAAATCCAAAAATTTCTTGTTGTCCATTTTTCCAAAATTATCACTTGAAACTGCAATGATCCATTTCAGTTCTGCCCCTTGCCCCAATTGTTTCTGTCCAACAAAGTTTTAGGATACAGCTGGGAAAGCTAAGCTTATCTCCTTAATATTTTTTTTGATAATGGCCTGTAATACAAGGGGGATGTACATAAAATTGAAGCATTGATATAATCGCTGAATTAGGGTAAAGAATTATCCCTCAAGGCATGGCTGCCACACTCCCTTATGCACTTGACATGATAAGTTCCCATTTTAATGAAAGTTTGAATTCACTCTTTAGCTTTTTACTTACAAAATATCTGATTCTTTCCTTATGTACCAGAATCCGAACTGTTGTAGAATGGCCCTTGCTAAAGAGGTATTTTCAGAAAGGAGGGAATTGAGTATGGGAGCCTGAGTAAAGACGCAAAGAAAAGGCTGGTGAAGACCAGGAATGTTAAACGAAACTAAAGTCATGGTTCCAGAATGTTTCACAGAGGATTCAGATTAAGTTTCAGGTTCACAGAACTGAACCGAAAGTAGGAATGAAATTCTCGGAACGAAAGTGGAACAAAAATATTTTGGACAAAAACCCATTGGAACGAAAGAGGAACCGTTCCAATTTCAGTTGGAGCTAGGAAAAGTTTTGTTCCAACCTTTCCCCCATGGTTCTGTCTTTCATTCCGAGGAATTTTAAAAGCATGCATTGATTTTTCCAAATTACCTGACGTAACATATGCCACTTTGAGTATAGTTTGGGGTGCTAGTCAAGGCGTATCATCAAGGCGTTTCCAAGCTCTCTTAAAGTTGCTAAGATTATTCTTTTCTACAAAGGAAAGGCAGTCGGCAACACATGAACTCCTATCGACGCATCTCCTTACTAAATCAATTTAGCAAAATTTTTGAAGTTGTATTTTCTTCTCGTCTTATAACTTACTTGGAATCCAAAAATTTACTATTTACATCCCAGCATGGTGTCAGGAAATTCAGGTCCACTACTACTGCCACTTACCATGTCATAAATAAAATACTATCTGACTTGGACAACTGACTAGAATCCCTAATGCTAATGTTTGACTTTTCAAAAGCCTTTGATTGTGCTAATCATAATCTTCTATTGCAAAAACTTGAGCTTTTAGGTATCAGAGGAACAGCATATAGTTGGATTAAGTCCTATCCTAGTGATAGGCAACAGAGTGTTGTCCTCTCAATACTCGGGGCCAACTTTATATCCCCTGTGAAAAAAGTTGACTGGTGTTCCCCAAGGTTCTATTTTAGGCCCAGTATTATTTCTTTTGTATGTAAACGACCTCCCAGACATGTTTAAATCTACACCAGGTGTACTTCCAATATTGTATGCTGATGATACCAGTATGTTAGTGTCTACTTCTTCAAGTCTGGCTATAAAATGTAATAATTCTGCACATCACCAACAAGAGTGGTGTAATGAAAATTCTCTTCTTCTCAATCACATTTAATTTATTTTTCCAATAAAAATAAGCATATAGCACCTATCTCTGTAAATATAAATGGCAACCCTATTCGACAGAATAATTGTTCTTCCTTTTTGGGTGTCACTCTAGACAGTCGTGTCTCTTGGGACGGTCAGATTCAGAAACTCCGTTGCAAACTGAGCTCTGTCTGTTTCTTAATTCGATCAATCAGACAAACTGTAAATAATGATGTGCTATTGTCAATTTGTTATGGTGGTTTTACTTACAGGTAATGTTCAGTATTCTCTTCTGGGGCCCTACACCCAATGCCAAATTAATATTCAAAAGAGATGTGTGCGGTTGATTGGTAAAGCTTCTCTCCATACCCCATGTCACCCCATCTTTCAGAAATTTGGTATTTTACCCCTTCCCTGTATGTACATGCTTGCTGCAATAATTAGTGCCAAGAAAAATCTTTCCAATTATGCCTTTAATAATGACATTCATAGTTATCATACAAGGAGCTCTGCTGACCTCCACCAATTGCAGATTAGAACAAGAAACTCAAGTTATGCCCCTATGCATATGGGCCTTTTATTGTATACCAAGCTTCCTTGTGAAGTTAAGAGGGGAATGACGATGGCCCTCTTCAAATCTAAATTACATGGCTTCTTACCAAGAAATTTGTTTTACTCTGTTGATGAATTTCTTCATCTGTAAATTTTTCATTTATTTTGTATATGCCTATATGGACATGTCGTATATTTGTGCAATCAAATTTCTGGACAAATTAATATTTATTATTATTATGAAAAAGTTTAGATATATGGTTGATGGATATCTTGAAAATGTGATATTATTAATGGAATTATTGGAATGGAATGGGTTTGTGGTTCATGCCCATTCTGTACGATTCAACACTTCCAGGTCATGGCGAAATATGGCCAAGGGACTCCTCAGAGAACTGAGCAAGGAGTGCTCTCTTTAAAGGACCATAAGTAGAGGTTGGGGTCATGAAAAAATCTGCCACAGCTGAAGCTGAAACCTAATTCCTTTCAGTGGTAAAATTCTAATAACGACAATAAGTTCCGCAGAGTGGTATTTCCATACTTAAGTACCTACTTCTAAACGTCGGGTGATTTTGAAATAGAGTGCATAGGATCCAATTCATGCCCATATTTTGTCATATCCACTTATTATAATGCCTAGGACTCAAAGTTACTCATGCCATCTCAATGAAATCTGATTCAATTGAACAAAACTGGTCATTTATCTTGTGGAAATCATGATAGCAGTGACGATAGATCTAATGTAATGTATGAAGGCCACTCAACGAATTCACTATAGTAATTCATGGATGAAAGTGTGTTCCAGTAAAATTCCATGGAGTTACTCCACCAACATCTTGGAAGTAAGTTAAAGAGAAGGCTTCCAAGATGATTTTATTTTAAGGATTTCAGTTTTTCTGGAGGACCTATATTTCATAGAACAATATTTTGCAAACAACAGCTTCTTCAGGTTAAAGTGTCTTGGTGGTGTATCACAGACCTTTTAAATTAGAATGTTATATTGTTGAGCCACTTACCCGATTGGGTCAATTGTTTCAAAATTTGAAATAATCCGTTTTAAATGCAAAATTATATCAATCGTGGGGACGGCTTTACCCTTGCATATTCTTGGAAACTGTTTCCTCCTGTTGTCTCAAGAAATATGTACAATGGCGGGAGTAAATGTGGGTTTATTCATAGTGAAGCTATGGATTTTGGGGATAGTGACTGCGAAAGGTATCCCAGGCATATTTCGCATCGTTTAGTCGTGTCATTTTTCCATTCGAGCGCTCAATAAATTAAAATTGCCGTACATGGCAGGGAGTTGGTACGTGGCTCTATGCATGAGTTATAACAAAAAGATAATTGTTTACATTATGGATATGCAGCTAACACTTAAAACAAGAATAAAATAAGGAAAAAATCGTCTCAAGCTACCAATTTCCCCTTCACTTGATACTTAAATTGTCCACCACTCAAATTTGATAAATAACTGTGAGAGTCAGGCACTAGAGAGAGGTGAATGCACTAAAATTCACGCATTTTACACTATTAATAGATTATATTCGGCAATGCTGATTTTTTTAGGTGTCTACGTCAGAAAATAGAGTTTTTTTGATGTGATTTCCCCCAAGGTTCGTAAAAACGAACTCAGTTTCTCTGTGGGAACTGGGTCTGAGGTTTATAATTTCGTATTTTCAAAACTTCTTATTTTCGAATAGAGCCATGTATTTAACATAGGCTTTTTGACGGGACTGACAGTTTTGCTTCGTATTTTCGGGCTCTGTATAATTGAGTTTCTACTGTAATAATTTTCAGTTAAAAGAAATTATTTTTTTAATATCCCATATTTCTCCAATTACGAAGATTCCAAAAAGTTTAAATTTCAAATATTAAACTCGTTACCATCTCTGCTATTTTACATTGTTTCTAGTTGTTATACGTTCCTGATGCCGAGGTTAGTAAGGAATCTGTTGTTGAGATGCATAAGATGTTCGCTGTTATGATACTCTGATAGTTCCATTGTTGCACTCTTTTCAAGCCTACTTTGTAGGTATACCATAAGAATTCCCATTGTTTACTCTGTTGCTGTACAAGTAACGACGATGATTCCCTGAGATAAGACCCAATTGAGCCTGGAACAATGAAAGCGAACTAAAGTCCATCCACCACTTCACTTGAACTGACACCATTCAAAAGAAGGAACGGTTCCAGATCGTTATATTTTGCTCAAAATTCTACTCTGGTTTTGTTAATGAAACTTAAGTCAAGCCGTACATAAAGTTTCATTCCGAACTGAAACTATAGTCGAAAAGAAAGCCTCTAGTTTCATTCCGGAATGAAACTATAAGCTTGGTTCCAGTTTTGCTTAACATCCCAGATGAAGACCCTAAAATGGAGTGGTGCTGTAGGTAAAAGACTTGATCATTGCGAATGAGGACTTGAGGTGTTTGGGATGTGGGAACATGGAGAGAAGGACCAATAAGGAGGTAGATTTGAGGCATTTGAGTATGGACGTGGAGAAGGATGGGAAGGGTGAGCTGAGTGGCAAGGCGGACAGAGGTGGTATTGGATACAGTTGGAGAGGAAAGGAAGCTAGTAGCACAGGTTAGGAGGAGGCAGAAGAGATAGATGGAGGACATTTTGAAAGGAGAGGGAATGTGAAGAGGGTAATAGATTGGAGAATACTGGGGAAGAATGGTAAAGGATAGGAATTCTGGATGAAATAAGATGATGGTGACGATATGAGGAAAGATGGATGGAGGACATTTTGAATGGACCGGAAATGTTAAAGAGAATAATGGAGGGGAGAAATGGGGGAAGAGAAAGGAAAAGGATGGGAGTAGTGGACAAAATAAGAAGAGGGTGACAATATGAGGAATTCAAGAGGGATCTAATGGCAGGCCATCTGTAGGAGTGAAAAGGGATTTGGTTAAGTACTGTCCAAAAACCAACCAATCAGATGGAAGAATACTCTTTAATGATGGAATGTGAAATCACTTAAATACAAAGTTTATTGGGCATTAGTTGGTAATAAAAGTTGCATTTCTCCATGAATTCTGTCCATGTAATTTGCATTAATGAGATACATGTAATTTTATGGAGCCAATATGAGGAAATATTGACCCTGAACAGCTCACCTTAGTTTATGACTCGACTAAAAGTCGAAGGTAGATATTCATTGGTAGAAATTTTTCCACTTATACTAATCGGGCAGGGGTGGTATGACTCCCTTCAATTTCAACACACCATTTTATATTAGAATATGATGTAAATATTTTTATAGGCACAACTTGTTCTGAATGAATTTAGTTGCAACTGCAGCACGTTGGCATTTGTGAGCATTCCAATATTGTAAAACTAAGCAGAAACGTTCATGCTGCTGCCAAACTCTTGGCCATACATTGAACCATCACATGTTCATCAGATTATTATTCAATGAGTGTATTTTAGGTCTTGAAAGGGAAAAGATCGTGAGGTATGGAAAATTGTTTGGCTATTGAATTAGGATTTGTATCACTGTCAAGTAAATGAGCCAAAAATTACAAAAAAATTACATACAATCATGAAATAAGTACATTTTACAGATTATTTAATTACTTTATTACAAATTAACTATTTACAAGATCAGGACATTCATCAGCTTCCACGAAGATGAAAATTGTTGGGGCACAATTTTTGGAATCTAAATAATAAAGAGAAATAAACATTTCTTATTCTTCCTCAGTCCACAGGTTCCAAACTTGTCCAAATTAAGATCAGCATCTGCCAATCATAGGCAATATTGACACGTGTTCCACATCCTTGCCAGCATACACAAAAAATACTCATCACAATGCAGCAAAGTCATCTCTCTGTAAGTACAGGTCAATGAATTTTCCATAATTAGCCATCAAAATAATATGTGCATTTTAATAAATAACTAAGTCATATATTGGCCTTGGCATATAAGACCATGTGAGTGCATTTCAAATGAATGTTGAAAAGAAATAGGTGCATCTAATATGCCACTGAATTTAGTAACTCAAATCAAATTCACTAATCAAACCTTATTTATGACACAAAATTGATTCGATTGATGTTTGATTTCAAAAACTCTGAAGAGACCTGAAAAATATTACATGTCTTTCATTTTATCAACTCTTGCTTTTACTAATTTCAATTTTCATAATGCCACTTTTTTGGCCCCTCCAACTACGCAAAACCGAGGTTTTACTGTAGTTGCCTATACAGCCAAGCAAGTATGTGCCTAACTCATCCTAAGATATGGTACACAGGAGGAGGCATACATTACTGGAAGCATGACCATTGGCCCACATACTGTGATCAATATGTAAAAAAATTACACTTACAGATTCAAGTACAAAAAACCTGACTCTGAAGATTTTACATGAGCATGCCTTTTCAGAGAAAAAAGAAGGTATACGTATGTCCTAAAACAGTTTGAAGAAGTTATAAAAAAGAGCAATACAAATACATATTTACCATATCATTGTACTCCATCACATGCTTCCTAATGGCAGATGTATCCACCCACGTCACAAAGTCCTCCAGATTTCTAAAAGCAAAGATGAAATTAAATTCAAACTCGATGAAATGAATGAACACAATGAAAACTAACTAAGAACATGTAGAGTCTACTATGGTTTATTGTGGACAAAACAGCAAAATTGATGTCAATGGCATAGAAATATATGATCAGGGGACAGTGACAAAATTTTATTTGGTTATAATGAATTTCAAAGCAAATTATCGATAAAAAATTGCAGAAGTCAATACAAGCCACTGAATGCTATACTCTCTAGGACATCATATCTCTTTACCTTACAATGAGACGGCAAAAAGGCCAACTTTATCCACCAACTACTCAGCAAAGGCTAGCTCATGTTAAGAGATAGGTCATAATGCATCTTCATTGAATTTGAACTTGGGTACAATGAGATTAATTTAACAATACATCAAGGAGGGATGTATCAGACATAAAATTTTAGAAAAAAAACTACTCATATTCCATTAAAACACATTAAAAATGGTTTTCACCTACTATATTTTCAAATGTTGTATGCAAGCAGACAATGTCCTACCATTAAACAGAAACAAACTGAAAGCCAAGGTAAGGCTGTTAACTGGGTGTTATCTAGTGGAAAATTGCCTTTGAATGATGGGATCTAAAGATATATGTACCAAGTTGTAATTATAGCAAAGAGGATGAGAAAACCACACCTCATCCACTGTGCAAATAGGATTCAAAATACTAACCCTTATGCACCAGAAAGCATGTTTTTTTCCAGGACTCAAGGTCATAATTGTACAATACTACTCTCTGAACAATTTTTGAGATGACCATTATTTATAATTACCAACTATCCACTATAAGTTCCAGTTTCGGGCTTAACATTGTAATGTTTCATGTAACCTGTGATGTTTCATCCATGTTTGCTAAGCATCTACTGGAGTTTGGCCATTCAAGTAACTTTCAACTGGAAATTTTACATGTACAGGGTAAAGGTAAAAAGTTGGATTATTTAGAGTAGAATGAAATTATAAATGCTGGAAAGAAAAATGTTCATCTTGTTCATGGTCATATTTTTGACTTGCTTATGACTTAGACCCTAATATGAAGTGTGGGGCTGTATGGGTTGGAGAATTGGTCATCGCAAAGGGAGAATGTATGTAGACTTGGGGTGTTTGAGATGTGGGTGTGGAGAAGGATGGAAAAGGTGAGCTGGGTGGCAAGAAAAACAAACAAGGAGGTATTAGTAATGGTTAGAGAGGAGAGTAAGGCATTAGCAGAGATTCGGAGGAGGCAGAAGAGATGGATGATGTCCTGAAAGTTGAGGGAATGCTGATGACAGTAATAGAGGGAAGAACACTGGGGAAACGTGGTAGAGGAAGGAAAAGGAGAGCAATTCTCAATAAATTAAGTAGAGGGAGACAATATGACAATTGTAGAGGGATCTACTGGCAGACCATCCATAGGAGTGAAAACATGTTAGGATGAGTAGTGTTTAAAAACCTATAAATCAGCTGGAAGAATACAATGAAATTGCCACAAGAAAAATTCTGCCTGGATGGGGAATCAAACCATGGACCTTTGGTTTACTGGACCAATTCCAGACCACTACTCTATCCAGGCTAGTGGTCTGCACATTGGTCTGGAAAACCAAAGGTCCGTGGTTTAATTTCCAGTCCGGGCTGAATTTTTCTCGTGGCAATGCCATCGTATTGCACCGCTAAGTTTGAATATTTTCAGCTGGAAGAATACTTAAATGAATAAATATTAAGCACATTAACTCGATCTCAGCACAAAGTATTGTATGTTACCCCACTGGAGACATCTTGACCTTTAAAGAGGCAACACATCACCAGGGGTAAAATAAAACAAACACGAGGGTGGCACAAAGGGCAAACAGGTCCAAGAGCCCTCAGAGACTCAGACTAGGTTAGTATATTATCTGTGGTGGTGACCAACAACTTAGATCACTTGCACCATTGAGGGCAGGAGGATAGGTTGATTAGGACAAGATTACATATTGGTGGAGAGGAGGAAAAGGTGCCAAGGGGACCATAGCCTACAGTCCCATCCAACTGATGGAATAGTACACTTAAAGCACTCTAAACAAAGTACTTAGGAGATGAACACAATTTCAACTTAAAAAGGAACTGGTCTACCTAGGCCCCTATTCTGAATGAAAGTGTCAACGCTATGAAATAGCTTTCGTTACGCTTTTGTTTCAAAATAATAGCGAAGAATGGCCCTCTGATAGGGAATCATTTAAGTACTCAAAACTTCCAAACTCCCTTAGCTAACAATCATTAGCAGCTTGGTGTTATACTAAACACAAATGCACTTTTCTCATCTTTGAACCTGCTCATTTACCACCACTAACTTCTTAAAATGATGCCCTTTCTGCAGCTCAGGAAAAAAATCCATTAGTTTTATATACTCACCTAGATACCAAAAAGGCAGGGTCCTTGATAATTTCAGGGCCAACACGAATATGCCCTTGCTGCACAAGTTTAGTAGCCATGCCCATGGCCTGCGCCATATGTGACTTAACTACAATAAACGGAAGACGTCTCCGACAGAAACTAGAGGCAGTTACATTGTCACACAACCCTAAGTCTCTCTTATTCGGGATAATGCCTAAAATATGCCTGAGGAGAAAAAATAAAATGGATAAATCACTCGTTACTTTATATCACGGAGTAGTCATCCAATGTAAAGGCAATGAAATCCATAGTCAATACGATTGTTTTTACGCTTTGAAATACTTACACGCTGCAACTAGTTACTCGTGATACGTTGCCAACAAAAGCGTGAACTATGTAACCATAGAAGACATGAAAAACACTTCCTCCACACTACCTGATGACGCATAGCAAAATCTTGTGGTAAACCTGGCGAACATTTATTCTAAGTTTTTCCAACAGATTAGGTATCCCATAGATGATATACTCTAAGTTGCATATACTCACAATTTTTCCAACAGCTGACCACTGCAGTCTACTCGAAACGGATCGTTTGGATCCAATTCCTTGATTTTCCTGGCTAATTCTCTAATTTGTCGGGAAAGTTTATTGTACCTTTCAAAATAAATTTATGCATCAATGGTTCCAATTATCAAAAAATCAACTTCGATTCTCCAAAATGACCAGACTTACTTAGTGTAATCTTCTCTTTTCTGAATGTAATACTTCTTCATAACTTTTACTTCGTGAAGGTTATTATCCGCCTCCCATGATATAAAGTCTACTTTCTTCAAGAGCTTCTGCTCATGAAATTTTAGCTTCCTCACCATGATAATTTCGAGATATTCTCTTTATTATTAGGTGGAAATTTGGTACACTTAACACACGTGTGTTCCTTTGCTATCCGCGGTTTGTTGACATGGGAAGTATCATGGAGGAGTGAAGGAAGGACTGGTCGCGAATATCGGCGAATATCGTGTATCATTTATTTAGATGGCTCTCGTGACTGTTTCCTTTGCAGACGTATAAACCAGTATAAACTGTGATGTGACCGGAGCCGTTGTTGTTGTAAATTATTTCTTAGTGCTTCATTATGTAAGAGACACCGTGGTACTTAGTTACGGCAACTTTGAGTAAAATTCTCCAAGTAACAAAATAGTCTTACAGCAAAACTGTAATGGCGAGAATAAAACTATAACTCGAAGTGCAACGTGCCAGTGTTTATTTTTTTATTCATGTTGATGCAAACTCTGGTGTCCTTTGCTCATTTATTTCCTGACATCTATTGAAGAGAATGTTTTAATTTGACATCAACATAAATCTTCTTAATGGGAAATGAAGGCAGTCAACCGATGGGCCTCGAAATAGAGGAAAAAGCAATAGAAGCCACTGATGCATGGACTCTCCATTATGCCTCCATCAGTGGTGGTACACCTCGGCTGTCGGTATTTGTGGGGCAGACCCAAGAAGGCAAAGTACCGTCAGCGCTAGAGCTGACTGCCAAGGTAAATTAATGACCATTCATTCATTTTGGGAGGACATATATAGGTTCTCTTGTTGATACACCTTGAATTTTGTCATCCAGTGAGAGAAATGGTACCGGTGTTTATCGTTTTATTCATCACCATTCATCTGCAGCGCATATTATTACTCAAGAATCAGAAAAGTTTGCGTGAAGGATAGCTAATTGGCTGGTAGTGAAAGCCCATCGATTACTTCACCAGATTTCCCGGTGGTCCAATTAATTCTATTCTACGTTTATCTTTTTAAAACGCCTTGGTTTTAATCACAACTTCTTGGGGTTGTAAAAAGGTAGATCAGTGCTTTCCAATGCTTAGTTTGCGAGTGTATGACAGATATTTGCCCTAACGTGATTGGAATTGGAGAAACTGTCAAAAGTATATTTTCAATAATTGCATGGAGAAATAATGAATTCAGTCTTCTAGGAGATAAATTTGATATTCGTACTGCTCTTTTGTAGTGCATAGTGTGGAAAGAGCGAAAATTGTTTATTTTCAGTTTGATAATTTCATTTAGAGAAGACCGATGGCAGAACTAATGAAAGGTTTCCCTTCCCTTTTTTTTGTTTAACCCCACCTATTTATTAAAGCTTCCACTTCTAATGGAAGCCTTCCAACCAAAATGTCCTTATAACCAAATCCTTTATCATCCTAAGTACTCCTCGGGCCAGTTTCGTGAACAGTTCCACTTCAAGGAAGTTCTGGATATGTTAGAAGAGGAAAGTAAGCTGATAGGGAATATTCGAAGGGGGAAGCAATTTTGCCTGACGGACGTTTTGAGAAGTACGGTATGCTGAAGAGTGTGACAGAGGGGAGAATGATTGGTAAACTTGGCTGAGGACGAAAAAGAATATGAACTTTGTATTGTGCAATGGGAGGCACTTGATACGAGACATTGAAGGGTTGAGAGTATTTGATAGTTCTAGAAAAAAAAGTTTTATGAAGGATATGTTACAGAAGACTCGGCATGCAGTTGGGGTAATTATCAGTAAGGCCACTTATTTGATAGAATAATTATGATGGGTTTGCTCTTACATACACATATCTTTGTAAAAGTATACTTCTATTCTTGGTTATGATAAACGACCTTCCCTACAATGCCCCATGAGAGACTGTTCTTTGTGCTGATGATACAACCTTCTTATATAACATTAATGATCTGAACAACATCCAAAACTCATATCATTCTATTATGAATGTGGCTCAAAGGTGGTACTCAGCTGATGGACTTGCCTTAAATACAGAAAAAACTCAATCGAAAATCTTTTCCTTAAGCAAAGCATTAGATGAAACGGACAGTATAAAGCTCCTAGGCTTTGAGCTAGGCAGCAAGTTAATGTGGAATGCTCACATATCTTCTATTTGTATCAAACTATCCAAGGTGATTTTCATGTTATGCCTGCTCAAGGAACTTATTCCTAAGGACTATTTAAGATTTTGCTTTTTTTCAGTGCCATCTAAATTATGGCATTGAACTATGGGGTCCTGCTTCGATGGCAAATGATATTTTTATACTGCAAAAGAGAGCGGTGAGAATAATTTCTAACTCAACCCCTCGAGAGCATTGTAAGCGATTGTTCAAACAACTTGGTATTATCACACTTCCCAGTTTGTATATTAACAAATGCCTTTGTAATGTTAAAGAAAATATTGAGTTAATTAACGCAGGTGTCAGTGTCCATCTCTATGACACTAAGAGAAAGGAAAATCTGGTTGTACCACAGTGTAGGCTAACTAAAACAAAAGAATAATTTAATGTTATAAAGCTGAAATTGTTTAATATTTTGCCTCATGAGGCCAAAAATGTCACCTTGCAAAAATTTTAATCTGTAATTCATTTTAGGCTGTTATCAAAATTCTATTCTATTGAAGAATATCTATTGTGCAAAAACCTAAGTATTGTATTTTGATTTTGTTTGTGTTGTCCTTAATCTTGATGAAGACTATTGCAAATGTTCATTGCTTGATGTCTAATAAAATTTATTATTATTATTACATGTGCTGATACACAAGTAAAAGGTTTATAGCTGTACCACACCTAATCTCTTTGATCAGCAGCTAATCATAGCTTTATTTTAAAAAACATTTTTCTTACAGAATTTAATGCTCTATCGCCATCCATCACTGGTGAGATATATCAGTTCATGGCAGCGTGGGGATTGTTGGCTCTTGGCCACTGAAGAAATCAAGCCTCTGGCGCAAGTGCTGTCCCAGCTGACACCTATTCAGATATGCCTTGGACTGCATAGCATACTGAAAGCTCTTACTTTTCTCCATGATAAGGTATAAAAATATATTTTCTGTTTGCTTGATAGCTGTGATTGAATCAGTTGTCACAATTGCTCTGCATGCTTTTCCTCTTTGCGTTCATCGTCCATTCTTTGCTGGAGGTATTGGATGGAACAAACGAGCACCTATCCCTGCTTTAATCATGTTATCAGGATAGCTTTTAAGGTTTCATTGACAGACTAATATTATGGATGCAAACATCCAATTTTTGTCTGAAACTGGAGGGAGAATATGAAAGGTGTCCCAGCTTCCTTTCTCATAGTTCTGGTTTTACAAGAAAATTGCAGCTATTGTAGAATTTTAGTCCAACTAAATGCATTTCAGTTCCGCCTGCTCTACAGGGTTCTCTGTAGCTGTGGTATGTATTGCTATTGTTGTGAACAAGGTAATTGTGAACGGACTCAGGTTTGAATCTCATGTATGCTGTTTTTTTCCAATGGCATATGTGTGTGAGATAGTTTAAGATGACTTATCCTGTCAAACAGTGACTTCTGTGTTTTTATTCTTTCAACCCTCTCCAAGATGTTTTACAAACTCTTTGGGAAGATTATTTTAGCCAATTGTGGGATTATACTTTGCCGGATGATACTTCTCAGTTGGTTGGTATATAGTTAGTCAAATGTTTCCTCAACATTTTGAAAATTGGAGTACATATACTTTAAGGGTAAGGCAGGGCACTGATCATTCGTGTGAGTTTCTGTTAGCTGCTAACAATAGATAAAGCGGTAATATGTTATTATCAAGAAATGCACTTTTTGATAGAAGTAATCTTCTAATGCTGTATTTTGCATCTAATTTTTTCCTTCAAATTATGAAGAGTATACTCTTAGGAGGGAGCTAATTATTGGAACCCTTATATCAAGGAAGACTACAAGTTCTACTGCCTACTTGTTTGGTTAAAGTGTCAAATTAAGCAAGTGGTAAGAATGTATAACTTATAGTTTTTAATGATATAAGATACTGTTCCACCAGGTCTTGCCTGGTACAGTTGGGCTTTTAGGGACCCTAGGCTAGAAATGTGAGTAGAACTTTGTATAGAATTTAATATGAAATGTCTTAGTTTTTGAAAGTGAAAGGTGGATGGCATGGGAGACAAAGGTGATCAATTCTACCCCAAGGAAAATATTGGGTAATGATAAAATACTATGGTAAGCCAATAAATAAGTCGCAAACTTCAGCATTTCATCATCAGCATCAGTCGTAAACATTTCATTGGGAACGCTTGGAACATCCACCGTAAAGTCCCAACTTAGCCCCCAGTGATTTTTATCTGTTCAGGCTCCTAAGGAATCATTTGAGTGGCCTACGTTTTGAAAATGACAATGCCATAATTCAAGAGGTTACTCATTGGCTGAAATGACATAAAAAAGACTTTGCTGCTGGCTATCAAGGACTTGTAAAGAGATGGGATGAGTGTCTGAATGTACTGGGTGGAAATGCAGAAAAGTGAACTAAATTTCAGGAAGTTTCTTTGATTATTATTGCCTCTTTCCAGTTTTGCGAGTTATTTAATGACTTACCCTCATAGCATTTCCTTTCCCACATCATGTTAATTGCTGTGGAAGTCATTCTTGAATCTTTTGTTTATGATGTTGAGCTGCATTCTTTTGAATGTATACATCATAAAAGAATGATAATTGTAGAATATCTCTACACTAGAAAATAATTTCATATACATTGCATATCTATAAATAACTCCGGCCTAATAGAACTACATTCATGATACTTGTTCTATGTTCTCCAGTTTCAGAAAAAAATTATATCATTAGCATCTTCAACATCAATCTTGCGGTGTCTCTTTGTTTGTGGTCTTTGACATGTTCTTTATTTCTTTCTTTATCCATTTAGAGCAATATGAAAATTTTTATGTACATTCACATTCATTTTTAATGTTGTTGGCTCCCTTCTACTAGCTGAGTGATTTGATGACGGGTGTCAGCTTGAAAATTTTTTGTAACAGATTCTTTCCTCTTTTTAGGCAGAAGTTTCCCACAACAATGTATGCTGTGCTTCTATCTATGTCACTCCAGATGGAACATGGAAATTGTGTGGTTTTGAACACCTTTGCAGGTATCTATCATTTGTAATGCTTCATTATTCATGTCTTCTTTGTGTACATACTCTTCATTATATCCAGCAATTCCCTGGACAGAAAGGTTTAATCAGCAGAATAAATATATAGATGTGTATATTGAGTAAAAAAATGTGGTGACTTGGTAATATATTTCATAACATGCATGTTGTTCATTTTAAATTTGATTGCCCTCTAGAAAATGTATGTTTATGCTCATTTATTGTAACAGGTTCAAAGATCTAACTCCTGCACTCTTAAAGCGAACTCAGCAACGAAGATATGAGAGAGCAATAGCACCAGAAGAAGATGACACCAGTGGTATAAAGACTCTTAATGGCTGTTTAGCGGAACCATGGGCTGTAGATACTTATGCGTTTGGAGTATTGGCAGAGGAAGTCCTAAGGCCTGGAGTTGGCAGGGCACTTGGAGCATTTACTAGTCGTGAGTTATTTATAGATGTTTAAGTCAGTGCATATAGTGGATAGAGAGATTGATAGAGTTTTACATCATGTAGTATCAGGACAATCTCTAATTGCTATTACCTTCCTAGTGTGAGTTTAGATTTCATATCTGCTCTATATTTCCTATAGAGTTAATATCATGTAAATAAATGACATTCAGTCCCTTTACTCGAAGAAACTTATTCCTGGGTTTGCTACAGTTGGTCAGGAAAACATTCTGTGGAACCTTATTTGACACAGGGTATTTCTCTTTGTATTTTTTTAGGGAAAATCAAGTATTGTAAGAGGTCACCTTTGGGGTCTGTCGAGGGTCAATTGAGAGAATGACACTTCAGAAAAAGGCGTTTATTCTTGGCAACCATACACAACCAATACCTGGACAACCTCACCTAACTCTCGCCTTCTCAAGCCTGCCCTCACACTCATCCACTTCTTCTTCCTTGTGACCCAGAAGCCATGGCTTGGCGTCCCCATGTGACCACCCTGTGTCAATCTCATTGGCCACCAACAGTTACCTCGTAGGATCCTGTATCAGCAGTTTCCCATAGACTGCAGGTTGCCAAAGGCAACTCTAACATTGCCATCTAAGTGAAGCCTAGTGAGCTCAGCAGTATTAAGAAACCAGATATCAGATACCTATAGCCCAAGAAACCCACTGAGCATATTTCAGTAATCGTTATGACCACAGCTAATTTCTCCCTAGACAAACCAATTAACTGATGAATCCAAGGGAATGGCTCTTGCCAGCCATGGTCTCAGTTCACTCAGAAAACACAGGATGTTTGATGAGTCAAAAATTATGGTATGTTTCTACAGAGGCAGCTTGATGAGTCCTCTGGGATAAATTATGAGAAATTAGACTACCAGATCTGGTTGAGGGAGACTCAGTTCACAATATATTCAAAGGGAGATCATTGAATGGAAACAAGGAAGAGATTGGCTGAGCCAACCCAAATATGCAATCACCAAAATTGAAATCCCATATCAAGTTTTGATCTTATACCTTTGATGGAGATATTTGTACTTAAAAATTTCTCAAGTAGAAGGTTCACTGGCAGGTTATTTACGAAAGTTATGCCTTCATTACTTGAATTGATCTATTATCGCCGGCCTTTGTGGCGGGGTAAAGTCCTCGGATAAAAATCCTTGCCTGCCAAACCGAAGGTCGCAGGTTCGAGTCCCGCCTGGGTAGGAGATTTACACCTCCCTGGGCATGGTTGTGTGTGTTCTTCCATATATTAAATATATAGAAATTGGCTTCGGCTGTTACGTATAAAGAAATCATTATTATTATCTGTGATAATTTTACTTTCATGTTTTATCAGGTAAGTATTGCTAAAACTTCCCATGAAAGGTTTTGAATGATCATACATCCTTGCTATTCTAGGGAAGGGTTCTTCATTCTATTAATTAGCACTGGGTGATGTAACCTTCATGGTTACGATCATGAAATAATTATTCCTCCTTTCTCAGTATGCCGATCCCCATGCTGCCCAAAGAAATGAACTTACATCATCTTATGCAATTACCTGGGCTTGTTTCTTGCCACTCAGGATAGCATTGCTTAGTGAGGGAGAAATAGAGAATTCTTTGGAGTTCACACAAAAAGTATTTATTTAATCTAAAACACAACACACAAAAGGATAGTCATGCACTATGCTCAGTCTTGATTGAAATTTCGTATCCTACACAAAAAGTTATTGGGCCAAATTTTCATAGTAATATCTCTTAGTTAACTTATAATAAGTACAATAGATTCATATAATCCCAATCAATAGAATTTTTATCCACTTATCTGTCTCCCCAGTTTAATCTCGATCGTGTCATGTCTCTCATGTTCGCGGTTGGCCGTTCGGTTCCTCGATTCTCGTGTGCCTGGGTTATCTCCTTCCCTCTCGGTCCCAGGAGTAATTTCCTTCACACTCTTATGTCCATGGGCTCTCCCTTGTAGTCTCCAATCCTCTGGGGGCAATCATTTTTCCTCACTCCTGCTTTTCCTTCCATGTTGTATCCATCAGCTCGCAACAACAGTCAAACAAGGACTCCTCTCACCCATTTTTCATTATTCCTCCTCGCGTCCTAGTTTCTCTCTTTTATTGAAGTGTTTACTTGAACCTGGCATCTCTCATGATGACTCGGTGAGTTAGCATTGTTTGTAACCCCCTTTGGTCGTGCTGACCTTGGGAACATAATATCGTCACAGTATGTACCTACCTATTCCTTTTGGTACATTTATAGTTTCCTAGTGTACTTATTTCAGCAGTCAATATTATTGCCTAGCATCATGAAATATAGATATTGTTTGGTACCAACAGAATCTGGAAACGGCATGGTAAGTAAATTTGGAGTATTTTTTCTATTAAAGTTCCTTACAGAATCAATCAGAAAATTGTGAACCTGAATATTTTATGGATGCTCCCTACTAACCAACTATAGATTAATCCCCATATTCTCTTCTACTCATGGTGATTGCTAAAAATCAAGTTGGGTGTAGCTGATGGTTAATAAATACTTTGTTACATCTGAGTTCTTGTATTGAACATTTTACCTAATGCAATAGTACTTCTTAGCATGTGTGTAGGTGCTGTGCATAATGTAGCCAAGCTTTAGGCGTTGCAGGATTTTTAAATTGATGGAAAATCAGATCTCCAGGGTATATAGCTATTTTTTCTGAAGGGATTCCTTACCTTTATGTATTTTTCTAAAAAAGAAATAGATAATTCTAATGTGAATAGGTCAACTAAATACTTATTTTTAAAAATAGCTATTGTTTGTGTGTTAGTGTGATGTAAAATTGTTATTTATTCCGTGAAAACTCTTCTCATTTGTTCTCAAAACTATCTCATGCATATTCTAGAGATTTACATTATAGTGTTGTTTCAGATGACCTCCCTGTTTTGGCTGAGTTTAAAGAATTGATGAAGAAGCAGCTTCAAAGCAGTGTGCCGTCATCAAGACCCAAGCTTTCTTGTCTCCTGGAACACCCGTTCTTCTCTCATCCACTTATTAGTATTCATGGGTTTTTGCTCGATTTGCCACTGAAGACAGAGCCAGAAAAAGAGGAATTTTTCAGGTAAGTATTTAAGGAATTAATGTGTACTACCACTTGAGTGTCCTCAGTGAGGGGCAGCTGCCCTCTCCTAAAAAGCTGCGAGGTTAAACGCAAAATTACGTGTATGCAACTGTAACTTGTTCATGGTTCTAAATAAACAAGTCATGAAGTTTCAATTTCCCTTTGTTTCAAATTAGGGATGGTCGGATCGGATCTGTGGATCCAAAGATCTGCAGATCTTTACATGGGATGAGATACTGATATCGGATCCAAATACTACAGTAAATCAGATATGCATCAGAGAGTTTTAAGCGATTGAAGTGCCGGCTGTCGTCGGCTATCGGCGGCTTTCTGCCGAACAAATTGAATGCTGTTTATGTACTTCATTCGACCACCGGCTTTTGCTGAATTTAAATCAATTTCACCCTTTATTATCCAACTCATTATTCTCAAGAATCAAATCTCAAGATGTGGTATGACAACAGTCATTGCATAAGCGTGACAATGATCAAGGATTAGTATTATTGTGGCATCGACATTGTGCTTTCGACATTGACATTGCTAAACTCATTCTCTGTGAAGCCAATTAAAATGAGTCCAAACAAAGTAATTTTGTTGATTTCTGACTCCTGCCGTGATTGAATGAAGAGATTTTTTTTGCAAGTTTTTCCCTTGCTCATTGGCTAAAATATGATGGAATTGTATGCTATTTGTTCTCAAATCAAATAGGAACTACTAAAATAGATGTTAAATTTAAAAATATGCCCAATGAATGCTAAGGAAAGTATATTTGCCAGAAATAATTCCATGTGTGAGTTCACTTATGAGAAGGAAAGATAGTGGAGTGACAGAGAAAAGAAGGAAAGGTATTAGGTTAATAGAAAAATGTGGGTAAAAGGTTTAATCGAAGGGAGATCATCATGGTACACCAAGCAAATGAATGCGATGGAGGTTTGGCAACACAGCTAACTGAATTGCGAGGTGTACACTATGGAGGTCTGATTGCGACTGAATTTCCGAAAGGCTAGGCTCTGCCTACTGCATTCTGGTTGGTTTTCACTAAGTCACGTACCCTCTTCCCTCACCCCAGAAAAACGTAGATCTACCTCTCAGTTGCAGAAATATTTGAAAAGGATTCTAATTTGATGCAACCCTATGGAAAAACATGTTTACATGCGTGATTTATTAACCCTTTCAATACGAAGCGAAAAGTTGATGTACCTTCCCGGTGAGGAGATTCAGTTTTTTGCAAATTCACATTCAGCACAACGGATTCCTGAACGTCCACGCTCAAGCCTCTCTTTATGGCTGGCCAGCGGGCTCAAGTCACCAGTTAGGCGATTGTGTTTTCAATGGCATCATAGCTCAGGCTTTGCCGTTTACTAGCATGTGTTGCATTCTAGAATGCGTTGTTTTGTTGCGTAATGGGATTGTTTTAAACTTTATGAATTTTAATGGTTTAGATCACTTTATTAACCCTTTCAACACAAAGCGAAAAATTGATGTACCTTCCCGGTGAGGAGATTCAGTTTTTTGCATATTCACATTCAGCACGACGAAATAAGACACGAGTGAGCAAAGAAAAAAATTTTTGAAGCCTATTTTTTGTAGTTATAACTGTTTAAACTTTTGAAGTTCCTGAATGTCCTGCGCCAGCGGCAAGACCGTTATGTGGGTTGCATGCATTCTAGGAAATTTCACGATGGCGATTTAAAATAATAATAAGCATAATATTTTCTAACAATGAGAAGTAAACAAGTACCATCAGTAAGAAAATTCTTAATACAGTAAAACCACTTAAAATTATGTGCTTTGCGGCAAGAAACGCTGGATAATCAACTATATTGATGATTAATATCGTCATCATGAAATTTCCTAGAATGCATGCAACCCACATAACGGTCTTGCCGCTGGCGCAGGACATTCAGGAACTTCAAAAGTTTAAACAGTTATAACTACAAAAAATAGGCTTCAAAAATTTTTTTCTTTGCTCACTCGTGTCTTATTTTGTCGTGCTGAATGTGAATATGCAAAAAACTGAATCTCCTCACTGGGAAGGTACATCAATTTTTCGCTTTGTGTTGAAAGGGTTAATAAAGTGATCTAAACCATTAAAATTCATAAAGTTTAAAACAATCCCATTACGCAACAAAACAACGCATTCTAGAATGCAACACATGCTAGTAAATGGCAAAGCCTGAGCTATGATGCCATTGAAAACACAATCGCCTAACTGGTGACTTGAGCCCGCTGGCCAGCCATAAAGAGTGGCTTGAGCGTGGACGTTCAGGAACATCCTGAGGCAGCCGATAGCACCCACAGGATGTTCTAGAATGTCCTTGAGCGCGGAACGTGTTAAACAGCTAGAGAATGGCAGTTTTTATTTAAGGTTGCCAAAGTATATAACTCCACCTTGAACCCTTGAAAAGAAAGTCATTAGTAAAAAGGCTGCATATTTGGTGATATAGGAAGGTAATTGTACCCTTGATGTAAAAATGTATTCATACTTAATTCAAGTTTGCATGTTATGTAAATTTTAGGCTTGTGCTCTTTTTCAATATTGAACTCATAAATGTTTTTTCCTCCTACTTTGTGTAGAAACCTTCCAAATCAACTCCTGGAATTTCCTGAATTGCTCGTGGCCATTCAGCTTGGGGCCCTTCTTCTCTCCAGAATGGTGCTAATAAATTCATCTGCTCAAAAGCATCTCATTCCTCGGATACTGAATCCAAGACCAGGTAAATCACTGCTCATTGGTGGCTACAACTGAGTTCAAAATACAGTCATAATAATAATAATGTTATTGACGGATAAAAAAAAACCATTTACTAAGATATTATTGGCATGCGTATTTTATCAGCAATAACAAAATGTCCAATAAAGTAACAAATGGAAATGTTACATATAAATTTTAATATAGATATACAAAAATAAATTAGCAGAGCTAATGTAGATACAAAGCAATTTTCTTTTCAAATTTGCTGGTATAATATTAATAGATCTATGTGACTGCATTCATAATTAATGTTGAGCATTGTTCTATTTTAAGGTGAGTTAAAAGTTTAGCTGCTAACTGCATGAGGTAGTGAAAACATAAAATTTGTGTCTGCTGTTCACAGTAGGGATATGGAATACAGTCATGCTCATTTAATGCAATTTTGCTCTACTCACACTCCCTGAAAAGGGCTGACTCTGTTAGACTTGCTTTGAATTTGCATTGTCAAAAATGTAATACGATTTTGTTTTCCTTAATGCTCACCCTCCATGTTGGCACCCTCTGAACTTTCATTGTAGGTAGTATATATTAAAAATTTTTGGGACAAGTATGGAAGGCTTTAAAATTGGAGTCGGTTGATTGTCTACCATTAATACTGTTTTAAGACAAAGGTAATGTCACAAACCTAATTTTTTCATTAACTCCAAATATTAACCTGAGCTTTAATAATGGCTGCCACACTTAAGACCATTTTCCATTAAATGTGATGCAAATTTCCATGGAACCCCTTATTTACGGGATAAATCATTAAAATTGTTCTTAGAGAGAAAGCATTTATTCTGCAATTGGTAATGACAGATAATTCTTGATTAAGAAATACTTTTTATCCTATCTCTGGGCATAGTTCTGGGTATTTAAGTGGGAATTGATGGCCTTGCAATAGTTAAATTTAAATGAAGTTCACTGTTTGATATTCATGCTTAAAAGATAGCATTCAATAATCTTTCTTGCTGTAATGCTCTAAAATAATTCGAATAGAAATTTGCCACGACTTGTGGAAAGGCATCCCTTGTGCTAAATTAGGTATGACTGCACTGCTTGTATGCATTTTGTCACTTTGTTGCTTATTCAAAACTATAACATCCCTGGACATTAATCTTAGTAGTACTGGAATGACATCAGTGTGCAGTATATACCTTATTATCAGAGTAGTGTAATGTTTACATGAAGAAATATTCCACCATGTTTGCGGAAACCAAAGGAAGACAAATTTATTGTATCTAAACTGTTTAGAGTAAGTTATGGTGAATGCTTCAGTTCGTGAGTTATGAACCAAGATTTGGTTGGTGTTGTGGCTGGAGTAATGGCCTCTTATCTTGTGTGCCTGTGTTTGAACCCAAGGATTGACAGGTTTTCAGTGAATCAAAATCCCTAATAGTAAGCATTACATATGGCACTGCATTTCAAAGTGAAGCTCGATCCATCAGATGGGATGTTTAACTGTGTTACAGGATAATGGCATGGCATCAGTGTGCAAGTCCTTATGTATGTACTTGAAATGCCCTCTTCCTGGCACTCTACCTGTACAGGGTACTGTGTAAGCCACTTCAAGGGTGTGTGGTACTGGGTAATTCCACACAAGGCATACAATGTTCATCCCAGTTCATGATCTAACCTTTTTTGCTCTCCATCCCTCAGCCATGTGATTAAATAACCTGCAGAGTAATAAGAGGGGTGCATTTTTGTCTTTGTCTTATTTTTACTTTGATCCGGTTCCATATACTCCGGTATGACAGACCCTAATCCCATAGAAAACTATGTTTGTTCTTGCAGATGGAGTATCCAAAGTGTTAAGTGTAGAGGAAGAAGAGGATTTAGAGGGGAATAATGGCTCACCTGCTCTCTTTTCTGTATCCACATTCCGTGAGCACTTAGCTCCAAGGTTGCTTCAGATTTTTGGTGTTCGAGATGCTCAGATCCGCCTTATTCTTTTGACGCATTTCCCAGGGTATTGCAAGGCCTTCAATGAAGAGAGTCTTCGCACCATTGTTCTTCCTGAGGTGAGTGTGTGGAATGGTACAAAATTGGTTAACAAGCTTTACCATTGACAAAAATGTTACAAAAATTAAAAATTTACATGCATAAAAGATCAATGAATTAATAGTTTCTGAGTTGCGTAATTCAAAATGATAGGTGAATTATTTGTAAATAGAGTCAATTGCATCTAATGATTCAATTCTTCTTCCGACATAAAAAAAATGAATTTGTAGCATCAGTTCTATCAGCAATGGTATTAGAAGTTATCATCCTCGGAAATATTGAATAAAACCTATACTATTTGTTATAGTTTTGTAATTCAGAATGGCTCATGGTTCTAGTATCAATCACAATGATTGCTAACATGTCCAGCAGTGATTGGCAATTGATATAATTTTTTTCTCAGTTTAAACTGGTAAATTTAATCAAAATCATTACAATTATGAGCAAATGATGTTGAATCCTCATTCACTCTATGGAAGTTATTAAAAATGTGGAGTGTGATCAGTGAGGTTGGTAGAAATTGTGGTTTCAATTCAAACAACTCAATTTTTCCTAACACTCTATTCTGTCACCAAATAGATCAAGAAAATCATTGGTTACCTTGATTAATCAGCTGCTGTATTATTAGGAGAAATCAGAACTTTATTGTTTTCATTGAAGCTCTGTTTTTGTCTATCAGTCGACTTTCTCCAGCATCAAATATACTAGGTATTTGTACCAAGTCCTTGGTTTGCTAATACCTGTTCACAGAATAACAGACTGAGCAGGCTATATAGGCTGCTTAAAGTTGTGTTTCATACTTCTGTCTGATTAACTCCAACTAACATCATGCGTAAATAGAAATCACTCTTTTTACATGCTTGTATTTTATGTGGAATTCACTAGATGATGATATCCTTCTTTAAAAATCTAGGTTATGCATGATAAATTATATTTGTAGTAGTGTCAGGTATCAAGTATCACTTTCAATAGAATATGGACCTGGCCACCTTCTCGCAGGAAATCTTCTGAGCATCTCCACTGGGTTAGGCTCTCCATATTGGCCAACATTTTGATTCCTGATTTGTGCATAGTCTTCGGGGCTGTTAAGTTACTCAGATCATGGTTGAGTCAAGCATCTAAGCGTAGGCCAGTATGGACAGCCTACCCTGGTGTAGAACTCTAGAAGAATTCCTGAATTTCAATAAGTACAGCTCTATATACAAATTTACTCCTGAGAAAACTTTCATCAGCTCAAGTTGCTTTTCAGAAGTAGAGAATTTGCTTGATTAAAGTTGCAAATCATATGGACCATTAAGGAAATGAGCGTTTAAACAAAAAAATCTTAATTTTTATGACAAATTTTTTAAAACTGTATACATGTAACTTGTCTGGTAAATTATTCTTTCTTGTTAAAGAATAAGCGCATTCATGGATTGAATGATTATAAAAGTAACTTTACTAACTGTCACTTACAGCTGTTAGTTGGTATCAAGGATACCAATGACACATTAGTTAGTACCACTCTACATGCCCTGGCTGAGCTGGTACCTCTACTTGGTGCCGCAACTGTCATTGGCGGTAAAAGAGGGAGGCTCTTCACAGATGGGCGGCCCAAGAAGCGAAACATTCCATCCTCTCAGAGCAATAGAAATGTTTTGCGAACACAGTCTTCTGCCTTGGCCAAAACTGTCTCAGGTTTGTTAGTCAGTCATTTTTTTTTGGAGAAACTGGATTATCATAATTACAGGGATGATATGAATGGACTGGATGCAGGGACTGTTCAGTTATGTACCTGAAGACAATCGCTCATGAGATATGAAACCATCAAGGCAAATCTTTCCAAATCATTTTTATATTTGAACCTGTATGTATCCATGTGTTTCCTCTTGTTCCCCTTTGATTTTCTTCAGTTACTTTTCATGTAATGTGTAAAAGCTCATGATTAATGCCTTTCATTAATACTTTTGATGCCCTTAAGTATGTTTTCCTCATTATTTTAGAAGTTAGTGATTAAATTCTCGCCTTAAAGCAAATTGAATTGAATCTTTCTTCAATTGTAAGTTATAGCTGCTTAACGTAACATCATGAACACGTGCAGTTTTACTAAACCTTTATCTATCTCAAATAAAACCTCTGTACATTTAATGCTCTGTGATTTACATCTAACCATAGTTTAAACACTTAGGATTTGAAGTGAATGTTTTCTCAAATGCTACCTTATTCTAAGTTTTTGTGTGTAGTTTGTAGTGGACTCTTCATCTGATAGTATTGCTTCTTTCTATTCAACTCACTATATCTCTCCTATTTGAGCTGTGGGGTCATATCTCATCAGCTAATGACTTGTTTATCCTGCAAAGAAGAGCTGTGAGGATTATTTCTAATTCCCACACACAGGAGCATTGCGAACCACTCTTTAAGCAGTGTGGCGTAATGACTTTGCACAGCCTTTACATCTTTAAATGCCTCTGTAATGTTAGAGAAAATCTGGATCCTTTTAAAATTGGGGCTAGAATATATCAGTACAATACCAGAATTAAAAATAACCTTGTATTGCCCCACTGTAGATTGACTAATGGCTGGTTGCAGGAACGACATATATATTCTATAAAGTTATGGGACCCATAAGCCATGGCTACCATTCAATCAATGTTGCATAAACATTCGATAAATTTATTGGTTTCATAACTTATGGCATGGAGTTATGAGTTCCAGTAGCCAAGATGGCGGATGCACAATGAACCACTTAGAGACTTAATTACTTGATAAAAGAGTTGTGTTGAGACAAATGGCCACTTTTTTACTCTTACTGACTAATTATTATGTGCGTTAGCAATTATTAATCGGCTAGACTTTCAGGAATTTTATCTGGCGGTTGAAGATTAGATAAATTATTCAAATTCATTAACTATTGGTAGATGAGTTACGTAACCAGTTGATGTGTTCCTGCAGCCCAAATATATTTATGAGATCAATAACTTATGGATATCATAACTATTAATTCCATAACAAAATGTTCTTGCAACCGACCATAAAACTAGCAAATATATTAAACAACACCTCTTTAACCATTTACCCTATAAGGCTAGAAATGTTACCCTACCGAGGTTCAAGCATGTCCTCCACTCATGGCTTTCGACTAATGAATTTTATTCAATAAATGAATTTTTGGAGTGTAAAAATCCTGATATTAAATTTTAATATATGTATGTGTATACCTGACAAAGACTATTACTTTGTACCTTTGTTTAATCTCTAATAAATAAGTAATAATAATTTTACCTAAATTCAGAAAAATATTCAGGGTATGGTGGCAGAGTGGGTAGTGTTTGACCTCTGACTTAAGTTTCTAGAGAATTAGCTTTTGGTATGATATTTTGTCGGGACATTTTATCCTCCCTCTTCTTTTGCGTTGAAAAATCAAATGGAAATACAATACCTGCATCTTAGGATAAACCCTTTGTATAAATTTGTGAATATTATTTTACAGCGCGAGAAACTCTGAGTGGCATTTACCGTGTTGCACCAGCACTCGCTGAATTGCCCGAAAGACCATCTCCTGATGGTGGAGAGGAAGGTGTGAAAGTCGACCTTGAAAAGGATGATGTGGTGGAGGATGTGGTTGTTGACTGGTCAGACTGGGATGCCCCTGATGAAGAGTTGGAGGGTCCAAATACAATAGAGGATGCTCCTTCATATACTGAGGAGGTGGCATTTTCTGAAGTTGTGCAGCCTCCTTCTGTTCCAGTAAGGCTATTTTTCTATCTGTCATTCTTTTTGAATTTGTACATTGCGCAGCTATCTGCAATATTTTCCAGTCTGTTACTTAAGAAGCAAATCTCAGGGAAGTGACTTTGTGGTGAAGTCACTGGGACATTAATTATCTCTAGAAAAAAGAAGGACTTGCTGTTTTCTGTACTTGGAATGAGATTACGAGGAGGAAAAGTAGATGGTTGAAAGAGATGATCAGGGGAAAAGGTTTCTTAAGACATGAAAGGAGGAAGCGGGGAAGTTGAAGAAAGAGAAGAGGATTTATGTATTTGATGAAGAAGGATAGGATATACTCTGATTGTGAGATGAAGAAAGAATTGTAATTGGTGTAGTGAAACCCCTCTTAACGACCACTTCTATCAAGGGACCACCCCTCTCAAGGTCCATTTTTCAGCAGATCCATGGGGTTCACTTGATTCAGGTTTTACTGTGTGTGTGTACATCAAATTAATATAAATTGAAATTTCCCAGGAGTAAATAGATGATGAGAAAAGAATCACTATCTATTTATGTTTTAACAGAACTGTCACTTGAAGAATTTTTCCATTTTTTTTCAAATCAGCCACTAGTTCTTTTGCATAATACCCCTAGAAACTGAACCCTGCTTTCAGTGGTCGCTTAATAAAGGTTTCAATGTAGGTAGGACTCAGTATATCAAAAAATCCAGGTTTTTACCCACTTACATTCAAGCCAACCTATATGGTTAGATCAACTTAAAAAAATAATAATTATTATTATTTTACATGACCAGTTTCTATGCTTTCAACTCATTTTCAGTGGTATGATGACCTTATGGAAAGATTTGAGAGCTGCAAAATTCTTGTCAAAATAACAAATTTGAAAAATTATGAAGCGTTTCTTTATCCTTGTGGTGAGTTCTGTATCACATGTACTGGGGGACAGAGAAAGTTTACCAATTGTTTGCAAGGAATGTGAAATATTCATAAAGCTGTACTCTGTTAGCTGTACTCATTAGTGAAAAACTGAAGGCTCAGCATTAGGTATTCTACCATTTGATTGGTAGGTTTTGTGGGCAGTTTTCGCTTTGACTGGCAAATATCAGCATGATTTTTTAACACTCCCCTCCAATTGGTTTTCCTGCCATTGAGTTAATTTTGAGGTCCTCCCTTCTGCCATTGTTTAAGAAGAAGCTCATATGCCAGGAATACACAAGATCCTACCCCTATGTCTTTCTAGTTAGTGTACATTAATCACTTGGATTGTGCACTTAAGCTTTTGTTTGGAACTCAATTGTTCGACTTTCACACTCATTTTCAGAATGCATTATGTATGAAACTCAAAGACTGCTGCTACAAATTGTCAATTTTTTTGTCTTGTCTTTTAGATAACATTTACAAAATGTTGTCCCTCATTAATGGTATTACAGTAGAAACTCGATAATGCAAAGCACAAAAATACGAAGTTTCGGAAATACGAAAATTTCGAAATTACGAACCTCAGACCCAGTCCTTACAGAGAAACTGAGTTCGTTTTACGAACCTTGGGGGAAATCTCATCAGAAAAGATGAAAGCATACGACGAAGCGATGAAGACGAAAATGACCTGATCTCTCCCACAAACAATGAAGTTTTGCTCACCCTCGATACATTAAATCGATTCCAAATTATTAATGATGTCGACTCCCAGTTCAGTTTGCATTTATCCTAATTAGAGGCCATAGAGGAAGTGGAAGCTTCTCTACGGGTGAGTACGAACATCACCCTCATGCCTAAGCCCCCCATGCCAGTCCTCCTGAAGATCAGGCCCCTTCGTGTCCCCCCTCCTCCCACCTGCTCAATACTATGTCAGGATGCGATATCTTCAGCTGACTCTGCAGATCCCCCATACCAACTCTTGGGACCTTAAAGAAGTCCCCCTCATCCCCTTTCTCAAGGAATCTGTGCACACCAATGGATCTAACAGCCAAAATATTGTTTTTTGGGCATATCTTGATTCATGATAAATGCCACCACACTCCAGAGTCATATCCTCCCTCTCTGCCGACGCAGCTGGTTGAGGTATGAGAAAAGAAGGCAGAATGTGACTATTTGGCATTAAGCCAATGATTCATTCGATGTATATTCTTCGCATGCATCCCTTGGCCTTCACTTTCAGCTAGATCAACCTCCCTTATGATGTAAGATACTCTGAGACCATGGGTCTCGCAGCTGTTTATGTGAGAGGGTGAATGGAGTAACCCCCACAGCAAAGGGGAAAGGAGGGCAAGACAGCAGATTCCGGCTTGGTGCGTGGCCTGGCCTGGAGCTGCATTGCTCATATGAAAATCCTCTGCATGATCGTAAGCAGAGGAAAAACGATAAAGTATCCCACATTTTGGATTGTTAGTTGGGGGAGCCTTCGTCAGGAGCTCGGGCACCTAGACCTTTAATGGTCCATTGTGCCTACCCCATTTTAACCTGCCTGCCACATGCAGACAGGGGACAAGAGCGCCACGGTAAAGGTATAAATGGTCACCCATCCAACCCTCGTCCGGGCCCAACATTGCTTAACTTCAGTGATCTTACGGGAACTGGTGTTTCAATGAGGCTAGGCCCTTGCCCATCCCACATTTTAATTCAATATCTAATCTTTATATGAAGTCTGAGATGAAGGTCAGGTGACCTAATCTAAACAGAACCACAACTAAAGCTTTTGCATAGTACAGTGAAAAACCAAAATTATTGATTTGTTATGTTAGCTTTGTTAGTAGCCGATGAAGTGTAAAAGGGACTATCTCACCTTCACTGTTGAAGTTTGTGGCTTGTACTCTATACTTCTGAAAGGAGGTACACATTTAGCTGGACTCTTCTATAAGGAAGTACTTCTTTCAGCTTCATCCCAGAAATAACCACGCGCTAATAAGTTGAATCCAAGGGAGAATAATGATTGTCATTTCGGGAAATTAACAGGCATATCATTTTTTGTACAAAATACATAATGTGCATCCATGGCATGGCATCCGCGAGAGAAGCTTCTCTGTCTTAGCTTAATGTTGATTCATATATTATGCCTGACACCGAGCATATGATCTTCTGACGAAAATATATTCCTCTAATTTCTATATCCAGTGCAAATGATCGCACAAGTAGCAGACTTCCTTGGTGTATTCAGAAATCAATATTACAGGTATTGAAATACATCACTCACGCCAGAGTTATAAGTTCTTTAGATAAGAAATGACATATCAAAATTCGCATTGAAGCTCAGTGCAAACTGCACAAAAATTTTGCAAAGATGCTTGATTGCCTATCTCTTACTCATTGAAAAATACGAAAAATTAGTTGTTTATACGAAGATTTCCGAGGGGCATGAATGGAGTTTGATTATTCTGATTTTTGGGATTACTGCCGCGAAAAGATGGAACGTTACAGCGGAAGTCCCAAAATCAGAAACAGCAACCTCTGGCAAGTTATTAGTGTTCAACTTAATGCACCGTGTTGCTATGAATACAAATTTGAATAAACTTTCATAAATTATAACTTTGAAAATCATTCAAGTATGTGTGAGAGTACAACGTAATTTAAGGAGACAAAAAAATAGCTCTGTGGTATTGCACTTGAAAGACTCTCGATCATACAAAATTCAATATTAGGAATTAGTGGCGATGACGATTTCCGGCCCCATCGGCTTCGTAATTTCTAGTTTCTACTGTAATTACACCTCTAAGCAGCACTACACGTCCAAATTCTTGGCTCTATTTGGAATTCATGAAAACAACCAGGATCACTATGCTACGAGATCAATTATTGGGTAATTTGAGCATTTTACAGAGCATTATTGAATGACTTAAATAGATCTCCTAACTTAGATACTCAGGCAAAGATGGATATCTCCATTACCACTGATTTAAACAGTTTCAGAACTATTAGTTTTGTGAGTTTTTATACATTGCTACTAATTTCCAGCCTAATTTTACTTGATACAATCCTGATTTTCTCCACCCTTGTTGTCCATTTTCAAAATGTATTTCAACTGATCACAAAAAATTCATGTGATGATAATGTAAAAAACGAAACCTTGGTCGCGTTAAAATTTATTCCTGTGGATAATTGCAATTATTTCTGCATCATGCATGAATTCCACTCAATCTCCCAAGAATCTTTGGATTTTTTATGTTTTCTGTTTTTTTTGAAAAACTGAAAAATTGAAAATGGGTGCAGAGAATGAGTTGAAAAATAAATGTTTTTACCTTAGAATTTGTGTGTTGTTGGTGTTATTGTTCATTTTTTAAGTTCCTTTGTGTCTCGCTTCTTCAAACTTTTCTATTTATTTCAGGTTACGTCTCAAAATTCTTCTGAAAGCGGTGCCAGCTCTAAGGAATCCAACCATAGGAAAGACAAGTCTAAAAGTTTGTGTGGTGAAGAAGAAGACTTTTTTAAAGATATGGAGCCTGTTATATCCAAGACTCAGATTCTTAGGATTGAGGCTCCTGATTCTTCACAGAGTTCATTAAAATCCTCAAATGCAATAACTAGCCTGTCTTTCAATTCAGCCATGGACACTGGGGAAGGAAGTGGTTGGGGTGAAGATTTAGAGTGGGGAGATGAAGAGCTGGAAATTGAATGAAGTGATAATGAATATTTTTTTCTTTTTCTAACAATAATTGTGTTATACAAAGTGTAGGGGATGGAACATGACATATGTAAGCTTTTTACGTGGGTGTTTAATAATATTTTGTTTGTATAAAAAAGTGTTTTTTGTACAAAACCATCTTCTGATTCAGTCTCTGCCTTACACGAGGGCTGTCATGTATAATAAAATTGGCATAAATGCGGTTAAAATGTGTAAATACTTTGTAAGTACTTACCCTGGTGCCCATTATTTTTAAAAATTTTCATTCCCCTGATTTTTCAATGATAATTTTGTTTTATATTTGAAATTTTTTGACTCGTGTGATTTTAAAACTTGATCAGCCATTTTTCACTGTTTGGTGAAGTCAATTTTTGATTAATACCTTGTCCAAAGTGAGGAATGTACACTGCCAGAAATCTTGGAAAACAAAGCAATGGCGATACTGTGTAAATAGATTTATTTCTCCAATTTTAGATTCAGTATGATGCTGTTGAAGATCAGTAAATGGCTTTTGTCGGATGACTCATTAACAATGGATTTCATTATGGCAATGGGAATTCTGTTAAGTTTATGAAATATATCAATTTTTACCAAGTATGTTCATATCTTTTTATTGTTATTAATTAAATAATTCTTCAATGCACCTTTGCCTGCCCCTAGCATAATTATATGTTATGCGTGAATGTCATACGTAATCAATATCCTGTAATTTGTGGATTGGTCTAAGCCCTACAGAGACACTATATAAAGTAGGAACTGCATTCTAAAGTTGGTACGTATCTTATTTTCCCGGGATTAGGCTACATTTTCATGCATTTGATTTTGTGGTGCGATAAGAGTTGTCCATCTTTGTACTTTCATCACACTGTATTGTGTCAGGAAACTTGTGTTCATTTGTTCCTGGGATTGTTCAACATGTAAGAGTATAGGCAGAAGCTGTGTTTGGAAGTTGAAAATTCCATTTCTCCCTAAATTGTTATCATTAGTAAATGCTGATTCTAGAATATTTTATTTTTTAGGATAATCTACTGGCTAAGGAATTTTTTGCCTTTATCTTACAGGGTTTTTCCATAGCCATAAGCCTTGCTGGACAGGGTTTTTTTAAATGTCCACACAATGTGCTGAACAAACATGCTCAGCACTCTAGGGGCACAATTTTTGTGCTGTAGGATCACACTCGGAAGATAAAGGCTAATGGCTGTAGGTTTCAGAGCACTATCTACCAACATAATTTCCCACTTCATCTCAGCCATCTTCTACCCTTTGCTTCTCATTGCCCCTCCCAGTCACTTCTGATTTTTCCTGATATCAACCAGTATACCAAGTATTTCCTCACTGTCTTCTTTTTCCTCAATTGCTCTTTTTCCAATAATCTAGTATCTTCATATGAACCAGTAGTCTCAGGTTAGGATAGCCAATGGAGAATCGGGATGGGCTGTGATAGGACTGGAAGTGCAGCAGGGGTGCTCACTATCTCCATTGCTTTTTAATGTGTATTCTGAAAAAATGGTGGAGGAGCATGGTGTGAGATTGAGATGTGAATATAGATGGGAGGGGATTTGATAGTGTTGGTGAGATTTATAGGTGATCAGGCAGTGGTGTGTCAGTCAGTAAATGGGTTACAGTCAATGGTGAATGCATTAGAGATGAAGTGCGAGATATATGGGATGACGATAAGCCATAAGAAGATGAAAATGATGAGATTCTTTAGAAGCAAGAAGGTGGGGCTTAACCCTCTAATGGATTCTCTGCGCCTTAGCGGCGCTCTTGGTTTTAAAAATGATTTTAAAATTTTCCATTCCCATAGATCTTCTGAAACTTTCAGTAGTCTATTTTTTCTGCTTTCTTAAGCTAAAAATGTATTTTGTATGTATAAAGTGCATAGTTTTCATTTTATCGGCCTCTAATGAAAAAAGTTATGTTGTTGGATTGACGGCGCCGCTGTGGTGCCGAGAGTTTCCTCGTCGCAATGTTGGGAACTGCACTCTCAACACTAATTTAAAGTTATTATGTTTCGTAAGAAATGGTGTCTTCTAATTATAATCATAATATTTAAATGTTTAAACTTTATAAACAAAATTAAATTGTTTAACAAAGGGAAAATTTTACTATGCCAATTTTGCTTCGACTTTTATCTAATAATCATAATTTTTTCCTATTTATAATGATCATTGACAAAACTACATCTATTTGCAAGAATAATTCTTAAAAACTCATGGCTAGCCTAAGGGTGTTTTTTCCATGGCCTCTGGAATTATTTTGTTTGGGTACCTTCTCGGCTCCGCGTCCCTCCTCCGCGTCTGTATACCTACTGTGGTGATGGTCGCCTTTGGGGACATCCCAGGGTTACTATGTATAGAATTATACCAAGGAGCAATCCCAAGAAAATTTAACTCCAATGTATTCTCGAAAATCAAGCAATAATGTCTCGCTACATTCCTGAGGAAATTTCCCGGTGAATGAGTAGCTGAAGCTTGGAAGGCGATCCGGAAGTTGGACTGACCACCGTGAAGAACACATCGCACGGTTGGTGTTATGTCTCGTACCTCTCATTCGAAAATATTCCTTTGCGGCTGCGATAGTCTTCACAAAATTGCTGGCGATAATAGTATTTCCCAGGATGTTACTGTTTACCTATGGATTGACATTGACAGAACTTACATGGTAAAAATCTTTTCATGATGAAGAAATACATAATTACCACACGGAAAATTTTTAAATATATTTCTCGTTTCTTTGTGTACTCAAATGCACAGAGGTTTAAGTCGTCCAATGTTTATTAACATGATTGGGTGAGTGAGGAGGAGAAAAGTGGGTAATTCCGTGGAGGTTGTTTTGAGGCGAAGGGGTGGAGATACATGGTGGCGGGTTGACTGCCAAGGATCAGGGAATACCAGGATCATTAGGTCAGGTAAGCGTAGAAAATCCCTATCGTGAAGAAAGGTTGAGAGTGCAAGGAGGCAATTAAACAGAATAGGCTGCTCTTTCTTCATCCTTCCATTGCTGTGTGAGGGACAGGGAATCCGCGCCTTATCGCAAAGCGCCCCAGGGTGGCCCTCCCTTCATTCCGAGAAGGTCTTGCTCGGGTAGGTCGTTGGAGGTGGGGAGAAGTTCAATCAGTTTTTGTGGGGGAAGAAAGTAGGTGGAGGATTACAAATAAGGAAGCTTAGTGGGAAAGTACGGATGGTCTCAATGTTTGGGTCAGTGCAATGCTACGGAAAGAAAAGGGGAGGGGGGTCCTTCAAGCATGAGGTTATTTTGGTCACCCCAGAACACAAGCTCCTCTTCCATCGGTCCCTCACGCAGCACCGGACCGAAGAAAATAGACGCCATCGTATTCCATGTTTTTTCCATTTCCTGCTCCTTTTTCCTTACCACCTACAACCCAAACTTCTTAGAAATAATTATTTTGGCCTTTCCCACCAATCCCGAGGCAAAACCTCATCTGCCACACTCCCCCGCATCACTTTTACCTGTCCATCTCTAAGGAGACATCCTCAGTGAGGTATGGGCTCCACTGTAGACCTAAAATACCAGCTCTTCTAGCCCCCCCTCCAATCAGTCAGTCAGTATATAGGACTCTTTGACGTGTCGCTGATTGTCCCACATTCCTCACATTTCACAACCCATCTGACTTTCATCCTTTCTTTTTTTAGAAATTGCAGGATATAAGCTCCCAGAATGTCCGTTACATTTGCCTTGATTGTCAGTATATAGCCCTTAAAAATCACGACGGTATCCCTCGTCTCTTCTCACTCCACCTACAATTTTCAATAATTAACGTTTGAGAACTCAGGCTTCTGCGCACACTACAAAGATATAACATGTGGGTGGACGTAGTGAAGCAAAATTATTTTACATGAACCCATTCGACTTTTATTCAGTCCTGATTTTTAGTATTTGGATACATAAAAAATAAAAAAATGTGTACATTATAAAGCGGAGTTTATACAGCATTGCATATTAGAAAAATTATTTAAAACAACCATTGCACACAAAATTAAATTTGAAAGTAACCATCTAAGGGAGCAAAAAAAAGAGAGTATTACAACAACAAATGGAAAAGAATGCAGTGTTAAAGATTTTCAGCTATAACTTCTGTAATAATGAGTTAAATCTTGCAAAAAATGGTTAAAAATAAATAAAGTAGAAGTCACTAGTATTATCAATCAGAAAACATGCTAAGAAAGGCCAAGTTTGAAAGATAATGACAAAATATAACGCTGCGACACCGTAAATCCAACGACGTAATTAAATTCGTAAATCCATATGAGGGTTAATATAAGAGTGGGAGGACACAAAATAGAGCTACTCAAGCAGTTTTTATATCTGGGTAGTATTTTGGAGGAGAATGGGTTTAATTGGTAGGGACATAAGATGTAGAATTTCCATGACTAAAGAAGTATCATCTAAGAGGAGGGAATTCATGAGGAGCGGCCTGAGTGGAGATGTAATGAAAAGGATGGTGAAAACTCAAGTAGGAAATCTTGTGCTCTATAGGTCCAAAATTTGGTCATTGTGAAAGGAGGATGTATGTAGAGGCATTAGAGCTATGTGTGTGGAGAAGGATGGAGAGGGTGAGCTGGGTTGTGAAAAGGATGACAGAGCAGGTTGTGGATACAGTTGGAGAGAAGGGGAAGCTAGTAGCAGAGCTTTGGAGGAGGCAGAAGAGATGGATGGAGTGCTTTTTGAAAGGAGAGGGAATGCTGAAGAGGGTAATAGTGGGGAGAGCATTGGGGAAGAGGAAATGAGGGATAAAAAATAAATTTGTGATGGATGTCCTCTGCAGGACCATTACTGGGGAATTTTCTTTGAAAATGATCCCAGTTGACATTTATTCCCGAAGGTTGGTTGAGAATAGAGATGAGTACCTAGGGAAGAAACTTAACCTTCAAAATGTTTATAATTTTAGAAAAATGTTCAATATTTTACTCTTACTTATGCAAGATTGAAGAAAAATGTTTTTTTTAATCGGCGCTATCATTTGAAGGATGTATGCTGACTTGAGGCTTTCGAGATGTGGGTGTGGATAAGGATGGAGAGGGGGAGCTGGGTGGCGAGAAGGACCACAGAGGAGGTATTGGATATGGTTGGAGAGGAGAGGAAGGAAGTAACAGAGGTTCAGAGAAGGCAGGAGAGATGAATGGAGTACGTTTTGAAAGGAGAGGGAATGCTGATGAGGGTAATACATAGGGTAAGAGAGGGAATGAGGAAGGAAGAAGATAGGAAATCTGGATGAAAGACGAAGCAGGAGACTATGAGGAATTCAAGAAGGATATATTGGCGGGCCATCTATTGAAGAGAATATGGATTAGGATAAGTATTGTGTAAAAACTTACCAGTTAGCTGGTGGAAAGCTTAAACGAATGACCAAGTATCACCCCTCTTTGACCTCCAATTTAATTTCTAATGATCTTTGAATCTCCAGGCTATGATGCTAGCCCTGGATTATAGGTGCTACTCATACTAATATCATTTATTCTATTTATTTCCTTATGTTCAGTTTGAATTTTTGAGATGAAAATTTTTGGCAAAAAATTGGGATCACACTTATTATTTTCCTGAGTGATAGTTTGAAGGTTTTGAAATGTCAGTTCCAAAATTTATCAGTGCCTTATTATTTGTATCATGAATAAGTTATGCTAGTTAGAAGAGGAGGAGTATGAAGGAAAATATAGGTTCCCTACTCATAGGCATAAATTTGAAAAAGTAGGCTATTTTAATACTTAGGAATCATTATATCAAATGAAAACAGAGAAGAACCAGAGGTACAAAATAGATTGAATCTAGCCAATAGATGCTTACATGCACGCCACAGACATCTAGCTTTGAAATCCCTGTCGCATAAAACAAAAATCAGAATATACAAAGCAATAATCTGCCCAGTATTGCTCTATGGATCTGAAACATGGAAACTGAGTAAGAAAGAGAAGTAAAAATTGATGGAATTTGAAAACAAGATGTTACGAAAGATCTATGGGCCTACAAATGAACAGGGAAGGTGGAGAAGAAAGTAAATTAAGGAAACAAGGGACCTTTACAGGAATGCTGATATCATAAGTGAGATCAAATGCAGAAAAATGAGATGGGCAGCACACTTGTTAAGTAAAGTGGATGGATGTGTAATGAAGGAAGTTACGAGAGGATATCCAGAAGGAAGATGACCCCGAAGACCGTGACAGAGATGGTGGAACCATGAAGTAAAGATGAATTTGGAGAGGGTTGGAGCTGGAGAGGAGGATGAAATGAACCGAAAGAGATGGAGGGGATATGTTGGTGTGGCTAAATGTCCACTTGGATATAAATAACCCTGGGAGTAAGTAGAAGTAAGTTAGAAGAGTGAGGTGAATAGAATATAAAGATAATTCAAGGTTTCAGAGAGACTGATGCCATGAATTTTTCTCTTTCCTTTTATAATCTCTTACTAATGTGTTAGAACAAGGAGGCAGGACTAAAATTATTAGGCATTAATGAAGAAAAATTGCTGTCACATTAAAGTCCCAGAGTCAATTAGGATACAGCTGGCATGACCAAGCACCTTGAAAAGCCAGTTTCTCTCAGATCTCCATTGCGTCAACTTTATAAATCTAGTTGCTGTGTTGCCAAACCTCCACTTCCTGCCTCCACAAACTGTCGTCTACGACAATGGAAACACGTGGAAGAGAACCCGAATAGTCTTCAATATCATCTGAACGACTCCGTGGAAGCCTTCGAGTTCATACTCCACTGCCTTTGTTTGATCCGTGATCCATGGTCATCTCTTCCCTATAATGCCATGCCGTAAAGGCTGAGATTAGGAATCCCTGGAGATGGTGACAGGCTGAGGTATGATAAAGAAATAGCCTCTGTGGGGCTTGACCCTTGGCCTCAGCATCCCTTAGAGCTTCTTTTATTGTGCACCATGTGAATCTCACGGCTGAAGGATAACTATTTTGGTAATGTCAAGCTATTTATCCCTAAGTGATCCATCTCAGTGGTATTTCCCTACCCCCCAGCAGCAGAAGCCTTTGAATATTTCTGGACTCCTACCAAAGGCACCTGTCCCCACAAATTTTAGCCCTGCCTCCTAGCTCAAAAGGCATTTGAAAAAGATAATAATAGTAAACCAAAAGACAATTGTGTGGAAGTTTGGCAGTCTCTAACACTACTGTAGGTGATGAAAAACACTTTTTTCTTCCCATTTTTGTTGCTACATCTACATAATACTCCGCCGCCACCGCTTGGGCGTGTGGCAGGTGGTGTTAGGTCACCATCCATGTAAAGGTGTAAGTGTTTTGGAGATGAAATGGTGACATGAATTATAGGAGTGTATTTAGTGGAGCTCAATTGTTATTTTGGGCGCTTATTGTTCATGGAAAGAACGAGTTTTTGTACCTATCTGTTCAGCAGTGTATCTCTCTTATTTTATCGCATCTGTCAGACCTAGAGATGTAGTGGGGAGTCACGATAATATTCTCTACTTCTCAGGTTATTAATTTTATCTTGCCAAGACTTATCCTGACTTAATTGAATGTAAAAGTCTCAACCATTGGTCGCTAATGAAATCATTTCATAGGACCTTAATGGACATATTTTAAGGGTCTTTGTTTTTATAATTATTTGCCCTTTGTCTGTCTTTTGAAAATGGTGAACTTAGATTTCGGTTAATGGTATTATTTGGAATTCGTGGACATCTTTTGCTAAATATATTTTCCATATTAATTACCTCTTATTATTCCTGTAGAGGGAGGTCGAGGAAATGAGATTTTGTGAAGTTTCTTGTAGCAATGAAATTTTTTTCAGGTTCAACTGTGAAAATTATGATTTCAAACTAATGCAATATGTACCTATATTTTCGCTGATTAGGTAAATGAATATCTGGTTTTCTGTCAGGGAAAATAAAGTTTTCCTCATTGAAAGGCATTTAAGGTACCGTAATGAATATCTGAACTGAAAAATATTCAATGACCATCAGGAAGGTGTTATTGATAACAATCTGGAACATGTTTGGATTTATTTAATCCCTCCACTTTCGAAGTTCGGTTAATAGTGCGATTTCATAAAAACAGAAAATAAACCACTGATCAGTTGGAGAAATGACCGATCAGAGAAGAAAGAAAAATATCATTAGAGCATAAACTTAATGATTATGCCACTCAATGGCAAAATGGGCATAATTGTTTTATATTTTGCATACCATCACCGAGGTAATTCATTATTTCCCTTGCATTTCCTGAAGAATTAAATTAAATCATTTAAATCATCTAAATGAAACTGACATAAAGCTAAATAATCTCATGCAAAGTCACCCATTTTATGTGATAGTGGTTATGCCGTCATTTGTAAATAGTGAATTCAATGTTAATTTTCCCGCTGTAAGTTGTTGGATTTCGTGTCGTGGCTGTTTTTATATCGAGTGATCCGAGTCGTCGGTAGATGTCATAGTGGCGCTCTCTTTCGGAAGGGGGGCAGCCTTTAGCCGAAGCTACCTTGCATATGAATTTGTTGTAATAAGAATTACTCGAAATGGTGAGTTAATTTCCTAAATATGGATATGATGTGATTATCAATGAGTTGTATTGTGAATGAGTGTTAACGTCTAATGTCTGAGATGATGCTTATGTGCGGATGTCTGTAGATAATTTCGTTGCTACCGGGCAACGTGGAGCTGGCAATATGGCGAGGGAATTCTTGCCTTCGAAGCGCGTGTTTCTGTAAAATTTTCTAAGAATATTCTGCTTCTAATGAGTAGAACTATTGTTTGGAAATTGCTGTTTGTTCCAATTTAGTTACTGTTCTTTCTTATTTTTCAGGGTTTCGTTAAAGTAGTGAAGAACAAAGCATACTTCAAGCGTTTTCAAGTTAAGTTCAAAAGACGTCGTGAAGGTAAAACTGATTACTATGCCCGTAAACGCCTTGTTGTTCAAGACAAGAACAAGTACAGCACACCTAAGTACCGCATGATTGTTAGGTTCAGCAACAGGGATATCATATGCCAGGTAATACAGCTCGTGGTGGGAAGATCTGTAGTGGTTGGATTGTCTGATGGTTTAACTATAACTGAGAAATTGTTTATGTAATTTCTTTCAGATAGCGTATGCCAGAATCGAGGGAGACAAGATCGTTTGCGCAGCTTACAGTCATGAACTCCCGAGATACGGCATCAAGGTGGGGTTGACGAACTATGCCGCAGCGTACTGCACGGGACTTCTTTTGGCCAGAAGGGTAAATAATATTGTTGCTAGTGGATTCTTGTGACAGCCGACGGAAGGCTGAATTTTTAATTTTGTTTGCAAGCAAGGTGGAGGTTGCATCATTCAGGGTGGTCGTATGCAATTAGAAAGGTGCGAGTGTAAATTCAGTGATCTCTCTTTTGGATATTTCAAGGTTAGTGACATGCGAAGTTGTAGTTTCAACTGACCACTGTGTCTAACATGCAGTGGCTATTGAAAACCTGTTATTTAGTGGTGAAACATGAACCTTAATAACATTTTTAAGAATATCTAATTCGTCTATCGCTGGTGCCACGTGTGCGCTAATTATTTATGAATTTTCTCGCCCCTCTGCTCAGCCTTATGCAATTGGTATTGTAGATGACCTTAATGTAATATATAGTTAATGGGATGTTACAATATTGGTGCCAAAAAGAGGAGGAAGTATTTGGTGTGTTCCCTCAAGGATATCACCTATGTCGTCCCTGCACGTATGGAATTGGGTCTGCGTTTACTTTTATTTTGTGAATCATTAGGTAATTCGATGATGCTCGACATAAATATTCCCAGACAAGAAATGTCGATTTTGTTATTGTTCTTGCGGGTCAGCGCTCTTAGTCCGTTACTTAGCGAATAGTATGACTTACGTATGGTATTCTTGGCGTTCCTCGTTAGATTATTGTGAGCCGTTCTAGAGATGGAATCTGAGCTAACAACGTAATTAGAATGTTCTAGACGAAATAATATGGGTAAACTGGTTCAGTTCAGTGCAAGTATCTGTGGTTGGGGTAAAGCCTTAACCCGTTTCATTCTTCAGGATCGGAGAACCTTATGTTTACGTACACATCAAAGGGACCCTCTTCTACCAGAGAATGGAAGGGCCACGACCCCTTGACTATTGTGCGATTGTTTGAGGGTGACGTAAGCATTCCATCTGAGACCTTAAATTTTTGGTGTCATTTGTATAGCTGATTTTCAGATTGTCATTTGTGACTTGGAGCAAATTGTGCAGGGGGAAGCTATTTGATGTCACAATTGCGTGTTTACCATGAACCTGTACTAAGTAGGTGGTCATGGGAGTTTTGTAATATCATGCCACTAATGACATTTCATGATTATGTAGTTCTCGAGAATGGGCTGTTCTTTTAAATTAGTTTTGTGGAAAAATGTTGTTGTCTAATTATCAAAAGTTGGGCCGATAAATCGGTCTGTGGCAGTTTACGAACATCCAGCGAGGGCCGATATATCGGCCTGCTGGCAGTAAAAGGGTTAATATTAATCATACATTTCAGCTGATGGCACTGTGAAGGAATCTTACCCTGCTTATTTTTACAGCTTTTGAAAAAACTAGGACTTGATGAACTGTACGTTGGTTGCCTGGAAGCAACAGGAGAGGAGTACAATGTTGAGTCAGCCGAAACGGGACCAGGAGCATTCAGGTGCTACTTGGATGTTGGCTTAGTAAGAACAACTACTGGTGCTCGAGTGTTTGGAGCAATGAAGGGAGCTGTTGATGGTGGCTTAAACATTCCCCATAGGTATGAAGTGATTTGTTTTAATATGCTAAAGTAAACCAACACTTTCTTGGTTCTGTCCTCCTCAGTTCTTCCCATTGTGGCCGTCTATGTAACGTGTGTCATGATTATTTTTGGTCTGAAAGTACAGTTGTATTGATGGCTTGCAATTCCTTATGCATCAAACTATTTCTTTTTTCTTAAAACTTCACTGCGTATCCTAAAGCTCTTGGTATCTTCATATGCTGTATGGATTTTTAAGAGAAATCTGTGTGTTCTGGAATCTAGTAGCATTTTTTAAAATTATCACTTGTCTGTTTCTTTCTTTTAGTGGTAGCTTTGGGACCTTAATCTAACAATGCCTACTTGATTAACTTAACTTTAATAAAAAACGAAGAATTACATGTAAATCTGATTTGAATCCTCAACGTAATCTTGAATCTTGATCGTCATAAATGTTGCTCTCTGGTCATTGCTGGCATTAATTTTGGTCTGGCATTGTATCCCAACTTAAAAATGTCACTAGAAAATAAATTAAGGACTCTGGGTACCTCAAGTAGTGGAATCAAGAGGGCTAGAGGTTTCAATATTTTCCTTCTTCCCAACCGTCCTTGTCATTATTACTAAGCACCATAGCTACTGTGTTACTTCAATACCCTTGGTTGTTTATCATCATGGTTTTGTTTTAAATTTTTCAATTTTTGATGATAATGAACTAAGTGATTATGTTTGCCGTGAGCATTTAGTGTTCAGTAACTTTAGGTTATCCGTTGTGGATGGATTTATGGACTTCTCATTGTTTCTGCAATGGAAATTTAACTGAAGATTGAACTTAGTGAAAATTGAATTATGGATTGTGTCAGACATCTGAGAAATGTTTGATTTAAGCAGTTGCTGCCCAAATTTCATAATGATGAGATTTGTCTTGGAACAGTTTCCTTGAGGTCAGTCCGAATGAATGCAATGTAGCTCTTGTAAGTTTCTTTAGCTGTTAATATTGGTGTAAATGGTAGTGATAAATCTTGTGCCATTCTCATGATTGTTCAGCATTTGAATGGCTTTAGTTGTCAGCATTCAGGAATTAGGTTGATTTGTTGTTACCATTGGATGATCATAATGAATTTTAAATTATTGCAGCAACAAGCGCTTCCCTGGATATGATGCAGAGTCAAAGGAGTTTGTAGCAGATGTCCATAGGAAGCATATATTTGGCCAGCATGTTGCAGATTATATGCGTCAACTAGCAGAAGATGATGATGATGCCTATAAGAGGCAGTTCTCGAGATATATTAAGCTGGGAATTAATGCCGACATGGTAAGAACATTAATCCATATTTCAAATTTGATTCATGGACTGTTGGATCATATTTATGGACCCATATGGGTGATCTTCTTTCCACCGCTGCCATTTGTTTTTTTGCTGCGAATATATGATGCAATATTAGAAAAAGGTATACATTTATTAACATTTAATGTGGAGACTAAATAAGGTGGTTGTCTTTAGTTGGGTGAAAAAGTGATGATTGTAATGCCTGGGTAAGGGCTGAAATTGGTTCAGAGGTATATTTTGTGTATGTGTTGTTTCTTTCCATTCAGGCTCATTGTTTGCTGAATAGTGTGGGCTTCATGATTATGCTAAAGGCGTTCTTATTTTTCTGTAGATCCCGCAATAATTACAATTTAATCGTCAGTTAACACATTTGTTTGTTACATAGAGGTCTTTAAGAGAAGAATTATTTGTATATGTTCAAATTTTATTCTGATTTGCTCAAGTGCTTGGTGTATTGTTCATTTTAATGTCCTAAGTTCTACCATAAGGAGTTCAACTGTTCATATGCTACAGTGAGTAAATCTGTAAATGTCTTTGGTGTTGCCTATTAGGGAGCAGTTGCTGGCCACTTCAGCTGCCACCTTTATTCGTATAATGCTTGTCATCACCTATCTATTGCAGTCCAAATGCATGAATATTTTGTTCAAATCCTTATCTTTAAAAATGCTGATAAATTGCATTCATGAATAGTTTAAAAACAGCTATATTTAAAACTGAAAATGTTTACCCTGATATCTTGGCACACCCTAATTTAACTGGTCCAAGCTGTGATCAAGTACAAATTCAAACAGTGCTTGACTCTCCAGTCAACTGTTTTTAATCCAGAAAGAATTTCCATCTCTCTCGCTGTTTAAGATTACTTGTATGAACCATTGAACTCTTTATTTATTTTCACTGTTGAGTATGTTCTAGGTTTTTGTGTTCATTATGGTTTTTGTCATTAAAGATGGAGGATATATATAAAAAGGCGCATGAAACTATAAGAGCTGATCCTGAGCATAAACCTGTGAAGGACCAAGCTGCCAAGGAAGCAGCTGCTAAGAATAAGAAGAGGTGGAACCGTGCCAAGCTGTCTCGATCTGAAAGAAAGAACAGGATTGAACAGAAAAAGGCATCATGGCTGAAGAAGATAGCCGAGGGAGAACTTGAATAAATGATTATTTTTGAGGAGGTGATTGAGGGTTCACTTTCCTCAATTTGTCTTCGTAACTGTTACTTTTTCAATAAATTGTGGAAATAAATTCCCCTCACCTGCGTATGCCTTCTTTTATTTACTAAACATTCTTATAGTTTGTGTATGTGTGATTAAAGTATTAACAATTGTCTGTGGGCCACTTAAGCATTTAAATTTTGTAGGCTGAAGTACTTCGATTAGAATTATGGTGTTTTTTGGACACTTCAGTATGTACCAAATGGGTTATTACTTATGTTGGAAATCTTGCAAGTTAATCATTTTTATTTTGCCATCTTCTGGTTGACTTCCTGCGAACTCATTTTTTTTCACAATTTTATTTTTATGCAACAACTAATCCTTGAAAATATTTCTGTTGATGCCAGTCAAGTTATTCGATCTTGGTGTGTCAATCATTTTGCTTCCCTCAGATGTACCCTTTTAATGGAATAGTCCCAGAGGGTGAGTCGTGAAAGGATGGGGTTGTTTTTGATAACACTGGAATGGTGTACCTACTTAGATAGGTCCTTCCATGCTGTTAGAATTTACAGGGTAGGTCTATTTTCTTGAGGAATGTTGCTTTAAGTGATTTGGAGGGGAGTTGCTCCTAACTGTAGTGTATGAAACTCCTCTCCCTGTCCTAAGAGCCCCTTGTATGGCCATTTCTAGTGAACTATTGATTCCATCAGTTATTTCAGAAATCCGGAGTGGCTTTGAGATGACTGCTCATTTTGACTTGTAATTTTGGAGGGATTTCATTATCACAGTTTTTAAGCTGAAGTTGTTCAGTGTTACTTGGTAGGACCTCTAACTCCACAATAGTGGTCTAGGTCCTTGAAACATATTTTTATGCTAAGGCAGGGATAGTTAACTAGCAATTGATTCATGTGACCTGATGTACCACTGACTCATTTGCATGTATATATATATATATATACCCAATGATGCCATAGTGGAATAAGGTACATATGACTATAATTTATGAGAGCCTAATGGTTGTGATCTTTAAATTCTCAAGTGTTTGCTCTCAAATCCTGGCCGTCCATAACTTGCATCATCTATGAAGGTGGTTACTCTCTTCATCAGTGATTGCCGTGAGGCTGAGTTGGGATGTAAGATCTCACAGATATTGTTAAGGTCCAGCCTAGTTCATTTTGACTTGTTCAAGGTCTTGTCTTACGATTTAAGTGAGTAGTAATCAGACACTTCATATGTATTAGTTCTGAATTACTTTAACTGAATGCCTGTAGTTCCTGGGGTATGCATGTATGTAGTTTTAAATTGTGACTATTTGTAGAGAACGTGTAAAATGGACAACTCTACCCTGGGCCTATAGTACATCCAAACCGTTGATATTATCTGCCTATTAAAGCTTCATCATTGCAGACAGGGCTGGGCGAAATACAGGCTGAAGAGTATTTGAAATACAAAATAATGCTACATATGTATTACGTGTTTTAGACTACTTACATTTGAAATACTGCCCAGCCCTGATTACAGAGGTTATCAAGTCTTTCTTGACAAAAATTTGAAGTTCTTCTATACCTAAATTCATCCTTAGATGTAACAGGATGAGCTTTCCATGTCCAACCTTACAGGAATTCATGTAACCAGTTGGTCATGAAAAGCCATAGTAGTTCCCATTTTGTTCTCAGTCGGCCCCGGTGGCGGCGGGGTAAAGTCCTCGCCTGCCAACCCTAGGGTCGCGGGTTCGAGTCCCGCCTGGGTAAAATATTTTCTGCCCAGGACATGGGTGTCTGTGTCTCGTACGTTGTTACTGTTATTCACCCGACGTAAATTGGCTAATTGTGCTGTATTCGGGGTAGTGAAGATAAATAAATAAATAAAAATAAATAAATAAATACTTGCTACTGAAGGACCTCTTCCCCCAACCATTATGGGGTGCATTCTGTTAGAGGTTTCTGCCATGAAAGATAACCTGTGCCAGCCGGTTTTTTTAATTTTAGACACTATGGGTTCTGGAAGAAGTCCTAAATGACTCCTGTAATTGCAGGCTTGAATGATGTTCTTTGTGATAGCCCTTATCATTCTGTCCCTACATTTAACTCTGAATATGGGCCAAGAAAATGTTGGTAAAGGCCACAACTATGGGGATAGGCAGGATCGTTGGGAGGCAAATGTCTGGTGGGGAGGGGGAGTCAGGCATTCACCTGTAACATCCTGTCTGGCTTTGTATGGGGGATTAGGAATGAAATGTCTCTTACATGGGAGTGGACAGCTGGCAATGCTCATGGTGACAGCCCGAGTGTATGTAGGTAGGCATTCATTCTCCACATTTCAAACCTCCCTGCAATATTATTTAATGGAAAAAAGTGTTTGAGGACCACTGACCATTTTTCCACAATAATCCTCTACATTGTCTTGTCTCTGTTCACTCACCTCTTTCTATATTAGCAACATGTACCTGAAAGCCTTATTTCAACCGGAACAAAATCTTATAATAATTGGCCCTATGGTTCTTTCACATCGATGATTCCTAAATTTTGCAGAAGGCTCAAAAATGCGATGCTCTCTCATTTTGACTAGTCTAACCTTTCCTTACCTCCTCTCTAGTACCTTCGCTTGATCAACTCCACTGTGTAAATTCGCCCCTCTGCCTCTTTATTTCCGAGTACAATAAGTCGTACGCACATTAAATAATGATGTGAATGGTTGTACAGATTCAACAATGCGCATTTATTAAGTCATTAAACGGCCTTATTGGTGGATCATATAAAAATTAACTAAATGTTAGCATGCTCCAAGTGGGCAGGAAGGCCAATCTCCATAAAGGCATACACAATATGGCTTTATAAATGTTCAATCTATGATCATTTGTGATAATGAAAACCTGAAAATTTCCTCCGTCAGCCATTTTTATACGGTACGACCCTTGATACAACGGGTGAATGATCAAATTTCGCGCCATATTTTTCATCTTCATTCGGTAGGTGGCGCGATTTCAGTGCTGTTGATGTGTAGCTAGAGGCGGTTCAAATGTCAATGGGCAATTGGTAAAATTTTTAGGTAAACTATTGTGATTATTAACGGAGCAGTTGATTAACGTCTTACAGTTATGTGCAAGGGCAATTTCACATTGTTTTTATAATTCCTGCGAGGTTGTCTTGTGTCCTAAAAAGCAATGTCTGACGTTAGCGATACCGAGGATGAGCCAATTGGATCTGGAAAGGATGGTATAATTTTTCTGATAGATTCTACAGAATTGATGTTTGTCGAAGATGACTCCGGAAATTGTGCCTTCAGACAATGTATAAAAGTACGTAGTTTTTTACCATTGTGTCATTTTTGTTGTTATTCGTAAATTGAGCTTAACCGCATACGTACAATTTCAGGCATGTGACCAAGCAATGATGCACAAAATCAAATTCTCGAACTTGGACATGATTGGTGTTGTTTTCTTTGGCACCGACAAGACTTCTAACGACGGGAATCGAAGTAACATATCTGTTCTGCAGGGACTCCAACGTCCATCCGCCGCAACCCTGCTTGAACTGAGGAAGATGCATGAGTGTAAACTCTGATATTTATTTTAGCTTATAATAGTTTCACTATCGTACTTTTGTTGTATTGTTTGTTGTAGGTGATCTTTCTTTTATCGACTCTATAGAGTACTTCTAGTTTATTCTTCTTACGATTTCCAACAGGTGAAATTATTTGTTTCATAGAAATGCTGCAGATAGTCTGGGCTCTATCTTTTTAGTTTTATCCGTAAAGTAAAATGTACACATGAACGATATCGGATTTGACGTGAACTTTTATCGGAAATGAAACATGCCCATACTGATACAGGTAGTGGGATAGGCACGATTCGAACATTTTTTTGTACCTTAGAAATCATCATCAAAGTTCATCTCTCCATAGGGCTAGTGTTTTCAGTTAGATTAAATTTATTGTGTCTTCATGCACAGCTTGGTTGTTGTCTAGTTCTTCCATAGGATTTGGTACTTCAATTCCATTTGCTTGGAGATAGCGTTAGAATTCAGTTTCTATTTCAAGGTTTGAGTTGTGAAACTCTCAGTATCCCCTATGGTCTTCTGTTTGGTGTGGACTAATGTTTGCCTTATTTTCATGCTTCTGGCCACACTTCATCATTCCTCTTTCCCTTATTGTCAATTATTGTCTGGAAGGTTTTGGACCCTCTGTTCAGCGAACAGCAGCAGGTGGAGAGGAAGTCGATGCATGGTGAGGAAACTTGAGGGTGGGGGTAGAGAGAAATAACCTTATCAAGTCCTAGAGACTGTTCACTGTCTCCTCTCTGTGAGGTGGCAGCCGACTTTAAATATTCTCATCAAGGTTATAAAGATGTTTGAAGTGAAATTCAAGGCATCAACTTCAAGTTGTAGGTCCTACAGGACACATTTCACAGTTTCTGTAGGACCTACCACTTGAAGTTGATGCTTTAAAGTCCTATAGGACCTACCACGTGATATCCAAGTATATATATTTGAATACAGCTGCATGTTTTACCTTATCAGCAACTACAGTTGTTCCTCTGTGGGAATCCATTCAAGATAATCACACTATTTTAACATACTGATTAGCCCTATAAATAAAAGAAAATAAACAATTTTTTCTTGCTTTCAGCTAAGTTGTTGCTATTGTTAAAGTAGATTTTTATATTATTTTTTTGGGCCAGCATTGGCTGAGGTATATGAAAGGGGGCCAATGAAGGGTATTTTTAACAATTTGATTTTTTCCTGAGGTTGAACGGGTGACAAGGAACAGGTTTGTGAGAAAGTTAGGCATTTCAATTTTCTATTTAAAATTCTGCTTATAAGAGATTGCTCATTCCTGTTACTATGGGCAATTTGTTGGAACTTTATCTTGTTTATTATGACGTCCTTTCACCAAGAGAAACCTTCCCTTTTACAAATAATAGGAGGATGAAGGTAAATTCTAGGCATTTGCAGTGTGGGTTTGGAGATGGATAGAGGTGGTGAGTTGCGTGGTGAGAAGGAAGAAAATGGAAGTATTGAATATTGTTGGAGAGGAGGGAAAACTAGTGGTGCAAGTTTAGAGAAGGCTGAAGAGATGGATGGAGGACGTATTGAAAGGAGAGGGAATGCTGAAGGGAGAAAACTGAGAAAGTGAGTAAGACGGGTTCTGGACGAAATAAGAAGAGGGGGAGAGTATGAGAATTTTAGGAGGAATGTAATGGCAGATCATCTTTGGGAGGGAAAACGATATAGGATTAGTACTTTCCTAAAACCTACCAGTCAGCTGGTAGAATACTTAAATGAAATGTAGATACATATGTGAAGGCCCAGGGAATGAGCCTGCTGTACATATCAGAATGATAAATAAGGTAGATATTAGCCCACATATGTAGGAGACGTTTTGTATCAAACTGAGACTGTATTTATTTCAGTAGTTGTATGTTTTACCCTTAAGATATGGTAAATTATTTATACATTTGCCCTGGCTAATGCAGGGAACATTGCAATTATTTCATGTCTAACCAATACCATTGTCCTTCCTCATATTCCTCCCCAGATTTAATGGCTTGATTATATGAGAGATTAGTATGGGTGCCCTTTGTTATTTTCAAGCCTCAGTACAAAGTAATTAGGGAGGACCATTTGTTCCTCTGACAATATTTACATTCATGCACTTTATTCTTGATTAATGTAGTATGCATATTCATCTACATACTACCCCACAAGCCACTACATGGGCGTGTGGCAGGGGGTGGTAGGTCACCTGCAGTGTAAAGATGTAAAAGTTTTGGAGGTGAAATGGTGACGTGTCCTATGAGAGTGTATTTGGAGGAGCTCAGTTTTTATCGTGGTCGCTTATTGTGCGTGGAAAGAACGAGTATTTGTACCTATCTGTTCGGCAGAGTATCTCTCTTATTTTATCGCATCTGTCAAACCTAGAAATGTAGTGAGGCGTTATGATAATATTCTGTGTGTCGCTCTGAAACACACCAGTTCTGAATATCTCAAGCAGCCTAAGCCTAGCATGCAGCCTCCGAGTCTCTAGGGGCTCCTACCTTAATCCCTCTAACAGTTGTGTAACCCTATATGTTTGTTCGTAGCAGTTTTTAAGAAAGCGTGCTGCTTTTCTTTGTATTTCGTTAATTTTTTTGGTTAAATCTTAATGACCAGGATCCCAAATGCTCGCGGTGTATTCAGGGTGTGTTCGAACCAGAGCGAAGTCGCATCTCTCTTTTACTTTTTCATTAGAGGACCTTCCTATTATACACTTAACAAAACCTAGTTTCTTTAATGCTGCGCCACATATCTTTTGTGTGTGTGTTCCCCACGATATAAGTTAAGGTAATTCCAAGATATTTTACTGTATCTGAAGATTTTATGCTTACTTCACCCACCATGTAGGTATGGCTTCTGTGTGATGACTGTCGTAGGAAGTGAACTGTGGTGCATTTACTAATATTAATTTATAAATCCCACTCCTGGTACCACGAATTAATGTTGTTAAGGTCAGATGACAGAACTTCAAAGTCCGCGTATTAGCTTATTTCACGTTAAATTACTGTATCGTCTGCAAATAATCTTTATTTACTGCTAATTCAAGAACTTAGGTCATTTATGTAAATAATGAATAAAAGAGAGAATTAAACATTCTGGCTAAACCTGTAATAATTGTTTGCCATGCTGAGACCAATGTGGTCTCGGAGACAGTTCTCAAGTCTCAAACAATGTTTGTGAAATGTGACTTATATTTTCCAGTGTTGTGCTGTATAAACTTAAAATACTCCTTTTTTTGTCTGAGGTATGTAGATATTCATGGACAGCTACTGATATATTGTATTGTTTCAAAAAAAATCTCTTTGGATTTGTGGAAATGGGACAAACTTAAGTATGCTTTTCAAAACTTCATAGTAGCTATTCAAAAAGATTGAAGAAAGTGCTGTAGTTTTTTTTTTCAAAGATTAAGACCCATTTAAGTAGGCAATATGAAAAAGTTGACAAAAAAGAACTTAATGAACACAAAGAACAGGTCATGGAATGATAAGAAACTTACTTAAATCTGGAAATGTAGTCTAACAGTTTTAGACTGACTTCTTTGGAAATTGGTCATAAAGAAATAGTGAAGTGGGTCATGAGTTAATGAAGTAGTGCCCAATTTGTTGGTACTGAAATTTGGAGCATTCAGAAATCAGCTGAAGGGAGAGAAACTATATTTCAACCCTTTGAGTAGAGTGCAAAATTGCTAAAATTCTTGCAGAAATTGCGAGGTTATTTTTCGAAGAATGGCAGTGTATGAATAAGCATAAAAATGTGAAAACTGGACCCGTTTAAGAAAAAGTTATTTTAAAATGTAACCTGATGTGCTAAAAGGCAATAATACTCGGAATATTAATTATTCAATTGTTATTTACCATGCACATTTACCATTTATATTTATGTAGCCATGTGAGAAAGAGTTGCTGTGAGTGATGCTGGCACTGAGAACAATTTTGTGGTATTGCCCACTGCAGCATTTCTTTGCCATTGCATCCTCATTATTGTTCAAGAGACTGCTTCTCCGAAACTGAGGAATAATTTCAATGTGTATTATTAGGATCTTTAATGTGTTCTTCTCTTGCCTGTGCGAGAAGGAGAGTGTGTACTCCTCTTACCTATCTCTGATTATCTTCAATGATCTTGTGATTGGATTATTATGTTTAATGAACTGGCCTCGGCTGTGGTAGGTTCATAAATCGTTATTATAATTGTTTTAACATCATTATCCATTTGAAATGCAAATGTTTTTATTTTTTTACAGCATCAACTCTAGATGACTTCAGAACAAAGTATGGGCACTGTGATGATTACCTTTTTGCTGATGTCCTCTGGATCACTCAATCATTGTTGATAAAGAAGTAAGTCATAACATTTAATGTACATGTATAAAGGTGCCTGTGTGTTAGAGGTGTCCATTTATAGAGGTTTTGCCATGTGTTCATATTCCTCCATCATCGCCGTGAGACCATATTCCATCCTAAGATCGGTTGACTGCAGCTCTCTTTATCTTTCCTGCCCTGTGCTAAGTCCATTATGCCTAATTAGGACTTCTCTTTTTGTTATATTTTGCCCAATTATTTATCCATCTGGCTACTGTACTGTTTTCTAGTCTGTAGTCCTATCTTCTTTGAACACAGCAGTTGTCTTTTCACTATGAACACACACTTAGCTTGAGGTATTCTTCCCTCGATGTCCATTATACTTCTGCCATCCCACTGATATCCATCCCATTATACTTCTTCCATACCACTCTTGATATATGTGAACGAATCCACCAGCTCTAATTTCCTCTCAGTGTTTTTCTGCATACAGCTACTCTCTTCTGCATATTAGGTTTTTGGTCCTTGTCTTGTTTATTTTGGTGTTATATTCTTGGAGAACTTTGTCCATTGCATTTGGTGACCTTAGAAGTTCACTGTGATTTCCTACAATGATTGCGATATCATTTGCAAAGTAGAGCAAGTTTATTTTTTGTCATTTGATCTTAATTGCACTCAATCCAGTTACTTTTTCTTTTCTCATTGCCTCCTCCATGTATATGTTGGACAGTGCTTGTGAGAGGTTGCATCAATGTCTTTCTCATTTGTTAATTTTAGCTTCTATTCATCTTCTGACTCATTTGAATTGTGAGAACTTGCTTCTTGTGTAGTAGGTATGTTATTCTTAGTTTGTTGTAATTCATTCTGGGTTTTTCCTGCTACCTAGACATCTTGTTCTATTCAACTCTGTCTTAAGCTTTCTCTGAGTCCCCAAATTCCACATACATTGGCTTGGTTCGCATGTATTGCTTTCCCTACCATTACTGTTTGGCAGAGAATGGTTTCCCTGGTTCTTTTCTTCTTCCTAAATCCAAATTTGTTTTCAGAGAGGTTGTCTTCAATTTTGCTTCCCATCTTTCTGTCTTATATATGCATGAGACTTTTGGATACATGCGACACAAGACTTAAGGTTTGGTGCTCCTCACATTTCTCAGCCCTTTTCTTCTTCCCAAGAGCTATCATTACTTCACTTAGAAGTCTTCTGCTTTGTTAGTTATCTTTGATTACTTATTTGGTATTGTGAGTTCTGCAAGGGTTCACCGGAGACACACTGAGGGAACCAGGGAAGGATTGGTGGGAACAAATGATACATCGACTTGTCTAATTAATGCATCTTTATTCAATCAAGACCCAACACTGACTGCCCACACAAGTGTCTCTCCAACCCCCTACCCTCCGCTTGCATTCCGCTGACTGGCGGTTGCACACCTTACTCCCGCTCACCTGAGATGGGGGAGCGGCAAAAGGCGAGCATTCCACCGGCACAAACTCATGGAAATTTGTGTCAGCGTTCTACAAGGGGAAGGAGAGAGGACGATGGAAGGGGTGGATCTTACAGTATTGATTGTCCATGGCTTTACTGCCAAGCACTTCTCTGTGAATATTGTCTGCACTGAGGGCTTTGTTTTTCTTAAGGTCTTGTACTGCTCTATCACATTTGCTTCTCAGTTTGTGTGGGACCCGACCTTCCTCATCAACCTTGTTCTTTATGTGCTAGAGTTCTTTGTGGTGTTGCTTCCACCTATTCTTGTTTTTTGCTCCCTCTATCAGTATATTCCCAATTACATCTCTGACCTTGTTGCTTTTTGTTTTTCTCTCTCTGACGTGTTTCTTCCTTAGCTTGTGTGCTGTTTGGGTGTTCCCCTTCTTCATGTTTTTTCGTTGACTTCCTCACTGCAGCCATATATCTAATTCTCCTTAGCGTTTTGATTTCTTGTAATGACAAATATGCCTCTACGAGAATCCCATAAGATAGCACAGTATGCCTGCTTGTGGTATCATTGTTCTGTTGTTACGAACTTACCCAGTAGATGGTGTCTTTCCACCCTGAAATATCAAATAGGGTTTCCGTTAGGGTGAGGTAAAATATTATTCAGGACATTCGGGAGTATACAGGACATAAATATGTGACTTTAAATTCTACTGAGTCATTCGAATTGCAGGGTAGTTTATTACCTTACTGGCTCAATGTATCAAACCTGACCATTTACCTGCCATTGTATCAGCAGGAGACCGTCTTTACTGTTGCACCAAAGCCTGGTAGATTTATCTACTGGCAGCAAAAATGCTTAAATGCCTTTATTGATATAGAAAATGATGTGATGGTTAGTGCATTGCCTTGTAACCTCTGTAAATCTACTTGCAGAAACTTTAAGCTGACTACATCCCGTGCCATTCTACTGTCTTGCTCAAAATGCTTTGGGAAAGATGACAACCATTCCCAGAGGCAAGCCAAAGCATTCGCTAATGATTTGCATGGAAATTCTATCTCTCTGGACTTCATACCTTGTGTTCCTGATTATAAACCATCTGAATTCATTGCGGTAATAACTTTTCCTTTTTTTAGGGCTTTTACTATATGGTATGCTTTGTTTTTTGTGAGCAGCTGGCATTTTTTAAGGACATGGCTTTGGTAAAAAAGTGAACTCTTTGATGTTTACAATTTACAATGAATTCACTACCAGCACCAACTGTTAAGCCACTTTCAGGTACACTGAGTCATTGGCTTTTTCCTTGTCTCTTTGAGTTAGGCCATCGGGGAATGATTTCCCACCAGTAGTACTCAACTGAATGAAAATAAGGATGGAAGATGGATGCCTACTAACTTTAGATGATTGGTCTTCAAGAAAATTCTGATCTCCTTGTCTGTAAAATAACATTTCCTAACCTCTCTCCTAATTAGTTGCCCTACCTCTTTATAATGTTCATGAACACCCTCATCCTGATCAATCGTTTCCTAACCTCTCTCCTAACTTGTTGCCCCACCTCTTTATAATGTTCATGAACACCCTCATCCTGATCGATCGATCAGGAAGACTTGGATGATCAGGAAGAGTGTGTTCATGAACATCACGAAGATGTAGGGTAACTAATTAGGTGGAGAGAGGTTAGAAAATGTTATTTTTGTGACAAGGAGATTGGAATTTTCTTGAAGACCAATCATCTACTGTTAGTAGGCACCCTTCTTCCATCCTTTTTTGTTACAGGAAACCTTGATCTCCTCTGTCTATTATTAATGCATTCTTAGCTGTTCAGTGAGGCAGACAGAAATTGGCTTGTAATGTGTTGAGACAGCTTATAAGATTCTGCCTTGTGGAAAGAGGGTTGCTTGAAGCCTGACTCTGCTTTGGGAGAGCCATTTTGGATGAAACATAGTGGCATCTGACAGTTACTTCCTTCAGATCAATGGTTCTCAACTTGTGGTACGTGTACCCCTATGGGTATGTTCATAGTGGTTAGGTGGTGATACATGAAAACAAGTAACTTGATTAAAGGTTGACTTGAGATTGAAGTAGTAGTTATGTGGAAATAATTATAATTTTTACTGTGCAAGGGGTTTAATTTTTAAGAAACACAAAAAGGCTACTCCATTAAAGTTACTGCATGGCTAGTTCCACAGTTCTTTGAAATTTACGGTGGTTGGAGTAATTTTCACTAATGCATTGATTTGTACAAATCCTTGTATATGTGTACTTAATAGTAGTGTGTATAGATAAAGGTGAAAAATGTTACCTATTCGGTTTCTTCACAATTCAGTGCTATTTAATGACATAGTGATATGGCACTTAACATAAATTTTGAAATAATTTTATGACGTTTGTACAAATTTTTTTTTAAATGCAGAAACATGAATTATTAAATTGCTCCTTATAAATATCAAGGTACCATGCCAAATAAAGAACCTGTGTACTGACGATATTTGCTTTAAATCCAAATTCTTTGCCACAAACACACGTCATAACAATGCTTAAATGGAGTTGAAAATTTTATCATTCTTGAAAGCATTTTATTAAAAAACTTGTGTGGTTATTTCCAATCTGCCAATAAATGTACTTACTGGAATTGAGGCCCAAGAATTTTTTGTTCAACTTACTTGAAAAGGTATTAAAACGTGCTCTCGATGACTCACAATTCACACACCAACCACCTTAATGGCCTTATTTTGATTTTCAAACTATGTGAGAACAAAGTGATGTAATAATTGCTCTATTCATCAGTTAGTGTATTTTTTTATCCTCGTACATTTTGGGTGTCTGGGCTGTAAGCTCTCCATATTGGCACTCCTGTCCTTGGTGGCCACTTCATTTGTTGTAATATTTGGGGGTAGTCAGTACAATAATTCAATCATATACTCTGTAAATATTCCTTCTTGTATTCTTGTGACTTTCTCATTTCAGACAATAATGCAGATAGTTGGTGGACATAGTGAGCAATGGGCAGTTCCCAGGCCACTTGTTATTAATTCCTTGGAAGAAATTCCTGATATAGTCGAATCAATCACTGCTGCTAGGGACCAGCGTTCTCGGTGTATAGGTCATTTGAATTTCCGTATTGGAGAAAAAGTCTCAATGGAAGTGGAAATATACAATCTTGTTCGGTAAGCCATGTTTTATCTAGTCCTTGTAAAATTTGAAGCTCTAAGCTGATGGTAATGAGAAGGAGGGATTTCAGTTGAATTTATCTAGGAAAGGTTATGCTTCCTTATTTTGGCCAGAGATTGCAACTTAATGCTTGAGCATTTGAGGGTAAAATGTCAAAAGTCAAGTTACGTCAAAAATTTTGACATTTTAAGTATCCCTGATCATGGTAGATATTTTTAGAAATGAGCATTTTATTCAATATCAGATGATTAATAATGCTTTTTTGCAGTGTAATTGGTCAAAATGAATCCTTATTTTTACCAAATTGAAGGATTTTCAGATTGTATTGTGTAAAAACTTTTTTTAATTTCTTCTATTTTCACCTATTCTGCTAGTTAGTTATGTTGACCAAAGGGTAGGGGAAGAAGGGGAAGTTCTGGTTGTTGGCACTCAGGAACACCATGATGTGCTTCTTGAATGTTCTCGAATTGACATTATGGAGGTTTATGCTGTTGTCATGTAGATATATACAATGCAGAATTACACGCAATTAAGATGGCCCTAAGAAATATAAAATGCAATTCTGGATCTTTCCTTATCTGTACCAACTCTCTAAGCGCTGTGAAGTCCATTTCAGCCTATTACCCACTCCACCTTCTCGTCCAGGATGTGCAATGCACTCTTCACTCCCTTAGCAACAAGCGAATTAATATCTCCATAATGTGGGTACCTGGACGTATGGGAATAGCTGGCAATGAACGTGCGGACAAGGCTGCAAAGGAAGCAGAGCAGATGCCAGAAATTGCATGGAAAATGGTGACTGCGGAAGGCCTAAAGACTATGTTTCGAAGTGTAATAATGGACCAATGGAAAGAATTGTGGCATGGGAGTAATAGCAACAAGCTCCGGGCTGTGAAACTGGTAGTATCAGCGTGGCCCTCTTCCATCAGGAGTACCCAGAGGGAAGAAGTCGCAGTCACACGCCTGAGGACACTGCCCTGACCCACTCATACCTCTTCACAGAAGAGAAGACACAACCTTGGTGTGATGAATGCGACTCCCCTCTGAGTGTGCGACACCTACTGATGGAGTGTGATAAATACCGGTCTTATAGAAATAAATACAAGGTCAACGGTGCCCTAGGTCATATCTTAGGTGACTCTCCCGAATGGTCTCACCTGAGTAATTGCCTTTTTAAAAGAAATCAATGTTTGTAATTAATTATAATTTAATTTTAGACAACGCATACACATTTTACGGAATTTTTTTTTACGGAATTTTTAAAATTTACGGAAAAAAAAAAAATTTACGGAAAAACGGAATACGAAAGTGATTTTGCTTTAACTCTTTGAATTTTGTCTTACTTATGGACAAGAGTGGTGCAAAATGACCGCTGTAGTCGACGCACCCTGAATTAATAATCCTATCCATCCTCAAATTGTGTGGACAAAATAACGGGATAATCAACTACCATGACAGCTCAAAATAGGTGGTAAGAAAGCATCCCTGATCTATGGTCATGTAGAATCCTAGAGTAAGCAGGGTTGTGCATTTCTGATGTGAAAAATCTGATCGTGAGGTACTCCTGCGATTGTATAGTACAATGGCAATGTAAGAGCGCAGAGGATACATTTTTTAATTCGCCTTCTCAAGGGGAAATCTGTATTAAGCTGAGAGATGATTATGATTTTGTTCCTCCTATTTGGAAAGGAATAACATCATGATTGTTAGTTTGGGCCATGTGCCATGAATGTCTTAATGGCTTTATGATACATTGATTAAAATTTATTTTATTTATGATTTCTCCATTTCCAGTGCCTTGGTTTATCCCATACCTCCTAATTTCTCTTATTTCATGCTTTATCTTCAACTTATTATCCTGATGTCAGTCTTGACATTGCTTTCAACTACAATTTTTTTACGGGGCTAGCTGAAAATGGGCGAGATCGTGAATTTTAGTTAAAACTAGGTTACAGAAAATGATAATATTGAGAGTATAATATTTAATTTTAGGAGCATAAATAGATCAACTTTTTAGGTGTCAATTAGGATTTTAAAAAGCATCAAGTTTCTATCCCCATTTACTTGCAATGAACAGAAATGGCTGGTTTCAATGTATGTATATTTTCCCTCTCACACCGAAGCCCTCCCCCAGCGCCGGCCCTCCAGAAGATCAGGCTCCTTCATGTCCCCACCCTCCCACCTGCTCAATACAAGGACAGGATGCGATGTCCCTAGCTGACTCTTCAGACCCCCCCCATACCACTCTTGGGACTTTAAAAAAGTCCCCCCCACTGTAAAGGAATCTGTGTATGCCAATGGGTCTGACACAGGCAAAATATTAGTTTGTGGGCAAATCTTGATTCATGACAAAAGCCTCCACTCACCAGAGTCATGTCCTCCCTCTCTGCCGACAGCCTGTTGAGGTGAAAGGGAGGAGGAAGATAAGATGTGACTATTTGGCAATAAGCCAATGATTCATTCGATATTTATTCTTTGAGCGCATCAACTCCCAGCTAGATCAACCTCCCTAGTGACGTAAGATACTCTGGGTTCATAGGTCTCTCAGATGTTTTAGTGAGAGGGTGAATGGAGTAACCCCCACAGCAACAACCCCAAAGGGGAAAGGAGGGCGAGACAGCACATTCCGGCTTGGTGCGTGGCCAGACCTGGAGCTGAAATACTCAGACGAAAATCTCCTTGCTTGATTGTAAGCAGAGGAAAAATGATGAGCCAAAATATCCCACATGTTAATTCAATATCGAATCTTTATATGAAGTCTGAGATTTTATGAATGAAGATCAGGCGACCTAATCTGAACAAAAACACAACTGAAGCTTTCGCATTGTGGAATGAAAAATGAAAATTATTGATTTATAATGTTAGTATTGTAAGTAGCCAATGAAGTGTAAAAGGTACTATCTAACTTTCACCGTTGAAGTGCGTGGCTTGTACAATACAATTTTGAAAGGAGATACACATTTAGCTGGACTCTTCTAGAAGCTCTTCTTTCAGCCCCATCGTCTCGGAAATAACCCTGCACTAATAAGCTGAATCCAAGGAAGAGTAATGATTTCCTATTCGCAAAACTAATGAGTATATCATTTTTTTTGTACAAAATTCATGCATCCATGGCATAGCATCCGCGACAGGATCTTCTTTTCACTGTCTTAGCTTAGTATAGGTACATACATGCCGGACACAGAGCATATGATCTTCTTCTAACGAAAATATATTCCTCTAATTTCTGTATCCGGTGCAAATGATCGCGCAAATCACACACTATCTTTGTGTATGTGTAGATTAATATTACTGGTATCACAATACATTGCTCATGCCAGAGTTGTGAGTTCTTTAGTTCAGAAATGTTATTGAAAAATATGCTCTGAAGCTGTGTAGGCTTAGTCCAAACCGCAAAAATTTTGCAAAGACACTTGATTGCCTAATCTCTTACTCATTGAGAAAAACGAGGTTAGCTGTTTACTTGTAGATGTCCGCGGGGCATGGATGGAGCTTGATTCTTCCGATTTTTGGGATTTCCGCCGGGAAAAGATGGAGCGACGCGGTGGAAGTTACGAAAATTGGAAGCATCAACCTCTGCCAAGTTATTAGTGTTCAACTTTATGCACCCTATTGGCATAAATGCAAATTTAAACAAACTTCCCTAAATTATAACTTCGTAAATCATGCGAGAACCTCTTGAGAGTACGTCGTAATTTAAGGAAACAAAAATTAGCTTTATTGCAATGTTAGTGAAAGATAGTTGTTCATACAAAATTCAATATTACCAAGTGCGGATTTTTCCAGTCCCATTGACTTTGTAATTTTGAGTTTCTACTGTATTGCTTACTACCATTTCAGTAAAATTATGCTAATATATATCCTAGGCTAAAAGCAAAGAAAAGACACCTCTAAATCTCAAACATGTCAAGGTATTTTTAATCTAACCTGCAAAATGATGTTAAAAACACTCGCAGTTTTGGCCTCTTGCATTTATTGGTATTGAAAGGTAGTAATTAACTGAATATCTAATCCCCATATCATCCATGTTTACTTTTAAATTATAGATTTGATGGAGGTGTGAACCAGGAGGACATTTACATTAATTATTTTGTTATGCCCTGATATATCATTTCTAGATAACTGGATCGTGCTTAAAGACCAATTTTGCACACTTATGTATTAATTTAGCTTTTGGATTTTACCACTTGTATTTTGTACAGTGTGGACATTGTAGTGAGAAAATTCATGATGTTGATATTGCAGATCTTGTCTTTGTTCCCCCTCAATGATTGTCTTGGTAATGATCATAAAGTTTAATTAGCTTGCATGCTTGGTGTCACTTATCTCATGTATGTCCCGTTAGTGTCTAATGAGAACATTAAAACTTGTCTGTTGAGAGGTGGTTAAGGAAAGTACCATTGTCATTAAACATCAGTGAGAGATGTATAATAACTACTTTGCAAAAAAAATTGCTAATTCATCATGTCCTCTCTGATTTCTCTCAGACTGTTTTAAGAATGCTAAAAGATTTCATTGCCTTTAATTTCAGACCAAGTGCAGGTCCCAAGAAAGTATACCTGCACCGTATAACAAATGAGAATGTAACCACTAAAGTTGTTCTTCAAGTACCAGTGAGTACATAATAGACAGATTAACTAGTTCTAGTTATAGATGTATTTCTGTGAGTGTTGTTATTTACGTTTGTGGTGTTATTTACATTTGTGCTGACTAAGGGTACCATGATACAGACAAGGTAACGCTAGGCCTGGAAAGCCTGGAAAAGTCATGAGATGTAAGAATTTAGCGTGTGAATTTGCTTTTTCTAGTTAGAATCTGATATTAACCCCTCAAGCGCGGAGGACCTTTAATTAAATCCCATCCCACAGGCCGGAGGAGATTTAAACGAATTCGCCTTTTCGACGTGCTATCATTCAATAATTAATAACTTTCAAGATATTTTATCATTATTGTTAAAACTTTTTGTGAACCAGCATAAGATATTGCGTTATTACCCTCTAACTTTTTAAACGCTTCGGATAAATATTTATTTTTATTTTTTCTCGTTCTCTGAATAAAACGGATAATTTTCAGTGTTTTAAGTGAAAAAATGTTTTTATTAATATATAGTGATCTTTAATATTTAAAATGCATTTTTTAAATAAATAGGTACTTAAATTTTGTAAAATGGTATTATGGATGTCATAATTATGAGGATACGTTCGATATGATAACCCGTCTCGATAACATGAAAATTCATTACTTCGTCCATTTCCTTCGCTCTGAGATATTGTTATCTAATAATTTCATGTAGAAACTCACTGTTTTGTTAAAACGTTAGTGTGGAAATATTCAAATAGCTTTACCTTAGTAATTCAGCTTCGTGTGATACGGCTCGAAGCAATCCAAGCACAAACCCACTGCACATGTTTCACACCAATACACGCTGTCTCTCCTTTTCCCATGCTTGGAACACACTGCACATCTCTTTTGGGGCTTTGCTTTCTTCCCGGTTGCAGGAATCCTCTTCAGGAAATGTCTCTCAGTGAGTCGTGGCACTAAATTGTCTAATGAGTGACGGCCTGGTACACATTTCCCGTATGCAGTTGCATATTTCAAAAATATTCCTTCGACGAGCTGCGCACGAAATGAAAGGTGGTCCAATTTTTTATCTGTATTTTCCCTGTGAATGACATAAGCATTTAGAATTGCTGTATTCAATAGTCTCCTAAATAACTTCATATACCACTTGTTGTGGCGTTTCCTTTCGATCAAGTAAGTATGCAATAACTGGTCCTTGAGATCCACCCCACCCATGAATTTGTTGTAGTCTAACACACAAAGAGGCTTTCAGGTCTCTTTTTCGCCTTTGGATACCTTTCTCATTTCGTCACTATGGAATGTAGAGATCATCGAGACAATTTTTTTGTCCCTCCATTTGAAAATTTGAAAACAGCAACGGGCCCAGAATGTTGTCCACATATTTCGTCCTTCTGCAGCTTCTTCTCCTTCACATACTTTGGGACATCCTTTCTATTCAACCTCAAAGTTCCAACACAATCAGTCTTGTATTTACTTTTCAGTAGTGTTGCAAGAGCAGGAGAATTATAAAAATTGTCCATCCAAATACAGCGTCCTTGATTTAGCAGCGGTTCTGCCAAGTGTAAAACTATTGCTGTTGTCTTGTTTGAGTTATCTGGAATGATTTTCGAGGGGAATGCAGTATCTTTACCTGTGTACATAAGAAAGGACCATAAGTAGCCGGTATTTGCATCACAAAGCTCGTAGGTCTTGATTCCAAACTTTGATGCCTTCAGAGGAATATATTGTTTGAAGGATAGCCTGCCCTTCCACAATGTCAAAGACTCATCTATGGAAATGTTGCGATTTGGAACAAAATATGTATGAAATTTTTCATTTAGATGTTCAATTACGGAAAAGATTTTTTTTAACTTCGGAGGACTTCGTTGATCTTTTTCTTCATTGTTGTGGAAATGAAGAAATTTACAAATTATCTCAAATCGGTCCCTTGAAATTACATCCCCGAAACCTGGAGTCGATATAACTCTCTTTGTCGAAAAGTAAGTTCGAAGTGTTGGCTTCTGCACAATTCCCATGAGCATGAATAGTCCCAGTGTTACGTATATTTCTTCTGTTGTCACTGGTTTCCATGTGGTAATTCTCGACTTCCTTGAAAATGGGGCCTCACTTGAAGAAATCTGTTGCTGAGCATAACGATTTGTTTCTAGAACAATACTATGAATGAATTCTTCATCAAAAAATAACTGAAAAATATCTAGAGCATTGGACAAATTTTTGGCTTTGTCTTGAGGTCCAAAATCACCAACAAATATTTCTCTATTACCTATATAATCTCTCATTCCCACCCACTCAAACCTTTCTGCTTCATCAACATCTTCAGGTTCGTCGTAAATAGGCTGCAGAGTGTCAATTTCCGAGCGATCATTGATGTAATTTTCTCCATCACTTTCCGAACTTACACTGTCGTCAGAATCACTTTCAAGTAATACTTCAGTAATTTCCTCGTCACTTGCAAATGGTAATCTTTTTCTACTTGTTGAAGCCATTATAGAGATACGTATTTATAAAAATAACTGAATGCAAAACATACACACGGATAAAATGACACCACACGGCATGAAAGGACACCACACTGCATGAAAGATTCCAGTGGACTGAAACGCTTGGTTTGAAAACTCCTTCGAGGGATGAGGAAAGATTTCCAGGGGTCCCAGTTTATGTTGACTGTTTAGAGAGGGACTCTTATCTTCAATTATTACTGTCTATGCAAGACGGAGCGAAGAAATGCAGAGTGAAGCCCATGGCCCCTTCGCTTCGGACAGACGAGACAAAGCAAACATTCATCGGGCACAAGGTGATGATGCACTAGGAACAGACTGAGAGAGAAGGGAGAGAACTAATGGGGAAGATATCGTATCTTATGCTAAAGGAGCTGACCCTTCTTGACGACTCACAAGCAGACTAGTCAGATGTGTTCAAGATGGTACGAAAGAACAAACGCGAGAATTTTTAAGACCAAATTCATTTACTCACGGGTTTGGAAGTAAATATAATCGCAATATTAAAAACAAAATAAAAGTTTAAAAGTACTGCGAATATTTTATTGTGGAGAAAAAACCTTTCTTCACAAAATACAGTAAATTTACTGAATAAAATATGCAAGTTCTGACCGAGAAAAATTATTAGCTTCAGACGTACAGGGAGCGTACTGGGTACGCATGACGGCGGCATACGGTGATTTAATCGTGTGTACTGGGTACGCAGGACGGCGCTGAGGGGTTAATGAAGTCTTTGCAGATTTTCCACCAGATTAGTGCTGTTCTGTGGGTTCTCTGTGCTCGCAAACAAAAATAATTATTTTTTGGTATTAACTCTGATGTGGTTAGTCTTATCCAGTGTTCCACAAGGAAGCATTATTGGATCTCTGTTATTCATTACTTACATAAATGACCTAAGTTCTGAAGCTAGCAGTAAACTAAGGTTATTTGAGGAGGATACGGTCATTTACTGCATAATTAGTGAAGATGTGGACTTGGAAGTTCTTTCAATGGACCTGAACAAAGTTCACTTGTGGTGCCAGGAATGGGGGCTAGAACTAAGCTTTAGTAAATGTACCATAGTTCACTTCTTGCAAAAGCTAACACTCAAATACCGTATCTATACTGGGTGGAGTAAACATAAATCTTAAGATAAGGTCAAATTTCTTCGTCAACTTCAGGTATATTGTGGAGAACACACATACTAAACAAAAGGGGCATGGCAATAAAGAAACTGGGATTTATCAAACATGTAATAGGAAGGACCTCGGACGAAAAAGTAAATGTGAAGTGCTACTTCGCTCTGGTTAGACCACACCAAGAATGTGCTGTGAGCATTTGAAATTGTGGACAATAATATTTAACCAAAAAAATAAATAAAATACAAAGGAAAGCTTTGTGCTTCGTTAAAAGCTGCCATGAGCGAACATATAAGGCCGTATTTAAAGTCATTACCTTGGGGTTTACCAGCCCCCAGCAAGCCCCTGTGTCAAAAACTGTATTTATAGTCACATTTCCACCGCTTTGCCTCCCCTATGTCTGGCAGTGGTTTCATGCTCCCCCAGGGGTCCCCTTAGCTAAAAATTACACAAGTAGTTAAACTTAACTGTGTCAAACTAATATACATCACCTTAAATTCATTATATTGAAGGTTTTGTGTTGATACAGTTGAGCACCTTTAATCCGGCACGGTCGGGACTCGAGCGATGCCGGATTAGGGATTTTGCCGGACTACGGGTGCTGTGGTAGTAACCAGCATAATTATGGGGTCTGCGATATTTTTAATGACGGAATTCGATAAATTATAACAACTTCAATTAAGTTTGAATAAATTCTGTATATTCGGCAAGTAATTCGAAAAAAAAGAAATAAACTTCTTCTAAATTCACAAAAACAAAATGAGTCAACCGGTAGTCTTGCAAAACGGCTGAGTGAAAGGAATGCATATAACATATAAACGTGTTGCTGGACATCAAAGAGTATATACAGTAGATAAGTAAAAATTTTACATCGCTTCCAATTTTCCTTGCAATCCTTATTCCACTGTGTTTAATACGATTCAATGAGCTGTCTGCTGTCCCAAGTCGCGCCGTCAATGCTCTGTACAAAGCAAACATGCGCGCGCCATGCAAGGTAAGACACTGTCCACTCCGTGACGTCACACACTCGCGTTTCGGCAGCGACGTACAATGTAGTGATGTCTTCAATTTGCTGAATAAACTCCTTCATTGCACACAATAAGTAATATAGACAACATTGTATGCAAAAAATCTTCCGATACTCGTACTTGAATGGGAGAATTTTTGTTAGAATGGGTTAGTTTCAGTAATTACGAAGTAAATGATTCGGCAAAAAAGTTTGTTTTCCGCGAAGTACGCCTTGGAAATATTGCCGGATTACGGGTGTTCCCGGATTAGGGATTTCCGGATTAGAGGTGCTCAACTGTACCACAATTGTATGATTTCATTTCAATTGATAAAGTTTTGATGTGATGCCAAACTCTTTCCACGTACATACGTTGTTACTAGAGTGACTGGGAATCAAAACAAAACTTTCCTCATGATTATATTCTGTGAACACTGCATGAAATATATGCGAATTATGCAATCCTCATAGTCTCTGAATTTAGTTTTTTATTGGTCAGAGTGCTTAATTATAGTAGTTCAGATAACACGTAATTAATGACCTCCCTTCAAGTAAGTACCATTTTTCCGTTACCTTTTCATGCTGTCTACTTGTGTTCACTACATTATGTAAAAACTTTGCAATGGTAACCACATAACTGCACTTGGGATGAAAGATTCCCTCCGAATGTTTTTAAGTTAATTATTGTTTGGCCTGTTATCTCTTTTCTATCCTAGCATTAACGGTTTCAGCTGCATATATTGCATCGTCACCTTGTGAAAAATCAGCCGTCAATTGATTCCATTATCACTTATCACATAGCTAATCGTGGTATTGAGTTTTTACGAGAAATTATGCACAGCTAAAAATTCAACGAGATTTATTATGCCAAATATCGTATAAGTCGCAGATACTTGACCAGAAATTCTTCAGTTGAACATTAATGGACATCGGGATTTATCCAAGAGAAAATAAACCAGCATAACTTGTTGTTAGTTTTATTTAATTCTCATATTCACATATTAGTCATACAATTCATATTTTCATTTGTCTAGAGACTTTTGAGGAACCCCTTCTGTCACAGCCTATCCTGTAGTGTATTTTGGCAGCCTCCTAAAAGTTGGCCGTTGACCTATAGAATAAATAAAAAGTAATTAACATGACATTCGTTTACAACTCTTCCACACGAATTAATATTTCACCTATTGAGATTACTAGCTCTAAAGCCCTGGTTACATGAAGCATTTACATGCACAAGTTAATGTGTGAATGCACATGAATAGTCACCATTTAACCACAACACCTTGTACGAATGCATGAACAGGAAAATAGAACATGCTCTCTTTGGTTCATGCATTCGTACATGAACTTGCACATGAACTCAGGGATTCATGTATCATGTGACCAGCCTTAAGGCGACGCATCACACCCGCTCGACAGGTTGGATTTGTGATGCTTTTCGACCCCAGATTTTTTGTTTAAGTCTTACGTCATCAACTTGAAATTTTTATAGCATAAATAATAGACCTTTGCCAAGGGAGGCTCGTATCTGAAACATGAAAATTTTATCCCGGAGCATAATTAAACCATCGGGAAAACGGCAAGATGTAGGGTATATTTTTATAAAAACTAGTACTATTATTGACATATCTAAAACTAATGGAGGTGTATCAATCCCTCCTCTATCGGAATGCTAAGTAACAGCCGTCACGGTTGTAAGATAGAATCTGTAATTGGTATGTTTCGACTAGTTACCTGAATGGTTTTCTGCCATGATGTGCTCGGACGGTGATGCAATTCGTTCAGTCTTCTTTCACAGATATTATATAATCGCTGCCTGTACTTAGGCGCCAGAGACTTGGCTAAAACTTATCAACGACTATTGCCTTGTGCGAGAGTTATCCTGGAGTAGGAGACTCCTGACGCTAAAACGCCTTGATCGGGTGCGAGTGACGCCATCTTGTGGATTTCCGACTGAACTTTTCCTTACCGAAGGGTATGATGCGTCCTCTTAATAACTACGTCTAGTCTTAACTAGTCTTTAGGGTTATCACATTGTATCATACCTCATTTGTAAGAAGAAAGGGAAAAATCGACTGTTGACTGTATCAAAATGCATACCAAAACAACTTGTACTTTAAGTTTTGGAAGTGAACTATAACTTACATTTATGATATCAATAATATGTCAGCAGATGATTCCCAGGTATAATATTATTTCAACTAAATCTTAACACATCAAATACATTCCCTGGTATTGATATTCAAAAAGTACAATCATAGCCAAAGAGATACATGTTTTTTCAACGGAAAATATCCTATAATATATCGTATGACACATCTTTTCAGTTATACATGATATTATATCTGGAAAAGATGTAGAAAACAATGCGAAGAATGCGATGTTCATATTTTCTTTCCTTGATAGTTGAATCTTGTCCATGGCAGCCGCATCCTGAACATCATTGAATTTGGGGATATGCCAATTTTGTTTCTTCTTGAGGCAATGAGCTGCGGCATCATTTTGATCTTCCATGAGTACTTTTATTTCCATGCACTATTGCAGAAATTAAATTCTTCCCCAATAGAAGCCCAAGCATGCTGAGCGACAATTATTTTTCCCTTACAGCTAATACAAATAACACACAGAAAGGCAGCAAATATATAGCTATAACGTAGCTTCTTAATGGATATGGCAATGATTCCGACTCCATAACTATGACTTTAATCCATGGAGTTGCCAAAAAATTGAGCAATGAATTTTATTTCCTGCCATTTTCAGTCTTAGTAACCCCTAACCATTTCCTACCCAGGGGCCCCCTTGATTCTGACTATAGGACGCACATTGCAAGGGGACCCTCAGCAGTCCCCTGGGTAGGGGTTGGTTAAGGACTTGCTGGGTAATGACAATAAATATTATCGTGCCGAAGTAATTCAATTATTTCATAACACTTTGCACTTATTTTCAGTTCAATACTGTTTCCTTTTAGTTACAATTGGAAATACTGAGAAACTTCTCATACAGTCTCTCGTACAGTCATCAGAAAACCACACAACAATCTCTCTCTTATCAAATGCATACATAGCAACCCCTTATGTGTGTTTTATTTCATGTTTACGATATTACGTCAATATGACCCTTAGTGTTTCTTAGTTTTTAGAGGGATTAGGTTGGGAACTGCAAGAGACTTGGAAGCTACATGCTATGTTTTGTTTGCTTAAGAAATTCAGAGCAGGTGTGTTTAAAAGCAGCACAGAGAATATCATTTTGATGCCACACTACATTTCTAGGTCCAATAGAAGCAATTAAATAAGAGAGATGCATTGCCAAATATATAGATGCAAAAAATCGTACTTTCCTTTCACAACAAGTGATCTTGGTCCTTTTTTGTTAGTAATTATGATAAATGACCTGCCATCCCATGTAGGAACAGATACTATGTTGTATGCAGATGATATGACTTTCCTGAATGCTAACAAAGACTGAAACAGCCTTAAAATTATCTCTAACAACACAATGTCAGTGATAGTAAAGAACCTTGCTGGTACAATAACGATGTTAGGAGGGACCTTAGGAAACAGAGAAAACTGTATAACTTGTTCAAAAAAACCATTACGTTTGGTGAAAAATCGAAGGAACTTGAAGCAAAAGAGAGTTACCTTGCGCAACGCTCAAAAACCAAGAAAACATTGCGTGCTGCACTGCGAAATTTCAAGAAAAAAATACTTGGTAAATTACTCGAAGAAAATCCAAAATCTTTTTGGTCATATGCAAGAGAACTTCAGGGAAAATCTTCTACCGTAGATTCGATATTTGATAAAGATGGTAAACTTGTCACCGAAAATATTGACAAAGCTAATGTGTTAAACTCCCACTTTGAAAGTGTTTACACTACAGACGACACTGCGTGTAATTTAGACATTCCATTCATTGAGGAACCAATGAAAGAAATCACGATTCAACGCGATGGGATAACTAAACAGCTACAATCGATAAAAAGTAATAAATCTCCGGGTCCGGAGGGAATACCCACGCGCGTCCTCAAGGAGTTAGCACCACAGATCGCACCGTTCTTAGAGATAATATTCAATAAGTCATTGTCTGACGGAAAGATACCAATGGACTGGAAAACTGCAAACGTTACACCGATATTTAAAAAGGGAAACAGACATGACCCAGGGAACTATCGACCAATATCATTGACATCGATTACAGGCAAGATTCTCGAACATATCCTTGTTAGCAATATTATGAATTTTCTGGACAGTCGAAACCTCCTGCATAACTGTCAGCATGGATTCCGGAATGGTAGATCATGCAAAACACAGCTCACGCTCTTTCTTCACGACGTTCTCAAATCTGGTGAATCGAAAAGACAAGTAAATGCACTATTTCTAGACTTTAAGAAAGCTTTCGACACGGTACCTCACAGAAAACTATTATAAAAATTACAGTCATGCGGGTTAAACGAACAAGTCGTAAACTGGATACGTGACTTTCTGAGTGAACGTAAGCAAAAAGTAGTTCTTGACGGAATTAGCTCTGATATAGTTAAAGTGACATCAGGTGTCCTGCAAGGAAGCGTTATTGGCCCACTTTTGTTCATTATATATATAAACGACCTCTGCTCCCGAATTAGCAGTAAAATATGTTTATTTGCCGACGACGCTGTCATATACCGCGAAATTAGTGATCACTCTGACTTTGAAATTCTGTCATCGGACTTAAACAACGTTCATGCGTGGAGCAAAGAGTGAGGACTAGAACTTAATCTGAGCAAATGCACGGCGGTGCATTTCTTGCGTAGGTCGTCCAACTATCCCCATGCATATGTTGTGGATGGCGTTAGCATAAATGCGACAGATGAAGTGAAATACCTGGGAGTCACGATAACTTCGAACCTATCATGGGGGACACATATAAGAAATATTTGTGGCAGAGCCCTGAAGAAGCTAGGATTTGTCAAGCGTGTTGTGGGAAGATTTTCGGATGATAAAGTGAAAGAGAGGTGCTATTTCGCACTCGTCCGGCCACACCTTGAATATGCAGCGAGCATATGGGATCTGGTGGAGAAAGACCTAGTCCATGAACTTAATAAAATACAAAGGAAAGCTGCGTGATTCGTCAAAAACTGCTACGGCCGTACAGAAAGCATTACACAGATTTTGAACGATTTAGGGTGGGAGCCGCTAGAGACTCGGAGGCTACGCGCTAGGCTTAGATTGCTTGAGCAATTGAGAATGGATATCTTTCAGAGTGACACGGAGAACATCATATTAGAACCACATTATATTTCCAGGTCCGACAGAATCGATAAATTAAGAGAGATATTTTGCCGAATGGATAGGTTTGGGAATTCGTTTTTCCCCCGAACAATTAAGGACTTTAATAAATGCTAGGCGGAACTTTTACTTTATTTATTTATTTTTTTTTGTTGACGGCTGGTGTCCTAACACCCCCCGCCACACGCCTTTTGAGGCGGCTTGCGGGGTATTATGTGGATGTAGATGTAGATGAATGTCACAAGCATTTTGTTGGTTTAAAGCAAATGGTTTTCTGATGAATCAGAGTAAGACGCAACAAACTATTTTTAGCCTAAGAGATATACCACCTTGTGACAGTGGTAAAAATGTGAAATTTTTAGGTGTTAACTTAGGTAATAAGTTGACCAGGCATTCCCAGTAGCCTCAGGAATTGGCCAATATCTTGGCTTCATTAAAACCAGATGGAATGGTCATGGATGATGCAGAGTTTGGCAGTGGATGATTTTTCCCCTTGTTCCATCAGCTAATGCTGTCTGTGCTCCTTCAGCCTTATTTCAACTGTGCACCTCTTTTTCCCTGGAGTATGCTTCCACTTATAGTAGGCCCTCACTTTATGATATTAATCCATTCTGGAGGACCGATTGTAAAGGGAATTCTATCGTATGTAGAATCGGCATTATTTCCGGACGAGGCTTCGGTTTAAAGAGCATCAGTGCCAATCCATTCAGTGCACGCAACTGAGCCAATGCATTTGAAATATCCGGGATTAAAATTATTTAAAATGTTATTAAACCAATATTTAAAACACTATCGATATTTAAAATAAAATTGGAGAAATTTGAAATTTTAAAAAGCACGCGCAAAATCAGCTCAGATCGTAAGTGGAATCCATCATAAGTTGAATCCATCGTAAGTCGAACCCATTGTAAGGTGGGGGTCTACTGTATTATAATGGGCTACTGATGGGATAGGCGAGAGCATTTTGGGGTACACTCAATCCTTGGCCCGCAACTCTATCTCTTAGTTAGGGTGGTAGAATCCAGAAAAATCTCAATGCTGTTTAAAAGGATTTCTGTATTTTTTAATTCCAAGAAAGCATCAGATGTTGTAGGTATTGATTTTCATGTGTAGAGAAACCTCTTTCAAACCGCCTTGAGGCTAAATGCATGTCATTGTTAATTTCATTGTGAATTATTTCAGGAACCAGAGCGGATGAGATTTGAAGAGGAAGAGGGTGAATGCAGTCTCTCCCAAACACCAGCAGTAGATACGTCTTTGAGTGAACCGGTAAGTGATATCTGAGTGTTGTTTGTGAGACATTAAACCTCATACATTTTTCTTTGGTGCTCTTCATAACCCAATGTTACGTAACTCATTCATGAATGCATATGCGATAAACCCTCTCATTGCGTGAGGTTTAGCTCTTTCATATCCTGAGAAATCACTCTCTTTGAAATAAATGTAAGATGGAAAATATTGAGTTTTGTTCCTCAATATCAGCACCTTATGCTTTAAGAAGAATGACATTTATGACCATTCAATAACCCAGTATTATGTTAAGTAATTATTTTTATATATTTCTAACAAATTTTTTTTGTTATTTTCTTGGAAAGTAAACCAGCTTGCTCGAAGTTCCATTTTTCAAATCAGAAATCAGTGTTTCATTAAATCATTTAAATGTTTTGGATCATATTTGCATGCTAGGGTGTCCTCAGAACTAAGTGCTTCAATGAAAGAGTGAAAAAAATAAACTTTTGCCAAATTTTATGCGCATTTTTTTATGAGACCACAGAGAATGGGAAAACCAGCTGTTGCTGCTAATGGGCCAACCATCGGCTAAAGACAAATTTAATCCAGAGAGGTATTTTGCAACATGTAACAATGCAATTTTACATGACATTTTAGTGATCAAGGAAGTCATGTGCACACTTTTTTCTCTGCAACTCCTAGAATTCCCAAATTCTTTCTTATTGTTTATATGCTGGGTAATGTTGTCCATAATGTTGTGAATTAATGTTTGACTCAGACTTCTATTTTATTTCTATTACTTACCCTTCATCAGTCACACAATCTCACAAATTTAATGTATTTAAATTGCCCATAATTGTTGAGCATGGTGGTACTTGGGGATGCATCTCTTGTTTATAGTGGGGCACAATTTAACTCTAATTAATGCTCTTAGCTCAAAAGATTATGAGGCAAGTGAAGATAATTTTGTGTTAATGTATCTTTCAAATAATTTTTCTGTTTACCAGTAAGTAACCTGATATTTACTGGTATCAAATTGAAAAATATAATTGGGAACTGATGAAAACAGTTGTTTTACTACATTTAGGAAGCCTAGGTCTATAATTATTCTTATTTATTTATTGCTTACATTGTAGGAGGTAAATACAATTGGTAGCTAGGGCAAAACTGAATATGTATTATGTACTCAGTTTGTTTACATGCAGTCTGTAAGTGTATCTGCCGTGATGATTGTGGGTTTGGGGGGAAATGAAAAAGGGAGCAAGTAGGGAGCTCGGGTAACACAGACTTTATTCCACCTTGTATGTCTACACACCACCAATGTCCACATGAGAGTCCTTGAGGCGCGCTACTCCCACACCCACGCTCCCTCAGAGGGCATGTACCCCGGGACCACAATCCTTCAAACTGATTGGCTGCCAAGTGCTGACGCCATTCCCCTTACCAATTATTGTGGACAATCTTAATGAGACTTCTCTTCCAGGGTTGGTAATGGGAGACGAGATAGTGCATATCCTAATTGGCTCCTCTCTTCCTCTTTGGGCAATGGGAGACGAGATGGTGCACAATCTAAATGACCCCTCTCTTCCTCTGTCCAGAAAGTGCACTGCTCAGCATCGTTCCCATGCGAAGGTGGTCTCTCATGCCTTCCATATCATACTAACAATACACTTACAAGTCAATAAGTAATCACACCCTAAGAGAAATGATTATGTTGAAAAGATACATAAGGACTTATAACCAAAATACTTTCAGAAAATCTCTCAAGTTAGTTAAGGGATATTTTTTTCCCCCTTAGAATTCAATGCTTTTGTTCCCATTTTAAAGAAAAACATTTCACCTTTTCAAAGATAGCAAACTGTGTGCCACTTGCTGTAGCACGTTCAAGGTATTTTCCCACAAATTCAAGCCATTTTACATGTAAAATTTTACAGGTGTACACTCCAGAGAGACTGTTTGTAAAAATGAGGAATTTATAACAACCAGATCTGGTCAGAAATTTTACCATGGGTACGTTGTATGGTTTCTCAACTATTTTAAAAAGTATATCAATTACTCGTGCTGAAATTTTTACTGAAGCACCAAAAAATCTTCAGATATCTTATGAAACCCAAAGAGTCCTGAGGAATTAAGTGGAATTTTTGCATAATGCAGAAATAAAATGAGCATTTTTCCAAAAAGATTAATTTACTTCGACCATTGTCTCAATGTTTATGTTTACCTGATGATATTACACAAACATTGAAACCAGGTTCGACATAAGTTTTATCTTTATGGAAAATTACTGATTTTATTTCTACATTGCTTCGGGTATCAAGTCTTTTTCCCCATACAATATGAAATAAATGGGTCAAATTTGAGACTTATGCCTGTATATTTTATTCATTGCTGGGAATTTTGGTCATGCAAAACAATATTTTGGAACCATCTATGTAAAAATATTTACTTTATGCTTGTTACGGCTGCTGAAATAAAAAAATTCAAGTATTATCTCTAGTATGACTTATGAAAATCCTGCTCTATCTACCTGTTGATGATATCCTCCAAAACAATAAAAAACAATAATAATTTATTTAATACCATGAGGAAGGAATGAGGAACTGCAGTGCTTGTTACACAACTTTTGGATAATAATTCTGGCCATTAGAGTGAATAGCCACTTTGTAGGGTCTGTTGAGTTAGTAGGATTGGAACCATCTTAGGGCAGGTCCACGAATACTATTGCCCATATTCATAGTCATATTCCTAGGAGTTATCTGGATATCCCCTAGCCAGGTAACACCTAGGGGTCCCCTATGCTGAGCGATTCATAAACCTTACCTTAGTAGCCTGCAGCCAGGGGATGCCTGGGTAGGAGATTTGGCAACAATCCCATGAAAAAATACATATGAATGGTTCCGCTGAATGGTTCTCGATGTTTTCGATGCTCATTTTTCACCGTAACCAAGCATGCCATTAACAATAATGTAGTATACTGTGACACGATTTTGATGAAAAATGATTGAAGGAATATGAGGGTATGTTTACAATATTACCTAAATATTGATGTAAAATGAATGGTGAGGAATATGAGGTTGGTTTAATAATTACCCGTGTTTGTAAACTGTAGGCGATAGAATGGAAAGCTGCTCATATTATGTGTACTGCCATTAGTACAATAGTATCAATTTGTCCCATGCGTGGGCAGCAGTATGGTGTTAGGGGAGCTTTGGGTAAGCTTCATGCCTTACTCAGGAAATTGACGGCCTGGGGGAAGGCTAGGAGATGGCAGTCGCCTGGGTAACGACTATGAATACCATTTCTGAGGCAAGGGCTCCCCCACACCTGGGGGACACCCAGATAACGACTATGAATACAGCCCTATATCTCTCTAGCTTGGTGAAAAAGATATTGTGATTTACATAATCAAAAGCCTTGGACAGATCAAGAAAAAGGCTCAGAATCTCTAATCTCTCATCTCTACTGGCCTGTATGTTGTTAAACGCATCAAAATGGCAGACTTTGATACTTTGATACAGAGCTACAACTGATAATTTAAGAAAATTCAACAGAGGGCTGTAGAACATTGATTCTAAAATTTTTGCAAGAAGATTCAGTAAACTTATTGGCTGGTAATTGTTTTTTTTCCTTTGCACTGCCCTTGTTTTTGAAGGTTGGTACAACTTAAAGATAAAAGATAAAATGAAACAAAATAAAAACAAAAATGACCTAATTAAAATTAGTTAAGAACAATAATTTACGCATAGTGTCATGGGAAGTATGTATGGTGGTAGTGGTAAAACTTAATATTATTATCAGTTATTCTCTTGTAAATGACTGTTGTGGATTGAAGGGAGAGACCTCCTAAGTACAGTAAGTAGTTGTGTGCTGTGAGTTCTAATTGTGACATCACTTAACACTCATACTGCCTTCTTCCAAAGCCTAAAAATTTTAACATTGTTTTTATGCATTTCAGGGGCCAGTAACTGTACAGAGAGTGGATCTTGACAAATGCCTGACTGTTGGGGAAGAAAAAGCAAGGCTAAGCCAGGTAGGATCAATATTTCTGGAGATTTTTAAAAATATTCTTTAAAAATTACCTTACTCCTTTATGCTGGTATTAGAATCTGTAATCAGTGATGGGAAATAATTAATTGCAAGTAATCTGATTATTAATTGAAAGTAATGATTATTCAACTTGTTTTGCTTGTATTGTGTACATTTTTTTTCAAATTGCAATCTTGTGTTGAAGCAACAGTTACTCTAAGGATAGTTTTCAATTCTCTTAGTGCGGTGGGCCGATGTATTGGCTTTTGCATCTCATGTGAAAAGTGCAGTGAACCGATATATCGGCTCATGCACAAGTATTGTACAACTTTACAACACTCACATAATTACAATTGTATTTTAGGTGTTGGAAAGGTCTTTTATACTTATTACCTAATTCAGTTTATATACAATTAAAAAACTGCGTATGGGTATCTCAAGCACTAACTTAATAGCCGGCCCTGGTGGCGGCGGGGTAAAGTCCTCGCCTGCTAAACCGAGGGTCGCGGGTTCGAGTCCCGCCTGGGTGGGTTTTTCACCACCCAGGGCATGGATGTGTGTCAAGTTCTGTTGGTCCGGTCCCTGGAAAACCTGATGACAGGCTCAGCAGCCTATCGGGATTCCAGGGACATACGGGCCAACAGAATCGTCTGGCAAGCAAAAAAAATTGGAAAAATAAAATAAAAAATAACTTTTTCTATTAAAAGACAAAAAACAAAAACCATAAACATGCTATGAATAAGAAATATTAAACAAAAAGTGTCAACATACCTGTGGCGTGCGTCCATTGCTGCCGCTCGACCAGAACTGACATAATTAATCTTTGCCGTAACTTGTAAAAAGAAAGACGATACATTCCGAACAACATTGTGCTATTTTGTAGACTTTCTTGATGTAATTGATACAAAATTACTGCAGAAAAGTTTGATGGATGGGACACAGAGTACAACATTACAAAGTAATGCAGTCTGGTGCCATTTGGCATCGCTAGGTGCTAATGGGTTAATGTAATGAAAACTTTTGGTGAATATTGTGTTACCTGTCTAATGTATTTACCCTATTAATTAATTATTTTTGTGTAGATGAAGCCCATACGTACATATTTGTTGTATAGCGATAGTTGATAAGTTAAATCACATGTATCTCGCCATACTGGTAAGTGATCTTGCTAGTGAGTATCTGTTAACTTTTGTTCAAGTATCATGTGAATGGGCTTAACACTTAAAATTCGATGTTGTGGTAGTCAGATACAATATTTAATTGATGTGTCTTACAGCTGGTGAAATTAAAACATATAATTCTAATATAGTCTATATTATGACTAGGGAACTATTTTGCTCGGACTACCTTAAGGCTATTGGAGTCCCTGAGGCCTTGAGGTCCCTTATAGAGATGGATTGTTTGTGAACAAACGAGTCCTAAAGAACGGGTCTATGAAATGGACGGGATGACCGAGGACCAACTTCAATGGAATGACAGTTTCTTTCTGTCAGTCGGTCCTTTTGGTCCTTTGTTCCTCTGTCAGTCAGACCTTCATTCCTTTCTGTCATTAGGTCCTTTTGGTCCTTCATTCCTTTTGGTCAGTTGGTCCTATTGGTGTATTGGTCCTGCTGATCAGTTGGTCCTTCTGGTCACTCATTCCTTTTGGTCTGTGAGTCCTTTCGGTCCATCATTACCTTCAGTCCTTCGCTCCTATCTTTTAGAGAGAGGATATTCTTTAAAACACCCCAAAAATTCATCTGCTGTTGCCAGCAGTGTAATTATCTGTAATTTTTTTCATTTATTTGAATTAAAATTATTTATGAAACCATGTAATAAGTTGGTAATATAACCGTCCATCTTTTATTTCATCCAACGTTCTTAAATGCCATCATTACTGTACACTAAGTTTTTCTAGTTTTTTCTACACTATTTAAACACTATGAACATGTTAAAAATGAAAATACATGATCACCAATGAGTAAGGAATGTTGAACGAGTGAAAAGGAACAGGTCCCTGAAAGGATCAGTGCAGGGTGGACAAGTTCCCAAAAATGAACCGGTTTGCCCATCTCTAGTCCCTTATTCAAATAAAACTCTATGAACATCCCTGTGCTCTCTAGTGGAATATTTCAGAATAGGCTCTCCTCTGTATTGCTTGTGAAAAGTGGACAGAGAAAGTAACATATAGAGATGGGTATCGTACTCCGTCTCTACCTGCATGTGCACAGAAGTTCAAAATTCCACCAAGGGAAGGTCTTTTGCCTCGACTGGTAATCATACCCAGATCCCTTGATATGATGGCGTATGCTTAAGCTAGCTAAGCTAACAAGGTGTCTCTCCCCTGTGGATCCATTCCTAACTTAACTGCTTAGAACACTTGGTGCAGAATCAAGGGATCTGGTTTGAGTCCCAGTCAAGGCTAAGGTCCTCCATGGTGTTTTGATTTTCCAACTCAGTTTCTGATTTTTTCCCAAAATGTTTGGAGTCTATTTAGGGATTTTCCATTGGTGTGTGGACATAGGGCTTTATAATTCCTTGCCTGAATTAGATTGGAGCTAATTATTTAGAACTTTTTGGTATTTTCCCACGTTCTAGCGTATTATTGAACAACCGTTTCCCCAGAATTCCAATCAGTATTATCAGTTCAGACCTGGTGATGCCAACTGGAATGCTGGCAAAATGGTTGTCCACTAATATGCTGGAACGTGGGAAGAACCTGATAAATTCTAAATTACTAGAAGTCCGCTGAAGCCTTCATATTAATTGGAGGTAATTGTTCAGCAATTAACTACATATGTCTAGAGATGGGTGAATTACCATAATTTTCATTTGAGGTAAATTACTGTGGTAAATTATGGTAATTATCTGCAAATAGTAGCTACTAGAGGACTTAATAGGATAACCAATAGCAATTACAAGGGGTTAACAACATCTAAACCATTACTATTGCAACATCAATGTATAAGAAATAGAAGGAACTGCTAAAGAAATACAGCAGCCCACGCACAATTTGGCATTCTTTTGTCAGTGTGAGAAATTTTCATTCAAACTGATAAAATGATAGCCCCACAAATACTATTCACAAGTAAAAATATTCCATGAATGAATTATAAGAGCTTTAATTTATAACTGAGAATGTATGAAATATATATTGGCTTGGCTACAAATCATATACTTTGAATATGTTGGTATGAATAATATCTGAGACGTGGGTGAATATTCCTGAAAATAATGGTAATTTTCAGGAGCTGCAGTAAATTACGTAATAAACCAAGGTAATTTTTGTGGTAAAACTGAGGTGATTTTCAGAATGGCCTATCATTACATATGCCCCTTAAGAGGCTAGAGGAAAATTGGTTTAAAAAGTATACTTAGTAAAGTAAAAAAATGTATACTTAGCTACTACCTCTGTTTGGTGACCAGTACAAATAACACTTGGGACAGGCAAGTGGCTGGTTATCCATCACTGACTCAAATGACTAGTCCAACTGCTAAAATAGTCTGCTGCATCTTATCATGGAAGGAAAAATTGATGGTACATGTAGTGTGAGCAAGAGGCCAATGTTCTGGATTAGAAATATTAGGGGTCAAGAAACAAATGAAAGTCAACTAGTGTGTATTTTGAGCTTGGTCAATTGTTTTTCGGTTGAAATTCACGATGACACTGCAGTCGAGAGAAAATAATAAAATATCCTGATGTTTCACACTCCTTATCTTATTAGTACCATATTTACCTGAATATAAGACCCCCTTACATATAAGACCGCCCCCCACTTTTGAGGCACAAATTCCAGGAAAAATATATAACAGGTGGAAGAGCCCTCAGGGAAGTACCCAGCCAGTTTTGAAAGAATGTGTAATGCTTTGCATGTTTTGTAATTGAGCAGTAAGTGTTTCTAAATGTTGTTTGAATGCTAAAGGAAATAAATGATTCAAAGAATTTTGAATAGTCTTGTTAAATAACTTTAAATATCAGTAAGAGTACCCCCTCTGGCTTATCCTCCCCGTATAAAACCCCCCCAACTTTTGAAGTATATTTTTCGGAAAAAAGAGAGGGGGTCTTTTATTTGGGTAAACACGGTAATAAACAACTACTTACCAATTCGTTTCTGTTGAGTGATATAATTATTAATAACAGGAAGTATGGACTGTAAGTTACAATAAATGTTATAAATGCCAGCATATGGTATGCTACCATGAAGTATCGTTATGATATTATATTGTAACGCCATTAATAGTGGTTCAATTAAGATAAAACCAACTAAACATAATATTTTGAAATGTATGGTTTATTAATAACCACCATTTAGAGCTCATCGTATAAGAAATATGCCGAAAGAAACGTTTTTATCTAATGGTGTTAGGTGAACCCAAAATCTCGAATTTGCTTGGGATCTTTTAAGGTTAGTTGAGACATTAAATTACTTTCCAGCACATATTCAATCATTTGTTTTTACCCAAAAACATTGCACTAACTTTTGAATACTGTAATGGTTCACCGTCGGTCGCCCGGCTGAAGGCCGCAAGAACCATCCATACGGTAAATCACACTTCTGACCAATTGCCACGATGGATGACTTACCAAAAGGATACTTTTTGTTTTGAGTGCGGGGGGAATCCCCGATTGCAGTTCGTACCTGTGTGAAGAGATCGCGAGTTGAGATGGGGCGAATGACGGCTTGGCGGTAGATGAGGGTAGGGAATTGGTCAAAAGGAACGGTTTTGTTGGTATACCAATACCACACAAAAACACAGACAATTTCCTTTCATTCAACAATTCAGTGACATATATTTAGCAAAAATTAAATACCTTACAGAATTCACTTGACCCTGATGAGTTACAATGGGATGATTCAAGCGTGTTAGTAATGCGAGGGTGAAAATTGAACCCACAGAGAATGATCATTTACAATTCTAAAAAAAAAATGTTTAAACAATGATAAATATTCTGGCCATTAAGCAGACTTATTTCAACAATTGTATGATGAGTATGCACATTCCACTGAGGATCTTCGTCCTCTTTACAATGGTTGGGAGGTAATACAGTCCATCCCGTTAACACAACGGATTCCCGTTTCTTGGAAATCTTAGGCACAGCTATTCATGAAAGCAGAGAACGAATCATTGAGGTATTGGGACGATGTGCAGGCCACCGAGACTGGTGCGCGATGAGGCGGGCGGGGGAAATTACTATTTGCTCGGACTCATTGAGGGCGATACCACACTGACTTTGGTTGGGGTATGACAACGTTACGTGACCTGGTGGACCGCCGAAACCTTCTGCTCCCTGGTGCTGTGGTTCGGGCTGGATTCCGGCTCGTCCATTTGGTGTGGTCTCTCCTATTGTGTGGAGGACGGCAATCGTGCGGAATGGCTGCCCCTTGAACTCTGGTTGCACTACTCCGGGAACTTGGAAATGGACGTCTGGCTTGTCCTGCTTCCTTCCGCCTCTCGTCAACACAGGATATCACCCGTCTCTGCCTCCTTGTGTGCACTTTCGTATCACTTCGTTAAGAAGAAGAACCTTTCTTGATTCCAATCAGCGGCTTTTTTACCCGACGAGGTGGAGGGGGGATTGCTATTTATAGGGGGGGATGAATAGGGGAACACTCACTACATATGTGGGTTCTCAAGTCAGTTTCGAGTCAAACACGTACTTTTAATGTGCTCGCTGGCACATTTTACTCTAGTCATTCATTCCCTCTCTCACGCACACTTTCTCACTATGTCACAGCCGAAACCTTGGGTTGAGGGAGAGAGAGGGAGGGGAGAGGTCATGGGGATAAGAGGGGTTGCATAACAGGTTGGGATGGGCCAAGATCGTCACAATACCTAGGTAATTTTTTGTTAAACCGAGGTAATTTTCAGAATGGCCCATCTCTACTTATGCCAGATGGCCCATCTCTACATTTTTTAGAGGCTAGAGGTAAAGAGGTTTACAGAGTATTTCAGATGTAGACTTAGCTACTACCTCCATTTGGTGACCAGTACGAATAACACTTGGGGCAGGCAAGTGGCTGGTTATCCATCACTGACTCAAATGGTGAGTCCAGCAAATAGTCTGCTGCATCTTATCTTGGAAGGAAAAATTGAGGGTACATGTAGTGTGAGCAAGAGACAAATGTTCTGGATTGGAAATGCTAGGGGATGGACTGGAATCCTGTGATTGGAGAAGCTGTTATGGCCAGCACAGGACTTAAGGAGTTCACACCAGACTGATAGTGGATGATAGAGGGACATGATATGGTATTCAAGGAAGAAGTAGGTTTTACATGGAGTAATTTTGTAATGAATCTTTCTTTGTTTACTCTTTTTTACAGTCAGAGTTTGAAATGATGAAGAACATAACCACTCCTGGTCTGGTGCTCTTAGGTTTTATTCCTGTCGATTTGCTGAGAATAACACATCATTGTAATCCAGCATCCTTGGTGTATCCAAGCAGGTCTTCCTCTTCTGGTAAGATATTTTTTCTTTTAGTTTTCTGAGATCTCCTAATACCCATAATTTACATATGACTTTTTCATTTTGTACACATGTCGGTGAGGTAAAAACTCAGAACATTAACTCATTGTTTCATGAAAATAACGATGTGAATATGTGTGGTTTGATCTTAATACTTTTCATATTCTAATGAAAAGTAAAATAGACTTGGCAAAACTTGTTATTCTGTGTAATAGAATATATTCAGAAAAATGTGCATCATATACTGGTATGTGTGATGTTGACACAGTGAAATTTGCATTAACCCTCTTAGTGCAGTGGGCCGATATATCAGCTCATGCACAAATATTGTGCAATTTTAGAACACTAATATATATTTACCATTATTTTTTAGACAATGTAAAAGTCATTTATTATTATTAGCTAAATCAATTTCTATGCAATAAAAAAACTTCGTATGGATATCTTTAACAATGACTTCATAATATTTTTTTCCTAGGATGGTACATTTCATTTAATTTCCCTCTGCATTTCTCACTAGTACTGCTGGAAGGAGGTGGCGCTAAGAGGGTTAAGCGGCCACTCTCGTTTCCAATGGAAAATGTTTGTTAACACTTGACATGAGTGATCGCATGGGATACCATAGTATCTCACTATTTCAATTTCACTTAAATAGTTTAAAACATTGAAAATTCTTATCCCAAGGGTTAAATTTCTATTTAAAATACAATTTATTAAGTAGAGGCAGAAAAAATTTTTGTTTTGACATTTATTGTAGTTCTCAATCACAGTCACATCTTGAATAGTCACTATTCATCACTTTCTACTCCACTTTCATCGTTATATTTGCATCCAAAGCGCTGATTACAGATGCAGGTTTGGTGATCTAGGCATGCCCATCTATAATACTTATAACACCATTTCTTTGTTAGTTTGCCATGCTCCATGCACTAACCTTGCCATAATGGATCGTAAATCTTGGTGGTGAAAGAGGTCAGTGAAACAATATCATGTATGTTACTCAGGTTCTCCAATGCATTTGCTACGAGATAACTGTTGGAGCAAAATAAATAGAATTACATACATATTGAAAAGATATCAATAAATGATGGCCTGAAAGATTGTCAAAAGCAATCATCAGGAAAAACGAGAATTCACAGCAAACTTATCTATTACCAACAAATAGAAAAGCTTCATGTTGGATATATGAAACTGTCGCACAAGAGATCACGTGGGATACTCAAATGCTCCAGATTACTTTGAATTGAGACAAATGGAGGGAAAATATTGAAATGGTGAGAAGGATACATAGTATTATTAGGCAGAACTTCTAAAAATATACATAGGATACAGTTGTATCCGAAGCGAGTGCTGGAGTGCTAAGAAGAGTGGTCGTTAGACAGGGGTTCAGATCCTAAGAGAATGATTTAAATGAGTTGGTAGCTGATTTGAAAAAAAATGAAAAAATTCTTGAATTGATGGTGTGTTAAAGCTCACCCAAATGGTGTATATTTCCTTATTATCTCCCAGTAGTAGTAGTAGTAGCTCCCAGGAAATTTCAGTTCAATTATAATAAACAAATGCACTTTCTAAAATGTGCTTCGTTAACTTTTATCAAACATTTACAGAAAAGGTAGTAAATTGAATGGAGTATTTATAAAATTAACATGCCACAAAATCAATCATGGCATGTTAGTAACCATGGGTTTTTGAAACCGCAAGGAATTCCAGGTAACAAAAATACTTCAACTTTTCAAAATTTTTTAATTGTTTGTAGATGCATTTATGAAATAAATTACTCAAAGGAATGAGCAGCAGGGATATAGATGAAGGCTGGGCATTCTGCATCTTCCAGCAGTTGTCGTCAACGAGAGATCTCGGAGTGACTTAAACGAGCCAGCCCCCTTTCATTCTCTCCCACACATCAAGTAAACAGATGCCTGGGCCTTCCCCTCAGCCCCTTGGAAAATCCTTTCCCAGGTTAAAATTTTCCTTCCATGTATCTTCTCCCTCATTCTCCCTCAGCAGCTGCGGGGAGGAAGGCCCTTATTCTGTTCTGTTTGTTTATTACTTTCCCGCGCGGGGGGCATGGTTTGACTGTGTGTCACACCAACTTCAACTCAGGACCTAATAATATTTTGGGTCCGAGGTGGTAATTTTTTTTGGAGGTGAGTATACAATTTTGTTGAAATGATAGCTTCTGAGGTGAGACTTTGAATGAATTTTTGATGGACGACGTAGAGTTAACTGCAACTTAGTGTATTTGCTTATCATACAACCAAGTGTAACTTCAGGATAGTAAATTATTTTCTCTTGCCTTCTGTGCTGACGTGAATTTTGCCTGAAAACCAAGTTACCAAGCGCCACAAACTCACTACAGTTGAGCACCCCTAATCCGGAAATCCCTAATCCGGGAACACTCGTAATCCGGCAATATTTCCGAGGCATACTTCGCGGAAAACAAACTTTTTTGCCGAATCATTTACTTCGTAATTACTGAAACTGTAACCCATTCTAACAAAAATTCTCCCATTCAAGAACGAGTATCGGAAGATTTTTTGCATACAATGTTGTCTATATTACTTATTGTGCACAATGAAGGTGTTTATTCAGCAAATTGAAGACATCACTACAATGTATGTTGTTGCCGAGACGCGAGTGTGTGACGTCAGGGAGTGGACAGTGTCTTACCTTGCATGGCGCGCGCATGTTTGCTTTGTACCGAGCGTTGACGGCGCGACGTGGACAGCAGACAGCTCATTGAATCGTATTAATCACGGTGGAATAAGGATTGCAAGGAAAATTGGAAGCGATGAAAAATTTTTACTTATCTACCGTATATACTCTTTGATGTCCAGCAACACGTTAATATGTTATACGCATTCCTTTCACTCAGCCGTTTTGCGAGACTGCCGGTTGACTGATTTTGTTTTTGTGAATTTAGAAGAAGTTATTTCTTTTTTTTTTCAAATTACTTGTCGAATTATACAGAATTTATTCAAACTTCATTGAAGTTGTTATAATTTATCGAATTCCCGCATTAAAAATATCGCGGACCCCATAATTATGCTGGTTACCACCACAGCACTCGTAGTCCGGCAAAATCCCTAATCCGGCATCGCTCGAGTCCCGACCGTGCCGGACTAAAGGTGCTCAACTGTAGTTGACTTTCATTTGAACAACAAATGAAAAATAACCTGCGACGTACAAGAGTAATGTATAACTTATCATTGTTGAATGAAGAAGGACATGGACTTGGTGGAGGGAATAGTTAACTATCCTGATGTTACATACTCTTTCATTTATCAGTAATAAACAACTACTCAATTTATTTCTATTAAGGAATATGATCATTAGTAACTGAAAATACGAACTGCAAGTTCCGATAAATATTGTTAATGTCAACATACAGTATATTACCACGAAGTTTCGTAATAATATTTCGTTATATAGCAGTTAATAGTGGTTCAATAAAGATAAACCTGACTCAACATGATATCTTGACATGTAAGATTTATAAATAACCACCATTTAGAGCTCTTCCTTCAAGAAATATGGCGAAATAAATGATTTTATCTTATAATGTTAAGCTTACCCGTAAACTCGCATTTGCGTAGGGTCTTTTAAAGTAAATAACGACATTGAAAAATATTTTTCAGCACACATACAATCATTTATATTTACCCAAAAATATTGCCCCAACTTTAGAATTGGAAATACTGCAAGGTATGCACCCAAGATCGTAATCATCAAAATACGAGTGATACATGGTCTTGATTAGGTCTGCCATTTTTTTGGACCAGTACAAGTCTTTGGTTAGGTGCATCTGAGTAACACATCCGCCTTGTGAAATAGTCATGTGACCTGTAACTTGTAGACTTGTAGCTCTGAGAAATATACCCCAGATTTGAATGCCGTCAAAACTTTTTCGGAAGGATTAGATCAAATCTCGAATCCGTGGATTCAATAAGATTCGATTGAGTCCTCTAATCCTGACCACATCACTAGTATTATTATGTTTTTCTAAAATCTCACCTGAGTGATTGGAGTGTGTCTAATGGGCCCAGAAATATGGTAGTATATTTTTATTGTTTCAGGATCACGAGATCTATTTGCAGCTCTGTGGCATCGTATGGGTGTGAAAAAGGTTGCTGCCGTTTGCACGTACACTCTTCGAAAAGGATGTCATCCTTGCTTTGCTGCACTTGTCCCCTCTGATTTAGAAAAAGACAAAGAAGTATTTGAAGACTATAGAAAACATGGTGTTCATACGATGCCAGACCCACAGGGTTTTCACATTTTCTCATTTCCGTTCAACGGTAAGTTTTATTTGTTGCATGATCTTTAATGGGGAAGAAAATTACAATTCTAAGATTCGATTTAATTCGGTTATTTCATTTTATATTTTCTATAAAATATGCTGTAATTGTGTGCTTATCTCCCTGTTCTGTATTTTCCTTTTCTAATGGCGACTTGTGAAAGAAATGTAAAATTTGAGATTTTATAAAATGGATTTTTTTGGGAAATGGGACCAATCTTAATTGATTTGTAGGGGCCAAAAGCACTCTTGTATGAATATGACTTTGAAATCCCTTGGTGGAATTTGGGAATTGTTGTGCATACTCACAGGTTATCACTTATTACACAAATGTTGACTAATTGTTAGACTAATGGAGAACTTGCTGATTTTTTTGAAAAAATAGAGTTAATAGAGAACAGTGAACCTTGCCCAATACAAAAAACCTTAGGCCTAAATATGCAAAGTTCTGGAGATAAAAATTCTCAAAGTTGACAAAATTCCAGCACAACGAAAAATAGCCGAAAAAGGGGGCGTGGTCAGTTTGGACATGTCTGATGTCACTCCTGCCATTCAGAGGCTGCAGCGTGGCTGTCCTGGTATCTTTCTTAGAGATCCCGAGCAATGTCACTGAGAAAGTGAGGTCTGGAGCACTATGCCAAGAGTGGTGGAGTATTCTGTAGATGCATGTATGCAAACATCTATGATGGTATATTTCCTACATTAACAATAGAGGCTCCTTTTCCTCAGTAATGGAACCAAAGGAGAATTTAACCATGAATATGAATTTGAAGCCACTTGTTATCAGCATTGTCAGAACTTCTTTCACCGTCTAGAATGGTTTAGTGAATGAATTTGTATGTATAATTCATCAAGAGCTCATCCATAGGCCCCTACTTACAATGATAACATCACAGACCTGTCTTGAGGCCTCTAACGACACAAATTTTTCTGGAACAGGAGAGCAATATGGGAGTAGTATAGCCTTCTCTCCCATAGAGAGGTTTGTGAGAGAATTGCAACTATAGAATTTTGTTCTGCTTTAATATTTTGCATTGCACCTATTTTTATAACATTTTGAGGAAGCAAAATGTGGATTGTGGGGGAGAGAGAGGTAATCCTTTCCAGGTCATTACAGATGTAGGGTATGACATTACATTTTTTCCTTTCCCATGTTATTTTCATTGTAACAATGGGAATTTCATCTTTCAGTCATGACATTATGCGGCATGATTTTGAATGATACCGTTGAGGCATGTTAAGCAAAAAATGCCTTCCCACTAAGTGCATTGAATAAAGTTATCACCAGATGATTTGCATCTGCACAAATGCAGTTCCTGTGAGTGATGACTAAATGACCATTTTTGTTGGTTTTTTAAGATTAAGGTCTCCTGGGTTTTCCACCGCATTGGTTGATTGTGCAAGTAATACATATGTATGTGATGATTCGTTATCCAACAATTCACATTTTGCCTCCATAAAATATTTTGTTGTAATCCTTTCGCTGTCACAGAAATCTCTCATTCCTGGATAACTCACAATATATTTAAGGTATTGGATTTGGAGCCAATATACTGGTGCCTTGAGTGATATAGGGCTACCAGATGGAGTCGATATATCAGCACCTTGTGCATCTAAGGGTTATATTATTCTCTTCATAAATCTCTGCTTCTTCAAACCCTGGGCACCTGTCATCGTCTCTTTCATCACCTGCCATTATCATCTCTCTCCTGCCCGAAAACTTCATGGTTGAGGGAAAAATTGGGTAACAAGTAACAGGATTTGAGTATAATTGCTGGGAAAGTAAATATATTGATTTGCGATAAAAGTTTACATCTTTGTCCAGTGTAAATGTTCTTCAAAAAGACCCGTGACTGATCGAAGCTCTCTCTTCCTGCAAAAGTATCCTCAGATTTCAATATGTGAAAATGTTCGGTCAACAACTCCCCTTCCACCTGATAAGTGTCAATGCAGGTGAAGTATAAAATCCCACTACTGGATACTGAGTATACTCTCTCTGAAGGGTTAGTTGAAGATCCAGGTAATAGTTTGAAAGTTTAGAATGATGTAGTCACTGTGTTACATGTTTAGGATGGGGAATTTTATGTTGTTTCTGAAACATATTCGACCAAAAGTAAACCTAGGCGAGAGAGCTTTGAACATATGCCACGCCTAAGGCTATTTCGCTATCGCTACACCACCACGGCAAAGAATAACTGCATGTGGTATGACAAGATGGCACACTCATGAGTGGATGCATAATCACAATCACTATTAAAATTGCATGGTAAATATACCCAAAATTGTCCTATTGGACGAACTCATGGCTATAAAACAGACCATTCTAATTTGGAGCATTTTTCCAGGCATTTATCCATCCACTTAATTGTGCAGGGACATGCATCGGTTAAACACACCTTAATGCACAGGATTGAATTAGAATGAAATCCTAGAGTTACAATTTTCTCACAAACCCAGACCTATGGGAGAGAAAGCAGTGACACTTTTTCTACATATCTCTCTAGTTTCAGAAAAAAATTGTATCATTGGCATCCTGAACATAGATTTCTTGTCTCCTCGTCAGACTCTTTGTTGATCACAAGACTTGAATCATAATTTTTTGCCATTAATTAATGTTCCAGGCACATTTTACACTTCCTTGTGCATACATTTGTGCACATGTCCTATTACACTATCGATGTAATCTTTCCTCATGGAATGGCAATGAAGATTTAGAATGTATACTTACTAGAGTGTCAACTTCAAGCAGATTATCTGACTCTGCACGACTCAGCTCTGCAGATTATCTGACTCTGCAGGCAGATTATCTGACTCTTCCATGCTGAAGAAACACTTAGAAAACGTTAAACTATTGGAAAATGATGCACTCCTAAATACACTTTCTGAATGTACACTTTCTGAATGTACACTTTCTGAAACTCAAATGCAACAAATCAATGGATGAACACAAGACTAAAGAGTAATGACCAGAAAGTGAACAGTAATACTCTCACCATTTGCCAGTATCTCATGTGGTGAACGTCAGGTGTGATATCATACATATAATTTCCAAAATGTCTCACAAAAAGGCGAGTTTGAAATGCTATCATCTACTCATTTCACTTTTATTTTAAAAAATGAGTTGCTCAGATAAAAGGAAAGGATATATATGAAACATTTTTGATTATCTATGGGATGGATAAGTTAAAATTGCTGTAAATTACCTTGCAAGTTCTTCAAGGAAAATAAAAAACTTGTTTAATTTATTTTTTTGTTTTCAGATAACATAAATTCATTGGGACTTCCTTCAAGGCCAAGTGCATCTAGTGAGCAAGTGGAAGCAGCTGTTTCTGTGTTGAAGAGGTTGAAATTCATTTACCACCCATCTCGCATTCCAAATCCTGCAATTGAGACAGAGTGGGCCGCTATAGAGGCTCTTGCATTGGATTTAAAAGATGTGAGGCCAGTCACAGATGAAATAAGTAAGATCTTTATCATTTACAGTTGCCTGCAGAAGTCATTACTTTTACTCTATTAGAATTCTGTTATATACCTGTTCTTCATGAAAGAAAAATCATTTGTTGCTTTGGGTCCAAGTTATTGGAGAAATTAGTCTAGCAGTTGATAATTTTTTGATTGGCTATCAGGATTCAGCTGTTTGCCCCCAAAGAAGTTTGGATAATACCATATTTACTCATGTATCTTATGCATTTATGTGAGAGGAAAATGCAACCTTGATTTTTTCTAAATACAATGTCATTCTAACATTTTTGTTATTAATTGTAGTTGTCTACAGAGGTCATTGCTTTTACTCAAATAGATTTGGAAGATCATATGAGGAATAAAGATGGAATTTCTAACTGCTAATAATTCTATCGGGTTGCTTAATGAAAACTTTAGATATACAGATGCTTACATGTTTGATTTCCCTTTTGTTTTTTTTACAAACCAAGTCAGTTAATATATTTCAACTGCACTATTATCATTGACATTGTCAATTGGTTCATCATTTGTTCTCTGTTGTGTACCACCTTTTTTCTGCTTCACACCTTCATGAAGTATTCTCTGCATCATCATTTTTTTATTATAAGTTTTTCTGCAACCATAATTTCATTATTTGATTTTTTTTGGAAAAATTTCATGTATGTGAAATTGTTGTTTGTGTTATATGTATTAGCAGTGGATAACAGTGTTAAATTTCAGTCTTCAAACTTTTGTGGATTTTTTTTGGACCATTTTATTTTGAATCCAATTTCGATCAAAAACAGCAGTCAACAGCTTATTTCATTATTGTCGAGTATCTTTTATTGTTTTCAGATAACATAAATTCATTGGGACTTCCTGGGAGGCCAAGTGCAATGCCAAGTGCTCTTATTATAGGCCACCAGATTCCAAAATTGACATTTTGTACAAATTAGAAACTCATTTAACATCATTTACCTTGAATGATAACAAAAGCGTGATAATTATCGGTGGGGATTTCAACCTCCCGGCTATAAATTGGAAAACCAATAGTGTTGAACCAAGTTCAAGGAAGCGTGATATAAGCTAGGCCTTACTTAATACACTTTCACACTACTCTCTTACTCAAATAGTAAATGAACGGGGTAATAAAATATTACGAGGAAATAAAATATCAGACCTTTTAGCTGTTGGTCACCCTACAATAATTAAACACATCGATATCCTCAAAGGCATAAGTGATCATGAAGTAATTTTTACGACTTTGAAAACAACAGTAGATTCCACTGTAAAACCCAGACATAAAGTCTACTTAGTAAAAATGCAATTATGTGAAATTTGGAGAGACGTTAGAAGCTTCATTCACGAAATTCGTAGCTACAATGAAGAACAAGAGCACCGAAGTATCATGGAGATGTTTTTTGGAAATACTACATAAAGGAATCGATGGATGTATTCCATACAAATTCAAACAGGAAAGTTAAGAACCTTGTCGGTATAACCACGAAATAAGGTGGGAGTTCAGGAGACAAAGGCAACTCCACAGTCCACATAAAAATTCTATTATGTTAAGTAAAAAAAACAACGGAGCTTGCGGCAAGAGAAATATGCGTTGCTCAACACTCAAAAACGAAGAAAATAATGCGTGCGACTCTACGAAACTCCAAGAAAAAAATTCTCAGGGAATTACTAGATGAAAACCCCAAGTCATTCTGGTCTTACGCAAGAGAGCTCCATGGGGAATCTTTGGCAGTAGTCGTTACTGGACACAAACGGCAAAGTGGTCACCAATAGTATCCACAAACCCAATTTATTAAACCACTACTTCGAAAGTGTATTCACTAAAGATGACACAATACACAATTTAGACATTCCTGACTTTAACGAGCTGATGGCTGACGTAACTATTCAACATGATGGAATAAAAAAACAACTGCATTCGATTAAAAGTAACAAGTCCCCAGGTCCAGAAGGAATACCTGCACGAGTGCTGAAGGAGTTAGTGCCACAGATTGCACCATTCTTAGAAATTATATTTAACAAATCATTATCCATAGGCAAGGTGCCCCTAGACTGGAAAATAGCCAATTTCACTCCGATATTTAAAAAAGGAAATATAAGTGACCCAGGAAATTACCAGCCTATATCGCTAATATCACTTTTATGCAAGATCCTCAAACACATTGTCATTAGTATTTTATGACATTCCTGGATAATCATAACCTCTTACACAGCAGTCAGCATGACTTCTGTAAGGGCAGGTCCTGTGAAACACAGCTTGCACTCTTCCTTCATGATATAAAATCAGGTGAATCAAAAAAGGAAGTTGATGTGATATTCCTTAATTTCAAGAAGGCATTCGACAAGATTCCTCACAAAAAAACTATATAAATTGCAATCATGCGGAGTTAATATAAAAATATTGCATTAGATAAGTGACTTTCTGAGTGATCAAAAACAAAAAGTAGTCATTGATGGTTTTAGCTCTGATATGGTCAAAGTTACATCTGGTGTTCCTCAAGGAAGAGTGATCGGCCGTCTTTTATTCATTACCGTATTTCTCCGAATATAAGCCGCACTTTTTTCCTGATTTTGGGGCCTCAAAATCGGGGTGTGGCTTATATTCGAGGTGCGGCTTAAATTCAAGAACTTTCTTAAAAGATCGTGAAAGTGACGAATTTGAACAAACCAGCCATTTGGATTCACGCGGACGCCAGCTAAACTCGCCTAAGCCACGGGGAAAGTAAGAAATAACGCTGAAAAATGTCAAATTGGTGCACATTTTATTCGTATATCAAAGGATAATTTAGGTAACATTGTGCCACAGTTACATAGGTAATGTAAAAACAGATATAAAATTCTAATGTCTAATACTGTAGGTATTACTTATTTACAGTAAAAATTAAGAATCAAACAATCAGAAAATAGAATTCAAAACTAGCAATTCAGTCTGCAGAACTAGAGGAGGTAACTATGGCATGCTGTACTTTGGTATAGTATTAACTTTTTTCCCTGTTTGAGACCCGAAAAAACCTGGTGCGGCTTACTTTCGAGTGCGGCTTATATTTGGAGAAATACGGTATTTATATTTATGACCTAGGTTCCCGAGTTAGCAGTAAATTAAGATTATTTGCAGACGATACAGTTATCTACCGTGAAATGAGCGAATACATGGACTTTGAAGCTCTGTCATCGGACCTTAACAACGTTTATTCGTGGTGCCAGGAGTGGGGGTTAGAATTAAATATCAGCAAATGCACCACAGTCCACTTCCTGCGAAAGTCATCACATAAATGCCATACCTATACTGTGGGTGGAGGAAACGTGAAATCTTCAGATACAGTAAAATATCTTGGAATTACCTTAACATGTGATATATAATGGGGATTACTCGCAAAACATATAAGGTGCAGCATTAAAGAAACTAAGTTTTTTAAACATATAATAGGAAGGGCCTCGGATGAAAAAGTCTAAGAGAGATGCTTCTTTGCTCTGGTTAGGCCACACCTCGAGAATACGCCACGAGCATTTGGGACCCTGGTCATTAAGATTTAACCAAAAAAATTAATAGAATACAAAGAAAAGTAGCACGATTCGTTAAAAACTGCTACGAGCATACAAATAGAGTCTCACAACTTAAAGAGAGAGGGATTAAGGTTGGAGTCCCTAGAAACTTGGAGGCTACACTCTAGGCTTAGGTAGCATGAGAAATTCAGAACTGATATTTTTCAGAGCGACACAGAGAATATCATCATGACTCCTCCCTACATCTGTAGGTCTGATAGATGCATTAAAATAAGAGAGATACACTGCCGAACAGATAGGTACAAAAACTTATTCTTTCCGTGCACTATAAGTGACCTCAATAAAAATTGAGCTCCACAAAATACACTCCTATAATACATATAGTGCTGTGCGAATCAGGGATTTTCATTTCGAATTGAACTGAATCGATTCTCCCAAAAGATGTTTCGAATCGAATCGAAACCAACTTTTTTATTAATTTCGGTAGCAAATCAAATCACCCTAAAAAATTCGCTTGCGAATCGAATTCGAAGCTAAATAAAATGCAAAAGCTTATGTGCAGTTAAAGTAATAAAGATTTTCACAATATTTCAGGGTCTTACATTAGCTTATATATCTATATAGTGGCACAAAGAATAGCACAGAATAATATGTGGTCGTTTAAATTTTCTTTTCGCATGAGGAAAACATTGTCTTAAAGGACGGCGCACCATTTTTGGAATGAGCACCATGTTTGAATGCATGCAATGATTCTAAGACGAATCTATCAGATTTGAGTATTTCAAATTAGTCGGTTTTGAAGCATCCCGATTCGCAGACGAATCGTATCGAATTAAGACAGATTCGAGTCGATTCAATTCAATTTCGAAGCATTCGCACAGCTCTAAATACATATCACCTTTTCACCACCCAAAAACTTACATGTTTACATGGCTGGTCACCTAACACTCCCTGCTACACGCCCATGCGGTGGCTCGCAGGGTATTATGCAGATATATCTAAAACATGGGTTGTCATGACATACAAAATGCAAAAAAAATCAATTCACATTCAATCTAATAAATCAATTTCCAATAAAATGATAAATTGAATATGATGTTTACTGCAAAACATTCCAGTAGTTGTTGGTAAAATACTCGTCAGCATTATGTTTATTATTGAATTTTATGAAGGTGTCATCGGTTGTACTATGCCTTCAACTGACATTCACTGACATTTTCAGTACTTCATTTTTTCACTCAGTTTGCCATCTCTTTATTTAATGAAAATGAAGAATCCCACTCACCATATGAAGGTAGTTCTTGGAATTTATTTTAATGAATTAAATTGATAGTCCTGGGGAGGGAAGAAATGTGCCAGGGAAAACTCATTTGACCTCACTGGGTCTGGGTCTGATCAATTCAAATTATTTTGTCAAGGTGAATTTCATGTTTTTCCATAGGCATGCTACTGAATGCCATGTCATTTGTTCATTATTTTGCAGTTATTTGGAAATTAGCTTGCTGACAATCTTCATCTGATTTTATATTTCAAACAGTGCCTGACTATGAACTAATGGATATTCGTTTGGGTGGCTTAGCCAAGGCTTTCATCGAAAGTGTTTATTCTGAGGATTATGATCCCATGGGCAAGGTAAAAAAGTCTCGTGCTGTCCCAAAGGCCAGGAAGGAGCCCGTGAATGAAATGGATTTAGATATTGTAGAAGCTGCCATCAAAAAGAGAAAGGTAAGGATTTAAAAACCATTCTTTTTTGGATTTTGTTGAATAAGTTAGATTTCGTAAGTTGGTGCTTGGAATAAAAAGTGGTGGTTTATATGATTGAGGTCATCCCCAGGGAGGCCTGGGAAACTTGGAATACCTGGAAAAGTCATAGACCGTTTGCCAATTACCGAATTCTGCTCAATAAAGTTCATCTTTGAATCCAGACTTGTGTGCTTTGCCAAATGTATGGAGGCTGTAAGAGGAGGAGAAACTCTGCCTGTAAAAACAAGCTTGATGCGTCGCAAGTGAAACTGAATTTAATGTATGGAGCGGCATGTGTGGCATAATGTACAATTATGCCTTCATCTTGCCTGCCATGATACAAATAGTATACAAAGCATGCATGCTTGAATAGTGACAATACAGTATGTAAATAATACTTAGAAAATTCACAGTTTTATGATAAAAAAGACGTGTTGGGAATAGCAAGTATATGAATTCTGGGAAACCGAGAGGACTGGGAAAAGGGTCTGCCCACCACCGCACCCTAACCGTGCTCTATCCTAATCCCTAACCCTCTTCTGAGTTGGTGGTGCCATAAAATTTGCACGTGCAGAGGAAGATGCTTTCTTATACGGTTATATTTTTCTTTCCCACCCAGTCCTTGGTGTATGATTTGTCATGAGTAGTCACTTTCTTCTTAACCTTTGGTCCGTGAACTCTGACAGTGCATTTCCAGCTCTTTTTTTCTTCCCTCTGATACTTGGAAACATTTTGCTAGGTAAGTACTTCCATATCTTCCTTATGTTCTTGAACACATACGTTGCAATAACGAATTTTTACTGTATTCCCTGGTGTACTAATTTTTCAGGAATGGCGCCTAAGTGGAAAATGACTGACATCGATATCGAGAATGAACTTTTCGTCGACTCAGACTCGGAGGCTTACGAGCCTGAAAGTCCATCTGAGGAAGGAGGCTCAGAGTCAGAAGACGAAGGTCCTCAGAGATCTGGCTCTTCATCGGGAGCTGAATGGAAATCTCCAGATAGAAAACCCAGGACTTTTTGTCATGTCAAACCGTTTTCTGGCAGGACTCCGGGATTCAATCTTAAGGAGAATCCCGGAATATCCGGATTCTGTGAGTGTCTTTCTTATCTATTTTGCGCAAGTTATTCATCTCTTGGTGGATGAAACTAATAGATACTACCACCAGTATGTAGATAGAATGGACGAGGGACCATCTCCCCAGCCTGATGTGACAGAGAGTGAAATGTTCCTTTTTTTAGCTACAGTGTTGCAAATGGGACATGATGAAAGGGATTCTCTTAGAGACTTTTGATCACTTTTGGATCAGTTTCATACTCCATTCTACAGCAATACGATGAGGTGAGACAATTTATTCATATCCTCCGCTTTCTTCATTTCACGGACAATAGCAACGAACTTAATTGAAACGACGAACAGTACGACAGACTTTGGAAAATAAGGACTCTATTTGACATGCTCACTGAAAGTTATGCTAAGTTTTACTTTCCTACGGAGCACTTGGCAGTGGACAAAGTTATAGTTTTATTCAAAGGAAGGGTAATTTTTTGGCAATATATTCCAAAAAAATACAAACACTTTGGAGTAAAAATTTACAAAATATGTGACGAGACTGGATACACGTATGATAGGAAGGTATACGTAGGAAAAGATCGACTCGGTGTAGCTACGGAAATGACAGCTACGCACGCCACTGTTAGAGAGCTGGCAAGAAGAATAGGAGTTGGACAAAACTTGTTCATGGACAATTTTTTCTCTTCCCATCTCTCTTCAACGATCTCTAGAGGAGGAATATTTACTCATGCGGCACCGTCCGGCCAAATTGAAAGGGCATGCCACCAGGCTTTGACCGCAAGACGCTAAGAATGAAGCGCGGTGACTTGCGTGTTTCAGTGAAAAATCACTTGACTGCGTTAGCTTGGAAAGACAAACGAGAAGTGTTCATGCTGAAGAATATGCATAGTCCACCAAAGGAAGGGAACTTCAGTAATGAACTTGGAAAGGCAAGCAAGCCAGCCATTATCGAAGACTACAATTGACACATGGGATATGTGGATAAGGGAGACCGTATGGCCACAAGATATGATATAAGCTGTCGAACATGGAAGTGGATGAAGAAGCTCTTCTTTCATCTCCTGAACAGGACAGTGCTGAACAGCTGTGTGGCCTTGGCCTCGTGTGGAGGACAGATGACTCAGAGGCAGTATCGCCTCGCTCTCATGAGAAAGGCACTTCAGCACTTCCCTCAATAACTACGCAGAGGGGAAGACCAAGCATGAGGGGAACTGAGCTGCGCTGTTTAGAGGCAAGAGAGTGTAAGCATTGACCAGTGAAGGGAAGTCGTGTCCGATGCCGTGTGTGCGCTCAAAAAGGGAAATACATGAGAACACAAATAAAGTGTAAAATTTGTGATGCTGGACTGCATTCTTCAATGTTTTGAGGAATATCACAGGAAACAATAATTTTCTACTGAGATATTTTTAGTTCTATGTAAAAGGATATGTATATACAATACATTTTTATTCTCCCAAGTTCTTATATGGTTTATTTGGTTTATTTTCCCCTCAATATCCCTATTGCAATCAGATATTCATTTTTCATTATGTATAAACTTTAAAACGGTTTTTATTTGAACAAATTCTGACTAGTAGTTCAAAAGATAGAGATTTTTTCCTGAGACACCACAGGAAAACCTTAAAGGGCCTATTTAAATCCGGCGTTTATAGGTTAAGAGTAAGGAATTATGCAATAAAAATAATTATTGCCTTGTATTCTACTGATTGTTTGGAAACGTTATGAGTACTTTTATAAAGAGCGATTCCATGCAAACTCACAAACTTTCTTTGACCAAATGTTATGAAATTTTTTGAAAGTTAATGGAAACTACAGTATTCAATTCAATTCTGTTTGGGGAGTGGATGAAAATACTTTTTATGTATGTTGATTAAAATTTTAAGAACCTAGTGGCAGCTTGCAGGAATGATTGACTGATAACATTATCACCGAATAAAATATTGGCAGTGGCAAAACTTTGTGTGGAAACCTAGGCCGGTGAAATGAACTCACAAGGAGAGACTATGTACTTTGCTACACCCTTTTGAATGTCATATTTTTTATGTTGTTTGGAATGCCAAATGCTGCAGGGGATACATCGTGGTTTGGTTGAAGGAGCTCTAGTTTTACTGTAATAATTTTTTTTTCATTCATTAATTTTAGCCTGCCTAATATAAACTCGAGGGAATGCACCTCTCTCATTGGTGTTAGATGATCTAGTGGCTAGCGATGTCGTCTCATGCACTGAAGGTGGTTGGATTGTTACCCTGTGATGGAAATTCTTTTATGCCCCAAGCCCAATTATTTTCGTTAGTTTTAAAAGTATTTTCAATTGGAGTAGATCTCACCGGACAATTGAACATTTTTTTATCATCCTCTTTGACATATTTGATTGAAGTCATATTCCGGCCATGGAACCATGACAGCTACATGAGCTACACAAGGATGCACTCATTATTAAATATGTCCATTGCTTATTCTGATCAACTTCCTAATCCCCATAGGATACAACAATGTCATATGGGGGCATTCACCTTAATGCTTGCGGACTTGGGCAGTGAACAGCAGAATGGGTAAATTAAATAAATAAGAATACTAATCAAATAAAACTTACTTTATCTTTTTAACTGCTCTTGAAACCTAATTACTGAAAAAAATATTAAGTTACTAGGTCTGTAAATAATAAAAGGAAACTGTGGGGAAGATTGTACCTATATTCCTCAAAATATTGAAATAATTATTATGTAATAAAAGTAGATTCTTTTTTATTTGAAAGTAGGTTCTTCTTTATTTAAAAGTAGGTTCTTCTTTATTTAAAAGTACGTTCTTCTTTATTTAGTGTACCCATTCTACTGTTCACTGCCTTAGTCTACCGGAGTTCGGAGTAAGACTTCAATCGAATATGTCCAAGATGACGATAAAAAAACGTTCCATTGTCTGGTAAGACCTACTGCAATTGAAAATAATTAGAAATTAACGAAAATAATAGGAATCGAGACAAAAGAAATATTTGTGCCAAAGGGAATCAATTCTCCAACCTTCCGTACATGGAATGAAGCCTCTAACCTCTGTGCCGTCCAATTAGGGAGGCGAGTTCTCTTGAATTTATGTTAGGCATGCTAATCATAACAAGTGATAAATAATTTATTACAGCAAAACTAGAGCTCATTCAACCAAACCATGACATATTCCCAGCAGCATTTGGCATTCTGAACAACGTTAAAAATATGGCATTCTAAAATTGTAGCAATGCACATAATCCCTCCATGTCAGTGTCAGTCATTTTTGTCATAATATTATTTTTATGTCAATATATTTGCTCTCTTTTGTCTACAGATGAAGTAATGATGCCTATACATGTATTGCTATGTGTACGATGACTAGTTCTGGAGAACTAATATGCATTGACATACATAATTATTATAGCTGGTGAAAAATGGTGAATAAAATTCCTGAATTTCGGTGAATAAAATAGTGGATTTCGTCACAACAAAGGGGTAAATAAAGAAATTTCGGTGAAAAAATGTTTTTTCTATGTAATATTAAAGAAAAAGGCTATCAAGGCTTGTTTGAGTAATACAACAATAGAAATCATAAAAATAGAAAGGAAAATAAATTATTGGTTCTTAACCACATTTCTGTCAATAAGTAAAATTGACTTTATTGATAAAAATAGAGTTCAATTAGTCTCTCTATATTCTCTGGCTTAATCGATGTCCTTTGTATACTGAGTACTGTATGACTGAGTGACTGTATACTGAGAATGCTCTCTCGCTGTCAACATTAGAGGCAGGAATACATATACAATAGAAAGCATACTCAGCATATTTAGGATAGTCAGATTTAAGACTCTGAACAATAGCCATTAGATCAACCTCACCAGTAGCTGCAGCATCAATGACACATTTTTTGGTAGCTAAATGCTAAATAAGCTTCAATAAAATCAATTATGGGTAGATCACCGAGCTATGGCAGTTTTTCTACATCCTGAGACACAGAACTATGATTTACATGCAGCCCACATGCAACAATGTTCCTAGGGTTGAAAAGTGTACCCATTGCCTCCCCAAAGTCTTTTGCTGGGTCACTAGCTACAAGAGAATTAAGTTTTAACACAGCTTCTTTTCCAACATTTGTTAACTGTGCTTTCACAGCTTTGGAGCGGCAAGCACGTGATTGCAACAGGTTTGCAGTTTCTGATCGAAACTGCCGATCTGCGACTAATTGAAAACCATTTCTTAGGTCTAACAACTTAATACTCAAGGTATGTGAAAAGGGATAATTTGACCCTTCAAGAGTCTCTAAAAGTGCAACGCTGGCTGAACAATGCTCAACTACAAACTTTGCCTGGTACCTATTTCAAAACTGCTAGTTCATCTAGAGTTAGGCTCTTGAAATAGCTGATAGAGGGGCTGTTGTCATTAGAGTCCTTAACTTCAAACTTGAAAAAATCAGCAAGGTAAGGAAGATATTCATCTATATATCTAACGGAACAATACCAGGCATTCCACCTAGTGGCAACTGGGGAGGGATAGTTTTGGGGTAACATGTTTTTCTTCAAGAAACTTCAAATAATGATGTTTCCTTTTTCTGGTGTTAAGAAAAGCCATTTTAGCTTTCACAACACATTGAATCAGTTCAGGAAATACAATAATCCACATATTTCCCACAAGATTGAGTTTATGTGCCCAGCACTGGACATGGATGAGTGTAGATGAAGTTAGTACTTTTATAATGTCAGCACATTTTGTCATGTATGGGGCGGAGTCTGTTGTAAACGACAATACATTTTGATACTCCACATCATATTTTCCTACTGTCGGTGCAAAAATTACGTAGACTCGAGTTTGGATACTGATTAAAAATGAGCCGTGGTACCTTAATGAATGAGAGTTACATCAAATTTTAGCTTGTTTCATTTTACGTTTCACAGTGGTTGCCGATTATTTTTACATAACACACTTGATTTTTAATTCCGGTGAGAACAAAAAAAGTGCCGGTTTTTTGCCGTTTTCGAAAGGAGCGCTCTCTTTGACATTTAATAGTGAAGAAACTTGAAGTTGAATCTTAATGAACCTGTAGTATTGTGTTGGGAAAACATATTGAAATATATCTTTAAACGTTCAGTTCTTTCTATTGTGCCATAAAAGAGTTATTAACAAGTTTATGAAACAACTTTTTATTGGTTATGAAAAGTAGTAGAAGCAAGATCTTGGTCTTGTTTTGAAGCTCTTACAGCAGTATTTAATAACAGTTACCATCGTAAACTCACATTGTGATATCGATTTTTAACGAGTTAATAAACCGAGTGTTTTAACAGGCTCCAGCCAGCGGTAAGGCGGCCGTTTTCGCGAGAGGGGTGGTGAAAGTTTGAGCGTTGTTGCAATTTGCGGGTCTATGTATTGGAATCTCTTTGGGCACATTGAATAAATTCAGTACATCGAGGAAAGGCCCTTATGAGTAAAAGGTGATGGAAAATGGTTGGATACTAAAAAGAGCCCAATTGCTACCTAAAATAAAATTCATGAAAAGAGCGTGTGCAGCGCTTGTTTTTGCCCTTCGAGGCATTGCACAGAAGGAGCGTATGAGTAACGGGTTCGGCCCGCAGCCCGAAAGTAAAAATTAAGTAAACCCGCAAGGCAAAACACGAAATGATAACGGTATATGATGCCTATTTTTGTTCTTCGAAGTCACTTCTGTATGCGGACTTAGCGAAAACTCACCAAATCACATCAAACTCCGCATTAAACCGGAATATTTACAAAAACTGATCACACCAATGAACACTGTTATATGTGTCGTAATTTTACTATTCCCCACTGACATGGTAAGTACCATGCCACGCCGGTGATATGAGTAACATGCGCCGAACTCAATTTTTCCATCGCCGAGCGAAATTAAATACTCTCTAAAAAAAACAACTCGATCGACCATTATCACAAGGTATAACTGAACAGGATTCCTACTTTCTGAACAGCCTCCTCACTGCAACGCATGCAAAACAAAGATTTTCATGCTTGAACATATGGTACTGGCAAAATCAAAACATGTTTCTCAGCAGTGGTGTCAGTCTAATCCTATTGGCCGATAGAGTAGGCACAGTCGGCACCAAAGATTATAATACACAGGAGTCGGCACAATGATTGGTTGGAGAGAGCATAATTTTTTGCCACTTATAATCCTAATAATAGTAATAAGAGAAATATTCCTTAAAAAACTAAATTTATACAATTTTTTTTTTTTTTTTTTTTTTTTGCTGCTGGACGATTCTGTTGGCCCTTATGTCCCCGGAATCCCGATAGGCTGGTGAGCCTGTCATCAGGTTTTCCAGGGACCGGACCAACAGAACTTGACATGCCCTGGATGGTGAAAAACCCACCCAGGCGGGACTCGAACCCGTGACCCTCGGTTTAGCAGGCGAGGAATTTACCCCACCACCACCGGGGCCGGCGGTGGGGTAAAGTCCTCGCCTGCTAAACCGAGAGTTAAAGATGAACCATATTTGATTAAAAATCTTTTATTTACCACAACTTTCATACTTATATGCTAACAGTAAATTTTCTTTAAGAAGGTTGTTTACTTATATTGCCAGTGTTGCCATGTGTACCTTTCATAACTCGCGTTCTGAGCAAATTTCGCGAATTTTGAAGCGTAGTTTGGAATGGTGTCCTAAGTTGATGTTCTGAGGTCTAGGAAATCTATACTTAAAGTGGATCAATTTTGGATACAAATCGGATCTTCGTTTCCCAATAGTGTGCAGCTTTACTATTTTCGGGCTAGTGTTGGATAAAAATGAAATAAAAATGTGATAAAAATTAAATCTGCATTTACAAATCTGGATTTCCCATAAATACTTTGTTCCGGTAAATATGCAGCATTATCCTTTTTGTGCTACTATGGTAGAATAGATTGCCTGAAATGGCTTTTTCAAACATTATAGATAGGTACTCATAATCAGTAGGTAATATAATATTATCGCTTTATCGTTCCTTGAATTGTTCTACGTTCTTGAATTAATTTTTTCAGTACAATGAGGCAATTTCCCTGAGTTTTAGATGAATTTTCCAGAGGTTTACCGGGTAATAAATCTTAAGGCCTCAGTTTTAACAATGAAAATATATGCTTCAAAATAATTAACGCGGTTACTGATAGTTTTTCCGCATGTTAAAAACTACAAAACATCTATTGCTGATGTGCAACTTCCAAATGTCGCATTGGACGAAATTGCACGTTAAAACACGAAAATTTCGTGGCCGATTTCGCGAATTATTAATGATTTCGCAAATTAGTATGGATTTCGTGAAAATTAAATGCTCGATATTCAACTTTTTTAAGCGGTAATGCATTTAAAAAGGACTGTTTGGTGTTTTTGAGCTTCTTTTGGGAATTTCGCGATTTCGTCAAAAATGAAAATAGCCTACCACTTATAATTATCAATCATACTTTCCAACTTACCCATTTTTCACTCTTGCTGGTTTGATATTGGCTGCCTTTGTGGCTGCTTTAAAATATCATCTTGATTTTCTTTTCAGTTGGAGTCACTAACTATGGATAAACTGAAAATGTACCTGAAATCAAAAGGATTACCTGTGTCTGGGAAGAAGAAGAGTGATTTAGTCGAAGAGATATATAATTTAAGATACCAATAGGTGGAAGCTATGGAGTTTCCAATGAAAATAATGGGTGGAGCTGATATTTTCTAACTCTCTGTGATGATGTAAGATACATTTTTTAGGTATTTTTATGAATGAAAAGTAAATGCCATAAATATTGTTTATAAGTTTATTTTGTCGGGATACATCGCTAGTTGTGAAGTGTTGAAGCACGTGTTGAGATAGTGGTAATAAAATACTTCCTTTGTGATGACCTGGAGGCTGGAATTCTGTGGACTGTTTTAGTGTGCTGCCTCTTTTCTAATTCACTATAATTAAAAAGGCGAGTGGATCCTATGCTCAGCAAAATTGAAATACAGTTACATTTTTGCAGTTCTTAAGGTTGTCGTTATTGATGTAATTAGATTATTGCAAGGCATTTTTTGATAGAGTGGAAAATATTTCAATTAGCTTTATATGCCAAAAGTAGGGCGAGTATTTGCCATATATTTTTGCTTAATTTTACTATTTCAATGGCTTTATGTTGATATGTCATTTTCTCAATCTATTACTTCTCTTAATTTATCCTGATTAGCTGACTCAGTTTTACGGTGAATCATTTTATTCTTTTATTCTCATTGGTTTTTTAGGATACCTTTTCAATTAATATCTATTTGGAAAAATATTACCTGTTTCTCCTGATAGTATTTTTTATTAGTGGCCATAATAGTCCAGTTTGAACTAATATAAACACTCAAGGGACTGCTTTTCACTTATTTGTTGTGCACAGAGGCCCAGTGGTTTTTATTATGTTGCATTCTTAATTGCTAAATAGTTTTGGGTATTCATGCATTTGATGATACCAATGGATGGCTTAAAGCGATGGTTTTTCATGGTGGTGATGGTATTTTTTAGATATCAAACTTAATTTATACCCCATGACTCTGCTTTCTATTATTTGTATACTATAACACTCTCATTAAAACTGTTCTGTTTCTTGGTAAGGACTTTTTTTGTTGGTACCTCATCAGCGCCTCATGTGAGAAATTCATAAGGCCAACTTCTCCTGTTGCATGTGCTCAATATTTGTAGTAATTTCTCTAATTTAGAGGTTTTATATGTCACAAAAATTAATGGTGTATATATTTTCATAATCTTGGAGATAATTTAATTGCCTTTTTGGAATGCTATCAACTTCAGATAAGCACTTGTATTGTGCCTGTACTTGGTAATTAATTTGCTTGTTCTTTTGTTTCTTGGTAATCATTTAATTTTGTTCCATTTGCTTATTCCTATTACCAAGGAGCTCGGGTACCCTCAATTTCTTTTCAAAATTTGGCTTGTCAAGAGTGTGGTTAAGCTTATGCATGTGACATGAGGTAAAGAGAGAAATGGAAAAATGAATGATAGTAATTCATGATGAAATCAATAGAAGATTATTGAAATAGGAAAGATGCTAAAGAAAAGCAAAACTTGTTTGCCTGAAGGATTGAATGCATCAGTTTATCCTGTGGCTTGAAGAGGAAATGGGAAAACGAAGATTTTAAATAGGAAAGTGAGTACACTTGTGTAGTTTCCCCGTGTATTGTTTTCTTGTGTTCCAAAAACATTCTTTCATTATCTAATCAATGTGTATCTTCTCTTATTGAGATGTTTCTAGAAATTTCTCCTGAATTCAATGTTTGTCATTTCCTATCTTTTCTGCCCTCTTGTGATGTTTTATATTTGTTTGTATATGCATGTTATTATAATCCTGTATCACAGGTATCAATTAACTTGCCGACCCAAAATTCTGACGTCAAAGTGTGAAAATGCGTGGTGAGTCTCCAAAGATGTAGATGAAGAGGATGCAAGTTGTTATGTATTCTCATTAGAATTATTCACTGTTGACAATGTGCTACCAAAAATATCACTGCAAGCTACTGGTAGCTTGTGATTGATGATTTGCAAGATTTACAGCTTAATATCATACGTTCTAACTTCATTAGTGATCAAGGGGCTCATATATGAAGTTGTTAGTAATTTCGCCTTTAAAATTGAACCCAAAAATCCTCGAGAAAGACTTGCGTGACCAATTAATGATTGGCGGATGGTGTCAGTCCTCACTCCCTGCCTCAGGCTGCGTCGACAGTTGAAAGATGGGCGGCTGGTATGGCGATGCAGCCTGCATTGAAGATCTCGATTCAGATTTGCTACAAATTGTCTGGAAACGCAAATCCGGATGCACGGATGAGTTATCTATGTATTTGGCTCCTTAAGGCGCGGGTCGATTTTATGGCCCATCTTTCTGGGATATGAAAGTGTGTCTTATGGGGCATAAAATACGAAAATTAAAAAAAGCAGAATGCATCCTTCTGTGAACGACGTGCTCCCTCCAACAGATCAGGCCTAACTGATGGGGAAGCAGCTGAAAGAGAATCTGTATGTGGTGGCTGGAACTTTTGTAGGGGCAACATTTACTATCACGAGCCTTGCTTATGTTGTGAGTCATCTCCCTTTGAAAAGCCGTTGGTTGGATGAGGCTGGGAGCCATCTAAGACTCGAAGGCTACATGATTGATTCAGATTACTTGAAAAATTCGGATCAGGCTAGTTTCAGTAAAGCATGGGGATGTTATTTTGACCCCGCGCTCTATCTCTAGAAGTGATAGATGCGATAAAATGATTACGTAGGCGAACTGAGAGGTAGGTACCATTGAGGTAGATGGAAAGGGCACTTGCAATGTTGGCCAATGCTAGAAGCTGTGACACGGGGTTGCATCCACCATATTTTTTAACCCCGATTTTCCTTTAGCATATACGGGCTGACGCACTAATTTGCAATTCAGCGATGTTTTCCATTCATAACTTACTAGAAATGAGCATGTTTTCACTTCTTTTATATGGATTCACCTTACATGTATTATTTTTAATTATTCTAGTTAATAATTAAAAATAATACATGTAAGGTATCGCCATTACGGTGAAAACTGCGATAAAATCAAGAAGAATCCATAGCAAAAGCAAAGTGACCAGTGTATGTTTCAAGAGTTATTTACCTTACATTTCAAACATTAGTTGGATATTCTTGCTTTACATCCACTAATTTGTTCATTAAGTCATGCTATCCTAATGCAAGTAAGGTAAGAGTAGGGATAACCGGGATAACTAATATGGTTGTTATTTGGGTTGTCAGGCTACAGTTTGATGATGTAACGCCCTCTCTAACCCAGTGGTTTAGAGATTCAGTTAATTAACAGTTGTCAAGGGTAAATGATGTGTATCAATACTTCTGAAGAACAGCAAACTTATATCAAAATGAAAAGTTCTTTATATTTATCACACAGTTTGCCTCAGCAAGTGTATTTCCTAATTGATCAATCATAAAGGAGTTCCATCATTTTTTGCCTGAGACTTGTCTAGTTAGTAAATATGTAGTTTGAGAATGCAACCTTGTTTACAGTGGAAATAACCCTGGCAGCAATTTATTCCCTGATTTCGATGCTTCATACCAAAAAAAGTGTTAGAATAATGGAAGATGCTTCGCTAACTCAAAGTTCACTTGGGTCCTCTCCTCCATCCTTTTCCTTATCTGATCCCTTTTCCATGGCTGGTGTCCTGATATCCCTGGGCACTTGCCTCTGCGGCGGCCCCTCAGGGTAGTATTTTGGTGTAAATGAGAAAACAAAACAATGACACATATGTGTGAGTCTTCCGTGCTGAAAAGGTTAAGAGGGATCTCTGCGTGATCAGATGTGTTATTTTTGCTGCTATCTCATGAAAGTACTGATACATCATGCTATTTGGGCTGCATTCTTGTGTGGGGTGTCGTGCCCGTTGCCTTTACCAGCGATGTTGTTTTAGGTAAAACCATCATGTGGACAATCATTTGTAGGGTTCTTACGCTTAGGCCTATCTAGTTGGCATGATTTTTTTGCCCCTAACCAGTCCATTTCCTTAGGGTCCATAAAACTTGCCACATCTAGGTTGTTGTCCTTTGTTGTAACCAGTTTTTCTATCACTTTGATAATCTAGAAGGAGTTATGAAGTATTATTTCTTGCCTCCAGGGCTATCGGTGTTTTTTTACCGCCTTAGTCGTAGATATCTCTCGGACACGTTCAACTGTTTATTTTGCTCGTGGAGAAATAAGTTTTCTTACACTTCCCTCGTATGTTGATCGATCTACGGGTTTCCACCGCATCGATTGCTGGAAAATGCCGCTGCTGGCCCATTTGACGCGGCCTTCGCCTCCAAAGGAAGCGGCAAATGCCTTAAGGTGTCGATTTTTCAATGCCGCCCCATTGTTGTCATGATTGATGGGAAGGGTGACGGAGAAGGAAAATACTGGCCAACGATGCATCGCCGTGGTTTTTCGTCCTCATTCTGTCGCCTCGATTGGCTGGCTAGCGGGCGCGAATTCCTGAGCATGGAAAGACTTTCTTTCGGGCGATGAGGTGCGAATTCTCACACGCCGGGGAGTGCCTTTGCCGCAATAGTCGTGTGGAGTGGCTGACGCGTGAACTGGTTGGCGTCGTCCTGGGGAATGAAGCTCGTGGGTGTGGCCTGACGAGATGTTCAGCGATCTAGTGAAGAGGACTCATCTGTTCCCGCGAGCAGTGTGCCCGAGACATACAATTCCGTTGGGCTGTTGGCGAATGGCATCTCGAATGGGGTTGCTTTGAGAAGGGTTACGAAGCACGTGGCGGAGGTGGTTACATCATTGGAACGCGAAGGTTAGAATTGAGTACTTCTAATCCTGAAGAATCTATTGGATTTTAAACCGTGATAATTAACCCATCAAAACATTACCCTGAAAAGAATCCTGCCACTGCCCTCTAGGAAATTATTAATACGGATTAATATCAATTTGAATTTTGCTCTCCATCCCTCGGAGACTTGTCCAGGGAATTTAATGATAAAGTGCAACTTCTACAAAACTCCTACTATCGATTCATTTTTAATTTTCGCAGGAAACGAGCTTATATTCTCTTTCGGATTAAAGCCTCACTGACTGGATATTTCCGCTTGGATGAACTATCGGGTGTGCGCCGTTTCCATTTTTCTTATTCAATAGCAAAACCTCGAAGCATCCCCATTGACCTCTTCTAGTATCCACCTATAACTAGAGCCATGTGAACTAGAATTAATCCGTTCGACCTGTATCAACCATCACACAGAACCGCAATGTTTCTTAAATACTCTTAGTCAAGTCCGCCGCTGTTAGGTACGAACAACGTCGTGAAATGAAAGCTTGTTACAAATTACGAAATTTTAAGAGTAAATTCTACGATTTTCTGTTCCTCGAGCTATTTTGTTTAAATACTAGAATAATTTTTGCACTGATTATTGTAAATATGCTGCAACCAACTTTTTTGTCACTATATTACAGTCCTTTTATTTATGTCATGCTGTAACGATGTGTTACTTTTGGGAGTTGTACCTCAAGCATTGCAAAGTCATGTCCATATTCATTCATAGTCATACTGATGCCCAGGGAAACATATGTTTGACATATCGGAAGGGGAGGGCAACTCGGAATGCGATTGCAGTGATGAGGACAGTCGTAGATCGAAACAATATATTATCAAGATGTTTTTCCCTGCTTTGTGGATGCAGAAAAGGCGTTTGGCAGGGTTGATGGAGAAAAGCGAATGCAAATTACAGTTAGAGTGAGACCAAATTCATCGATTTCTAGGTGAGATGATATTTCGTTCAAACTTCCTTGAAGCGGAGTCGGGTGTATATACCTACTTATCAAAAGAGAGTCATAATTTTTTGACTGTGTTAACCCTTGAAGGGATCGCGGCGCGGAAAAAGGCGCGGCTTGATTGGCATCCAAAGGCGATGCATTTTAATGGCCACCATTTTCCTCCTATATTTTACAATTTTTTATAGGGAAATAATCTATTTTTATAAGTTGAAGAAGTACACTTGTATACAACTGAAAGGGTAGAGTGCTGTGATTTTTATCGCTTGGCAAGATATGCGAATTTTTGGCTCTGTAAACCGGACGACCGCCTGCAACCTTTTCTCTTAAACTTTATTGGCTCTAAGTATAAAAGAAGTACTTATTTAAGCGTTCAAATCAATGTTAAGAAACAATTTACTATTCATGCCACGTCTCGTCTTATAACTTCATTCAGCGTATCGAAACATTTTTCCGTTGACAAAAATTACGTTATATCGCTTGTTACCTTAACACGGCGCGGCGACCAAAGCTACGGTTTCGGCGATATTGTACTGCCTTGTGACGTCACCATCCAACTAACATGGCGGCAGGGTGTTTCAGCGAAAAGTACAATTTTGCCACTTTTAGAGGGCTTTTAAGCCAATATAATGGCTGTAAGAAATTGAAATTACAATACCAATATTTCTTTTTTAGCCTAACTTTCTAATGCGCAAATTAAAAAAGTCGTGCGCAATCCTAGTACACCAAAATCTGAGTAGGAAGTGTGCTTTGTTGTTTTGGCCAAGTAGAGAGAGTTAAAGAATGTCGAACAACGAAACTAGGTAAATATACTGTAGCAGAGTGAATGATGTAAACGATTGACCGCGAAAGTCACAAGTGAATCTGGTGGAGGAGGTTCTGGAGAGGGGAAGTATTGGTTGTCTTTTATGCAAGCATAGGGTTAGTAACAGTTGAGAGTCTGTTAGAAAATGGACAGTATTAGCCTGTTTATTACGGTGTTCATGCTCCTGGAAAAGTTAATCGCTGGTTCTACTTGTGAAATGCGGGAACGTCCGTGACGACCATGTTGGCGTGTAGTGAGAACTCGCACGCAATGCATGTTTTCCGTGGTATTATTTTCCTCGAGCAGACGCAGTCGGGTGGGGAATTACTGCTTCCGTCATGCACGGTTTTACTCGTAAAACTCAACCGGCAGTAAGTGGTGATCGACTACTTTGAGGTATGCGAGTTTCCGTCTGCTGCTGGGTGCGGTGTTGGAGCATGTCTTACACCTCGAAGGTACTCGTATTTTCTATTTTGGACGCAGTGTCTTTGGTACAACGTAGGTTCACCCGTGAAATGAAGACCACGCAGTTTTTGAGGACTTGGTGAATTGTTGGAGTGATAGAAAAACTCCGAAAATTATACTGTGGGGTACTAAAGGTATGCACTGTAGGAAATGTGAATTTAGGATTATCGATACTGGAAAACTTTTCAATGTTAATGAAATTGTCAACATTATTAACTCGGGACTCGCTAAGAACCCTTGTTCCAAATACGGCTCCTCTCCTAATAATAATGCATTTATTCACCTGTATGACAATTTGCAATATGTATGGTGTAGGCCTTGTCAAAAAGTACATTTACATCCCCAGACATAATAGAAATATTACAATAAATATCACAACTCATGATTTGACACACAATAGAACTAGGTTAATTCTTAATAGTGATGAGTAAATTCATCCACAGTATAAAAAGCATTATTTACCAATAACATTTGAAGTTGATCTTTTATTGATACCAACACAGTAATATTTTTCATTTTTTATGGAAGAAAATTATACAGTTTAATTGCTCTATGAAAAGGACTATCCCCATATCGTTTCGTTTTTCTGGGTAGCATATGTAGAGTATTTTTGGTCCTAGTTTCGTACGAATGATAATCTTTGTTAATTGAGAACAAGTTTGTATTTTTTAAATAAATTTTATTAGGTTAAAAATATAGTTACGGTAAAGTTAAAATTTTAAGTGTTTCCCAATGAGCCCGGCAGGAGTATCTAGGTGGTAATTTTAACATAACACGTATAACTTTATTCTGAATTTTAAAATCCACGCTTTGATTTATTAGATTACGTCGGATAAGGGAGGTACTGAGTAAAATATCTCTGCATAAATTTATTCAATTCATCACAAGTTTTTGAAATTACATGTATCACTTTAGTTCAACAGTTTGAGGCTTTATTTGGTGAATAGAATCCGGATTATGGTAGTTTGAGCTGGATATTTCCCTAGTCGTGATGGAGAGAATATTCGAATCATACGTTTTAATTTCGGCAGCTGTCGGAAGAATGAATTAAATATTGCATTAATCAGTGGTGCAATATTATACTTTAACATGACTGCAATCCTCAGTAATTAAATAAGAATATCTGTGAAGTCTTTTATTTGATTAATTTTCTCACGCGGAACGTTCAACACTCCTTCACGTCCGAAGGTTTTCTTTTGTGATTCTGAAAACATTAATGCGGTGACCATGCGATTTATTTTAAATAATATTCGAGGAAGCAAACGAACCACACACTGTGAATTTTATGGCGTGACCTTATGTTAGAAATGCCTAATTTTTCAAATACTGGGTCTGTGGAGTGCAATTGCTTACCATTTTCCACATAAAATTTTTTTGGCAAATATCTCGGAAGGAAGTGTGGTAGGGCTATAGGGTGTGGGGCTGACTTTTTGGTACCTTTGGAAAGGTGGGATACCGTTGTAACCGAAATAACGCTAGCTTCATAAATATGTACATAGTCATTCGTCAAATATCCTGGGATTTCCAATAACGATTTTTAATTTTATGTATTTTACGCGCTGAGAAAGCAAGGCTTTCTGCAGAAGGAACGTCGAGGCATCGCGAGGAGAGTTCGGGTGGGCAGAAAAGGAAAATAAATAAAAATCATTATTGGAAATTTCAGGATATTTGACGAATGACTATGTACATATTTATGAATCTAGCGTTATTGCGGTTACAACGGTATAACTCAAACCTCTATCGCATCGTTAGTTTCGGAATTAGCCGAGGTTTACGACTTTTACAACAGCTCGTGTAAAACTCAATATAGAAACAATTTTTTTCCTTTGTTATGTTAAAAACATGTGTGGCTAACTTGTATAGAAATCTCTAATCTCTAGAATAAATATTAAGAGAATGGTGATAGCGTAAAGTCGGACCACCGGGTTTTGAGCGTCGAAAACGGCCTTTTAAAAAAACAAATATCGTAAAAATGTAGTTAATTCTACGAATATTTTTTACAAAAATTGGTAAACGTAGAAATGATTGTTATATCGTATGCATTTTATTTAGTTAAAATCGGTTGACCCTACCTGAAGATACAGGATCCTAAACTCAACGGACTCGACTATTTTAATGGACTGATGGAAGCGATAAAATAAGAGAGGTACATTATTGAACGGATAGGAACAAAGACTCGTTCTTCCCGCACACAGTAGGTGACCACAATAAAAACTGTGCTCCACTAAATACACTCCCATAATACACTTCACCATTTCACCTCCGAAAACCTTGCATCGTTGTTGTGTTTGAATGTGCGCGGGAAGAACGAGTTTTTGTACCTATCTGTTCTTCAATGTATCTCTCTTATTTGATCGCATCTGTCAGGCCTAGAAATGTAGTGAGGTGTCATGACAATATTCTCTGTGTCGCTCTGAAACACACCAGTTCTGAATTTCTCAAGCAGCTTAAGGCTAGCGTGTAGCCTCCGAGTCACTAGGGGCTCCCACCTTAATCCCTCTAAAAGTTGTGAAATGCTATATGTTATCTCGGAGCAGTTTTTAACGAAGCCGTATGCTTTTCTTTGTATTTATTTTTTTAGATAAAATCTTTGTCCAGGATCCCAAATGCTGGCGGCGTATCCGAGGTGTGGCCTAACCAGAGCGAAGTAGCTTCTCTCTTTGACTTAATTACTTTTTCATTCGAGGACCTTCCGTAGTCGCTGACGAGCAAGTTTGGTGGAAATTATCCGTAGTAAATGGGAATATTTACTTTTTACTTTTCCATTAATTTTTTTTTGAAATGTTGAAACCGGTCGGGGAAAAATAAATTTTGTGGTAAAACATCAAAATGCATATTTTCTTTTAATGTGCTATTCCGTGCCTCAAAATTTGCTCATGGTGGTTTGGGCCTATTTTTGTCTGCGTGCAGACTTGTTTTATTAGTGATATCGTTAGACCAACGCGCAAAAATTGCCTCTATTTCCGTGCCTTCTTTTTATCCATTCATCAATAAAACTTTATATCCTATATCTCCAGTCTTCTTTGTTCTGATGTTTTTATACTTTACAAAATGGACGCTATGTACGCTGTGGAATTAAAGCTTATTCTGTTGAGCATTCCTAAGCTGAGCCATTGAAAAAAGTTTCTTTACCTCTTTACACACTTACTTTGGCTAATTTGAATTCAGACTCGGAGGCTACACGCTAGGCTTAGTTTGCTTGCGAAAGAAGCGGCGTTTAAGAGAGACACGGGATGGCATTTTAACGCCACACTACACATTTCAATAGGTCCGGCTGAAGTGATAACATAAGAGAGATACATTGATGAACAGATAGGTACAGTAATTCGTTCTTTCCGCACAAATTAAGTGACTTTTTTAATAATTAAGGTAGTGCGAGCGAGATAGTTCCCTAATCATATTAAAGACCATATTCGAAGTATACTTTTTCATTTCACCAGCCGTGAGGTACACGAATAAAATAGTGCATTATTAATGGTGCAATAATATAGTTTTACATGACAGAAATTGTAGGTAATGAAATGAAAATGTCTAAAGAAGTCTTCAACTTCATTTTTTTACGCGGTACGTTTGAAACTCCATCAAAACGGAAGTTTTGTTGTGATTCTGACGAATTTACTGCGGTGACAATATTTGATCAATTATCAAAAATAGTTGAGAAAACACACAAGCTACACACAGTTGATTTTTTGACGAGATGTAAGTGTAGCCTAATGCCTTATTTTTAATATAAGGTGTCTTTAATGTGCATACACGGTCCCGTGCCCGGCTTGCTGTTGATTCTGTTGCTGAACTTGCTGGGCCTCCTGGTCCTGTTGCTGTTGTTGCTGGGCCTGCAGTGGTTCCTGCTCTAGTTGTTGATCGCTCGTTCCGGAGGGTGCGTTGTTGGGTCTCGGCGTTGGGCTCAGCGGCCTTGCGGGCAAGGTCACGGTCCTGTCCGGAGAGCCGTCGCAGGACATAAGAGGACTGGACTTCCGGTTGCTGACTCAGGCCAACAAACTCATCACCGACCTCCGCTGGCGGAGAAGAAGTGTCCATCTTCTCGCCTGATTCCACAACCGTTTCGTCTATCTCAACGTTCTGCATATCAGCCACTTCCTCCTCAGAGTCCTCGGCGACCTTGTCCACGTCCAACTCGGGCAGAGTGAAGGTCACGTCCTTCTTCTGGTCTTCGGGCAGTTCTTCCAGGGGCGACTGGGGAACGTCGGAGGACTCGGCCGCGGAAGAAGACACGCCCTGGGCCGAGGACGGTTTCGGAATGGCCTGAGAATGGAACGAAGCCAGGAAGTCGGCTCGGCAGTCCAAATCTGAGAAGACACCGCTGGACTCCATGTCTTCAGTGGTGGTGGCAGTCGACGAAGTCATGACGGCATTGAAGCATCTCGGAGGAGCCTGTTGTTGGTGCTCCCCCCCGCCGAGGACCCCAACGCTACCGGCGCCACCTCCGTACTGGCCCCCGCCGTACAGCGTGCCGTCGATCACTTGGGCCCTGCGGTCCCCTGGGGCCATGGCGCCCTCCCTCGCGGCCTCCTCGTGGTCGGCGTCGCTCTCCGTTTCTCCCGCGCCGGTATCGCTGTAGAAGTCGGAGTCTGTCATCGTGTCTGTCTTGAGTTTCAGGACGTCCACTGGGATGCCGAAGTTGATGCCGATGCCCGGAGGGGCGGAAGATCCCGGGGAATTATCCGCCCTGCTGGACGGTCGGCTCCACTCTCCGTCTCCCTGGTACATACCCGCGATCGATGCTCGTGATGCTGGTCACTCTTGCCAAGAAGCCCGGAGCCACCTGTGACGATTTGGCGCGATGTGCGACTGCGGAAGAATGGTTTACCGACATGCAAGGCTCAGATTTCCGGTGTTCAACAAGGCTTAGACAGCAAGATCTCAATGGTTTCATCGCAGCTATCTGACCAAATGGCTACTATTACCCTAAACATGGAAGCAATTAAAAAAAATTGAAGGTAAGATTAGCCTAATGGAACAGAATAGAGAAGAATCGGAAACTCGAATAACAAAAGTGGAGACTGAATTGGACAAAGTAAAACAGACCATGGAGACTTAAGCAGGAAGTGGTGTCAAAATTTTTACAGTTGCGTGAACAAGTAAACGACCAAATGGGGAGTGTAGGGTCACCATCAGTCACTACCTTTCACCGGTGGGCATTTAGACCCAAAAGTGATCAAAGACTGCCTTCCAAAGTTTCATGGACGACTTGAAGAAAATCCAACAATTTTTTTTAATGGGTCACTCAGTTTGTTTGGTCGAACTAACCTACATTTTGAAATTTTTACTCAAGTGGTGACTCAGCAGCTTAAGGGGCAAGCTGCTATTTGGTAGCACAACTTGAAAGGTTTAAACCTGAGTTGGAGGGACTTCAAAAGGGAAATCATCGCAAGATTTGATTCCGAAGGTGTGAAGAGTGCAGTGAAGAAGAAGCTATTCACGGACATCCAACCTACAGGCATGCGGGCAAGTGCTTTTATTATTCAGAAATATCAACTCTTCAAGAGACTGAACCCAGAAGAGTGTGAAAACAATGCAATGCACGATATAATTGAATTACTACATGATAACATTAAGCTGTTAGTTAAAGTCTCGCAGCCCAAAACATTTGATGACCTTAGAACAGTTATTAGCCAACTTGAGGAGGAACCCAAATCAAGCCTTCAGAAGACCCTAATACGGTTAAGAAATGTTTCCAGTGTGGAAAATTTGGACACATGAAAAATAAGTGCCCTACATTGTCATTTCAGGAAAACTAGATGCGGTCCATTCTAAGGGGAGGGGGATGGAAACCGGGTGTTGGTTAGCCCTCAAATTGCAAAAACTCTTATTATGCCAGTGATGGATGAGAAATGGATTGGCCAGATTGTTAGTGATGGAGAACATCCTCGCCCAGCTATTAACTACACAATTGGAAAAACAAATTTTAAGGCTATATTAGACACTCATGTTAGCAACTCTTTCGTAAATAAGACTGTGGCTGAGTTATTAACCTCTATGGCACCACACCATTTGGGCCAAGTAAAAGGGGCTGTCAGTCATGTAACCTACTCTGTAGAAGGACAAACACTCCTGGCCGCCAAGTGTATGGATGAGGATATTGAAATAACCGTTCCTGTGATTAGAGACTTGCTTCCTGAGATTATATTGGACCACGATTTCTTAGTTGCCTATGATGTTATCTTGGAATATGTAGCCCAGAAAATATTCCTAGGCAAGAATAGACGTCTAAGAGTGGCATGGTGTGATAGTAGCAGCATTATGTCAAGGCTAAAGACAATGGAGTACACATGGATGAGCTAAAGTTTGGGCCTCTTCTACCGAATGAAGAAAATCACCTGAAAAGTTTATTGGAAGAGTCAACCAGAAGGCGGACACAAGCAGGCGAGGACGACGACCACATCGTCCTCAGAAAGTCATAGCTCTTGTTCTGATGGGTCCTTACCCTAGGACACCAAGGGGTAAGACTGGGCTTCTCGTAGTCACTGATCTCTTCACCAGATGCCTTTGCTGTCCCAGAAGCGACAACAGGGCGAATTGTCAGCCTCCTGCAGGATGAAGTCTTTAAATACATAAAGTGATTCTGGTTATCAATTTATTAAACATGTATACACTTGACATGCGTCAACCTTTCACTTCGCATGAACAAAAGTAACAATCGTCACAATGGTTCTTCTGCTCTCGCCATACCATAGGAATCCCATTACGGAAAGATTTTGTCTTGTCCTTGAGCCAATTCGGAGGCCCTCAACACACCGTTTGCACACTTTATGAGGCGCCCAAGCTTTATCTTGATCTCCCAGCCGTAGTCTGAAGTATTGGAAGTTAACTTTTTTCAAAGTCTGTAATATTCAGCTGTTGCTTCGACACTGTATATTCACCACAAATGTAACAGACTGTCTGGCGAATTGATGTCCTTCCACTTAGCCATACTGTTAACTTTGGGAAACACGGTTGAATAATGACGAGCCAGCACGCACTTATATGAAAAAGTGTGACCTAAAACATTACTATAATCTACTTATTTTGGTCCTTTATTGATCCGTGGATTCACTTTAGGAACTAACATGTAGAACACAAAACAACAACAAACGTTAAATTCTTCCTTTTCTTACTTGTATCTCAGAATCCAAATAATCATAGGAAAAAAGTTAGTGGAATAGCAGCGCCATCTAGCATTAGGAAATTCAAGTTTGAACCGGCAAAACCAAGAAATGCGATTGAATTAAGCTCAGATCTCGCGCGTTCAGCTTGTAATATGTTGATGCTGGCTTCATTAGCACACCATGAAAGTTGTTTTCTATGAAGGTTATATTTTTTTAGCATAGTATATCTTGAATGCACTTGTGTGAGTTAACTAACAGCAACTTTGACTTAAAATTTGATCAAAAATCCTAAGATTAAAAAATACCAAAAATTGAGAAAAATTGACCTAATTTGAAAATAATTTTGCATTTTTTGGCGAAGTCTGACGTCCAGGATTTTTTTCAATATTTTTCTCGTTTTCAGCATATCAAAATATATGGGAAATAGCTGAAAATAATCAAACAGCTTTTTCGTCGTATACCTGTGTAATTTATCTCAAGATTTGATGCCTCTATCTGATCAGGTTTTTGAGGCATGTATTTTTCAATTTCCCGAACTTTTTCTTCCGCTGTGGTTCTTGCTTACATTTCTGTATTTCAAATATCTTTGGTCGACAATTTTTCCGGTTGTCTCGAAAGTTTATGAACTCTTGATACGTCAAAAAAACACTGTGTACTTGACTTTATTTTCTGCTGCATGTCTTGGAGATTTAGCGCAAAAATTTTGTAAGAGAAACAATTGCTCCGCGAATCTTGTAATCTCGAATTTGATACTTATAAGACTTTTCTGTTTACCAGATGTTCTCGTCCTGAAGATATTTTTGCTAGTTTTTGTTCCGATAGGAAAGGCATTTATCGTTAATAAGCAATTTCGGTGGGTTTCGTTGTTATGAAAAAATAACTAATCGTATTAGTTAAAACATTATCTGCTCCGACTCTTTTGGAATAGAATCACAAATACTCGAATGGCTATCATCGTAATGTCACTAGAAGTTTCGACCTGTGGAAATAATTTCGTGTTGTATTTACTGTAGACCCCTGCATTACGACATTAATCCGTTACATGGGACGGTTCGTAAGGTGAATTCCGTCGTTAAGTAAACCACTAAAATACCGGCCTCAGGATCGATTTTCAAGCAACAGTAAATACTTATATCTTTCTATCATAAAAAATGCTGTCCATTTACAAATAAGGGTTGAAATGCTTGGGAAATTTGTAATCAATTATTGGTGTGAAATATCTTCGAAATTTGGAATGCGCTCCCAATAGCATGCTGATCGTTAAGTGAACCCATCCCAAAGCGGGGGTCTACTGTAATTTAATAAATAATATTTACCGTTGTGGGAGGTCAAATTATGATGCCCTGATCACACTAATCTCGTTCATTTTGAATTCGGAATGTATGCTAAATTCGTAATTTGAATGCTCGTTCGTGCCACGGTAATCCATAATTTCTGAAGTTGTCACTTTGCTGCAGTGTTGCGAGTGGAAACCGCAAATAATGAATGACGATGATTACGAAAGCAATCATTAATGTGAGCCAGATGATGATACTTTAATGAATAAGCATGGAAATGTGTTCATCGTTGAATGTTCAATCCTAAGATTGGTTAGACAAGGATTGATTGAACGCAGCCTTCAACCCTCCCATTCTAATACCAGTTAATTTACTTTCTGGTAGCTCTTGTGTACTATCTACGTACGTACGTATTCGTCATAGGTCTTTATTTTTTCCATCGCTTGATCTCGATCCTGCGGTTCACGGTGCCGGAGTCGAAAACGCTACCAATTGTTCAAACCGGAACCCCATGGCTGACTGACTGGAATACAATCCAATCCGGAGTATGTTATTTGCTTGAATAAACAATTCGAAAGTCTCAAAACACACAAGAATACGGTATCCTTAATGTCGTTTGCTTGCTCTTTACTTGTTCGTCGCGATGCCCTGGTGAACTCTGGTTTTACGACATTGGTGCGAATACGTGTAGGCTCGCTACGTTAGTCCATATGTCAGTAGTGTGAACGTGGCATTAACGAACCAGCCGATGAAAAAACCGATCCTCGAGATATCTGCCCCCTCCCCTTCATTCCCCACCCCAGACGACTTTGCGCTAGGGATGGGCCGAATGTATTCATTCACCGGTAATCGAGTGCCCGAATGAATACCTGGGTACCCGAACGAGTGCATCACTACGTTTAAAAATCGAACTCAGATCGATATGAACTCGGACCGATCTGAACATTCTATCTGGGTTTACACGTAGCAGTCGACTGCTATGACAGTCTACTGTTAAGCGCCTCTCGTACGTGTGAACACAAACTGCGATGCGAGTAAGAATCGATAGAGGACTGGGTCGAACGTGATCGAGCTATTATCAAAGTAGGAGGACGTCTACTTTTCATCGTAGTGAAGTGCAGTTAATCGCAACTATCGCAACCATCGCTTTGGAAAAACCCGGGAGTTTGAAGAAGTTGGCGTGGATATTTCTGCCCGGAGACCTCTTTAGATGTATAGAAGATTTTTTGGAGCATAAGTTTTAAAGAATTTGAGAAGCGAGGTTTATAAAAATGTTGACACCAAGTTTTCTGCCATTTTTCTCTGGGTGACAGAGTTTGGCCTGACGCTGGTGGTTATGAAAAAAATGTCTAGTGTGAGCTCAACCTAACTACAGGAAGAGAAGAAAGCTTTCTATTTGTAATTCAATGATCATGGACTGATATACAAAGCTAGATACACAGCACAGTTAATATACTCAGCGTTTTAAACAGTTAACTTAAGTGCTTTTGCATGAGGCTTACTCATGGTTCTCGTATTTTTTTGTGGACAAAGAAGATATCAGGATGTGAAGAGGAGGAACCGTGTAATATTATTCTGTGATATACTTGGGAATAGTAAATACCACAATGTAAAATCCTAAAAAGATTCCCTCCTGATATTCTGATAAGGATATTTTAGAACAGGGAAGGATTAAAAGAAATGTTGATTATATAAATGTAGTTAATATGAATAGACCAATTTATTTAGCCTTCCTAGCAAAAAATTTAATTATTCAGTGTGCCAAAGTCACTGGTAGCCATAAGGAAGTCCCGATCAAACTTTACATGCATTGCTGAAAAGATATTTCCAAATGTTTAGTGGTTATTATTTAAATTTATTGCTATGTGACCAGTCATTTTTATGACCCATAGCATCAAAAACTCGACACATACGACTCAAATACCGATTACTTAGTAAATTTCCTGGACTATATAGACAAAACACTCACACAAAGCCAGTTCCATCTATCAATGTGTCCTCTAGGAAGCCAAGCTGGTGGAGAGATAGCAAATGTTTACTCAAGTATTCAATAAATCTTTGCCAGTAAAAATGTGTACATCTAGGTTGTTCGGATCCTCAAAAATGTCGCAAGTTGTAGAAATATCGATTGGTGTAGTGGTGTCCGTATTCGCGTAGCATTGGCAAGGACTATGGTTCAATCCTCAGTAGCGTCAAAATTTTTTTCATAGCATGAAGTGCGTTTTTCAGTAAACATCCCAATATTTGCCTAAGAGTGGGATAATATATAAGAGGTTAGTTATGTATACTATCTGGTTCACCTTTATCCTTGTTAACCGGAATGATCTTTTGGCATCTCTAAGGATATAAGGATAATCACCATTCTGGTTTAATGAGATATTCTAGGTTTAAAGAGGATACTGAGAAGAGCTCGTCGCCTTCCCTACTCAATAGTAGCCATTTTGAAGCATTGACCGCTGGCGATACGCTGCGATAGTCGTAGAAGTTGGTGTGGACACTTCGCGGCGGTAACAGTAGCGAGGTATCGCGTATTGAACGACTGTTATAACAGTCAACTGCTACGTGTAAACCCAGCTAAGCCAGCCGACTCGGATCGCCCGATTTACAAATGCGAAATCGATTGAAATATCCATTTGAATCGGTTCATATCGATTTGAAATCTCATAGCCCGTTGCGTTTACCATACTGAGCTGAACAGGCCAAATCGATCTGAGTTCGATTGGTAAACGTATTGCATGAGTACTCGGATGAATACTTGGGCACTCGAATGAACACCTGGAAATCAGGTATTCATTTCATTACCCGAGTACTTCTTTTACATTGGAGTACCTGAGTGCCCCAATGAAGACTCGAGTACCTGGGTGAATACCACTGCTTGCGAGCACTCAATGGCCCATGAACTTCTACTCGCCCATGCTATTCAACTGGGTATTCTCGGATTCATATGAGTACTCAAATAAATACCTGGTATCCAAGTATTCATCCGAGTACTCATATACTCGTCCGGGTACCCAGGTATTCATTCGGATACTCAATTACCAGTGAATGAATAATTTTGGCCAATCCCTACTTTGCGCTAATGGCACAGTGGAAATGTGTTCCATTGGATCACAAGAATATTCACTGTGAAGTTATGACAGTATAGTAGTATAAGTCGCGACTCCCATTGTTAAGTTCCCCATGCTAAGTTGCAGCTGACGCGTAATGACGCTGGTAGCGCCTCTATCCACCAGGGCGTAGCCAGAGGGAAAGGAGGGGCAATAGTCCTCCAACAGGACGAGACATTACTTACCAAGCGTACTATGCGGAGCAAAACAGGATGATGTCCCAACAGAAATATACAGCTACGGGTGGGTGTCCTGGCCCCCATCTCCTAAGATAAATGCTGGCAACGCCTCTATCCTCCAGCTAGTAAAACTAACTCGCCCATTGGGATATGTTAATATGATACGTTGGATTAAATAACATATCCGTCGGAGATTACTCACTGTAGTTGAGCGAAAAATACTCTTCTTCAAAACACCATTTTTATGTTACCTATATTCTGAGTTATTCCACTGTAAACGATTTAATTCCTCTGTAAATTTCTCCAAGATATTATCATTTTCCTTCAGACGCACTTAGTACATAATATGGTTTTACATAGCTCTGCATTATCCTCGTCTAGAAACTCCCATCTCATGCGGAATGGAGGTAAAATTATACCTATTAATATTTTAGGATGAACTATTTTAGTGATAATTTTTAAAAATGACTATTTGAAATGAGCTTTACTTGCTCGCCACCACACGGCGCCACTGAGCTCCGAGCTGCTAGTTCACTGCAATTGTTGTCGCGACTATATGTTAGTAGACTATCGTCCATCTAAGCTGAGGCGATCAACTCTATCATGTTTGTTTCACTTGCAGCTAAAAATGTCATCACTGTTACCTCACGGTGATAAGATAAACCTTTAGCTCAACTTGCCTACAACTTGCTTATGGGTTTGTCTATTGATATACAGGAACCTGAATTACGGGAATGAAATCTCTCAGAATTGTTCTTATCCGCTGGATATCTTAATAATACGACGCATTTCAACTCACAGAGTAACATTTGAGTACACAGCCTTAATAAGGGCCGTTTTCGATATAATTTCAACTTTAAAAACTCGTAAGATTTTTTTTTGAACCTTCAAAGGAAACTATCAGTGAAATGAAAATATCTCCTAAATCTAACATTTCTAATCCTTAAAATCTACAATCTCATATTTCTAATCTATAATTTCGAAGGAAAATCGAAAGTTTAAGGGATTTCTGCAGCTTTCAAATGACACTTAAGTTGTATTAATTCAATGTACAACAATTCTTTATCGTAAACTAGGGGTCAAGATTCAAGGCAAAGGGGCTATACGGAAACGTGTTCCAATCAGGGATGGAAATCATAACGAAATTAAATGAATTTAGTTTTGACCCGGAGCGGAACTATAATAGGAGGTACCAGTTTGATTTCGTTCGGGAACGAAATAGGGGGTTTAGTTTTGACCCTGGACGAAACTTTACTCCAGGGAACGAAATGAAACTCCTTTGCACCCAGTTTAGTTTTATCCTCAAAAGCAGAGTGGAGGGGTTAAAGACCCGATGGTTTTGACCCATGTATAAATGACTGTGTAAAGGATTACGAAAATAAATTACAAATCCATACTAATAGTCTATCTACACCTAAGGCAAGTTAGGTCGCGACCTGTAAAAACTCATTTTGGACATGGATTTTGATGGTTAAAATTCCTTCTTCCTTTAGGCTATAAGCATAGCAATGAAGTTAACAATATGAATCCTAGAGGTTATCATATAGGGAATGCCTCGAAGTATAGCAACAATAGGACTGTTGCATATCTTAACGACGAGCATCCTACCGTTCTTAGCAGTAAATCTTATCTCAACAGCCTTAGCAACGGGAACGCGTGGCAACTAGAAACAATGTATATTAAAGAAAAGCACTGAGATAGCAACGAGAGAGATGTATTGGAACTTCCAATCCGCGCTGACATCGACACCTAAAGCTTAAAACTCCCTTTTTTTAGGTCTTTTCCCACGCTAGGCATCGAATCCATTCTTCAAGGTGTGCGCCAAAGGAGAAAAATCCACGACATCGGCAGAATGACTCCTAAAGGTGAGGGTAGGTTATTGGGCCAGAGTCGTCAACAATCGGGGTGACATGATTAATGATTTTGCCTTTCCGTCTGGGTTCAAAATGGCGAGACTTGAGTTTTCGTCAATATACTTCCCCTATTCACCGTCTGCTCCTGTATTGTTGCTTATGCATTGGCCGAGCCTGGCACGGCTCAGCGGAGTTCTTTTGTGGTTCCTTGCTTTGCCGGACTGATTTTATATAAAAGTCATGGACATCAATCTTGGATTCCACTCGCCGTAGGACACTCCTGGAAATTATTTCGAGCGTTATGCGCTAAACTTAGTCGGTGTGCTAGGAGGACGTAGGCCGGGATTTGTTATATGTGATAAAACATTTTCACATCAGGAATGACGAACTTAATACGTTATACCTTCGGTAACGCCCCCGTCGATCGACCGTTAGTCAAGGGGGATGTAAAACCCGCAGAAAACCATTCACCCTGCAAATGTTTGCGCAGACTTCTGGAATCAGGATTAAGATTTAGCATAAGTTTCTGCTTGAGGCTTCCGCAGCGCTGTAGTGCGGGTAATTCCCTTGCTTTCGGATTTCACTGAGTTGCGTTATCATGGAGATGGCGTATCTCGGACCTGATCTGAAGAAGTAGCCACTTACCGGTTGGTCACTTACCGTCATCTCCATGACAACGCAACGCAGCGAAACCCGAAAGCAATGGAATTACTCGCATTTAGCGTAAGCGTGGCTTAAGATTCAGCGTGAGCAAGATAACGTGGCCCGACCTGTACATCAACTTGCCCTGCATAGGTGACATGTTGGTACACGTCTGTTGTTTCATAAACTTTTTTTTTTACTTTAGGATTAAGATTTAGCGTAAGTATTTCTCTTGTTATTTTATACATAATCACCGTAAAACTCGCTTATAACGAATTTTTGGGTATCGGCCTTTTATTTTGTTCTAACCGGGACTTCGTTACATATACTTCAGCATTACTTGCCGTGGACGTTGTCGGATCCCAGGCTTTTTGTCGTTATTCGTCTGTGTTAAGGTTACATACCTACAGACCCAGACTTGATTTTTAATGTTCCAGCTGTTTGGAGAATGTAAAGAAACTTGGTATACCGTAATGACGGTGTTTAAGAATGTTGGATGAACTAAAAGCTGGAAGGTGATATTTCCTACTTTTTACGTGATTTCGTAAAAAGGTGTAGTTAAATAAGGAAAAAAGACTTGCTTATTACAAGGCTAGCACCAGCAGATGAATTTTTGGGGTATTATAAAGAACATCCTATCTCTAACAGATAGGAGCGAAAGTACTGACGTATCGAAAGGAACAATGGACCGAAAAGAACTAAGGACCGAAGGAACGACGGACCGAAACCGGTCGTCCGTACACGGAGTAGGATCCTAAGCCGCGTCCGAATTCACCGTCAAGGACACTTGGAAGGTCGCATATCCGTCCTTCCGAGAACGGCGGCCATCTTGAAGGACGTCCGAATTCACCATGCCTCCTCGCAAGTGTCCTCGGGAGGGTCCTCAATCGAGGATGCAACCGGTGCACACTTCTACCCGTCCTCGGCCGCCATATTGGAATGTTGCTCCATGGTATCGTTTGCGCATCATACCATGCATTTCTTGGAATTTCACGTCACGGGGTACTTCCTGTATTTAAAGTTATTTGGCGGTAGTCGGTATCGGTACACGAGTGGACAAAATCGAGCAAATGGATAATTTTACTTTCAAATGTAAGTGGTAACAGGCAGAGAAATACAATTCCTTCTTTTGAGCAACTACCTATCCTAATACCCTATTAATTGATTAACAATGATAATAACAAGGAAACTAACACTTTAATAAATTATTTAACGCGATATACTGCCTATTGTTAATACAACGAAAAAATATTACGCTATATATGCATCTACTACACTTAAGCGCCTACAAAAAAACGACTAATTCTAATAACTAAGAACACTACAAGAGGAATGGAATTATTTAACGCAAAAACTGCTAATATATCATGAAAACCATGACAGAAAAACTAGACTTAACGCGAAATATAATTAAACTATACTAAAGCTACGACAAAAATTGTTAATAGGTAACTAAAAACTCTAACCTTGAGATACAATGAAAATTACTACCTGAAATTAAGTACAAAGAGGTAAAAACTCGATTTACACGCAACGCCCATTTGAAAAATAAAGTAAATAAAAATGAAGGAAGAATGTTATACAAGAATACAACCAATAAAAGTTAATCCACTACGTTCTACTGATTATAGATGCTAAGAAAACTACCTCACTCTTAATCTAAATTAATATAAGAAATTAAAATTTAAAACGAAAAAAATTGAATATAAAAAAACTGTCCAAGCAAAAAGCGGTAGCGAACACAGCACCAGAACGCACCCAATGTACTTCCATTTATTTTCGGGGAATCGGGCTCAGTTTTTTCCGATGTCCTTTCTTTTTAGTTCACTTTCTCTCCCGGAGAGGGCAGCGCTATGCCCTTAGAACTGTCCAGATTCATCCGTCCTCGAGGAGTCTCCTCGACACCGTACGACCTCGCCTTGCGACCTACCCTTGAGTCCTTGTGGCCTTCTGAATTCGGACGCGGCTCTACTCCGTGGTTCCGTAGAAGTCGGTCCTCGGTCCTTCCGTTCAATCCATAGACCCGTTCCTTCGTACCAGTTTGTTCACGAACGATCCAACTATACTCTCGACGTCTCCGAGCGATCGACATTTTTGACACAAAGTAATCAAGGTACAGCAAATTATGCGAGACACGATATTGTTGGCCATTGAGACGATGTATAACTTCGCATTCACAATAAGTGATATGAAGTTGCACTTAAAGCAAAATGTGTGGGTGCGGTGGGGTGTGAACCGCCACTTTCGTTATAGACTCAATTGTTGACGTTTTCACTTGGTGGAAGTTCGGCATTGTAGTAAAGCAAACTTTGTGTCTTCCACAGGGTTATTATTGAGAGTACAAACGGATTTGGCAGCGTAACTATTATATTCTATCTAAATTATTCAGTGTACCTGATGATAGCGTACTGTCGAAACCGGTTGTACTGATAGCAAACAGTGCTGAGCTTTGCTTAAAGTCTGTTGCTTCAGGTATGTTGTTCTTTGACTACTTACGGTCGAAAACGCTGATCAGTTTCGAATAAGATTGCCAATGAGTTTGCTCCTCAAAAAATTGCATAGCAGAGCATTAGGACTGAAAACCCAGAGAAAATCAACAGCAAGATTGTGCAATGGTATGTACATTACGATACTAGTGACTTTAGTGGCTCATTATTACGCGGCGTGTCTTAACCCTTTCACCGCGATAGTCGACAAAAGCCAATCTGCAAATATTTGTGCTTCGTCGCGATGATCGACTTTAGTCCACGACCCTGAAAAAAAAACTTTTTTCAAAAGACGCCCGAAGTCTCTCATGCTACGTCCCCGAATTTGTTCGCGGCAGTGGCGATCTCTGGTGCGGTATAATTGAACCAAGTGAATGCATGAAGAATACGAATACGAAGAAAATAATACGAATATGACTTTCGTTTTTTCATTGTAAAATGACATTTTCTAAGAACGCTGGTTGAAAACCAGATACGCTGTGAAAGGGTTTAATTCGCCTATAAAAGTTTTAAGTAAGCTACGAGCTTCCTCTATTGTTTGTGAAACACTATTGTGTTGTCTTGCTCAAAAACAAATTGATAGATCAAATTCTCCCATCTATCGAATAGTGCACAAAAAGCTCTATAAAGGCCTAAAAATGAAAAGTAAACAACGGTTACTATGTAGAGATGATTGAAAATTTTGATTTACTCAATAATTACATGGTTTTACCGAAGAGGACGGCGAATTTAAGTCACACGAGCTATATACGATACTCGTGAATTAAGTTGCTCTCATTACACGGCATGTTATGGCTGCCTTCACGCCATGTAATAATTAGCCACTCAAGTCACTAGTATCGAATCTCCGTGGCTAACTTCACGCCGTGTAATAATTAGCAACTTAAGTTAATAGTATCGTAATGTACTATTCCATTCAGCATCAAAATACGTCTCTCGAATGCGTTTTGTATCTAAATAAACGTTTTATGTAACGTATTGCTACTAATTATTGCCTGCCTTTCTTTTTTGACATGAAATTGCGATTGTATAAATAAAAATATACTAGTATGCACACTTCTCTAATTTTGCGTGTCCCGGTCAATGTTAGTTCTTTAGGCGGGATTACAGTCCACGTATCCTGACGTGACGATGCCAGCAAACCATGGAGTTCAATTGACGTCGTATTCTCAAGGAGGAACGTATTGCTACTGTCGGGAGTATAAACGCATATTGTTGACCTTTTTGGCAGAGAGTTTTAGACGGCTAGTTCTGGTTGTTGAGTTTCATCTTTTAGAATTAAAATACAAATTGTGAGCAAAACTATTGACCAAAACTTCAATAAAGTGAAAAACTTTTCAGTTTCCTGTAAAAAGTTGAGACGCACAATCTGAAATTGTATTAATACTGAAAGAAAAGCTTCGTTGCTTCCTTATAGCTTTGAAGAAAAACAATTTCCGTAACGTTGTCTACTCAGAAATACAAAATTTACGGGCGCGTTTTTGTGACTCAGCTTAATTAAGTTATTACAGTAATCATCTCAGAATGATAAAGAAAAAATCGAGCATAATAGTAATAATTTCGCCCTTGCAAATTGCTTTCAAGAGGATTTCAAATCCACCCATCTATCCTGTACCCTTGGTAATATCTGCTGCCTGTAAAATGTTACAATCACGCCATTGCCAGTCATACCAACGCGTATGTACTCTCTCTTTCTTGCATTCTCAGTGCTCTGAATCAGGGGCGGCACGATGACTTTCTACCACTACTACAAGACGTCTTGGACGGGTAGTTTCATCAAGCTCTACTACCCCTCGGAGAGCCTTTTCCAGCCGCGAGTCAAGAGGATAGGAGAATGGAGCGCGTGGATTGGCGTAAGTATTCAGGGTCCCCCAAGGACCTGGTCTTGGGCCTCGATGTATCCTCGAGCGATGCTTTTGTGATTAATGGCCGGTTGCAAGAACATTTAGTTTTGGAATCAATAGTTATGAGATCCTTGAAGCCCTTGAAGATCCTTGATCCTATGTACCTCATAAAAATATTTGGGTTGCAGGAACGCATCTACCAGTCTCATAACTTACCTTTTAAAGTTGGTTGTTTCGGATGCTTTCCTAATCTTCTACGGATGAATCAAATTTATGAAAGATGATTCTATTCTTAATCGATAATTTACGTAATAATTTGTCATTAAGAGTAAACAAACTGCTCTTACGACTCAAAACAACTTTATTATCAAGTAATTAAGTCTCCAAATGGTTCATTGTGCTTCCTCCATCTTGGCTTCTTGTGGAAGCCTTTCATAAGTTATGAAGCCATTTGTGAAACCAATACATTTATCGAATGTTTCTGCAGCTGGCCATAAGTTATGTTTTTATGCATGTGTCAGAGACGAGAGTAGTGGCACATTGGCTTGTCACGGAAGCTCACCTACCTGCATGATTAAATCCAACTCTTAATTTACTCTCATTTAGCTTATTTAATGTAATCGTTGATTAACTCAGGAAATGTGTCCATTAGTTTTATACATTGTTATGCTGCGTTCCACATTTCTTTGACGGTGTGGAGACTCTTTTCTCATGCAAATGTCAATATGGGGCTGAAACTGGAGTTGCGATACCGCCTATATATAGCTGCAGAAATATTAACATAGTTACGCGCACAAGGGCTTTGGAACCAAGGTATAAGAGAGTTGCTCCACCTTCACCTCCGTATAATATCTTTGCTCCAGATCCGCTCCGGGTCTGGTGAAGCTGTTTGGTTTAATTTTATGATTATTTTTTCATGTTTTTTTATATTAAAAGATTTTCCCGAATTTGTACGCATAAATACGTAATTTGTTCCCAGTTTTAACCAACATGCTTCTATGTCTTTTAAAATAATGTCAATAACTTACCTGAATATAAAAGGGGAGACCGGAGCTAGTTGGGTACACACAGTGATGAGAAAAGTACTGAAAAAATGTAATCGGGCTCAGTTACAATTACACTGCCAAATTTGTGATTAATTACAATTACAAATTACTCTTTGAGAAAGTAATCAGTGGGATTACAATTACAATTACTTTTTATTTTGCTCCTGTAAATGACGCAGTCGCATTTAATATTTTCTCAAACAGGGAATACTAACATGAAAACCAACATTTTAATTATTCTTCAATGCATTAGCATAAAGGAACAATTAAAATGTTGTATTTAGGCAGTTTAGGCATAAATATTTACACCTGTGGAAGAGGATGTATTCTAAAATCAAAGTCATGCAATATAAATAGAAAACACAACATAATGAATATATATTTATTTCGAAAACATCAATTTTTTAATATTTGAATTTACTTTGCAAAACAATTGCATTTTAAAATTTTCATCTGATAGTTTGCCCCTCTTTGGTGGCAAAATGTCCTTGCTCACACTAAAAAGCCGCTCCACAGGAGCACTGGATGGTAGGGAAGCCTTTGCTTTGATAAATGCTCCTTTCAGAATTGGAAGTTGGTGAAGTAACTCTATTTCTGTTAAAGTACAAAGCAAGTACTGATTTACTTCATCAGAAGCTGGGGGGAAACTTCCCCCATTTTTACAATATAATTCAAACTGCCTCTCGATGCGTTCAGCGCGCGAGGAATTCAAATTTTCACTTTCGATTACTCGAATGTAACGATTACTCGCACGAGCTTTGAAGTAGATTGCCAGTAAAAATTAATTTTTCAAAATATGTATCGATTACAAGTAAAAATTACCACAAATGTAATCGTTACAAGTAATTGGATTACTTTTACTTCGTTACATCACATCACTGGGTACACATGCGTGTTCGTACATTGGGGATAACTTGTTAACTAAGATTGCTAATGCGTGGAAACTTAAACTGTGTCTGGCGCCCACCATCACTGGCCCACCATCACCGCCTTCCACATCACCAACACACTGCCGGTGGGCTTCTTGCCTCCGTTTGGGATAAAGCTTCCATCGTGTGGTTTCTTGAGCCGATTAGTAATATTCTTGTATTGCACTTCCTTCTATCCTAGTGTTAAGTGACTTCACTAAGGAAATCAATGTAGTACAGTTTTTAAGAGCAATCATTTGGCTACAATTTGGCTACAATTCAAATGTGTTGTGAATTTAAAATGGACAGCTGTCGGTGGCGGGGCTATTACGCACAGAGAAAATGATCCAGCGAAGGTAGAAAGAGGCAAAAGTTGCCAATTAATTGCCAGTTTCCAGGCAATTTGGAAAAACCTCTTTGAAGAAGAAATGGGGGTTGTAAAAGAGAAAAAACTATACGTACGTGAAGAATTCAAAATCAGGAGTACATTGTATTTGATGTATGAAATGCCAAAAAAGGGCCCACAAATGCTGCATTTAAGGAAACATTGTTCTTTCGTTGACCTAACAGTTACAGTGGTGACGATGATGCTGGGTGATGACGGTGGTGGACGATGAACGGTGATGACGAATCTGAATGCTTTAAGAATATGTTAGGCTAGTAGGCGACTTTATACCGAGGAAAAAGTTTCATGTTTTGATCCTGAGAGCTTTTATTAACGTTTACGGACGTGCCCCGGACTGTGCACCAACTTGCCCTGCATAGGGGACATGTTGCTACACGTGTATTGTTTTAGGAAACATTTTTTTAACTTTACAAATAATGATTTTTTACCAAACTTAGCTATTTATTGTTGGTGAATAGTGATTCAATACACTAGATTAAGTATTTCATTTAAAACAGCTATAGTTTAAAATAGAAAATTCAAAAGGTAATAGTGTACCCAACTAGTCCCAGTCTCCCCTACTTAGTCACGTAAAATCACAGTTGAGAAGGCCATGGAATACCACTCAATTAAAACCCTCGTAACTATGAATATTTAGGGCCGTATTTATAGTCGTTACCCAGCAAGCCCCTTAACAACCTCTACCCAGGGGATGCTGGGGTACCCCTTGCATTGTGTGTTCTATAGTCAAAATCAAGGGGACCCCTGAGTAGGGGATGATTAGGGGTTAATAAGGATTGAAAACGGTGGGAAATAAAATTCGTTGATCAATATTTGGCGATTTCATGAGTTAAATCCTTAGTTACGGGCTAATAATAATGAGGAAAGTTTTGTTTTGATTCCCGGTCATCCTAGTAACAATGTATGAAGATGTGGTAAGAGTTCGGCATCCCCTACAATTTTAATCGATGAAAATCAAATCATACAGTTGTTTTATCAACACCAAACCGTAGATATAGTGAATTCTTGACACTACACCTTGGTTTGCGTCGGATAAGTTCAATCAATTTCGTAAATTTGTAGCTAAGGGGACCCCTAGGGGAGCTTGCATCCGCTGCCAGACCTAGGTGAGGTTAAGGGGACCCCTAGGGGCTGAAATGCAACTATTAATACAGTTTTTGACAAAGGGGCCTGCTGGGGGCTCGCAGACCCCTAGGTAACGACTTTAAGTACCGCCCTTATTTTTCGCATCTATATATATTGCGGATGGGAATACGCATGCAAAGTTTCTCGTCATTCTGTAATTGATGACAAATCACCCCCCAACATCCTTGAACTCGTAATGAGGTAAATCACGGGTGAATGTTAAAAAATAAAAAAGGTAATGGAAAGTGGACACATTGGATGCCAAATGGAATGCAAGGGATTTTACATCTTCGCATGCGAGAGAAAATCGATCGAGGACTTGCCAAGGAGGCTCGTGGGACAAGTGCAAGGCTTCTCACGGCGCATGAATAGACCATGAACTTGGGCGGGGATGGTCGTACACGACCAGAAAACGACCCATTTTCTCAAGGCGCGGACATCCCACAAGTGCGGATGATGCGAGCAGTTCTCAAGACCTTTCATCAATCCAGAGAAAGAGAAAGATTTGAGTAACCACTGTTTTCATTCTCGTTATTTTGGGATAGTTGAATTCGCTTGCATGAGGTTAACAAGCCAGTTGTGTGCCCCTCTATGTATACACAAAAGTTGCCGGTTTTTCAAATACGACAACGCCATTTGATGCTGCACAAAAGAGCAGCAGGGAGGTGTTCGAGGAAAGAACAGGGACAAAAAAGGACGCGGTGGTTTACGCGCGATATAGAGGCGTGTTTACACGATTCATGTACCCGCGCAAGTACGTGGCTGGACAGCAGCATGCACAAATGATCCAAATTAGAGAGGGGCTATTTTATGACCTCACGTTCATGCATTTGCGCAATATTAGGGTCATGAATATACATAATGGATTCTAATGCTTGGAATCATTGCCTAGGAAACGTGTTGCCTAAATTTCCACATTTCGTTCCCCCTGTCCTTGGCGCTACTTAGAGATAAGTCTCTCAATCGACTCGTAAATGGTCGTTGTTAATTGTTGCTAACGTGAGACTGGTGGATATTCAATAACGATCGAGGAGATATGAACTACTTGTTGCTGTGAATAATAGCTAGCTATTTTGAGACCTAACAGTTACTTTGTAAATGCTAGAAAGGAAAATCTACTACTGATTACAAAAGTATGATCAATACAAGTTCTGCTATTTTTTGAAATTCTGGTTGGAGAAAAGATATGCTGTTTAAATCCGTGGCATGCCATATGTGTTTTGTACTCGTAAGGATTGTCATTATCTTGTCAAAGACATAAGTTTATGTCCCCTATGAATATTAAATTCTTTTCTTTGAGCTATTAAGTATTCTTTCTAACTCAAACAAAATGATATCATTGGAAAGAAATTGTACCTGCGTGCTCCAATAATCGAGATGGATATAAATGAATGGAGATCAATCGTCACCTGGATTATGTCAGAGGATTTTAAATCATTAGTATTACCAGATGAACATGAGTACGTATCCGATGCATAATATTAACTCCACCAGCTCTACCCATTCACATAATTACATTTGGAAAAACAATTGTAACCTCCTTTGTTAAAAGCCATCACTTCAATATCCATAACCCATATTTCAGATAACACCATTATTTGAGGTTTTTGTTGCAATTTACTCAGATATAAAAGAAATGTATCGAAGTTTGAACGTAAACTTCTGTTAATATTGCTGTTTTCAGGTATTCTCGTCGCATGTTCAGTTTTTCTGACTACAGTTTCTCCCCTCTTCCTGGGGGCGTTTTCAGGTCCGTTGGACATTTTATAATTACATTAATTAATTAATTAATTACAAAAGGTCCAACGGACCTGAAGACGCCCCCAGGAAGAGGGGAGAAACTGTAGTCAGAAAAACTGAACATGCGACGAGAATACCTGAAAACAGCAATATTAACAAGTATATGAGTCGCGGAAGCCTTCAAAGTAAACTTCTGATGTTTTGATGCAAGATATTTAAGTCATTAGAATTTAAATTCGGACCATAAGAATCAGCCATCATGAGAAGATTGAAAAGTTGTTCTCTGTTACAATTTATTAATATCACTCGGGTGTCTTAGAACAATTACCGGTTCTTTTTCCACTTTTCTCATCAAGATTTTCCCACCTCTTATCCATAGAAACGCGTAGCTCTTCGTATTTTTTCGCTTGCCGAGCAGCGTTGAAAAGTCTCCGCCTCTCGGGGGTCAAGACCTCGTTAATGAAGACCGGGTTGTCCGAAGGTAGCACTCCGTCAAGAGACAAGTGCCGCGTGGCGAAGTCTCTTTTCTCTCGACGTTTTGTCAAGAATTCCCCCTTGACTTTTTGACTTAGAAATCGCACATGAATCCCACCAGGTTCACCACTAGGCTCGGGTTTTGACCGATAGCAATAATCAATGTCGTTATCGCTTACTTCAACTCCTAGGGCCGCACCCATTTTATTCGCAATCGACGGTAGATTTTCATTGGGGCATGTTGGAATTCCTTGTATTTCAACACTATATTCTTGTGTTTGCTGCTCTAAGTTGTCTCCACGGTTTTTACACTCATTTGATTTTTAAGGTACTGGTTTTCTTAATTAAGGCGATCGATTTCCTCAAAATGCTGGTTAAGCTTCGTTCCTTGTGCCTCAATAACAATTAAATATATCATGTATTTTATTAATAGTATCACCAACGTTTCTCGCAGCGTGTTGAATTTCACTTTTTAGCTCAAGAAAAGGTTGTGGATGTCGTCAAATGACTTCACTTCACTAGCACCTGCACCATTCTTAGGCTCTACCACAACAACATTAGCATTCAGGCTCTGGCGACGTGAAGCCTGACACTCTAAGCACCTCCAGGCTTGTTTGCTAGCCATAATTCCCTCTATGTCTTCTTTAGCAAGAGGCGTTTATGTCCTCTTTGACTACACATTGTCCATGGAAATTTTTATGGCAATTGGAACAAGCAATGAAAACCGTATTCCGGATCGATTTTCGGGACAAGAAGCAGAGGGACATGTTAACGTCTATTAAATTAACACGCGCGGCACATATTGTCACTATCCAGCTGGATCACAAAAATGTTTAAACAGGCATTCTAGTACTCAAAGAAAGCAAACCTCCCATTTCTTGAATATCACTTAGCGTTTCACAGCGTTGTGCAACGCGTAGCCTTGAAGACCGAGCAGAGAGCGAGAACACATCCGCACTCCATGAGCGTCGAGCGAAATGGTCGATTCAATTACAGATATTTCTCTCTGATTAATTATTGGTGATCGATTGCAGTTTGAGTAAGCTAATCCTAGCCATATTTACATTTCACACTATTACAGTCGTAACAATTTTGGGCATACTCTTCACTCTTCTGGTTTGAGTCTATAAGGTTCTTACACTTAACGAACATGTTCTTAAAATTACATGGAGTCTTAAAAGATATATTAAATTCGTCTTTGGGGAAAAACTTTGACATTATTGGGCAAACACGAAGAAATTTTAATATTATGCAAAGGAAGATTTTAGTGCTTTTAATAGAAAATGTGAGAATAGAAGCAACGTCGCCAATCACCTATTGTGTAAAGGACATTGCAGTGAATTTTTAACGAATATTTTACATTTTAGCAACAGTCCACTCGAGCTCAATGCCCTTGAGCAATTCGAAATTTTGAGAAGAATGCAGGACCCTGATGTGTGTGTTGTTAACGAATGCTTGTTCCCTTCCCCTCCCCTATCCTTAAGGCAGTTATACACTGATACCTGCTGATACCTACCACCTCTCTCTCTTCCTCTTCCCCTCTTCTCCTTTTTTTCGACTCCCCTACCCCTTTTTCCATCCTATACTGTGGGTGGAGCAGACATAAAATCTTCAGCTACAGCAAATTATCTTGGAATTACCTTAACTTCTGAGGTATTGTGGGGAACACACATACAAAACATATGCAGGACACCATTAAAAAAACTAGGTTTTGTTAAGCGTATAATAGGAAGGTCTTCGGATGAAAAAGTCAAAGAGAAATGCCACTTGGCTCTGTTTAGGCCATACGTCGGATACGCTGCGAGCATTTGGGACCCTGGTCATAAAGGTCTAACCAAAAAATTAAGGAAATACAAAGAAAAGCAGCACACTTCGTTAAAAACTGCTCCGAGCTAACATACAGCATTTCACAACTTTTAGAGGGATTAAGGTGGGTGCCCCTAGTGACTCGGAGGCTACACGTACCTTAAGGTGCGTTTACACTGTGTAACATGTTATATAAACATGTTATATGTAACAAGTTACTTGTAACATTTGTTTTATATAATATTTGTTTTATAACAAGAGTCCAGCGGAGCCAAAAATGCACAAATAACATGTTACAGATTCAGTCGTAATGGCAACTTCGGACGATGACATTGTGCTTGCTGCTGCTGCGTTTATTGTTCTGTGCTCGGGGAAAAAGCGCTCTAAAAGGCGGTATTGGGTGCGGCCAAGTTTAGCATCCCGGAAATAATACTGCGCCAGTGACCTATTGAATGATCTTGAGCGGGACGACCGAGATTTGTTATCCGGAGAACTAAGAACGGACGGTCATTTTAAGAACTTTCTTCGAATGACCAGCCAGGATTTTGAACTATTAATATTATTTATTTCAAAGCGATATAGCACTCTCTAAACAGCTCAACCACACGGCAACTAGCCCACCCGTCAACTGGCTATCCCCACCATGCGCCTCACCTCTTTTCTGTAACATGTTACACATTTTTCCCACTTCGTGCGGGAAACCAAAAACTTGTTGTATAACACGAATTTTTGTTTTGTAACACAATGTTACATGTAACATGTTACACGGATTTGTAACTTTTTCGTAAAACATGTTATATGTAACTTGTTTATATAACATGTTACACAGTGTAAACGCACCTTTAAGCTGCTTGAGAAATTCAGAACTGGTGTGTTTCAGAGCGACACAGAGAATATTATCATGAAACCTCACTACATTTCTAGGTCTGACAGAAGCGATGATATGAGAGAAATACACTGCCGAACTGATAGGTGCAAAAACTCGTTCTTTCCGCGCACAATAAGCGACCACAATAAAAACTGAGCTCCACTGAATACACTCCCATAATACAAGTCACCATTTCACCTCCCAAAACCTTATCCCTTACTTCTTGACACGGCTGGTGATCTAACACTCCCTGCCACACGCCCATGTTGCCTCTCGCTGGGTAGTATGTGGATGTAGATGTAGAATATATAAGAGAGTACCCGACCTTTGGTTGCAACTGATGATGATACTGATGCGTCGAAACCCGGGTCGTGTTTATGTATTTTATCTCTGTGTTGTGGTAAAAGTTACAATTTTATATGGCTATGGAAATATGCCACAAAGTTACCAAAGATACTGTCTTCCTTGTAAGCTAATCCTTTCGTTATATCGGTCGCAGCTCAATGGTAATGTTATTTCTTGAGTCGTCGAAAAAGTTTAGGCACGCGGCGTTCCATCTAACTTAATTGCTTTCCCAACTTACACGCTTCGTCTTGAAAGGGATTTCTGTATTCCTAATCCTCACATTGTCGCCGGGCTCATAACACCTCGTGCATTGCAATGAGTGGGAGTGAATTTTGTATGCCTTCCTTGACGACAACCTCTATAAATTTGCGTAACCACGTTGTCCGCGAAATGCACGTATAGTTTTGGTGTATTGATATTTTTCTGTCTCGTCCTAAACATTTGAATCGGGATAGGTGAAATTAAACACAAACCTACCCCTTGTTAACGAGCCAGTAGATCACGGTGGCATGCAAGTATTACGCAAGACGTTAGTGGGGGAGAAAGGGGGTGGGTTCTTCGTCTTATATTGTCTTACTTAAGGATTACGGGTGTCTGAGTTCATCTTACGTAAGAGTTTATTTTTAACCGGTAGATGATATTTGTATCGCTTAAAGGATCGTTATCATCATCATTGGTTGTTCAATCCTAAGATTGGGTGACTGTAGCCCTCCACCCTTCCCTATCTAATGCTAGTTCCCTTACCTCCTGGTATCTCTTCCTATGTCTTTTCCTCTTTATTTAGCCCATGAACTTATTACTGGACATTTCTCTGGGGACTTTTCGCTCTATTTTGCCTTCAAAATCGTTATTCTATTTGGAAAAAATTTACCATTCGTATCATAAGTCTCACCTGCCATCATAAACTTCTATTCGAACTTTTTTCCCCTAGAGGTCGGTAAAAGTATTGGGAATTTTAAGCCTACTATTTACTACAAGAAGGCGATCGAAATGCGGTAACCAAGGTAGGGATTGGAAAGTCGAAGACGACTTCAGTCGAGCGTTGATCTTTTACTTCGAAAGTCGAGTATTGCGAGGTCAACCTTTAATTTTCAAATTCAATAAATGGTCGATTTAAGTCATCAATTTTCGACTGTAGTACGTCTACGAATTAGGGATGGGCGGTTATGGGAAAAAACCGGTGTTATGTTAACCGGTTATTTTCAGTGAGTAGAGTACTCAAGTATTATAACCTGACCAAAAAGAAACTTATTTTTCAGGTTCCGAATGGTTCAATAGCGTGGAAGGGCGGTTATGGGTAGAAATCGGTGTTAGGTTAACCGGTTATTTTCGTTAGCTGAGTACTCTAATATTATAACCTGAAGGATATGGCGTTTTTTATTTTCAGGTTTTATAATCGGGTGGTTTAATGGAATTTTCGAAGACATTAATTGATGTGATGTAGTAACGTACGGTATATATTCGTAAAATTGTCTCCAGTTCTGAAAAAATTGTGTTTACTCTGACTATGGACGAATACTGATTCAATACAAATATTTATCAAGGAGGTTTAAAAAGTTAAGTGGGTGAAATACGACATGTATTAGTGCCATATCAAAGGCTTTTTTTCAGAGTGTGACATATATTTAAGGTAGTTTGAGCGAGATAGTTCCCTAATGATAATTGAGACCGTATTTGATTGATACGTATTAATTTTAGCAGTTGTAGGAAGCATAAATAAAATATTGCATTTTTAATGGTGCAGTAATAGGTACAGTTTTACATGAGAAGAATTGTAAGTAATCAAATGAAAATATCTAAATAAGTCTTTAACTTGACTCATTTTTTGGCGCGGTACGTAAAAAACTCCTTCAAAACGGCAGTTTTTTTAGTAATCCTGAGAAAATTACTGTGGTGAAAATATGATTTATTTTCTAAAATAAATTAGGAAACATACATACTGGTAATTTTGGACGATATCTAGGTGTTATAAATTCCTCATATTTTATATAATCTTTCTCTGGAGTCTGGCTGGCTTATCTTTCCGTTTTCCCTTCTACGGATGGCCCGCCATTAGATCCCTTTTGAATTCCTCATATCGTTTCCCTCTTCTTATTTCGTCCAGAATTCATATTATTTTTCTCCCTCTTCCCCATTTTTCTCCCCTCTATTATTCTCTTTTCAATACGTCCTCCATCCATCTCTTCTGCCTCCTCCGAACGTCCGCCATTAGTTTCCTCGCCAGCCATATACGATACCTCCTCATTCTCTGGAACCCAATCCAAATCACATAATTGTTTCCATGGATATGGACAGGTGAAGGGTGATAGATCAGAAAAAAGTGATGCTCTTGTCCTCCAGGTTGGGGGTTGAGCAAAGGGTTAATGGTCCTATCTCGTAAAAAACTCTTACGTTACGATGGTCAGTGTAGAGAATGCTGGTGATGAATCACACTCTGCGTTACAATTCTGTGGTGGCTTGCAGAGAACTATGTAGAATTGTAGATGCACCTGTGAAAAGGACAGGTTTAACCCTCACCCATCTCCATATGTGGAAAAGACGACCTTTAAGGTGTTTGGAGCACGATTTGTGAGTCATTGTGTGCAGATTTTAATGACTTTTCAAGTAAGTGGAAAATGATAAACAAGGTTTTTTAAAAATTTGTGACTTCCACAATTTATTGAACGCTAGCGACCGGTTTCGGCTGTGACGTCATCATCAGGTACAAAACTCTCTAGTCAGATCTTAATATAACTTACATAGGATCATGAGAAACATTCGGTTTGAAGGGGGAGAAGGGTAGGTGGGGAGGGGTGCAAAGTAGTTGGTGGGGACCAGGTGAAGGTGAGATATGGGATGAATCATGTGGTTTGAGAATTTCCATACCTATACTGTTGGTGGAGTAAACATAAAATCTTCAGATACAGTAAAATATCTTTGAATTACCTTAACATATTATATATCGTGGGGATTACACATACAGAACATAGGTCAAGGGTGATAGGTCAGAAAAAAGTGATGCTCTTGTCCTCCAGGTTGGGGGTTGAGCAAAGGGTTAATGGTCCTATCTCGTAAAAAAAAACTCTTACGTTACGATGGTCAGCGTAGAGAATGCTGGCGATGAATCACACGTAAAACAGGAAAATGCCAGTCGCTAGTCCCTACTAATACATACAAATGTAATGTTGTCTGTCTGTCTGTAACTTCATCACGCAAAAACTACTGGACCGATTGAGCTGAAATTTGGCATCTAGATAGAAAATATATCTAGCAAAGGTACCCGTTGAAATTTAACGGGGGATGAAAGAAAGACAGGGCAAAGAGGTTGTAGATTTGAGTCGCTCATGAGGTGTATTTTGTTGTAGGCAAATCAGCTATAATTTTAGTTTTATTTTTTAATTCAGCAGATGAAAACCGCATTATATTATGCTTACCTCGTTTCGACATTATTTTGCAGTTACATATGGAAATTTAACTACAGGCCATTTGTATTCCAGAGGCTAGTCGCATTGATATAACATCGTGGCATTCTCCTGTTTTATTCAGCTATAATTTTAGTTTTATTTTTTAATTCAGCAGATGAAAACCGCATTATATTATGCTTACCTCGTTTCGACATTATTTTGCAGTTACATATGGAAATTTAACTACAGGCCATTTGTATTCCAGAGGCTAGTCGCATTGATATAACATCGTGGCATTCTCCTGTTTTATTCAGCTATAATTTTAGTTTTATTTTTTAATTCAGCAGATGAAACCGGCATTACATTATTTTTACCGAGTTTCAACATTCTTTTGCAGTAACATATGGAAACTAAACTACAGGCCATTGGCATTCCAGAGGCTTTCCGCATTAATATAACATCGTGGCATTCTCATGTTTTGGATGGGTCCTACTCAAATTGGTCCACTTAAAATGAATTTTACCAATTTTAGGCAAAAATATCCCTGAAAATATCGTAATCAGCAACTTTTCAGTATACGGCTTAGATTTACACCGTAATACCTATCTCTAGATATAAAACCCAGCCGCCATTGTAAAGGTCCCATTTCCCTTCTAAAGTTAATGCTAATTCCACGGTTACCAAGGAAATATCCTATTGTTGACAAAAGTAAAATTCATGATTTTGACATTAAAAACGCGATTTCTAGGGCAATTTTATTCGTGTAAGAAAATTGAATGAAAAAATTAGAAACTGCAATCTTTTATCCATCTAATGGCGAAAACTATAGCCTTCTATCTTTAGTAGAACTAATTAAAATATGCAAAAAGAGAAAACTATGCACTTGACCCAAAATGTTTAGACTTGAGTTTTTCAAACACATAAGACACCAGACGGTCCAATACGCTGCCCTTTGGGCCCAGGGGCCTTCCTTATTGTCCCAATTTCCTTTAAAAAGCTTTACTGATCCCATGTGTGAATATTTCACTAAAATCGGTTCGCTCGTTCAATACTTATGAGACTTTTAAGAAAGTATTCTTTTGGAACCTTGGGCCCTCTGGGGCCCCAGCGTGACTTACGACCCCATGATTGTTGCACATTCAGTATAGGTATATTTTACGTGTTTCTAATACAGGCAAGAATTATCTTCCAGGGCCTATTTTTGGCGGTGAAAGGGCCCTTTTGAAGGCCTTCTAGGGCCCCAAGGCCCTTTTTCTATAGCCTATGCGTGAACCAGATATATCAAGTATCTTTCTGCCAAATTTTGTTTCAATCGATTCAGTGGTTTATGAGTGATTGAGTAACAGACAGACAGATTGACAGAGACCACTACATTTTTATGAGGGGATACCTCGACATTTAATAGTAACCACTATAATATAATATGAAAGGTTTGTTTTCGCGTTTAGGACAAAATATGTACATATTTCATCGAACTATTTCGAAATATAAGTCGAGTGCCGTGGCGCTGCATGCTAATATATCATTAAATTGTCCACCAAATCGATAACATACAGTTTTTTTCGCTTTTTATATGCTTTTCTTTAGCTCGCTTTTCCCTGGAATCATGAATCCATGGGTCCATGGTTACCACTTTATTTTACCCTACATAGTTACCACTTCATTCAAATAAAAACATTAATCGAATTAGACTAGTGGTAAAGTCTTTCGTAGGTCATTCTGAGGCGTCGCATAGAGTCTACAATTTTTTCTTTTTTTAGTGCGATGTTAATATATTTCTGTTTTTAGATTTTTTTATATCTTTTTAAAAAGGCATGCTTAAAATTTCTTTGTTTTTTAATTTTTTATCTCTATTCATATTACTAATATCTCAATGGCCGCAAAGTTTCACGCAAATCTGTATGTGAACTAAAATCGCTACTACCACAAAAAATCTCATTGGCAGCCGTTAGTACCTCCCTTGGCTTGTTACCAACATTTACATTTGTGTACTTGAACTTTAGAACTTATTAAGTTATATACTATGCAAGACTTTATTTATCGCTGTCGATGGAGCAGTTCTGTGATTATCATTTAGAATTCCTTGAATCTCTCCCGGATGATGGTTTAGAATTACATGGAAGCGTTGGTAGAGGCAACTTGGTATATTATTTGGATCAAAATCCTGAAAAGAAAGAAAATATTTTTCAAAGACGAGTAAAGTTAATTGAGTGCGATTTCATACGAGTGGTTGAAAAGGCTTAAGGTGCAAATGGTGCCTACGCAGGAAATATTGTCTACTTTTTAAGTTTCGTTAAATTGGAGCACCAATTTCGTTGCATTCGTTTATAAATTCGAAGGTTTTCAGTTCGTAACATGATAATTCTTGGCGAACTCAACATTTTACAAAGCACCGGGGTTGAAATTCGCCATGAAAAAGTCATTTGACTTGACCGGGATTCGAACCCGGATCTCCCAATATCCGGTCAGGTGTGTTGTTCCAATGATTTTATTTTATAACAATGTCATATTACAGTACATTCATTAGCATACAGGGCAAAAAAAAGATCAGCCAGTTACACCACCTAGCCATCTTCCATCAAGGCGAATTTCGAGGGGGGTTTATGCGTACTAGATGTTCATGCCTCAAGTCTACATTGTAGCACATGAGACGAAGTCGTGCTTACAAAGCCACTGTCGCGGTGGATAAACCCAACATTGTCGTTATTAAAACGATGAAATTGACATATTTCCAATCATTGCATTTAACAAATGATGTGGTACGAAGTCACTCGCACGGGTGCATATACACCGGGGTTGAAATTCGCCAGCAAGCTGGCTAACACACCTGACCGGCAATTGGGAGATCCGGGTTCGAATCCCGGTCAAGTCAAATGATTTTTTCATTGCGAATTTCAACCCTCGTGTATATGCACCAGTGCGAGTGACTTCGTACCACATCATTTGTTTAATGCAATGATTGGAAATTTTACAAAGCATTTGATATTATTCTTACTAACCAAGAGTGTTACTAATTGGCTACTTGCCAGGAGGTAACAACAAAATTATACATTGCAGACTTTTAAACGGTCAGTAATTAAAAATACCAAAATTAAAGAAATCAATAAAAGGAATGAAAATAAAAAATACAATCCAATATACATTTTCGGCACCTTTTATTAAAAACTTTGATGTTGCCCGGAAAAGGCTCAAACTGTTCTGCTGCAAGACTGTTCCAATCTAAGAAAAAAGGGACAGCTGAAATAGCATTAGCAAGAAGTCAAAACTTTCTTGTGGAGTCCCGCAAGTCTCAGTTCTGGGACCAATTCTGTTTCTAATCAATGTGAATAACGTGTGTAATGGAAGGTTCTATGGCAAGCTAACCTCGTTTGCTGATGATACTGCCCTTTGTTATTCAGCCAGTAACATGTATGATTTATATATGAATATGCAAAGTGACTTGATCAGACTAAAACACTAGTTTTCCCTAAATTCTATGGTACTGAGCACTAAAACTAAATTTTTCATATTTAATCTAAAACCTGTTACCGCAGAGCACTACAGTCTGTTATATTAAAAATGCATGAAATGTGCAAATGACATTGTCTTGTTCTGTAATAAATGTATTACAATTGATTGAGTTAGTCAACGCAGAAAATAATACGCTTTAGTGTGAAGGACTGCAAAAATAGATCTTCCGGTTTAATGTAGAGAGTAGATTACAAAATTAAACCTTTCGGTCTATGAGATATTTCCCATCTAACTCGGGTTACTCAATTTTAATGCGTACAGTGGGGCTTTTTGCGTTTTGAATAATGCATGAAAGACGAAATTTGATACCACCTCTGAATTTGCAAGCGTAATATCCAGTCAGTAGTCTAAAGTCTTTCACACTGTTTCGGCAGACGCGGTTTATTCGTGAACGTCTGACTCCTATCGTGTTATCGTGAGTGTTATCGCGTGTGCATTTCTGATAACTTGTTCGTGGCCGCCCTAGGCAATGATCGAATGCCAAATACTCCGAGCTACGAGCTGAAACTGCAGCGATGGAAGGAGCTTGATCGAGAACGTCCGTTTAGTTTTTCCGTCGCTTAGTTAGAACTTGGAAGTGTAATTTATAAAGTCGTGACTTTGACTTTTTCCGCCTGGTGAGCTTCGCACTGGAATGGAAATAAGCCCGACATGAAATTTTAGGTCTGATTTATCCATCGTTTGCCAATGTGCTCTTCCATATGGTCTCGTAGTCGTGAAATCTTCCTCGGTAAGAGCTCTTGAATCTATGGAAACTCGTCCATTCTTGCATTGCACTCTTTATGTTGTTTCAATCCATAAAATGCAATCTCTTTTCCGCCATCAGGTTTCAGTGTTTGATTAAATTTGTTCCGATATCTAAAAACAATCTGCTCTGAAAGTGTGGGTATTTTGCTTACCTGGTTGTTGCCGCGTGCGCTCTAACAACAAGAGAATTATATCATGAATGGATTTCTGGAAGCGCGCCTGGAGTTCGCAAAAGGTAATGGACACCGATTATCTCCTTCATAGATAGTGTTGATAATAATGGGGAAAAAATGTAACTTACGCACTCATTCAAGGAAAATCAGGTTCCTGAATTTGTACTCGCATATGCTCTTTTTATGAGGCCTCACTCAGTAATCAGTCCGGAGGTTGGTAATATGCCGAGCTTACAAAAGCAAAGGTTTGCATCTCGAATCCCTCATTGGTATTGGAATAATATATGTTGAAGGTTTTACTCCTTTGATGAGGGAAGTCGATGTAAACTAAGCAGTTTGAAGCACCTAACATACAAATCTACTTCACATTTGTGTGGTGTGTGTGCAGACCTGGATTACCTTGTTTAAATACCTAAGGCAGTACCACCCTTTCAGGCGGGCAAGCGAGGCAACTGCCTCGGGCCCTGCGCCTCCGGGTGTCCCGTATTTTGAAGTCGCTCGATAATCTATCCTAGGGTGGAGAAATGTACCATAAAAATATGGTGTGACTGCCTCATTACCGTATCTGATATGTACTTTAATTTTTGCCCTTTATATTTAGATACGGACATTTATATGCTATGTAGGATTCGTACTCTATTTTTGGAATTTAAGATTATTAATATAATTTAGAACGTAAAATGCACATAATATTAAGAAATTAATTGAGAATAGTAATAAATCGCTCAACGAATTAGTTTAATAATGTAGGACTTGAATAACTAAATTTTTTAGGGCCCGAAAATCATATTTGCCCAGGGCCTCACAAATCGTCATTGCCTGGGGTCCCACAAGGCGTTGTTTCTCGAGGCTCCGCGAGCCCCGGGAGCGGCCCTGCCCATAGGCGTTATCAAATCAAGAATAGAGAATACGGGATTACAATAGTCGCGAAAGTTGCTGAGTGTTGCCTATGAAGTTACAAAATCCGTTAAAAAATATATCCGTTTAGTATATGCATCAACATCTAACTTGAAGGCGTTAAAACTTTAACATATAAGTGCTCAATAGAAACCAACGAGGGATTCAAGATTGCGACTTTTACTGTAGCAAGACTCGCACGGTACCAAGCCCGGAAAGGATCTCTGAATAAAATTCGTATATAAAAATATCATACCTGATTATAATGTTAGAAGAGTGGTTTTCCTTGAGGTAGTTTGAGCGAAATATCATCTCTCTTAGAAATAATTGAATTTGATCTCATTTTAAATAGAAATACCCCACTCTTCCAAAATTACAGAAATATCAGCCCCTTACCCAACTACTTTCCGAGATTTTTGACGATTTGACGAAAAATACCTGCCTTTTTTCATGGGAAGTGGTACGTGTATGCACTCCAGAGAGATATTATTTGCAAAATAAGGAATTTTTGACTCCTAGATCTCGTAAAAAAATTAACTGTGTGTAGTTTGAATGTTATAACAACTATTTTTGAAAATAAACCGTATAGTTACGGCAATAATTTTTTCAGGATTGTAAAAACCTTCCGTTTTGTAGTTTTAAATGCCCCGCTTGAAGAAAATGACTTACGTTAAATAATTTTTGATATTTTAATTTAATTACTTAGAATTTCAGTCGTATATAAGTATCGTCGTATATTTAAGTCGTATATAAGTATATGTATATATAACAGAGGATTATTGCACTATTCAAAATGCATTATTTGATTCATGCTTCCAAGAGTTGATGAAATTATAACGTATAGTTTGAACGTGATCTCTATTATGACTAGGGAACTATCTCGCTCTAGCTAGCTTAATGTATTGAGGTGCAATCGTACGCTGCAAAGCCGCAAGTGGACATTTGAGAATTTTGATGTAAGGTATGTTTGCGACCTTGGGAACTGTGGTGATCAAACCTGGAGACCAACATATAACTCTTGCTAAAGTTCCTCGCGCAAACCTATGTGGCTAGGAGTGGAGGTCTAAGCGGAGGAGTTGAACAAGAAGAACGGAGAGGAAGGGGAGGAAATGAGAAAGAGAGTGAGGCACGGAAACTAAGCTACTTTGAGGAAAAAGCACGAGGGACACACTCGCACGAGACAAGCGGTTAAAATCACCCCGCGATAAATTTAACCAGGGACCTTATCTAGAGGACTCATATTAAGATGAGTCGAAACGGGACGGTTAAGTGCGAGGAAGCATCTAACTTCTTGAGACGCTGGTGTGAGCAGCAATTACGAGGATTTTCTGACTGACCATCTACAGAAAACAATCTTGCATCCATGTTTCACAGGATTTTGAAAGTTCCGTAGCACATATCCCACAAAATCTCTCACTGCGTAGCACCAGGAATCCTTGGCAGAGCTAAACTTCCCGGTGAGGAGCAATTTCATTACCAACACTTCCACTTAAAATGGTCTTCTCCCCAACTGCCATTATGTTTCTCTACCACCATCACCATTTCCTGTTCTTCAGCTGGTTATTTTTTCCGTTTACACCACCAGAGAGTTTCTATTGAAGTTCTGTGTCGAGAAAATTTCATAGAAAGTATTTTTGGTGCCTTGTCTAGAGTCGAGAACCTTGTGGTCTACAGCTTGACGACATACCCACTGTTCTACGGCGCTATTATCCTGAGAGTCATTTCTGAAAGATAAGACGCGCAATATAGGACTGATAACGATTCAATTTTGACCGAGACCTAGCAAGGACTGATAACGAGTCAATTTTGAGAATCATGCCCATCTGTGAGTAAATACTTTTTATGGCACTGATTTGGGCTCAATGTTGATCGCTCTCCTAGTTTTACGAATTCAAAATAAAGCTGTTCGAAATATCGTCGCACATACTGATCGCTAGCGGTGTATTTCTTGGGTAAGTATCCGTCTTAGCGGCTTGACTGACTTACGATGAAGGCTCTACCGCGACTGGGGAGTCAAAACAAATGCTAAGTACCAGCTTTTTTCATATTATTTTATAAATCCTGCTTCCGTCGGTGAAATGTATTAGCTAGTGATAACCAAAACTAAGGAAAAAAAATGCCAATTCTCTCACGAGTATATTTTGAATGAACTTTTTTTACCGGCTTTTACGACGATTGCAGCGCCATTTATAGGGAATTGACACACCTTGGCTAAAATTTTCGCATCTCTTAGCTAATAACTTAAAAATAAGGCGGTATGATTCATTTGATTTTATTTGTAACCTATTTCCCGAAGTGGAGCAGCTTTCGGGCATTTCTCCGCGTGTTGTCCATGATTGACAACTGTTTCTCCAGTTATCCTGCTGGCGTCATCAGGTATGAACTGACGATGCATTGTTCTGGTCCGTGTTTTATAGCTGGGTCATATCGGCGGGAATTTCTCTGATTGGCACATTGATGGTTTCCCGTATTTCTTCTTTGAATATCCTCTTCCAGGCGCAAGAGAGATTGTAACCGTCCTCCCCGTTGAAGTTTTTAGGATGCTTTGCGATTCCAATGGCTTTTCGGAGTAATCTGGGGGGGCGGAATAATTCCTTAGGTCGGATCCTCGAATTCTCGAAGTCCACCTTGTGGTGCGGGGGCGTTTTAGTATAAGTACGTATGTGTAACAGTTTAAACATTTATTTTTGATAGAAAAACGCTAAAATAGTGTTACTTGGGGGCTGTAACTGGCAAAAGCACCTGCAGCGCAGTACGCTCTCCGCTTCCGCGCGAAGTATTTTGCGACTGGTTGACGAAACAACGTCACAATATCCAAATGGAGAGTCACTTTGCTCTAAACGAAACTCACTCAGCGATAGGTTCCGGCTAAAGTTTTCTCGGTGAGAATGGGATCAGAGAACTGACTATTCGCCACTTAAACTGCAGCTGACTACTTCACTTGCTGAAAAAATATATATACATGTTAACCCGCGAAGGGATTTGGGGTCCGTCAGAGGGAGTACAGGGAACAGAACAAGAGCGAGGTAGAGACCAGACCTTTATTGTGTTGACTCCGTTACATCTCGCGTACAACTGACCACCGCAGCAACGCCGTCTCCTTCCACTTGTACACCTTAGCGTCACCTCGTGACTTTACCTGGCCACCTTATTGGCTCGTAAACGCCGCATGTTCGATCATGCGACGGTACATAGTCCGTGCTGACTCTAGGTGTTGGATGAGGCGAGAGAGCTCTCGATGTTCGATCATGCGACGGTACATAGTCCGTGCTGACTCTAGGTGTTGGCTGAGGCGAGAGAGCTCTCCGGAAGCAGGTGGAATGTAAGGGGGGTGGCAAAACTGCAACACACGATGGAATAGGTGTGGAAGGAAAATTACCGAGTCTCTCTCTCTTACACCACTCCCCCTCACAATTTAAAATTGGCTTACAGACAATTTTAAACAATTACATTCAAAACAATTACGTCCACTTCAAATTCTTCAGTAACACAATTACAATTATTGTACATTCCAGAACCCAATACATACAATGTCATTTTCCCGAGAACATGGTGTTCAATAAAGTTTCAATAAGTCATACGTACAGAACAGCCCCTTCCCATTAATGCAACAATTTATTTGATTAAGCAATAAAATTCATCATGAGGTTAAATAAGTAAAACCCTTCACCACAATGTAATCATCAATTCACTTCACGGACATATACTCAATTTGTCGCAACAGAAATACCCCAAACAAAACAAAATAAAACAAAATAGAACACCCTCCAATCCATTTTCTGCGACCCTCAGCAGACCCAATGAAACCCTAGCCCACCCCATGATCATTGTATTTCCTCTACAACCTCACATATGGCGCCCGGGCTGTCATACCAATAATACCAAGCAATCGCAAACACCCAAAACACGACCACTACACACAGCGCTACCCCACACATGCTGTTTTTTCTTCTTTTTTTTTTTAACACTATCTGGGTCTCAGGTTATACGGGCGTTCAGTTGGCTGAGCCGCGTCTTCCTCCTCTTTCCCACGAGGAAGCTCCTTGTCCGTGGTCTCTGCCGATGACGTCTGCTGGGCGGCCTGCCTCGAACGCAGGGGGTAAGGCGATCTGGGAGGGAAGTTCGGGGAGGGGGCACTCGAAGAGGGAGACGGGCTGCTGATATGGTTTGTTGTGATGCTCTCCGATGGCCTGCGTCCTTCCTCGGAATGTGCCTCCGTCGTCAAGGTGAGGGTCTCGTCGAGGGGAAAACTAGACGGAGGTACGTCGGGCGTCGAGGACTCAATGAGGGGAGGGCTGGAGGGGTTTGAAGCACTCTGTATGGGCGGGAAGAAAGTGGGAGGCGTCACAACACTAGGAACGGGTGCACAGCTGGTCGCTTCATCCACTACCGTCGAGGTCTTCCTTGGGCGGCCTCGGCGTCTCTCTCTGTATCTGCCGGTTGAGGGTGGGGGGATAGGACCAAAGTATGGTTTTAACCTATTTTTATGTACCAACAATTCACGGAAGGGGAGCTCCAACCGCACATTCACGTCCGACACTACCTCAATCACTCGAAAAGGTCCAGCCCACGGGGAGTGAAATTTCTTTACTCGGCCAGATTTTATTTGGGGGTCACTCAAGTACGCGTACTCCCCGCAGCGGTAATGAACGGCTTTGCTCCTCTTATCGTATTGTCTTTTACTCTCCCGTTGAGCCTTCCTACCGCTTGCGCGGCATTTTCCCCAAATCTCCTTTAACCTCTCGCGTAGCCCGACCACGTAATCTCCCTTGATTTCCTTATCCCTTGGATCGAAGCACTCGAAAGGGGACCGCATAGGGAAGCCAAAGATTACTTCATGGGGGGAGGCTTTGGTACTAGTGTGCACACTTGTATTATAGGCCGACACGGCAAAGGCCAGCCACGCATCCCAATCAGAATTTTTTGAGTTTATGTAGTGGCTTATCATCACCGCCACCGTCCTATGTACCCTCTCCACTCTCCCGTTGCCTTCCGGATGAAAAGGTGACGTGCGAAGCTTCTTAATATTAAGCAATTTGCACACGTTCGTAAACAACTCTGATGTAAAGTTTGTCCCCTGATCACTCAGTAGTGTGTTAGGAACCCCAAATCTTAAAACCCACCGCTTTACGAACGCCTCTGCCACTGTCATTGCTGTTTGGTCACTCAACGGAACCATCACCAAATACCGCGAAAAGTGATCTAGGATGGAAAGTATATATTTATGACCACTGTCTGTCAAGGGCATAGGTCCTACAATGTCAAGGGCCACTAATTCAAACGGCGCCCTTGCCTCAGGCAACTCCTGCAGTGGTGCCCGCGTCCTCCCGTATGGGCTGCGACGACTGCATGACACGCAATCCCTCACGAATCGTTTCACATCGGAATGCAAGGTAGGCCACCAGTATAAAGGCTCAATACGGTTCAAGGTAGATGGCACCCCTGTATGAGCAGATAAGGGATGTTCGTGATACTGCCATAGAATTTGCGTCTTCATACCCTCAGGGACCACAATTCTTAATCCCCTCCCCGTCTCTCGATACAAGATTTCCCCTTTCATCACAAAACCTCGTTGTGTACGCCACACCTCGCACTGGGAATCCCCCTTTTGCGCCTTTCCGACATCATTTTCCCAAACAGTCTCCGTGGTCTCCACCCGCCTTACCTTCCTGCTTAACCCATCAGCATTTAAATGCTGTTTCCCCGGTTTATGCTCTACCGTATAGTTATATTCACCCAACTTTAAGGTCCATCTCATCAGTCTACTACTCGGGTCCTTCATGCTGAAGAGCCATTTCAGTGCGGCATGATCTGTTATGATTTTAAATTTTTGCCCATATAAATAGCATCGAAAGTGACCCACTCCCCAAACCACTGCTAACAATTCCCGTTCAGTGGTCCCATAATTCATCTCCGCGGAATTCAGCTGCCGGGAAGCGAAAGCAATCGGATGCTCCTCTCCATCAACCTCTTGTGATAGAACGGCCCCAACGGCGATATTGCTAGCATCAGTAGACAAGATGAAGGGTTTTTGAAAATCGGGGTAAACAAGCACGGGGCTTGCCGTCAGAGAATTCTTTAGGGAATTCATTGCCCCCTCGCAATCCGGCGTCCAGGTAAACGATGTTCCCTTTTTCAATAATCTAGTCAAGGGCCTGGCTATTTCCGCATACTGATCGACGAATCGCCGATAATAGTTTGCGAGCCCAAGAAACGATTGCAATTCCTTCACACTTGTCGGCACAGGAAACTTTTGCACGGCTTCAAGCTTTTCGGGGTCTGGGTGGAGACCCGTTCGCGAGATGATGTGGCCCAAATACTTTACTTCAGCGAGTGCGAACTGACACTTCTCAAACTTTAGGGACAATTTTGCACCGTTCAACTTCTCCAAAACCCGCCTTAGTCTCTCAGCGTGCTCTTCGATCCCTTTACTAAAAACGATTACATCATCGAGGTAAACCATACATTGAGTTGGCTTTAACCCGCGGAGCACGCCGTCCATCATTCTTTGGAATGTGGCGGGGGCGTTTCGTAAGCCGAATGGCATACGCTTATACTCGTAATGCCCACTTTCTACTAGGAAGCCAGTCTTTTGCTGCGATTTAGGATGCATCGGGATTTGATGGTACGAACTCGTTAGATCGATCGTGGTGAAATAATCGCAACCGCCCAAATGATCGAGAGTGTCCACTATATTTGGAATAGGGTACACATCAGGGGTCGTCACGGCATTTAATTGGCGGAAGTCAACGCAAAAACGGAAATTAGGCCTCCCATCCAACGACTTTTTTGGGACTATAACCACCGGAGATGCCCACGGACTTTCACTCGGCGTGATGATCCCCGCTTCTAATTGCTCTCGTACAAATTCCTCCACGAGAGGTTTTTGGTGATGTGGGGTCCTATACGGGCGTCGGTAAATTGGCTTGGCGTCCCCCGTGGGGATGTGATGGTAAGCAATGTCAGTGGCTGGTAAACTACCCTTCGAGCAGAACAAGTTCTTATACTCCTCGAGCACCGGTATCAAGGCATTCCTCTCCTTGTCGCCGAGGTGGCGCAATTTTTCTTCGAAATCGACGTCGCTCGCGACATCCTCCACCGCCCTAATGTGGCACTCCCTTCCTTCAACCGCGGCCTCGTCCCGATACACGTCACCCAATGTGGCCAATACAGTGCCCTTGCGGAGGACTACCTCTTCCCTCCCAAAATTCGCCACCTGTACGACAATTCGATTACTACAGTCTATCTTACACAATCCTCGCGCCACAGCACACCCCTCGACACTTTCCAGTGCTGGCTCTGTAATGACCTCGAGCCCCCCAAAAAGCTTATCACTCGAAATCGCTACACACACGCGTTTCTCGCTGCGCGGAGGGACTACTTCTGCGCGATCAAGTCTTACTTCTACACCTTCAGCGCAAATATGAGTTTCCTTCCCCTTCACACGTTCAGTCGTTCCAACGTCACGACCCAACGACCACCTCTGGTTTCCCACGTTGAGTTCTTTGGCGCACACATTGATAACCGCCCCGTATTTCCTCAAAAAATCTAAGCCTAATATACCCTCGATACCCGAAAGATGATCTACTACTTGCATCGGCAAGTCGTACCTAGTGTTTCCCACACGAAAGTTTACTAATTTCTCCCCATGATTCCACATCCTATCGCCCGTTATCCCTAACACTCTAACGGAAGACGATTTAATCCCATTTGTCCCACACACGCTGCGTAGAACAAGGGAAATTTGGGCACCCGTGTCTACGAGCATTCTACACTCCCTCCCAAAAATGTTCACTACTGCCACCAAATCTTGATCCTCTCCTCCTCGTCCAATGCGAGGAAGCACCACACTTACCAGGGGTCGGATACGGCGGCTTCTCCGACCCCGTTTCCGTTTAAACCCCCAGTCGCAGGAGTTCGCTGGCGGTTCCGGCAATCGCGAGCGAAATGGCCCTCCCTGCCACAGGCAAAGCATTTCCTTCCCCCGCTGCAATCCCTCGCCATGTGTCCGGGCTGTCCGCAGGAAAAGCAGGTGCGCTGCCCAGTGGTCTGGAATACCCGACGGGTTGGCGGGTTCTCCCTCGGTCTGCTCTCCGCTTCCTGGATGCGGATGGCAGTGCTGATGGCGGCATCGAAGGTCTCCGGGGCGGTCAATCGGCACTGGTGCCCTATCTCTCCGGATAGCCCGCGCAAGAACGTGTCGAGCGCCCTTTGATCCGCCTCTGCTCGTCTTTCCGCGACCTGCTCCGCGGTTCCTTCCATTGAGTACGTTCGCGCGTTTATGGCTCTCACTCGATCCGCGAACGGCTCGATCCCTTCACCCGGATTTATTCTGAGAGTCGAAAGCACTTCCCGGAAAAATCTGGCTGTTTTCTTAGATCGATAACGCGAGGTGAGTTCATTTTTGAATTCTAAGTACGATTCGGTCTCGCGACACAGGTCTTTCGTGCGAATAAAAACGGCCGCATCCCCGCACATTCGTAGCTTCGCGACTCTCAGCTTTTCTCCCTCGGACCACCCACTCAGCTCCGCTATCCCCTCTAATTTTGAGAAGAAGGAGTCAATATCCTCCTCCGCCCTACCCCCGAACTCACTTACGGCGGTAAAGAATGAGAACTGCGGTCTTGACCTATCCACGGCCGCCGCGCCCGACTCTTTCATCCTCCGATTCTCCTCCTCGACTTCCTGGAGGCGCGTACTCAGCTCATTAACGGCTTGTTGGAGCTCCACTTCCCGACCTCCAAAACTAACACGAGATGCCATGGTCTTACCTGTTCTGATATATATTCGCCTCTGAGGGGACAGATGTTGACCAAATCCCACTTCTGACACCAATTGTTAACCCGCGAAGGGATTTGGGGTCCGTCAGAGGGAGTACAGGGAACAGAACAAGAGCGAGGTAGAGACCAGACCTTTATTGTGTTGACTCCGTTACATCTCGCGTACAACTGACCACCGCAGCAACGCCGTCTCCTTCCACTTGTACACCTTAGCGTCACCTCGTGACTTTACCTGGCCACCTTATTGGCTCGTAAACGCCGCATGTTCGATCATGCGACGGTACATAGTCCGTGCTGACTCTAGGTGTTGGATGAGGCGAGAGAGCTCTCGATGTTCGATCATGCGACGGTACATAGTCCGTGCTGACTCTAGGTGTTGGCTGAGGCGAGAGAGCTCTCCGGAAGCAGGTGGAATGTAAGGGGGGTGGCAAAACTGCAACACACGATGGAATAGGTGTGGAAGGAAAATTACCGAGTCTCTCTCTCTTACATACATATATTTTTTTCGTTTCGTTGTTGAATAACCTTTTGCGCTCATTATTAATAGTAAGAAGTAATTTTATTATGTGCGACTAATCACGGAGGAACATTTAATAGCTTGTATTGTGCTTTTTTATTTCATACATTTCAAGTGTTTCTCTATTTTGTAGACAGTTTCCTTTCAGGATAATTGTTCGAATCCCGGTCATGTCGGGTGATTTTTTCTTGCCCAATTTCTCCCACTTGGGTGCATGGCTTGAAATTTATTCGATTAGTTTATTTTTTTTAACTATGGAGAAACATATCCACACATGTTAATACCCACAAGATGCTATCTTTTCACTATAATTGTTTCCAAAAGTTGAACTTATATTCACGCGGTGTCGTATGCAATAATAAGTGAAGCATGGGGAAAACAATATTAATTCAACTAATGTCAGTGCCAATCTCGCAAATTTTTTTATAACAGGCGAATTACCCAGGAATTTGCATTGCAGTGAAACGTAGGCGCCTTCCCATTGAAATCGTGATGGACGGTAATACGTTTGACTCCGACGTGACTTTTTTTCGCAAGAATTACTTTTTGCGTTCTTTTCTCAAGATAAATTAGTAGCCCGTACGATTTTGTAACCAAGAATTAGCGTAATTAATAGCTAACTTAATAAAATGGTCTAGACATTGAATTTTGTGGTCATGGGTTGGTAAATCACATCGTCAGGATGATATATTTCGCTGGAAAAAAAATCCTCCAGCTGATGTCGTTGAAATAATCACAGAAATTGTGTATAGCCCGCCGGTGCATCCTGAAGTGATGCCGGATGTCGCTTAGTCATTATGCTCCTGCATCCGTCGATAAAAGCTTATTTTGTCCCCGATCGGCCGAGGAAAGTTTTGCGTCAAACTCACTACTTGGTCAGATATTCGACGTGCCAGCAGTCTTGAATATTTGTTTGTGCCTTTGAGTCCTCACGGATCCTTGCTTGAAATCCAAGGCTGTCGCGTTCACCTGTGTTTCCGTATCTGTTGATCCCAGGATTTCTCTGAGGAATAGTTTTAGCTGCGTTCAACATGATCGCCTTTGCTGACAGCCGTGTACGGTGTATCGAGAAAAGTTCCAAATCTCATGTAAGTTAAGAGTACTGCTGAACATCGCTTTTAGTTGTAGTGTAACATTGTGACAGTTGTGTGGACGACTTTTTTCAGTGAAAGTGTCCATTTCCTACGACGTGGCTCCTCACGTAGTACGATAATCACTGAGTTTGACTGCTATTGTTCCCCAAAGTTGTAGACCTCCATTGTCTACTTCAAACCGTGATATTACTTCAGCAGATACAGGCGTGATATCGTGGAAGTTCGTCATAATATAACAGAAACAACAATTGCAATTTTCCACAGGATATTTTAATGAGTACGACGCGTTACAGTTCACAGAGCCATCATCAGGGACAAGACTTGGGGTCATCAGGTCTTGTACCTGACGATGGCTCTGTGAGCAGAAAGGCGTCGTACGCATTGAAATATCTTGCGTTAAAGTGTAATTTTTGTTTCTGTTATAATATGTCATAAGAGACATTTATCTCCATTGAAACCGCATCCGAAAGTCTGGGATTAAAAATTAATGAAGATAAAACGAAATACTTGAAAATGGAAAGAAACCAGGACTAAACTAGAGAACCTACAATAAAAATTAATAACAAATATTTTCAAAGAGTGGAGAGATTCAGATATCTAGGATCCTTACTAACAGCAAAAAATCAGATTTCCCTTGAAATTCAAGACAGGTTACACATGGGTAATAAATTCTATTATGCACTGCAGCCTATTTTTAGGTCAAGAAATATTTCAAGAAGCACATAAATAGTCATATATAAGACAGTGCTAAGACCTGTTGTCCTTTATGCCTCCGAAACATGGACCTTAACCGTAACACAAGAAGAAATAATCAGAAGATGGGAAAGAAAGATTCTCAGAAGAATATACGGCGCCGTAATAGATGCAGGAATATGGAGAATAAGGACAAATGCTGAAGTCTGAACTGTTTGGAGAGCCTAACATCATATCGATTATGAAGAAAGGAAGACTTCGTTGGCCTGGTCATGTACAACGCATGGGGGAAAGCAGGGCAGTCAAAAAGGTTTTCATTGGCACTCCTGGAAGGAGTAGAAGCAGAGTGATGATGATGATGATGATAATATGTTGATATTACAATATATTATTGGAGATTCAGGCTTCCGCGGGGTTTGGATGCAGGTTGATTCCTCCGTTTTCCGGGGTCTCCACCGCGTTGTTTCATCTTTACATCAAACTCATCCCTTGGTATGTTATATTTGTTATTTACATCAATTAATTCTTTCTCTATCTCTCTAAGTAGACTAAACGCCGTGGGTATGAGTTATGTGAGTAGTGTTTGCGGCAAAAGTAGGATGGGTAGGGTCAGGAATGAGTGGGTAATCAATGAATGTGGGTTAGATGCTCCAGTAATGGACACGTATGAAAGAAGTGTGCTTCGTTGGTTTGGCCATGTTGAGAGAATGGATGAGGGTCGAATAACGAAACAGATATATAAAGAGTGAAATGAATGGTTCGAGAGGTAGAGGTAAGCCGCGAAAATTGTGGTTGAGGAAATTCTTAGGAGGAGGAATATTAGGAGTCATAAAAACAGGAGGGCGTGTATGAAGCAGTGTATGGGGGTAAATGAGGCAAAAGGGGTTTGCAAGGATAGATCAGTATGGAGGATATTATTTATTGAAGCAGAGTTAGACCAAACTTTATGACTGTGCCTACCCCGGAAGGGAACGGCGTGATTGGTATGTGTGTAATTCTCTCTCTATGTAGTTCTATAACCAATTGTTTGGACTGTCCTCTCCGGTGGGTTGCCAAAAATATCAGCGTATTTGGATGAAACGTTGTTTGGATTGTAAAAATTGTCGTGAAACACGTGCCTGACGCTGTCCAGAGTCCTCTGGATTGCCGTATAATAACTGCGAAGTGATAACTCCACTTGGTGAGGGAGTGATGTTGAGAAGGCCATTCAGAGGACTGCCTACACATGCTCGCCCTCTATCATGAAATGGCGGCGAGTCTTCACTTGATTCTTGGGGCCAACTCCGCCATTATAGTCGGCACAGTTTAGATTTCACTCTTGTGTACGTTTCCGGTGGCGGTGTTTGGTTTACACCAAATATAAGTTTAAATTCAAAGGTAATGTTTTGTGTCTGGTATAGGTCACGCCTACGCGGCGCAAATTCCTTCCAATGCTCATCTATTCTTGCATCACCTTCGCCCATAAGCGTTTACGGTCATGGCGTCTTCATTTCATTTTAACCTCATTGGAGCTAAGCACCCGAATTTCGATCGTTGGTCATTTGCTTGAGACTAGTAGCTCTTTAAAATTCAAGACTCTTTCGGTGCTTAGGGAAAATATCGAATGATAGGATATTAAGGTATATAAGACTTGATTAGTACGGTAAATTGTCTTTAAATAAGGTAATAAACAGTCCCTGACAGCTTCAGAAATTGTTGAAACGCTGAAAAGTTCTTGTTTGACAGCAATAGCTCGCGAAATATAAGGACGTGATACGATTTCCCTTAGCGATTAGTCTAAATTACATACTTCTCAAACAAATTGCAGCTTGCGTAAAACGAGAGCGGTAGTCGGCTTTGTGGAGGGAATCATTCAAATAGTGAAACTTATTTGGCAAATGGGTTGTAAATTAAAGCAATTTTTTTCTGCCTCCTCTGAAACTCCTGGTCGACGTGAAAATGAAAAGTATGTGTGAATTTTTATCGTATCTTTCATTGTGTCAGGTGTCTATTGCATTCTGCTTGATTCCAGAAGGTATTTATCAATCCGTCAAACCTGGGGTGGGATCATGGGGGCATTTCGCGTTTTCGTTATCTTTATCCAAAACGCAAAACTCTCGATAAGGGCATTTCTTACAGTTCATGTCTTCAGATCGTACTCTATCGATTAAAATTTGTGTTTTTAAGTTCCTGGTAAGATTAATAGATTGAATACAACGTTTCTGCTCTAATGAGTGCAAATGTTGCGTAACATAAGTCAGAAAATTACGATAACGCGAGCCCACGCGTTTTGGAGAACCGTTATCGCGCCCGCTTCGCGCGTGTCGATGTATCTGTAGGTCATATTAAAAGTTCTCATCGCTCAAGGCGGCTATTACTCATACATCTACATCTACGTAATACCCTGCGAGCCACCACGAGGATGTGTGGCAGGGGGTGAAGATCACTAAACATTCTCAATTGACATGCAACTAGGATATTTAATCGAGACATGCTAGATAATAGGGTCACATGCAGCTAGATGGTTAGTATCTACATAATAAGAAAGGGATTATTGGTTGTTATTACATGCATCATGCACTACAGACTACTCTAACTATATTTCACCTACCTATCCCTTTGCTACGCTGCCTATTGTTATCTCTCTCATAGAAGTTGCACGTACCGCGGGCGTTGCGGAATCGCACCGGTAGACGGGGTCGCCACAGATGTATCATCTCATCTGATATCCTAAAATATGACTGGTGGTAGTAGTAATAAATGTTTGAATTGTAAATTTTACATCAAGTGTTATCTAAACATAAAAAGTCTAAAACTTTTTAAAGCACTGTTAAAACAAAAGATATTTTAGCATAAAATACACAATAGTGGAGTAGGGATGAAAAGTTATTTTAAGATTAACAGTGACCTCGTTTCATAAAAGTACTTGTGGGTTTTAATCCAAAGAACCGGAAGCAATTTGGAAATGATGCTCCCAGCAATTTAAGATTATCTTCTTTCGATCGTTTTAAGATTCTCTTAAAACGATCGTGTGAAATTGGGAAATGATGGTTCAAGCAATTTTCCCTATCATTCAAAATTCACGCGCTTATGGTCCCTCAACTTGTACATGACAAATGATTGAAAGGCACAGCGCCTTGGCGGGCAAAGAATAGCTGAAGTAGGAGCAAAGATGAAGTGACAGTGACGATGGTGGCTCCTTCGTCATATGCACCGACTCCTTGAGTTCCATAAAATCCATTTCCGGCTTCTCACCCATGCACCCTATTATTCAGGACATACACTCCTAGTTGCTGTCCCTTAAGAGAAAGGGAGTAAATATTTGGTTCCTTTGGGTCCCAGGGCATGAGTGAATAGCCGGAAATGAGAGGGCAGATGCTTTGGCCAAGGAGGCCCTAAATGAGGAAGAGAACGTGTCGACGCTGGTACCTTTTGAGGACCTAAGAGCCTCACTGAGAAATGTAGTGCTAGGGCAGTGGAGGGAGTCGTGGAGGACTCTGCCAAATAAACTGGCAGCGTCAAGGCGACAACGTCAGTGTGGCCCTCTTCCGTCAGGAGCAGCCGAAGAGAGGAAGTAGTGATCACACGTTTGAGGATAGTGCACTGTCGACATGACTGAAAAGAGAGAACTCTTAGTATTTTCCACACTTAAAACTTTAATTCCCGACCCAGGTTTCGACTGCCTTGCAATCATTTTCAAGGTACATTATACATGGTATGTGAGTTAATATGTAGATCTGGGGAGGAGGGCTTGGGGGAAGAAGTGGTTGGTTGACGTCAGAGACGTGCGTCACGGTCAGTGGGAGGTGGTGGGGGAAAGGTACGGATAATAGGGGAGAGTGGGAGGGAAAAACACATTCATTTAGGAGATTCTCACTTATGTTTTTGGCAGCACTCAAAATTTCGAAATGTACTAAGTAGTCCAATTTTGCTCCTTTCTTCTCAACATGTAGCACTTCCGGCAAAAAGTCACTTAAATGGTCCTCTTCGATTAAATGTTTAGCAAAGGCTGATGAGATATCTCCTTTTACCCAACACGCTCTATGTTCTCGAGCCCTTACTGAGATGGCTCGACCACTTTGTCCAATGTATATCGAAGCACAATTGGGAGTAGTACATTTAAGCTTATATACAGAACTTTTGTTCCCAGGTGTCACTTCGTCCTTTGAGTTGAACAACAATTTGCCCAAAGTTTTTGGGGTGTAAAATGAAACATTAAACTTGTTATTTGGGAATGCGTCAATTAATTTATAAGATATGTTACCCAGAAAGGGAAGTTTACACCATCGTTTGAGTGGCTCGTCATGTTTGTAAACTCTGAGTGAAGTGATTAATTTAATAGTTTCTTTCTTAGTTACACGTTTTTATATTTTGTCAATTAATTCTGTCTTATATCCATTATTGAAAGCGATCAATTTGATTATGTTCAACTCGGATTGGAAGTTGGGTTCGGATAGTAGTATAGAAACAAGGCGGTGAATCATGGAATAAAAGCTAGAATGCTTGTGGGAATGGTGATGGCAAGAATCATTAGAAAGTGCACTGCCCTTTGACTAACGCCTTTCTCTTTACGGAAGAGAAACATGCTCCTCAATGTGATGAGTGCAGGTGCCCTCTTAGTATTCGGCATATCCTGACGGAGTGTGACAAGTATCGTGACGCGCGAAGACGGTTCAATATAGGGGGAGACCTAGAATCCATTCTAGGAGACGATCCTATAATTTTAAACCGTATAATTTTATTACTTGAAGAGATTGGAATTTTTAATAAAATTTGACCGTACCCGCCTGTTTTATTCTTTATTTAAATATATATATTTGACGTATACACTATTGTGAGTATTGTTATTTTTATCAATGGAGTGTATAGCGGTGCAAAATGACCTAGCCTACTAAATCAAAACAACTACTAGGAGCAAAGATGGTGATAGGTCGTTGAGCTATCAATTTAAGGTATTCTGAGCGAGATATTTCCGTAGCCATAATGGAGACCGTATTCGAATTTTCCACTTTAATTTCAGCAGCTGTAGGAAGCACGGAGAAAATATTGGTAAATTGCTGTAATATACGTTTACATTTTTATACTGAAATCCTCGGCTATTAAATAAGTATATCTATTTAAGTCTTTCACTTGATTCATTTTTTTCACGCGGACGTTTAAAACTCCTTCACAATGGAAGTTTTTTTGTGATTCTGAAAATAATTTCTGCATTGGCCCTATGATCTATTTTAAAAATGGTTGAGGAAATATACAAACTTATCATTGTTAATTTTTAACGGGATATAGGTGTTAGAAAATGATCATCTTTAAAAAATGTCTCCCCAGAGCGCATGCACATACGATTTTCCATGTAAAATGGCTAATATTTTTGGGCAAATATCTTGGGAAGTATTTCGCAGCTGATATCTAGCAGTTAAACATCATTAATTGATTTCTATGTGAAATGACATTTCGCTCGAACTCCTTCAAGTAGGGTGAAGCCGTTTCTGTCTTTTGAATGACAGTGCCACGTGGGATGCGTTAAGTGTTAGTCTCCGGAAATAATGCCTTTGGGGATGGAGGTGAATAATCTACATCTACATATTACCCTACAAGCCACCGCATGGGAGGTGTAGCTGGGAGTGTTAGGACACCTGCCGTGTAAATATGTAAGGGATAATAAACTCCACTTTCTCCGGCGAGATGTTGTAGAACAGCATATTGAACAATGATACTCAAACGATATCGTACTGTCTACCAAATTTTATTTCAAACTCTTACAACGCGTGTTTCAAGAGTCGAGCAGTCTTACCTGATGATGACTGCTAGACAGTTGAAACACGCGTTTTAAGAGTTTGAAATAAATGTGGTAGACAGTAGGATATCGTTTGAGTATCATTGTAAGAGATAATGTTTTGGGAGGCGAAATGGTGACGTGTATTATGGGAGTGTATTTTGTAGAGCTCAGTTTAAATTGTGGTCGCTTATTGTGCGCGAAAAGAACCAGTTTTTGTATCTATCTGTTTGGCAAGGTATCTCTCTTATTTTATCGCTTCCGTCAGACATCGAGATGTAGTGGGGCGTCATGATAATATTCTCTGCGTCGCTCTGAAAAGCATAAGTTCTGAATTTCTCAAGCAAACTAAGCCTAGCGTGTAGCCTTCGAGTCTCCAGGGGCTCCCACCTTAATCCATCTAAAAGCTGTGAAATACTCTATGTTCGCTCGCTGCAGTTTTTAACGAAGCGCGCAGTTTTCTTAGTATTTTGTTAATTTTTTTGGTAAAATCTTTATGACCAGGGTCCCAAAATTCTTGCGGCGTATTCGAGGTGTAGCCTAACCAGAGAGAAATTATCGGTCTAATGAGGGGAGGTAAACGGTTCACGGGTGGCCAAATTCTCTAAAACTTCAGTGTTAAATTCTCCTACACTCTCCGGAAACAAAAATACCCAATTTTTGCCGTAAATGCTGTATGATTTACGAAATAATGACATTTAAGGAGTAGTATATGAAATAGTGACATTTAGTTCCCAGACGAGGGTCTCCAGTTCGATCCAATAAACGGAAATATTATTTTCAGCAGTTTTCTTGTATCCTTTTTGGTAATTACTGTTAAAGTAGAGGACATTTCAATTTTATCATTTATAAAATTTTCTATCAATAGGCGGTGAAGTTTCAGCTTCACTCCCCTCTGTGTGTGATTCGATCAAGTTTGTTCTGTGTAGTGTGTATTGTCGGGAGAAGAGATATACATATAAACTCGTGGACCACGCGCACCAGTGTAAGACGCGGTCCTCGCTTTTAAAAGCGTCGAAATGAAAATAAAACGGCGGCTTTATGCATTCTCCTGGAAGGGATCATATTACTTTCTATATCTACGAAACATCATTTACTAAAGTTTGATGTATACTTTTTTCCGGGCGTTCAATATATTTTGCTAGAGCTATACCCCTTAACGGCCACACCCCAGCCAGGCCACGTAGCGGCCACATGGGGTAACTCATTACCCCACGCTGAAAAACCTAGTTGTACAAGACGTTGGGTGTTTTAAGACTTCTAACCGATTTTTTCATGTTTTTGAAGAGTTCTTCAAAATTTCTAATGATTTTTATCGGCCAATTTATAGATGGCGTTTTAAAAACTGGTCATGTATGTGAAAATTCAGCAAAAATGGCTTTTTTCAGAAAAATATTCATTACTCCGCCATTTTTCAATATTAAGGGCTAAAATTTTAGGATTGTACGCACAACATATACCACTACCATAAAAAATAACAGTATCCGCCGATAATTCAAAAAGTATATTTATTTTGCAAAATTACTGAAGGGAAAAATGAAAAAAATTACAAATCATAAAATTTTGCTTTTTTTGTGTTTTATTAGCTTCTAAATACATATTTACGTACAGAATAGTGAAAAAATATTATTTTTATGATATTTGAACAAAAATAATTTATTTTGAATCCTATTTTATTGACCAGCACACGTCATGCACAAAGGGCACCGATGTTCCTCGTAAACCGGTCTTCTACAGGCCGAATATCCAACACGCGTTTTTTTTGTCCTTCTTTCGATCGCACAGTACGCACCTCCGCGCTTGGTCGAAGGTAACTTTTTCCAGGTCGCCCATTTCTTGGTTGTTGTCAATTTTTAGGATGGTCTTGATGACCATCTGTACCTCTTTACGAAGAAATGGTCCTGCCAGTCTCTGATGTAGCATCGGGAAGGTGAGATGAGCAATCAGTTTCTTCATAACGATGATCGCAGAAGTGGATTCCCGTGCGTTGCCGACTTTTGAGTTTCCACATAATGCGGGAATTGACGGCTGCTTGATCGAGCATCCCGAAGAAAATCCGCATCGGTCACCTGTTTGTTCTCCGTGCGGCTGAGTAGGTGTGGCGCAATTGATTGAAAGTATCCGTCCCTCCTTTCGTATCATTATAGTGGAGAATGATATTCGGCTTTCCGTCCGTTATCTCTTGGGTATGGAGATAAGTCGAAGCCACCAAGACGATTTTGTTCTTCTTCGGTGTATGGGGAAGTAAAGTTATGTCTTTGGTGTGACAAAACTTTGTTTCAGGAGGATTCTTAGACGCTAACTTCATCTCCATGGGAATCTCCCGTTTATTCTTTCTGATAGTTTTAGTCACAGACATGTTGAAAGGTTGATCCAACATTCTGGTCAGCAGAGGGACGGTGGTGAACCAATTGTCGCACGTCACCGTGCGATTGGTGCCGTGTATTGGAGCCGTTACTGCTTGAAAAAAGTATTCTCCGCTGGGTAATCTCTGGGGATTATCAATGGTGGCGTCTTTTCCCCGGTACGGGATAGCGTGAATCAGGTAGGCGGTCGAAGCGTCGTTGAGGGTTAACAGCTTTAGTCCGTACTTGTCCGGTTGTGACTTGATGTACATCCTAAATGCACACCGGGCCCTGAATCCAAGCAGCTGTTCGTCGACGGTACATTTATTACTTGAATTATAATACTTGGTGCAGTTGTTGATGAAAATTGACCAAATTTTTCTGATAGGCGAAAATCTGTCATCTGGATCTCTATTCTCTCTTGTATTGAAACGCAGACAAGACTGAAGAAACTCAAACCTCATTCGAGGAAAGACACCCCTGTAGAAGTTGATTCCGTTTCTTTTGTCCCAGAGTTCGTTGTTATCCACATTGGAAGACTTCCATAAGCCAGCGTAGTATAAAACACCGATGTAAGCTCTGATTTCAAGAGTGTCAGTGTGATGGTGGTAGGTCTGGGTTCTATCTTCAACAACCAGGCTAGCAGACACCTCCTAGATTTTCTCATTCGTCCTGTCGACGATTGCTTCGATGATTTCTTGATTAAAAGTTCTCTAGCAAATCCAGATTTACAGCATCATCTGCCAAGCTTGCTTCATACGGAACTTCACCTCTGCTTACACGAGCTGATCTTCGTTCAGCCGATTGCTTTTCCCAGGCAAAATTGTTTTTACCGTATAATTTGGTCGATGGGCGACCACGTGGACGAGATTTTGAAGAAGACGATTGATTTCCTGCTTCACTCGCTTTACGCTTGCGAGATGCTAGAGCCCGTTGATTTTGAACTGCATCATGCATGTCTTCTTCGTCGAAATCATCGGTTTGGTAATCGCTCGAGTCTGATGATACATCTTGTTCTGACTCCGTGTTCAATTGTTCTTGACAATCAGAATGACCGTCAGCGTCTTCCAGCAATTTTCTCCGCTGACTTCTCGTCCGAAAATTGTACATCTGAAGAAAATAAAAAAAATCATAAAAATAAGTTTATAAAAAATACGATAAATTGTATTTATACATAAAATAATATGTTCGCAAAAATATAGATATCATGCGTTTGAATAAATACGGGCGCGCCCCACGTGTACACGAATATTATTGTATTCGTTCATTCGAAAGAGAAAGTATACTATCCCCGTGGACACGTATACATTCTTACGCGGGAATAGATGACAAAAAAACCAACACGCAGTAATCAAACGACAAAAAATCTATTTCGCTTCTCACATGTAGACGCGGAACTTTTTTAGTTAAAAAATTGTATGGAAAGTATCTTGTCAATTTTTTTATTTATGGGCATTTGAGACAAAAATTGTTCATATATATGTGAAACTAAGTTTATACATCGTATTTTCATAACCTAGAACCCACGTGTTATCCTACAATGAACGTACACTAGATTTATTCAATAAACAATACCATATAAAAATGAAACTGAATTATTTCACACGAACAGACAAGATTCCATTACGACTAGGATTAAAAAAATCTTTTTTTTACTAGAATATCAAAAACTTACCTTTATTTTGTCTATTGACACCACAAACAAGTCGATTTGCAGAAAAAAGAAATGTGCCGAGCAGCGGTTGCGGCCACACTGGGGTAACTAGTTACCCCACGCCGAGAAAACGAACGCTCAAAGCGCCGCCACGCGTTTTTTCGGCTTCCTATGTAATGGAGTCACATCTCACACTTGTTTACTACCGGCAGGTGTCGTTACTTGTATCAATTTCAAAGGTTTTAGACCTCTAATTTCACTTTTTCTGAGCCTGGGGTAACTAGTTACCCCGTGTGGCCGCTAAGGGATACTATTATTGTGGAAACGATCACAGGCATTAAATTTGTTGAAAATTGTTACGATACACTTAGCAGTGTTACTGAGTTCCTGAAAGAATTAGAGTGGGAGCCTCTGTCTGATGAAAGGCAAAAATATAGATTAAATCATCTACGAAAGTTAGATGTAGACTTTTTCCCAGGCGTTCAATATATTTTGCTAGAGCTATGCCATTATTGCAGGAGCGATCAAAGGCATTAAATTGAGGTAAAATACTGCGGAACCAATGGATTTAGAATGTTATTTTTTCCACGTGCGATAAGTGACCAAAATAGTTGCGATGGATTAGCTATATGAAACTTTGACTATCACTCGGTAGAGTACCTATATTTTGTACTTGCGCTTAGTAACTCACGATCATTTTTAACACACCTAACCCCGCGTGACATTTCCGGCATGATTTAGCTTTCTGCATTTTCTTTTCTTTCTGCATCTTTAGTTTTCGCATACGGTGAGATTATTTAACAATCGCATTTATAATAATAACCTTTAGCTGTACGATATAATAGCTAGTGTTGAATGGTAGCATGTCAATGTACGCGTAAATCTCCTGCTTTCTGGACCCACCGCACATTATTATCCGGACTGAATTTGGTCTAGATTCTTGGGGAAAGATCGCGGTTCTGATTTTAACTGGGATGAGTGTTACAAGTCTGTCGTGGAATCACCCCGTGCCACACACCGCAGCATATACATCTACATACTACTCTGCGAGCCGCCGCCTGGGCGTGTGGGAGGGGGTGTTAGGACACCAGCCGTGTAATGTTGTAAGGGATAAGGTTTTGGGAGGTGAAATGGTGACGTGTATCATGGAAGTGTATTTAGTGAGGATCAGTTTTTATTGTGGTCGCTTATTGTGCGTGGAAAGAACGAGCTTATGCACCTATCTGTTTGGCAGTGTATCTCTCTTGTTATATCGCATCTGTCAGACCTAGAAATGCAGTGAGGCGTCATAAAAATATTCCCTGTGTCGCTCTGAAACACACCAGTTCTGAGTTGTCAAGGAAGCTAAGCCTAGCGTGTAGCCTTCGAGTATCCAGGGGCTCTTTCAGGCATTACTAAAGCGTTCCGTTTGCGATGCTCTCTCATAAGTTACATCTCCCTTAGGCATGGCTAAGCTCAGAGGTAAGCATATTCATTTTCAGGCACCGAATAACACTTATTACTTTTTTTCCGCGACAAGTTGATTAAAGTAATCGATTTTCATTCAAATGAAATATTTCTTATCTTTGTGCGATGTTTAGTTCGTGAGTGTACGCGGCATGACGCTTCATTCTCCGATTTTGAGTGCCACATTTCACTTCCCACAATCTTAATTTCAATCCACTTGACTTATGCCGTCGCTATCAGTAACGTAAGACTTGAAGTATGTCGTGTACATAGCGATTTTTGCTCTCTCAAAACGTACTTTACTTTTGCAAACCGCTTCTATGAGCGATGGTGAGCAAGTTTTTGTGGAATGCGTAAACATAACACATAATTTTTTATGCTATAGCCGCGTAAAAACGATCGGAAAGATCGAAACGTTGGCATCAATACCTGAAATTTAATCAATCAGAATGTCTGTGCTGATCTGTGGCGTATTGCATTAGTTATAGTGCTTGTGGAAAATGACAAAGGCGGTGAAGATGAGGAAATGTTTTAAGTCGAAGATGATAGAGCGGACTGAAGGTCAAGTAAACTGGTGATTTGTCTGGCAGGTGAGACAAGAAATTGATAAAGAGGTGAGATTATTTTTCGCATGACGTGTTATGAGAAGGCTCGGCCTTGGCTGCGCAAATCAAAAGAAATACTTAAGTCCCCCAGTTCATTTAGCGTTCTACAGGTTAAGTTGGGCTTAAATGTAGTGGGTAAAATTGCTTCAATTTTTTTACACGTGCAGAGCCTGTATACCAAAAACATTTCTTTCATCATCTCATCGAAGAATTACCCTTCTTCATCGCGTCCATAAAAACCTGTTCTCTTTCTTCCTCTCCCGCGCTTCCTTAACATCCTCTCTTATATCACGATCTTAACGCTCTATGGACAAGGGAGTCGAATTTTTTACGTTTCAAAATCATTGAAATATCTGATTTCTAAGAGGCTTATCCATTTAGTTTCAGTGCTAGACCGAATTGTAACGCTTCTACATCTAAATCTACATAAAACCCTGCGAGCCGCCGCATGGGCGTGTTAGGTCACCTGCCGTGTAAAGAAGTAAGTTTTTGGGAGATGAAATGGTGACATGTGATATATGAGTGTATTTTTAATGGAGCTCAATTTTTATTGTGGTCGCTTATTGTGCGCGGAATGAACGACTTTTTGTAATTATCTGTTCGGCAGTGTATCTCTTTTATTTTGTCGCGTCTGTCAGAGCTAGAGATTTAGTGAGGAGTCATGATAAAATTCTCTGTGTCGCTCTAAAAAAATATCAGATCTGAATTTCTCAAGCAACCTAAGCCTAGCGTGTAGCTTCCTAGTCTCCAGGGGCTCCCACCTTAATACCTATTAATGTTGCGAGACACAATATGTAAGCCCGGAGCAGTTTTTAACGAATCGCGCTGCTTTCCTTTGTATTTAATAATTTTTTTGGCCAAATCTATTTGCCCACGGTCCCAAATGCTCGCGGCGTATTCGAGGTGTGGCCTAACCAAAGCGAAGTAGCATCTCTCTTTGACTTTTTCATCCGAGCACTTCCTATTATACGTTTAACAAAACTTAGTTTCTTTAATGCTGCACCATATATGTTTTGTGTGTAATCCCCACTATATATCAGATGTTAAGGTAATTCCAAGATTCCGTTGTCTCAGGCGTAACTTTATGGAATTTGCTTAGCATATTGAATGAGAAGCAGTAACTTTGTGATTCCACATTTATTTATTGTAAACGAACCGGGTTTCGACGTAGCACGTCATCATCAGGTACAAATATCCCAGAACACTCAGCATATATAGTCTCAAACATAAGGGGGGGGGGGGTTTCGGGTGGGAAAGGAAAGTTTGGGTTACTCAGTGCACTCGTGACTCACTGACCTGGGACTGGGGGGCCGGAAAGGAAGTTTAAGGACGGGTCGGTGGAACATTCTATGTGTGTGTGACTACCCAGAAGTTCCCAGGCTGGTGGTTAGATGGTTAAAAAGGAGTTGTTAAGGTGAGGCTGGGAGGAAGGTCCAAAAGGGGGGAATGACAATAACATAAAAATTCATTAACAATTTTTTCTTGGCGCTTAACCCTTTTTAAAATTTCTAGTTGTTCTAATGCATCTAGTCTTTGTCCTTTCTTTTCCCGGTGTAGTATTTCTGGAATGAAATCACTCTTGTGGTTTTCTTCGATGAGGTGTTTCGCAAATAGCGACGTCAAGTCCTTGTTCTTGGCACACGTTTCATGTTCCTTAATTCTCTCTCTGAATTTTCGTCCAGTTTGGCCAACACAGGCAGCACCACATTCACAAATGAGCTTGTATACTCCACTTTTCTCTAAAGGAGGAATTTTGTCTTTGTGACTATATATGCTGAGTGTTCTGGGATATTTGTACCTGATGATGACGTGCTTCGTCGAAACCCGGGTCGTTTACAATAAATAAATGTGGAATCACAAAGTTACTGCTTCTCATTCAATAATTCCAAGATATTTTACTGTATCTGAAGATTTTATGTTTACTCCACCCACAGTATAGGTATGGAATTTATGAGATGACTTTCGGAGGAAGTGAACTGTGTTGCATTTACTAAGAGTTAACTCTAACCCCCACTTATGACACCACGAATGAACGTTATTAGCCTCATCTGGAATATGCTGTTAGTGTATGGGATCCATACGAAACGGGCTTGATATCAGAGTTAGATCGCGTACAGCGAAGAGGAGCTAGGTTTGTGAAACGATGCTACGATAAGTTGGCTAGTGTGTCTGGACTGTTAGAAGAATTAGGATGGGAATCGCTATCACAGCGTAGATTAAATTATAGGCTTAACCTCCTAAATAAATTTCAGGAAAATCATTTTACTGACGACGTAAAAAACATACTATTAACCCCTTCGTACTACGGCAGATTAGATCGCGCCAATAAAATTAGAGAGCTAAATTGTAGAACCGATAGGTATAAAATGTCATTTTTTCCGCGTACCATTCGGGACCATAACAGCTGTGATCGTCGTCATGAATAGTTCGAGTATTGACAATAGGCAGGCAGTTAATCTTTCTCATTATATTCTCCTCTTTCTTATTTATGCATGATGTAAATAATGATGTTCTTATTTATGCATGATATTTTGAATCTGTAGTAGTAGTCTTTGTATCCCTTGCATGTTAGAACGATTGGAGATACAATGTTTCTTGGGTATTAGATTTGTAATTGGCGCTTTGCATGTGTGGTACGCGGGTTTTTAATGTAATGTCGGTGTTCTACCATATCATTCATGCATGCCTGGTGCGAAAGCACCCCCTGCCACACACCCTTTGGGTGGCTTGCAGGGTATGACGTAGATGTAGATGTAGATGTATTAAGGTCCGATGACAGAACTTCAAAGTCCGCGTCTTCGTTCATTTCACGGTAGATAACTGTAACGTCTGCAAATAATCTTAATTTACTGCTAACTCGAGAAATTCGGTCATTTATATAAATAATGAATCAAAGAGGGCCGTTCACGCTTCCTTGGGGAACACCCGATGCAACTCCAACCATATCAGAGCTGAAACCATCAGTAGCTACTTTTTGTTTTCGATCACAGAGAAAGTCCCCTATCCAATTCACTATTTTTTTGTGAACTCTGCATGAATGAAATTGATATGTATATGAATTTTTTTGTGAGGAACTTTGTCAAATGCCTTCTTGAAATCAAGGAATATTGCTTCAACTTGCTTTTTCGATTCACCTAATTTTAGGATATCTTGAAGGAAGAGTGCAAGCTGCGTTTCGCAATGCTACCTATTAGATTTACGATATCATAGCTAGTGTTGCATGGTAGCATGTTAATCTACGCGTAAATCTCCTATTTTATGGTCTCACCGCACATTATTGTTCGGACTGCACTTGGTCTAGATTACGGGTAAATGGGCGCGGTTCTGATTTGAACTGGGATATGAGTGCTACATGCCTGGTGTGGAATCATCCCGTGCCTCATACCCCAGTGGTGGCTTGCACGGTGTTTCGTAGATATACTACCCTCTCTAAAAGGTCCTACCTACTCTAAAACGTCATAAATATGAGTTTACATTCTTAAAAATTAGCCAAGGAATTGCTGCTTGCTCTTGAAAGTTTAGTTTGTTTCTGGGTAAAATAAAAATAAATAAATAATTGTTTTTTTTGTCTTCAATTTAAAAAAATTGATTATATCTTTTTTTGAATCTTTTAGGTTATTCATTGTTTAATTCTTAAGTCTGGCGTATTTATCTAAATTTGATGATTAGTTGTACTTTATATCATTCATACTTGTAATGTGTATAGTCTTTTTAGTGTGTGTTGTGCACTCATGTCATGATGGTAGCTTCCCACAGGAAGTCCTTGAAGCTGACTAAAGCTCATTGCTTTTTTAATTCGTGATTGCATACCTAAAATTGAGCAATGAAAAATATCTTTCCATCTATATAGGTGTGAAAAAGTATAGCAATGCATACGAGGCATAGCGGGGAGCGCCGGCCTCTCAAACACCCTGGCTTTCTACAGCCCGACTCCCAACATCTCCGCTCAGGGTGTCCGCTGTTCCGGAATCACCTCTCGCTCACATCACTCACCTCCTGCACCTGTATGGCATCTCGAATCCTCTGCGGCCTCTCCTGCCACCGCTCCCGAGGTCCCATTCCCCACATTTCACCCCCTCATCTTTCCCCCCAGTTCTCCACAATCCTCTAAAGCCTTGCAACCCAGTCTTTCCTTTAGTTCCCCTTATCGCGGAAAGAGAGCACGGCCTCATGACGGATTACATCGCCGGTGTTCTTCGATGCTTTTACCTCGTGGTGATAAAATTTCGTCGATAAGCCGTTCGCGGGGTAATACATACCTGATCAGAGCGAAACGCCGCTCCAATTATATTTCTCCCTCAAAGTTTTAACCCTTTTTCCTCCCCCCACCCCAAACGTTAGATCTCGTGTGTTTTTGTGTGTGTGTATATATCTCTTCCTCCTCTTCCCACTCCCGCCAGTTCGTCCGTCGCCCCATCATGCATTATTGAGTCGCGTAATTATATCTGTAACAGCAGCAGGCCGATGCACGGAAGAGGGGCGTCCGGCGTCCGTTCGATAGCAGAGGATATCGGTCGCCTACGGACGACGGCGGGTTGCGGCCCTGCGACCGGCCCTGGTCGCTGCGAGAAGCGGCCGATGAAGACGCCTCGTCGAACAGACTCCTCGAAATGTGAGTAGCCCCCGATGTGGGTCATTTTCATATTCATTCCGTGTGGTGCGTCGGCGGCCCGTTTGGTGTCGCTTCGTGTCCCCGGGCGAAGGGACCAGCGACCGGTCCAAATCCCGGTTTCTTAAGGGAACAAAACTGCAGTTTTTACCGTCCATTTCACTTGGTTCATTTATTACAACCTGTTTCGACGCTTTGACGTCACTGTAAGGTAAAGGGTACATCTACATACTTACTTCCTCGGCGCTACAGCCCGGTATGGGCTTTGGCCTCCCTCAAGACGCCTGTCCATTCTCTTCTGTTGCGCACTTTCTCGCTCCATCTTACGATCCTCATACTCTTTATGTCTTCCAAATCCAGCATCCACCTTTTCCTGGCTCTTCCTCTTTTTCTCTTTCCATCCATATTTACATGTAGCAGCTTCTTAGGCATCCTTTCTTAACTCATTTTTTCCTCATGACCTAGTCTAGCTAACCGTTGGGTCTTCACAAATCCCATTATGTCTTCGCCTCTGATAATATTTTCTATTTCCCTTTTTGTAATATCCTCAATGTTACACCATTTGTCACGGGGGCATATATCCTTCGTAAAACCTTCCGTTCAAATATACGGAGAGCTTGCTCATTTCCAACAGAGATGGTCCACGTTTCTGCTCCACATGTCGTGACCGGTGTGATAAGTGTCTTGTAGATCTTGATATTCATCTCCTTAGATAGCAGGGTGTACTTCAGGAGCTTAATATTAGCAAAGTAAGCCCTATTTCCGGCCGATCTCTTCTTGTTGATCTCTTCTGTCAGTGAGTCTTACAGTGTAAATTAGTACCGAGGTAACTGAAATATCTACATTTATATCTACGAAATACCGTGGTACGTGTGTGGCACGGGGTGATTCCACACCAGGCGTGCAGCACTCTTCCTAACTCAAATCAGAACCGCGTTCCATTCCCTGGCCGCTAAGCGTTCATGCCAAAAGCATTCAGGATAACAATGCGAGGTCAGGGACTTGGGAATGCTACGGATACAAATATACTGCCATGCAGTACATTAATTAAGATACAACTACTGGTTAGTATTGTTAATGCGATTGATGAATACTACTAAAGTAAACGATGGTTTCAGACCTCACTCGGTGGAATTCCTTGATATCAGGGGTAGAAGGATAAACTTTGCAATTCCATATTGTAAAAGATTTATTTACGACCGGTTTCGCCGCAGTGCAGCATCATCAGGTGATGTGCACCTGATGATGCTGCACTGCGGCGAAACCGGTCGTAAATAAATCTTTTACATTGTGGAATTGCAAAGTTTATCCTTCTATCCCTGACCACTAAAGTAGTAAATTAGCTGAGTGTTAAATCATGCCGGAAATTTCACGCGGGGTGAGTTGTTCAAAATGATGGTAAATTATTTAGTGCAGGTACAAAGTCTACTCTACGCAGTGATTGTCGAAGATTTATAGAAGTTTTACTATGGTTCCTTATTGTTCGTGGAAGTTATATTGTGGTTTCTTATTGTTCGTGGAAGTTTATTGTTGTTTCATATTGTTCGTGGAAGTTGTATTTTTATGTTCTTACTTTTCGTGGCAGTTGTATTATAGATAAATATTTCTCGGGTTTGGCACCGGGTAAGGCTGTTTAAGGCCAACGTTTCGATGAGTGAGTTTCTCATCGAAACGTTGGCCTTAAACAGCCTTACCCGGTGCCAAACCCGAGAAATATTTATCTATAGTATTCGCCGGGAAAGCCTACGATCTTTTATCAAGTTGTGTTATGTTCTTTCTGTTGGTGGAAGTTGAATTGTTGTTCCTTATTGTTCGTGGAGGTCATATTATGGTTCCTTATTGTTCGTGGAAAAAATATCGTTTTAGATATATCAGTTCTATAGTCTGTTTCTACAATTTAATGTGAGTGATTGTTTCAACCATATTAGTTAGGCTTCAGCAAAATATGTTGATCATCCGGCAAAAAATTCTGCATCAAATTTATGCAAGAGATTTAATCTATATATTTCTCCCTTCGACAACATATGTTGCCGGACGTTCAACATATTTTTGCTCAAGATAAAAGGTATGTTGAACGTCCGGCAAAAAAATATTCTACGTTGAACTTTCGTAAAAGATTTAACCTGTATTTTTCCCTTAAATTAGATTTTCTTCCTACATTCTATTTTTTTACATCTGTAGGTAAAGGGTATATCTTCATGTACTAGTTTAGTACCTGAGAATATGCTCTTCGCGTTGAAACGCGGTGAAAATGGAACGTAAAAGTTGAAGTTTTCATCTATATAACGTTGTCCCTCCTTGCCTCGCCTAGTTCAGTAGATGTTCATTTGGGAACTTTAAGTACAAGAAGGAAAAAGTCGTAAAAAAGTTATGAAAAGGTTATTGACGTAACATTTGGCCGTGACACCCGTGATTACTGTGAATCTAATGAATGCTGCCTACCGGCAGATAATTGAGCATTTCGCCAATGCGCGTTCTGCCATTCAACTTCGTTAGTGTGCCGATGTGTTCTGATCGGCTTTCTATTGAGTCTTGTTCCGTTCGTAACATTAATGCCGGCAGTAACAATGGGAGTTTTCCATGTAATGCTTGCGGTATTTTTCATGCAGTGTTTTCGTCAACTTGGCGTTAACTGAGAGTTAGTGTTTTGTAAATTACTTCAGGCTGTCTGTTAGTTGTCGTCATCGTCAATCGATTGAGAACGCATTAACTCCGATTTACATTTCGAGAACGTATTTAACTAGATATTTTAAACCGGGCCATAAAGTTGAAATTCGAGCATATAGGAACACATTTGTGTGCAAAAGAACGACGATATGTGGAGAGATACTCGCTGACAAAACTTTCGGTAATCCGTCGATTTTTAACATTCTGTAGGAATAGGAAAAATCCAAGGCTTTCACGGTGCATGTTGATGTTGAAGGTTGTTCTAGTTTCCCACCGGGGTCAAACTCTCCATACCTGCCGAAATTTTGATGTACGAGTCGTCCATCGTAATCAGGGCATGTAGGGCATGTTCAGATCAGTTCAAGATGTTTATTTCCTATAAACATACAAATTGCACTCATGGAACACACCCCCGTTTTAGGATCGCTCCTCTTCAGGGCCAGACCAAAAAATACCTATTATTATATTAGAAGCGCTGTTTCAGGTTTTCAGTGAACACAAATACAAAACAATACTAACAATTGAATTGTGATTTATACATTGATTAATTTGTTCTGTTATACTTTGAATTTGAATTTGGTTTTGCACCGGAGTGACATATGACCTGGCATGTACTCTAAGGCGTGAGGAAAACCGGTATAGCCCCATGCTGGCCACTGTGTAGTGATATTAATTTGTTTAATTGTATATTTCATTAGTTGATAGGGAAATTCTTGGTGTCTTCTTTTTCGGAGTTTTGTTGAGGTGTCGCGTCCTGTGTATGACGTTTATGATGGGGTTGTGCAATGCAACTGGTCCGAAATATATACGCTGGGTTTCAGGAGGGCTATATGTTTTTACGCATGGTATCATGACCTAGTGATATAATAGCGTTTGCTAATGCAAGCGAAGCGCCACGCGCGATTCTGATTCGTCTGATGTTGCGAACAACGAAAATGGCGACAGTACGATAAATTAGCGTTGGGTACGCTAAAGTGGCGCGAGATTCGAAAAACAGAATCGCATTGTCGCGAGAATAGTCACTATTTTGCCGTATGGCCGCGGCTCTATGGCGTTATAAAGAAACAAAATCGCGCTTTAGGTCAGGTGTAGTATAATTGTTCCGCTGATTCCCGCCTTTTTTCTCTCGCTGGATACGAATTTCACTCAATCAATTTTCACAATCGTCACGCTGGATATTCTCTCAGTGTTTCCCGGAAATGCTGAGAATCATCCGAGAGACCAGAGGAAAAATACATAAATCTGTATTCATTTTCAGAATTTAAATCATTATGGAAAAAGCGCCCAATATGATGCATTTGTTGAAGAAGTTGAAGGATATGAAATTTTCAGTCAAGCGCGCGAGTCGGTGAAAAGTTGCTAAATTTACTTTCCGTATTTCTCCTGGCTATTGGACGTTCGCGTTTAGTAATAGAAGGGAGCTGATGACGGGGACATTTAGTAAGGATGTGAAGAAGAGGCTGGTGAAGAGCTTGACATGGAACGTAGCGTTGTATGGGATAGAAACATGGAACCTCAGAAAGGAGGACGAGAATGGGCTACAGACATTTGAGATGTGGGTGCGGAGAAGGATGGAGAAGGTTAGGTGGTAGTAAAAGAAGACAAACGAGGAAGTGCTTGAGATGGTGGGCGAGGAAAGGAAACTTCTGAATGACATCCGGGGTAGGTAGAGTAGGAGGCTGGAGGATGTAATAAGGGGCGACGGGTTGCTGAAGAGTGTGATAGAGGGAAGGATGTTGGGCAAGCGGGGAAGAAGAACAAAGAGAATAGGTTTCATGGACGGGATGAGGAAGGGTAGTTCATATGCTCAGGCGAAATAGGAAATACCGGAGGGGGATGGGCCCCTGAATGGGTAGAGAACAGGGAGGAGATTCTCTGAAATTCAGCAAAACCCACCGTAACCGGTAGAATACTTGAAAAAAATGGACGCACATGATTTTTTTCGATACTGAATGATAAAATTGGCCCGCGTGTGATGAGCACCTAAGGTAAAGCTCTGCTTCCATGCGTCCGATTTTTCGGTCCCTTTGGAGGTGGCCGTCTATTTACTTTCTCTGGAGACTACATGGCGGCGGCGAGTTACGTGTGCGCTCTCCTTAATTGATTTGATAATGGGATTCTGCGACTAATAAATTCAATGCACAAGCTAGTTAAAAAGTTTGAGGACCATACCGCTGATTCAAATAGCATTTCGGGATATTGTTCTAGTCATTGATTTATAAAAAATACCAAAATTTCTCTTCCAATGCCGGGGGCTTCTTCAAAAGTTTGATGATTTGATATAATAAACAAGATAAAAATTTGTGACTCCCAAAATTTATTGAATACTAGCGACCGGTTTTGGCTGTCACACCATCATCAGGTCCCAGGTCAGGGCGAACGAACCTGATGATGGCGTGACAGCCGAAACCGGTCGTAAGTATGCAATAAATTGTGGAAGTCACACTTATTATCTTGTTTATTATGACGTCCTTCCACCACGTGAAAACCTCAAGTTTCCATTTTATGATGATTACATTTTAAGGGATCCCGAAATGTCCCAGAAAAAAATTCCAAAAGAATAAATAAGAACTCCGAAAAATCTAAATCATCGCGCATTTGAAGAAGCGTCAGCAGTTATCGGGGATACGCTGGTTTATCGTCATTTATTTACGCGGAAAATATCCCGAAAGCATAATTTTAATCGATATTTGTTTTTCTGAGGTGAAAACCCCACGTTCTTATTTTAAATTGTTAAGATTAACTGGTGTTGGTTTTAAGTTTTTCTCCCGAAGTAATATTCGAAAAGTCTTATGGGCTGGTGCATCTTTTAATGCACCCGGAAATACGGCTCTAGAATAAGCTGAGCATTGGTAGATGAAAGCTTTAATCATTTAGTTTATGGCTAGGACAGAATTAAATCAAGGAGACGTTTGATCTTCTAGGTCATAGGTCATTTAACGAAGATATATTGGTTTAAAAATGATGAATTTTAACGCTGAAATACATAACCCTCGTGGTAGTGCGATGGAATCTCTTTACATAACTTTTTTATCTCAAATCTCTGTCCAAATAATATAGCTCTAAAACGTATACGACATGCAGAAGATATTTAGGCATCTGTTACTTTTTTCACCCTCGGTCATCAATAACATAACACGAGTAATTAGGTTTAAATAACAGTCTTCTGATTTGCGTCGAAACACATATCCGACATACGGTGACGAATTTGGTAACATTGCCGTGTGAAAATTCCACTGTTTGCCTTGTTTACCAAATTTCCATGACGAGGGCACCACGTCAACAAACTGAAGCCTGACAATCGAAATAGCAACTGTATTCAGTGTTTTTACTCAACGTTTACCAAACAAACTGAGATAGATGTGATCTTGGATCGATCTGATTATGCAAAGCCAGCCGACTCGGATTGTCTGGTTTACCAATGCGAAATCGATTTGAATCGGTTCATATCGATTTTAAATCTCAGACTGGCAGAGAAAGCGGGCCGAGTTAGCTCGCTTATCATATCGATCCAACTAGCCCGTTATGCTTACCATACCGAGCTGAACTGACCAAATTGATTTGAGTGGGATAGGTAAACGTAGTGGTTGTTTAACCCTGCTCTTTCCGTACTTTCCTACGAATAGTACGACGGAATGGACGAATTGGAAGATGTAAAGTAAAAATATCAACCATCTCTCTGAAATTTAAAGCAATCGACTCTTGAAACATATATTAGCTGCTTGGTGCTATCGATTATACTTGATTTTACCCTAGTTTTCTCCGGGAATGCGGATTATCATTAATGTAAATAAATAAAGAATGCATTTAAGGAGATTGCTTATTAAAGAAGTAAGTACATGCTGATTTCTATTAAGTTATAAATGGGAAACAGAAAAATTGTAAAATTGATGCGTTAACAAAAATGCGGTATAGGAAATTGAGAAATAGCAAAGATGGCGCACTGGCTTCAGCGTCTAGCATTGGCCAGCATAGCCCTATCCATATACCCCACTGCAAATTTCTTAGCAAACTAAGTGATCTCCAAAAATGAATGTAACATTGTTTTCAAAATAGGCATTTAATATTTTTTAAAAATGTTTTAAGCCTTCCTTCAGTTCGTTAAAAAAACATCATATCTAATTCTGCCCTACTGGAAATTAAGGCTGGAGTCAGAATGATTTATGATTACTGGTTTTCGTTCGAGATAAAAGCTTTGGTTTAACGTATTGTCCCATAAGATGTCACCCAAAGGAATATTTCCATGGAATTAAAAAGAATGTGCAAGGCAGAGCTTAGTCCAAATTTACTTTTTGCAGCAAATTTTATTTGTCTTAAGAAAGTAGTTCATCGAAGCCACCCGTGTCCCCCGTACCACACTTAGGATACGCTGCCAGTGTTTGGTATCCTCATGAGGTTGGCTTAAAAACAAGAGTCAGAACGCGTGCAGAGAGGATCAGCAAGATACGTGAATTGCCGTTATTATAGTCTCGTTAGTGTTGCTGACCTCTTCCATAAAGATGGATGGGAATCGATTCCAGACCGTTGATTGAATATTAGACTCAATCTTTTATGTAAATTCAAAACCGATTTATTTTCCGGCGAAGTTATCAATATCTTACGTACTCCAGCATAATACGGTATATGAGATCATAAAAATAAAATAAGGTAATTGAATTGTAGAACAGAAAGGTTTAAAATGTCGTTTTTCTCGCGATCGATGAGAGACCTTAATGGCTGCGTTTAGACTTTGAAGTAGGTTAGCTGACAGGTAGTGTAGCTAATTAATTCAGGTACCACTAATGTATGTTTCTAAATCTGCCGAGAGTGTTAACACCATGTTTTGCATATTCCCTGCATGACTCTTGTGTCATGTTTTCATAGTTACATAATAGATTTTTAAAGTAGTTTCTGTAGCATTTGTAGAAAACTAGTGTAGTCCATGTTGGTGAAGGTTAATTTCTTCACTGTAGTTAATGTTAGTGATAAGTCACCCCCTGCCCAACATACTCGTGGTGGCTTGCAGGGTAATAAGGAGATGTAAATGTAGAAGCGCTGGTTTCCTTTTAATCGGTTTTAAAACGATAGCATATTTTCCTGCGAACTCAAATACACGACTGGCATGTGCAAGCGTCAGCCGCTGGAATCGGTAATACCTCTTGAAAGAGCATGACATTTTGAAAAAGGCACGTGATCTACAACGTCGTCTCATTTGTTTGACGCAACCGCTCGGTAACCCTTCTCTCCTCAAAGTGTATTTCAGGAGAAATGATCTAATAATACCATTCCTCTGTCTTCCATTCAGGAAGTGGAAACTATTGATTTCGTTTTGTTTCTTAGGTGCACGGCTGAACTTTACGTGGATATGCGTCGTGCAACTGGCTACGATGCCGATCCGTGACGTCATTCGGCGGGATGACGTAGTGTTTTGAAACCGCGGAGGATGTGAATTTTTTCTTTGGTGTTCGTATTTTAGTAAAACTACGTTGTTGTTCGAAGATAATATGATCTCCTGCAATTACGAAATTCGCATCTGAATGTGTAGTTTTGAAAATTATTAATTTTCCCCGTATTACTGTTGGAGATTTTTATTCATCATAGTAAATGCGTTTATCACTTCGCGACACAGCTGCGCACCTGTCTGTCATTAGTTATGGACCCAGCGCACTTCAAAATTAGATCATGAGATGGGTTAATGTGCGTTCAAACGAAGAAAGAACGTTGCTCATTGCATCCGACATAGCTGCTTTGTGTTGATTTTCCGTAAAGGCATCAAACATGGATACCTTAGAGTTTGAATTACTCCCTGGTAAAAAAAAATAAAACGGACGCTCGAGCTTTCCCTACGCAAGCAATCTCTACGCACAGCAACAGATTTTAGGGCAGTTCATTCATTGCTCGTTCAATCCTAAGATTGGTGGACTGCAGCCCTCCACCCTTCCCTATCTAATGCTAGTTCCCTTACCTCCTGGTATCTCTTCCTATGCACTTTCCTATTTATTAGGTCGATAAACTTACTCCTGGGTCTTCCTCTGGTAACTTTTCCCTCTATTTTACATCCAATTTAGTTCTTCAATTCAAATGTTTAGGGCAAATAGGTTGGTAATTTTATTTATTTGGTTAAGAATCCCCTAAAGATAAATATTTTTTTGGAATTGCTGTAATATACTCATTGAATAGCAACTTTTGGTAAAAGGCGATCGTAATCAGGCACACTGTTAATCGTTTTGAACTTGTCACTGCGACCAAAATGCATCGTGAGCACTTCAGACCTGAAAAAGCGAGCTGGAACGCTCGCAAAATTGTCGTCGTAAAAATATGACCCAGCACATAGCCATCGTATATCAGGTAATTGACCGGTTAAGCTGTTAGCATCTTAAACGCAGAATTTGAGCACGGATTACATTGCATAAGGTGTGAACTAATGTTATGTAAAGATTTAACATATTATAATTGACGTTGACATTGGAATTGACGCTTTCCTAGTCACGGAAAATATATCTGCGAATCTGCTATCTTCCCGAATATGATTAATGTTAGCCGGCCAAGCAGAAACGTAACGTTTTCAGCAATGTTATCAATATTTTATAAAATTTTTAAGATTTTATACAGTAAACGAATCAAGTGAACTCGATACGTGTATTTTTTAAATGGAATTTGCTGACTGACAGACTGAGAAATTTCGCTTTTTTTATATTGAAAACATACTGTAAACTCCCCGCTGCCAGTCTTATCCATTCTCAGTTTTTCACTTCGGCCGAACGAAGACTAAAATTCTAGTATGTGGAAGAGAGAGGCTGAATGTTTAAGTCACCCTGAGGGGAGAAAAATTAGGGCAAGTGGATTCCTTTACCTATCTAGGAGGTACCATCACGTAGGACGGAAGAAGTACAACGAACATCAACCGGAGAATAGCCCAAGATTAGCAGGCGTACATGGGAAAAAGGCACTGCTGTGCTCAAAGAGGGTAAGACTACAAACCAGGATACAGTATGTGAAAACATTCACGTAGAGCGTAATACTCTATGGATCGGAAGCATGGAACATTAGAAAAGCTGACCAGAGTAGACTAGAAGCCCTCGAAATATTGTGCTGGAGGAGGATGCTGAAGATAAAATGGACGGACAAAATAAGAAATGATGAAGTGTACAGAAGAGTAGAAGAGAAGAGAACCATATGGGATACCATACAGAAAAGAAGAACAAATGGATTGAACACACTCTGAGACACAATGGGTTAATGAAAAACAAAGTTGAAGGAAAAATAGAGGGGAAAGTCCCCAGAGGAAGACCCAGGAATAAGTTCATGGACCAAATATAGAAGAAAGTACATAGAAAGAGATACCAGGTGGTAATCGGGCTAGCATTAGGTTCTAGCTGAGGGAACTAGATTAGGGAAGGGTGGAAGGCTGCAGTCAACCAATCTTAGAATTGAACTACGAATGACGATAGCCGTCTCGCGGAGGCTACGCTCATTTTTTGATTCTTTGGCGTCTTAATGTTTTTCCGTGCTATGATTTGTGTAAAATTTACCCCCGTTCTTTGCTACTTGTGTTCAGTGTTCGGTACTTCTATGGTATAATTTTCGCGTCACGACTATTGCCGAATTGCAGCGCTTTCATATCCTTGCCAAAAGTATGTCACGGCATTTTTTTAGAAAAAATCTCGAGCAATAAGCGATTTGCCCACGAAGTCGGACTATTTTGCTCCAGCGATTTTTTGTGCCTACAGAAGAAGTTATCCAATTTGACATGGAATCCTTAATGAGGCCGGACAGAGTGAATTGGAAATAGGATGTCGCCTCTCAATAACACATTTAGATGGAGGGTTCCTTGATATGAATTTATTTCCGCAATACTACGGCTGCAGGGTGTGGAAATAAAACACATGTTTTGGTGTTCTATTGGACTGACATATCTTGTGGAACAGATGGCTGGTCAGTATTCAATTGATTGACGACTCATTTAGATAATCAAGAAAAAAAATATGCTGAAGGGGGAATGTACTGATGATAACTGACAGAAATTAAATTTATATAATCTTATAATTTAATAAAATTTTGGATTATTAGTTTCAATAATGGGATAGTTAATTTGAAAGACATTTACTTTCGTGTGAGAGCATATATTCATGTGTACCGCAAATACATTGGTGAAAGTTGTAGAAATTGCCCCTAGAAAGAAACCGGCTAGGATCGGAAATCGAATCAAGGACGTGTTAGTACACCAGCCGTGAGATGATGTAAGGTATTGGGAGGTCAAATGGTGACGTGTATTATGGGAGTATATTTATTGGAGTTTAGTTTTTATTATAGTCGCTTATTGTGTACGGAAAGAACGAGTTTTTGTACCTATCTGTTTAGCAATGTATCTCTCTTATTTATCGCTTCTGTTAATTGCACAGTCAATGGAAATACTATAAAGTATAAAACAACGGCAAGCTATATTTTCCAAACAACAGCAGTCAATAACGACAAGAAAACACATTTGTCTCATCAAGGTCTCATCTAAGTACCAATAACTGCTGCCGTTTAAACAAACACAGATTATTTGATAATGATGCTGTTAGCTGAAAGAGGAATTGCTCGTTATCATAGCGAAAGAAGGAATAATTTATTTTCAAGTTTTCACCTTTTCAAAATTAGTTTTAAAAGCGCGATCGATTTCAGTGTATTTGCTATTGTCATTGATTCAACATTATTCGAAAAAGCGGAAAAATCGAAGAAATCTTACTTTCACTGACTGTGTCCCAACATGATCGATTTCAGTGTATTTGCTATTGTCATTGATTCAACATTATTCGAAAAAGCGGAAAAATCGAAGAAATCTTACTTTCACTGACTGTGTCCCAACATGATCGATTTCAGTGTATTTGCTATTGTCATTGATTCAACATTATTCGAAAAAGCGGAAAAATCGAAGAAATCTTACTTTCACTGACTGTGTCCCAACATGATCGATTTCAGTGTATTTGCTATTATCATTGATTCAACATTATTCGAAAAAGCGGAAAAATCGAAGAAATCTTACTTTCACTGATTGTATTCCAACACATTTATTCGCAGACAGTATCATTCACTTTTTTCATTCAAAATGCAGTTGAATATATCATGGCAGGCTGAACTGGAGAACATCCTGTGCAATCCAGAAAGCAAGAAACCCCCAGAAATCATTAATGCTAAACGTTTTCGACCCTCGAATTCAAGGTATGCAATCAGGCATCGTACTTAACATACCCTATTTTTTCGATGACAGAGGTTAAATTTAAATAGTGTTAATTTTGTTTTCAGAATATAAACCAAAATTTCATTGACAGAAACGGAAGTCTTGTGAAAACTTATACAGAAACTTACACAGAACTAAATACAGAAACAATATTTTTATTATGAATCATATCACGTTATCACGTGTTTGTTCTTTCAAGATAAGCATTGCATCACTGAATCTCATTCATAACTCTCAAGAGTGAAGTAAAGTTCTCTTATTTAAATGTATATTTTTTGAGCTATTGGATTAAGGCACTCTGGGTTCCGGTATAGTACCTATGTTTAGAACTACTAAAACGGTTGCTACTTTACCTGCCCAAAAACTTAAGAAAAGACGTTGAGATGACATTGGTAAGGTTGGTAAGGAAATCGACGCCTTAAAAATTATTATTTCGACTAAGGTTTACTGTGGTTATATAAATTTTCCGCGGTTGAGAATTCATACGGATTTCAACTTTTTCATAATCGTATATGAGAACCTAAAATTACTTAATGGCGTTAATGTTAAGCGAATACATGATTTAAAAAAAAAGTTATTATGTCTGCATTGATTGTGTGGAGTAGACTGGGGAAGAGGCGGTGGATGGGGTGCGAGTCGAACTCGAAAGGGCTTGTCATGATGGGAGAGGAAACTTATGGAGGAGAAAAATTAGGAGGTGGTCGGAATATGTAATGAGTGGTGAGACGTAGATTAAGGCCGCGATAGAGGGTTGGATATTGAGTTACATCTACACCTGCGTCTAAATACTATCCTGCGAGCCGCCGCATGGACTTGTGGCAGGGGGGTGTTAGGACATCGGCCGTGTAAATATGTAAGGGATAAGGTTTTGGGGGGTGAAATGGTGACGAGTATTATGGGAGTGTATTCATAGTGGAGCTCAGTTTTTATTGTGGTCGCTTATTGTGCACGGAAAGAACGAGTTTTTGTACTTAGCTGTTCGGCAATATATCTCTCTTTTATCGCTTCTGTCAGGCCTAAAGATGTAGTGAAGCGTCATGATAATATTCTCTGTTTTGCTCTGAAACACACCAGTTCTAAATTCCTCAAGCAGCATAAACCTAGCGTATCGCCGCCGAGACTCTAGGGGCTCCCACCTAAATCCCTCTAATAGTTGTGAAACACTAGATGTTCGCTCTTAGCAGTTATTAACGAAGCGCGCAGCTTTCCTTTTGTATTGTATTAATTTTTTAGCTATGTTATTTTTTAGTTTAGTGGAGTTAGCGATGATGGGTAAGGAATAGAATAGGTTTTAAAGCACAAGATGGGGAAAGGTTTGGTGATATGCTCAGATGAAGAAAGAGATCGGGTCGGTCGTAAGATCTGAGACTTTCCAGGCGTGTGGAGTTCAGTACTTCTATTCCGAAAGTCCACCGAGTAAGAGTTTCCATTGTTGCCGATTAGCGGTTCAAGAGATCCCTGTTTGGCCAGGCTCTTCCCAACGTTTTCTGACCCCTCTTTAGCCCACCTCAAGTTTACCAGACGTATTTAATCCGATACTCTCAAGTCACAACATTCTACTCTGAAAGACGATGGACGACTCAGCCATAGGAAATTGGAGAGCCATAGAATCTCATGCCCGGTGGACTTTCCGAATAGGACTGCTGAAAATTGTGTCGGTCGATAGGACCCTGCTCACAGTTCCGACTCTGACTATTTTGCAAGCGTGAGCATACTTTTATTAGACCGCCTCTGCATGGTGCCTTTTACTCTTTGAGTTATCTCAAAGTGAAAGTGACTCGGAAAAATCTTTATTGGGTGTAACTAAACTCCTGACAGATTTTTACTTCCGAACGTCGGAAATGTTATCGCTCGTTCCCTTCAAACAGAGTAAACGCGCTACCATCTTTTTTCTCTCTCTCCCACATCCTTTTTACCCTAGTTTCAGGCAACATAAAACACTAAAATATTCCATTGAAGTCCAAAATAAAGGTTTTCACTCAGTAGAAATTTCACAATTGCAACTAAGTCCCCATTAAATTGAATTTGGTCAACAATTTCTTTCCTAATGACTCCAATTTATCAAACTTTACCAGCTGCCGTTGGCGATTACGTCACAAGGAATTATGTATGTCATACCTACTTGTGTGTGGGTTGAATTTCAACGTTTTCGGAGATGAGAATTTAAATCGGTCTCATAATAGGTCTGACTCATTTCGTCCAGTGATAAGAGAGTGCTCTCCATTTAAAATGTATATTGTGATAAGACTGCGAAGATAACTCTTAATAGCGTCTCTCTGCTCAATCGCTGACATATCTTTATTTTTTTTTTAATCCTTAGCCATTCTCTTTTCATTGAAACAGCCGCTTCAAAGAAAGTTCCGTGAAGAGTATCCACAGTATGAATGACAACTGACGCGGATGCAATCCGAGAAATGTTGAAATCATTTGATCAACCCCGCGGAAACCTGCGAACTAACAAAAGTATCCACAATCCATCCATCCGATAACACCTCTTATTTATAAGAAATCCTCTTTTCATTGAAATGAACTGCGTCAAAGCTGATGTTACGTGACAAATATTCAATTCCATCAACAATCGCCTGACGTCTTTTAACTATAATGGCCAGAGTGGTCAGAATATCACTACGTTTACCAATCGATCTCATTTTGGTCTGAGCTCGGACCGATCTGAAAATTCCAAGCGAGCCGACTCAGATCGCCTGGTTTACCATCACGGACTGAAAATATCGATATTAAACAACGGATTCATCAGTTGAAGCACAATTGACACGGTGTGTGAACAAGTGCATCGTTGGAAATTATCGTTTGCATTCCGAGTGAACAAAATTGCCCTATTGGAGCTAGAATTGCGATGAGCTTCGATATCATCAATGTCACATCACTCGCTATTACTGCGCTATTGTTACAACTGATTACAACATACGCCTTGAATAATAACCATTATATTTTGCCTTCCAATGACAACCAAATGAATAGCAAAGAGCGCCTCAGACCCGCTGGTTCAGATCGATCTGAAATCTGAGACTGGCTGAGAAATCGGACCGAGTCAGCACGCTTCTCAGATCGATCCCACTACCCGTTGCGTATGCCATATGGAGCTGATCCAGTCAGATTGATTGGTAACTGGGGTTGGATTTTTGGGGAGGCGACCGACAGCTAAGGTCATTTGCGCCATAGGAGGCAGGTAAGGGAGGAAGGGTGGAAAGAAACACGGCGTCGGTTTAGCCTGCTCTTAACGAAAGGCGCCAAAAAGGCGCCGGTTTATCGTCTCATCCGATAGACGGAGTACTTACTGCACTTGAAATACCCTCCACAAGGCGCTCAAGTAGGGACCGGGTTTCCTATGAAAAACATCCTCCTCTGCAGGGATTTGAACCCTGGCCGCCTGTATGGTTAGCCAGTACTCTAACCACCTCACCAACCCGATCCCAGATTGGTAAACGTAGTGTGTTATATCTGTGATGGGTTGGTGCTCAGCGTTCAAAATAGATGCGTATATGACCGTAGCGTGTCATTCCTTTCCAAATAATTGAATATTTTCTGAAGGTGTTTCCACCGAGGTTTGACATAAACGTCCTTTTATTCATATTCTCAATGCTTATAGAAAAATATGTCCTCTACCTGATATGCATAATAAAATGTTACTTTTATGCGCTCATAAATTGGACTTGGAATCACGTGGTGCTTAGCGGGCGAATGGGAGAAACACGAGGAAATTTTTTAGTAATCAACATGATGGCCATTTTAATGGAAAACTTTTTCTTAAGAAGTAACATGCGCTTCGAAGAACTGTTTTTTTTAGATGTACAAAATTTGCTGTAATGAGTATATTTAGGCTTAGTGCTGCCTTTCATAATATTTTACCTTTTTATGTAAATACTCCTTAGGGTAAAATCTTATAGCACAAAGCGTTCAACCGAAACTTTTACCTCGTAACGAAAGCCAGTGCTTATACTTACTCCACGGTCCGTTTCTATTTCGGCAGGATATGTTATCATGGTTTTATAACGAACTGAGGGAAGATTATATCTCTATCCTTTGAAGACAAAGGACTGCAAAGGACACAGATACGGAGCAGAAGTGAGAAAATCAGAGCCATGACACCTAAAAGCCTCGCGTTACCTGGTACTGGGATACAATCATTGCATTCTTGAAGTTTTAAAACCTTAGCAACATCTTGCCTCGCGATGATAACGTTCTGTCATTATACTAGTGATGGACTCCGAATTTATGAGCTCTTGCGTGATAAGCTATCTTTTGCAATCCATTGATAAGCCTTGATTCGTTCCACGAGCCCACTTGCATTCCAAACATTATCACTTGCGTTGGTAACTTCTCTGGTATACTCTTCCGGCGCAGTTTTTTTTAAATCATATTACTTTGCAAACTGCGAGTCGTATGTGCTGGGACATCCCTAACGGTTCTCAATACATTTACACGGTGAGTAACTAGCGCGAATTTATAAATATCGTACTTTACTGCTTATTACCTTTAAATTGGAAGAATAATCATATCAATTGATCGTGGCGGTACGTTGGGGAGCGAGAATGATTTAATCATGATGTAAAAGTTAATACAAGTGTAAGTCAAAAAATAAGTCGCAAACGTTAGCATTTCATCATCAGCATCAGTCGTAAATATTTCATAGGGAACGCTTGCAACATCCACCGTACAGTCCCGACTGAGCCCTTAGTGATTTTCAACTGTTCGGGCCACTGAAATAAATCATTTGCATGGCCTATTTTTTGAAGATGATGATGCCGTAGTCCAACTGGTTACTCGATGACTGCAACTGCAAACATAAGACTTCTTTGCTGCCGGCTATCAAGGACTAGTAAAGAGATGAGATAAGTGTCTGAATTCATGGGGTGATTACGTAGAAAAGTAAAGTAAATTTCAGGAAGGTACTTTGATTATCACTGCCTCTATCCAGTTTTGCGAATTATTATTTGACTTATCCTCTTATTAAAATCACAATCTATTACATATATTTTACAAAGGTTTTGTACTGGATGTTTTAGAAATCCTACAAATTACTAAATTTTCTCTTTTCCCTGATTTTACGATTTTGAATGACTTGACTGAATTTGAACGTTCTCCATTTTCGACCGCCGTTTTAATATCTGACTTCGTCCTTACTAATCCTCTCTCGGAGTCATATTTTTACATGACTGAATCTAAATGTTTTCCATGACTGAAATTACATGACTGAATCTAAATGTTTTCTATGTTTGACCACCGTTTTAAAATATGACTTCATCCTTGCAAATACTTCATCCCCCATTAATGTCATGACCACCTGATCTCCCTTCCGCTTCCCTCATTGTTTTTCTCTTAGTTTTTTGCCTTCCAAGAAATTTCCATCACTCATCTCCTTCTCTCCCACGTATCCCTTTCCCCCACTCCTTCTTACTTGAGTTGGTAATAAGGCTCGAATTTATATTTATTCCTTCGTCTTGATAATCTTGAGAATGAAGCAATAGCTGTCGATACCGGTTGATAACAAAAAAACTTAGCGGAGTTGTACATGATTTTCATTTTATTATATTATATATACATAGTTATAGGAAAAAATTCATATTCTTATTAATACGATGCCGTACAGCTATTGTGACAATTTAGGCACGAATCAAGCAAAAAATCTTCATTTTTCTGTTTATAGTGACTAAGATTTTAAATGAAGGAGGTCCCGCCTAAGTTGTTTGTAAATACATAACTAATAGCCATGTCTTTGTTCATTTGATTTAATAAGCAAGCTTCCGGCAATGATATGCGTTAACTATTGATAGCAAAAATTAAAGTAAAAAACGTAATTACTATGCGAATATATTTTTGATATATTTTTACATGGAATTCCAGAGAGTCTCCGTCTGTCAGGAAGACTAGCTAAAGGATGAAGAGACAGCTGGACCTCTCCACGAATGGACCAGATGTAGGGTTTCGACTGGGAGGGAAAGGGAGATCGTATCGTTACAACTAGAGCAGTGGCCATTCATACGGTTATTGAGATGCGTAGTTGATGACTACACCTCTCACTATCAATATACTACCACAATCGTTATTTAAAAAAGTGATTAAAATCTACTCACATTAACTTTGGATGCATTACATTTTTAAAATTACGTGTTTTCGACATGAAATCACCCATGTATTTTATTAATGTTTATAGGTCCAAATGAGTGTAATAACGTAAATGTGATAATGAGGTAAATGACTCCTTACGCTGTCTTTCATGTCTGAGTGGAAGGGATTGAAAAGTGGCCAAAATCGCTCAGCTTAATACTCGAATGTCCGAATAGTTTTGTTTTTGGGTGGGGGATGAACCCGCATAGTTTGCGCGTACACCGCGTTGTGCGCAAGCGCTGCCGTCTCGCGGAGTGTAGAAGTCAGAGGTTGAAACTTCGCTTCCACATTTGATTGGTGGCCCACGGAATAGGGCGGAACGCCAATGAGAATCGTGCATTTCGAATGAAGCGCGACACGAATAATTGCGAACATTGCTTAGGAACAACGTTAACTACGAAACCTTTACTATTATATGAGTGTTGTTTATTATTAAATAGTTTATTTAAATAAATATTTGATAATGAATTAAAATAAATGTATTAAATTGATTTTTTGGTAATCAACTATTTAATGAATTATTTGATAAAATATTGTGTTAAATTAGGCGCCCAGGGCCGATCCAACACAGCCGATTTCCTGTCTCTGTCTCCTAAAGGAGTGTGCGTGCATAAATAGGGCGGTCCCCACTAGATCTTGTTGGCGTTCGTTAAGTGACGTCTTCCGGGCGGGCCAATCAAATATGTGAGAACGGTTTCTCGATGGCTAAATATGTATTGATTGGGAGGATGAAATGTTTCCTGGAGATTCCCGCTAAATATTTCATGAGGTTATGTGGGTTTCGGTCTCTGAATCTTCCAAATATGCCTGCAATTCGAGATTATTTTGTCATGCCTAAACGGCGCACTTGAAAAATTTTACCAGTGTAAATGTTGCTTCGGTGGCTTAACTGGTTTATCAAATGAAACTTAAATACTGCTGTTAAGAGCAGGATCATTACGATTAAACTTCAAGTTTCTTCACTATTAAATGTCAAAGAGAGCATTCCGTTCGATAACACCTGAAAAGCGGCAATGTTTTTGTTCTCACCGCAATAAAAATTCGAGTATGTATTGTAAAAATGATCGGTGATCACGGTGAAACGCAAAATAAAACAAGTGAAAGTTTGGTGTAACCCGCATTCAAATACGATTAAACTTCAAGTTTCTTCACTATTAAATGTCAAAGAGAGCATTCCGTTCGATAACACCTGAAAACCGGCAATGTTTTTGTTCTCACCGCAATAAAAAATCATAGAAATCATAAAAATTGCATGGTTCATTTTTAAATAGGGTCCAAGCACGAGTCTAAATAATATTTGCACCTACGGCAGTTTCCTTGAGAAATTCATGACTGGTGTGTTTCAGAGCAACACAGAGAATATTATCATGATACCAAACTACATCTCTAGGTTATACAGAAGCGATAAAATAAGAATGATACATTGCCGAACAGATAGGTGCAAGAACTCGTTCTTTTCGCGCACAATAAGCGACCACAATAAAAACTGAGCTCCTGTAAAAACACTCCTATAATACAGGTCAACATTTCACGTTTAAAAACTTATCCCTTAGATCTTTACACGACTGGTGTCCAAAAACTCCCTGCCATACACCTCCCTTCCTGCAGTGGCTTGCTGGGTAGTAAGTAGATGTAGATGTAAAAATTTAGTGTAAAAACAGTCGATTTTGATGAGCAATACCTCGCCAACTCATGAGGTAAATCGAACTCAAATTTAACCCACAGATTTCTAGTTATATTTATTAGTTCTAGCCAAAGTTGTATTACTTTCTGGAATACATTGATACTGACGGAGGCGTACCTTAAATGTTTCACGACGCTTCTGCGTGTGAGGTCCTAAGCCTTAGAATGAGCGTATTATAATCGCGTCGGCGTATTAATAGGTCCATTTTAAATGTCGCAGCCATCTCCGAGAACGCCCTCGCGCTTTGCGTTCTTGGAAATGACCTCTCTGCCATATTAATACTGTGGATCGAAGCATGACAGGTGACTCGTGAGGCGAATTAATGCAGCCCTCCTTTCGGAATCGCACGTGAGGTATCAGACAAGTGGAGCTTGTCTTCAGATTTCGACCGTCGATCTCTGCGACTAGACCGACATGGGTAAACATGGCAGTGAAACCGAGCGAAGCGGTGATTTCGATCTTCTTTTGAACAAGTATGTCACCTGGAGGCGGATGTTTCCCTTCTTCGTTTGGACGAGGTAAAGGCTTCTTCCTGTTCTATACTGGGGGATTGTGATTGTTCTGTGATAGTATTTTAATTTTTGCCCTAGTCAGCGTGCGGCAGATAGTGAATGCTTTCCAATTGAGCATTTGCGTTGACCTTTTTCAAACTGTTCCGGTTTTGAAAACCGAAGATTTTTGCGATATCGTGTGGAACTTATGCATGATGCAGAAACGATAAACTTTGCAACTATTCACAATACACTGTGGATAATTGCAAAGTTTCTCATTTCTGCATCATTGCTCCGGTTTTGTTGCTTTTCAGTTGTCGCCATGACGTAATTTGCATAGCGCTGATGGAAACATACGCGGACCTTTGATTTTCGCTGGCAGATCTAGTACACACGACTCTAGATACGGCGAGGAAATTTGTAATACAGTAGATACCGAAACATATCGCTGGCTAGTTAAATAATCTCACATAAAATAATTGATGACCCAATTGTTTTGCTATTTAAGTTACTATTTTGTCTTTTCAATTAGATTCTCAAAATATCTTCTTCACGTTATACCATATCGTATGGTTCTATAGTTATATATTCTACTCTTACACAAGTTTGGTTGAAGTATGGTTGAATTATGGTTAAACAGACTTTAATGTTAACGAGAAATACCTAAATTTAATAAAACTTCAACTTTGTGGAGTTCTATGTTAACCTTTCGAGTGCGGCATGACGTGATATCACGTCAAGGGTATCGTGAGTGTTCCATCTTTCACTATTGAACTTTCACTAGGCCCCCTAGTGAAAGCTGGAATACTCACGGTACCCATGACGTGATATACTGTCATGCCGCACTCAAATGGGTTAATTAGTAAAAATAACTCCATTGGTCAGACAATTGTGTGAAATTAACAGAGGAAAAGTATTCGCCTGGACTGGGAATCGAACCCAGATCCCTCGATTTCGCGGCGAGTGCTCTAGCCAATTAAGCTACCCAGGCGTCTCACTGTCAATGTGGTTAGAGCACTCGGCGCGAAATCGAGGGATCTGGATTCGATTCCCAGGCCAGGCGAATGATTTTTCCACTGTGAATTTCACACATTTATGTGATCACTAGCGGATGACTCCTTTGAAGTAACTGCGCAGCTAGTACCGTGGTTATTCGAAAAATCCACCGGTCAGTTCACAGAGCTCCATGATGTAAGGCAGTGGTTCCTAAAGTGGGCGCTACCGCCCCCTGGAGGGCGGTGCTATCATACTAGGGGGCTGCAAGGGTGTACTGGAGGCTGGGCACATACTGAATATACATGTTCGGGGATGAGTAAACTATCTCTGTGTTGGATTTGAAATAAACAATAGTTAATCGCAATTGCTTTTTGCTATATTTTTATAAACATCTTGCTTTATTCATGTAGTCCATGACTTTGTTTATGCTTAGCTAATTGTTGGGGGCGCTGGGTAATGGTTTGCGAGAGAAAGGGGGCGGTGGCTCGAAAAAGTTTGGATTACACTGATGTAAGGCATCAAAATCCAAATTGTACAATAAATTGATCTGTGAACTGACCTGTGGAGTGTGAAAAGTTTTTTTTTTACTAATTAGCGAAATACCATGTTAAACTCTTGCTTTATTCATGTAGTCCATGACTTTGTTTATGCTTAGCTAATGGTTGGGGGCGCTGGGTAATGGTTTGTGAGAGAAAGGGGGCGGTGGCTCGAAAAAGTTTGGATTACACTGATGTAAGGCATCAAAATCCAAATTGTGCAATAAATTGACCTGTGAACTGACCAGTGGAGTGTGAAAAGTTTTTTTTTTTTTTTACTAATTAGCGAAATACCATGTTTAACTCCTTAAATGTATCTGGAGAGAGATATCTTGACCTATCTTGGCGGTCTGAAGAGAGAAAACTTGGCGGTCTTGTTACTTGATTGCCTCTGGGACTGGTTTGATGCCGGCGATGTCCCATATGTCGGCATTGGTTGGGCCCTAACCAAGCGCTATCCTGGTGTTCGTCCTGTCTTCTAAATCGATCTTATTTCGAGCAGATTCCGATGTTATGCCGTACCAAGCTGGTGTGACGTAGCTTAAAACCTTGCAAATACATTTAAACTATTATCTCATACTAGTGTTTCACAGGTTTTAGAGGGATTTAGGTGGGAATCCCTAGAGACTCGCAGGCTACACGCTAGGCTTAGCTTGCTTGAGAAATTAACAGGTGTGTTTCAGAGCGACACGGAGATTATTATCATGACGCATCACTATATCTCTCGGTCCGACAGAAGCGATAAAATAAGAGAGATACATTGCCGAACAGAGAGGTACAAAAAATCGTTCTTTCCGAGCACAATAACAACTGAGGTCCACTAAATACCCTCCCAAAATATACGTCACCATTTCACCTCCCAAAACCTTTTCCCGTATATATTTACCGGCAGATCTTAAACCCCCTGCCACACGCCCATGCGGCGGCTCGGCCGCATGGGCGTGTCGGCGTTGGTTGGGCCCCAAACATGGGCGTTGTCGGCGTTGGTTGGGCCCCAGACAAGCGCTATCCTGGTGTTCTTCCTGTCTTCAATGTTGACTATGTTCGGCACCAAGCTGGTGTATGTTAAAACCATGAACATTCATTTAAGCTATTACTCTGGGCAATTGTTCCGCCATATTGAAAACATTAGCGCATTTAATTTCCAATCGTCTGTTTCAACGTGCGTTCACGTGTTTCCTCAGTTACGTTGCGCTCTGATCTGCATTTGACAAGAACTTATGTGTGAAAAGACCTAAGCCGTTGAATTAAGGTATCCGGCGATATTTTGTGGAAATGCACTAAAGATATCATGATCTCAAAATGAAAAGGTTTTTGTTCACTTTCCACAGAAATAATTTCATTTTCTGACCAGGTTTCGGCATTAACCTTGGAAATGACATAGCTAATGTCGAAAACAGGTCGGAAAATAACACAGGTCTGTGGAAAGTGAACAAAAACCTTTTCATTTTGAGATAATGATATCCTTAGCCGCTTAAGTAGGTGGAAGAGAAATACTATTTCTTCATTGCCAAATTCAGACCGTAAAGTTTGATTTTCTCGCAACTTTCAAGTTCTTTATACCTCCTCAGTTAGTGTTTAAGCTGATCTCTCCGGTGGGTTGGGAGCAATATCAGCGAATTTGATTAAATTTGGACGAGAAATATTATCATTCAGTACGCTATGACACTCTTTGTCACTATCTAAAACTAATTACCGTTATATGTTGGTGTCGTTACCTATTTTTCATGTGTTTTTCTCTTCCCTCTATGCTATAGCTGACCCCTTTCACAAAAAATACCACATTTTGGCGAAGCTATACTCAGCGTTGAGCTTTCGCCAGTCGCAGACTACAGCGAGATTCACGTGGATGGAAAACGGGACAGAATAGCGGACGACGGAAAAGTGGGAAGCTAATCGAATGTGGCGGAAAACATAGGGGCGGATTAATATTATTATTTTAATACATATAAAGCTACAAAACTGACTGACTGACTGGCTCATCAAAACTCCTGGGCATTTCTAAACGAGCGAGGAGGGTGAAATTTTCAGGGTATAGTTAGAATCATGTGTCGAGTTGGGAAATAATTGAAAAAGTTAAAAAAGTCGATTAGGCTTCGATTTATCGCTATCGATAGCTTTACATGGGATTATATGGGAAAAATGAAAAATTTTAGTGTGGACCTTTTTTCTTTCGTTCATTAAAATATGAAATAATTGAGCAACAAGACTGATTCTTTCACAAATATGAGGCTGAATATTTGAAAAATCTTATTCTTGCAATCGACTCTTTCCTACCTACCGTTAAACTGATATTTTAAAACTTTTATCTTGGGTTTTAGAATTTTTTTCACTTTCGTTGCTATGGATATATTTCTCCATTGTCGCCGGCCGAGTGTCGATTCGAGGTTTGGAACTCAGCGAGGCGGGCCAGTTTTAGGGGAGGGTTAGATTTATGTGTCGATATTGTGTAAAAGTTAAAAAAATCGTTTAGGCTTCGAGTTATTGCAATCGATAGCTTTACATATATGAGTTAGGTACACCAAGTGCATGTTATTTAGCCTTCTTTATACCATTTTTTGCGCTGCTAAGTACTGCGTATAATTTCTTCAACTTTTTCTTAACCTCTACCGTAGCCTTGATGGCCAATTTCAACCAAGCAAGTTTCATGATATTGTAGTTTTAATGCAAATCACATGGAGTCCATGTAGAATATTGGAAGAGAAAAATTGAATATGAAAATTAGTATATTAAAAATCTCGAATCCGATCGAATTCATATAGTAAAATTCTTCATGTGAGCTCTTATTAAGTATGCTGTACTGAAATGAAATATCTAACGTAGAAGAGCGTCTTTTATGCCGTCAAATGAGGTTAAATGATCTTCCAGTGGTTCCACTGGAAGATTTCATTGTTTTTCTTCCTTATTTAAAGAGTATCATCATATAACACTTCCCCCCCCCCTGCTTGCAAATTGCAAGCGCCCATTTACTCGTTCTTTTATATAATAGAAGAGCCATTATTGCAAAAAGCCTGTTTGTTTGACGATGACTCTCTCATAGATTCGGCCCCGGTGGCGGCGGGGCAAAGTCCTCGCCTGCTAACTCGAGGGTCCCGGTTTCGAGTCCCGCCAGGGTAGAATATTATCTGCCCAGGACATGGGTGTTTGTGTATGTACTGGGTTGGGGGAAGAGGGGATGGTTCCGTCTCATCCAACCCAGGATAAATAAACATAAATAAACAATAAATAATAATAGAAATGAGTCGTGATAAAATGAAGGACCCATTTTTTTCCTCCTCAGTTTTTCTTGAATTACTTTGAAATTGGAATAATGGCTAGAATAACAGACCTCCGGTTTTCTTCGGACCACATACTGTGATGAATGTTGCAACGTCGCCAGGGAAAACTTTTGCTGTTTACCTTGTTTAACAAATTTCTTAATATAATATTTCCAAATTAGGCGTTTAATTTACTCTATTGAATGTTTTAATCCTGAAGATTATCATTCTCTGCCTTCAGTTCGTTAAAAAAATCATGATACCAAATCATACAGGAAGGAAATGAAGGCTGGAGTCAGATTAATATTTTCTCGAAAGTTACTGAACCGATTCTCATGAAAGTCGGTAAATATAGGCTTTCGGGTACGAGGAATCCATTGGACCAAAGGCTTAGGGCTGAAAAGGCCCCGATACCTCCGAAATGGGTTTCAATTTGTTTCTTTTTCTTTTTCAGCAGTTACTTTTGCACTTTAAATGACCTGAAATATGGGGTTGTAATTTTCACGATCGAATCGCTAAAAGAATGTAGTGATTTATTCTTACTTTCGATTTTGTTATGCACGTCGTTTTCGCTTAAAAGTTTCGTTTTTACTTTGGGAGTTATTTGCGAACAATATATATCTATTAATATGAAAACGAGGCCAACCTCACAACGAGACTATTATGGCGACGGGTTGTTACGTAAGCAACTCTAATAATGATACAAACTGATCGACATTCCCGTAAGGACAATGCGTATTGGTTTCGCGACATCAACGCCACCACCGTCGAGGCTATGGGTGGTCCACTTCTGCCGTGAAGTTTAAATGTAGAAATCGGCGCCTGTTTCAAATATTTCTTACGCAACAATTAATTCAGCCGAAGTGAAAGGTAATACATAAGGAGTGTTACATAAGGGTGTAACAAAATCTTAAAATCATCAAGGGAATGAAAATTTATGTAATTAACGTGTTAATAAAAATTTATTTTCAATTAGGCTACAGTTGCGCCAATGACGAGGATTATAATGCTAGGTCCAGTGAGGTCTTTCAACAAAAGAATAGCGAATATGTTTCCCATACGAGATATCGCCTTTTTGTCGCTCGGTTGATGATACCAGCATTTATAACGAAAGTATCTCACTCGCGTTAAGATTTTCCTCTTCAGTTCTTCACAAAGTAATAACTAGTTTCATATATAATATATTTCTTTGGTATTACCTTTACATGTAAATAACACGTAAATAACTACAGTTTTTAAATTAAATTGAATTTCCAAGAGAAAGGTTGTACTATTGAATTAAATAACATGATTTTTTGTTGTAATAATTGTTATTACCAAGCTAAGCTCGGTCCCCTGGTACTGATATTAAGTTGAAACATGCAAGGTAGTACTACTTCAATATGTACTCATTACAGCAAATTTTATGTATCTTAAGTAAACATCACTTCGAAGCGCAGGTTCCTCCTCAACCGATGTTTTTGTCCACTATCTGCAGTCATTTCACATGTTACACGACTCGTGGGAGAATCAGGAACTAAATGTTACGAATGAGGGATATTTTCTTTGCCAGGCTGTAAAATTTGATGTCACAAAGGCATATAGACGTAAAGAAATATAATGAGAGACAAAAAACTCCTCTATATGTTTCCTCTTGGTCACTCAGTGTGATAGAGGGTTAAATGCTTCTCATCAGCGAAACGTTTAGTGGAGACAGTCCAGCAAACCAAAGAATCGATTGCTAGAAAAAAAAAGGATTATTATGATGCATTGACATGTGGTCGGATGAATGCGGAATGACTCCTCCATTGTTCAAACACGTCTCCTAAGCACACTTCTAAAAAACCCAATGTAGGTTAACCCCAACCCTTATGCTATTTGAATGCATACTTGACATGAAAGGTCGATTATCGAGAAGACGTTGACGTGTCGCACTCATGTCCACTGTTTTCTTCGCTAATATCCGCCGATTCCTTTTTTTTTTTACCTCTGTACGTCAGCTACGTATGGCTTCCTTCTCTTGACTCGTTTACCCCTTTACTTAAAATCTAGTCGTCTATCGCTTCTCCTTAAATGTCAGTTTCACATCTGTTGATCTTGCAACCCCTAGTTGACGAAGTTTTCTTTGAGCGCATTTCTTATTCTTTAGACACTGCCACGGAGAGTGACGTATTTAGGGTTGTCAATGGTAGCTCCTCCTGTGTGAAATTCGTCTTACGAAAACAACTTATTTAGTCTCGATTTGAAACGTAGCTTTAAGAGAAGTGCTTTTCCTTTATTTATCAATCAAGATAAAAAAATTTCAATTGATTTTTCTTGAAACTTTTCTCGCTAATTCATTAATTAAACATAAACGTAGCCACGTAGTAACTTAAACGGACTCACTCGCTAGTGTTCACACTATTGTGTGAAATTCACAAAGGAAAAATCATTCACCTGGACTGGGAATCGAACCTAGATCCCTCGATCTCGCACCGAGTGCACCAACTACATAAGCTACCCAGGCGCTCCGTAGTTTTTTGAAAATGTCCGGAGTAAACACCTTTTTGTTTGAAGTAATGCTTTTCCTCGTGGACTGTAGAGCTTAGCGTTCGCATGCAGGTACCTCTGGCATTACATGCACGGTACCTGTGAGGACAGCTTGTTCCATAAAGCCCCCATAAGATTCACCGAGGAAAATGACGCCTGGGCACCTTAATTGGTTATAGCACTCGGCGCGAAATCGAGGGATCTGAGTTCGATTCCCAGTCCAGGCGGATGATTTTTCCACTGTGAATTTCACACAATTGAAGTAGTACCCGCTATTGAAATCCATTTTGTTTATTGCTTAATAATGGCACTACTTACACAAGATACATCGTTGCATATCGTTTCAATCGAACGCTCTACAATCTACATATTACCCTGCGAGCCGCCGCATGGCCGTGTGGCAGGGGGTGTTAGTACACCTGCCGTGTAAAAGTGTAAGAAAAGACGTTTTGGGAAGGAAAATGGTGACGCAGTTAGGATTACATCAAGCACCGGCTAGGTACGGAATGCTTTGTGTGTACTATTGGTGTGGAATGTATATGGATGCGAAAGCAATGCGAGAAAGCGTATGAGGGAAGAGAATATCTTTAGAACATCCCATCGATACATCTACATTGGCGAAGTGGGTACGGGTTACCTGAGAGAAGACAACTTTACCGTTGAGATTGGTAAGAGTGAAAAATTTTCTTTGTAAATCATTGATGTAGAAGGAGTGCGTGTTTCGTCATCAAACTATATCCTGAAAACCGAAATAACAACCATATTGGTTGTTGGGGAATGGGGAAACACGAGGAAAAATGGTATTTTTGCGTTTCATACAAATACTACAGTAAACTCCCGTTTATCCGAATCGCGTTTATCCGAAATCCGCTTTATCCGAACAAAATTTTTCAACTGCTAAGCTCAAGCTGACGTGCCAGAAACAGATGAAAATGACGTAACTTTGGTGAATTTACTGGAGAAGCTACCAGGTTGTGAAGATGCGAAGTTCGAAGACGTTGAAGAGTGGATGAAAAACGACTTTTTTGATTTGACTGAGGAAGAAATCGTCCAAATTGCGACCAATTAGAAAGCGTCAGAAGAAGACGTTTCTGATGACGAAGCAGAGAAAAAGATTCCTCACACAGTCGGTTACAAAGCGATCCAAACTGCCCAGGAGTACATCAGCCAACAGGAGGAGGCGACCTATCCCGAAATCGTTTGTTTCCAACATTGGAGAAATATTGCCGCAGCAAAAGTTTCTCAAGCGAAAAAACAAAAAAAACATTACAGACTTTTTTACCAAAAAATAAATTCTAATGGAAAGTCCTAGAACTTCAAGGTTTAATAGTTAAAAGTTTTTTGTTTTTTTACTTTAAAGTTTGTGAATTAAAAAACCACTATTTTCTCCTTGCTCTAGACAAACTTTCCGTATCTTTGAGTAATCTCTAGTATTTTTTAAATAATTTTGTAGTTTATTTTTTCATAATTAAAATTCCTGTTTTTTCCCGCTGCCAAATGAGGTGGATTTTTTCTGTGTGAACGCAAAATAAACGAGCTTTTCTATTCAGCATTTAAAATATTTGACTTTTCAATCATACTTTGGCGCCTTTTTAACTCGTCAACAAAAATTTTTCAATCAAAAACATGTAGGCTTGTTCACAATCATATTAATAGCATTTTATGTACGCACGTTTTACGATAATATTTCGCAGTATTGATGCAATTCGGGGTGTTTCACGTGGGACTTCGGTTTATCCGAAATTTTCATTATCCGAACCGGCCGCCGTCCCGATCATTTCGGATAAACGGGAGTTTACTGTATTTACATGGAAAACTTTTTAAGAAGCAACATTTCCTGCTATAGTGATTAAAAATTGAACACGCATTTTATTGTCTTATTTTTTTGAATATTTTGCTAATGTGGCAAAAGTTGAGTTGAAAGTGTGGTGATTCTGTTGAGATGGCGCAGCAGTTTGCGTGTTTTCCGGCTGGAAAAAGGTGATAAGTAAAAAATATTCCTGAAACAATTGGTATATTTGGTGCATTAATATTGATTTTCAATTGTCGACGCATTCCATGAGTGAAGGCAAGATTTTTAAAACCCTATGAAAAAATTTGGAATGAAGTATTTCTTTTGATTCACATAGTCGCGGTGGAAACTCCTTAAGGTGACTCTGGCCTCTCGGTCACTTTTTCCTGATTTTCTGAAAACTTGAATGCATCTTTGGAGGTTTTTTTGTAAACTGAGATGAAAATTATGTAGAATTTCCTGTTTAATTCTATTGTATTTCGGCCTTGTAAGTGGAGACTTGGGCTCTTATGAGGATTGTTCAGGTTACAGCAGAAAAAAGTCAACTTGAACAAGAAAGCTTATCAGACTTATTAAAACTGTTTATAATAAGCGGAAAGTCATGGGAAATAGAAAAAAATTAAATATAGGCATCTTGCATCCATATTTTAAAGTTATTTCTGAATCACTGCTGTGATTAAAGTCAAAATGCGGTAGTTCCATGCAAATGGATCTGCTGTCAAATGTCCTGTCAAATGGCTTGGCTATGACCAGTCAAATGTGGCCTTTAAAAATATATTCGTGAAATAATCTGCATGTTTAGTAATTCAGTTTTAGTTTGCAATAGGTGACCCATTTCATCAGCGAAAGCAGGATTTTTTTAACCCTAATAAATGTGTCAATAAAAATGTGTTACTTAGTATTATTTTGACTAGTTTAGTCCAGCCAGAGCTACCTTAAGGTAGTTTGAGCGAGGTAGTTCCCTATTCGTAGTGGAGACAATATCTGATTTATATGTATTTACTTCACCAACTGGGAGACACTTGAATTAAATATTGCATTATTAGTGGTGTAATAATATAATTTATTGTCCGAAATTGTAAGCAATTCAATGAAAATATCTAAATTAGTCTTTATCTTGACTCATTTTTTTCGCTCGGAAGTTTTGAATATCCTTCAAAACGGAAGATTTTTTTTTTGATCACGAAGAATTTACTACGGTGACATTATGATTAATTTCCTAAAATAGTCGAGAAAACAAACAAACTAGAAACTGTTAATTTTTTAACGAAATATAGGTGTATGAGAATCCTCATTTTTTTTATTAGGTCTCTCTGGAGTGCATACACACGTACCATCTTCCATGTACAAGGACTGGTATTTTTCGTCAAATATCTCAAATTGTAGTGTGGTAAGGGGTTGAATTTTTTTGTCATTGGAAGAGTGAGATGTTTTCCTTTAAAATGAGATCAAATTCATTGATTTATAGTTGGAATAATATGTCACTCAAACTACCTTAAGAGAGAAAGGAAGAATAACCTCAATGATTTCGCCCTCGCTTTGCCTCGTTGCTCTCGTCATACATCGCAGGTCTCAAAGTGTTTGCCCGAAAGGCGACTAGATCATCATGCGGGGAATCTCTGTCTAGGCTCGGGTCGTGGGATTAGTTGTTAAGTGGGGAAGGGTAGGTGGGATAAACAGGATAAGGAATAGGCGAGGAGGACGTATGCGCTCAAGGACGGGAGTTTCGCGATCCAATACGACCGAGTCTTTGCTCTCGTCGATATCAAATCGATTTAACCGTCCCCGTATGAGGTGTCGTGGGAGTCGCAGACTTGCTCGGACGAGGTAACTGAAATTTTCTGTGTTGTGCGTGACGTGGCTAGGCTCTGGGATATCTACTTAAGGAGGAACATGCGTTTTCATGTACTGATTTCTCAAGATAGTTAAAATTTCCTGTAATGAGTAAATTTAAGCTTAGCGCTGCCTTGCATATTTTTAAAATTTGATATCTACATCTACATAATACCCTGCGAGCCGCCGCATGGGCGTGTGGCAGGGGGTGTTAGGTCACCAGCCGAGTAAAGAAGTAAGTTTTTGGAAGATGAAATGGTGACATTTATTATAGGAGTGTATTTAGTGGAACTCAACAATTATTGCTGTCGCGTATTGTACGAGTTTTTGTACCTCTCTATTCGGCAGTGTATTTATCTTATTTCATCTCATCTGTCAGACCTAGGGATGTAGTGAGGAGTCATGATAATATTCTCTGTGTCACTCTGAAAAATATCAGTTCTGTATTTCTCAAGCAACCTAAGCCCAGCGTGTAGCCTCCGAGTCTCTAAGGGGTCCCACCTTAATACCTCTAAAAGTTGTGAGACACTATATGTACGCTCGTAGCAGTATTTACAAAGCGCGCTGGTTTCCTTTGTATTTTATTATTTTTTTGGTTACATCTATTTGACCAGGGTCCCAAATGCTCGCGGCGCATTCGAATCCAAAGCAGACGTCTGAATGATTCACGTTACAGCATATATATATCTAGCATATATGTTATTAGGGGTCAATCATCATCAAATCGCAATAACAGAAATCATCGTAGAAAATGAAAATAAAAATAAAATTTTCCATTTAAAATTTTCAGAACTTTTTCTTAAAAACATTTACGATGCCCGGAAGGGCCTCTAACAGTTTTGTAGGAAGACTGCTCCAGTCCACAAGAGTCCTGTTGAGGAATGGAAATTATTTTACATTGGTCCTTTGAGGCTGACATTTCACTGCTATAGGTGATCATTCCTCCCTTTGTAGTCAAGGTTTTCCACTTTTTATTTCCGTCCCCTTCCGTCATGCTTCCTCTCCCTGTCGTGTGCAAAACACCTGGATGATAAATTAAATCGTAATGGAATCTTGGATGATGCGATAAAAGCAAGAAATTTGCCAGGAAAGGGTAATATCCATGATGAATTGAATTTTATGCGACCAAAGTATGACTAAAGCTAATTAAAAAGCACTGTATAACTCAATTGTATGAAGTAATATCGCATATGGGAGTGAGAAATGGCAGATGAAGGAGAAAACAAAACAAATGATGGATTATTGGAGACGATCGGCGGAGATACCAATACGGGAAAGTATCACGAATGAGAGAATAAGAAATATAATGGTAGTCATCCACACTGTGGTCGATGACATTAAAAAAAAATAGTTTGGGCGGTATGGCAACATACAACGAATGACGAACGAGAGATTACCCAGGCCAATTACAACATTGAATCCACAAGATAAAAATGGAAGACTCAGTATGAGTTGGAGAGAAATCTCTCCTACTAGTTTCGGGTCTCTTTTCCTTACGGCATAGAAATGCCAATAAGAGAAAAGAAGTTGCCGGAAGGTCTGTGGATGAATAGAGAGAAATAGTGGTTGGGCATCGGATAACGTCGTAGAATTTTATTAAGCCGATGGAAACAACATATGCATATGTATGTATGTATGTATGTATGTATATATATTTATATAGTATGAGGAACATTACGCATAGTATATTAATTATTATTTTCCTTCCATAAGAGTCCCATCCAAGTACCTACTTGGAGCGGTTTAGGGGTATGAGCGGTTTAGTAACACTCTCTTTCGTCTTATGCTTACCTGTTACATACCTGGATGCCTTCCTTTGTACCGTCTCAATGAATTTGATTTGCTCCTCTTTCTGTGGGTACCTGACTACTATTTGCAAATTACAAAATTGATATTTTCTGAGTCTTTAATGCCTTTTCTTTTGTGGTTTTCTTGCTCCTCTTGAGATTTCTCAACACCCAACCTAATGTTCCAAATGATTTTTTGGTCACGTGTTCAGCTATGTCTCCCAACCTTAATATGGGGATAAAAGTGCACCTAAGCATTTCCATTATCGAAAAATAAAATGAGTTTCCCTGTCAACGAGTAAAATATATCTTTCGGTGCCGGGAATCGAATCTGGACCTTTCGGGTGAGAGCCGGGTATCCTAACCACTAGACAATACCGGACTTCGCTAGAAGTGTTTGATCGGCCCCTAAATTTCTTTTTAGTCGTCGTCTTTCACCACGTTCCTACATTCACTCCTCTCTCGTGTGATCAAGTTCAGCCATCTCTTGGTCTTTTGCACCTTCTACTGCGTAGATAGATTATGAACTCGTAGTTCCTTTGACATATCTATAATAGTTACTTTCAATCAACTTAACTCCTCCCGTCCTCGCGACGCGTCGTGTCTTGCTCCCCTCAACGCAAGTCTCCTTCACTCATTCCAGTTTCGCATACCCGTTTACAAAAGATCCCTTTTCCGCCGAATCCCATCCCTTTTTCACTCCGCCTCCTACGAGTAGGTACCTTTCTTTCCCTTTCGGTCCTCATTGAGGCTGTATAAAGGATGTACAGCCTCAATCAAGATTGTTCACGAATTACCGAAATGGTTGCTATTATCTTTTTCAAATGTCCTGGGAGATAGGAGGCGGGACTAAAATTTGTGGGGGTGAGCGAAGAGAAAGTTGCTCGTCATTTGTCTTTCCCAGAACCAATCAGGGTACAGAAATACAAGTACAGTAATACACAATATGCTGTAGGCTTGGCGTAGAGTCTCGAAAATTTAGTCGCTCTCAGACTTCCGTTGGGTGAACTTCCTTATTTTGCTTACTGTATTGCCAAACTTCATCACCACAGGGCCTCTCTCATTGTGGGCCTCGCGGTTTTCCCGGACGAGGAATAATGATCTCGGCAACGTCGAGCTAGAACCCCTCCCCCTCTCGGTGGAAGTGTCTCATCTTGCGGCAGCGGGAGCCATCGAACAGTACCGGACTCACCCGAAATGCTCCCGCCCCCACAAATTTTAGGCCTACCTCCTAGCCCCGAGACAGTTGTAAAAGATAAAAGCGCCAGCGCTGCTGCTGTGATGTCGCTGACGTCTTCACCGACCAACCCGGATAGAGGTACATTGAAATGTAGATGAAAATAATGCTATTTTCTTATTCAGTTTGTTGCATTATGTTTTGTAAAGCCCGTATATTGATAATATCAATACTTATTATGATGATTACTCTACTCTTAAATTGAATCGTGGAATAATTATATAAAGCAAGAATCTAAAGGTGTATACAATTGAGATTTTAAATTGGTGGTTAAGGAGGAACCTTTATTTTAGACATTACTGAAAAACAACCCTAATCTTAAGACGTATTGTAAAGTAAAATTTTTGATATCGAATTGTGAAAAACTGTTACTTGGCCATGGGCCATTCAACAAAGATATATTGACTTAAATAAGGTTTTTTTCCGCTGAAATGCACTGCCTTAATGGCTAAGCGATGGCATCCCTTCACATAACTTTTTCTATCGCTATTTCCGCCCTATTCGAAAATTCTTACAACATGCTCTAGATATTGAAGCAACTTACGTATTTTTTAAACATTGATCATCGATTGTACTACACGAGTAATTACGTTTGAAAAACTGTCTTCCGGTTTTCGTCAGAGCCTTTAGCTACCATACTGTGGTGAATGTGGCAACGTTGGGAAATGTCTCCTGTTTACAAAATGTATTCGAAAAAGGTGTTTTTATAATAAATATGCAGTAGAGTATATATAAAAATTAGGCATTTTCCTACATTTCTAATTGTTTGTAGCTTGAAGATAATTATACCTTTCCCTTATTTTGGTAAAAAATCAAGATATCAAATCCTGTCGAAATAACAATGGAGGATGGAGTCAGAGTAATTACTGGTTTTCGTGACGTAGTAAGAGCTTCGAATTAACGCTTTGACATTTAAGATTTTCCCCAAAGAAGTAGATACATAATATTTAAAAGGCACACTAGGTATCTCTGAGCCTAAATTTGCTCGTTACTGCAAATTTTTTGTATATTAAGAAAACAGAACTTCGAATCGCAGTTTCTTCCTTAAAATGATAACTAAGTCGTCGTAAACCAGTGATCCCTTCTGTTTCTTCTTTCAAAGTTGTACAGGCTTGGACGGCTGTATCTACGACGTGAGTGACGTCACGTAAAAGGCCAGCCAATACCGGCGCGGATCGGGAATTGCATTGTTAACATGATTTGAGGCAACCTGTATATTCTATGGATATTACCATGAATATACATAATAGATTCAAATGTTTGGAATGGTTGCCTAGACAACGTGTTGCCTAAATTTCCACATTTAGTTCACCCAGTTCTTGGCGCTAATTAGAAAAAAGTCTCATCAGTCGACTCGTTGTTAATTGTTGTTAACGTGAGACTGGTGGATATTCCTTAACGATCGAGGAGATATAAACTACTTGATGCTGTGAATAATAGCTGGCTATTTTTGAGATCTAACAGTTACTTTGTAAATGCTAGAGAGGAAATATCTACTACTGGAAGTGTGTAAGATGCATATGAAACTTCCATCGTGAATACACGTTGACGGTTGCCAGACTCTGATTCTAATTTGAATGAATTAGGCCCGTTCCGCTTAATTAAAGAATTCAGAATGCCATGTTAAAACAGAACTTACCTACTTCGTACCAGGCTGCAAAATAGGGTATGCGTCTACGAGGACCCAAAATAGGAGACCGGATGATTTTCAAAAAGTGTGTAATTACATCCCGCGTATGGTGCTACATTTTTATCCTCTGCATTATGATTACTGGTATGTAAAACCGGTAAGACGTAAAAATATACATATACGGTAAGACGTGTTTATTTACAATCTGTCGACTGTATTTACATTTGAGCTTCCGTCTTCCATCACTAGGCGGCGCCACAATCTATAAAGCTGTTTGTTTACGGAGTTCCAGGCAACAGTATTTGGCGAGTCAACAATCCATATGTATATTCATGAATCTTACTTTCTTTCGACCTCTTCTCTCCAAACTTAGCCTTTCCGTCCTCACTTAAACTATACCTTGTAAAACTAAACCTTTTCTTACTCGTAAAATTTACCTGGAAAGACCCTCAACTCTTTGGAATTACCCGCCTGAAAGATGCCCTACTGGGAAAAAAAATCTCTCAAAAAGGTGTCCGTATCCTTAAAGTCGGAGTGTCCGTGTCCGTAAGTGGGAGTGTCAGTATGTGAGATGGTCTATCCAAGCAGGGTTGCATACAACTCAGTCTGGAATTCGAATTCTGTCCGTAAGTTGGAGAAGTCCATAAAGAGAGGTTTCACTGTATATCTGGTGGTGGGAATGTACATAGAACCATACTAAAGTATGAGTGAATTACATACGTACACGCGTACAAGACGACCTCACTATTGCAGCATCGCACAACGGCTGATATGTAGTTCAATGATTACGACAAAAGGAGCATTATTATAAATAGCTAACGATTCGTGCCTGTTGTCTACTTGGTTGTTTGTTTTTGTTATCTCCACCTAGTGTTGCATATTATTTGCTCGATTTAATTTATTTAATTAAATATTCCCTGTGCAAGCTCTTAGCGGATTTTTTTGTTAACTTAAACTATTAATATAAACAGCAAAGTCTTTCTGTTTGTCCGTCTGTCCGAAAAATTCCTTCCCATTATTAAATACACTCGAGTTATTAAATACAAATCGAGTTCATTCTATTCGCTTGCAATCTTTTTATATTTTGCATTATTTAATTGGAAATACTGGTCTTACAAATTCGGAAAAAACGCCAATCGAATGGAGAAATAATAAAGATTTACTTCTTTCTGTCTAATTGCTTTTCCCAATTAAATTCGTGAAATTAAAAAAAATAAATCGTAAGATTGTGCAAAATTTTGCTCTTTAGCTGTACCCTCATCTTGACGAGCAACAGCATTGTTATAGTCGAGGCTCATATGAATGTATAGGGAATGAATTGGCCCATGGCTGTTGAGGAAGACGGAGAGGGCGCTTGCCAAGGTGATCAATTCTGGAAGCTGTAACGCGGTCCGCCATCTTTGTTCCCCTAGATTCATATCAGCAATTACTGGCTAACGCACTTATTTTGTCATTTTACGACACTTTCATCGTTGATTCGCATGATATCAGCATGCGTTTTCTTCTTGAAAATGCATTATTTATGCATATTGTTTATTTATTTAAATTAGCACTTATCCGTATTCCCAGCAAAAAGTACTTAGTTAAATCCAGTAGAATCAATAGCCCCGAGTAATTTAAGGATGTGTTAATAATAGCTCCCCTTACATTGTCAGCATAAGGTAGATATTCTTGCCTTATACCATTTAATGAGGCCTTTCAACCGTTATATCCAAAGTCATGCAATGAAAGTACGGGAGCTCGGTTGCTGGGCAACAGTTAAAGGGCGTCCTACCTTCTCCATCTTTTCAATATCCATTACGAATCAATTGATAATGCTAAATAGCTTTTATCGTAAGGGAAGCATTTCTATTTACCACCAAAGTTCACACGACATCTGTTTTCGGCTGAGTTTCATTTCATTTATGAACCAGTCGATTGCCGGCTGGTGCGTTCGAAGGTTGATTATCGTCGGCTGTTGTCACGTCTTAATCGAAATCACCATATGCGTACGAGTCGTCAAGAATTCGATTCAAGGGAATATGTACGAACGAGGTAGTAAAATATTAAAATTACTATTTGTAGTATAGAGAATTTCATATTTCTCCATAATAAAATATTTTTGTCCAAAAATTACGAAACATACAAAATTTGCCCCTCATGAAACACATCTATATGGTAATCATAGGCATATTTCTATACACAAAGTCAAATTCCGACATTCTTGACATGAGGTTACTCTGGTCAATAATTTAAAATATTTTTTGTGTGTTTAAAACACATCCAGGAAAATAAAATTAAAAAAATTATTGTTGACAAATTTTAGCATGCTTTTAAGTCTTTGGGTTTAAAACTGCACTCATCTTTGAAACTAAACATGCGTGATAAGTGGACTATGTAAAACCGCAAGACCTAACTTCCTATGGCTGAGGAGTTTGCGCAGTTTTATCAGTCTTAATCACGCAAAGAATTACGCGATTGTGACAACAGAATTACGTTTGGGACGATAACGCCCCCTCGGTTGGCATTTGTCTTATCTCGACTGAAATGAACACGCCACGCGGGCAAGGCAAAAGGGAAGCTTCATTGATTTGCCGACGGCACTCTTGTATGTGCGTCGTCGTCGTCGAAAAACTTCGTGATTAATTGAACGACCAATTGCGTGCGAAAGTTCAAGTGAGGGTGGAGCCTTTTGATTCTTTCGTGTGTCCTGTCTTTGTGTTTCATCGTGTGTCTCCGCGTTTTGTTTGCGGGAATGAACGTTTTTGATGGTGTAACCTCCAAAAACACTGGAAAAAGAGTCCTCTTTAAATACGTGTTGTCTCTTCCCATGGCAGTCATCGACCATTAATATTCTCGCGGTCTGTTCTCCATTATGGATGCCTTTTTTCCCCTTAGGAGGATTATTTGCGACTCCCAAAACGAATAAAAAATCTTACATTTTCAACTGTGGCGTTTGAGACAAATGCTGATATCTCTGGCGAAATATTTTAACTAATTAAACATGCTGATTAATACTCTAATTTATTTTTAATTAATACCTTTTCCAGCTCGATGAGCCAAGGTCGTTTGATATCGATTGTATTCTTCCTTTGATATAGGTCTTCGCAATCATTTCGACCACATATCCACCATTAATGTGCTATTTGAGCATTTCTGACGTAACGCACCCAGGAAAATCTGCGAACATGCGGTACAAGTTGTCATTTAGAACACAAATGCACCACCAGATCAACAAAAACGTCGAACAACTTATGCTATACTTACGGAGTATACAGAAAAATAAGCACATTAATGGCGGACTTATGCACTTTGCGAAGACCAATATTAAAGGAACAACACAATCGATAGTGAATACCTTGCTATGAGCTGTTCTGTAGTGTAGTTGAAGCATGGCAGTTTTGATCCCTAGGGCGCGATATTGACAGAGGAGGAGCGGTGCAGTGGTTCAAGGTAGGCGCGCCTATAAAAAGAGAAGTCTCAGGCGTGATCTGGTGGAAGTTCAGCGTAATGAATCACAGAAATGGCAATTTTCCACTAAGAAAAGGTTTAATAAGACCATGATTTCGATGCACTGCATCATCATCACAATTAAATGTAACACAGTCTTATGAAAATGAAGATAAGTGTCTACAAATTGGTTTTATAAAGCAGTTAATTCAGCGAAGAACAGAAGAGAAGAGTGACAAATAGGGTTACAAACAGACACTTCTTGATTACTCAGAAAAATATCCAATTTTAAAGCCAAAGAAATGTGTCTATGTCTCCCTACCAGCTTCCTTTGATTATACTCCCTACTTTCATCCTAATCTGAATCAACGTCCATATTTTGGCACGGATTGGGATGTGTTCAGGAGTGAGGAGGTTCTTTTCTTTTTTTCCAAATTCACTATCATCCATTGCGCTATCGAAGCTGATAGCTGAATCGTGATAAGCGAGATAACTTTTTATTTTCGAAAGCGGAAGGCGAAACGTGGTGACTGGAGGGATAATGTAATGCTCATGATAATCACGCCTTTCACCCAAGTTAGAGTGGTTGCCTATGTACATGGATACAGTAACCACCCACTTAAACTGCTTGCTTCAACTTGCCACTGAAAATTGTCTTTCGCACAACTTTTTGTATCGAATTGCGATGTACACGCTACCTATTGATTATCTGAGTGTATGACAAGATTCCTTACCGCAGGGCGATGCGGTCATCATCAGTTGTTCAATCTTAAGATTGGTTGACTGCAGCTCTCCACCCTTTCCTATCTAATAATAGTTCCCTTACCTCCTGGTAGACCTTCCTCTGTATTTTCCTCTTTATTTGGTCCATGAACTTATTCCTGGGTCCATGAACTTTTCCGTCCATTTTACCTCCAATTATGGTCTTCACAAACCCATTGTGCTTCACGGTGTGTCCAATCCATCTTGTTCTTCTTTTCTATATGGTGGTCCACATGGTCCTTTCCTCTTCTACTCTTCTGAGCACTTCATCTTTTCTTATTTTGTCCGTTCATTTTATCTTCAGCATCCTCCTCCAGCACCAGGTTTCGATGGCTTCCAGTCTAGAGGTGATTCGATATTTGAATCTCATTTTCGTCTTGCGGTATAAATGTTTGCACCGCCAAAGACAGCAATCCTCAAAATATTTCATCTCACGTGAAATCGTTTATAGAAAGCTATCGTATATCGATTTGTTTTAAATTGCTATCGCGCCATACCAAATTTGGCGTGCCACAGAATCCTCTCTGATCTTTGCTCGCTTCGCTGGGAGTAGCCGTCGGCATCGGGCCGCTTAAATCAGAATGAATAAGTTATATATTAATGTTGCTCTTTTCAGGTATTTCCGTCGCGTGTTTGGTTTTTTTGACAACAGTTTCTCCCCTCTTCCTGGGGGCGTCTTCAGGTCCGTTGGACATTTTTGTAATTGTTTAATTTTGTAATTTTGTAATTTTGTTTTTGTAATTGTTTTGTAACAATTACAAAAATGTCCAACGGACCTGAAGACGCCCCCAGGAAGAGGGGAGAAACTGTTGTCAAAAAAACCAAACACGCGACGGAAATACCTGAAAAGAGCAACATTAATAATTATAAGAGTCGCGGAAGCCTTCTAAGAAAAGTTATATATTATTATCCTTTATTTTAGACCAAAGAAAAAATTACAGGGCCAACATTTTCACATATTTCGCACAATCAATTGTAACAAAGTCATGTGTGTATAAAGAGAAGCATTTACAACTTCGATTTATAAAGAAATTTATTTAGCGGATAACAGAAATGGCTTCTCTTATGAAACAGATCAAATTAATTACAATATTTACTAAAGTTTTGGCACAAACACAAGATTCATCGTCTTATTTTCTCGGTGATTCCGTTCAGAAAATTGTAGTTTACTCAGCTTGTCTTTGACACAATTTCCTCAAGTAAATTAAATGCATCCATAAAAGGCATTGTTACATTCCTACTGCAAAATTCACCATGATGAGCGGGGCTGTTCATCGCCTCAGGGTTTCGATGTCCCACATAATGGTCTCAAAGCTTATGACTGGCAGAATGCTCTGCTATTCTTGCTGAATGCGTATCATTCACCCCACGAAGAATGCCAGTTCGGGATCATCTCAGAGATACCCCTTTGAGATGAAGCTAATCTTTCACACTTCTTGGAGTGGGTAAAAAGCTCAAGCAATCAAGGGAGTGATTTGGCAATAACTCCATATGTGCGTCTATTGTGATTGATAATGTGAGTGATAAGTCTGGATGAACCTCCTGTATTTGTGCCAATGTGATTATTTATTATCTTCATAAAAATTGCACTAGTTACTTCATGAATATTATCTTATGTCCAAAATTAGTGACGCAACGTGTGTATAATAACGCAGTATCTATGGGGAATTATAAAGGACGACGAGAAGAAGAGCCTGTTGAATTTTGCAGTTAGGTAAATCACATTCTAGCTGATTCTAACCTAAGCCAGCCATCTTAACGGATAGCCACTCTCAATCTTCACAAATGAAGAATTTGGTGACATTATCAATGGTTCAATTTCAATAAGGAGAGAAGAATGGGTTGGACATCTGTTGTGGCACCCTAACTGGATGACTACCTTGACGGAAGGAATAGCGGAGGGGTGTGCTGAAAGAGGAAGACCTAGGCAGGAATTACAGAATGGGATTGGAGGAGGGGCAGGAAATAAGGAGAAATAAAGAGACTTGCTTTGGAAGGAGAGATTTGAATGCCCACCAACCAATTTGGGTTGAGGAGAAGAAGAAGAAGGTCATTGGTTAAGTCAGCCTAGTCTCTACTTTCCAAAGAAATCACGACCCTCGATTAGGATTCAGCAAGGCTGATTAATTAGACGGCAGCAACGTTCACTTTTTTTTACTTTTAAGCGGTTTACTTTTAAAGCGTTCAAAGTCCTACCTCTTCCATAATACGAGGGTTGCCCAAAAAGTAATGGCCCACATTTTTTTCTCAAAAACTGTTTATTCGTACTATTTATTTGAAATATCACAATATGCCCTCCATTATTGCAAATATGGTGTAGTTTTTGTTTCAAATACAGTGAAACCCCTCTTTAACGACCACTTCTATTAAGTGACCACCCCTCTCGACGACCGTTTTTCAGCGGAATCGTCGTTGGTCGTTTAATTCAGGTTTCATTGTATCCATCCAATTGATATGCATTGAATTTCCCGATGAGCAACTAAATTATGAGTAAATTCAACATCTACATATACATAATACCCTGCGAGCCTCCGTATGGGTGTGTGACAGGGGGTGTAAGGGCACCAGCCGTGTAAAGATGTAAATTTTTGGGAGTCGAAATGGTGACTTGTATTATGGGAGTGTATTTAGTGGAGCTCAATTTTTATTGTGATCGCTTATTGTTCGCGGAAAGAACGAGGTTTTGTGCCTATCTGTTCGGCAGTGTATCTCTCCTATTTTATCGCATCTGTCAGACCCAGAGATGTAGTGAGGAGTCATGATAATATTCTCTCTGTCGCTCTGAAAAAATATCAGTTCTGAATTTCTCAAGCAATCTAAGCCTAGCGTGTAGCCTCCCGAGTCTCTAGGGGCTCCCACCTTAATCCCTCTAAAAGTTGTGAGGCACTATAAGTGCGCTCGTAGCAGTTGTTAACGAAACGCGCTGCTCACCTTGTTTTTTTTTGTTTTTGATTGATTTGGATTTTGGTTTTTGAATTGATCTTTATGACCAGGGTCCCAAATGCTCGCGGCGTATTCGAGGTGTGGCCTAACCAGAGCGAAGTAGCATCTCTCTTTTACTTTTTCATCCGAGGACCTTCCTGTTATACGTTTAACAAAACCTAGTTTCTTTAATGCTGAGCCACATATGTTATGTATGTATAATCCCCACGATATGTTAATAATCAGTGTTTTACGCTAATATATCGCTATCAGTATAGGTTTTAACAAACTCGCTGCTTCAAGAATTTTTCCTTTTTTCAAATCATTTGAATAATATGTACTCCTAGAAGCTGAACCCCTGTCGAACGGCCACACCTCTCTCAACGACCATTTTTCAGAGGAACCGCCGGCGGTCGCTTGATATGTTTCACTGTACACGTGGCTGCCGCGGTTGAAATTCTCGTACATCTTTGATGAAGATTGCCATATTTCGTGCTAGCTTTCATGTTGACTCTATGAATGATGCTTTCGGGCTATGCTACGTTTCGTTCATTTTTTTTTAACTCATCGTTTCGCTCCTCCTGTGTCAAAAAATTTCAGTAGGTAGGATGGATATCACCTTAGCCGGGTTTGGAAGGCGTTCCTGGCTCCTGCAAAAGCCCAACGGCGAAATTGTCCCATTACGCGATTCAAATCGGCCCAAAAATGGAGCAACGGACATCGGTCCTATACAAAAGCAAACTGAAGTTTTTATCTTCTCATTCTCTTGAAGACGCTTCCTGTAGGAGGAGCGAAACGTTGAGTTAAAAAAAATGAACGAAATGCAGCATAGCCCGGAAGCATCATTCGTTGAGAAAAAAGGCTGCGAGAGTCTTAAAACAAAAATTTTAAGTTGACTGACGTAAATTCAGATATACCGCATGAATAGTCAAGGTTTGTCGGTTTGTCGCTCACACCAACAATACAGCATTTCCGTGGCCGCGACCGCTTAGGTGTGTGCACAGCGGCGGCCGCGCGGCCTACGTCGCGACCGCGCGGGCACGGCCGCCACCGCTGCCGCTCAGGTGTGTGGAGGCCTTTATTTTAGGCACGCTCAATAACTTACCTTGATTTTAAAATTTACTATACAGTGAGATTTCTAATCTTAAATGGTGTATAATAGGCCATCGGTTATTTAGCGAAGATATATTGTTTTAAAAATGGTGAATTTTAACGCTGAAATGCATTGCTTCAATGGCAGTGTGATGGCATCTGCTCTCATAACTTTTTAAAAATCTTTATCTCCACCGAATAATATTATTAAAATACTTTTATAAAACGTACTAGATATTGAGGCTCCTTATGAATTTTTTGTTAAGCTTTAGTCATTGATAATATAACACGAATATATAGTTTAAATAACAGACTTCCGGTTTTCATCAGAGCACAAAGCCGACATACTATAATGAATGTGGCACGGTTGCCAAGGGAAACTTCTGCTGTTAACCTTCTGCTGTTAACAGAATCGTCCAGCAGCAAAAAAAACCTTGTTTTCCAACTCTTTTTTGTTAAGTGTATGTAAAAATTAGACATTTAATAAACATTAACAAATATATTAAGCCAAAAGGTTATTATACTCTTCGCTCAGTTCCTTAAAAATCGTTATAGTAAATCCTGCCGAAATGCCAATGGAGGCTGGAATCATTGCAGCTACTGGCTTTCGTTACGAGGTAAAAGCTAAGATTTACCGCTTTGTCCTATAAGATTTTACTCAGTCGAGTATTTATGTGAAATTTTAAATACAAGCAAGGCACCACTAGGCCTAAATTAATGCATAATTGCAAATTTTATGGATCTTAAGAAAAAAATACTTCGAAGCGAAGTTTCTTACTTGAGATTCGCATCATCGGACACGTAAAACCGTAAGTCTTATGGAAAATTTCTCGCCACCGTCCTAAAATACCACAAACGGAAAGGCATCGCAGTAATGGACAAATTAAGGTGGTTCCAGTCTCAGGGTTACTTATTTCAGGAATTCTGAAGACTTAAATACACCATTCATGCACAAGTGCGCCTTAAAAACTGAGAAAATAGAGAGTTTCTCGGCTATTTTTGTTATTTCGACTATTACTGGTTTTCATTATGAGGTAAAAGCTTCGGTTGAACTCTTTGTCAAATAAGATGTTACCCAAAGGAGATTTTCATGAAATTTTAAAAATATAACAGGCAGCACTTAGCGTAAATTTACTTATTGCTGCAAATTGTATATATCTTAAGGAAACAGTTCTTCGAAGCGCGGTTTTATCCTCAATTACAAACATTTGTGTGAACCGAAGTCAAAAAATCACTCAATAGTAACAGCATGAATGAATCATGGGATGATTTCCAATCAAGTTGGGGAGGTTAGCGCACACAGTAGCCGAATGGAACACTCGAGTGCTCATTAAATACAACGATGGGAACGGTCAGCGCCGAAGTGTTTACAAAATGGCGGAACAATATTCAAGTTATATAGAGGACTGGTTAAATTCATCTCTAGAAAGAATAAAAAACAGAGTTAATATTTTTTTCATGAATGCACCACAATTATATTAGATATCGAGATAATCCTATTTATATTACTGCATATTTCACCGCCATCACCGAGTATCATCTGTTAAGTGCGCTCGCTAACGAAGGAAAACTACATTGAAGATTTATTTATCAATAATAGCATTGGAACTCCCTCTACGCTAAACGGATTAAAACAGTTTGGCGAAGTTCGGTTATTAAAAGTCTCTCGAATTCAACGGATGTATATGTAATCAAAGCAATATTTATTTATTCAAATCAAAATAGCTCTTCAAACTCGCAATAACATTATGTTTTCTGCACGTCTTTTTAACCGTAATATTTGTGGCATAAATTTAATTGTTAATGCAATGTATTTTATGTTATCTCTGGGCAGCTAGCGGTATTCTCTAAAGTTCTTTTGCCTTAAATTTCAAACAGATGATGGATCTACCTGCTTCTCATCCGCTAATTCGTCTATTCCGTCGTGCTATTCAAAGGAAAGAATGGACTAGGGATGCCGCATTGACTAAAAACATCGATTAGTCAGATGATTCGAAAACGTTGAGTAATAGTAAAATAATCCGATGAAAATTGAGTGAGTGGTGAGTAATTTTATAAACATAGAAAAATCGACTACTCGATGTTTTTTAGTCGATGTGACATCCCTAGTATGGATGGTTAACTTATATGGTTGTCATTTCGGTTTTCAGACTAGAGTTTGATGACGTACTGCCCTCTCCATCTGCCTCAATGAGCGGGGCTAAATATTTGTATCCATAATGTATATTCCTGCTCGCGATTGTTGTTTTTGAGCTGATTTCTAATAAAGGCGTCAAACATGTGAAATGTAAAGTTTCTGATTACATTGTGGCTAAAATATTATGCTTTAAAATGCTTATTTGGAACTAATTTGAGAACTACGAACGAAAATTTGGGCCGCGAGTATATTCACTTATTTCGCCCGGTCGCTTTCCAGGAACCAGACAGCTCCCGAGGAGTTACCGAACGGAATGTCCGGGGAGGGCGGTGGTGGCACAATGCGACGAGTGGACTTCGTGCTCACGTACCACGACCATCACCACGACCACCACGAGAGCGCCGACTCCTTGAAGGCGAGGCGGAGGAAGATATTCGAGGAGAACCTGGAGGCCGAGGGCCTGGAGCTGGAGCGCCAGCCGTCCCTCCACTCCCCCAACATTCCCTCCTTCCTGAAGATACGGGTCCCATACGAGGTGATGTGCGTGTACGCCGAGATCCTCGAGTTCCGCAAATCGCTGAAGCCCCACTTGATGGAGAAGGAGGGTAGCCACACGACGGGCGATGGCTCCCGGCCGCAGCAATCCGTGAGGAAACGGAGGGGTAACCTAACCCTCCGCCGTTCTCAACCCCCGAGCCACAGTCCGCACTTCAAGACTGAGTTTCGCGTCAACCTGGAGCAGATTTTCGACATTCCCGCCGATAAGGAGTCGTTCTTCACGTCCGCGGAGAGGGCGCAAGTGGTTTGGTACATCTTGAGGAGAAGTACCTTCGGAGAGAAGGATAGTGAGGTGAGACAGCGACGTAGCCACAGTTCTACATTTCCCTTTATCCCCTGGTAAAAATATCTAGTAAGTGACAGCTCTGAAACTGGTCCTTAACTGCTCTGAAACTGGTCTTTAACTGCTCTGCAGCTAGTCTTTGACTACTCTGAGAATGGTCTTTAACTACTCTGAGACTGGTCTTTAACTGCTCTGAGACTGGTCTTTAACTGCTCTGAAACTCATCTTCAACTGCTCTGAAACTGGTCTTTAACTGCTTTGAAACTGGTCTTTTACTGTTCTGGAACTAGTCTTTAACTGATCTTTTTTTAGGGTTTCTACTGGTGAAAGGTAGGTTTTGTTGAAAATCACAGAATCTCCTCCCAGTTTTCTGCACATTCAGGGCCTTATCTACCTCTGGCATTTCCTTTTTCGCCCCAGCATATGATCTACTTCTTCTCTACCTTGGCAGCTTGCACAAAATCCTTTCCTATATCGCACTCTTGAGCGACCTATCACCCCTTATTACTTCCTCCAGTCACCTATGGTGCCAATCCCTGATTTTATTCAAGTTTCCTTCCCCTGCCCTCCATTCGAAGCACTTCCTCATTAGTCTTCCTTTCTATCCACTGCACCTTCTCTATCCTTTTCTATACCCAAATCTCAAACGCCTGCAACCTATTCTCTTCCTCCTCTCTGAGGATCCACGTTTATCCCCCATACAATGCTATGCTACAAATTAACCTCTTCACCAGCCTCCTCTTCACATCCTTACCCAAGGTCCCTGTTGAAAGACAAATATCTGATCTGAAAGTGGTCTGCTACTGAATGGAACTGGTGGGGATTTTAAAGAAGTTTCAAATCCAGATTATAACAGACCATTTCCAGATCAGATATTAGTCTTTCCGAGCAGTTACATACCTGTTTCAGAGCAGTTACATACCAGTTTCAAAGCAGTTACAGACCAAAATTTTTTTAATGGGTCTACGTAATACCCTGCAAAAAGTGGCATAAATACTATTTTAGATGCTGTCAGAGGTCTGTCAATGTTTATCCTACCTTTGTAAAATATGAAATACACATCAAACCTATTTAGACTCAGCTTGAAATTTCAGTAATAGAGAAGTTAATCATACATCTGCTAATTCCAAATTAAAATATAAAATTTGAAGAGCATTTTTCTTGCTATTTTTGGCAAAATTGTTAACGATACCATCAAAATTTATGTTGATTTTTAATTAATGGTCTATGGATCATTTATTAATTCCAAAATAATAGCTACTTATAGTTCATTGTAATTTTCAACTCTTGTGATATTTTATACTTTACCCCCAAATAAGCCACTGAGTTGAGGGTGAGTTTATAACTTGGAAATTATTGGAAATTAAATACTGTCGGACTATATATTCAGACTCATGTTGTTTTGTCCTTTAGCAGTTTTATCTTTTTGCATCTTATAGCATTCATTCACTGAGACCAATGTCAGTTTTTACCAGCACTCTTTTATTTGTGGAGTTGGTTGATGCCAGGCATAATGATATTTTTCCATATATTTGGGATTTTTCTAGCGGCAGACTAAACAGGACTGATGGCTATTGCATAGCTGTGGCATGTATATTAGTGGAAGACATAAATACATGAAATATACTTGAGCCAATACCATTGAATGATATTAAATATCCAGGATTTAAAAAGAAAATCATTCTGATTTAAAAATTTATTTAAAAAAATGAAATTTATTGTGTGACTTATCCATGCTTACAAGTCCGCTGGCACAAGTGTGGAAGTTATCATATGTTCATACAAATTTGAATGTACTCTTTACATCTCCTCTGATTGCATTAAATAAATTCAAATTCAATGAATTTATATATCCCCTGCCACTTACTTGAAAGTACAAAACTCCCTAATTCCATTCATCTGAGACTTGTTTATTACAAGGTCTGTGGTCGTTTATTATTATGCATTGTTAGTGAAATTTTTGTCTCAATTTCGATGATTATGTAAATTCATTTCACAATGAGGTTAAATACTATGTTTGTTCTGTTTTTATGATAGAAAAATCTATTGGTTGAATGAAAGATTTCATGCATAAGAGAAAACTAAGAAATGAAGTTCATGTGCCCACTCTCTGTTGTATTGATCGATATGCTCTTTTAATTTGGCCATTTATAATGGCTTTAATTGATAATTTAATATGAACATGAACATCCATCATTTATTTAAATATTTAACCACTTTTTGATTTAAAGTGGAACATAAAAATATCCATGCGTGTACTTTCATGCATTATACCCAAATATTGATACATTTTGTGCAACCCTTTGTTTTTTGTGAAGATTTTGGCTAAGATATAGTTTTTATGCACTATGTTTAAAAACGTGGAATATTTTAAAGAGGATGCATCTTTATACCTCACATCCTGCTCAGGTTTCTCAATCTCCATGGGCTCAACGAAGCATCCGAATGTTGAGTGATGCATTTGTTTCATATCGTCAACAAGTGAGCAACAGTTATGTCTATTGTAGTTACCCGTTAATGTGGAAGCTTTCTAGTTCTTATGGGTGTATCACTTAGGCATTTTTATTTGAGTATAATGGTATTTTTTTATATGTAGTAGCTTGCTATCTCCTCAGTGGTAACATATTGCTATGTAATATTTGATAACCCTGACTTTGAAGATATTGCTGTGTAATTAGTATTTGGACTCTTGCTACTGGTTTCTCTTAGATATTGTGTCAATAAGAATGTTCTTCCATCCTCATTGAGTTTAATTCGACTCATAAAACAGTTTTCTATTTTTTTTCCTTTTTGGGAATACAGTAGATTGGTAATCCAGAATGCGCAGGGGCTGATATATTGTGAAAGTAAATTATTTCTGGTGGTGAGATAACTTTCTTTTCACTTGTCAGCCTGACTGAAAAAGTTGCAGCAATATATTATTTAACACTTTGAGAGTGGTTCTATTTAAAGGCACCCATTAGCTCCTGGTGGGAAATATTCCCCTTATTTTGAAATTTCTGTAAAAAAAATATGCCAGGAGTGTTGCACAATTGTTTTATGTGTCCAATAGAAGCTCACTTCTTCTACCTTCAGGAAATATGAATAAATTGATAGAGATATTTTATGTTTTTCTTTGGCACAAAATATCATTTACCATTATATTTTTTGAAAGTGAAAATGCTGTGAGAATAATAATGAAATGCAAATCAAAATAATATAGCAGAATTGTGTTGAAGATGTAATGTAAAATAGCATAAAATACAAGGGCCATAAATCACAGGATGTAATATTATGTCGTGAACACCCAAGTGTTAATGAATGATGCAACAATGCAATTGTGTAACGAATATTGATGTTCTGTCCTTTTTGATTGCCAATCCATGAGCATGTAAAGAAATAAGATACTCTTCTTTGGATGGAAAGTGATGCTCATTAGTAAGGGTAGACATGAAGTCAAAGAGTGCCTAAGACAACTTTTTAACAATCAAAACATGTTTTATTTTGGTGCTGCAATATGAAAATCCTGGAAAAATGTTCTGTAATTTATAATTCTGGATAAGCAAACTTCTGCCCTACTTAATATATTTTATATATGTTGTTGCTGTTCCTGGGGTGCCTGTCTAGGAAATATGATTGAAACTAAAATTGAAAATTTTGTATTTGGTTGAAATTTGAATTGGAACATTATGAATCACCACCAGTTTTTTTTTGAACACAGAATCTGATATAAATATCACTATACTGTGTACATTAATATCCCTTGATTGAGAGAATTGCAGTCAGATCAAAGGAGTACTTAGCATGTATCTTTTATTAGCAAATCCACATACTTACCAAGATGATTTAGAATCTGCCACTGTTGATTCAAAATCAACATTCTCTTGCCATTCATTGCAGGTATTTTAGGTACGGATAATGTTGATTTTGTCACTTTAATATGATCTTAGTAAGTTAATGTTTGTTCATAATTCATTTTATTTTATATGATAGGTTGGAATATTTTCCCTTCTGGCCAACGGTACATACCACGATGCTTACCCTTTGCATGATGGTGATCATAGGGCTGAACCAAGTCGTGATGATTCCTCAGAATCCGTAAGTTATGGTAAAACTTGAACAATTCTTAATCTTGCTCTTTTATTTTACTCTTGAGCGTGTTTCCAACTCATACTCTGACAAATTTTGTGGTTAAAATGAAAATATTCAACATCAATTTTTTCAGTTTATCCTTTCCCATCATATAAATTCTTCAAGTTTTATCTGCAAACCCTATGGGTTGAAATGAAAAACCAGTTTTTTCCTCTCTTTTTGTTTTAACCCTTCAGCTACTGGAAATATATTTCCACATTTAATAGATAGGGAAAACTTTCATGTACAAATGATGGTACTTCCTTTTGTTGAAGTTCTTATCCAAATTTTATTGCCTCAACTTTCTGAGAAAGGTTTTAAAAGTCACAATTTTGTATGTATATGTGCAATGTTTTCTGTATAAGAATAGTTACAGAAAGGCTTGTGTTCCTGTGATGTGGTATGTGATCATGCTTCTCTTTTTAATGTTAGAGATAATGTAAAAATTGTTTTTTAGACTCATATCATTTTTGCCTCCTTTTGTTTGAAGATGATTACAGTGTATTGTTGTCTTGAAAATATGTATATTGTGAAAAGTTCATAATCCTCATGGCTGGGTAGCATAATAATGTGTTTTCTGCAATACATTATTCCAATTATGGTAAATCAATATTTCCTCTCATCTGTAATTATTTACTATGTCGGAGACCTGGAAGTCATGCTGTGGGAACTTTGAATATTCTATGGTTAGCAGGTATGCTTCCTTAATATCTTATATCAATATATCCAAAGCCCTTTCCTATTCTCCATCCATTTCTCCTTAATTGCACATCCTCTTATGTTAGTTCTGAAAAATAGGGCCCTCTGTGACTCCTTCACATCGATAATAATTTTCCAGTTAAAAGTTTATGACATTCACTTCTCTCATGTGTACTCTCCCTTATAACATGTACTAGGGTTTAATTTTGACTGCAAGGTTTCCTGGAACTGTCATGCAACTGCTGTATTCAAAAATACTTTCCGAGCCTCTGCCCGAATGAGGAGACTTAAAAACTCTGAGCCAGAGAATTATTTGAGGCTTACAACAGAGAATAGTGAAACGAAAGCTCAGCTAATGTTACATGAAATAGCAGTTAGGATATAATAACTGGCTCTGATCCCAAGATTATCGCATTACGTTCTATTTCAGATAGAAGTGGTGACTGTTTTAACATGTATGTATATTTATCAGTGTTTGATTAATGTCAGAGATAATGTTAATAATTACACTTTAACACATTCACTACTGAGCTATATTGCTGGGCTTGGCTGCTGGGTAGAGCTTCTGGGCAGAGCTGCTGGGCAAAAAGTTTCCACGTTGATTGAATGTAGGGAAATTGAGAGCGACACACTGTTGTATCTTGTCAGCCAGAACAATCCTGATGTGCGAAACTGTGTTGCTGTTAGTAGTGAATGTGTGTAAAATACCATGCATGTATGTACCCTTAATCCAAGGTGAAATAATAATTTTGATATTGCTCCAAGTAGGTTGATGAAAACTTTCAACCAGTACAACCACCATGAATGAAGACTTTATAATGAACTACCAAATACCTCAGAATTGACTGGCTATAATAGCTTCAGAAACATCATTGAGGGATTATTTTTTTAAAAACTACTGTATTCATTGTATGAATATTTTATACAATTTTCTCAAAGGTGAAGTTATAGAATGGACATACGTAATGGATATAGTATATTCACGGAATTTATGATAGTATATGTATGACTGATGTTTCATGTTCTGAGGAGTTGCTTGGCAACATCTTCAGTGGCAAGTGTTATTTTTTTTAATAATGCTAGTCATTAATATTTATTCTCTATTAACTTTGATTTGCAGTCTCCTGGAATGAGGCACCGATTAAAACGTAATTGGGCACGTCCAGGGGCATGGCGTAAACCTCAACCACTTGATGAAATCCGAGAGTACTTTGGAGATGAAGTTGCACTGTACTTTGCATGGCTTGGCCTATACACCAAATCATTAATACCTGCTGCTGCTATTGGTGTGGCTTGCTTTTTCTTTGGTCTCATTCAGCTAGCTACGCCAGATAAAGAACCAGTGTAAGTGGTGTCCATTTACGGAGAAATTCTGAATTTAAGCTCATCCCATTCAAGGTTTCCAGAATACTTACCCTTAGTGTGCTGGCCTTAGTTAGCAGACTGTCTTTTATTTAAGGCCATGGGAAGACTTTAGGATGCTTAGTGTTACAGTACTGATTTTAAAAAATCTTAAGTTGAGGGAACTAGTTCACTATAAATGTTCAATTATTGGGGAAGGAAATATTTCAGTGATATAGCTGTGAAACTCACAGCTGTGCAACAGTGGTCATAGGTTAGTTTGACTCATTGATGGCCAGTTGCAGGAATGACATATATGTATTTCATAAAGTTATGGGACCCATAAGCCATGGCAACTATTTACTAAGTGCTGTAGAAACATTCGATAAATTCATAACTTATGGCATGGAGTAGTGAGTTTCATTTTTAGCCAAAATGGCGGATGCACAATGAACCGCTTGGAGACTTAATTACAAGATAAAAGAGTTGTTTCGAGACAAATGACCATTTTCTTAACTCTCACTGACTAATTACTGTATGCATTAGCAATTATTCATAAGCTAAACTTTCATAATTTTATCCAGCTGTAGAAGATTAGATCAAATATTCCAAGCTATTGACTATTGGTAAATATGTCATGTAAATAGTAGCTGTGATCCTGCAAACCTAATTTTTTTTAAAGAGATCTATAACATTATTGATTCCATAATTAAATGATCTTGCAAGTGGCCATTAGTCAAACAGCTGAAGCTTTCATTTAGCCCTGACTCATTTCCAAAATAGAATCTCATACATACTTTTCAGAATGCACAAAACTGTGCAGTGTCACTAATTATTTGTGAAATAATATATAAATGGTTCAACTATCATGTATTATTATAATTATTTTCCTTTTTAAGGGAGGAGGTATGCTATGGCAAACTGGGAGATGTGAAGATGTGTGCTCGCTGCACTGATGCTTCATGTTCTGAGGAGTTGCTAAGAGCTTCCTGCAGCACAAGAATCCTTCTACTCCTGTTTGATCATCCTGCCACTGTTGCCTTCTCAGTTTTCATGTCCTTCTGGGGTGAGGAAATTCACTGTGTCACATTTTTTACATATAATGGTCATAGTAATGACGGTGGTATATTCTGGCTCTGTAGGGAATGCATAGGGTTGGGGTGACGAACCTATGGCATGCGTGCCCAAACTGGCAAGCGGAGCAATTATTTCGGCACGTGGAGCTGGGAGGGTGCTAAGGGTTACCTCTATGTCACTCGATGGGTTGGCACGCGAGTCGAGCGAGTACACTCTTATTTCATTAACTTTGGCACTCAATCACCAAAAGGTTCGCCACCCCTGGCCTAGGGAATCTTAGGTAAAAATATTTGTTGTGTAACTACTCTGAAGGAATTATATCTTATGTAGGAGTAACTTGACTGAACTGGTCTGAATTTTGAAGAAGTTTCAAGATGTTTCAAATCTACCCACAAAAAGACCACTTTCTGATCAGACATTAGTCTTTCAGAGATGTTACAGACCAGTTTCAGAGCAGTTACAGCCCAGTTTCAGAGCAATTACAGACCAAATATTTTTACCTGGGATGTCTCAGTATACAGTCGCCACGGCGAAAGAAGTCCGATGACAGCTAGAAGGGCCGAGAGAGGAGGAGGGGGCACCGTTGCCAAGTCATTTAGGGAGAGAGCCATCGCTACGGCTACTGTCCTCGCATGGAGCTGAGTTACCGGAATTTGAGATATTTGATCTTTATAACCAATGAAACTATCACAAGAAAACATACCGAAAATTAGAGATAATATATTTTTACCTTCTCTGATTTTACTTCGCTTCCTTGACTAATACTTCGATACTCAATGAGAAGAAATGAACGAGAAAAATTATTATGATAACTAGCAAATTAAGTAAATTTATCGAAACATATATTAAATAAATATAAAAATGAAAAAAACAACGAATAGCTCTAACTCGACTTTTATTGCCTTAGGGTAAAATATTTTAAAACCATGTTGATATATAGAAAAAAATTTTAATTTTCCTGGCCATCACTCCAAAGGACGTACTCCTTCAAGATATTCTGACGAAGAAGAGCGCTGGTATGGGGGGATTCTAACAATCTGATGACCACTTCCCTTGGCTATTCTATCAATTTCAAACGTAGGAAAACGAGGCTGGTAAAATTTTTCCAGGGCTAGTAGTTCCATTTTGTTCAATCTCGGCTCCAATTCCGGCACATTTTTCCCCTTTAGCCATTCGATTGTCTTTCTTGACCCACTTGCACGTAGGGGATTTATTTACACGGACACTATGGTATGGTGCATTGTCCATAATTATGATACTTTTTTCTTTGATGTTAGGCAAAAGCTGGGTGACGAACCACTTCTTAAAAGTCTCACTGGTCATTTCTTGGTGATAGTCCCCTGAGTTTTTGCTGGCTTTAAACAAATGCGTGCAATTTTGAGTGAAACCTTCTGATGTCCCTGCATGCAGGAGAATTTCTTTTCTGAGCCTTTTCCCAACGGGGCAGGCATGGTTCCTTTGGCAGCTTCATCAGTCCAGATGACGAATTCTGTTCCCTGAAAACTTTTTCCACTTGAAACCAAGCCTGCTCAGCACATTCCGAAAGATTGTTTGCGCTCCTTCGAAAAGATCCGCTTCCTTCAAAGACAGCAATAACTTTGACACAGTCGGATATTCCTTTCTCTCGTAATACCTATAAATGTGCCTCCTGATCGCTTCCTCGCTGAAATTAACCAGCTCAGTTTTACTACTCTTTCTCGGCCTCTTCTTCGAGGGTGTCCACAGTACTTCACTTGGCTCGTTGGTATCACCGTATTTTTCTTTTAGGATTCTAGAAACCGATTTCGAGCTAATCCGACGGGCTTGGGCAGCTCTATCCATCACTCTTGTAACAGGAATTATTGGACCACCATTGACTTTTTCTTTTTCAAAATACTCGTAGATGGACACGATCATTTCGCGAGCTTGCGAGCGTAATGTCGCATCACGACCTCGTTTTTTTCCACTCATTCTCTTGAATGAAGGCCGAAGGTAGAAAAAAACTCCTACGGTGAACACCCAAAAGCGCGAATGGATTAATCGCGTAAGTATTACAATTGCAATAATACGCAAACAACACACCCAAAGACTGAAGCACTTGACACCGAAAACCGCACGAAAGAAGACTCAAGGGAGACTGAAAAGTGAAAGGTATGTGACAACGTCGTCAGGGTCGGTAGGGGGATGGGGTGGTGACGGGGTTCAGCTATTGGCTCTAGGATACGCGAGTCCCGTTATGAGCTCCCTGGCCCCTTCCACTTTTCGAGCTGTCATCGGACTTCTTTCGCCGTGGCGACTGTAATTAGAGGTGGTACATCAGTTAATTTTAGTTTAGAATGAAGCAGTACACGTAAACCTTGTAATATTTCACAGCTGAAGGTCCTCCCACCTGTGCACAATTTTAGCCATTGGCTTGCAATGAGACTTTTGTCGGGGTTCGCAAAAAAGCTGGAATTCCTCTTTTAAACCAACTCTATAAATTTTATTTGTTATAGAAACAGTAGTCTACTTCAGTTTATTCCTCATTGAAATGATTGTACTTGTCCAATTTTGTATTCCAATTTTGAAAGCACTTTTAAAACACATCTTCTCCGATGCCTCTCAGGGCCCCCTTTGTTTTTTTGTTTCACCTCATTAAACTCTTCAAAATGTTTCCCATTGGTCTCTCTTTTAATTCAGAGGGACAAGAAAAAGTCACTGGGTGCCAAATGAGACAATTTAGTGGGGCAAAGCAATACCATTCATACCATTTTTGGTCAAGAAAACATGGGACGTAGTGCACCTTGTGAGTGGACACATTGTTGTGGCGGAAGAACCAGTCTCCTGACTCCCATGAATTTGGGCATTTTTTTCTGGAAACTGTGGCACAATTTTTTTTTTTTAATTCACTGAACTGAACTCCACATCATCATAGACTACTCAGTGAGATCATCGATAGCCCACGGTCGATCATCTAGTTTTCTAATTTTGCCAACATCTTCATCGATTTGAGCAGTTGATGGATGTCCAGTGTGAGGAAGATCATTGATTGACATTTCCCCTCTTAAGAAGCAGGCAAACCCCTTGTAAACTTTGGGTATCATCTCTTAAGCATTCTTCAAGATAATGAAAGTTTCCGTGACATTTTTCCTGAGCTGGAAGCAAAATTTATGGCCATGCATTATTAATGAGAATCAGACCTTTCAAAAAACATGTACAAAACTGCTTTCACCAAAAAGTTCACAGAAAAATTTGCACCACCTCTTCCAGCATTGCTGTTTGAAATACTAAATGTGAAAGTTTCAGACTACTCTATGCCTAGCTACAGAATTTTATGCTACAAATAGTCTGTGCTAGGCAGCATGATTCTGGTTATTTTTTTGGTCCTGCCATGTGTATATCTATCTGGGAGAGGAGTAGAGGGGAAGTGGGCTAGGGGAACACATTCCAAATCTGTTTTCTCATAATATCACAATTTTCTCTTCATAATTTAAATGCAGTGGAAAGATGGTACTGTTCTTAGGAACTCTAAATGTATGTACATTGTATACATATAATGTTTTGTTGTCATTATTTACAGGGAAGGTACAAATAATCATTTCATTTTATTACCAATAGTTTATTCCTGATGATGAGAGGGTATGTTGAGGAAGAACACTGGGGAAGGGCGGAAGAGGAAGGAAAAGGATAGGAATTTTGGATGAAATAAGAAAATGTTGGTGATATGGAGAATTTAGAAGGCATTAAATGGGAAGACATAAGAAGGAAAGTAGGACAATGTGCCAGAATTTGGGATGTTAGGATAATACTCTCCAAAAACGAGCCTACCAGCTGGCAGAATAATAAAAAAAGTCATGATTACTTTAAATGTTGAAATACATTGTGTAGTAGAGGTTCTAGTGAACAGATCAGTATGACACTTTCTGTTTGCTCACAGCAGTATTTAATGAAGTGTGTGGCTTTCCTCTTTGTTTTATTTAGTTAGAAAAATAAAATTTTTATGTCCAGGGTCCTTATTGTTCATGTTGTATTCAAGATATAACCTAACTAGCTCAAAGTAGCATCCCAACTTCACCTTTTTACCTTTATCAATTCAGAGGATCTACTCACTGTTTGCTTGACAAATATTTGTTTCTTTAATTCTGCACTGCAAATTTTTCATATATTTCCTCATGCTAGGTGATTCCCAGGTAATTGAATTCATTGGACTCCTTTTTGAATCAGAATACATGGAAACTCATTATATGAAAAAGGAAATTAGGTAACTCCAATTCAAAATGGCACTCAAGTCTCTCTTGTAGTAAGTTGCTCAATACTATAACTTCTTTAATTTTTTCAGAGTTGAGCATATCTCTTACTTCATTGCATATTCCTTCTTTCCTTTTCAAATACCAGGTTCCAATGTTGGGGCTTTTATTGAGATCTTTTGAAACTTGATGTATGATGTACTTACCATTCTTGTAGAATGCTTGGGAAAGTAGGCTACATAACCACACAAACCAGACATCTCACAGCCTTCTGACAGACCTCTGGTATTATTGTTGCTTATTTTTCTATGTTTAAAAACAGTACCCACTTTTCACTCATTGCTGTAACTTACAATCAGAATGGGGTATATATTACTAAAGAATCCCAGGCAACGACTTATGATTATTGTATTTTGAATTTTAAAAGGGTATCAATCAAAAGTATTGGAGATGACGCTAAATTGTTGGATAGGTGAATACATATTTATATATTTTTAAGCAACATTGTATGAAGGGATGGGAAAATTATTATAATTTTCATTTGAGGTAAATTACCATGGTAAATTATGGTAGTTTTTGAAAATTACAGTAGTTTTCTGGTAATTTTTAATTTTCTGCAATTCATAACTATTTGAGGATATAATAGGAAAGCTTATATCTATAGCATTGGGTTAAAGGCATTCAACCAATTGTTATTGCTATGTTAATGCTTTAGGAATAAAGAAATGCTTTAGGAGAAAAGAAAAAGAATTACAGCCCACAAGCAATTCGGCATGCTTTTTTTTGAATGAGAAATTTTCTTTCAAACCATTGTAAATGATATCCCCACAAATATTCCATAAGTTTAAATATTCCTCAAATGAGTTGGATGTGCCTTTATTAATAATTAAGATTGCTTCAAATACTAATAGAATTTACTTTAAATAATAAATTTGTAATATATCGGTATGAAAAATATCTGAGATGCAAGTGAATATTACCAAAAATTGTGGTGATTTTCCGTAGCTGCAGTCAGTTATATAAAATACCACGGTAATTTTAAGAATGGCCCATCTCTAACTGTATGCCCCTTTTATGTGGTGGTAGTCTCAAAGAGGCATGCATTTTTAGTATTTCTCTGTGTTATGCTGGGTTATGTTGATATCAGATGAAATATTAGGTTCTCTTCAAAGGATGAATTAATTTCCTTTCAGCTACTGGATTTTTGGAGCAGTGGAAGAGAACTCAAGCTCGTCTCTGCTTGAAATGGGGTGGAGAGGCTATTTTGTCAACAGGAGGCAGTGATCGGGACACTTGGGAAACAAGACCTGAATATGAAGCTTCAGCTAAATTGAAATATGACCATGAAACCAATAAGAATAAGCTTTATTTTCCAACATGGAATAAAGCTTTGCGAATATTCACTGCAGCTTCAGTTGTATTTTTTATGGTAACTAGAACTACTAGGTTTTTCTTTCTACTTTTGGCCTCTCCTACTCAGTTACCCTTAAGATCCAATCCTGGCTGTTTAGAAATAGTCTTTCCAGTTAAATCTTAAATTAGATAAACCTTTCTCTAATGTTTTTCATGCTACTGTGCAATGATTTCATATACATACTCTAAGCCATCGAGATCCATTTGACTTACCCGCTTAATTTCTCACATTTGTTCTTTGTTTATGGTTATCATGGCATGATGAAAATATTATTTTGGTGGAATTGGTTTGTTGGTATGGTGGCTATAGTACTGGCTTCCCATCCTTAAGGCCTGGATTAGATTCTGGGAGGCAGAGATTTTTTTGGTGGAATTCTGATCCCTGCTTTGAACATGAAAATAGAAGAGCATAGCTTTATTGGCCTTAAAATATGTCTGGCATTTATGGCAACATTGGCTAATATATTCTCGGAAACAATTTAAACAATATGTGCATTGTTAAGTGAAACAATTGCATAAGAAATATTTTATATTAACGAAACTGTTATTAAGAAAATATAGTTAGTATAAGCACTCTATCCAGGGCTTTATAGCATTTTGAAAAATATTTCATGTCTGAGATATTCCTATATTTCTTGAGATATCGAGTAAAAAATCTACTTTGTTTTGAATTTCAGGTAGCGGTAGTTGTGGCTGCTCTCATTGGAGTAATAATGTATAAGGTAGCTATAAGCTCAGCCCTCTATTTCACTGATGATGATTATGTGAAGAATAACTCAAAAAACTTGACTTCCTTGACTGCTGCCATCATCAATTTAATCATTATTCTTTTGTTGAAACTGGTAAGGAACTGATAATTACAGTTGTATTAGTTTAATGTAGAATCAGTGGTGAATGTCAATTTACGTTTCCATTAATATTAAACTACCGAAGAAATTCTTCGAGGCTTTAGAAATATCTCTGCCCATGATCGGCACCAGAGGAATATTTGAATTATGTTGTTCATTGTACTTACTGATTGCTAAGTGGTCGTTTTAATGAATCAGCAAATAGTTTTTATTTTAAGTAATTTTTGTCTCAAGAATATTTAATCCTGAAAAATGTTATATGAATGCTCTTTTTTTTTTAATCTAATGAGGTATATCTTTTAATATCAACTTCTTCTCAAATGCCATGATAAATGGCCATGAATTCATCTAATATTGCCAGAGGAAATAGGGCTTCTTAGACTAAACATTGAACCATGAACAATCAGCTAGGAAGCTGGGCCAATGTACAGAGCACTATGCTACCTACCTGTGGCATTGGGAATCCTGGTCAGCTTATTGCCGGTTGCAAGAACATTTAGTTATGGAATTAATGGTTTCAAGATCCATAACTTCATGGTTTTGTGCATTCTGAAAATTCTGTATCAGATTCTATTTTGAGGATAAGTCAGGGCTAAATGGAAGCTTCAGCTGTTTGAATAATGGCCGATTGCAAGAACATTTAGTTATGGAATCAATGAAGTTATACATCTCATAAAAATATTTGGGTTGTAGGAACTCACCTAGCAGTTACCTAACTTATTTACCAATAGTTTATTGCTTCGAATATTTGATCTAATCTTCTACCACTGGAAAAAATTAATGGAAGTTTATCCTAGAAATAATTGCTAATGCACATAATAATTCGTCTGTAAGAGTAAATTAACTGGTCATTTGTCTAAAAACAACGCTTTTATCTAGAAATTAAATCTCTGAGAGGTTATTTGCGCATCTGTCATCTTGACTACTTATGGAACTCGTAATTCCATGGCATAAGTTATGAAGCTGATAAATTTATCGTATGTGTCTGCAACACTTATTGAGTGGTTGCCATGGCTTATGGGTCCCATAACTTAATGGAATACATATGTGTCATTCCTGCAACTGGCTCTGCTTACTGCTGTAGTAAGTCTTTAATTTTGAGATTTGTGGGATATAAATAAAATTTTTTAATGGGCAGGGTAGATTTCCTGTATTCTGGGTAGAATCATTTTTGTGTAATTAACATCCACATATACAACTCATTGTGAAGGCATATGGGTAGCTCACTATACTGGAAAAATAAGATCTTTGTTGAACAACTATTGTGCATTCATTTTAACATCTTTCGTTTTGCAGGTATACGATAGGATTGCAGTATGGCTGACAAATTTGGAAAATCCAAAAACCCAGTCAGATTATGAAACAAGCTACACTTTCAAAGTTTTTGTATTTGAATTTTTCAATTGTTATTCATCATTATTTTACATAGCATTTTTTAAGGTGAGTGATCTCATTATTGCTGTAACTTCTTTTAAATATAAATAAGTTCCATTATTTAGGCACGTGCCTGCATCCATTGTTTAGATTTCTGGATGAGCAATCCTCCCCTGTGTTTCTAATTCCAAATCATGAACTACAACTTAACCTTATGACCAATGTTCCCATAAAGGATGACCAATCGACCTTGAAAGTGAAAACCGTAAACTAATGGTTAACTTTTATAGCTGTAATAGAACCATGGATTGCCCTCGAGTTCAGTGAGTAACCCTTTTATTTTGGTTAGTATGTGCCCTCAGTTTGTTTGATCAGGTTATCAGAATATACAAGAGTCATTATGATTTCATTCTGGAAATAACTCTATGATTCCCTCTATGATTGCCATCCTATTTGCTGTTTTTAAACATTTGATTCTGCCCCCATTGACTTTTCTTCAAAAATATTTCTAAATCATAGAAATTATTCCCAGCATAAGAATATGCCTATTCTGAGGAGACTGGAAAGATAAAAGTTCCAATATGGACAAGATTTCTTTGAGTGCTGGACACTTCAAATTCACTCTATCACTTTTGACATTTTCATTAGGTCGGTGGTGAAAATCTACTTACTTGTAAATGTCAATTCTCAAGTAATATGAAATTAACAGGCCTTTTTGGGCCATCGATAACATACCCACTGAATATTTCAATAAAATTATGAATTTTCATGTTTAACAAAAAATGTGATTTGGAGTGACTATGCATTAAACTCCAGCATAACTGAAAAATGAGAATTTTTTACTATAAAAAGAAACCCCAAAGAAGTGTGGATTTGATGTTATTAAATGAGTGGCCACTCTGTTACAACATTTCAACAATACCATAAAGTGATAATACTTATTTTATCATCTTTACAGGGACGCTTTTATACCTATCCAGGAGATCATAGCATGTCAAATTTATACCTGGCTCAAGATACATGTGATTCTGGTGGATGTCTATCTGAACTTTTTATACAACTTGTGGTGATAATGGTTGGAAAACAGCTCCTGAATGGATTTATGGAGGTTTTCATGCCGTGAGTTGTCATATTTTCTCTTATTTTTGGGATAAATTTTTAAAAATTCACTGTCAGCAATCATTTTATACTTTAGTTTGCACTATCATAGCCTGTAGAGAGAGATTGTTCTCTTGGTTAAATTTCTGAGAGCTTGGGCAGTTGTAAAGGAAGAGCTACAATATCACAGTTTAAAAATATTTGGTTAATCCATGCTTAAACCTTTTGCTGCAAGTTGGCATTTGAAATTTGTGTGAAGAAATCCAGTGGCCTGAATGTTGGCTGCCATTTTGTCATATTAAGATGGTGTGAAACTTTCCTTTGTGGAATATTTTGGGACTCATATTTGTTTGGTTGAAGCTACTTTGCACAGTATTCAGGGCCTGAAATGTATGTCCTTTCTCGATGGAACCACCATAAATCTTGGATCCTAATTTCATTGTGCCTGATCCCTCTTCTCTTGTTATTATTTATTCTGTTTTCAAATGTCCAAATCATTAATCTTTTTAACAGACGAATCAGCAACTGGTGGAGCAGTCGAAGAAATAGAAGTGGATCTCAAGTTAGCAGTGAGGTTAGAACTTTCAGTCGCTGGGAGGCAGATTTTCATCTGCATCGCTCGGACAATTTCTCTCTCTTTCAAGAAATGATGGAAATAGGTATGAATATCATTAAGGACATTAATACTTTTGCTATTGATTTGTTACATTATGTATATTAATTCATTTATGGATTCATTGTGTAATTATAGTTATCCTATGCTATACATGAATGATTTTGGAGTATTTCTGCAGTCTCCCATAGTACTCCCAGAGGTGATAAGGAGAGCTTCGGTGCAGAAACTTTAGTTGAGTGCTCCTGTAGGCATGAAGAGATTGATGGAATATTTTGAAGAGGCAAAGAGCACAGAAATTTTGGAACAATAACCTAAATATCTATGACCTACATATGGCAAACTAAGCCTCGTATTTTCAGTTACATTTCTGATTAAATATCAATTTATAAATAATTTATAATAATTTACCCACCACATCTATTTGCTCAACGAATTAGGATGGGTAATTATGAACTATTCAGATTCAACAACTATTTAATTAAAGACAACAATTCAGTTCATATGTAAAATGAACTGAACTGTTGTCTTCAATTAATATCTAAATACTATCTCTGCACTCTAGGTACCAAAATTTACTTCATATTCCATACTCAAGTGGCAATAATTAATACTACTTACCTATATGAATAAGATTACAAGAGTTTATAAAGACATAGAAATGCTGCTGATATTTCTCATTACTCCTGTTATTGTTGCAAAATGTTTGTGATGCCTCAAATGAAATCTGGATTAAAACCCTGTATTGTGAGAAAAGGGGTGTGTATTACGCCCAATATCTCATTTTTTTCTTTTTTTTTCATTATATTTATTATATTTTTCTCTGAATTATGTAAATGATTATTAAATGTATTTTTGTTACAGGACAGTGGTCGGTAAATTAATTAATATATGTCAATATAAATTTAAATAAAATAATGTATAATACTTCAGCATATCTATTATACTGATAGCTGTGATGAATCCTTTTTAAAAAACACTTTCAGCATATTAAGATTTTACTTAGCTGTACCTTCTTGTCTATTTCCTGTACAGTTCTTCAGTATGGATTTGTGACTCTCTTTGTTGCGGCATTTCCACTGGCACCTCTTTGTGCTCTCATCAATAATGCTGCCGAAATCCGCTTGGATGCTGACAAGCTGGTTACACAGTACAGACGACCTTTACCTCGCAGGACAAACACCATCGGCCCTTGGTTTACCATTCAGCAGACAATCACATACATGGCTGTTGCAGTTAATGTAATTTGAAATTTCTCATTTCCTGATGAATTTTGAATATCACTGCTGGTGTTTATATGTTATTGAATGTTTTCGGCACTGGGTAGATTCAAAACTTTTGCTAAACCTTTTGAAAAATACTAGTGAAATCCATCAGGTATGGTTCAGTTGTCTCCAGCGACTTGTAATCAATTGTTTACTGATGAAGGACCACTGGTGAACTATTTCCTGTATAGATATGGGCCATTACCATGGTATTTTTCATAATTTACTTGCAATTCCTGAAAATTAGCATAATGTTTTGAAATACACCCCTAATCCATACTTATAGAATACAATTTCGTACTGTTCCACAGAATTTTATTTTGTTTGGTACAATGCATTTCACCAACTCGGGGCTTCATCATTCTCTAAGTATGGATACAACCACGAAGTGAAGCCTGAAACTGTAGAGTATACACCTCTGTTTCAGATACTTTTCATTTTGATATATTCAAAGCATATTGTTTTAAGTTAAGCCCATATGTGTGTATATCATTCTGGCTTAACTGAAAATGAAGGCATGTACAACTCATTTGTTGAATACTTTATGATTTTTTTATTTCTGGAATGTTTGACGGGCTACTGTTTGAATGAAAATTTCTCAAATTATGAAAGCCAAATTGCATGTGGCCTGTTGTATTTATTTAATATTTTCTTTAATTCTAAAACATTAATGTAGCAATAATCAGACTGGTTGTGTCAAGTGGAACTTGGTGCAACTTGCTTAACCTTCTTAGTGTTTACTCCTGCCAGTGGTACAAGCGAGGAATGCAGAGGGTAATTCAATGAAATGCATCATATCAGGAAAAAATATATTATGAAGTCATTGTTCAATATATCCATATGCAATTTGTTTTATTGTGCATAAAATGAATTAGATAATTATAATAAAAGACTTTTCTTAGGTTAGAAAAATTATTGTAATTATATTAGTGTACTAAAGTTAAACAATATTTGTGCATGAGCCGATATATCGGCTCGCCGTGCTGAGAGGGTTAACATTCTGAAATGAAAGCTGTAACTCAGTAATTCCAGGTAAACTTTATAAACAACCTAGGTTTCGACTTATGAAGTGATCCTCAGGTACATTCATTAGAATACTGCTCACTCCTAGACCTTCTGATCTTCCATTGCAAATTCTCTCCATTTGAGGACATCTCAATGCAGGTTAACCGCACATTGGGTATCCTTTCCTGCAGAGCTTTCCTTCCATCCCCCTACTTACCCCATCCCTTCTAACCCACCAATAACCTTGCACTCCCCTCCCTCCCTCACCGGCTTTCACCCACTTCCCATAGAGCACACAAACATTTGCAGAACATTCGATGGCCGCCCGTAGCACTTCCGTTGCAAAGCAATATTCACAGAACGTTATGTTTGGAACCTAGCATTGGAATATCAGACCCCTTTATCGCAACAAAAAAGAGAAAGCTGTTGAGGGGTACCATGGGTAATTTTTGAAACCTGGTGAAGTTGTGTTTATAATCTTTGATGTGTTTCTTAGTGAGTAACGGCAGTTTTCGCTTAGAATCAAGGATATTTTTAACACTGCTGTGAACACATGGGAGTGACTGGTCGTAATAACTTTTAGTTCTTGCGTTGTGTATATGTGAGGTGGTTGTGTGCTGTCGAAGTATTGAAACCAATGAGTTTTCTTCTTATCTTGTGTTTCAATGTTTTTGCTGATCTCACCTGTGATGTCTTTTTTATCCCATTGTGTTCAGCACGTGATTTTTCATCATTCCATTATACAGATATTCCATCATTATACAGTTATTTTATTAAAATATTTCTTTGTGGACAAAGTGGTCTAATTATTTGTTTGATTTATGCATATATTTGTCGATGTATTTACCTCCGCAGACGGTAATTTCACTCCCAACCACTAACATGTACTGAGCAGTTTTCATTCTGTTCATGCCACGAACCGTGCGAACATCTATACAACTTTCGGGCTGGGTGACATTACAACCATTTGAAAACGTTCATGGGGTTTGTTTCCGTAAAATTCCTTGGGTTCTGAGCAAAAGTTTTGGCTATGTTCCATGAACTTGCTGCTTGTTGTGTGGGTTTGCGGCTTTATATGAGCAGTTTTCTTATGCATGTACCTAATGATGACTTCGTAAGTCTTAGCCTAGGTTTTTCATAAAGTTTATGTGGAATTACTCACTTACAGCTTTCATTTCAAAATATTTATGAAGCAATAGTATTTGTTTAAATGTTTTAGTCTCTAACTATTGCTGTTGGATTTCTTATAAAGCCTTCATTAAATATTAACTGGGGAAAATTATAAATTACAGGAAAATTACAGTAATTTTCGAAAATTACCATAGTTTTCCTGTTCTGCAATAATTTATCTCAGATGAAAATTACAGCAATATACCCATCTCTACTCCAGTGATTTACTCTGGTGGCCAGTGCTAGAAGCTGGATTGTGGGTGTGGCTGGTCCACCATGGATCACTGCTCATGTACTAATTCTATTTTATTCTTTCAGGCTTTCATAATTGCCTTCACTTCAGAATTCATCCCACGGCTAATTTATATCATGACAGTGTCAGAAGACCGCAGTTTAGGAGGTTACGTTAACTTCACTCTTTCAGGTATATACTTGTATTTTGTTGTGTGAATATTATTTGTTTTGCTCTTTGCCAAGTATTTTGAAACATATACGTACATGTCCTTATTTTCAGTGTATGCCAAATCTGATTCGAGTGGTTGGAATATGTCATCTGGTGAAACATGCAGGTACAAGGGATTCCGAGAACCACCTGATAGCGATCATCCATATGCCTTGACTGCCACTCACTGGCATGTGCTGACCGCTCAATTGGCGTTTGTCATAGTTTTTGAGGTATGATTATTTGATGCTAAATTTACAAACTGCTCTCATATTGTTGGGAAGGTTAATTTCTGGAAGAAGCTAGAGGTACCCAAAGGTAAGGTGGAGTTACTCCACCTCACCTCTAGGTGCTCTTTACTGATTCTGTTGGGCTCTTTGAAGAAAAGTAACAATTAATCTGTGAATTCTGTAACCCTCTGAGTCGGGCATGATGTGGCATCATGTTCTGGTTGTCTTTATGCTGGTGTTGATTATGTGGTATCATGTTAAGGGTGCCGAGAATTTTTAACCTTTCACTAGGGAACTTTCACTAGGCCCATTAGTGAAAGCAGTAACACTCACGGTACCAATGACGTGATATCACGTTATGCTGCACTCAAAGTTTAAAGTGGCTCTATATCATGAGTCAACACAGATTTACTGGTAGTCAGTTTCCCGTAGAACGGTTTCATGGTTTCCTATGGCACTTTATCTATCCCTAATGGAGTGGAAAAAGTTCCATAGGAAACTGTGAAGGCAGTGTGGCACTGATAATGATGGAGAAAAGTGGAGGTGTGGGGAAAAGTTTGAGGAATTTGCTTAAGTTACCTAGCTTATGTGGCCCTGGCTAAAGTTCCTGGCACTCCGCAGTGGATGATTATGGGGCATGGGCTATGGAACTTTCACCATCCTAATCAAACTGGAAAGGAATGATATTTACTGTAGAGGGTCAATCAGAAAACCTCTCTTATTGTCGCCACCACAAAAGCTTTGAGATGTGGGATGACTTACTGCCTCTTGCTATCCCATTTTGATTCATCTCACATAGAGACCCCTATATAGCATTCCTGGTAAAGCCATGGTAGTGGGTGAATTTAACTACCTACTAGCTGCACTTATCTGATAGGCTTAGAATTCATTTATTTTCCTGCCTCTGTCGTTCCCATTTGTCCTTTGCCTTTTCCCTTTCCTTTTCTACCTCCTCTCCTATTCTCGCAGATCTAAACAAGAAACTTTAGCAAGCGCTATTAATAATTCAGTATTGGTATTTGCCTACTATTACAGTGTGGCGATCGTCAGGGAAAACCTGGAATTGTCAGGGAATTTGAATTTCTGGAATAGTCAGGGAAAAGTCAGGGAATTCTCGTAACAGTCAGGGAGAAACTGGGATAGGGAATCCTCGCTATTTTTCTATTATTACCTTTATCAGCCAGTCTTTCCCGCCCTTTATTTCACCAACTAAAACTAATGTCCGCCGCTAATGTGCATGGAATAAGTCCCATCAATTCATGGAGCATTCAGTGGTAAACCTTAGTTATTTAGACGTGAATGAGACGTTCAATGGATTCTTTTTGTAAATCCTTATTGCAATATTTGCCTAGTAGTGTTCAAATTCGTGATAACAATGTATTATACTCATCACGAGGAATCCGAGGCTATATAGTTCGGAAAATTTTACCTCACGTTTTTTTTTTATTCCGAGAATTCGGGGGTATGAATGGACCCTTCTCAGTGTGAGTGGGCATCTGGCCATATGATGTTGCGGCGCTCAGCGTATCTAAATGGACCCTTATTGCTCGTATACCTCGACTTGCTTAGTTCAGCTGTGACCAAGCTTTAGCTAATAAAAGTCATATTTGGTGGTTGTTATAATATCTGTAACTTACTTTGTACATAAGATAAGTATTTTAGAACCCAACACTAATTAAGGGTTAAAATGTGTATTAAAAGTGTGTATATAATGAATGAGAGTTTAACTTATGAAGGTTTTATATATTTTTTCATTTGGATATATTTGTAGCTTTTAATGTATTGATTTCAGCTCTTAACATTTTCTGAGTTTTGACGAAAATTTAATTCGCCAGAAATAAAATATTCTAATAATAGGTGGCCTTTTGGTGATCAGTCAGGGAAATTGGTAAATCCATCAGGGAAAAGTCAGGGAAATGTCAGGGAATTTAAAAATTGGATATCAGTACCCACCCTGTATTAATAGATTTTTTGGTCTCATATCTGCTGTGATGGGACAACACAACCTGAATTCTTGCATAGTGCAGTCCAAATAATAATTTTTAAGCATGCGAGTCCAAATAATATTTTTGAGCATGATTCACTCTGGATTATTTTTCAGGTTTTTTTATTTTGAGAAATTCATACCTTTCCCATGTCAAATTATTGTTCAATAAAAATATATTCTAGAGTATAATTAGTACCTAACTGGTCAAGTTTTTTATTTTTAGTTAACAGTACTAACTGATGCTTTATTATCTTAATGATTTATATATGTTTATGTAGAAAGTGTTAAAACTAAAATACCTGTCTGAGAAGTGGGAACTAATTGTTCAGTGACAAGTGCATTTGTTTGGGCAATTTCACATGAGTTCTGCTAATGGTCAGTTCTTGAAACCCACTAGTTTTTGTTCAATAAATATATATCCTAGAGTATAGTTAATAACAAACTAGTCAAGTTTTTTATTCTTAACTAACAGTATTAACTTAATATTAATGATTAACTTAACCTTAATGATTGATGTATGTTTATATAGAAATTGTGAAAACTAAAATACTTATCTGAGAAGTGGGAACTAATTTTTCAGGGATGAGTCTATATGTTTGGGCAATTCCACTTGAGTTTTGCTAATGATCAGCTCTGGACCCCACCAATTTTTTATCATATGATTGTATGACAAATGAAATATAAAGATTTCAGCCCTGTACTTTGGAAATGGAAATGCATGAACTTTTACTTGATAGAATTAATTGAAAATCCATTCAGCCTCACAATGGGAAAAGGAGGTGGGAAAGAGGTCCATTTTCAGAGAGCACTGGTATTTGGTGGATAATGTTTCGGCATGATTTTTTTTGATCAGTTACTTTGATATTTTTGTTATGTATTAGCATACATCTACTATTTTGAGAAGTACCAGTCACATGAAAAATTTTTTGGATAGGTTGTGAGGTCTCAATAATGGGAAAGTTGCAAGCTTGTGCACAATTTTGAATGGCTCTGTGGAAAATGATAATTGCACAACCAGAGTCTAATAGTAATCCATTGCGGGAGACCCCATATGCCTCAAAATTTGATATTTTGAAGAAATTCAAAAGGGAATATCTATGTTGTGCAAGGAGATTCCATCGACCTATTCCGAGTATTTCATATTGTCACATAGATCTACCCATAGTTGGAATATGATAAAAATTGCTGGGGGTTGAGCACACCACATTTGCACAACTTGCGTGGAATTTCACTTGTGGGTTGTATTTCAACAAGGACGTTTTTTTTATCCTTAGGAACTGGTTTTAAGTTTGTCACTAACAGGTAGATATATTGTCACTAATGCATGAACTAACTCTTGTAGCATTTGGTGCTTGGCCTTTCCGGTCTCCTGGCATACTGCATACCGGATGTGCCAAGGTCTGTTCGAGAGCAGGCCCATGAGGAGCGGGAGAAAGCACGGGCCATTCGGCGTCCTGCTCGGCCGAATTCCCCGATATAAGTCATCTCTTCCACACCTCAATACTGTGCTCATTTTCTGTGATATGTGGTGATATTTTCATATTAAAATACTCCATTCTAATGACGTGAGGATAGGTGCATGAAGAAAAACATTGAGGTTAACTGTCAAAGGCATAGACTGACTTCCTGATGAATGTGTGACTTTTGTGGACTGCTGCTGTTATAATATTTAATATAACATCAGGAATATTTTTTCTCTTGGAGGGTTTTGTGAAGTCATCTAATTCTGTGATGTTATTTAATATATTGTGATTATAATTATCATATTTTTTACAAGAATGATATTCTCATTTACAATATTTTTTGACTGGATATTTTCATTATGGGGAAAGGAAGTGTAACGTATAGAGCTGCTGACCTGTTGAAGGATATGAGAATTTGCGAGAATCAGGGATTACTTCAAAGTGTGTTCTCATAATTCTGTTATTGTATTTCAACTGAGTTACCTAGACGAAGTTTTGCTTAGTCTGCTTAATAATTCTCGTATATTTAGCATTGATTGTGCATCAGTATTATGTAGGCTAATATGCTAATAATACTATGTGGCATAATCTGCCATTCTGCTTAGAGGGGACCGAGTTGGAGTGGGGGCTAGAGTACTCGCCTACCACACAGGCGGCCAGGGTTCAAATCCCTGATGTTTTTCAGAGGGTACCCGATCCCTACTTGAGTGTCTTGTGGAGGGCACTTCAAGTACAGAAGTCCATCTGTTGGATGAGACGTTAAACCGTGGTACCCTTGGCACCTTTCATTAAGAGCAGGCTAATGCCGACGCCGGGTTTCTATCCACCCTTCCTCTCTTACCCATCCCTTAAGGCGCAAATGACCTTAGCCATCGGTTGCCTCCCCAAATATCCAATCCAATCCAGTCTGCTTAGAGCCAATACTGTGAGTAAAAAACACAAGCTCATTCTTTTTTTTAAGTTTTAAGTATCTGAAAAAAAACTATCCATAGACAGTCCAACATCTTCCGTGCCATCTCTAGCAAAGCGTACCAAATTGAAAACGTCTCCACCCTAGGAGCTCGGTAGTACAATGCTTTGGTTGAATAATCATTTTTCAGATTTTCTTTGAGTGTAACTCATTGAAAAATTATCATCCACTCTTAGATTTGGTCCTCATATTCCTAAGCAGGTTTTTGTGATAGTGATTCACCAAATTTACAAACATTAAACTATCACTTTTAATGTGTTGCGAGACCTCGGAAAAATCCTCAATGTAATCTGAACTCGTTAATTCTCTGTATATCTGTACTTTCCCTCAGAAACAGTATGTTGCAGATGGAGAAGAAGTCATTCCCCTCTTTCTTGAATGGCTTGACTTTTCCTGATGTAACCTACTTTATTCTAGTTGGTTCTTGGGTCGATATCAGTGATTTTGGCAATGCCAGAAATGTCATATTGTCTAATGGTGAAATGTTTGAGATAGACGCGCAAAATATTTATCAGCACATGGCATTCCCATTTTCAATTTGCAATAAATTAACAATTAAAAAAATAGAGATGCCATTTTTTTCCAACTTGGGAGTAATTGAATGAATGCAATGATTAATCTCGTTGAGTGAAAAGTGAAAGAACTGGAGAGAAATGGTTTCACGCTGGATGACTCATTAACATAAAGTAATGCGAGTGAGAAATCTGTGTAGATCTATATTGGTTGGAGGAAACATACTTGCTGATTTAAATGGGTGTATTCAAAAGCAGTCTGTCAACTTACAATACATACATGACATTATATTTATGGGTGTTACAAGTGTTGTGTAAGATAAAAATTCGGCCTTGAGGTTTATTTTAGCTGTAATCCTTAAGAATAGTGTCCACACTCCTTATCGTCCCTTTGTTGTCAAATGGATAGATGGTGATGTAATGTAGCCGCTGAATTTATCCACTAGTTGTGACTATGACCCAGTGAACGCTGCGGGCGAGTGGGAAAAATGCCTCAAGAGTTCCAACTGCCTCATGAAAGAGGAATCTCCATTTGGTAAGGGTAAGTTGAAGAATTATGGGGGGTACGTTTCAAAGGTAAAACTCCTATGTCTGGTGGCATTTTTTGGGCATACCTCTTTTTTTAATATAAATTTACCACCATGTGGGCCAACATCATCGAACTGACGACATCAGGCTAACGACATCGAGCCAACGACTCCTTAATTCAGTGACTCCTGCCGGCAACCCTTGCCTGCAACCTTTCTGCCCCAACATTTCCGCCGCAGCCTTTCCCTCTCTCTGCCCTCCCTCGCTTAAATGGCTGTTGCCGCAACATTACTGCGAGGACACCTGAGACTGTTGACCATGGCTGAAAGGCAAAATCCTGCATTCCGAGGTTTGAGAATAAAGGAAACTCCCTAAGCTCTAATTGAAAACCTCCACCGCATAAATGTGCGCACTCATCTAACTATTTTCCTCCCCTCCAAGGCTGCCAATGGCCTCTATTCCATAAATCACCAATTCCACCTTTAAACTTGCCGAAAACCTCCTCTCCTACGGTGGCAGGCTTAAGCCTGAATCACACGATCAAAAAATGACGAGTAACGGGACGGAGAAAAATGACGAAATTAAGACGAGAAAACTCCACCCGTCTCCTGTTGACGTTTTATTTTTCGCGAAGTGTCGGCCCCGGTGGCGGCGGGGTCAAGTCCTCGCCTGCTAATCCGAGTGTCGCGGGTTCGAGTCCCGCCTGGGTAGAATATTATCTGCACAGAACATGGGTGTTTGTGTCTCGTCCGTTGTTACTGTTATTCACCCGATGTAAATTGGCCCATTGTGCTGTATTCGGGATAGTGAAGAAAAATAAGATAAATAAATAAAATAAATAAAATAAATAAAATAAATAAAATAAATAAAATAAATAAAATAAATAAAATAAATAAAATAAATAAAATAAATTAAATAAATTAAATAAATTAAACAAATTAAACAAATTAAACAAATTAAACAAATTAAACAAATTAAACAAATTAAACAAATTAAACAAATTAAACAAATTAAACAAATTAAACAAATTAAACAAATTAAACAAATTAAACAAATTAAACAAATTAAACAAATTAAACAAATTAAACAAATTAAATAAATTAAATAAATTAAATAAATTAAATAAATTAAATAAATTAAATAAATTAAATAAATTAAATAAATTAAATAAATAAAGTAAATAAAATATTTAAAATAAATAAAATATTTAAAATGAATAAAATATTTAAAATGAATAAAATAAATAAAATAAACAAAAAATAAATTAAATAAAATAAATAAAATAATCACGAATCTGGTTGCAGTCAATGTCTTACATCAGTGCTTCACAGCCGGTGGTACGCGAGTTGGAAGTAGAGATGGCAACAATTGATCGTTCGGTGGATATAATCGCTTTTTCTCTTTCAATTTATCGATTAATCATATGATAATAAGTAACCAATTAATGGAATGATTAATCGACTTTTATAATAAATCAAACGATTGATTAATCGATTTACAGATTATCTTTTGCCATCTCTAGTTGAAAGGAGTTCTTCAAGTTAAATGTAGTTCCGTGCACGGAGTATAGAGAATATAGAGATAGTTCTCTATATACTCCTTGGTTCCATGTGTAGTATTTACGAGTGGAGGGATGCCTATCCGATTGTTTACTGAAATTTTCTTCCGCCTTGGACATCTATTGTGAAGGACTATTTGATGCTTGTTCATTCATATATACCTCAACTTGCGATATCGCCACAGAAGACGTTGTCCCGCATTGACACGGGGAACGTGTGATCAGGCGCTATCGCTATAATCTGTTAAATATACTAGTTTCCCTAAATGACTGTGTTTTACCTTCATTATATTCGACGCTTTGAGAATTTTCCCAGTCTTCCAACACGCTTATCCATATTATTGTTGTAGGATTACGCCAAAAAAGCTGAATAATGGTGGAAGCATGGCGAGCATATTCCCTTATCTTTTGAGAAATCTGCCAGCTGATAGGTTTTTGGACAGTACTTATTCTAACATCCTAGTATCTAGGATATCGTTTCGTTTTCTCTCCTATGGATGGTCCGCCATTATATCCCTCTTGAATTCCTCTCATTGTCTCCCAGAATTCGTATCCTCTTCCACGCTTCCCCAGTGTTCTTCCCTCTATTACCGTCTTCATTATTTCCTCTCTTTTCAAAATCTCCTCTATCCATCTCTTCTGCCTCCTCCGAACCTCCGCCACTAACTTCCTCTCCAGCCACATCCAATACCTCCTTGTTCGTTCTAGTGGTGGCCAAACATTATGACAGGCGCCTTCGCGAAACCTGATATCAAGCTGGGCAAGTTTCATGTGACGGGTTGGCCGAGGAGAGGAGGAATTGGTAAGACTTGGCATACAACGCTGCCAATTACTTGAAAGGGCGGGAAGGTTGTTGCAAATGATTTCTAAAGACTGCCAATTGTTCTCATTACTTAATCTGAATAAGTTACCAGAGGAAAACAGCATAAAATTGCAAATTTTAGCGCGTCAGCCCATAAGCGCCAAAAGGCAATCTGGCTTGAGAAAGATGGCGGACGGGCCACGCCTATAGTTAAGTATAATCTGAAGCTTAATACATAATAGTGTGGCCTCAATAGTGAAAGCCACCTAAGCCGTAATCATGGATCATTTAGTGCAATAGAGTTTGTGGTTGTCTCGACAGATGTTGGCTATATGCGACCTCCGAAATATACTCTTCTGTTGCGTGCCTAATAAAGTCAGTCAAGTTCTCATTTTCCCCCTGACAAGTACTCTTTGAATTTATCCCTATTTCTACCCCAAATTACGACAGTGCACGTTTGAAAAATTTTTCCTGTCGAAAAAGATTCTTGGACGATATTTCTTTAAGTTCACCTGTAAATGCGTTCCAAATAATTCTCGCTGTATTGAAATGATATAATAATCGTATTTGACGTTTTTTCCACAGTTAAAGATTGTTATAACGAGGTCTTTATGCGCGGAATTTGACATTTTGGCGAATGATTACCTTTAAGCATGTTTTATTTCGAGACTTTGCTTCACGGTGCTATTTGTTAACAACAATTATGGTTAATCGAATAGGATTCTTACGTGTTAAGATGAAAATATTGGGATTGGCAGTTTACTCATTACGAAATACGTCTCATATTCCAAAAGGCTACGTATTAAGATAGCACCGAGTTTTTAAATGTCCCTGCTTGTTGGTTTTGTGGTGGTCTCGAAGTGTCGAGTAAAATGTAGATGGAATTCCGTTTTTCAAGGAAGCTCATGTGTTTAACAGAGGATTGTAATTGCCTGAGCACATGTTCCCCGTGCCTATACGGGACTTTGTCTGCTACGGCGATATTGCTAGCACAGGTATAGCTTCCGAAGAAGTTCTTGTCATAGGCCTTCGCGGCAAGGAGGGGAGGTAAAAGTAGAGGGGGTGAAAAAAAGTCGGAGGGGAAGAGAGGGAGGCAAAGGAATCAAACTACTTCGCGACTAAGAGCAGGATGCACTTCTATGCAAGATATGTTAACCCTACCTTGAAGTCTCATAGCACTGAAAAAAAATCTTGCTGCTGTAGAATCTAGCAATATATGGGGCAGATAGACGTCCAGAAGTAGAGCCAGAAATAACTTATACTACTTGTAACATTGAATTAGATGGAGAGGTCACATTCTATAGTGGCCAATGTTCGAAGCTTTAATGTGGACGTGGTCCGTCCGCCATCTTTCTCCACCCCTATTTCCCTTTAGAGCAGTAATGGCCAACTCGCGGCCCGCCTTGAACATTTTTCATGCCCGCGAGATTCATTACATATTAATACAGTAACTGTAACACAATAATAATAACTCATTATGTTTCAATTTTTCATCCAAAAAATGTCTATAGTGGGTCTAAATCTAAGATGGGGATATACATATAATTTTATATGCGGCCCGCGGAGTTATGATGCATTTCCAAAGTGGCCTGCAAGATCATTTTGGTTGGCCACCCCTGCTTTAGAGCTTATGGGTTGAAGCACTAAAATTGCAATTTTACGATGTTTTTCTTCGGGAATTTACTACAAATCAGCAGACATTTTCTTCCTTAGTACAAATTCTACTAACATATATTATTTATTTACTAAAGAGACTACCATGAGTAGAATCAGTAACAATAAGTAACCGGTGTATGTTTCCAGAGTTGCTTATCTTACATTTCAAATAGAGGGTGGAAATTCTTGCTTTTCGTTCGCTAATTTGTCCATTACGTCGTGCTCTTCCATGGAAAGTAAGGAGAGAGTAAATATAACCAATAAGATCGTCATTTCGATTGTCAGGCTATAGCTTGATGACGCAATGCCTTCTTCATATACTTCATATACCTCAGTGGCTTCCAAGCTTCCAACAACAATCGACAGCGCTAATGCTAATAATCATGGGTGCTATGGTTATCCGAAACAATGTTAGGTTAGGTTCACACGTATCGTCTTCACGCCGTGCGTCGTGGACGGCGTGGCGCCGTGCATTGTCGAACTCGCGCCGAGGACAATAGGACTTGTGCCGTGGATAGGACGACCTTTTTAAAACTTGCTACACTGTTCATTCTGTCAAGATGGATAACCAAACGAGAATGCTCTGTTTATAGTTTTTGCATTCGAAAGGCAAAAAGAGGCGTCGTTTTTCTACCAGTGTAATTAACACTTCGACGTCCAAATCGCAGATATCTCCTTCTGGAACTGACTCCGCCATTTCAATTAACACAGTCACCACACAATACGTCGCTATACCTCATAAATCCAGGAAAACACTGAAATAAATAACTTATGCGCATGCGCAAGACTGAGTCGGAACGGACGCGCGTCGATGTATGAACGCGCCATAAGCGACAATAGAGATCAAAGGGTCATGTACGACACGACGTCATGTCGTGGCTTAAAGAGGGTCGTCATGTCCACGGCCGCCGTGGTCGATAAGTGTGTACGGATGAATTTACGCCAATGCAATTAAACAAACACGACGCACGGCGTAAAGTCGTGTCGCGTGAACGAGACCTTTCAAGGTGTACTTTGTGATGTGATGTTTAATGATTTTAATGTTTTTATTCTAAGGTAATTGACGTGTTTGTGTGTTTTTGATGACAAGGTTTTGATGTATCTGTTTTGAACGTGGTCGTTGATGTTATTGACAATCAGTATATATATTTTTTAGCCCTGAAGATGGAATTAAGTGTGTTCCGAAATGTTGGTGAAGAATAACTGCGGTTGATTGTTCTCACCGTAAATCGATAAACTCATCCCATTCGTAATAAAGGTCGATATGGAGAATGCAAATTGAATTTTACGGTCCGTACGGTCTGAAGCGAATAGAAACCGCGGGTATGGTTTTGTTGTGAATTAAACGGTGTACTAAAACAAGTGAAATTCTCCTTATGTGTTCCGATCCGCGCTAAACTAGAAAAGTTTTAAATCGAAAGCTCACATTATTTTTATCAATGGCGATAGAAAGCGTTCCGGCGTGTTTCCCGCATATGCTGCCTGGCGTTCCTTCTCACAGACGCTCAGATTGTTGCTTTTGGGTGTCAACACGTCGCACATTTAAGGCGATGTATTTTACCTCCCCCTCTCCCCAGGCGAATTCTCTTTTGAGAAGGGGCTCGCTTGTGAACCGCGAGGGGAAAGGCAGGCTGTGGAGCGGAGGTCACTCGGTTTGAAGTTCGTGGTGACATGTGAGAAAAAATAAAACTTTTATTTTTGCGCACAGAGGCGCCAAATTGGTTCTCTAACCGTTACATTTATTCTCGGGTGGAAGTTTTACAAACCACAGAGTCTCACAAGCTACACGACCCGGGTTTGAATGCTGGAGTAACAACTACCGAGTGGATGGGGTTTCTGTATTGCGTTTACTTTGCAACTATACCATGTGGATGTGATCATTTTGTACTGCCAATTAATATAAATTATTTAGCTACTTTGCCAAACAATATATTAACGACCGAGCATTCAAGGCAGTTTGAGGGAAGTATCCTTTCACCATTCAATCAATGAATTTAGTCTCATTTTTAAGAGAAATGTCTCACTCTTCTGAAAATTACAAAATTTCAGCACCTCAACGAAACACTTTCCGGGATATTTGCAAAAAATACCAGTTCATTTATATCGTAGAGACATTATTTTGAAGCATTTGCTGATATTTAATTCTAACACTCCACTCCTGGTACCACGAATGAACGGTATTAAGGTCCGATGACACAGCTTCAAAGTCTGCGTCTTCGCTCATTTCACGGTAGATAACTATATCGTTTGCAAATAATCTTAATTGATTGCTAACCTTAGAACTTAGGTTTTTAATATAAATTATGAATAAAAGAGGGCCATCACACATCCTTGAGGAACACCGGATCTGACTTTGGCCATATCATTTATTCGCGTTAGTACGAAATATATCTTATTAGCCATAGAGCAGTTTGTTATAAAGCGGCATTATATTGACAACGTGTTAATTCGGTAATATGCATTTTTTCAATTTTATCTCCAGTTAAATCAGTAATTAGGATACATGTATGTAGTTTAACGTAAGTCTCCTCTTTCCTTAAAAAAACATTCCAATCGCTCAAAAATGACGAGCGAACTCAACAATCGCACGCTCAAGCGTACTGATCGCATCCACTCCGAAAAAGTTTGCTGGACTTTTCTCGAACTTACAGAGGAGCTCTTCCAAAAGAATTAGGGGATGTGTCTAAACGATAGACAGACCCCAGAAAACGATAAATCTTTCCCCTTAGAAGTTTTTTTTTGGTGTGGGTTACCGAGCGTCTCAAACCACTTTTTCGTTTTCGGATCGCTGTTTCATTTTTTTTTACCCCCTCTACCATCTCGGAGCGTATACATAAACGTCAGAAAAAAATGAAGAAACTCAGGCGAAATAAACATACCGAGCCGGAGCATCTGCTCCGATACAGCATCTGAACCCCGGATTTCGTCGAAACCTCGTTCGCACCCAATTCTGTAAACGGCTTGGGCGTTAAATCCTTGAGAAAGCTTCTTTGGAGGTCCGGACAAGTTGCAAGACGCTGATCCCGCTTAGTTTGTTGGAGGGACGCCAAGGAAGGAAGTTGTGTGCAAAATGGCTCAACACGAGAGGACAGATTCGTCCACATCAAGAGATCATACCACCCCAGTGTGCATCCGGACTGACTCAGACAAGTAAGGAAGATCCTGTTACTACGTTACACACTCCCTACATCTTTTGTCACACGTTTGAATTCACGTCATCAGCTCAAGCCTTGGTGTGTCAGTCAGCCAAGGGGTTGCAGTCAATAATGAATACGTTTCATCTAGATAGTACCCTACGAGCCGCCGCATAGACGTGTGGCAGGGGGTGTAGGGTCACCAGCCGTGTAAAGATGTAAGGGATAGAGTTTTTGGAGGAGAAATGGTGACTTGTATTATGAGAGTGTATTTAGAGGAGCTCAGTTTTTATTGTGGTCGCTTACTGTGCGCGGAAAGAACGAGTCTTTGTACCTATCTGTTCGGCAGTGTATCTCTCTTAGTTTACCGCGTATGTCAGACCTAGAGATGTAGTGAGGCATCATGAAAATATTGTGTCGCCCTGAAACATATCAGTTCTGAATTTCTCAAGCAGCCTAAACCTAGCGTGTAGCCTCCAATTCTCTAGGGGCTCCCACCTTAATCCCTCTTAAAGCCGTGAAAGACTCTTATGTTCGCTCGTGGCAGTTTTTAACGAAGCGTTACGTTACGTTAGAGGCGCTTTGCGAGAGGTGGAGGATGAAGAAAAACCATAAGAAGACAAAAGTGATGAGATTCTCCAGAAGCAAGAGGGCGGAGCGTAACGTAAGGGTGGGAGGACACCAAATAGAGCAAGTCGAGTAGTTTACGTATCTGAGTAGTATGTGAGACTGAATAGGTTTAGTGGTAAGGGCATAAGATGTAAAACTGCCCTAGCTAAGGAATCATTCTCAAAGAGGAGGGAATTGATGATGGGAGGTATTAGTAGAGACGTAGAGAAAAGGTTGTTGAAGACCCTAATATGGAACGTGGCGCTGTATTAGTCGGAGACTTGGTCTTTGCGAAGGGAGGATGTATATACATAGATTGGAGGCGTTTGATATTTTCGAAGAACCACGGAACTAACCGCGCAATTAATTTAACGGAGTCACTCGCTAGAGATCACACAATGAGTGATTTTCACATGAGAGATCACAATTGAGTGAAATTCACATTGGAAAAGTCATTCACATGGACTGGGAATCGAACCCAGGTCCCCCGATTTCGCGCCAAGTTCTCTTGCCAATTAAGCTACCCAGGCGTCCTCATCCACTGTGAATCTCATGGGGGCTTTAAGGAACAAGTTGTCCTCACTGGTACCGTGCATATAATGCCAGAGGTACCCGTATGCGAGCGCTAAGCGCCACAGTCCACGGGGTAAAGCCCAACTTTAACATCCAAACTAAGTTAAAGGTCAAAAGTAAACACCTTTTTGTCTACCAGTTGTTTTCAATATAATTAATCAGTTAAAAACATACAGTTTTGTTCTTAATTCATCTTATCAGGGTGTTTAAATTAGCGAAGGCATATCTAAATACATCTACGAAATACCGTGCATGCCATCATTAGGGTGTGAGGGACGGGGTGATTCCACACCAGGAATGTGCCACTCATCCCAGTTCAAATCAGAGCCGAACACTTTCCCCTGGCGCCGAGACGCAGGCCAAAAGCAGTCAGGACAATAATACGCGGTCAGACCAGTAACTAGAATGTTGCTACGTAGCCGGACATGCTACTATGCAGTGCACTAGTTAACCCTCTATGGACGGAATCATGAAACATCAGCATGAAAAAAATACTGCTACAATATTACTTTTTAAAAAGTGCTATTTAAGCATTTAAAAAAATTGCAATTTATGTGATAATAATATTTATTTTGAAATGTGACGTATTTGTAGTGGACATATTAAATTAAAAATAATACTCTACATAATATTTATACAAGGTATACTTCAACATTACCTTCATGACGTACCTTTTTTTCAACTTTCCCAATTTGTTCTTCATATGCCAGCTGAAAATATTTATTATAGAGCTCCACCAGGCACGCCTTAGCATTTATCTGTTTAAATTGTTTGACAAACCGCCGAAAGAGACGCAACTTTCCACACCCTTAATCCGAAGCAATGCAATTCTGTCTAGTGCTGCAACTGAATGGAAAATCCTCTTAGAAAGCAGATATTTCAATGATTTTGAAGCGTAACAAATTTGAATCACTCGTCCATAGAGGGTTAAGATACTACTCATGGTTAATGTCATTGCTTCGATGGAAAAATAGTACTACAAGGTTCTAAGAAGCATAAACGATTGAACTGGACCGATTGAAATAGGCGTGGCTACGCGGAAATGATGAAATAGAACGTCACACATTTTTCACTGAGACTTGTAGTACTCATTTCAATGTTCTGGCATCACCTTCGATGACAACCACTTTTTAAAATTCGTGTTTAAACGATACATGTACTCACGCAAGTAGATGCGCGAACACTTTCATCGTTCGAATTGCAATGCGTTGACACGCAAAATTGCGAAAATGCGTAAACGCGTGGACGTAAAATAGCCCCTGCTCTAATTTATTGCGTTTCTTCATGCGTCTCTCTAGCCATGTACTTGCGCGAGTGAATGCATCGCCTTTAGGTAGAATGAGTTGGATATATACCCGGTAAGGGAGGATAGGGGGAGAGGAGTGTGGGAGGGGAGAAGGGGGAGGTGGGTAAAACATTTGCACTTTAGGCGGCGCACTTCCCATGACCGGGAGCAGAGTTGATGTGAACTAACAAAACAAGAACTGGGATAGTCACATCTGCAATTCTTATTTTTGTGTTAATTTCCAGTGAAGGCATCATATATAGATTATTAAATAAAGTTTGTCGTTACTCATTGGTTAAAATTTTCTGTTTCTAAATACGTATTATTGAATTATTAGAAAAAGTAAACGGCCACCACCGGACTCATGTATTGATATACAGCTTTCGGAGGTGATTGTTGGATAATGTTAACTTTCGTTACCTTTTCTGCTATTGTACGCTAATATTGCCATGCCAGCTTGCACATGCGAACAGCTGTAACACGTAGTTCCCAACGCTGCCAGCCTAACATCGATTGGCGCTGGCGTTTTGAGGGATGAACCGAAAATTTATTTAATTTAAGTATTCTACCAGCTGATAGGTTGGTTTTTGAGCAGTACTTATCCTAATCCGTTTCCACTCCTGTGGATGGCCCGCCAATAGATCCCTCTTGAATTCATCGTATCGTCTTCCTCTCCTTCTTTCGTCCAGAATTCCCATCCTCCTCCTTCCTCTTCCACGCTTCCCCAATGTTCTCTCGTCTATTGCCCTCTCCAGCATCCCCTCTCCTTTCAATACGTCCTCCATTCATCTCTTCTGACTCCTCCAAACCTCCGCCACAGCTTCCTCCCCTCTCTAACCATATATAATGCCTACTCCACCCAGATCACCCTCTCCATCCTTCTCCTCACCCACATCTCAAACACCTCAAGTCTACATATATCCTCCCTTTGCAATGACCAAGTCTCCGACCCATACAGTGCTTTTTAGTCCATTTAAGGTGCTTTGAGCAAAATATCATTTCACCTAAAAATCAATTAATTTGGTCTCATTTTAACGAGAAATATCTTACTCTTCCAAAGATACCTAAAAATCAGCCCCTTACCGGACTACTTTCCTAGATTTTAGACAAAAAATACCAGCGCATTTACATGGGAAATGGCAGGTTACGCTCTCCAGACACACCTTATCTGAAAACTAAGGCATTTAACACACCTAGATCTCGTCAAAAAATTAACAGAGTGTAGTTGTAATATTTCTCAACTATTTTTTAGTATAAGTAATATTGTCCATGCAGTTATTTTTTCAGAATCGCAAAAAACCTTCCGTTTTGATGGAGTTTTGATCGTACCGCGAGAAAAAAATGAGTCAAATCAGACTTATGCGGAAATTGTTATTGTATTACATTGTATTTCAGTCATACACAAGTATGTTATTAATAATGTAGTATTTAATTCATGCTTCCTACAGCTGCTAAAATAAAACGTATATTTCGAATATGGTCTTCATTATGGCTATGTAACTATCTCACTCAAACTACCAGAGTTTACAGGACAGGTTAAGAAAGCCGGAAATATGTGGCGTAGTAATAAAATAGCAAACAAGACTGAAAAGGGTATAACACTGTCACGTTCATCGTAGAGAAAGAGAGAGGATTATCAATTGCCTTTAAAACTATTCCGAATATTTCACTTGGTACTCTGGATGTTGGGATGCTGAAATTCCTTGAGGAATCAGCACAGAGTCCATGGCTGTAACGCCAAAAAAGTGGGAATACATATGTGGTATTTCCGCTATATCGATAGTGAAAACGGAGGCCAAAGCTGTTTAGAATGTAATTAGAGACGAGTAGTGAGTTAAGCTCTGTTACAGTTCCAATAAAGCCCATTTTAATTATTTTAAATTGTTAACTCATGTATATAGACACCGAAATAAACTGAAATACTTGGGGTGAGTGAGTGTATTTACAGCATTTATATGGCAGCGCAGGTATTATCACATAGAATCAATCACAGAATTCAGAAATACGTCTATTTATGCTCAGTATAGTTACCGTTTGTGTAGCGAAGGCAGGTAGTACTGTGATTTTATTTAATGTAAATTAGGAATACTCCAAAAAAACGGTTGAAATTATTTTTAAAAGTTAACTCATGTATACCGACAGCGAAATAAACTCAAATACTTGAACTGAGTGAGTGTATTTACAGCATTTATATGGCAGCGGAGATATTGCCTCATAGAATCAATCACAGAATTCAGAAATACATCTATTTAACGCTAATTGTAATTACCGTTTGAGTCGAAAAGGTAGGTACTGTTAATTTATTAATTGGCAGTAAATTATAACTATTCCAAAACAACCGAGCTCTACAGCAGAGTAGAGCGTATCATCAGAGCAGCATGCTACATTTTCCTCAAAATTTTTCCTTTGCTATCCTGAAAAAGTCCCAAAATGAAATTTTACAATTTAAGCCCGATAGACTGGTAATGAAGGCTACCATCTCGATGAACCATCAATTACGGAGTCCCTGGTCTCCTCTAATGAGTGTTGCTGTTGCGTCCCAAGTGGCAGAACGCAACAAAGATTATATTTCGAGCCGGATGGCCAGGTCGAAGTTCCGGATTAGGGATTAGAATAAAATTTATCGTCGACGGGCTTGCTTTGTGGAATTTTTTCCATGGTTTGGAATGAAATAAATTTGTACTTTTCCAAATGTTCTATTATCCTCAACCAGTTTCAATGCAATAGCGTCATTTTCAAGAGTCGCCCCTCCTCCTTCTACCGAATTATGTTTTTTAAAACACTGACCTTGCTTCCTCCCAGTAATCTTGCACATATTCACCTTACTTCCCTACCCAACTTTTCCTAGTTCACCCCCTCCTCTGGCTCAGGGGATAAATGTGCGAGACTGATGGCCTCTGCGTTTAGTAACCTATTGAAAATGACGCTATTGCGTTGAAACCGGTTGAGGATAATAAACCGTGTGGAAAAGTACAAAGTATTTCATTCCAAATTAGGGATTAGAGATTATTTCCCGTGTGGAGCTTTCTGGGGTTTATGTATTATTCTGGTGGTCCAGAAGGCAGCAGGCTGTGGTGTGAAAGGAGACTATTGCTAAAAGTTCCCACGGAAATAGTTCGTAGGGAGTCTGGGTGCGGCCGCATGTTTGGCCAAAAATCCTTGCGGAGTTCATTTAACCCTTTCCGGTCCTGTGATTCCAAATGGAATCATGTCGCCTTCCTGCATTGAGCGTCAACTTTTTCATATGTATTTCATGTAGAAGATGATATAATCTACGTGAGGTGAAAATATGTGGTTAGATAAAATAAATTTATGAATTAATGAATGTCATTTGCAAAAATCGACGCTCGACGCAGGAAAGCGACGTGATTCCATTTGGAATCACGTCGCTTCCGCGTCCGGTTCCGGTCCGCGTCCGGACCGGAAAGGGTTAGAAGCCAACACAATTTGGTTGGCGCTTCCTAAGACTATGACCCCTAGTTAATGAGACTGCTGACCGACCCTTTAAAAGGACACGTTACCCTTCGAACTCCTCTCCACCCTTGAAGCAACTCTTTGGTCCGTTCCCTAGCTAGACTACCTCAAGGATCCATAACTTATAAATGACAGCATGGCGTACACACAAAGAGCTAGAGGAGGAGACGACGATCATTACACCATTATTATAACAGTATGTTTGTTTAAATATATATTTTTTCTTTTTAGAGAATTTTACTAAACAACAATACCTTTTTACTTAAAAATAATGTTGTTTACTATTAATTTTTATTCATATCGTAGGGCAGGTGATGATGAAGAGGAAAGTCTAGACGAAAGTATGGAGTGTCCGAGGGAAATCACAGACCCCGACTTCGTGCTCACTTTCCCGAGGGTTGACGACGGCAAGGCGGAAGACAGGGAGAAATTCGAGGCGGCGCTGAGGGACAAGGAACTTCTCCTCGATACGAAATCCCCGTCGGATGAATCCTATCCGAAATTCCTCTTGATCAAAGTCGATTTCGACGTGATGGCGAAATATGCAGAGGAGCTGGAGATACGGAAGCCGTTGAAGGATAAAGAGGCGCCCAAGTGTTCCAATGAGAGGAAACACTCTCACGCGAACATCCATTCGCGGACCCCGTTTCGTCAGGATTCGACTTATCTCTTCGAGATGCCGGACGACAAGGAACGATTCTTCACGTCGTCCGAGAAAGCGCAAGTGATATGGCACATCATGAGACGGATTGACTATGGCAAACCGAATGAGGTAAGATTTGAATTAATATTTTTGTCATCTTACATTTTTTCATTCAATACGATGCAATGTGTGTTCAATTTGTTACAATTCAATACAATATTTGTCATAAATTTAATTCAATGAAATATGTGTTCTTCCTACTATATGTAACAGATGAAGCCCTGCTAAGCCTAAGGCATGTCAGCAGATGCTCTCTTTTATAGTGTCCACCGGATTCCCAATCAAGTATTCATGCAAAAATCAAAGCAGATTAAAAATATATAGTTTTATAAATACCGGTATTTTAGTGAGAAAACAGATTTTAATAGAATATAGAAGAAAACATTTAAAACGTAAAATTTTATAAATACACGTCAATATTCACAAATAAACAATTATAACATTTCTATCAAATCATAATTATCTTAGTATAAGTACCAAAAGTTGTTATTTTTTTAAATATGTATATGTTGACTTTTTTATACGTAGGTTTATTTATTAAAAAAATATTCTAAAAGTAATAGATAGCTTTGTTGAAAGTCAGAGAAAAAAAATTAGAAGCACAGAGAGAACCGATATAAGTCTTACAAAATGGAGCAGTGTAGAAACCCTCAACATAATGACCCATCCTCTGCTATACTCCTCATTTGATCTCTTTGGACTAGAAGGCTCATGCACTGTTGGAGGAATTATGCTATTGCTGAATCCCATCACTTAACCAATCAAATCTGAAGGAGAAGACTTCAATCCATCCCAATTTTTTTGTCTTAAGTATTCTACCGGCAAAAGGTAGGCGAAGTTTCACTGGGGGAAAAAATCATCCACCTAGACCGGGACTCGAACTTGGATCCCTCGATTTCAGACCGAGTTCTTTAGTCAGTTTAGCTACGGAGGCGTTCTCTTCCATGTTTGAACTCGCCCGGAAATCGAGGGATCCTGGTTCGAGTCCCGGTCAAGGTGGACGATTTTTCCTCTGTGGCAATTCGCTCATTTGAGCATTGCGGGCCGTCCGTATGGTTAGCCAGTTCTCTAGCCACCACACCTACCCAATCCCCGAAAATCCTCCCAGTTTTTTTTGCAAAATTTCGAGGACCTACCAATGTCTAATATTTTTTTCGTATCAGCATACAATCTATCTTTATCCACCCCATCGATAAAATCTATTCTCTTTCTTCACCTTCCCCTTCATTCTTACTGTAAACAAGTACAGTGTGCAGAGCATTACTTGCCAGTCACCTGTTTATGCCTAAAGAGCCGTTACGCGTCGTCTCAGTGAAGTGGATAAGTGCTATTTTATATGTATCTGCATAATAAAAGCCATCCACTATATCTCGCTGAGATGTCCGTTAGTATTTATTTACTGCAAGTTCCTTTCGCAAATACGAAAGGATTTGATTTTAATGCATACCGTTAGTTATTCGTTGAAAATTGCTAGCGGTCATAAAGGTATTCCATGCCGACAATTCTTATCACGCGCGCAGCAATTCGAGGTGACATTTTATCTTTTTGGCAAATTAGTTTGGCTTGGTTGTTTAGAAAAATGTTTGAGGTGTTGTCATATTATAGCATTTTTGGAGTTAGCAATCCTCGTTTACTTAACAGATCGGGCTCTAATGGAGATCCATTAATCCGGGGATGCTCTTTTACGATTAGCTACGGAAGAATAGCATAGTGCCATATTTTTGTCATATATGTATACAAGAGGTATCTGAAGACCTTACCGTCGACATTGGCACCTTTTTAAATCTATGATTCGACAGGTTTGTAGCGGTGATTCACTTTTTGTCACCCCTGTGACCTTGACTGTGCCCTTTCAGGGGTCACGGTTGCATTTTCGAACTCGAAAGTTCTTCCATCATGTTCTTCGTGCCCAAAAACCTATTAATTGAAAGTTTCGCAAAATAATTCTGTCTTTTTTGTATTTCGAATAATTTAACATTGAAAGCCCATAAGGCAAAATTTGTATTTTTGGTTGGACCTTATTTCTGGGGTCAAAAGGTCATATTAATAAAATTTTGCTTAGACTCAAATAAATTTACAACCTTTTTCTATCTAGGTGCCAAATTTCATCCATGTAGGTTGAAAGATAGTGTCTAAAATTACAGGTCAAAAATGACACACGATCAATGGGACACTCTGTATAGTCGAGACAACAGCTGCATTAAACTTGCAGCTCGGAGCTCAGTGGCGTCGTGGGGTGGTGAGCAGGTAATAGCTCATTTCAAATTGTCACAAAAAACTGCAACTGAACAGTCCTTTTGGAAATCTTAAGGGGTATTATTTTACCTCTATTTCGTAAGAGAAGAGAGAGAATATTGAGGGAGTTGAGAGAGTTGAAAGTTGAGAGATGTTGGAGATGAATATTGCGAAGAGATAAATTCATTTCCAGTTGAAATTTGTTGAAATTGACATGAGAAAAATTTGGCCTGGATCGGGAATTGAACCACGGACCTTTGGTTTGGCTGGCAACTCAGCTTAGGGTAATGAACAGTGGGTATCAGTAGGCCGTTCAATATCGATATTATTCTTCCTGCGATAGAGGACTTCGCAACGCAAACAAAATCTAGTTCCATTGTATCCACCAAAATTGCCATGGGAATTAGGAAGGCTGGATAGCGTAGTGGTCTGCACGTTGGTCCTGGAAACCAAAGACCCCTGGTTCCATTCCCGGTCCAGGCCGAATTTTTCTCATGGAGATTTCATCAAATTTCACCTGCTATGTTTGAATATCTTCATTTCCACTTGAGGAGCTCAAAATATAGGTATCCTAATATAGCTGTATTGAAGCAGTGTAGTTATCGCTAAAGTATAATATATATAATGGTAGGAGCCAAGTTGCAATTTCTTCAGACGCTCCTACTATGAAGGATTTCCACTAAGTCACGCCCGCTACCATTACTTATAAAATATATAATCTCTGACAGATATCTCATTGAATCCAATGCATTTTCTTGACATGTCACTATGGGTGAGTTAGTTTTACTTGATCTCGGAGAGAGGCGCTACCGGCTTTAGCGGCAACTCAGTTTAGGGAAATGAACAATGGGTATTACTAGACCGAGGTAATTCAATATCGATAGTATTCTTCCTTCGATATAGGTTTTCGCACCGCAAACAAGTTCGCCATGAATGTGCTTACTTTAGTGTATTCTCTATAAGCGTAGCATAGGATTTTCAACGTTTTTTGATGATTTAGGAGTGCATTTGTGGAGTACAGAAATGTGGAGTACAGAGTACAGAAATTATGGCTGGTGCCGCATATTCGCAGATTTTCTTGGGAGTGCAATGATGGTAACTGCTCAGTAAGCACGTTAATGGCGGCATTGAGGTGGAAAAGGTAGAAGATCTATATCGAAAGAGCTACGGATATATCGAATCGAATGATCCTGTTACTAGACCGTGAAAGTTTTATGCAGTATACTAAATTCACGTCTAGGAGTCTTCCGTAATAAAAATATCGATTCCTGAAGTGACTGATTGAAAATTAGTGGGGAATTGACAGTAGTTTCACTATGTAGGCTAGAGGTGAATACGCAAAGTGTAGATTTGACGAAGACGTATGCCATACGGCTCATTCTGCATAAAGCAAATGTAGAATTGTGAAATAATAATCGTCGAAATTTCCACAGTGAAAAATTAATTTCGATCCGGTTTCAATATTGGTACATTACAGTTTGGTGACGAAGTAACTTTATGCTGTGGAAATCTCACGGTTTTTTTTATGCCATCACGATCGAAACCCGCTCCATTTTGCGTGAATCTTAGGATAACAAAAATGCGCCCTAACTGTGATGCAAGTACAAAAAAATACAAAAATTTTATTGTACGCTGCTACCATATCAAAGCAAATTGAATCGCACTACTTTGAGAATGTTATAACGAAACATCGAGTGCATTGAATGTACTGTTGATCACTGGTGTCCTTTTTTCAAACTTAAACTGATATTTTATCATGTTTTCAGATTGGTATCAACTACCTCCTGTCGAATAATACCTATTTGGATGCATTCCATCTCCATCATGGATTTTCAAATAAGGACGGCCATGGAGTAAGTATGCACTACACAACAAAGCACTTGATGCTGACATCCATATTATGTTTTTCTGGTCTTTCCTTATTGTAACATGCATATAGCTCTTCGAGTACTTAACGTTATTTTATTATTACACTGCCTTGATATAGTATTATATATCTGTTCTTTTAAGGCCACTCTCATGCCAATATATTTACCCATTGCCCACTGTCTACCTGTCCGAGCCAAAATAGTTTTGTTATAAAATTACCATAGTTGGGAATGTTACGAAAAACATTAACTGATTAAAATTAGTCTCTGTAAAACGTAACTAGTTAAAGTTAAAAGTTGCCATTCTGAAAAAGTAACTGATTAAAGTCGAAGTTTACCCAGTAAAAAAATTATCTTCGGCCTTGCCGAAGCTTAAACGCCCTACACCATTTTCAATTTTGTTTAAATAAAGGCGCGATTTTGGTCCGATCCAACGTATTTTATAACTATGCCATCTGTGGACTACTAGAGGCTTATGACCCAAATTTCAGCTCGATATCTCAATTTTTACGGCAGTTACCGTGCGAAGAGACAAACAGACAGACAGATGGACATAGCTAGATAGACTCGTAAGGTGATGCTGATCATTTATATGCATATACTTTTCCACACCTGCCACGCCTCCTTCAATGCGTAACATTTCCGCTGTGACAAAATCAATATACCCTACCCACGTAGTGGTGTAGGGTATAGTTAATTAATTATGTAATTTTACGTTAAAAGTTACTTTTTCAGTTACTTGTGATGTATCCCTTCACAATCGTAATATTGCAGTGTAAACATCTTAGTTATATTGAGTATATTACAGTCGATTCTAGGGGTGTGCCTGCGCAACCTGTCTCGCGTTCAACAATGATGTATTGACGACGTGATGTCGCCGAGTAAGGCATACGTAGTCTGGCGCATTGTAACAGATACCTTACTTTGAATGAAACCGTCTGCCTTGTTACCCATCATAGGTTTTTTGCTGACCCCCTTTCTCGTGTTCAACTATGTAGTATTGGTGACACAGTGTTGCATGAGTAAGGCATTCGTGCCCTCGCGGACATGGTCCTTGAGTGGCCTCGTGCTTTCTCGTCTGGACCTGAACTTTGGCGGTCACTCCTCACAACCCCGCTTTTGATTGGATGTATTCGTCTGAGCATATTCATTTGCATTCTTGCACAACTACCAAGCTACATTAAATTCTTAGATACCGTTTTATTTTCCCCTTTGTCTGTTGGGCAAGCTTTGCGCCCATGATTTGGAACAGGTCGACATTCGCCAAAAATGAACGAAAAAAATTAGCTGAAGTTAGTTTCGTATCAGTTAATATATAACTTTAACGATAACAAGGTAAAAGTTAAATCTTATAAAAAGTTACGGTTAAGTTGACTAGTTAACTACATTTTTAACTATTATTTTCAATCGGTAATTTTTTAAATCGTTAATCTCAACTATGAAAATTACTACGAGCGCCGACTGATTAAAAAATTCCTAACATTTCTATTGAAACCAATCACACCTTTGCGATGTAGGATTCGACAAAATTGTCATGAATTCCTAAGGATCGATTAGATCGTATAATTCCTATATTTATGTGACTCAGCGTGTGTTTCTAACGAAAAGACATCGCGAAAATGTGCCATGGTAAATCCGATTCGCGATTTGGCTATGAAGAATCCAGCGATATTGTCTCAAACTTCTTCGGATACATTACATTTTTCTATTCATACAAGGACCATAGAATATACAGGTTGCCTCAAGATATTTAAACTATGCGGTTTTCCGATCCGCGTCGCTATTAGCTGGCCTTTCGCCGTGAAGTCATTGGTGTCGTTGTCAAGTTCATGTAGTTGTCGTCATAATGCGAAAGATAAATCACTGAAATGAATAAGAAAATTGAATTATTTATCACCGGTATCCCGATATACTTGTCTGTGAAGACGTCAGTGAGGTCACTGCAAAAGTTCACCGGCACTAGCAACCATTTCGGCAATTCGTAAACAACTCCGATTCAGGCAACTAGCATATGCAACGGACCTTGATATTTATATACTTGTCATAAGCCCCGTCGTGAAGGATGATACTTTATTTAAATTTAACTACATATCGATAATGTTTGAATATATTATTTAATTTTACTGTTTTAATTGTGAAGATGTTTAACATTCGATTTTCATCATCTCTTCTTCTAAAGGTCCTTCAATATCGATTATATTCTTCCTTCGAATAATTATGTAAATAATTTAAGATGCTCCCAGGAAAAACAGGTATGTGGGATGTCAATGAATGAATGGATTATAATTTAAGAAACTGTGCAGTAGCATTAAGTTGGGCTGCAATATCCAATTTTTTATTACAAATTACGATTCGGAATTGTAGTTTTTACACTTGGAACTATGGCTTAATCATTGACTGCAAACTAAGGAAGATATTTAGGGTTTTTAAAATATTAGTTGTTTATCATCATATTTGCTCTAAGAACAGTAATATAATCTAACAATTAAAAACCAACGACGGACACTCACTGGCTAGAAGTTTTGAAACTAGTTTTGAAACTAGTACCTAACTTAATTTGACCAATGATTGAACCATGAATATACATCATGGATTGTTGGCTCGTCGCCAAAAGCTGTTGTCTAGCATTCCGTAAACAAACAACTTTTTGGAATGTGGCGCCACCTAGTGATGAAAGACGGAAGTTCAAATGTAAATACAGTCGACAGATTGTAAATAAACACGTCTGACCGGTTTTACTTACCAGTAATCATAATACAGTGGATAAAAATGTAGTACCATACGCGGGATGTAATTACACACTTTCTCACTTTAACAAAAATTGACAACGGCCATTTACGACTCAACTGAAAAGACTTTTTTCTAAGTAGCGCCAAGGACTGGGTGAACTAAATGTGGAAATTTAGGCAACACGTAGCCTAGGCAATAATTCCAAACATGTAAATCCATAATGTATATTCATGGATTGAACTTCAATAATTTTAGGCTATTTGGGCGGAATATCATTTCAACTAGAAATCAATGAATTTGGTCTCATTTTAAAGAAAAATATCTCACCCTTCCAAAAATTCCAAAATTTTGACTCTCCACCGAACGACTATCAGAGATTTTCGACAAAAAATCCCAGTCCTTTTGCATGGGAACTAGGGCGGCGTATGTATGCACTCCAGAGAGACCTTAAAAAATGAGGAACTTCTAACTCATGGATCTCGTCGAAACATTTACTGCGTGCAGATCGTATGTCATGTAAACCGGAGTGACGTGGGCTATTTTCCAGTCTTGGGGCACCTTGCCATCGGATAATGGTTTGTTAAATATTTCAGAGACTCCTCCTTACATCGGATCCTCTAATTTCCAGCTACACTCAATTTCTTCCTAAGAAATCCACAGGCTTGCCAAAGGAAGTGAAAGAGCTACTCTTATTGAGTGAAACAGAAAAAGACCTGATTTATTCAGAGAGTAATGATAGTGTAACGTCAGACGTTTGTTGTGTTACAAAATCATCTTTATTTTCTTAAAAATACAGTTTCTTTTTCCTCAGTACTTCGAGCCACTTTCCCTTTTCTCCTCCCGCTCAACAATCCCCTCTCTCCTCCCATCAACAACTCCCCAACAACATAAACTTCAATTATCAATAAACATCAAAACAACAGGATAAGTAAATATCAAACGTTACAATAGTGAATATTCAGATAGTGAATAGTAGAAATACAAGCAAAAATGAATTTTGTAGTGAATACTTTGTTACATTTTAAGAAAAAGTAAATTTACGTAATCGTGATGTAATAGGGTATAGCAAATTATTTCCCTCCATAGTATTTCTCCCTGGCACTGAATGAAAAATGACTCTGACAAATGAAAATACGCAAAATAATTAAGCATCAGGATCGTGACCCCTCAGAGTTCCCGAAAACATTCCGCGGTGCCATAAAACGACTCTTCCCCCTACGCCCAACAGCAGTGCAGAGTGCGTGGGAGTTGCAGCCGTGGGACACCAGCTGTGGGTTGGTGGCCTCGAAGAGAAAATAATCCTGTGTGGTATGCATGCTGTCTCCGTTAAAAGTTTACGAATTCGTCAGTAGGCGATGTCGAGTTGATAAGAAGAGAAACGCCCGCGGTGCACCCGAAGAAAGCAGTCTTTCATTACATCTTAGACCTCTACCCCATGTGATAAAATGCGTGATTGTTTCCATGATTTCTCCAAAATATAATACATGGAGGCTCTTTTAAATTTTTGTATCTCTAAAATCTCCATAGTGGAGTGGATGCGGTTACAATCCATTCCACACACTTGCCGCGCCGGGTTGCAGGCGGGTTGGACCACACCCGACCGCGCGATCCAAAAACTGGTGTGAAATACGGCGTCGGTCGGAGCATAACTCATCAGATTTGCCCTGTGGTAGCTTTGTAGAGTTTCCCCATATAAGTTACTTCGTGATGCTCGGCCATGCAATTAACTATTTCTCTACATATATTTAAAAAATACCAAAAATGAGGGTCCGCCATTTTGTTTAATATCTCTGGTAAATAATTATGAAAATGTAAGTCGACCACATTAAAACAAAGATGAAAAATGTTTTCATCTAATAACATCACTTTTTATTCCAATTCTTTACCCATAAAGGTTTAGCAATGGCTTGATTTTGAATATTTCGGGAGAAAATTGAGTGTAGACCATTTTTGCGAAATTTGTGCAACTTAGACCTCATGCAAATTGTTCATCGTTGATTACTAAGAAAATGATTTGCGTCATCGCATGCAAAAGTCTTTTGAAACTATTTATGCCAAGTTTCAGCTTTCTGGCTTGAAAAATCACTTTCTGAATTTTGGCCAGCTTTTTTCGATTTCAGCCCACTGTGCGTCGTTCCTTTCGGTTAGGTCGGTCCTTTCGGTCCTTCGTTCATTCGGTCCCTCGTTCCTTTCGGTCCCTCGTTTCTTTCGGTCCCTCCACGGAGTAGTCCTACTCCGTGGGTCCCTCGTTCCTTTCGGTCCCTCGTTTCTTTCGGTCCCTCCACGGAGTAGTCCTACTACGTGGGTCCCTCGTTCCTTTCGGTCCCTCGTTTCTTTCGGTCCTTCGTTCGTTTCGGTCCATCGTTCCTTTCGGTCAGTCATTACTTTCGCTGCTATCTTCTAGAGAAGGGTGTTCTTTATAATGCCCCAAAAATTCATCTGCTGATGACAGCGGTGTAATTAACAGTACTTTTTCTTTTTGTAAATTAAAATTATTTGCGAAACCATGTAAAAAGTTGGTAATTTTACCTTCCGTCTTTCATTTAGTCCATCATTCTCAAACACAGAGTACTAAGTACCAACGTGTAATAAGTATATCCAGGTTTTTTTTACATTCTTTAAACACCAAAAATATATTAGAAATAATAATACTTGACCACTAATAAATAAAGAAACTGTGTACGAGTGAAAAGGAACCGGTCCCTTAAAGGACCGATCCAGAGTGAACGAGTTCCCAAAAATGAAGGGGTTTTTCCCATCTGGTTTTCATGCTGTAGAATTATGACGTCATGCCCTCTCCATAAACCTCGTTGGTTATTCCAATATGAATTCTCGTATCGTCTGTTATTCGTGTAATAACGATGATGTCATGCGCAGAACGGCCTCATTTTGTTCACAGGATTGTCCTACCTGGTGCTGATGGTACAATGATTGTTAATTTGAAAAAATTGCATTTTAGCTCCTAGGTCATTTAGTGAAGGAATAATCTGTTTTTTTAACCATAATTTATGTTATCTGCTTACAATGTACTTAATAATTATATTAAAAATATAATTTTTTTGTGTATTGACTCTTATCAGGGAAAAATCAATCTGTTAAAAGACTGGGCTAGGTTGAGAAAATGGCGCAAAGATCAGCCACTTGACGAGATAAGAGACTATTTCGGAGAGGAGGTTGCTCTGTACTTCGCCTGGCTGGAAACTTACACGAAATCACTATGTTTACCGGCTCTGGTGGGCATATGCTGTTTTATCTACGGACTTCTGCAAATGAATTCACCGATGAGGAAACCAATGTGAGTAGCCCGCTGTGCTTCTAGTGTTCAACAGTTCGGTGCCCCTGTAACGCCTTGGTGTTTTCTTTTGGTAGCGCTTTATTGTCAGTTTTCTAGTACAACACCTATCTCCTTCTCTCCTCTCCAACAATCCCCCCTCCCCAAAATTCAACAACTCCCTCACAACCAACAACAACCATAGTCAAGAAACAAATTAAACGTTAAAACACAAAATAAGAAATATGAGAAATCACATAAAATAAACAGTAAACTTATTGAAAATTAAAACACACAAAACAAACAATAACTCAAGGAGCGCGGCGTCACAACCCGAGATAATATTTGTACTTAACTAGCTGTGCGCGGCATGCATTACAATGCATCTTTTTCTTTCTAACCAGGCACACATATACAAAGCAGACACATTAACATGTACAAAATAAATGAGACTTTACAGATTTTTGTGTATCACGTTGAAAGCCCTCCAATCGCCCACTTTTATAGCCCATAATTTACTTCCAAACCTCATTGTTTTTCAGTGCATTTTATCGTATTCTAAATTCGCAAAATGAAATACTCTGTCCCGAAGTGCCCTCGTCATTGTAATCTAATGAATGGTATTGGAACGAATGGGAGACGAGCAAAGAAATATTCATGTTTATTTATTAGACTGGCTGTGCTCGGCATGCGTTGCAATGCCTCTTTTTCTTTCTAAGTAGGTACGCTATTTTTAGATCAATGGCTTCCAAGGCTCAATGTTTGCAGTGCATTCTATCATATTATAAATTCACAAAATAAAATGATCTTTCCTGAAATCCCCATTGATTACAATACTTTTCATGGTTTGGCCCACAAATCTTTTCTCTGTTAAAAATCGGCCCTTAAACGAATTTGAGACCTAATCCAATCAGTTCCTCGTACCCTACACAGGAATTCCTAACGTTCAAATGATGGCATGAGCTTCCATTACATGCTTATCCTGCGGTGCGCAAGGAAATAAAATATTCTATTGTTGAAGTGGTGCAAACATTTAAGATTTTCCAGCTTAAAAATCTAATTTTAGGAAAAGCGAAGCGCGTACGAAAATCGAATGCAAGAATAAAAAAAAGCAAACCACTGCACCAAACCTTGTTCTAGGTAAAAATAGTTGTATTTTTTTAACAAAAATTATGTCTGTATGTGAGATTCGGATGCACGTGATTGAGCAACTCGTAAGCGATCTGCTCCGTTGTATGTCTGTCGTTCCTCACTTTTTGAGAAGCTCGCGTGCCAACACTCAATTGTTGAAACGACTCCCGCTCCACCTATTGTTCAATGATTTAATAATTCAGAAACCTTTGCGGGCGCGTGCACAACAACTCACCAAAGTTCTATTGTAATCTGATGAAGGGTATGGGAACTCATGGAAGACGAACAAACAAATATTCATTTATATACAGAGCGTTTGAAGAGGAAAGTATGATGGTCGTACACACTGAAACAGTAGCTTTTGCATTCCCCGTTTTAAATAGTTTTTATGGAAACAAAGTATTGAAACTCTAATATTGGTCATCCAGTGATGAAGCTTCAATATTGGTTAATGCGTGAATGAGAAAAGCATGATGGGAGTACACACTGAAACATAAGTCTTAGCATTCACCGATGTATCGGTTTATATGGAAAAGAAATATCTATGCCTCATTGTTGGTCATCCCATATTGAAGCCTCAATATCGGTCAATGCGTGACTGAGAAAAGCATGATGGGAGTAAACTCTGAAACATTAGTTTTAGCATCCACCCATGCATCGGTTTATATGGAAACGGAGTATTTAAGCCTCATTGTTGGTCACCCAATATTGAAGCTTCAATATTGGTCACCCTGTGTTGAAGCTTCAATATTGGTCAATACGGGACTGAGAAAAAATAGGATGGGCGTACACACTTAAGCGCTAGCTTTAGACTTTACCATTTTTGTTAACCACAATCGGTTCACATTCCTCTTTTATTTCTTTTTTCAAAGGGAGGAGGTATGCTACGGGGATATCGGAAAGCAGATGATGTGCGCCCTTTGTTCGGATGGCTCATGCTCCGAAGAAGAGATCAGGTCTTCTTGTGGGACGAGAATCCTGCTTCTGCTCTTTGACAATGGCGCGACTGTGTTCTTCTCCATCTTCATGTCATTTTGGGGTGAGAATTGAGCATAATGATTGAGTACCCATCGATATTATTCCTTTCTGAGTAAAACTTCTTGAAGGTGGTTCCATGGAGAAAGGACCTAAATGTAATTTTATTCATATTTTGGATTCTAAAAAAATGGGCAACAAAATGTTTTACCTTTCAGCTCTTTTTTTTCTCCAAATTGCACATGAAATTAGACGATGTTCAATCGGAGAATGGGAAATGAGAGGTAATAGTTATTTAAATAAATTTTTTTAAACAAACACGTTTTTAAAATGGACTAAGTAGTATAGAATCATTTCTCGAAGCCCCATACAGATTGATAACCCCATACAGATCCCTAACCCCATACGGATCGTACTGAAAAATTGTGAGTGAAAAATTTTAATAGCTCTGAAAATACTTGTAAAATTTAAAGCGAAAAACGTGGGGCGCATGGGGGGCATGAAATGGATAACTGATTCATGGAAATGATATGAATGATAGTACTTATCAGTTTTCTCTAAGCTACTCTCTACACTCTTCTCTATTATCTATTAGGGTCGCCCCACGTTTTTCGTTTTAAATGTTACAAGTATTTTCATAGCTATTGTAATCCTCAATCACACATTTTCAGGACAATCCGTATGGGGTTAGGAATCTGTACGGGGTTTTAAATTTGTATGGGGCTTGGAGAAATTATTTTATACCTCTTAGTCCGTTTTAAAACCGTGGTTGTCAAAACATATTTTATATTTAAATAGTTATTTTCTGCGTTTTAGTCTTGTGTGATCGTATCCGAAATCGAATATCGTTATACCTATCTAACAGTTGAATTGTACAGTTCAACGAATAATTCGAATGAATTCGTTAATAGTATTGCACTCGATGACAGGCTTTTCCATTTTGTGCCCCGCTTTTTCTCCTGGTGCGAATCTTAATCAATCATTATTCTAGAATTATCATTATTTTGTATTATATTATGGAAACGAAGTATTTAAGCCTCATTGTTGGTCACCCAATTTTGAAGCTTCAATATTAGTCACCCATTGTTAAAGCTTCAATATTGGTCAATGTGTGACGGAGAAAAAATAGGATGGGCGTATACACTGAAGCGCTAGCTTTAGAATTTATCATTAACCATTATTTTCATCAATTATTATATTCATAATATTATTGCATATAGTTGAATTTGCATCCAGTTCTGAGCCATTTTTAAAGTTTCACGTCTCTAGCTCATCGGGAAGTGAGTTTAAATATATTGAAAATTTGTACCGAACAGACAGACAGACAAAAAGGCGAGTTAATAAAAACGTGGTTATAAAATAGTATGAACCAAATAAACATAACTTAACTCCTCTTGAGGTTTATTGGCACGGCCCGGGTTTCGACACTTCGTGTCATCTTCAGGCGACACAAAGATGAACGAAGATGACACGAAGAGTCGAAACCCGGGTCGTGCTAATAAACCTCAAGAGGAGTAAAGTTATTTTTATTTGGTCCGTAATGGATAACTTCCGCAAAGTAAAGCCTGCAACCATATCCTTTGTGAAAAATTGTATTATTCCATCTAATATAAATACAATTTTTGTGGCACAAAGTTTTCCATATGCAATAACTCCCGGTAAATTGATTGAAAATAAAATAAATGCATCGTACCGACTGACAGCTGCTGCTAGGTGCTACCGGCCGGTTGACGCGTCGGCCAATTTAAAAAAAAAACTCTTTATTGAGTAAATTTCAACAAATTTATTCTCTTACATTTTTTTTTACAATAATGACTCTTGATTTTTGAGCACTCACGTCAAACCGACAGAATTTTTTCAGATCACACTCTCACCAAAAGAAGGGGAACATGAGTCACATAAATTTAATAACTTCACTTGTTTTTATATAAATACCGCAAAATGTTCTGGACACTCAAATTTTTGTATCTCTTTTTTTAAATTGCACGCCGTGGGATTCATTTTTTTATTTTCAACCAGGCAATTTTTTCCCACTACCGCTTTTATTTATCACTGCACTTTTTTAAAAATCTTCTTCACATTATTATCACAGCACTTTTATTTTAACACCCAACAATTTTTTGATTTGTCAGCACTATTTCCTGTTCACCTAACATTTTTTCCGTTTTCTCAAAGACTTACAATTATTTAGATAGAAAGCAATCATATCATTATCATCTTTACATATTAAAACCATGTTATTTATTATTATTAACATCGTTATAATGTTATTTTTTCTTAAAAAATAGATACAATAATTTTTAAGAACAAAACGATCATCAAATAGAAGCACCCTTTAGACTTGGACCAACTACCCTGGACGGAAGCCGAAGAAAATTTTGAGAAACTCACTCTCTTTGTCCTGGAAAATCTCATCACTTTTCTTTTCCTATGATTTATCTAAGTAGACATGCAATTTAAAATACAATTTCACGTAAGAAAGAAGGTAATCAATGAAAAATCTCTTGTTACTTCGTTGTTTCAGCGACTGGCTTTTTGATACATTGGCAAAGGCGCCAGACGCGCCTCACGTTGAAGTGGGGAGGGGAGGCCATGCTGTCTGCCGGTGGAAGTGACCGGGACACTTGGGAGATGAGACCCGAATACAAGCGTCCCAACAAGAAGCCTTCGGACTCGGGTAAAGAATCCGAGTCTTTCCCTCTGTGGGAGACATTAATGAAGAAAATGGTCTCCTTGTCAGTCGTGCTGCTTATGGTAGGTGGTTGAAATTTGCGTAGTTATTACCTCTAACTAGCTGCGCCCGGCATGCGTTGCAATGCTTTCTATGCAATGCGTTGCAACGTTTTTCTTTCTATGAAGGCACACATGCACAAAGCAGAAAAATTTACATGTACAAAATAAATGAAAGAATGATTTTTTATAGTCCAATGAATTCCTCGTACCTACAAAGGAAGTTGTTATACATTAAATGATGGCATGAGTTTCCATTCCACGCCTATGCTGCGGTTTCCTAGTAAATAAAATATTCTATTGTTGAAGTAATAAAAACATTGAAGATTTTTGAGTTCGAAAATCCAATTTTAGCAAAAATCAAAGCGTATATGAAAATAGAATGCAAGGATTAAAACAAATAGCAAACAAAGAGACCACTGCAGAAAATCTTACTCTCCTTAAAAATAAATGACATACCTTTTAACACAAATTGTGTATCACTGATATGATTCTGATGCTTGCAATATTATGTCTCATTCATACAATTCTGATGCTCGTGATTGAACCACCCGTAAACGATCTGTTTCATTGCTTGCTTGTCGTTCCTCGCTTGTTTGAGAAGCTCGCGTGCCAACACTCATTTGTTGAAACGACTTGCGGCCCACCTAATGTACAATAGATTTTATAATTCAGAAACCTTCGCGGGCGCGCGCACAAAAGCTCACCAAAGTTTCATCGTAATCAGATGAATGGTATTGGAACGCATAGAAGACGAAAAAACAAACATTTTTATTTTATATATTAGATGGGTACGAGATCGATTTTTTTCCGCTCTGGCAAAAATGGCGGAAGCTTATTTGACATTCATTTATATTGAGTGTAATAATTGATTTAGTTCTTAAGTGGAACAAAGACTCATAGAGGTGATTTAAGCATTCGAGATTGCGACCTTAATAACAAAAATTTGACGTAATTGCAACAAAATTCTAAATTTATGATTCATAACGCTCATCCCTTAATTCAAAAATGCTAAAACACACCATCTCAAATAATGACTAACTTTAATTTTTTTATTTTATTCTAGTTGGCAGCAGTTGTGTGTGCTCTCTTAGGACTCATTGTGTACTCCATATCAATGCGCTCAACGCTGTACTTCAGTGAAAATGAGTATATCAGGAATAATTCAAAAACCATAACGTCATTCACTGCCGCTGTCATCAATTTAGTCATCATTCTTATTCTTGGCTCTGTAAGTATTTCATACCTTTTCGAAGTCTTAAGGGAACGTTTAATTTTGCTTTGCAGGGAATATTATTTCGGATTGGTGGCACTCAGGTGGCTAAGTAAGATGGAGTCAGCCATGAAGCTTCGAGCTTGTAAGCTTCGTACAAGCTTTAATCAAGCCAACTAGTCTCCCACAGCCAAGCTTGGTTCAATATTGACTTGAAAAGGCATGTTTTTTTCTTGATTGCTGGGGTTGGGTTGGGTTGGAGGGATTTCTGTGTACTAATTTGCTTGAAACTTAGCTGTACCTGTACTTATATGTAGTTTTTATAGATAAATATGAGAACGTTTCTTGTTACCTATTTGGTTTCTTAGAAACGTGATGCCAGTTTAATACGTAGCCTGATAATACTTGGCATATATTTCGAACTAATTTAATTCGATATGTACCTATTTTCCCATGATTGCGAAATAATATAATTCTTTTGGTAAACGTTCGTGAAACAGGTCCATCGATATTCCTCCATAGATCGCTTCCCAGAGGTTCCACAGATGTCATTTATGCCTCGTTTTAAACCTTAAAATTTGCATTTCCTTTATATACCTGTTTCTTTTCTGAACTTCCACAGTTATAGCGTTCAGACAGTTTGAAAATCACGTTTTTCACATATTTCAACTACGCTTCGACTCCATATCGCCGAATTTCATCACTATCCACCAGATATATTACACACCCGTATTTGCATTAAAAAAAATGAAAACCGATGGGGTTGGTCGGGTAACGGGGGGGCGGAAGGGTTTTGGTTCGATGATAAAATTTTAAATCTTCCACGTTATATCAACCGCGGAAAATGAAAAAAATATCGCCCAATCGTAGTTCATCACTTCAGATTTGAAATTTACCGAGGTCGTTCAATGTTGATTGTATTCTTCCTTCGATACTGGTCTTTGCGACGCAAACAAGTCCGCCATTAATGTGCTTTTTTGTGTACCTACTCTCTTTAAGGATATCATAGGAAGTTCAACGTTTTTGATGATTTTTCAGTGCATTTGAGTTCAAAATTATTGCTGGCGCCGCATATTCGCAGCTTTTCATGGGTTGGCAATGGTGGTAAATTCTCAGTTTACACATAAATGGCGTCCGTGGGATGGAAATGGTTGCGAAGCATCTTGATAGAGCTAAGGATAGATCGAACAACACTGAAATGCACTGCACAACTGCGCCATCTAGATTCCATTTCCATAAACTACCCGAAAACGCAAGATGGCCGCCTCCTAAGACTACATTTCCGGAATGTAACTCCTCCTAATATCCGTCATTTGTAAGAAGGTTAGAATTTTGTTTGCCAAATAATTTGCTTTTTGTGCACATTACTTCCTCCAATTTTCATTGAAAAACAGAGGTTTTTGGGGATGAAAAAAATATTTATCGATGGACCTGTTTCACGAAAATTTACCATTTCTTATGATAATAACGGCTTAGTCGTTTATTGTATGAGCTGACCGTCTCTCTTAAAAGGAAAGCCAGTATAAATAGTGGTTCCATTTTAGTAGTATTGAATGCTCTTTGATTTAATTACTATAAACCATTGAATATTTATTCACCAATTTTTCCTCCAGCATTCTTACCTGATGTACATTTATTCATACAGATATATTCCCGTGTTGCAGTTTATTTGACTAACTTGGAGAATCCAAAAACTCAGGCTGATTATGACAGAAGCTATGTTATGAAAGTTTATGTGTTCGAATTTTTCAACTGCTATTCATCACTATTTTACATCGCATTTGTGAAGGTAAGAGGCTAAATATTATCGTACATTTGTTTTTTATGCAAGTATCTATGAAGGTCTTGTTAATTTTCCTTAGAATGATAATTTTTTGTAACATTAGACAAAATCCATCAATTAAATTATTCATTATTATTAGTATGTATTAAGAGTATACTTATTACTTCCTCAAGTAAAAAAAGACATGATTTTATCCATCATATGTTTTTGAATTTACCCATATACCATTCTGCACCAATTTTTAACAGAATCGGTCTCTGGTCAGATTTCTACTTCATTAATAAACTTCTGCTAAAATATCAGAAAAAAGAGCTTTCCTGCCCGAATACCTCACCAACCGCGCCTCATTTGAAATACATTATCATTGGCTAGCTGCAATGTGGCATCAGTCCATACCGCTCTAACCTGCAGAAGGAGTCGTTGAAAAGCAAGGAGAACCACGGAAAGGAAGAAAGGAGATTGATACAGGGAGGTCGGGCATCCGGCAAAATTGTCCGTTGTAACTAAACTTTCCACCACTCTGGCGGCACTGCTTGAACGTCATTCGGCGGCCCATAGCAGATATACCGTCATGGACCAATGCAATCTTATTGCTGGCAGATTCATTTGTGCACATAGCTGGTTCATAAGCACTACCCTCAATATGGTAGTTCGAATGTATTCGCACTGAAATGGCTCTCAGCTTAATGTGGGGAATTTTTGATAAGATGAATTTAAGAAAGGCTGGCAAATTTTCTGAGCTATATGCTCCAGATAGAGGATCTCGTAATTGTTATCTAAGTTTTCAAATTTCAGTGTCTGTAACATAATTTATGTTTTTTATGTGACCGGAAACTAGATGTGTGTAATTTATTTTCAGGGACACTTTTACTCCTATCCAGGCGACCCTAAAATTTCCAACTCATATCTGGCTCAAGATGCCTGTGATTCAGGCAGCTGTCTGGCTGAGCTACTCATTCAGCTACTCGTGATTATGGGTGGCAAACAGCTGGTCAACCTATTCTCGGAAATAATTTTTCCGTGAGTCCAAATGTTTTCTTTCCATAGCTTTTCATTTAGCAATCTGGTTGGTCGTGTTAGAACCATTCGAGGTAAATAAAGGCGGGTTTACTCATGGAAGTCATTTCAATGACAGTAGCCTCGGAAGTCACTTGAAAGCGACACTTCGATGTGTAAGCACGCACTTCCATGGCAGTAGTGGTAGTCGACCACGGTTGCTACTTGTAAGACAGGTTTCTATTTTGCCTGCAAGTAGCACAGTGATTCTGCGATAAAATCGAATCTCATCCGGTGGAATCTTGGTCACATGACTGCAAATGGAGAATAAAAATGTGAACAATGAAGAGCTTAGAAGGAGGAGGATCAGAGAAGGTATTAAAATATTGTCACCAATATTATAAAATACTAAATATGTATTCATTGAGCGTCAGAGTTTGATCTAAATTCTGATGCTCTTTTTCACAGCACCGGAAATCATAGCATCTTCATTTAACTAATGTTAAATGTAATGTTTGGTGCTTGTTAACTTAGCTAACAAGTACCAAAATATTTGTCCCCAGAGAAATGTAAGTTAGAACTTTTAACGTATTGTGGAAAGGGTTATCAATCTAACCCTGTTTTCAAATCCTGTGTAGAGTCCATTTTTAATGGAAGGCCACCCAACTCTGTTGATGTATATTTAAGTGGTAATTGACCTTGTCTGCCCATTATCTATATTGTAAATTGATCTTTTGACCTCGTTGCAAATAGTTTTTATGATATATTTCCCGTCATATTGGAAGGATAATTTCAATCCAAATGCAACAGCATTGAATTTATCATCTTCTCGTTGAATTTCAACATTCACCGATATCTTCTAGTTTATAATGCATAGTGAACATATGCAAAGCCATTTGATAGCTAAAGCTAAAGGAATCATTCATGTATTTCAGACGGGTGAAGAGGTGGATGAAGACACGTCGAGTTGTGCTTCAAGTTGGTGTTAACAAAGCCACTGAGAAGGTAACTGAAGAAGAAAGGTGGGAGAAGGATTATCACCTATCCCCGGAAGATCCACACATCTTCTGTCGAGAAATCCTGGAAATAGGTATTTTACCCTAGGCTATATTTTTTCATGGTAGGAGAGGTCAGTTAGTGACTATGAATTATTTGGTTGGTTGAATAAATATAATTTTGGAGTAGGTATTGAATTCTAATTGGGCTCAAAATCTGTGTTCATTTTGTCCAATCTCTCAGCTCATTGTTGTCTGCATCATAATCTTCGAAATACCGTGCAAGCTACCACTAGGGTGTGTGACACGGGGTGATTCCACACCAGGCATGCAGCACTTATCTCAGTTCAAATCAGAACCGTGCACTTACCCCTGGCCACAAGGCGCTGGCCAAAAGCAGTTAGGATAACAATACGTGGTGAGACCAGAAACAAGGAGAGTGCTACGTCGACGAACATTCTACCATGGAGTATACTATTTACAATACAACTAATGGTTAAATGCGATTGATAAGTAGTCATACCTACTAGGCACTAAACCATCCAGAAAGCTAAAACATGTCAGAATTTCAGTGGGGAGAGCTCTTAATGATGATGGAAAGATTTAAGCACAATAGAGGGTCTTGTTTCTATCTGTTCTACCTAGTGAGGGTTAAAGTTTAATACAGCTGGTCTATTGCAACTATAATGGTCCTTAATTGTATGTGGAGAGATTAACATTCTAAAAATGTCCATTGAATCAAAATTTTGAATTCTAACAAAATTTCCCTTTGGATTATGAGTTTATTTTTCCTTGTGTACTCTTGTCTAACCCAACTTCCATACGTGGCATCTCCCAGCCTTTAATTTGAAAAACAACGTGTTCTCTGGATGACAGAAGAACGGGTTTGTATTAAATATAGGATCGATCGATCTTTTAATGTCATCTGGCAAATCCCTTGTTGTTTGAACAAATTAAAAAATGTATATGGGGCCATATATCACTGTGTGATAACTCTTAATTTCGAGCCCTCAGGGGTAGCACTGCAGCTCCCCCAAGGGACTTAAATTGACATAATGTAGAGGAGTCTTAGTGTAATTTCTTCTTGTCATCGGTGATGACATCTTTCTTCAGCTGACATCATTGTCCCGGGTTTTGTGTAAATTATATCATAAGTTACTATTTTCAAGGAATTCTTCGATATAATTATACTTAACTTATGAATTACCTTTGGTGATTTGTGCTGAAAAATGCAACAATAGGCACAAAAGCAATGCAAGTATTGAATATTCTATTCTATTGGCATCGTATGGGCGTTACCGTAAACATTTAAACATTTTTTCTCTCTTAAATGGAAGAGCACTCACAAAATCTTAAAATTTCTGCATAATAGAACAAGGTACGTGAAGTAAAAAAATGAGTTAGAAAAAAATTGAATTAACTAAAAAATTTAAACAATATTTTGTCTATTGTTAAAGTTTTTAAACAAATAACTGTGTTATCGTTATTTTCAAATCAAATGTAGTTTAATCAAAACTTCAATTTTTAAACCAAGCCATTGAACTTCTTTTTACATTGATTCTTTCCTGAGATATGTGGTTACGAAAATCGAATAGCAGTGAAAATCGCCACTTTGAAAAACAGCCGTTATTCAGCTGTTTTTGAGATTTTCGCCAAACGCTCGAAATGGTAGTAATTATTTCATGAAGCAAAAATTTTCTCAAATTTTCATCAAAAGCTGAGAGATCAAGGGTCAACTCTTGTGCGAAGTGGCATGAAATGACCCATATTTGTCGAAAATTGCTGTGATTGTGTGATTTCACATTAATTTCTTTTTTCTAGTAAGCCAGACATCTTCCAATTCATTGCACTCATCATGTTTTTTTTTTATCCTCAGTCATCCAGTATGGTTTCGTGACACTCTTTGTTGCTGCATTTCCCCTGGCTCCCCTGTTCGCTCTCGTCAATAACGTTGCAGAGATGCGGGTGGACGCTGACAAATTGTTGACTCAATACAGACGGGCACTGCCTCGACGAATAAAAAAGTTAGCTTCTTGGGACAGCATCCAGCACGCAGTGACATACTTAGCAGTGGCAATCAATGTAATTCTATTTAGTGTTAATTTTGGTTTGGAGTGTGATTCTACAAGAAAAGGAACCGATACTAGGGATAACTCACATTACATTTATTGGTTCCGTTATGCCTCTGGTACACCATACGTGTACAAGAGGCACTTTAATAGGGGTTTCTTAAAAGCAGCAGTGTCCTCTGAGAGATGTTAAAACTAGTAGTCTATGAACAGTAACCCCTAATAGTGTCCATGGATTTGTGAAAGAACTTTGCATCGCGCGAGTTTTTGAGGATATTTTGGTGATTTCTAAATACGTATAACCGTATAATACCGCGTCTACACTGACTACTTAAGTGAGCATTTAAGTTCACCTTTCACTTAACTGCACTGTGTAGGGGCTTGCTCATCAATTAAGTGATGGTTCCACTTAAGTCGACTCGGGAATCTCAAATTAAGAGGACTTCGATATCGATAGTGTTCCATGGAGGTGGTCGAGGCCTCGTCGTTAAGAGATCGAGTAGTTTCGATAGTCATACGCATTATACTTATGTTTACATTTTTATTTTTTAGGAGTTGAGTATTTGTGTATGTGTCAATCTTCTTATTTATTAGTTTTTGCCATTACATGTGTTTATAAATCACCAAAATAAACTAAAAAACTCCCGTGATGCAAAGTTCTTTCCGTAAACACTATCTGTGGCAACATTATATTTAACATCTGCGTGTAGACGCTCATCTACATTTAAGTACTGCTTTTAAATTAACCCTTTTCAAGTGCACAAACAGTGTAGACGAGACATAAATATGTGTATAACAGAAAAACAAATGAGTAAGAAGAATAACACATGCTTAATTGCTGAAATCTTCATAATGTATAAACAACATGAATGGCGCAAGTAAATGTTCAATAAGTGGCTATTGTATATGCAGCATTATAAAGATAATATTTTTTTCAACTTGTTACAGGCATGGAGCCCTTTCACAAAATATAAAATATAAATCATACACACGCTAGCAATCACACATCACACAAAGAAGGGACAAGGAAAAGGGGAAAGAAACAATGAAATATAAGCTTGACACGGGGGGGGGGGGGGATATGACGGCTTTTCACTCCTCGGGGCTTCTTGAACACTAGGGGTATATCTGAAATAAGCACGAAGCACTGATGGGGACCTCTCATTAAAGTATTTCTTCTCTTAGGGATTTGATTTGGGATTTGGGGTATGGACAGTACTTATCAGGCCTTCTTTGGTCCGTCGTTGTTGCTGGGGAACAGATTCTCCTGGTGGCTCATAATACTTGGTTGATACGTCCTCTGTTGCTGATGTGGGGGGGAAAGAGCTGCTGGTGAAGTGCGTGAGATTGATCTCTTCCTGGCGCTGGAAAATCTCCCGTACCATCTCCTATTTCCAAATAGCTGCCTCCTCCTTCTCGGTGCAACCTCCAACGCTGCTTCAAAACTATTCTCTTCTCCACCCACGTCCTAGTCTCCTTATGTCGAGATAGGCGCTCTCAACAACAGCGATCGGCAATATCTCCCGTACATGTGAGCCGTCAATATGACTACCAATATCTGCCCTACATCTGCTGTGTATCTCCTGTGCATCTGCCCGTGTGTCTGCCCTTCAGTCTGCCCTGTCTGCCCTGTGGCTTACGCGAGCCACACATTTTATACCCTCTTGGAGGGGTAGAATTCTGGGGGGGGGGGGGGAAACGGGAAAGAAGACCATTCGTCACACATTACCACCGTTAATTTGGAGGGGGCGTTCTTCAATGTGGGTGGGGGGAACTTTGGGGTTGAAAGCCGCTGACCTGAGTCACCGGACAAGGTGGTAGAGGGGTGGGGAAGGGGGGGGGGAATGCACTCCTTCTTTCTTCCGTACACCACTCAAGGACACACGTACGCGAAGTTGGGGAAAGGGGGGGGGGGGAAGAATCACTCACACGCACACACACACACACACATTCACGCACACACTTACATAACCATACATCGTTAAATTTCTGAACGGGAGCTCTCCTTCTCGCAAAAACACCCATTCAAAATGGCCCTTATGTAACGGGCCAAAAGGTGACGGTTACAATATTAAATGGTAATTGTTACTGAAAAACTAGTAAAATTACCATGAAATATGACAGTGCTCAGATCTGGGCTAACTTCCTTATTTTAATTAATGTTTTGTATTGTAACTTACTGAAAAGTATAGGTTTTTAAATGTTTGCTTACTTCAATTCCTAAATAAATTCAAAGAAACTAGGTTTTGAAATGTGTATAATAGGATGGTCCTCAAATGAAAAAGTATAAGAGAGATGCTACTTTGCTCTGGTTAGGCCACCCGTTGAATATGCTGTGAGCATTTGGGACCCTGGTCATAAAGGTTTAACCAAAAAAATTTAAAAAATACATGGGAAGCAGCGCGCTTCATTAAAAACTGCTACGAGCATACATAGTGTGTCTCCCAACTTTTAGAGGGATTAAGATGGGAGCCCCTATATACTCGGAGGCTACACGGTATGCTTAGGTTGCTTGGGAAATTCAGAACTGGTGTGCTTTGGAGTGACACAGAGAATATTATCATGATGCCTCACTACATAATTAGGTCGGACAGATACGATAAAATAAGAGATACATTGCCAAACAGATAGGTACAAAAACTCTTTCTTTCCTCGCTCCATAAGTGACCCCAATAAAAACTGATATTCAATAATTACACTCCTATAATACATGTCACCATTTCACCACCCAAAACCCTATGCATTACATCTTTACACGGCTGGTGACCTAACACCCCCTGCCACACGGCCATGTGGCGGCTCGCAGGGTAGTATGTAGTTGTAGATGTAGAATTCCACATGTTTTCATGTATTTTTTGTTACAAGTGATTTTTCAATTTCTGTAATGTCATCCACCAACTTTAGTGATTCCATTTCATCAGCCAATTGGCGGGGAAAATCGATGTATCTTTTAATTGAATCGACCGAAGGCGAAATGCTGCGAATGCAAAATGTGAAAGTTGAGGTATACCTGTGTAGTGTAAATATGGATTGGCTGTATTCCTTTTCAATTTTGGTTGCGACCGACTTATTTTTCCTGCTACGTACATGTGTGTGAGTTGAAGTGGAGTGAAGCTAGTGAAGTGGAGATACTCTTATTTTTTTGTTGACCCTTTCCTGCAGGTTGGGGAAGTGGTAATTGTCAAACCCTTTTGGGGAAATGGGACTTAGGTATATTAGTCAATTAGTAGTCCTTAATGAATTGTTCAATATTTTATCACTATTATATACTTTGAAAAAATCTGCCATTTTCATCAACTTTGGATGTGAACAGCTCTCTCCCTGTAATCTACTTAGTTGATGTCTTGATGACACTGGTCACATATAATTTAACCTACTTTAATAACCAATTTTCCAGCTCCTCCTTGGCAGAAAATAATTAAAATGTAGTACCAGACATTAAATCATAAATCATAACTCATAAATAGGAAACATTTAACATACACATCTATTCACTAGAACATTGGTAATATACTCATGAACGTTAACATTTAGGTCTGTTTAGAAGAACTATTGGGCCTAATTTCACAAAAGCAATGAAATAATACAATTATTTCACAAGTTGGATTAATATTACTTGAACTAATCATCCACCATTGACACATCTGAATCTTTTACTTTTAAAATTTAAAGGAGTTGTGATTGCTTTAAGTTTGAGAGTCTCTTATAAAATTTTTTATGATCACTGTAATTATTTTGGTTTTGCCAATGTCTGAGTATAGAGTTCCTATAATTATTATTCAATATTAAGTTTCATGATTTCACTTATTGCAAATCAGGTCCTGATGTCCCCGGACATAATTCCTCTGCTCCCCAATTCCCTGCCTTTGGTCAGATTGTTTCCTCCTCGTGTTCTTAACTCCTTCCTTAATTATCTACACTGCCCCTCCAACGGTAACCTTATAATATTTGTATATGTATGTGTTTCTTCTTTGGAAACACTTTTAAATTGATTTTTCTCCCTCTGCAGCATACTTTTTCTCCGTTTATTCCCATCCGTCGTTCTTGCGTGCATATCACTCTCTTTTCTCCCCCGACACCCTTTGTTGCCTGTTTAATATATTTTTTCGTCTCTAAGTTTAACTATCTTGATGGTTGTTATATACCTATAAACCCTTAGTTTTGTATTTTAACTTTTAAAATATGTATTTATATTGCTATCTTTATTCAATTTTTATGTCTAACCTTGATATTCATGGACATTGGGTTACATCACGTTATACTGAGATGCTCATAATGACTTTCTCAAACCACAAATCATCATTGAGCGTAAGTTCCTTAATCTATTATTTGTGAGTGAGGATTAATTGGAATCCACTTTGAGTGCTCCAAGATTTTTCCTTCCTCAGCGATTGACTGTGGACATTTATAAACTCACCCAATTTATTTCTCTCTTTTTTCAGGGTTGTATCATTGCTTTTACTTCTGAATTCATTCCTCGACTTATTTACATGGGGACTGTATCGGAAGACCAGAGTTTAACTGGATATGTAAACTTTTCACTCTCGGGTATGTTTCCATATTTTAATGTACTCATATTACCTGCAGTCAGCCTTTAAGAGACATGCAGTTAATCATTCCTATTTAAAATGTAATGCTGCCATACTCACCTGACATTAGTGGATTATTTCATATTTCAAACCCACTCTCATCCAGAGCTGGATTTACATATGGGCTTAAAGGGCTATAGCCCAAGGCGGCAGAATTTTGTGGGCGGCAAATTTTGGGGAGGAAAGTTCAGAAAAAAATAAACTGAATACTGAATAGTATATTTCGTCACAGGGACCGAAAGTGGTCAGAGAGCATGAGTAAAGTAGGTAAAGATTAACATACAAAAGCAATAGTGATAGGGCGAAGGAGAACAGTGTGGCACGTGGGGGGGGTGGGGGAGGGGGGCTGTATCTGTATAGCCCAGGGGCGGCAAATTTTCAAATCCGCCTCTTCTCTCATCAGTTAGTATACTTGTATGCATGCTGAAAATTATCTCTAATCTGAATAGTGTTCTTGCGTACATATGGCATGTTATCAATACAGATATAGGTATGGTTTGGGGGTGGCAGTTCCCCCCTGCTCCAAAATTTTGACAGAAAACAATTTCCATAGTATTAATAACTAAGAAATACAAAGTAAACCTGCATATTTTTCATTTCTCTGCTTATGCCCTGTTTACATTAGCTTTCTAACCAGGTTAACTGTAACCCTAGTAAAAGTTTGTGAACGCTGGTTGGTGCTAACCTTAGTCAACTTTTTAACCATGCTAGAATTACTAGGGTTGGCACTGGTTACCATCATTTTTAACTTGTACAAACACAGATTAGTTAGAACAGTAGTTAAGTGATCCAGTCCATATGTAGCTTTTATTTGAAGCTCATAATATACTTCGAGAGTTTCTCTTGCTATTTTCAATAGCCAAGTGTCAGTGCCTAGTAGCATTATGTATTGAAATGCATGAGTGGATAATAAACCATAATTAAAGTTCAAAATCTATCTTAAAAGTACAATAGAGGATGGGAAATGGGCGAACCTCGGAAGTAAAAGTCATTTATTCCACAGCATATGTTGAGGGAAGGACTTGAAATGGAAGTTATTTACACAATATATTTATGTATTTACATACAGCTATATTTATACTATTTATCTAACACTCAAAAACCTTGAAAAATTAACTTTGAAAAATAATAGAAATGTCGTTTATCCTAATTCCTTAGTTTTTTATCCTTATTCAGTAGTGTATCTGATAAACCATGGTCTTTAACCCTCTTAGTGCCACCAAAATTAGTGGTACTAGCGAAAAATGCCAGTGTGAATTTGAGAGTTTTGTAACACCTCATGAAAAAACTATGAAGTTACTATTGTGGATATGAATGTAAATTTTTTTTAAATATTACTAAAAATGAATTTATTGTGTTAATAATATTCTGATACATTGCATAAAGGATAAATGTAATTATTACAACAAAATTAGTTTGAAACACAATTTGTGCTTGAGCCGATATATCGGCTCGTGGCACTTTTTGCCCGTGGAGCAAAAGCCAATATATCGGCCCGTGGCACTAAGAGGGTTCATTGTAGTATCATTTTCTAGACAGCATTTTTTGAATTTTCAAATGTATTTACTGACTGACATACATAGTAGAATTTTTTAAATCGATGTAAAAAGATTTTAGAATAAAATTTCACCATGCGTATTTTACAATAACATTGCTGCTTTAGTAGTGTGCTGATTGGTAGGATTAAGAGTGAAAAAAGAAACTGATATGGTAACACATGATTGAAAAATATTGATCTTCGTCATTAAAAAATTTTGATTCTCTGTTTTTATCAATTTACATAAATAAATGCAATCAATGTTTGAACCTGATTGATTCAAGTGCCAGAGTGAAGATGATGTGAGGAAGAATATTACTGCTTAATGACCAATATAGCGCAAGTTGATGTAAATAAATAGAATAATTTTGAATTGTATCTATTTAATGATGCTTATATGACTTCAATTTATTTTTCCAATAACTTTGAATATTTATTTTTTAATTTCAGTGCACGAGAAAACTACCTCATCCCAACTTCATGGTATTGGTCAGGGAGATATTTCTGGAACTTGTAGATACAGAGGATTCCGAGAGCCTCCTGTGAGTGAAAATCCATATTCGCTCTCTCCTGTATACTGGCATATACTAGCCATGCAGCTGTTATTTGTGATTGTATTTGAGGCAAGTATTTCTTCTATTTGTGTACAGAACTCTGGAGTATTTGTGAGAAATTTAATACATTCATGGCTGATTATTTCACTACCAGTAGTAGAATTGCTTTTGAATGAGATCCGGGATAGACAGGGCAGATGGCTGAAGGATGTAATTAAGGGTGATGGGTTGCTGAAGAGAGTGATAGAGGGAAGGATGTTGGGCAAGTGGGGTAGGGGAAGAAAGAGAATAGGTTTTATAGATGGGATAAAGAAGGGTAGATCTTATGCAGAGGCGAAAAAGGATATATTAGAGGGAGATAGGCCCCTGAATGTGTAAAAGACTGGGAGTAGATTCTCTGACATTCAACAAAACCTACCTTTACCGGTAGAATACATTATAATAATAACAAAGTAGAATTGCACTGATTGGCCAACTATGACATATTTTAACTAGTGATTACTTCACAGATATAATTACTATTGATTTATAATTTAGGTTAGCCAAACTGCACTGTTATTTTTACTTTTATGGAGCACATTGTTAAAAAAACCTTCAAAAACCTTTTATCATTGTTGTTAATGTTCAGTCATAAATAGTTTTAAGTTTTTAAATGAGTATGTTTATCAAGTCAAATGTAGGAGTATTCACATTGCTCTTCTCAATTAGCGACCACACCTGCATCACTAATGGTCATGAACCAGGGAAGATAATCTTCAATTTTTATCAACCATTAGATGAGTGTTAATCTATCAAGGGCAGTGTCGTAACTAGTGCGTTTGCTGCCCGGGGCAGTCCTTAAGTTTGGCGCCCCCGGCCCCACAAAGATATACATTTTGTACAGTGACACACTCTTTAAGTTTTATATACGTTGACTAGTTTGTGTACAATTATGATATTATTTTCACATGCTCAAATGTATTATGCTTTAAATACACTCCCAACATTCTCCCACTTTAGAGGTAACAGTGTTTAACAAAAAAGCAAAAATAGCATAGAGTGGAAAATAGTAAAAAGTTGTACAAAATGAAGATCATATTTAATTCCGAAATTAAAACTACATATGTTTACAAAGAAATTTTTCTTGCCTTTTTGTTTGCAAATTCTTCAATGGCCCTGTCAAAATTTATTTTGTCTGTCAATTGTTGCTCTATAGACAGTATGGCAAGATTTCTCAAACGCAAGGTACTCATAGTAGATCTTAGGTAATTCTTGATCAGTTTTAGTTTTGAAAAACTCCTCTCACAGGTAGCAACACTAACAGCAATTGTGAGGAAAATCCACAGCATTATTACTACATTTGGAACCGAACTCCCAAGGTTATACTTTTGAATAAACTGCAGAAGTTCAAGGGGGCCTTCTTTCCTCATCTTTATTCCTTCTTCAATATCAGCAACAGCAATAAAATGCTCAAGTCTTTTTCTCTCATTGAAGAACTCCTCTTTATCAATGTCATTGTGATCGTGATCTATTTGACATCTATATTCATCATCCAAAAGATTCGACGGGGTAAGAAAGGCATATTTCTCAGCAAGTATATGCAGCTGTTGAAATTTCAAAGTTAATTTTTGGATCACTCTGTCCAGTGAAGAAAACATTTCTGTCCTAAGTTCTATGTCGTATGGCAATACAGCGTCCTGTGATCCTTCACCAAGCATTTGTTTCTTCTTTTTGGGTCGACGCTAACGCTCCATGACTAGTCCTAGATCATTGCAAATTTCTTTGGCGTAATTAAGACCATTATTCACTAGCTTGTCCCTGTTTTCAGATAGAAATATTTTTTATGCCCTGAGTTTTATATCACATTTTTGTATGTTCAATCCTTTGGTTTGGAGATAAGTCTGTGTCTCGTTAATTTCTAGAAAGACGGGTTCCCACAGGCCAAGGAAGCACAAAAAGGAAAATGATTGCAACGCTCCAAGTAGAAAACCAGCATCTGCCCTTGTAGTTGTATTTTCTGCATCACTAGTTAACATTTCTAGGGCACTTAAGATTTTTGAGTAATGTTTCTTTACAACACTTACACACTTACACCTGCCAAATTCAGCGAGTGATTTGTACAAGCGTCAAATTCTGCTTTTTTATTAATTTCCTTGATGCGTTTCTGAACATCAGTATGCAGACCAACCATCACCGCAGCGTTATCATATGCTTGCCCTGTACAATTTTGGATATCAATTCCATCTTTCTCTATTTTTTCTAAAATCATCGTTGAAATATTCTCGGCAGTTTTACCCTTCTTTTAATGAAATCGAGAAATGATTTCACAACCTTCACTTCATCTCCATCGATCACAACATAGCGTAAAACTTGGCTCGTTTGATCCTTATGTGAAATATCAGCAGTGCTATCAAATATCATGGAATAGTACTTGGCTTTTTTTTACATTATTGATGATTTTGCTTCTTACGTTTTCTCCCAAAATTTCTATAAACTCATTCTGAGTAGTAGGAGACAGGTTGAATGTAGCAATCTTTTTTCCCAGCTGGATTCTCAGAAGATGTTCACGTAGCACTGGATCATGTTTTGCCAACAAATGCGCTAGTTCTAAAAAAATTCCTCTACTTTCTGTTGCTTCAAGTTCAACATCCCACTCGTTTTTCTTATGATTAACTCCTTCTCGATGGCCTCATAAAGCCAAACTCTGTTTAGCTACGAATCTAATAATATCAAGCAATCTTGTAAGGATTGCCTTCCACTTCTTCACCTAACTTTCAACAACTTCTTGTTCTTTTTTATCAATTTATGCTCCACCAGCAATCCTAATTTCCAATTCCTTCCATTGTGTGAAATTTCTAACGTGATCTACACTGGACTCATGGTCGGATATTCTAGGTTTCAGTTTCCACCATATGTTGAATCCATCCTCAGAATTAAATTTTGAGTTAATTCTTTCTGAAAACAGTTTGCAACAAAAGCAGTAAAGAGCTTCCTTGGAAGGGGAGTACACCATCCAAGATCTCAATATTTTTTCGCCATTAGTCAGAGTTTGAAAAAAAAACCACTTGCTAGTTAGTTTTCTAGTTTGTCCTTTGGTGTACACACCTTGACAAATTACTTCACCAAAATCATTATCTAGATTTTGAACCACAGATGCGCATTGACGTGCCAGTTTAGCAAAAGAATGCCTCTGTGAATTGAAAATGCATTAGTATTACAGCTTACAGTAGACCCCACAGTGCAACCCCACTTGGCAAGAAAGCGACAGACATAAAAGAAAGAATGCGAGATTTATTACTGACGTATGAAAAGAAGGCCACAAGTTTTATTGTGCATGACTCAGTGATAGGACTTGAGTTGAAGTAGGACACCAAAAAACTACAATGGTACTGCGGATATGCTGATACCGTGTTGACACCTCTGCTTCCGATGGCGGACGACAAAAGAGAGATGTGTGCGAATAGGATGATTGAGCGACCGGGAAACAAGAGCGCCTGTGCTTCGGACTTCATCCACCAGGTCGTAGACCAGTCGGTGACTGCTTGGCAATAATGGTGGAAGAAAGTGACTCACTGCTGGACATTGCAAATGCTGTCGCAGAGAGTTCCTTGTCTTTTTACTAGTAGTACTTTTTTAGGTTTCACTCTACCCCGACAATCGCCGCCAAGGTCATTCACGGAGGCGGTCCCCTTAGCAGCACGCACCAGTATTGCCAAGTGTGCCCATCGAAATTATAACGAGTAATGAAAGAAAAACACAGAGATGTCTCCCAAACCATGTCACGTCATTATCATTTCAAGTCTCACTCAACACAAAGAGTGGAATGATTGAATAATATATGAACTATACATTGAATGCTTCCTTCATTGCACGAACATAGTTTATCGTCCAAATGATATCATCATCTTCTCCATCTGAATAGATTGTCTTGGTATTTGTATAAGACATCAAGTCTAAATTTGAACAGTCGATCTGAGAGCATCTCCCATCTTAGTTGCTGCAGAAGGCTGGTAAAACTAATGGAACTATATTAGTGACTTTTATCATGCCAAAAACTAGCTTCATAGTTTAATCTGATATCAGCACCACTTTCTTTAACTCGCTTCATCTGAAATTAGGGCGATAGTCTTAAAAATATAAAATACTTGTCTTATAGAGAAAAATTCATGCAGCAAGTTAAAAAAAGATGAAAAAATTTGATCCAAGTGATGACTGATGAAGCTTAACCCTTTTAGTGCGGCGGGCTGATATATCGGCTTTGGCATGTCAGGCGTAAAGTGTGGCGGGCCGATATATCGGCTCATAGGCAAAATATTGTTTAACTTTTGCACACAAATATAATTACTATTATTTTTTCTACAAAGTATAAGCATTTTTTATTATTACCTAATTCAATGCATACGCAATAAGAAAAACTGCGTATGGATATTTTAAACAATAACTTTATAATATTTATTTTCCTAGAGTGATAAATTTCGTTCTAGTTACCTTCCGCATTTCTCACTAGAACCGCTGGCAGGGGTCAGCACTAAGAGGGTTAATATCACAAGATTTGTGATACAAGTGACATGCTACAAATTCTACCCTATTTTAACAAATGAAACATAAAGAAAAAACTCAGTGTAGCAAAAGAATGCATCTGTGAATTAAAAATTAAATAGTATAATAGCCTTCTGCAGACCCCACAGTGCCGCCCCCTTAAAAGTGTGCAAACAGGGCGGACTGCCTCCCCCAGCTACACCGCTGTTCAAGGGGTATTATATGCTTAAATGTTCACCAGGATGCAACTTCAACAGCTGTTAATACACAAAAATGCTTGTTGTATTTGGTATTCTGGCACAATTTACATATTAATATTCAAAACTCATGCATGTGCACTATTCACTTAAATTCAGGCATGTGCACTAGGCACTCACTACATGCAGCACTATGATACACATCAATAAAGATGGACATTTTGAATGGAAATGCATATGCAGGAAGATTGAAATATTTTCTGATTTCCATGCTTTTTGTATCTCTCTTCACATTTTTTCAATAAGTTGCAGATTTCTCTCCTTTGTACTTTCTCTTTCATACTTTATATGATGAAGAGAGGTAGTATGTGTAAAGAGATGGGGAATGAAATGATTTAGGAGGATATGAGCATGCACCTGCAAAAATTTGGAGCATATTTCTCCCTTTGATTTAAAAATACTGAGACCGCTAGATTACCGTGGAAGAATCAGTTACTCATGTAAGAGCACATCAGTCGTGAGTTAAATTTCATTGTAAACAATTTTCATTAGACCCTATGGCCATGGGTGGACATGAGGAGGAAAATAATGAAAAAGAAAAGTTTGTTTGATTACACCAATTTGTTTTAAGGTACTTCTAGTTTTGATGTTGAGGCATCACCTTTGGCTACTTTGTACTTTCTCTTTCCTCCTTGGTAACTGAAGATGGTGCCTGAGGTACCTGAAGATGATGCTGCTGCATTGAAACTAGTATGTAGTACCTTAAAATAAACCTGTGAAATCAAACAAAGTTTTCTTATTCATTATTCATAATGAACTTCAACAAAGTTGAGCCTGAAACTATTAAGATCATAAGGAGGAGAATTGAATTAGTTAACCCTGCGGTAGGCGCGTGGGCCACAGGGGTGGCCCACAGTGTTTAATTTGGGTGCAGTTTCTCATAGAATGACATAATAAACATGAAAGTTTTAGTAGCTGCACATTATTATGTCCTCAAAAGCCTCACTTTGTCGTTTGTTACAAATTGTGGCAGGGTTAGTATTAAATAGCTCGTGACAGGAAGCCGGCATGACTGGGCCACAAGTGTGGCCCATGCCAACTGTTTAACCTTTTTCTGTCAGCAACACTAATAGCTGTGCAGCAACTTTTGTCAGATATTTGTCTATGTTGACAAGCAAACACTGTTCGGGATGTGAATGTTACTCTATATTTTCGCCTGTAAAAATTTATTATAAAATATTTGGAAATTTAAGACATTAAAAAAATTGAATTTGGGCCCGCAAGCCCAATTGTGTAACAGAATTTAACGTGCCGGAGTCTGCAGGGTTAAAGAAGTGTTCAGCAATAGGAGGAAGTAGATGACAGAAACCTAGGGAAAGAATATGAAGTGGAGGAATGGAATATTTATTAGTGCAGCTATCATTGTATCAGTTTGAACAAAATTTCTCGTACCAACAAAAAAATGCCAAATTGCATGTAGGCTGCTGTATTTCTTTCGAAGTTCTCTCTAATTCTAATGCGTTAATGTTGCAATAGTAATGGTTTAGATGCCATTAATCCCTTTCTATTGCTATTTGCTTTCCTATTTAGTCATCAAATAGCTATTAACTACAGAAAATTAAAAATTACCAGAAAATAATGGTAATTGCAGAAAATTACCATAATTTACCACGGTATTTTACCACAAATGAAAATTACGGTAAATTGCCCATCTCTAGTGGTAAAGTTATTATTATTATTAGGTGGCAGATGAAGTTACCTTTTTCATTATAATTTCAGTATAACCGCTTTCTACTGAATAATGTCGGAGGTAGTGATTACCATAACCAGAAAAATGCCTCGGTAATAATTATAAATTAGATTGTGGCCTGGATCTCGGAAAGTTCTGAATATATACTCTCTTCCAACTTGATCTACCATTATCTTTCGACCACCATGTGGTGATTGAAAAATGCCTTTATTTGATAGTGAATTCTGGTTTCAAGCTGTATTAAACTTACAACTTGAAAGTGTATAGATGAGGTGACTAACTACTATAATAGATGTGAGGATGTCAAGAGGTGTCTATATTGTTGCAGCATGTGGTGCTGGGCGTGTCAAGCTTTGTTGCTTACTTCATTCCGGAGGTGCCAAGATCTGTTGAAGAGGAAGCGCATGAGGACCGCGAGATGACAAAAGTGATAACAGAAAACAGGACTGAAGTAGAACTCACACAGCTCGGTGAGGCATCCGGGGAAGTGAGTACAGAAAATAGCGAAAGTGATGTACGTGTGGAATCCAAGGGGAATGGAAAGAAAGAGAAATCAGAAGCTTGCACAGTAAATGTGGACACCAATGGTTAGTACAGCTTGAAAAAGGTATTCTTTGTTTTCCCACAGTGCAGAATATGTCACTGCTATACCTTCTAATGGTCTCAATATGCCACAAATATCTTGTGTGCCTCAGAAAGATTTTTGAGTGATGGAATGCGTCATTAAAATGTAATATGTAATATTCTCAGTTTCCAAGAATACTCTTGTTGATAAATTCGGTCCAAGCAATCATTTCATGTATACCATAGCATCAAGGTAAGTCATGTATCCCATTTCATTTTTAATAAAGATGTGAAAATTATTCAGAATAGATATTAATATGTAATGTTACCATTCAAAGGCTCTATAATTTGGTAGATAATCCATTATAAAGTTCATTGGTACATACAATGTAAGTACCAAGCACAGATATTCCTAGTGCCACAAAGCGCCAATGATAGCCTTGTCCATATTGCCACTTAAGTCTGTGATATCTCTTGCCCATCTACGATATATTTCCTAGATTTTATAGCATCCTGATTTGTCCCATATTTTATGATTGGTCAGAATAGGCCATCTCAAGGATATCTAAATACAGACTTCACAAATCCTACATTACATATGAAAAAAGGTACCTAAGCTTAAAGACTGCTGTATTTTGTGTAATATTTGTTTTCAACCAATGATGTGTCATGTCTGGGCAAGCATGTGGGCAAATGGGGTATGCCGATGACTTGTGTCTGGCACTTAAAACAAGTCCTTGCTAAACATATTTTTAAATTTTAAGAGACTCCTTTCAGTGCTGGGGACAGCCCCGGTATGTGCAAGCCATTGTACTTCCGAAAAATACTAATGTAAGTCAATTTCTTATTTGGCTGTGAACGTTTTCATGTGCGCTGGGAGTGTGCATTGGGAGTATGCACCTATTTATAGTGCCTTTAACTTTCTATCATGCAGTGTGAGCTGGAGGTAACACGTGGAAGAGTTTATAATTTACCTCTTATTAGGTTTCTTTATATCTAATAAATGCCTTTGTGACGTCAATTGTACAGCTTAGCAAGGAAAGGATATCTCTCATTTGTTACTTTTATATTCTGATTCTCCCATGAGTGGGGTAACATGTGAAAAAACGGCAGGTGGTGGACGAAAAAAATCAGTGTATTGAGGGTTAAATTGCTTTAATATGTATGGCAGTTGCAGTCATACAGGGTGAAAAAATATCATTGTAAACTTTTTTGTAATTGTAGGGATATTTGTCCTTAATGCAGAGAAAATAAAAAAGGCACATGTGGTTTCTATAGTTCAGTTAAAGGATCAACTGGATGCACAAAACCGGAAACCAGAAGTACAACATAATACAAGTTGAAAGAAAAAGGCAAGACACAAATTCAAGATTATAACCAGCAACACCCCTTCTTAATGTTATATTTCAGCCTTTTTCTCAAGACATAAACCCTTTACACAATTCAGAAATTTTGGCCCACTTAGAGCCTTAGTGAACACATTGCTTCCATTTTCTCCGTAGGCATATAATACAAAGTAACTTCATTATTCTGTACTGCCTCATGCACAAAATGATGTTTGATACCTATGTGCTTGGTCCTGGAATGATTCACTGCATTTTTTGCAATACTAATGGCTGACTGATTGTCATTATTGAGCACCACACACAGTTTCATTCCACACAAATTGCTCATTCAATTTTGTAAGTAAATACCTTCTTTGCAAGCCTGAGTCATTGACATATATTCTGCTTCAGTACTGGACAAAGCTACACTTTGCTGCTTACGACTCTCCCAGGACACAACACTACCATACAAACAGAATACAAAACCTGTGTATGATTTTCGGTCCACTCCATCATTGCCCCAGTCTGCATCAGCATACCCCATAAGGCCCTCATCTGCACTTTCAAAGGTAAGACAAAAGTCTTTAGTACCTTTCAGGTAACGTAAAACCCTTTTTGCACTTATCCAGTGTTCCTTTCCATAACAATTGTTAAATTGGCTAAGTACACATGTAGCATGAGCAATATCAGGTCTGCATGTTACTGATAAATACATCAAGCAACTAATTAAATTTTGATATGGCATATCATCATTACATTGATTACATTTGTATTATTTCTTACCAAATTCCATTGGGGTTGAAAAAGGTTTACAATCATTCATTGAAAACTTACTCAGAATACTGTCTATGTAGTATTCATGATCAACAAAAATAACATTTCCTTCTCTTCTAACCCTCATACCAAGTATATGACTGGCCCTTCCCAGATCTTTCATATGGAATCTATTCATTAGACCTTTTTTCAATTTCTGTTTTTCTAAATCATCGTTAGAGAACAAAAACATATCATCAACATACAGGGCTAACACAGATACAAAATTCCCTTTCACTTTAAAATAAACACAGGGCTCAATTTTAGAGTGCATAAAACCCATTTCAATCAACACTTTATGTATTTCCTCATACCATGTTCTTGATGTTTGTTTGAGTCCATACGAGGCTCTTAGCAGTTTGCAAACCCGCCTTTCTGCACCCTTCTCAACAAACCCTTCAGGTTGGACCATATAAGTATCTTCACTCAATTTTCCATTTAGGAAAGTGGTCACTACATCCCAATGGTCTATTTCCCAGTGGTATTTAACTGCCAATGCAAACAATACGCTTATTGTTGAATGTCTTACCGCAGGAGAAAATGTTTCACTGTAGTCTACACCATATCTTTGACTGCAACCTTTAGCCACTAACCTTGCCTTGAACTTAGTTACATTTCCATCACAATCAGTCTTTTGGCAAAAACCCATTTACATTGAATAGCCTTCTTTGCAGATGGTAAAGCAACTAATACCCATGCATTATTAATTTTTAGGGAATAAGTTCATCAAGCATTGCTTCCTTCCACTTACTACTGTCACAGGATGACAATGCTTCAGATACAGTTTCAGATACATCAGGATCACAGGCAACATGAAATAAGTGATACTCAATGAAATCCTTTTGTACTCTCTTATGCATTGGATACCTCCTTACAGGCAGTTGACCATCATCGGAAGAAATCTCCTCTGACACACTTTCCTGGATGCTGCTGCCATCAGGGGTTGGTATTTCAGGGTGAGGTATCTCAGCTTCTTCCATGGAAATCTCTTTTGATATATCTCGCTCACCACCAGCTCCAGCTGCATTCAATGGGATGTCCACTGCATATGGTAGCTATTGCTTCAACTCTGCTTCATCCCTGTCACTGTTTCCTGGGAACCAATTCTCAGTAAAAATGACATCACGAGCACGAGTAGGCAAGGGTTGGCAGGATCCACAACGCGGTAGCCTTTTCCTTCTGTACAGTATCCAACAAAAATCATTTCCTGAGCCTTTGAATCCAATTTCTTCCTTTTCTCCTTAGGTACATGCACATATGCCACACAGCCGAAGATCCTTAAGTGACTAAGTCTACACTAAGTCTACTTTTCTCCCAGTCCACATATCTTCAGGAGTCTTGTCAGGAACTGCTTTACAAGGCAATCGATTTTTAATGTAAATGGTAGTGCATACGGCCTCCCCCCAAAGACACCTACTCAATCCAGCATCCTGGAGGAGTGTGCATGCCATTTCCATTATAGATCTGTTTTGTCTTTCAACAACACCATTATGTTGTGGTGTGTAGGGTACCGTTCTCTGGTGTTTTATTCCACTCTTGACCAAGAATTTCAAGAAATCTTCATTGCAGTACTCAATACCATTGTCTGTTTGCAGATGAATAATTCTGTCTCCAGTCTCATTCTCCACTTCTGCCTTGAACTCGCAGAATTTTGTGAATGCTTCACTTTTTGTCTTCAAAATATACAGTGTGTGCTTATGGCTTTGTATGCTTGAAAATTACATTTATGGTGTACAATTGCAGAGGGAAGCTTAGAAATAATTGCAGTGATGGATGCATAAAATATAACCAAGTTAAAGTTGAACAAGTTTCATTTTTTAAGCTAAATAAATGATACAACCCTAAATATTTAGCAAAAGAAATTTAGAGACAGAGAAAAAAAAACCTCTGCTCTGATTCCAATGCCATAGGCAAGGGAGTGAATTATAGTCAGTATGGGATAAAAGTACCGAAAATTTTGTAAAACAACTTAAACAGCTCTTAAAGCTCTATGACTGCGTTATGGTATAATAGGTGAACATTTCACCACAAGTGCGCCAGAACTAGTTAAGGAATATTATGTGATATGAAACGGTCCGTATTGGGCCCCATTGGGCCGCTGGGTCTATGCCAATAGCTCGACAGACCTCTTTAGTATATGCTAGGATTTCAGCTCAATTGGTACTGTAGTTTTCTAGGAGAGGAGTGAAAAGCATGCGGATAAACCTCACCATATTTTTATGTTAGTATGTATAGACATGAGTTTTTAATACGACGCAGAAATGAAAGGAGTATGTATTTACATTTATTTCATTTTATCTTCTCTACCCCGAAAACAGCGCATTTGGCCAATTTATGTCGGGAGAACAACAGTAGCAGCACACGAACGTAAACAGCAATGCCCTGAGTGGTGATAATATTTCCGCACAGGCGGGATTCGAAACCGCGGCTCTCTATTTAGCTAGCGAGGACTTGAACCAGTCGCCACCGGGGCCTTAAACAATCGAAAAGTAAACTTTCTATCAGCGGCGGATTCCACGGAGGAAAAAGCCATAATGTCATTCACCTTGACCGGGACTCAAACCCGTGTACCTCGAATCCCGGCTGAATGAGGGCTTTAAAACCCACAAAAATCCACAGGGGACGCCTCGGTAGTTTAACTGGCTTAAGAGTCTCAGCCGGAAATCTTCGAGTTACGGTCTCGGCGAGTGATTTTTCTTCTGTGGAATTCGAACTTGTGTGCACTTGTGGGTGACTTCGTAAAGATAGCGCCGCGACTAGTCCCGGTATTCTTAAAATAAACCTACACTTTCTTTGTTTGAAATACAACTTTCTCCTATTATAACAGAAACAACATTTGTACTTTACCACATGATGTTTTAATGAGTACGACGCGTTTCCGCCCGCAGAGCTATCATCAGGTACAATACACATTAAGCAGAGGGTACATCACATTTATACATTCGGGATCTACATAATACCCTGCGAGCTGCCGCACGGGCGTGTGGCAGAGGGGGTCAGGACACCATCCGTATGAGGATGTAAGGGGTAAGGTTTAGGAAAATGAAATGGTGACGTGTCTTATGAGAGAGTATTTATTGGAGCTCAGTTTTTATTTTGGTCGCTTATTATGCGCGGAAAGAACGATTTTTTGTACCTATCTGTTCGGCAATGTATCTCATATTTTGTTGCTTCTGTCAGACCTAGTGATGTGGTGAGGCGTGATTGTATTATCTGTGTCTCTCAGAAACATTCCAGTTCTGAATTTCTCAAGCAAGCTAAGCCTAGCGTGTAGTCTCCTAGTCACTAGGGGATCCCACCTGAATCCCTCCAAAAGTTGTGAAACACTATGTGTTCGCTCGTAGCAGTTTTTAATGAAGGGGACATTTAACGTGTTAGAAGGAGGGGGGAGCAGAAGTAAGGTAGGGGGAAGTGGTAGGTAAACGGAAAAAACCAAGAAAACATCAGGAAAAACGAAGGGTAGAAGGGGGAATAAAGTGGACGGGGAAGAACAGGGAGATGGAAAGACAAAAAGGGGAAGAAAAAAATTTATCATCCGTAAATCAAGAACGCAATATAGTGCTCCAATTTTGATCGGGGAATTAAGACATTTCAGCACTCTATGGATCAGAAGCATGGACCATTGGAAAAGTTGACCAGAATAGACTAGAAACCTTCAAAACCTGCTGCTGGAGGAAAATGCTGAAGATAAAATGGACGGACAAAATAAGAAATGATGAAGTGTACAGATGACTAGAGGAGGAGAGGACCATATGGAACACCACACAGAAAAGAAGAACAAGACGGATTGGACACATCCTGTGACATAATGGGTATGTGAGGAACATGATTGAAGGTATAATAGAGGGAAAAGTCCTCAGAGGAAGACCCAGGAAGAAGTTCATGGACCAAGTAAAGAGGTAAGTGCATATGAAGATATACCAGGAAGTAAGGGAACTAGCATTAGTTTGGGGAAAATGGAGGGCGGCAGTCAACCAATCTTGGGATTGAACGACCAATGAGAGAAGACATTTCAGGAGGGAGGGCAGAGCCCAACGGACCTGAGGGCATCGAGTTGGTGTGGTGGCTAGAGTACCGGCTAACCATACGGGCGGCCAGGGTTCAAATCCCTGCAGAGGAGGATGTTTTTCAGAGGAAACCCGACCCCTACTTGAGTGTCTTGTGGAGGGCGCTTCAAGTACAGTACTCCATCTGTCAGATGAGACGTTAAACCGTGGTCCCCTTGGCGCCTTTCGTTAAGTGCAGGCTAGTGTCAACGCCGGGCTTCTATCCACCTTTCTTCCCTTCCCTGTCCCCTGTGTTGCAAATGACCTTAGCTCTAGGGCGCCTCCCCAAAGTCTAATCCAATCCAATGAATTAAGGTGGAATACACACTGTTGTGTGATTCGTCGTTTTCACTTCCTTGGACACACATCTATTCCTTGATGTGCTTAGTATGCTACCTAAGATTTTTCTTCCATCATTTTCACATCTCTAAATCTTCTCATCTACCCTTCCGTATTACGCAAGCGTCCGGCGCCTTTCGTTAAGAGCAGGCTAATGCCGACGCCGGGTTTCTATCCACCCTTCCTCCCTTACCTGTCCCCTGTAGCGCCAATGACCTTAGCCGTCGGTCGCCTCCCCAAATATCCAACCCAATCCAACGGACCTGAGCTACGTTGTTGGTACGTGAAATAGTTGACGGAACCGGTCATGATGCACACAATGAACAAAGGGGAATGCCGTGATGCTGTGTCGGAAAAAAACGCGAGCAGAGGGAAGAGAAAGAGCGGTAGGGGAGGGAAACGAATGGGGTTTATCAAAGGGGGTGGGGAGGAGCCTTTGAGATCGAGGAGATGTGGTCGGTGGGGAGAGACATCATCCCCCCTCATCCCCCGAAGAGAAGGAAGAGGGGGAAGCCGAGAGGGTTCAAGGACCGGCCTCCGGAAGGCCACCACGGCCTGCTAACGCCGCCGCCTTAGGGGCTTTTGCTGGGGGCGGTGAAAGGGTGCTGATGAAGAGCTGATGGTTGGGAGCTATAAGGTAGATGAAGGACGCTGGCTGTTGTTCCCAAAGGCTCTCAAGTGGGCGTGGCCTATCCGTCATCTTTGTCAACCCCTATTTTCCGTTAGTGCTAACGGGCTGACGCACTAATTTTTCCAATTTTACGATGCTTTCTATCGATAATTCAATTGAGATGCAGCATGAATTAACTTATGTAACATGCATTCTCCATACTTACATTCTTTAATTGATTTAAATTTACAATATTGCATTCCCGGTGTAAACTGTGGTAAAATCGAGTAGAATCCACATCAATATGTAGCCAATATGTTTTTCCAGAGTTACTGGCCTTAAATATCAAGAAGATGGCGGGTATTTTTGCTATACCTCCTCTAATTCGTCCATTACGTCTTGTGTCCAATGGTAAGCATGGAAACAGCAAGGATAACCAATAAGTTTGTTATTTTGGTTGTCAGGCTAGTTTGATGACGCTATGGGAGCCCCATCTAACTTAATGGCTAGACCCAAGGAAACCGAGAAAAATCCTTCTAGAGCCACTGCGGTATGAATTAAGAGTGCTTCTGTGGGGCAAAAACATGGACACTTCAGGAAAGAAGCCTAAAACAGGCTTCAGGCGTTTGAGTTGTGGGTGTGGCGGAGGATGGAGGAGGTCCAATAGACGGAATGGAAGAGAAAAGAAGAAGTGTTGTATAGTTCGTGGGAAATAGAAACTTCTACATGAGATTAAGAAGAGGCAGAGTAGGTGTTTGTAGGAGGTAATGAAAGGCGAAGGGTTGCTTAAAGCTGCGGTGGAGGGATGTTGGGCGAGCGGGGAAGGGGGAGAAAGAGAACTGGTTTTATGGATTTTATGACGGAAGGTAGGACGTATGCCTAGATAACGACGGAAATATTATTGGTAGATAGGGCCCTGCACTCGTAAAAATTTTAATGATTCTTACTCTCAATCTCAAAAACCTACCTTAACCGGTAGACACCTAACAATAATTTAAGTTCGCTTCTGGCAATGTCTGTAACTACCATTTTTTGTGCTCTGGGGTAGCTAGACCACATTGAGTTCCATATCTACATCTACTTACTGCCCTGCGAGCCTCCGCTTGGGCGTAAGGTAGGGTGTGTTAGGACACCGGCGTTTAAAGATGAAAGGGATTTTTTTGAGATGAAATGTTGTCGTGTATTATGGGAGTGTATTTAGTGGAGCTCAGTTTTTATTATGGTCGCTTATTGTGCGCGGAATGAACGAGCTTTTGTACCTATCTTATCGCCATATATCTCTCTTATTGTATCGCTTCTGTCAGACCTAGAGATGTAGGGAGTCGTCATGATAATATTCCCTGTGTCGCTCTGAACCACACCAGTTCTGAATTACTCAAGCAAGCTAAGCTTAGCGTGTAGCCTCCCGAGTCTCCAGGGGCTCCCACCTTAATCCCTCTTAACAGTCGTGAAACATGTTTGCTCGTAGAACTTTTTAATGAAGCGCGCAGCTTTTGTTGGTATTTAATTAATTTTTTGGTTAAATCTTAATGACCAGGGCCCCAAATGCTCGCGGCGTATTCGAGGTGTGGCCTAACCAGGGCTAAGCAGCATCTCTCTTTGACTTTTCATCCGAGGACTTTCCTATTCTATCCTCAACAAAACTTAGTATGTATCTTTAATGTTGTATAGCATACATATTTTCGATCTGAGTTCTCCGCGCATATAACTTTGTACAAAGGATAAATATCATACCGCGTTGGTTTGCCATTCCGCGTGTTCATTTCTTGCTGGTTTAAAGGATTATTTTCTCTTAAAAGGATTATAGTTTCCGCAGTTTTGGTTGTAAAGCGGGGACGGATGACCCTTTTCATTGTTGGTGGCTCTTTTTGAGGGGTTTTCAGGGGTTTCTTCAATTAAAGTTCAGTCATTTCCCATAGTTTGAGCTGTGCCTGTGGTAAGGTGAACTAGAATGTTACCTCGGGTTCTAAAGTTGAAAGGGGTGCAGAAAGAAAGATAAAAAATCATCAACTTTTTAGATTTCATATTTTGATCGTTTCATTCTGTTTTGGAAACAATTATAAAACGGAAATACTATTCTGCATCCTTGGAAAATGCAGACAACCAAGTGCGTTAGCGATATTCTTGCAATATATTGTTAGTGAAGCTTGAACATAACTATTGTGAGATACCGGTGTGAAGGTAATAATCGGCTCTTCGTAAAATTTCTAGCCTCCAATCTGGCGTCCTGAAGGCTCTCCACCGAGAAACAGCTCTATTCCAAAATTCGTTCAGTGCATTTTATTGTAAGCTTGTTCGACGAGCCGATATATCGAAACCATCGGCGATTATTTTAGTCATCGGAATGTGAATAACGATGTTAATGAATGCCATCGACCATCGATGTCATTGAGTCAATAAAAATCATCGATGTTTTTGAGTCGAAGAGAATCATCGATGACAATGAGTCAATGCAAATGATCCACCTCAAAATTTAGTTCTAGTCCTTCATAATTCAATCAGCTCCAATTCAATCTTTACTAAATAGCCAAGTCAAACTGCAAAACGAGAGATTCCGAACCAATTATCTATACTCATCGATCATCGATGGTAATTTATTATTAAACCTCTTCTTATCGAATGTCACCGATGATCGTTCTCGTCCTCTTCACTGATCAATGGCAACAATAGAGATTGAAGCATTTGAATGTAGTTTTAAATCGAAAATCGATGAGCATATTCGGTAATCGCTCAAGTCTAGATTTTAGAGTGCTCTGTTGAACTTCAGTTACCATACCTATTCGGCCCTGCCTCTATCCATCATTTTAGTGTTTGCAACTTGTCTAAAATTTTATTCAAATGCTAAGAATTCGCTTTCAAATAAGCATTCTGGTTTCCCTTCTGCATTTTAATGTCCGCTATTGCAAGTTTTACTCCTTTCCAATCTGTTAGCGGACGCATCGTTCACCAGTATTTCATAGCACATCCGCACCGACCGAACGGCGAACAGCCCTCCTTCACGGTAACTTGTTAGATATCATCTCTTTCGTTCTTAAAGATCGCGTTGTGCATCTTTCCGTCATGGGCGACCGGATGTGCGGCGCCATTAAAATTCCTCGCACCCAATGCCCCCGCCGGTACGTCGCGCAAGTAGTGCCATCCCTCGAGGAAATGCACGACTTCCGCGAGGATAAATTTTGCTGGGAGGATGAGCAAGTGAGCGCTGCTCGCCCGCCTCCTCCTCCGTGGCAAATGACAATACTGCGGCCCTCACGATGAACCCTGTGTAAACCTTTGTGACTTCGAGGTAACATAGCGAGCTTTCCATGCGCTCAAGAGGGGTTGTGTTTGCAAGTTCGAGATAATTTCGATCACGATACTAAGGAGTCGCGAGGAACGATGACGAAGGGTTCGAGATTTTGATGTCTTTAAACCACTCGGAAAAAAAACTACCGCAGCCTTCCCAATCGAGTTTTTCTCGCGGTAAATTTTTGATTTAGTTGAATATCAGGATTGGAGAGACAATTAACAACATGTCAGACTGTTTAAGTTATCCACTTGAGTGGGTAAAACTCGCCAAAATCTCCAACCGTTCGTTGTTGTGCCACGTGATTCTTTAATTACGTACTCAAGTTAGTTTTTATCGAGCGGTTCAAGCGCAAACCCCCAGTGTGCGAATCATTTCTCAACTCGGAACCCAACTCGTCTTCCATTCGTTGTAGACTCTGCACCAGGTAGCTTTCAGCTAAAAAGACGCTTAATTCCATGGTAAACTCTTTTCCAACATTTTATTTACATCGTTACGCTGTTACTGTCATAAGCTTCCTCATATTGATAAACCCCTACTTCGCTAGCCCAGCTCTCCTAATGCATCTGCTATTATAAGAGCGCTCCTTCTTTGGATGACTGTGTGGGCCTTACAGAGAACGCTGATGCCAAATTTACGCTCCATTACCTTACCTCAGGGTGTCGTGGGCACATGGGCGACCATTCCCAACACTGCGTGTAATTAAACAAGAAGATTATTTAAAGGTAAAATATTTGCATACTGGAAGACTCATAGATGCGCTGTTGGTATACTGCAAAGCATTGTCCAAATTTTCCCGCAGTAATTGACATCGCACTTCCGGCCTTATGGAGATTTACAAGGGCAACGATTCTCTATAAGAACCCACATTACCAACTAAATGTGAATAAGGCCATATTTCCCCGACTTTCCCAGCCCGTGTAATTTGACTTCTCTACTTGCCCCAGTTTATGCCCTTCCACCTTCATGACCTTCTTTCTTTGTTCTGAAAAACCTAATTACTTTTGCGGTAACATTTTTTAAAAAGTATTCTACCGGTTATGGTAGGTTTTACTGAATGTCAGAAGGTCTCTTCCCGGTTTTCTACACTTTCCGGGACTTATCTATCTCTAGTATATCCTTTTTTTCCTCAGCATGTGATGTACCCCTGAAATACGCCCCTGAAATTTTTCATGACTTTAACGCGGAAAATTCACGGCAAAAATAGCTTGCTGCAAGTAGCTTTCGCATTGAACTTGCAAGTGTGAAACTCACCTTCAAAAGCGGGAGATGGGAAAAGAATGAGGAAGCGACTGTCTGACTAGTACAAAGCGTCCAATTACTATCACTAGATAGGCTTGAACTGGAGGCGGAAGCCAAGAGATTTCCATCTGTGAACCTATGGGAGAGTACCTAGGAAGTCGACCCTGGGAGAGCTGAGAAACATGGCCCTCTTACGTGCGCCCCACCGCACTCATTCATTCGTTCTCCCGTCTCACTTAGTACTCTCCCTGCTCTTGTTATTTCCTGCCACTCGTATGAATCTCTACGTCGCACATTTCCTTTCGCCATTATGCGCGCGGAGCGAAAGAGATCTTCCCCGGAAGATAATTCGGCCCGGACGCCATATTACACCGCCAGGAAGGGAAGGTTTGTTCATTCAAGGGATAGTGGGGAATGCATATATATTCTTACTCCTCTTGCTCATGCGGGAAATATCATTACTGCCGGTAAACACACTTTTAAATGAATACTAGCAGAAATGCCCGTTGAAACTCATCGGGAGGGATAAGACAAGGAAAAATTATCATAGTCATAAAAAGCAATAAAAGATCGTGACGGAACATCAAGGAAAATCGGGAATACTCGTCAAAAAGACATTATTTTTCAAGCAAATACGAAGCATACGAGAAGCCTGGTTGCATCAGCCCAATTTTAAATACTTTTACTCATCCGACAGTTGCCATTTGGCATCTCATATTGACTGCTAATAGGTAAAAAGGGCAACTGAAAAATTCGAAGCAAGAGAAATTTCTGTGGCCATAAAAGCCATGAAAGGCCCTGGCGAAATATCCCGAAAAATTGAGAATGGTCGTTAAAAAAACATTATTTTTTTAAGAAAATGCGGAGCGTACAAAAAACTGGATTGGAAGAATCAAAATATATATTTGTTTACCCAGTAGATAGTTGAAATTTTGACAGCTTATCTTGACTGCTAGTAGGTTAAAAAAGCAACTGAAAAATTTGGTCAAAAAACGGAGTTTTTAATCCAAAACAAAGCGGAAAAAAAGTAGTTTACAAGGATTAAATTTTCCATTCTTTCATCCATGCGTTAGTAAAAATTTCAAACCGATTCAAAGTAATTTAAAAAAAAAGCATAAAAGAGACATTTGCACTGATTTCAGGTCTTGGGACCATAAACTTAGTACAAGGTTCAGATTCAGGGATCTTGCATCAGTGTGTGAACATAATTTTATTTTAAAGTGACAAATGCTAACATCAAATAAGGTGATTTTCCATCGTCGAATAGGCAATAAGTATAACGTTCGTTCATTTATAACCATCTAAACGAAGCAGAATTGACAGTCGAACCCATTTCTAGATAATTTTCCGAAAGAGTTAACAATGTAAAGGTTCAAAAATTTATAATCTTTAAAAAATTCACACAAAAAAGTTTTATGCAATGGTTCAAATTTCTAAAAATAGTATAAAATAAGCCTATCGAATTTTCTTTTGATCTTTAAGCAGTATGTATAATAATTGGTATTTTTGCGATTATCTTCGCTCAATTTTTTTACTTAGCAACGGTTGCTAAGACGACACCGACGGTCGTGGAAACCGAGGAAACAGAGACCAACGGCCATTAATTTCGAGGTATTGTAGATGCAAGAAGTGATTAAGATCCTGGAGAAAAGGATCCTGGAGAAGATCCTGGAGAAAATCTACCGGCTGCTGAACTTTACATAAGGTATGTGGTAATCTTCCATTTATTTACTGAAGCTATGATCAACGATATGTAAAGTGATACGCAAGTAGACCAGTATTTTCAGTTATTTCGGGAGAGAGGACAGCGATGATTTACATTAATATTAAAATGGTGGACAATTGTTTGCGGCTTGCTTCGAGGTTGTAAGCCTATCTTTTCGTCGAGACAAACAACTCGTTATGAATGTGCAGTACAGATTGTTGGCAGAGAGCAGATTCCGGTTATAACGCGTTTAATTCGAAAAGATTTTCATTGTATTTAAGACTTAAGGAGACAATTAACAAAGGGTGACACCATAAAAATGACGAAATAAAGGTAATTTCTTGCCTGAAATTGTCAATTTCAACCAAGGCCATCTCGAATTGGCGTGAATTTTAATTTCATTAATTCTTTTTGAAAGAAACATCGACGCGTATGTCGATCGTCACCTTTTTTTAAAACGAAAATCTCTGTAATGCCTATGTTTTTTCGAATTGGGAAGATGGAATATTCAAATGAAAGGTTATTGTGGCAGCTTAGACTTGGTTTGCTCCGTATAAAAGTTTTAGAACATACTGAATCGTAAATGATAGCTGCATTTTTTGAGAAGTCGTCGGAATGTGCTATTGAAAGCTTTCCATTTGTAGTGCTGAAGTTAACACAGAACATATAAACGTTTTTCATGGCACACGAACCACGGTGAAAGCAACGATGTGCTATGACGAAACGTTTAATGACCAGAAAACAGTTGGCATTTAGTTGGAACAACCATCACGGCCGAATATATTCTGTCATCATTGGTCGTCAATCCTATGGTTGGTTGACTGCAGCCCTCCACCCTTCCCTATCTAATGCTAGTTCCCTTACCTCCTGATATCTCTTTCTATGTACTTTCCTCTTTATTTAATCCATGAACTTGTTCCTGGGTCTTCCTCTGGGGACTTTTCCCTCTATTTTACCTTCAGTTATGTTCTTCACAAACCCAGTATGCTCCAGAGAGTGTCCAATCTATCTGGTTCTTCTTTTCTCTACGATGTTCCATATGGTCCAATCCTCTACTACTCTTCTCTACACTTCATCAATTCTTATTTTTTCCGTTCATTTTATTTTCAGCATCCTCCTTCAGCACCAGGTTTCGAAGGCCTCCAGTCCGTTATGGTATGCATTTCGAGTGGTCCATGCTTCCGATCCACAGAGAGCCATGTTCCCATCGAATGTTTTTACACACTGTTATCTCTTTTGTAGTCCTGCATTCTTTGAACACGGCAGTTGTCTTTAAATGATGGGCGCTCTCTTAGCTTGGCCTATTCTTCGTTTAATGTCCGTTGTACTTCTTCCGTCCCACATGATGGTACTTCCGAGAGAGCTGAAGGAATTCACTTGCTCTAATTTCTCTCCCCTCAGTGTGACTTCTGCGTTCAGCTTCTCTCTTCCGCATACTAGATTTTAGTCTTGGTCTTATTATTTTTTATGTTGTAGTATTGGAGAACTTCGTCCATTGCATTTTGCGATCTTTGAAGATACATGCAATTTCCTTCTATGACTGCGATGATGACCGTAGAGTTGGTGTTTCGTTCAGACCAAGTATTTAAATGATATATTAGCTTTATTTTTTTACTACTAAATGATTAGGAATTTGCGTTTTAATTGAATTTTTGACTTAAAAAGACAATCAATTATGAGTGACACCATAGCAACAACGAAACAAACAATCTATCGCCTGAAACTGTTTATTTCAACAAAGGCAGCCCATGTTTCATGCTTTTGGCGAGTTACAAGTGGTTAGTTACGTTTTAGTGGTTTGTACGTAGTTAGTGGTTTGGCAAGTTACGGTGGAATGCAAAGCGGAAAAAAACGTGATTTCCCCTATTTCTCTCAGACTTGGAATAAATCACGGACGGACAAGACTATCCCAAGGCGATTATTCGGCCTAGCCGCCGCGTCGATCGTGAACCTACTCATTCTTGGGATTCGTTCAAATCCACCTCGCCCGCACCTCTCATACGTTAAGAATCCCCTCATCGGCACTCTATGCTCAGAGAGCGTCTTCCTCCCTTTCTTCGGGCAGGTGTGTATCGCCGCCGCAAACGGCGCCTCTCTTTGAGACTCGGGATATTACGGTCGGATTGAGGTATGGCTGTGCCCTGAGGGGAACAGACCGCGAAGGATCGCTAATTGGCTCCTCAGATTCAATTCGCTAATGCTTTTCAATGATGCGAACCACGGAGACGTACGTTTTTTTTAAGAGTGGGGGAACATCGGGGTTACACGTCTCCTAAAAAATACAATTATCACTCTAAATAATAGAGACCACGTTGTTCAGGAATTGACAAAAACTTTGTAAGTTTTAGGCAGAATATTTATTGGACCACTGGTTTCGTCGAATTGTCGACATCATCAGGTGTACAACCTCAACAACAACAACACCAGGTTGTAGACCTGATGATGTTGACTATTCGACGAAACCAAGCGTACAATAACCAGTCGTTCTACCTAAAACTCAACAACCTGATGATGTCGACTACTCGACGAAACCGGTCGTCCAATAAATTTTCTACGTAAAAATTACAACTTTTTTGTTAATTCCTAAATATTACGGAAAAGTTTTACAAATTTGAGGCTAAAACACTTGTATTTGTTAAAGTCCACGTTATTTAAAAAAATTGCAGTCATTGGATTAATTTGCTATTGTTTCTAGAGACCTTTTTTCTGACTGGATTTTAAAACTTCCAGGCATACAATATGGTTTTAAGGAATCAAAGAATGGAAATACAAAATTCGAGTGGTGACTAATAATCCACTGGTACTGCGATATCTATTGATGATTAAGAAAAAGGTTGCTTTCTCTGGTTATATTTCTTGTCAAATCAGTTCATTTCATACGCGTAGTTTTATGGCACACTAGATATATCTCGTCACTATTCGATGAAATACGTACAGGTTTTCATCGAAAGGGAAAATTATATAACTTGGTCCTGGGACCCTTGAGGCCCCGATGAGTGTCATATTTGCCTCACGTATATGACTTGTAATTTTGCGAATATCTTCGCTCAATTGTTTTCAATAGCAACGGTTGCTAGGATGACCTGTGGAAACCGAGACCATGGGCGATTAACTTCGAGGTATTGAAGAAGCAAGAAGAGATCAGATCCGTGAGAGAATCTACTAGCTGCTGAACTTTACATAAGGTATATATGATGATCTTTCCTTAATATACTGCAGCTAAGATCGACGACATGTTAACATGTTAAATGATACGGAAGTAGCACCAGTTTTTTTCAATTCTTTTAAAAAAGATTACAGTGGTGATTTGCATTACTAATAAAATCGTGGACATTTGTTTGCGGCTTGCTTCGAGGTTATGAGCCTATATTTTCGTCGAAACAAACAACTCGTTCAACATAAATTTTCAGTTAAGGACGTTGGCAGAGAGCAGATTCATGTTAGAAAGCGCTGAATCCGAAAAGATTTTTATTGCATTTAGGACTTCAGAAGTTAATTAAAAAAGTGCGTCTCCGTAACTACTGCAAAATAAACATTCTCTTGCCTGAAACTGTTTATTTCAACAAAGGTCTCCTCGAATCAACGTGGGGTCAATTTCATTTATTCATCTTGAAAGAGAAATCGGCGCGCATTTCGATCGTCACCTGAACAATATTATTAATATTGCCAAGGTCTCACGCCGAGTCAAAGGTTCGAAAAACATAATTAATGATAACTTGAGTTACATTTTAGAATAACGCGCTGAAAAATAGCAGAAGCTGATGTCATAATGCGTGAAAATTCAAATAGAATCTACATGCTAATTTAATTCATCATTTATTGAATTTGCGGTGAGATCCACCACATAAGCAGATGCACTTAACAAAATTCTGTTACTAAACGAATCGGTAGGGTAAGTATGTTTTCGACTCACTGGAGACATCATTGTGTAAAAAAATATGTACATATTTGTTTGAAACTTCACATACGTGTCCTTATTAGTGATATCCGTACTTAAGCGTGATTTGATACCACTTTTTCGTTTTATTTACCTACTCTAATTTTTCGCCAATACACATGCGTGAGACGATTATTTTTCTCTTCATATTCTCTTTTATATCCTAGTTACAAATTCAGGCCATTTCAGAGATGTTTTCAGCACCTTGCGAATATAATACTAGGGACGGTATCGAAATCAAGGAGAGTTCCATCGCATTAATAGATGTACTTACTTGTCAGAACGTTTTTCAGTTCAATTTTCGTGAAAATTTCGATTATCGAAAGGACGTTGGTAGAGACCAGATTCCGGTTAGAACGTGTTGAGTACGAAAATATTTTTATTGCATTTAAGATTTAAGATGATAACTAACATAGCGTGCCACCATAACTACAGCAAAATAAATTATCTCTCGTCTGAAACTGTTTATTTTAAGAAAAGACACCTCGGATTGGCGTGAATTCAATTTCATTTATTTTCTTTGCAAATCGTGGTGCATTTTGATCTAAACCTGTACATAATTATTAATACCAAGGGGTCACACCGACTCGAAGGTTTGATAGACATAATTACAGATACCTTGCGTTCAAATTTCGAATAACACCCCTAAAACCATCAGCAGCCAGTATTTTGAGGCATGACGTGCTGTAATTAGTTTATATAGAGACGTGAATTATAATTTTTGTATAATGTCCATTTCTGCGAACATATTCTGTTCCACCGCTCAAGCAGATGTTCGTAAATAAAATGTGGTCTTAGTATCTGTCTGACTCACTTGAAAAATTATTATAATGAGCATTCGGTGGCCCACGATTAACTTTCCAGCCCCCTGAACCAAGATTTCATTCCATGGTTATGGATACCATGATTCTCGTACAACTTTAAGTAAACGAATTTAATTAAAATTCACCTCATCAGCCTTCCTTCGTTAGTGATTGACGTTATTTATTAACGCCATATTTTTTTCTAAAACTATTACGGTAGATAGAGCGCGAATCGTGAGTGTTGAGTGCACATTTTCATAACTTTTCAATAAAGTCGAAAAGATTCTTGGATCACACTTCCCTCAAGTGCATTTATTTATTCGTTGGAAACAACTATAAGTACGTGTTTAAATGTATTGATGATACAAGAGTTATAGTTTCGTCTCAGTTAAAGCATTGTTTTGACTCAGGTTTAAGGTGCAGAATTAAAATATATAATCGAAAACTCTACGTAAACAAGTATTTTTGATTCGGCGTGATGCCTTGATATTTTGTTATGAACCATAAAAATAATACAAAACGAAGAATTAAACAAATTAACATAATAAAGCATTAAATTGCCAAGAAGTGAAATTGGTAACATGAATTTTTTTCGCTTTTATCTATATATATTATTAATTAGTATAAGTATACAAAATTTCACGTTTAGGAGGACATCTGTACGTATTTCATTGAACTATTTTGAGGTATATGTCAAGTGCCATAAGGCTACGTGTTAAATTAGCATTAAATTGCCAGGAAGTGAAATTGGTAACATGAATTTTTTTCGCTTTTATCTATATATATATATTATTAATAAGTATATGTGTACAAAATGTCACGCTAATCTGTACAAAAAATAAAATATCTCGAACCACCTACATCTACATCTACACACTACCCTGCAAGCAACCGCATGGGCGTGTGGCAGTCTTGAGACACCTTTCCTACGGATAATGATTTGTTGAATATAATTGGTAAGAATTATGCAATCTGTGGCGCTAACTCCTTGAGCACGCGTGAAGGTATTTCTTCTGGACCTGGGGACTTGTTACTTTTAATCGAACGCAGTTGTTTAGTTATTCCATCACGTTGAATTGTTATGCCAGCCATCGGCTCGTTAAAGCAAGGAATGTCTAAATTGTGTATTGTGTCAACCTTAGTGAATACCTTTTTGAAGTTGGCTTTGTCGGTGCTATTGGTGACCACTTTGCCGTTTGTTTCCAATACTTAAATCTAAAACCCTTTGGAATAATTGACATTGATTTGTTTAGAGGATTATAATGAACGGCTCATTTCTGTCAAGCAGAGTTTTTAAGATGATAGTTTACCCTTAACCAGCCGGGGAAAATACGGAGGCCTTAGCATAATCCATCAGGATGGTAAATATGTATACCTCCCGCCATGATGAACAACACGGCTTCGCTGTTTCGACCGTTAAATTAAATTTGCACGCCCCGTATAATTTCCCGCGTCCGCAGAGGTTGTGTAGCGGCGAAATCGGGGAGAACCCTTTTGGTTTTAAATTGTAAATCGCAAAAATCTTTGCGAAAACATCCCAATGTAAATGAAACCCCCTATAAAAACCTTCTCGGCGCACGGATATTTCCAGATCCTCTTCAACGGTTCGCTTCACCCAGCTAAGACAACCTCCCATTGGCTGAATACGATTTGCCTGGGAAAACTGGTTCGCTCGACTTAAGCGTCCTCCGACCCGAGTATTCTTGTAACGTCCAATGTATATATATATATATATATGTGTGTCTGCTTAGCGGGGAAAGAAATTTACAGCGGCGGGGCTAGTTCATCGTGTGCAGCGGACAAGGGTGAGTTGGTGCGGGTGGAGCTGGGGCTGTAAAAATATTCTGCACCTGATCGTAAATGCTAATCGCGCGTCACAACACACCACCGAGGCGTGGTCATGTCATCTGAACGGTGCTGGGTGCCTGGCTCGTTCCCCCCGCTGTGTCCATGTAAACTGAACCGAATTTATTATGCCAATGATGCATTTTGAAACGGTTTCCACCGTATTCAATAATGTTATGCCGCGTCTAACACAGACCACTTAAGTGAAAGGGTCCACTTAAGTGTACATGGGGAAACATAATTTACTGGATTTGGGTGATATCGATAGTGTTTCTTTGAGGTGATTGAGGCCTCGTCTTCGATAGATCGAGAGTTTTCGATAGTGTTCGCATCATTCTTGCGTTTACATTATTTATAAGAGGAGTTGAGTTTTTGTGTTCGTGTTATTCTTCTTGTTCATTACTTTTGTTCTGATATGCTTATTTAGAAATCACCAGAATTTACCCAAACACTCACGCGATGCGAAGTTATTTCCATTTACACTAGCTGGGGATACGGCTGATTTGATATCTGTGTGTAGATGGTCGTCTGTATTTAAGTGCTGCTTTTAAGTAAACTCTACTCAAGTGGACATGTAGTGTAGACGAGGCATTAAAAAAGTAGACATGTGTGTGACGCATAAGGTCAAGAGCCCGGGCTTCACTATACCACAGTATAGTATCTGTCAGTCCAGTCGCGACAACAATTGCAGTAAACTTCCAGCTCGGCAAGGTCGTTAAATATTGATAGTACTATTCCTTCGATACAGGTCTTCGCAACGTAAACACGTCCGCCATTAATGTGCTTATCTAGGTAAAGTTCACATGTTCATAGCATAGGTTGTTCAAGGTTTTTGTTGATTTTGGCAGTGCATTTGTATTCGAAATGGCGACTAGTGCCGCATAATCGCAGATTTCCTCGGGTGTGCAATGGCATTTTAGGCACATTAATGGCTGCCTTGTGATGGAAATGGTTGCGAAGGCCCGTATCGATGGAGCTACGGATGTATCCAATCGAACGATTCCGGCAGCTCGGAGCTCAGTGGCGCTGTGCGGTGGCCTATTTCTTAAAGCTTATTTCAAATAGTAGCTGAAAATACTATTACTAAAGATTCTTTCCGAGAATCCTCCTTTTCGTTATATGCACAATTAAATATTTTACCACTAAGACACTTATTTGTCTACAAGGTTCTCCTTATCTTTTATAATCGAGGAGGTCAATGTAATAAACCGTGCGAGTACAAACCAATGCTCAGAAATAGCTCTATATTAGAATTCCAAGACCTTATGTTGAAGCATTTAAAAATTCATATCTTTATATTGCGCCCAAAGTTTTTGTCCAGTTACCTAGAGAAATGCATTCTGTTAGGAGTGAAGTCAAATTTCTAGCTTTGTCAAGAAAATGGTCGTTTGCTCGAAAGGACATAGAAAATATCTTGTACAATTATGTACCATCCACCCAATTATGAGTTCTTTCTCACTTTTTTTATATTAAAATATCAAATTTCATATATTCTTTACTTGCTCGTTCTTGCCATGCCATTTTGTTATAATATTCAATGTGCCTGGTTTCTGCATAGTTTTTGCCATGCTACTTCTTCTGTTAAGTTCACCATAAAAATGTATTTTGTTTTTGTTACACTGAACACTCATGTTTTGTTCATTTGTTATCTATACTTAAACTTTTTGTAAGTGTAAATATCATGCTGTCGGGCACAAATTATTCATTTGATGGCAACCCCAACACAAGGATTCTTTTGGGGTGCCAAATTTCACGAAATGTATTTATTAATTAGTTGTATATTCACATGTCTTTTTGTGAAATAATAAATATTACTATTATTATTATCTAAAGAGAACGTCTGAAGAAAAGTACTAATATCTTGGGGAAATATAATCAATTACAGTAGAATAACTCAAAATATAGGTACCCTAATTATGCCGTCCCTTTCTAGAGCTCCACAAAACTAATGAGAAGACCTTTATTCATAGCAGAGGGAGAGATTGTAGAGCAATTCGTTTATAATGCGTCAGTCGTTTATCTTGATTCAAACCTCGATTGATGCAGCACATCCGCATGGAGTGTTCCTCCTATTTCTATAAGCTGGCTATTTTCCAACCACTTTTTCCTACTCTTGTACCCTAGGTTTGTGTCAGAGACGTCTAAATCAGGTCCTGTATCGAGTGCCCATCCGAGGCATATCAAATGCGTTCGAGATGCATCAGTACCGAAATTCAACAGGTTTTCCAAATAACTTCGTTATGGATAATATTCCGAAGCTGTCACTTTTCGTCCGTTTAGATAAATGCTGCACCCTTCAAACGAGGAATGCAGGATGTTATTCACTATTCCCGGCTGGTCAGTTACCTGAGATGTAAAAGGTTGTTTTGCTTCATTTAATAGCCTAATTTTAAGGTTTAGAGTAATCTCACTGAGATCAATATATATCGCTCACCGATTCCTTTGATGGAAACCTTTAATTCTGAGTAAGTATCGATTGCAGTAATTGGTTTGTAATACGTGACATGGTTTTTAAGAAGACTCATCTGAATGGGACGACGGTCGAAAATGTGTCAAGTCGGTTTGAATGAAATAACCAGGTTGGCTTTTTAACATTGGCTATTGTAATGCGCCTATCAAGGGAAGTAAAGATCGCGAATTAGGATTCCATCTCAGACGTGGATATCGTATTCAGTAATACCTGCTGTCGCGGGAATTTTTCTGTATGCGAAAATATATTTTGTTGATAAATTTGATAAAATTATAAGAACTAACATCAGGTGTCACTTTATGAACATTTGTTTTGTTCATGATGAACGATGAATTTTACTGTTTTCACACTTTTTTTATTATTCACCGACGAAGTTTCAACACAGAGTGTCATTATCAAGGTGTTACACCAAAAGTAAGCGAGTTTTCATTTACCCATCGGCTATGGGGGGGGAGGGGTCAAAAGAGCGGGGGAGGGGGAATGCTGGAGGTCAAAATGAAGGGAACAGATTTTGGGGGGCGGGGGTTTGAGTCATGAATCTTAAACCAGATAGAACTTACGTCACAAAATAAACAAAGTGCCACAACAGAACAACACAACCAAAGAGTCAAGATAACGAGACCAAATGCATCAGCAAGGTCCCAAATGGATTATCAAACAAGAACAGGATTACGTCACGAAATGATAGCTCAAAAAATTAAAAGGGATGCAAATAAAAATGAATGCAAAGTCACACTTTTAAAAGAGGCGAATGCAAAATGAATGTTTGATTATTACAAAGAGTAAACTCAGCAGGACAGTTTAAAATTTCATGCTGCTCTAAATGATCTAATTTCAATCCCATTTCTATTGAAATGTAAAAACTTAGGCTCAAAGTCACTGTCGTACCTTTCTTCTAATCGGTGTTGAGCAAACCTGGATGTTATATCATCATTTTAAAAAACTATTTCAATGTTCTTTTATTCTTGCAGAAAACATGCGTCCAGATTGACCAACAAAATATGTAGTACAGTCATTACATTAGAGCTTTTTTACATTTATATTACCGCTTTTATTTATTCATTTTGTCAATTGTCACATCTTTGATAAAATTTTCGAGAATGATTCTATGGATAAAAAAATCAAAGGTTTTCCTCAAAATATTTTGTAAAATCAAGCCTTGCGAATAAGCGATTTCAAACGCAACTCCCCCCTTCAAGGTAGTTTGAGCGATATATCATTTTACGTAGAAATCAATAAATTTGGACTCATTTTAAAGAAAAATATCTCACTCATCTAATGGCACCTAAAATTCAACCCCTTACCTCATTACTTTTGGAGATATTTGCCAAAAAATCCCATCCCTTTTACGTGGGAAATGGTACGTGTAAGCACTCCAGAGAGACATTATTTACAACTTGTGGCATTTCCTACTCTTAGATGTCGTAAAAGAACTAACAGCTTGTAGTTTGCATGTTTTCTCAACAAAATTTTAAAATTTATCATATTGTCTACGCAGTAGGTTCTTAGGTATCACAAAAAACTTTCCGTTTGAAGGAGTTTCAAAAGCACCGCGCGAAAAAAATGAGTCAAGTTAGAGACTTATTTAGATATTTTCCTTTAATTACTTACTTTTACTGCCATGTAAAACTATATTATTGCACCATTGATAATGCAATATTTAATTGATGTGTCCTACAGCTGGTGACATTAAAACGTGTAATTCGAATATGGTCTCTGTTATGACTAGGGAACTATCTCGCTCGGACTACCTTAAGAACTCCCGCTCAAGATGTTTGCAAGGAGAGGCAAAGGTGAAGGACACGAAAGACGGAGAGGAGGAAGCGACGGAAGGGGGGGGAGTGCGAATTGTCCCTCCCCCCTCCTTGGGGAAAGGAGGAAGGGTGTGCAATAAAAAGAGGTCAGGTTCGGAGAGCTCTTTATTAGCGCGAACATAATAATTTTTTTTCCTTCCTTCGCGTTGCCACTTTCGCCGAGAAGGGGACACAAAAAAATTGTTTCTTTTTTTCCCCTACAGAGTCCCTCTTTCTCTCTCTCTCTCTCTTCCCCCTTTTTGGAACGGGGAACGACTCAAGAGGCTGCCTTGGCGGACTCCATTTACCTCCGTGTCGATGTTCGCGCTGAAATTTCTCAGTCTCCTCCCCCGCCCCCTTTCAGTTCGCGGAATTACCCCCGACGGCCGCAGCACTCCTCCGTCATTTAAACTGAAGCGGTCTTATGGGTTTAGGAAGTACTCTCGCCGAATAGACACCCGTGTTGCCTTCACAACGGAATTTCCTAAGGTCCCTTTTTTTTACCACACCTTTTCTTGTTTTGTTGCGCGGAAACTATTGCATTTGAAGTGGCTAAGGTGAAAAAAATGCGGTTTCGTTACCATGGATATGATAGTCTCCTTAGTGCTACCGACCTCTCGCAAAGACTAGGATGGGAATCGCTTTCAGAGCGTCGGCTGAAAATAAGACTCAAGTCTTTTACGTAAATTCAAAACCGATTAATTTTCAGATGAATATTTTACGAACTTCAAAATACTACGGTATATCAAGTCATGAGAATAAAATAGGGGAAAATAAATGTAGAACAGAAAGGTTAAATATGTCGTTTTTCCCGCGATCGATAAGAGACCACAATGGCTGCGTTAAGACTTAGAATTAGGTTAGTTGACAGGTAGTGTGGCCGATTAATTCATATGCACCCTAATGTATGTTTTTTTAAATCTGCCAAGTAGTGCTAACACCATGTTTTGCATGTTCTTATAACACCATGTTTTGCATGAACCCTGCATGACTCATGTGTCTCGTTGGAGGCTGTTTTCAATGCTACTCGGAGGATAATATTTTGACCCCGTGGTCATACCTCTATCACTTATGGGAGTGACAAAAAAGAGATATTCATATCCGAGTTGACAAGTACAAAATATTTCCATTTTCGTGCAATACAATTGATAAGAAAGCGAGATAATAAGGCAATTTAAAACCATGCAACCTTGGTCTTCTCCCGGATACAATGCAATGCCTCTTCTCAATAATTTATGCAAATAAATAGATTAATCAGACGATCAGACATCCGGCATACAAACGCATGAATATCAACAATTAAATCCATATATCGATAACATTTAAGAAAAGGGAGAAATTGCCTTAGGTATTTACAGTTGGGCATAAAATAAAAATATCAGGGAAACTAATCATCGAGCTTATTTTTATGAAGCAACATTTATTTGCCGTTTGTTTGAATATTCTACCAGCTGATTGGGAATTTTTGGACCGTTTTTATCCCAATAGAACGTCGCTCCGTTTTGGCTCCTACCGGACGACCTTCCATTAGATCCCTCTTAAAATCCTCATATCGTCTCCCTCTTCTTATTTCGTTCAGAAATCCTATCTCCTTCCTTCCTCTTCGTCGCTTCCCCAGTGTTCTCCCCTCTATTACCCTCTTCCATATTCCCTCTCTTTTCAATACGTCCTCAATCCATCTCTTCTGCCTCCTCCAAATCTCCACCACTACCTTCCTCTCCTCTCCAACCATATCCAATACCTCCTCGTTCGTCCTTCTCGCCTCCCAGCTCACCCTCTCCATCCTCCACACACCCACGCCTCAAACGCCTCGAGTCTGCGTACATCTTCCTTCTGCAATGGTCAAGTCTCCGGGCCACACAGCGTCACTCATAACTTTTGTCTTCTTATGGCCTATCTTCACCCTATACCTCCACACCTCACCTCTGATGCATTCAACATTTTCAAATAGCATAGAATAAAAAATGAAATCAAGAATAAAATCACCATAAACAGCGTAGAATAAAAAAAATAAATGTTTTCATTAGGATATCAGCATCAACAATGAGACAAAAATTAGAGCAAAGAGAAAAAAGTATGATTGAGATAAGCCTATACCGTTGGTACACTTTTCAGTAGTCCTTCAGAAGTTGTGAAGGCCTCCATGCGAATCGTTTCGTCAGCCAGTATGGAATACTTCACCCGGTACGATGCCCGAGAACTGTTTACATCAGTGTTTCGCCTGGAAATCGTCAAATATTTCACGCCCATTCTACTTATTTCTTAAGTTCTGAGATTATTATTCTGAGATTAATTTCTAAAGTTCTGATAGGTTCTGATGCTGATATCCTAATGAGTATATCCTAAAGTTTATTTTCATGATCTGTTCCACTGCATTATTTCAGAGTTCGTTAAATGTTATTAACGTTGTCAGCAAATAAAATTTCTAGGATCGTAATATACATTTTAGCCACTTCTAAGTTACATAGATTTATTCCAGAAATAAATGAAAAAGTGGGTAAAACTATTTTATATATTTAGTAGTCTCTGAGTCAAACATGGGATCGAATTACCCCATGGTTATAATATATTACTCATTATATTCGACTGTTTTTACAACCGGTACATAGCAAACAAATAAGTACATGAAATATATTTCTTATAACTAAAAGTTCAATTTCAAAATACCTCCAAAAACAACATATAAAGGGAACAGACATGTTTAAAGCGAGCGCCGCAACTTCTAGGTGATTAACCGCATATTCATTTTGAACGAGTGAGTATGAAGTGAAGCATGAGCTTGTAAATACGTATCCAAGGTAAGAAAACAGCTCTCTCTACTGCATAAATCAATGGAAAAACTGTTTCCCGAAGTTATAATGTGTACATTATTTCAACTAATTTACAGAATGTATTGCGCTCAGAAAATTAAGAAAGTTACTATTAATTTATAAATGGGATTGATATTTCGGCTTCTGGTATTTACGTTGTATGATGAATAGCGTGTGAGGCTAATAACTACCTTAAATGAGCGGTCTAAAAGCCATTTCCATCCCAGTGGTAACAAAGGATCAGTGACACTGACAATTTTGTTATATATAACTGTCTTTAACGTACCCGGCCGATCTTCTCTGCACGTGCTCTTACTTGGTTTTTTAGTCTACCGCATAAGGACCACACATAATGGCAGCGTAATCCAAGAGAGTTGTGTCAAAAAATTCATGTATGATGCGACTTGTATCGTTTAGAAGTACACTAGAGACCAAAGTCCAATGTTCTAATATTTGCGCCTACTATGATTGAGTTTTTCGGGAATACCAAGTCCAGGTGATTTACAGGAGGAATATATCTTGGGGGAAGCACATACGACATATTATAGAACAGGCTAATCGTAGGCAGGGGTTTGTTGAAATAATTCCAAGGATATGTGACGAGAAAGTTAAAGAGATCTGTTACTTCTCTCTCCTGAGACCCTACTTGGAGTGCACCGCTTACAGACGGGACCCTTACGAAGTGGGACTAGTTTCAGAAATAGATCGAATGCATCGGATAGCAGCAAGATTTGTAACAATTTGTTGCGATAAATCCTTCAGTGTTACCACATTGCTGAAGGAATTAGGGCTGGAATAACTCGTAAATATCTAAGGAAACAATTGTAGATTCAATCTTTTACGCAAGTTTGAGGCAGACGTTCAGCAAATTTTGCTAGAGCCAAATTTTACGGCAGAAACGATCACAGGCATAAGCATAAAACCTTAAGATAGAGTAAAATATCTTGGAATTACCTTAAATATTGATATATCGTGGGGAACACAAATACAAAACATTTGCGGCACAGCATTAAAGAATCTAGGTTTTGTTAAGCGTAGAATAGGAAGGTCAAGTAAATGAGAGATGCTAATTCGCTCTGGTTGGCCACGCCTAGAATAAGCCACGAGCATTTGGGACCCTGGTCATAAAGATTTAACAAAAAAATGAAGAAAATACAAAGGAAAGCTGCACGCTTCGTGAAAAACTGCTTCGAGTGAACATATAGAGTTTCACAACTTTTACAGGGATTAAGGTGGAATCTCTTAGAGACTCAGAGCCTACGCGCTAAGCTTAGCTTCCTTGAGAAATTCAGAACTGGTGTGTTTCAGAGCGACACAGAGAATATGATCATGACTCCTCACTACATCTGTCTGAAAGATGCGATAAAACATGAGGGAAACTTTGCCGAACGGATAGGTACAAAAACTCGTTCTTTACGCGCAAAATTAGCGACCACAATAAGAACTGAGCTCCACTAGATGCACTCCCCTAATACACGTCACCATTTCACCTCCCATAACCTTATCGCTTACATCATTACACGGCTGGTGTCCTGACTCACCCTGCCACACCCCCATACGGCGTTTCGCAAGGTAATATGTAGATGTAGAAATAGATGAAGATTAAGGAAATAGAGTGCTGAACCGATATATTTAAATGTCACTTTTTCCACGCACAACAGCAGACAATAATAGTTACGATAGATGGATTCTATGAAACTTTTATCCTCAATAGGTAGTTTTTTCTTATGCTTAATATATTTACATCATTATTAATAACTCATTCGCATTGAAATTTCCGGCTTAACATAGCTTTCTGTATGGTTAGGTACCTTGTTGGTCAATTTATCAATCGCATTAATAATACTAAACACTGGTTTTAGGATCATTAGTAACATGTTAAGCCTCGTAGACTAACATGGTAACATGTTAGTCTACGAGGCTTTCTCCTAGTTTCTGGTTTGACCGCGTATTGTTAATCGGACTGCTCTGGTTAGGCCACATCTCGAATACGCCGCGAGAATTTTGGACCTTGTCTTGAAGATATACCAAAAAAATATAAAATTTAAAGAAAAGCTGCACGCTTCGTTAAAAACTGCTGCGATAGATGCTTTTCGGTCTGCGCCCAGCGGCTTGGGGAACTTTCACGGCTCTGATTTGAACTGGAATGAGTGCTATATACACGTCTGGTATGGAATCACCCCATTCCACACACCATTGGTAACCTTTGCTTGAACGGTATTTCGTTGATGCATGCAGAACTTTTAACTTCTTTTCATTGAAAGTCACTCCGATGGATTTGGCTAGCTTTAACGCTGATTTCTTTACATGTTTCTGGCATGTCTAAACGAATTAACGAAATGACTTCGCCGGTCGTTTAATAAAAAATATTTGATGGGCAAGAGCCTCTGCTCTGATCGAGTGAGAGTCGTTTTGCACACGAAAGGGCTCAAATTAACCTCGCAAATGTCCATTTTCTCAGCTTTCTCACGTCCAACCTGCAAACTGAATGGAAACTGTATACGCCCTCCTCTCAGTCACTGGGAATAAACAGGTTTTCCTCTTCCCCGCCGGGGGTTTGAAACCCTTGCGGTAATTCTTCGCCTTATGCAAATGTATCTCATTGATCTTGGCTCTGATATTGCCGTCCGCTCGACCCAAAGCATGTCCGGGAGAAGAAAGTTACGACGTCCGTCAGGCTCAGGGTGGCTCAGGAAAAGCAAAATTAATATACGTTTGCTTTGTCTTCGCTGATTTCGATCCTTTTATATCGGAGTCATTATCATAATATTTTCGTAGAGTTCGTCCAAGATGTCTAATGGCACAGTTGATGACGGTTAGAAATGCAACCGATCGGTGAACATGTCGAATATAGTTTGGGAAAGGGAATCGTACGATCGTGAAAACAAATGTTTATTTTTCTTTCATTTCCTAGCCATATTGATACACGAGGTCTGTTAAGAAAATAACGTGAATTTTTTTGGAAAATTTTTTTTTTTAAATATACAGTACTTATAGCTTATTGGACCTTATATCCTTTAAAGTACCCTTATTTCCAAATACACTTATTTCAGCGGTGTTTTCATTTCGCCATACAGTTCTGGAATACTTCTCTAGGTATCATTTACATTGCCGAATGCATGTTAGATGTTATACACTCGCATTTTTTTTTTCAAATTTCGTCAATGGTGTCAATTATGTCGTCCTTGAAGCACCGGTTTTAATTTGGGAAAATAAAAATAAGTCACACGGGGACAGGTGAGGTGAGTACGTAGGCTGGAGGAGGCCAGACATTTGATTATTTGTGCAAAACTCACGAATTGATCGTGGATGGGGGTCGTGGTGGAGTAAGGCCGTTTTGCTCGGCTGATATCAAACGAGGAACAATTTTTTCTGCAACCCAAGGCGTGTTCCATTTTACGGTCAAAATGTCAAAATATTACTCAATCGAGATTTAAAATTCCGACGCAGGTTAGCTGTCTTACGACGGTTAACGCGCAACAGCTCCTCGATTTTCTGATGTTACTGCCATCAGTTGAGGTCGAAGGCCTTCCTGGAATAGAATTGTCTTGAACTTAACTAACGACAAATTTATAATGTGGTAAACCATTCATAACACTGCCTACCACTGAGAGAATTATTTCTATAATCCTCCATAGAAATTTCAAAGGTTTCCGTCCAAGATTCCCAAAGTTTCGCGCAAAATTTGACGGTGCAACGTTGGTCCTGCAATCAGGACATAGCAAAAATCGCCAAGGCGACTAAAACACCTTCCACTTCTACAGATAATTTAAGGAAACTAAACAAAATATTGAACAATGGTTAGCAATGGTTACTCGAGAGGTAGTGAAGGATGCAGCACCGCAAACCAGACGACGCTTGGATTATCAGTTACCGCGTATTAAAGTAAGTTCCTTTATTATTTGAACTGACTTCATATTTTAAACTATGATTTTTTTGCCGGATGATTCTGTTGGCCCGTATATCCCTGGAATCTTGATCGGCTGCTAATCCTGTAGTCAGGTTTAGACCAACCAACAGAACTTGACATGGGTCCATGCCCAGGGTGGTGAAAAACCCACTCAGGCGGGACTCGAATCCGCGACCCTCAGTTTAGCTGGCGAGGACTTTACCCTGCCGCCACCGGGGCCGGCGTAAAATGGACTTATCCGTATAGTTACTTTAGGGAGAGTGGTTCAAAAGAAAGTATCCTATGCTTAATAAATCAGAGGTATATTTATTCGGATTCCCTACTAATCCTTCCCTTCTTTCTCCTCACTTGCTACACCCCCCGCTGCCCCGAGACCCATCAACGCCGGAAAATCCCTACCCAGCCTAACCTCTCCCTTTCTCATCCACCCCTCCCCCCTCTGCCTCATAACAGAAAACATGGTAAAAATGGCGTTTTAGGTAAGAGAAAGGTGAGCTACGTACGAGGATATTTATTTCTTATGCGGCTGGGAATACGCTCAACCAAGTGCAAAATTGGCCATAATATTTCTAATAATTATAATATTTAGCCATTTATTGAAGTAGTAATGAGTGTTATTCGTGGTGTAAGTCCATTAAAGGCGGGTACCAAAATATTCACTTTATAGAGTGAAGATCATAGCATATATTCCTTTCGAAGACGTAAAAAACACAGATTGATCAGAACAACTATTATTTTGTCTTCACCATTGAGATAGATGGAGAGGATATGACGTCAGGCTGTAGTCTGATAACCGAAATGCCAACCACACTGGTTATCTTTGACCTTACCTTACTTTCCTTTCGGTTGCACTTCGGAATGGATGAATTAGCAAATGTATGGCATGACTAATCACCGACTCTTTGAAGTTTAAGGCAAGTAACTCTCGAAACATATATTAGCTACTTAGTGCTATGGATTCTACTCGACATTACCATATTTTTCAATGGGAATGCGAATTGTTATAAATATAATTAAATAAAATATTTCATGTGGAGAATACATATTAAAGAAGTAAATGCATGCTGATTTAAATTGTGTGTATACATGGAAATCGTCGTGAAATTGCAAAATTGATGCGTCAGCCTGAAAGCGCTGAAGTAAAATCTGAGTTAACGAAGGTGCCAAGTCAAAGACATGTCACGCCCTATAACTGATCACAATAGAAGCGTCTTCTCCATCTACTTCTATGTTACTCACTAATGTTCAGTTGCAGGAACGTAACTTATGTCTCCAATAAAATTATGGCACCCATAAGCCATGGCAACCATTCAATTAGTGTTGCAGAAACATTCGATACATTTATTGATTTCATAACTTACGGCATGAAGTTATGAGTATCATTAAGTAGCCAAGATGGTGGATGCGCAATGAACCGCTTGGAGACTTAATTACTAGATAAAAGAGTTACTTTGAGACAAATGACCAGCTACTTTACTCTTACTGACTTATTTTGTATCTGCATTAGCAATTATTCATGGGCTAAACTTTCCTAAATTTTATCCGGAGGTGGAAGATCAGATCAAATTTTTGACGCTATAAAATATTAGTAAATAAGTTATGTCTTCCTGCTACCTGAATGTGTTTATGAGATCTATAACTTTTTGACTCTGATAACTTATTGATTCCATTCTAATGTTCTTGCAACTGGCCATAAGCCAACGAAACAATTATGGTCATAACTCAATCGCATTGGGAGTTTCTCTGTCTATTATACGAATTTCCGGTAAAATCATTCTGCTTCTAACCACTGGATGACACCGGTATGTATATTTAATATCCGCTATCCTGTTTGAGCTGCATACTGTAAAATATTGCCAAAATATCCCAGACGGAAAGAATATGTATCAATCAAATCACTTGATATTTCCGGTGATGCTAAAAAGTTTTGTTCCCTCTACTCATTTTTTGATTTGTTATTCGATTTATGAGGCCGGCTTAATAGCTTGGGAGTGGAATGAGGGGTGGAGATCACCTGAGACGGAAAATGGCACCCGTTCACAGCTCTGCGATAAGAAAACAAATGAGAGACGGAGGCCACTGCAGTATATTCATGTCATCATAAACGGCAATGATACCTGATTTCTTTCTTAATTAGTGCTGTCAAATAAATGAATGGGTTAAAATATAAGTTAATAATTAACAATTAATGATACTTTTTTTTACATTCGGATCGTATTTTACCGTTTAAGTGAAGACTAGCTGACCCATGCGAATATTTCGCACAGCATGCAGCATCTTCCTGTTCTTCTACCTGTAAAATATTTCGCACAGTATGCAGCTTCTACCTGTCTCTTCCTGTTCTTCTACCAGTCTAATATTTCGCACAGCATGTAGCTTCTCCCTGTTTCTTCCTTCTTTTTTTCCTGTACTTCTACCTGTCGAATATTTCGCACAGTATGCAGATTCTTCCTGTTTCTTCCTTCTTTTTTTCCTGTTCTTCTACCTGTTTCTTCCCATAGGCAATTATATGTTATTTTTGTTGGTGTCAAAGATACATAACGTAAACGGTCACACTGATTGCATGTAGAGTGTAAACAATCTAACTAAACGATGTGTTAATAGATGGCGCCTCCTACAGTCTTGTAAGCACGTAGTCATAGACAACATATTAGTTGATTATATTATCAACAGATGGCACTGTATCATCTTTTTAACAAAAACTTTAATTTTTAACCATTTGTCTATTTTTAGTCAATAACGGGGAACATAAGCTTTAAAACAATGTTTGAATCATTAATTTTGATGAATAATTATGGGAGTTATGACGTTGCGACAAAAAAACACCTTTGAGAAATAATATATTTGATGGATATAGGTGCCAGGAGTAGGTTATATTCCCTCGAAGTTCCTAAAAGCATGCATGATTAATGTGGGCCCATCGATAAAGGACACAAATGCCATTTTATTGAAAACCCTGGATACTTATAGAAAAAAACCTATCCATGATATGCAAACAAAAATGTCACCTTTCTTGGCATTTTTCTTGCAAATTGGACTGGAAGTTACATGGCGTTTGATGGGAGAATAGAAGAAACATCAGGAAAAATAGTACAGTAAGTCCCCGGTATGCGTCGTTTCGATTTACGTCCGATTCGATGTAACGTCCATGCTGAAAAGGGCCGTCGGAAAAGTTTTCCCTGTTTAATGCTAATAAATTTGGCCGTGTGTGCATATGCTCGCGTTTTTTGATAACTGAGACATAGTCATCCCATCTGAAACAGCTATTTTTTCCAGGATGAAGACAAAAAACAAAATTTGAAATGAGCGCCCTGATTTATCGGGGAATGAAAGTGGATTATCTGGATTCGTTTTACGTTGTTTCGACTTATATTGCTCTTCTTTAGCACGCATCTCCGACGTAAATCGAGGACTTATTGCATTTTCATATCTATCATAAATGCCCTTTTCATTAAAAACTGTTCTTAAGATGCGAAAACTTCCGATAAATTAATATAATGGATCTTACCGCCTATTTTTTTAGTTATTAGGCAAATACTGGGAAAACTAAGTCAAAATATGATAGTTCCATGTAAATGGCGCTGCAGTCGGCGTTGATGGCAATTTTTTGTGCCTTGATTTTCGTTCTCAATAACTAGCGCATTTTATTTGCAAAAATAGGATTTTTAAAACCATTTGGAAAACGTTAGAATTTAGTATTTGACTAACACCTTCCTGGAAGTATCTCCATAAGGAAGTAGGTACCGGCCGTTTTGTGCACGTCATGTGACGTCGATCGTAATCCCGCCCGAACCACTGCGCAAACGTACAGGGAGACCGGTAGAATTAATCGACAGGACTTTCTCCCTTTTGTGCTGTTACTTTCTTTGCAAAATGTAAAGAGATTAATTTTTCGGAGCAGAAAAAGAGCCTTTCACTGAAATTTGTTGACCGTGTAAGTTTCAAAACTACCTTTTTCGCGTCAGATGACGTCGATCGTAATCTCGCCCTAACCACTCCGCGAACGCAAGGGGAGACCGGTAGAATTAATTGCCAGGATTCTCTCTCCCTGTTGTGATGCTGCTCTATTCGCAAAATGTAAAGAGATGAATTTTTCGGAGTAGCAAAAGAGCATTCCACAGGAAGTTATCGATAATGCTTCATAACTCCCTTTGTCACGTCCAGTGACGTCGATCGTAATATCCCTCGAATATCTCCATGAACGCCTCAGGAGACAAGTGGAATTGACCGCCAGGACTCTCCCCCTCCTGTAGTCTCCGTTGTAGTTGATCTCTCCGCGAGAGGTAAAGAGATGAATTTTTCGGAGCGGCAAAAGAGTGTTCCACGGGAAGTTATCGATCATGTAAGCACATCATAACTCCCTTTGTTTTCTTCCCCGACTTCGATTGCGCGCACTCGAGGGGAGGGATGGGATTGTTGCGGTGATTAATGAGATGGCCGCCGGCGGCGGGGCCTCGGCGTGAGAACTCGCCTTTAACTGAGGAGAACATTTTTATTCTCTCCTCCCCATTCCCCACTCTCCTTCTCCTCCTGTCAGCGGGGCGTTACTAATGGGACGATTAAAATTTCGGTCCATCCGGTCCAGGGTTTAAGAAATCAAACAATTGATGGAGAAGAATCCTCTCTGGCCGGAAAATCTTGTAATACATGAATGCAAATATTGACCCGACCGGGCAGCCGAGTGGGAAATTAAAAATGTTTTTGAGCCTACTGGTCGATGTGTTGACGTCTGCATATTTTCCTGCAAGGCGTGTGGCCGAGGGTTCATAGGAAACAGTCTTGAATTGCGGTGGAAATAAGGTTAAATTAATTGGAAGAGGGAAAGGAAGGAAAGATAATCTATTGTAGGAACAGTAAATTGAAAAATCGATTTCGTACTTCGTCGGCATCCTAAAATCAGATGAATTAAAGAAACAAGTTGACGCAATGTTCCTTAAGTTCATGAAAATATTCGACAAGGTTCCTTACAAAATACTCTTTTACAAATTTTATTCATGCGGAGTAAATGAAAAAATAGTGAATTCGATACGGGACTTTCTCAGAGATCGCAAAAAATGATTACTTATTGATGGTATTAGATGATATGATTATAGTCGCATCCAGTGTTCCAAAATGAAGCGTGATCGGCCCTCAATTATTCATTATTTATATTCATGACCTAAATTCTGGTGTTCGCAGGAAACTAACATAATTAGCAGACGACGCGGTCATCTACCGGGAAAATGGCGAAAACGCGGAGTTAGAAAGTCTATAATCGGGCCTAAACAACGTAAATACGTGGTGCCAGGGGTGAGGGCTGGAAATAAATCCAGTAAATACACCACGGTACACTTTCTACGAAAGTCATCACGCATATGCCATATCTAAACTTTAGGTGGAGTAAACATAAAGTCCTCACATAAAGCCAAATATCTTGGAATAACCGTAACTTCAGACATATCAAGGGGAACACACATACAAAACACATGCGGCACAGAGTTAAAGAAACTAAGATTTATCAAGAGTATAATAGTAAGGTCCTCGGGTGAAAAAGTTAGAGAGAGATGCTACTTCGCCCTAATTAGTCCACACCTCGAATACGCCGTAAGCATTTGGGACCCTGGTCATAAATATTTAACAAAAAATATTATAAAATACCAAGAAATCTGCGTGAATCTCTAAAAATTGATGCGAGCAAACAATTAGTGTTTCTTGATTAGATTGGGAACCGCTGAAGACTCGGAGGCTACTCGCTAGGCTTAGTTTGCTTGAAAAACTCATAACTGGCGTGTTTCAAAGTGAAACGGAGAGTATGATTTTGGCGTCTCACTACATCTCTAGGTCCGACAGAAGCGATATAATAAGTGAGATACATTGTCGAGCAGAAAATTACAAAAAACTATTTCTTTCCGTGCAAAATAGGTGACAGCTGCACTAAATACACTCCCGTAATGCACTTCGACATTTCTCCTCCTAAAACCTTATCCTTTGCATATCTTGTGCCCTTCAACCTCCTGCTACATGCCCCTGCGGAGGCCTGCAGGGTCGTATGTAGATGTAGAAGAAATAGGACAGAATGATTGGAGTTTATTCAAGTTGTTTTCATTTATCATTAAATCCTAAGATTGATGGAATGCAGTCCTCCATCTTTCTCTAACTAATACTGGTTTCCCTACTCCCTGGTGGTTCTTAAAATGCATTTTTTTCTTAATTTGGTCCAAGAACTTATTCCTGGGCCTTCCTCTTGAGACTCTTCTCTCTATAAATGATTGAGTACTTTCCCAGCGAATAAAATGGGCGAAATTCTCTCGGAATTCACACCGGGTTAAATGTTTGGCTGCTGCCAACGTTTCGATGGATAACACTTCCATCTTCATCAGGGTAATGATACCTGTCCTCCCTTATATAGGGTCTTGGACGATACGTCTGACTGACCATTTTTGTCACTTCTTTCCGTTATTATTGAAGTGAAAACTTCTTATGTCGCGTTGAGCACTTTTGTAGATGGGTAAACGACATTGGACTCGCGTCACCGTCACCGTCACCGTCACCGCTACTACATATATGTATAATTATGTATATTCTGTATATACACAGTATTCTCGCTATATACACATTACTTTTGGATGGGTACAAACCATTGGACTCGCATCACCGTCACCGTCACCATCACCGCTACTAAATATATGTGTAATTGTATAATCTGTATATACACTTTTGTGGATGGGTAAAAGCCATTGGACTCGCGTCACCGTCACCGTCACTGCTGCTAAATATAAGTATAATTGTATATTCTGTATATACACAGTATACTCGCTATATACACAGTACTTGTGGATGGGTAAAAACCATTGGACTCGCGTCACCGTCACCCATACCCATATGAGTGACGCGAGTCACTCATATGGGTATGGGTGACGGTGGTATGGGTATGGGTATGGGTATGGGTACTCATATGGGTATGGGTCACTAATGATGAAATAATTGACATTCCAAATTTTAACTTTGTTGCAAGTTTCAGAAGAAATAATCGTCCAGCAGGAGGAGTAGCTATTTATCAAAATATGAACACAGTTCATTATTGCTCAAATTATATGGATGTGCATGCGAAATTCACCAGCATGTTTAATACTACTGCTTCTGATATTGGCGATATGTGTATATGTCGTTGCCACTCTGAGAATAATCAGTTCATTATTATGGTTGCCATTTATATTTCTCCGGATAAGTCATTGAGGGCGATACGAGACTTCTTGTATGAAAATTTATTCATTTATTCTCATGATGCATATGCATTGCTTGAACAAAAAATTGGGAAAAGCTTTGATGATTTGCCAATGATTTTGAGTGGAGATTTCAACATAAACTTTGCAGACGATAAAAATCTACCATTGATTGAATTTTTAAATAGTGAGTTTGGTTTAACGATGTCTAATGATCGCAATATTGGCACAACGAAATATAAAACTACTATTGATGCAGTATTTACAAGACATTTAAGCAAATTCGAATCAAAATTATTCGTTTCTTACTTTAGTTACCATAAGCCTATTGTATCAGTTTTAGATATTGCCGATGATGATGGCGGTGATGATGAAAGAGTTGTTGAAATAATGGATGAAAGTTGATTATTCTGAAGTGTACAATTTTTATGTAAAATAATTGTGTACAATAGCGCAATAAATGAATATTTAATTTATTATATACATGAAACTACTTTCTACTGATTAATAAAACACTTCATTAGAAATTATTCCCTACATTCAAAAATGCTCACGTTATTTCAAGTTTTCACTTCTGTCGGCACTCCCGGAGTGCCTCTATTTTTTTTTTTTAATAAACGGTTTCCACCCTTGATTTATCGAGTACGCCGAGTCCCGATTTAAGTTATTGGGCTGAAGCTCATCTAGAGAGTTTTTCTTCATTGATATTCTTCTTAAACTCATTGTGTCTAAGTGTGTGTCCAATCCATCTGGTTCTTCTTTACTGTCTAGTGTTCCATGTGGTCATTTTCTCTTCTGCAAACTTCATTTCTTATTTTGTCCGTCCATTTGGTCATCAGCATCTTCCTCCAGCACCAGGTTTCTAAGGCTTCTCGTCTCTGCTGTTTTTGCAATGGTCTACTCTTCCGATCCATCGAGTGCCACGCTCCGCACGAATATTTTTAGGTAACTACTGTTTCCTTTTTACTCGTCCTATCTTCTCTGAATGAGACAGTTGGCTTGGACCCTCCCTATGAAGGTTATGACGTTGAAAGTTTATAAATGTTAGGGTCTTGGCCAAAGTAGTTTGTACGTTATTTCAGTATTTATTTGGAGGCTAAAGTCGACAACTCAAAAGAATTGGTGCTCCAAGAGACTCCCTCTGGTGGGCAGATATTTTCGTCGAATGGTGCATTTTTGGCCTCATGTGGATATTTCGTTTTATATTTGGTTTCTATAGCAGCTGAAGCTCGTCATCTGTGACAATTATTGAGGTATATGGAGAGGGTGCTGCGTCATCAAACTGTCGCCTTACAACGACCATATTTGTAATCCCTGATCTTTCCTTACTTTCCTATTGATAGCACGAACGGAAGGGCGAATTAGCAGATGTAAAGCGCGGTTATCAAATGTCTGTTCGAAATTTAAAACAAGTAACTCTTGAAACATATATTGGCTGCAAAAGTGCTATGGATTCCACCCGATTTTACAATAGTTTTCATCTGGAGAGCGGATGATTATTAATTTAAATGAATAAGCAAAATATGTATGGAGAAACCTTATTTAAGATGTAAGTAAGTGCTGATTTCTAGTAATTTCTAGTAGGATTCATGGAAAAAATAGTAAAATTGCAAAATAAGTGCTTTAGCCCGCAAGCGCCACAGGAAAATGAGGGTCAACGAAGATGGTGGACTGGCTTCAACTTCTAGCATTGGCCAGCATTTCAAGTGCCCTCTTTATGTACCTCAATGGTGAAAATAGCATTTTTTTAAGCAACACCAATGAAAAGATGGAATTCTGTAGGTTTATTGACTCACAGTGGATATGAAAGGAAGTAAGGGTGGAAATTTGACACGTTCTAATATGGGAATCAATTACTTTTATACGTGCCATCTTCAGTTTTATTTTCCTCATTCTCAGAGTCTTCACCGGAATTTAATCCTTTCGTTTCATAACTGATCGCTCTACCCACTGGGTTGTTGGTCTTTGAACCATTGAGTTAGATGGAGAGGGCACTTGCTATAGTGGCCAATGCTAGAGGCTCTTACGTGGGCGTGGCCTGTCCGCCATGTTTGTTAACCCCGGGTTTACTTTTTGCTTACCGGCAGACGAGCTGATTTTTCAATTTTACGATGTTTCCCCATCGATTTATTGCTAGAAATCAGCATGCACGTACTCCTTTAATACGTATTTATCATTCATACATTGTTTATTTATTAAAATTAACATTATCTCCATTCCCGGTGATAACTATGGTAAAATCAAGTAGAGTCCGTTGCACTAATAAGCGATAAATTATTTCAAGAATTATTTGCCTAAAATTTAAACATCGAGTCTAATTTTAAATCGATGGGAGTCAAAATGTTATGTGTACACATTAAAATAATTTAATATTCCTATATTAAAAATATTGCTCCTATTAAATTCTTATTTTTACATTATATTTTCACGATAAACGAATAAAGTTCCAGAAATATAGATGTGCCTCAACCAGGAGGTAAATAGATCCCAAATTGAACTCAGAGAGTTCTAATAACGTGCAATATATTTATTCTTGGTGTCATTAATTTCTTGAATAAATCTATGTGTCTAAAGGCCAGTTGAAGAAACGACACATGTATTCCATATAGTTATTGGACCCATAAGCCGTGGCAACCATTCAATAAGCGTTGCAGAAACATTCGATAAATTTATTGGTTTCATGAATTGCTTCATAACTTATGGAATGGAGTATTGAGCCTTATAAGTAGCCAAGATGGCGGAAGCGCGATGAACCGCTTGGAGTTTTAATTACTGGATAAATAGTTGTTTTGAGACAAATGGCCAGTTTGTATACTCTGACTGAATATTTATTTCGTGCCTTAGCGATTATATATAGGATAAACCGTGATAGATTTTATCCAGCGGTGGAAAATTTGATCAAACATTCGAAGGTATTAACTAATGGTAGATTAGTTATGTAACTAGTACATGTGTTCCTGCAAATCGAACATTTTTATGAGCTCTATTACTTCATGGGTCTCATAACTATTTATTCCATAAGTAAACGTTCTTGCAACCTGCTATAAGACGTACCTTAACGTATTTAATGCGCGAATCAGGAGTCATTGAGTAGGTATATATTTCTATAACTTTTCAAGTAAGTTGGAAAAAATCTTTGGACCACACCTCACTCAAGTACATCAAATCATATGTTGGAAACGACCAAACTTATTGTCATAAAAAATGAAGCAAGAGTTGAATTTTAAAACTTTCATCTAAATTTAAGCATTGCTATGACTTGGGTTTATTGCGCGGAATTCGCAATTCAAGATAAAACCATGTGTAAAAATATGTTTTTTATACGGCATGACACCTTGACATGGAATAGTAGACATTTTAATGAAATGAAACGTATAATTATTTTCGCGTTTCGGTGAATATCTATAGATATGCCATCGAATTATTTCGACATATATATGTCAAGTGACATAAGTATGCGCGTTAAAACAGCATTAACTCCCTAAAGAGGAGGATATTCTTCCTAGAGAATCCGAATCCTACTTGAGTGTCTTGTGGATGTCCCTTCAAGTGCAGTACTCCGTCTGTCGGATGATACGTTAAACCGTGGTCCTCTTGGCGCTTTTCGATAAGCGAGGGCTAATGCCGACATCGGGTTTCTCTCCACCCTTCCTCCCTTACCTGTTTTCTACAAAAGAGAGGGCTGGATAACCATACGGACGGCCAAATCCCTGCAGATGAGGATATTTTTCAGAGGAAACCCGATTCCTACTTGAGAGTCTTGTGGAGGGCACTTCAAGTGCATAACTCCGTCTGTCGGATGAGACGTTAAACCGTGGTCCCCTTGGCGCCTTTCGTTAAGAGCAGGCTAATTCCGACGCCGGGTTTCTATCCACCCTTTATCCCTTGCCTATCCCCAATGGCGCAAATGGCCTTAGCTGTCGGTCGCCTCCCCAAATATCCAATCCAATCCAGTATTAAATTTCTAATTATTCAAATCGGTAACATGCAATTATTTTCGCTTTTATCTAAACATATTAAAGGTGAGTACGCGAATGATAAGTTTCTCCCAAATCTTTTCATAAACAAAAATCGCTCCAGCCTACTTAAGCCCTCATTTTCTCCATCGCACGATCCTTTTTGCTGCGACCCAAAGAATCATTTCCGATGTGTTTCCAATCCTCAGTCTATCAAACCTCACACGTGACGTTTCATTTCCTATTTGCCGTCGTGTTCCCTGATTGGCTTTGGTTTAATCCACGTTTGTGATCACAAGAACGGTAGACTGGTTGGTCAGAAATGATGGGAACATAAATAGGGATCCCTATTACTGCTTCTATCCTCGAAAATGATTCGAAGGAACACACAGATTAATCATTTGAGTTGTTATTACCGCTACCCCTGATCTTGCACACTTGAAAAATGACCGTGTGATTCGGGCTTGAGCGCACAGATAGCATCTAAAACCAAAATATATGTCTGCTCCTGAAATTAGCTTGATGAAAAATGGTTGAGACACATGAACTGTGAGCATGGTACGTAACTCATTGCCAATGATCCAACTGGTTAATGAAGGCATTTATTAAGAAAGATTAAAAGCGTTCTTTTTTCACCTGTGTGTCGTAAATAAAGGTTGGTGGTTCAGTAGACTAAAGATTAGTTCGCAGATAATTCCTATGTGATTTGTTTAAGATGGTTGGAGCGCACATCGTGAGTCGTTAAGTGAACCTTTCAATAATTTATCAAGTAAGTTGAAAAAACATTTCTTGGACCAAACTTCACTCAAGTGCATTTATTTAAATGTGGGAAATAACCGTACACGTCGTCAAATAAATGCCGCAAGAATGACATTATATAATTGTTGTCTCCATCAAAGCATTGTAATGACTCCGATGCAAGGAGCTGATTTCGAAATTTGAGCGAATATCTAAAATAAATGTGTGTTTTTTAATTCTGGATGCTACCTTTATATTTTATTGGAACCATCAAAGTAAGTATAGTATAGTGAAGAAAGAAAAAGTAAAATATAGTATAGAAATTTAATTGCTGGTTATTTACATATATATTTACTGTTTGGAGTTGTCATTCACTTTGTTACTGTTCAATAATAGGGTCAACGGTAGGTAAATTTTGGACTCCTCGACATTTGTACTAATATTAGTATAATGAACTGGCTGTATGTCTCATTGTTCTGTGTTGCAAAGACCTGAGGATGCCAATACATTCGGCGAAACGTTGGCTGTGAGAGAAATACATGAATGACCAAATATTCAAGAAAATAATTATATTTTCTAGAACTATTTATTGTTCTTGGAAATTCGTCGTCCACTTAGAACATACAGAAAAAAATCAGTAATGTAATGGAGCTTATGCATAAAATATTAAGTATTCTGAAAAAGTGGGAGCGATATTAAATAGAGAAACAATAAATTGTCACACAATGATTCACGGACTGAATATTTCTTGTTGTTCCTTCTCCAGAACATAAAGATGGTGAAAAAGATTTTTCTTAAAAATAGACTAGGGTAGTCTTTGATCAGATAACATATGCCGATGTACATTTTTAAAATTATGTTGATTGGTTTTGGAGAGAATGTATTTAATACGCTCTCGGAGTAAGTAGGTAATTTATGAACCTGCTGACGAGCTATATGAATAGCTTAGAAGGACCTACACTGGGCTGATATGTCGCTTTATTACTTGTTTATAGGTTTTTGTGATTGATAATATTGATACAATCTAATGGTAGCGAGTTACAATATAATTTACGGAGACGATTTTCTGTGTTAAGTTTATAAGTATATTAATGTGAATGTATGTATTTATGTATGTACTGCTAAATAAATTGAATTATGAATATAATTATAGCGAAAAGTTTCGTGGAAATGCGTAAATAAACGAAAATCACTTATAAATCGCATAACCACCTTAAAGGGCAGTAAATCATTTTGCGTAGGTGAGTTAAGTCTTCGATTAGATAGCATATGCCGATGCACATTTTAAAATTATGTTGATTGGTTTTGGAGGGAGTATACTTAATACGCTTTGGAAGTAAGTAGGTAATTTATGAGCACGATTGGAATCAAATTCTCCTCCTCTCCTGGCCTTTTTGAGATCCACCGGCTGCTCATTAAGTGATGGCGCTCTTTTGGCGCCATCTAGAATCACGACTGCATATCTGGATGTAAAAAAAAATCATCCGGCGACCGAGGTAACGGAAATAAAACAGGTTTGTGCGTGGTGCCGGGCCGACACTGGTTCGCCGAAAATACTTATTTTTTATCGTGATGAGGATGCTGGTCTCCATCGATATAGAGCCACTCGCTCTCCGAGAAAGTATCTTTGTTTTCTATTCCTTCACGGATTAGTTATTAGCTCAGCCAATGCTCCTGAACTATTGGTAAATTTACTTTTCATCCCCATGAAAGCTAGGTTGCCTCTAAGGAATACCTATGCTTAGGCAACCCTCTTCAAAAACATATACATTGTCAACATAAAACATGATATGGTACATAATATTTCACATAATCACTTGATTTATCATAAAAAATCATTAAATTAGTAACACGATAATGATAGTACCATTAACTTTTCATTAAATTAAAATCTAAGGGCGCACTATCCAAAGATCCTCGGAGAAGTGTTAGAAATCAGCATGCATTTCATATTCCATGCCACCAAATTCCGCGACTACGCTAGCCAATTAAGTGAACGTTTAATTACATCAATCACCTAAGAATACCACGTAGACGCCCTCTCATCACTTAAGTGAAGGGTACTCTTGAGTGGGCTCGGGAACCCCTACTACTTCTTTGAACCACAGGGGTCATTCTGACACTAGGCTATCTCTTCCTTTTCTCGTTCGAGTTTTGTTGGCAAATTTTTCCTGAGAGATATTAGGTTTTTCTGATAAACGGTGATAATAGTTTGTGAACCCTCAAAGATGTATTCATATCCGAAGCACGAATGCTTAGTAGAATTCCCGGGTTCAAGTCCTCATGCGAAGTGCCACGACTTCTATGTTGAAATGGCAAAATGTAGCACGCTGACGTAAATCTTAATTATTTCAAAATAACATACAATTATAAACAAAATATATTTCCCAAACAATTTGCACAGTATACCAATTGAAAATATGTCAGTTTTTCCCTTACAAAACAAATTATTTCCCTGGGGTAAAATTGACCCCTTGTCAGTAGTAATAGATATACCGAAAAGTCCGGTACTTCTAGTGTTGAAACTGCGCTCAATTAAAACTGCACTCCCCTTGTGGCGACGTCGAACGGTAATCCTCGGCATTAACCCTCGAGTGCAGTCGGCTCTCGACCCCGTGACACAACTTCCGCTTCCGACGCGCGGCCGCGTTGTGCTGGGACTCGCGTGCCGAGTTTTTCGACGTCGACTCGTGCCGGCATTTTTCTGCTCGGTTGACACACATAATGTCTGTCAACCTCTCATTATATTCCGAATGGACGCCCACCGTCGTGTCGCTTTATAGCAGTGAAAGGGAGCAACGGAATCCTCCCGTTTGCTCTTTCCGCGACGACGCAATGGAAGGAAGCGTGAGTAGGGTCGCGTGGCGTGAACCGTTATGGTGTTTCCACCCGCAGGACGTCTTATTGCCAGTTGCAAGAACGATACATATGTATTCTATAGAGCTATGGGACCCATAAGCCATGGCAACCTTTCAATAAATGCTGAAATGAAAATCGTTTTGCAATTATTTTCAAAACATTTTCCATTTCTGCGTCATGCATAAATTCCACTCGATATCGCAGGAATATTCGGATTTTATATTTAATGCTAGCATGGCAACACAAGTGAAACTATTTCAAAATGTTCAATAAATGTTGCAGGAAAATTCGATAAATTTATTGGTATCATAAGTAAAGGCATGTTGCTACGAGGTCCATGAGTGGCCAAGATGGCGGATGCGCAATGATCCGCGTGGAGACTTAATTACTAGACAAAAGAGTTGTTTTGAGACAAACGACGAGTCTGTTTAATCTTTATGACTAATTATAATGTGCATTAGCAATTATTCATAGGCTAAAATTTCATAAATTTATCCGGCGGTAGAAGTTTAGATCGAATATTAACTTTTAAGTTATAAACTATTGGTAAATGAGTTATCCAAATATTGAATGTGTTCCTCTAACCCTAATATTTTTATAAGGTCCTTAACTTCAGGAATCTCATAACTATTGATTTCATAACTAAATTTTCTTGCAAACGGTGTCATATTGATTGATAATGTGAGTGGTTAAATGTCATATTGATTCATATTCCTGGTACCGAGAGAAAATCGTGTTCTCTATCTGATACGTACAACAAAATGTTACAAATATACTTGACGACATCAAGCGTCACCTCATAGAAGAAATTTGCACAGGTAACGTCCGACCTTTGTTTACCCAATCAATTCTTAATTTTACAATGATGCAATCCTTTTAAGACAATTTCTGTTGGAGTGATCGCGATTACACCTCCGAACTTCTCCCTCAAATCCTCAACAATCCCCACTTCCAATCAACACCATATATCATTTTCCATAGTATCAGACTCAATGGATTCAATTTATATAATATACTTCCATAATCAACTACACATCTGGACATAAATATATTTAAACCAAGGGTAAAAGATATGCATCAGGAAAACTTGTTTTATGGTACGAAAGAATGTTGGAGCGCGCATTCTTTTAATATTTCGTAAATTACTGATTATCTGTGTTGATGTGTTTAAAAAAATGTATTTATTGAGTTCCATTCTATGTTTTATTTACTACGTATTCCATGTTTTTTACATTCCCCATTTCCTGTCCTAAGCTACAATGTACTATCGGTGCGGTAATTATGTGATCTCGAGTTTGGGAACAATTACAAAAAACGAGAAGACCCGCAGAAAAATTAACCACATCGTAATTTTTCCTAATTAACTCTACTTTTTTAAATGGTAAATTTAAATTTTAAAAAATGCAATTCAGTATTTTTTTATACGGGTGTAACCTAAAAAGTACCTGTTTTTGATGGCGTTCGGGAAAATCTCCGACTTTGACAATTCGTAACTCAAACAAAAGTACTTTTATGACAATCAACGTATATGTATGTGTTTTTTGTATATATATAATTAGTTTCAGCGGTGTATCTATAGCAGAAAAAGGATGTTATTAATTTTATAAAATGATTGCATATCAGAACGGGGGTGTCGTACGATTTCGTTCTTGGTCGCGTTGCGATTCGCATGCCTTGAGCATTTCTCATATTTAATTGACCAATATATCAATGACCGCGTTTAATTTAAATCGATTGGTATGCATAGAGATCGAAGCGAGCAGTCACGGTAGACGAACCGCCGCGGTAGAGCGGTGCAGTGTCTTCTGATGTTTTTTTTCTTCTGTGACGACTCCATGCAATTGTATTTGCCTACGGATGAGAAAGTTCTATTCTGTTTATTTATTAATTATTGTCATAGAAACGTGACATGGGGGGTGATGGAAAAAATGTTTGGAGGGTAGACAGGGGAACGTATATTAAGGGTTTGTGAGATAGGAAAGGTTGTTTTTAAATAAAGAAATATCGTCGGAAAGAAGCTCGGAGGGGTGAGTAAAAAGTTAGCTCATTACGAAGGTGAATACAAGTATTAGACAATGAAGCAACCTTTAATACATTATTGCCCAACTAAACATATTTTTTTTAAATTTGGAAGATGGTACCTGTAGCATAGGAACTCTAAAATTCGGCGATATGCTTTTCAAAGGAAAAATATTTGCTTCAGGAAAACTTGCATTATAGTATTTAGCAATATATGGAGCACACATTCTTGTAATATTTTGCATACTACTGTTTGCGGTCAATGGCCGCTAAGATTCAGTGTTTGATTGCCACCAGTGCCTCCCATCCTAACTGGTGTTTTCTCGATATTGAGTGATGACTATTGTCAAATATATTCTGCTGGACGTATGTGTCATTTCCTTTGCTGTTGATAGTGCATTCTTTAAACTTACCTGGTATACTTTTGATATATTGCTCCAACCCAACTCAATTATGAACCCAAGTTATTATTATTTCTATTGTGGTCTGGATGTTACAACCCAAGTGCTTTAAGAACCCACGTTATCATTATGTCTATTGTGGTCTGGATGTTACAACCCAAGTGCTCTTAGAACCCAAGCTTCAATGTTCATATATATTATAATCATGTTCAATTACTGCCATGATTCTGGCTGCTCTCAAGGTGTATTTAGTTTTTTTTTTCTTCTTTTGGAAGAGTATATCCAATGACAATTTGGCTGATTTAGACTGAGGATTTAACCCTTCCATGATTAGATTTATAGTTTGAGATTCCGAATATTGTAATGCCAATGCACTTATTGGTTGATGCTCGGGTTTGATTGCTATTTAACTTGTGGCATTAATGCCAGAATGTACTTGTTTTCTGCCCAATAGGGGTGTGAATTCCACTTAGGGAATTTCGATTCCTGGCAAAAGAATTATGGAATATTCCCTCATTTCTGGCGTAGAGCTTGCAACCTCATCGCCCGGCTAGCTGAAATTAGTCTCAGTTAGTCGCAATCAGCACCCAGCATTTGCTGGTCAGGGGTTTCTCCTTTGGAGCACCCTAATTTAATAATCCACTTGAAGTGTTGTGTGTGTGGCCTCAAAATTAATTTTTCCCTCAAATAGTTTATTCTAACGCGTTTGGCTTAACCTGGGCCCTGGACCTAATTGATTCTCTCCTAGTGAGAGGTCAATTCTTTAAAACTGAAATGGCTATTTTAAGGGGAATAGTCATTTCCAATCAATTTTCATTGACTGTGTCAATGGTATAACAGTACAATCCAATTGATTGTACGACAAAATGTAACTAGGTTTAAGAATATTGTTTAGTTATAGTGTGTTTTGATACTGATTTCAACACTACATGATGATTATTAACTTGCTACTGCAGCCTTAACTTGGAGTGACCAATTATTATCCCAAACCCACACATGTTTCCTTTGACATTGCAAATAGATTTGATATTGTTAATACATGATAATGTTATGTACCTATTTCATTGATGACAGACCTTACTTTAGAATTTTCTTTATAATACCTATACTTTCAATGATATTAACTCAGAACTATGAATTTTGTTATGTTATTACTTGAATAATAATTTATGCAGAGGGTAATTACTTGCTACCATCCTATCTGGAGCATTCATTAATTGTATCTCACTTGCTTAAGTAAGCATTGAAGAACAGTGGTATTTTGTTGATTTTGGTGGAAAGTTATATTGTCCTATGGAAGTTGGACCTTAGTTTCGTTTGCTGTCTGCATTATTCTGGAGGGTATAGGTTTGGTATTTTCCTTCATGTTGCTCTTTCACTTGTGTCGAGTGTTGACCTGCAGGGTATTTAGTTCAGTACTTGAGTGTTGATTAAGAAATAAAACTATGCATAGGTGGGCAAGTGATACCTGATGATAAGATGGAGACTTCGTGTTAATTGACCTCTGAATGTGTTTCATACTTGGCTGTTTTTGGGGAGTACATCCTGCGGGTGAGCTTGTTTGACTGTGTGCTAATTTTGTGCTGAAACTTGATAAGTGGGGGAGACTTGGATATGACATGGGAAGAGTGAGAACAGACATAAGCTTGTGTGAAATTCTATGGCAGTTATCTCCAGCTTCCCACTGTGACTTCAAGATTGGAAATTTGGTTTTGGGTGTGTTAATCTACTGGCAAACTTCTGTTCCTCTTAATATTTTGGTGTGATGCCAGTGGTTGTGAGCTGCACCCTTAGTTCTCAGTGAATTTATAATTTCCCCCCCAACTATAAGTCAATTTTTGTTGCATTTTCTCCCAGTGGATGTAGCATTTTTTGGGCATACCCCCCCCCCCATTTATCCCTCTTTGGACAATTTATCCTCTGCGGACTATTTATCCTCCGGACTTAGCCGAAGGACTTGCCCGAGGCGCGCCCCGACGCGCCACGCCACTTCGCGCTAACGACATCTGTCGCGCCAACGACGTTCGCGAAACTCCAGCCGTCTTCGCGAACTCAGCGTCTTCTGCCATCGGCGTCTGCTGCCCTCGGTGACCTGCCTCGGTGAGGTGACCTGCCCTCGGTGACCTGCCCTCCCTCCCGAGGACCTACTCTCGTTTATATAGCAGTTGGAGACGGAAGAATACGAGAATGTGGAATGCCGACAGTCTCGCGCAAATCGGTTTCATACCAGTAATCCGCGAACGGAGATGAAAAGTAGTTCCTTTCTCCAATTGCATACCTACACCGCATGGTTCCCCATTCCATAAAACTACCTCCCCTCCAAGACTGCCAATCACCTGTTCCCCCTCACTCCAACAGCAACTTTCTCTTTTCGACCTCGCTGAAATTTTCCCCTCCGAGGTAGCCAATCGCCTCTACTTCCTCTACCTACCCCTTTCCACTTCCTTCCGTCTGAATTTCCCCTCCTTCGACGGAAATCGCCACCGGCCTTTTTGAGATAGACCGTGGTTTGGAGAGGTTCTACTCTTGCTGTCTCGAGTTGTTGCTGTTTGAATTTGAAACTTAGACGTCAAAGCAAAGGTTGGCTGACCCTTACTTGTTTGTATGTGTTAAGCTGCTGAAATACATTATCTTTAATTTGGTTGTAATTCAATATACTTGATTGTTCCCGATTTCCTCCTGTCTGTCTCACTCGTATTTTTGGGAAGAATTTGTTTTTAGGGCATTCTCGGAGAGAGACACCTTTGACTCTCCCCTCGAGTGCTTCAAAATTGGTAGCAGAGCGTGGTTCTCGACTGTCTTCCCTGTATAGTCGGTGAGTGTTTCTTGAGGAGTCGGTGTTTAGTGCTGTTTTGAATTTGTTTCCTTGTCTGTATTTCAAAATTGTTGGGATAAGTGACTCAGAAACATGCCTGGTGGTTCGCAGAACTCGGGGAATGTGTACGCCCGGACGTATGCTACTACGGCCGAGGATAGACGGGCTAGGTCAAATGATCAAACGGGGGAGTCTGAAAATGTTGTGGTTTCGGAGGAAGTTACACCTGTGCTCCCTCCAGAGCAAGTTAATGTCCCAAATCCTACCCTTGTGGCAACCCAGGGACAAGCTATTATCCCCTTGTCTGATGGTCTCGTCATTGTCAAGGATTTGATTGCAAAAGTTCCTTCGTTTGATGTATCGAATCCCGAAAATTGGTATGATTTCATGGTTAAGGTCAACGAAATCGTGTCTCTTTTTCTCGTTCCGTTGAATACTCTCTTATATTTGGTTGTTACTAAATTGCCTACCAATTCGCGGCAATCTTGGCTATCCTTGTCTACTCAGAATCACTCTTGGCCCCAATTCACCCAACGTTTGTGGCGAAGTATTCTGGGAAATCGTGAGATAGATCGACTTGTCGCGAAAAACGTCAAGAGGTTTCAATTTCCTTGTGAGACTCCCCATGATTTTGCATGTTCCATTCGCAACGCGATTCAGGTGTTGGCTTTAGATTTTCCTGAGGCTCAAACGGTTGAGATAATAACGGACGGCTTGAATCCTATCACAAAATCAACCGGCATTTTCGCTATCCAACCCACCACGTTTGCTGAGTTAGACTCACTGATTTCTAGAGCCACGAAGGAGTTGAGGGCTTCAGCTGAATACTTGAATACGTTCCATGGAGTTTCTCATAACTCTCCTACTGCCGTTTCGAGGCAAACAACTTGTTCCTTCTGTCATAAAAATGGTCATCATGTCAGTGATTGTCGTAAGAAAAAACGTCAAACACGCTTACCAGCTATCAGTATGATGGGTTTTCCCCACCCTCATGATACTCATTTGCCTCTACTTCCGATAATCATTCAATCTGTTTCTTCTCATGCACTCATTGATACAGGTTGTTCTATTTCAATTTGCGACGAGAAGTTCTTTCAGAGCCTCAAACTTCCCGGTCGTAATAAGTGTCTTGATTCGATTAATTTAGTTACGGTCTCCAGTGAAGCTTTCAGCCTTAAGTTTTCTGTTCTGCTGAAACTTCAAATCGGAAAATTCTCTTGGGTACACAAGTTTTATGTTGCTAAAGTTCCTTTTTCTGTACTTCTCGGATTTGACTTTATTAAAAAATCTCAAATGATCGTTCTGGCCGATGCCATCGGATTTCAAAGTGAACCGTCTCTCCTGTTTAGTTTTGGGGAATCTGGGAACGAAATTTCGAAAACAAATGAGGTTAAATCGACGAGAAATTCATGTCTTGTTCCTTGTTTGAAAAGAACAGGTGGTTTGACAGATTATGCCGGGCCCTTGGTGTCCAATGAATCAGTTCAACTTCCTGATGATTTGTTAAGTGAGTTAAAGCGATTGTTATCGCAATATCCTGACGTTCTCACCCGTGAATTAGGAGTGACATCTTTGATGACTTACGAAATTGAGTTAATTAATCCTTCACCAATTCGAAGTCATCCATATTCTCTCTCTCCTCCTAAAACTCAGCTGATGAAGAAACACATTCAGTCCCTGGTTGACAAAGGTATTGTAGAAGTTTCCAACTCCAACTGGTCTTCTCCTGCATTTCTAATTCCTAAGAAAGATGGAACTGACAGATTGGTGGTAGATTATAGAAAGTTAAATAAGCAAGTGAAGGTTGACGGCTATCCTACACCATCAGTGGAGCATGCGTTTCAATATTTGTCGAGTGCCAAATATTTCACTATCCTTGATCTAAATTCTGCCTTCCATCAAATTCCTTTAACCGAGGAATCCAAGAAATTTACGGCATTTGTTACGCCGTTTGGATTGTTCCAATATACCAGATTGCCTTTTGGTTTTGCTAACTCTCCCCAGGTCTTCACAAGGCTGATTAACGAAGTGTTGGGAGATTTAAAATATTCTTGTGTGTACCCGTATATTGATGATTTGTGTATTTATTCTAAAACTTCCAGTGAACATGTCAATCATGTGAGAGCCGTCCTTTCGAGGCTACGAGCGGCAGGTCTCACCGTTAGTGAAGAGAAGGTGAAGCTGGGTACTGCCTCTCTTACATTCTTGGGCCATTTAATCAAGGATGGTACACTCCAGGTTGATCCGGACAGAATTAAGCCGATCAAAGATTTTCCTGTTCCAAAGAATCTCAAGGAGGTTGCGAGATTTCTCGGCATGTGTGGGTTTTACTCCAAATTTATTCCAAGGTATTCTGAAATTTCTATTCCTTTAAATCGTTTGAAACGTAAGAGTGTTCCCTTTTGTTGGTCAACGGCTGAGACTCAAGCCTTTAGTCAGTTGAAACAAGCCTTAATGAATCCGCCTGTGCTTTCTTTCCCTCGTTTTGACGACGAATTCCACTTGTTCGTTGACGCAAGTAACGTTGCCTTGGCCGCTGTGTTGAATCACAAGGTGAATGGACATTTTATTCCGGTGGCGTACGCCAGTAAAGCCTTGCTTGATCATGAAAGGAAGTTTTCAACTTATGAGTTAGAATGCATGGCTATTTGTTGGGGAGTTGATAAATTTAGTGTGTATCTCCAAGTACAACCGTTTCATTTGTATACAGATAATGGTGCGTTGTCTTGGTTATTCTCGCATCCTAAACAGTTGGGAAAACTTGGCCGAATGGTACTTAAACTTTCATCCTATAAATTTACCATTCATCATGTCCGTGGTTCCACTAATTCGGTTGCTGATTGTCTGTCTCGTGTTATTCCAGTACAGTCTCATTCTAATGATGAGTGCACTCCAATAGTTAAGGTGACTGAGGAGCCATTGCCTCCAATTGCCTGTGTATTGCATAATATTCCACTGTCTTTTGTGAATATTCGTGATCACCAAAAATCAGATTGTCTTTTGAGGGAAATATTCTTGAAATTAGAAAAGGATCCCTTATCTTGTCCAAACTATTTTGTCAAGGGTCAGCTCCTGTGTTTTGGTAATTCTCAAACAAAAAAGGGGAAAGTAGTCTTGCCTGCTGCTCTAAGGCCTATGATATTCCAGTATTTTCACTGTGCTAGCCTGGGTGGTCATCTGGGGATGGTTAAAACTTATGATAAAATAAGCAGAGATTATTGGTGGAAGAACATGAGGATGGAAATTTTTGACATGGTCAGGAAGTGCCACATGTGTCAGACTTGCAAACCAAGAAATAATTCTCCCCCTGGCATGTTATCTTCCAAACCCCCTAATGACATTTGGGAAAGACTCTTCATAGATTTTGTTGGTCCTCTTCCCTCCACAAAGAACAAGCATCAGTATGTTTTGTCATTAATAGATGGATTTTCCAAGTTTTGTGTCCTGGAACCTGCTCGAAAGGCTACGGCTGGAGCTGTCGTTTCAGTGCTCACTCAAAGAGTATTCTCTAAACTGGGATATCCAAAATATCTAGTTTCTGACAATGCTGCTGTTTTCAAGTCTCATCTGGTCAAGCAGATGTGCTTACAATTTGGCATAAAGCAAGTGTTTACTTCACCCTACTATCCTTGTTCTAACCAAGTTGAAAGGTTGCACAGAAATCTGAAGTCAGCCCTCTCTATTCTATGCCATAACCATCATTCCACTTGGGACATTTTCATTCCTGATTTAACTTTCGCCTTCAATACTGCATTACATGCCAGTACTGGTCACTCTCCTGCCAAAATCTTTTTTGGTAGACAGTTGCCTCATCCACTGACAAATCACTGGGCTATCCCAAGTGAAATTTTTTGTGATAATGTCAGTGATGAGCAGAGGAAGTCCTGCTTGCAACAGGTCATTTCCAATTTGAACAAGGCGAAAGCAAAACAGAGAGAATCTTTCAATAAACTCCATTCTCAAGTAACCTTTGCACCTGGGGATTTAGTGTTGAGCAAAAATCATCCCATTAGTTCAAAGGCAAATAAACAAATGGCTAAATTGATGCCTACTTGGGAAGGGCCTTTCACCCTTAAGAAATATGTTTCTCCTGTAACTGTATTGCTTGAGATAGCCCCAGGCAGAGAGAGAATATGTCATGTCTCTCAACTGAAGGGTTATCATGGTGTTAAGGTCTGACTACATTAAGTCGAGACACTTGGTCTTATTTAAATATGACTTTTGATATATGTTCATAATTCAATGTTCAATTCTATAATATATGTTCAATTCATAAGGTTTAATATATCCAATTACTTCCGTTCATCATTTGTCTTATGCTATATCTCATTGTTATGATGTTTCCCTCAGTTTACTCAAATGCTCTATATAACGAACCAGCTACTACGTACTATCAAATAATCATCCTGTTCTGGGTTACCGCTGTGTGTGCCTATAAGTTTTCTGTGATTATTATGCTACCAGTGAATTAAGTGTTATTTGGAGGAATGATGGTGTGCTATGGAGGGAGATGGGGGGTAGAGTGGCCATGGAACATTCCCCGAGGTGACTCGTATGCTGCATAAGTTGCGGAGGGGTCAATGGCCGCTAAGATTCAGTGTTTGATTGCCACCAGTGCCTCCCATCCTAACTGGTGTTTTCTCGATATTGAGTGATGACTATTGTCAAATATATTCTGCTGGACGTATGTGTCATTTCCTTTGCTGTTGATAGTGCATTCTTTAAACTTACCTGGTATACTTTTGATATATTGCTCCAACCCAACTCAATTATGAACCCAAGTTATTATTATTTCTATTGTGGTCTGGATGTTACAACCCAAGTGCTTTAAGAACCCACGTTATCATTATGTCTATTGTGGTCTGGATGTTACAACCCAAGTGCTCTTAGAACCCAAGCTTCAATGTTCATATATATTATAATCATGTTCAATTACTGCCATGATTCTGGCTGCTCTCAAGGTGTATTTAGTTTTTTTTTTCTTCTTTTGGAAGAGTATATCCAATGACAATTTGGCTGATTTAGACTGAGGATTTAACCCTTCCATGATTAGATTTATAGTTTGAGATTCCGAATATTGTAATGCCAATGCACTTATTGGTTGATGCTCGGGTTTGATTGCTATTTAACTTGTGGCATTAATGCCAGAATGTACTTGTTTTCTGCCCAATAGGGGTGTGAATTCCACTTAGGGAATTTCGATTCCTGGCAAAAGAATTATGGAATATTCCCTCATTTCTGGCGTAGAGCTTGCAACCTCATCGCCCGGCTAGCTGAAATTAGTCTCAGTTAGTCGCAATCAGCACCCAGCATTTGCTGGTCAGGGGTTTCTCCTTTGGAGCACCCTAATTTAATAATCCACTTGAAGTGTTGTGTGTGTGGCCTCAAAATTAATTTTTCCCTCAAATAGTTTATTCTAACGCGTTTGGCTTAACCTGGGCCCTGGACCTAATTGATTCTCTCCTAGTGAGAGGTCAATTCTTTAAAACTGAAATGGCTATTTTAAGGGGAATAGTCATTTCCAATCAATTTTCATTGACTGTGTCAATGGTATAACAGTACAATCCAATTGATTGTACGACAAAATGTAACTAGGTTTAAGAATATTGTTTAGTTATAGTGTGTTTTGATACTGATTTCAACACTACATGATGATTATTAACTTGCTACTGCAGCCTTAACTTGGAGTGACCAATTATTATCCCAAACCCACACATGTTTCCTTTGACATTGCAAATAGATTTGATATTGTTAATACATGATAATGTTATGTACCTATTTCATTGATGACAGACCTTACTTTAGAATTTTCTTTATAATACCTATACTTTCAATGATATTAACTCAGAACTATGAATTTTGTTATGTTATTACTTGAATAATAATTTATGCAGAGGGTAATTACTTGCTACCATCCTATCTGGAGCATTCATTAATTGTATCTCACTTGCTTAAGTAAGCATTGAAGAACAGTGGTATTTTGTTGATTTTGGTGGAAAGTTATATTGTCCTATGGAAGTTGGACCTTAGTTTCGTTTGCTGTCTGCATTATTCTGGAGGGTATAGGTTTGGTATTTTCCTTCATGTTGCTCTTTCACTTGTGTCGAGTGTTGACCTGCAGGGTATTTAGTTCAGTACTTGAGTGTTGATTAAGAAATAAAACTATGCATAGGTGGGCAAGTGATACCTGATGATAAGATGGAGACTTCGTGTTAATTGACCTCTGAATGTGTTTCATACTTGGCTGTTTTTGGGGAGTACATCCTGCGGGTGAGCTTGTTTGACTGTGTGCTAATTTTGTGCTGAAACTTGATAAGTGGGGGAGACTTGGATATGACATGGGAAGAGTGAGAACAGACATAAGCTTGTGTGAAATTCTATGGCAGTTATCTCCAGCTTCCCACTGTGACTTCAAGATTGGAAATTTGGTTTTGGGTGTGTTAATCTACTGGCAAACTTCTGTTCCTCTTAATATTTTGGTGTGATGCCAGTGGTTGTGAGCTGCACCCTTAGTTCTCAGTGAATTTATAATTTCCCCCCCAACTATAAGTCAATTTTTGTTGCATTTTCTCCCAGTGGATGTAGCATTTTTTGGGCATACCCCCCCCCCCATTTATCCCTCTTTGGACAATTTATCCTCTGCGGACTATTTATCCTCCGGACTTAGCCGAAGGACTTGCCCGAGGCGCGCCCCGACGCGCCACGCCACTTCGCGCTAACGACATCTGTCGCGCCAACGACGTTCGCGAAACTCCAGCCGTCTTCGCGAACTCAGCGTCTTCTGCCATCGGCGTCTGCTGCCCTCGGTGACCTGCCCTCGGTGACCTGCCCTCGGTGACCTGCCCTCGGTGACCTGCCCTCCCTCCCGAGGACCTACTCTCGTTTATATAGCAGTTGGAGACGGAAGAATACGAGAATGTGGAATGCCGACAGTCTCGCGCAAATCGGTTTCATACCAGTAATCCGCGAACGGAGATGAAAAGTAGTTCCTTTCTCCAATTGCATACCTACACCGCATGGTTCCCCATTCCATAAAACTACCTCCCCTCCAAGACTGCCAATCACCTGTTCCCCCTCACTCCAACAGCAACTTTCTCTTTTCGACCTCGCTGAAATTTTCCCCTCCGAGGTAGCCAATCGCCTCTACTTCCTCTACCTACCCCTTTCCACTTCCTTCCGTCTGAATTTCCCCTCCTTCGACGGAAATCGCCACCGGCCTTTTTGAGATAGACCGTGGTTTGGAGAGGTTCTACTCTTGCTGTCTCGAGTTGTTGCTGTTTGAATTTGAAACTTAGACGTCAAAGCAAAGGTTGGCTGACCCTTACTTGTTTGTATGTGTTAAGCTGCTGAAATACATTATCTTTAATTTGGTTGTAATTCAATATACTTGATTGTTCCCGATTTCCTCCTGTCTGTCTCACTCGTATTTTTGGGAAGAATTTGTTTTTAGGGCATTCTCGGAGAGAGACACCTTTGACTCTCCCCTCGAGTGCTTCAAAATTGGTAGCAGAGCGTGGTTCTCGACTGTCTTCCCTGTATAGTCGGTGAGTGTTTCTTGAGGAGTCGGTGTTTAGTGCTGTTTTGAATTTGTTTCCTTGTCTGTATTTCAAAATTGTTGGGATAAGTGACTCAGAAACATGCCTGGTGGTTCGCAGAACTCGGGGAATGTGTACGCCCGGACGTATGCTACTACGGCCGAGGATAGACGGGCTAGGTCAAATGATCAAACGGGGGAGTCTGAAAATGTTGTGGTTTCGGAGGAAGTTACACCTGTGCTCCCTCCAGAGCAAGTTAATGTCCCAAATCCTACCCTTGTGGCAACCCAGGGACAAGCTATTATCCCCTTGTCTGATGGTCTCGTCATTGTCAAGGATTTGATTGCAAAAGTTCCTTCGTTTGATGTATCGAATCCCGAAAATTGGTATGATTTCATGGTTAAGGTCAACGAAATCGTGTCTCTTTTTCTCGTTCCGTTGAATACTCTCTTATATTTGGTTGTTACTAAATTGCCTACCAATTCGCGGCAATCTTGGCTATCCTTGTCTACTCAGAATCACTCTTGGCCCCAATTCACCCAACGTTTGTGGCGAAGTATTCTGGGAAATCGTGAGATAGATCGACTTGTCGCGAAAAACGTCAAGAGGTTTCAATTTCCTTGTGAGACTCCCCATGATTTTGCATGTTCCATTCGCAACGCGATTCAGGTGTTGGCTTTAGATTTTCCTGAGGCTCAAACGGTTGAGATAATAACGGACGGCTTGAATCCTATCACAAAATCAACCGGCATTTTCGCTATCCAACCCACCACGTTTGCTGAGTTAGACTCACTGATTTCTAGAGCCACGAAGGAGTTGAGGGCTTCAGCTGAATACTTGAATACGTTCCATGGAGTTTCTCATAACTCTCCTACTGCCGTTTCGAGGCAAACAACTTGTTCCTTCTGTCATAAAAATGGTCATCATGTCAGTGATTGTCGTAAGAAAAAACGTCAAACACGCTTACCAGCTATCAGTATGATGGGTTTTCCCCACCCTCATGATACTCATTTGCCTCTACTTCCGATAATCATTCAATCTGTTTCTTCTCATGCACTCATTGATACAGGTTGTTCTATTTCAATTTGCGACGAGAAGTTCTTTCAGAGCCTCAAACTTCCCGGTCGTAATAAGTGTCTTGATTCGATTAATTTAGTTACGGTCTCCAGTGAAGCTTTCAGCCTTAAGTTTTCTGTTCTGCTGAAACTTCAAATCGGAAAATTCTCTTGGGTACACAAGTTTTATGTTGCTAAAGTTCCTTTTTCTGTACTTCTCGGATTTGACTTTATTAAAAAATCTCAAATGATCGTTCTGGCCGATGCCATCGGATTTCAAAGTGAACCGTCTCTCCTGTTTAGTTTTGGGGAATCTGGGAACGAAATTTCGAAAACAAATGAGGTTAAATCGACGAGAAATTCATGTCTTGTTCCTTGTTTGAAAAGAACAGGTGGTTTGACAGATTATGCCGGGCCCTTGGTGTCCAATGAATCAGTTCAACTTCCTGATGATTTGTTAAGTGAGTTAAAGCGATTGTTATCGCAATATCCTGACGTTCTCACCCGTGAATTAGGAGTGACATCTTTGATGACTTACGAAATTGAGTTAATTAATCCTTCACCAATTCGAAGTCATCCATATTCTCTCTCTCCTCCTAAAACTCAGCTGATGAAGAAACACATTCAGTCCCTGGTTGACAAAGGTATTGTAGAAGTTTCCAACTCCAACTGGTCTTCTCCTGCATTTCTAATTCCTAAGAAAGATGGAACTGACAGATTGGTGGTAGATTATAGAAAGTTAAATAAGCAAGTGAAGGTTGACGGCTATCCTACACCATCAGTGGAGCATGCGTTTCAATATTTGTCGAGTGCCAAATATTTCACTATCCTTGATCTAAATTCTGCCTTCCATCAAATTCCTTTAACCGAGGAATCCAAGAAATTTACGGCATTTGTTACGCCGTTTGGATTGTTCCAATATACCAGATTGCCTTTTGGTTTTGCTAACTCTCCCCAGGTCTTCACAAGGCTGATTAACGAAGTGTTGGGAGATTTAAAATATTCTTGTGTGTACCCGTATATTGATGATTTGTGTATTTATTCTAAAACTTCCAGTGAACATGTCAATCATGTGAGAGCCGTCCTTTCGAGGCTACGAGCGGCAGGTCTCACCGTTAGTGAAGAGAAGGTGAAGCTGGGTACTGCCTCTCTTACATTCTTGGGCCATTTAATCAAGGATGGTACACTCCAGGTTGATCCGGACAGAATTAAGCCGATCAAAGATTTTCCTGTTCCAAAGAATCTCAAGGAGGTTGCGAGATTTCTCGGCATGTGTGGGTTTTACTCCAAATTTATTCCAAGGTATTCTGAAATTTCTATTCCTTTAAATCGTTTGAAACGTAAGAGTGTTCCCTTTTGTTGGTCAACGGCTGAGACTCAAGCCTTTAGTCAGTTGAAACAAGCCTTAATGAATCCGCCTGTGCTTTCTTTCCCTCGTTTTGACGACGAATTCCACTTGTTCGTTGACGCAAGTAACGTTGCCTTGGCCGCTGTGTTGAATCACAAGGTGAATGGACATTTTATTCCGGTGGCGTACGCCAGTAAAGCCTTGCTTGATCATGAAAGGAAGTTTTCAACTTATGAGTTAGAATGCATGGCTATTTGTTGGGGAGTTGATAAATTTAGTGTGTATCTCCAAGTACAACCGTTTCATTTGTATACAGATAATGGTGCGTTGTCTTGGTTATTCTCGCATCCTAAACAGTTGGGAAAACTTGGCCGAATGGTACTTAAACTTTCATCCTATAAATTTACCATTCATCATGTCCGTGGTTCCACTAATTCGGTTGCTGATTGTCTGTCTCGTGTTATTCCAGTACAGTCTCATTCTAATGATGAGTGCACTCCAATAGTTAAGGTGACTGAGGAGCCATTGCCTCCAATTGCCTGTGTATTGCATAATATTCCACTGTCTTTTGTGAATATTCGTGATCACCAAAAATCAGATTGTCTTTTGAGGGAAATATTCTTGAAATTAGAAAAGGATCCCTTATCTTGTCCAAACTATTTTGTCAAGGGTCAGCTCCTGTGTTTTGGTAATTCTCAAACAAAAAAGGGGAAAGTAGTCTTGCCTGCTGCTCTAAGGCCTATGATATTCCAGTATTTTCACTGTGCTAGCCTGGGTGGTCATCTGGGGATGGTTAAAACTTATGATAAAATAAGCAGAGATTATTGGTGGAAGAACATGAGGATGGAAATTTTTGACATGGTCAGGAAGTGCCACATGTGTCAGACTTGCAAACCAAGAAATAATTCTCCCCCTGGCATGTTATCTTCCAAACCCCCTAATGACATTTGGGAAAGACTCTTCATAGATTTTGTTGGTCCTCTTCCCTCCACAAAGAACAAGCATCAGTATGTTTTGTCATTAATAGATGGATTTTCCAAGTTTTGTGTCCTGGAACCTGCTCGAAAGGCTACGGCTGGAGCTGTCGTTTCAGTGCTCACTCAAAGAGTATTCTCTAAACTGGGATATCCAAAATATCTAGTTTCTGACAATGCTGCTGTTTTCAAGTCTCATCTGGTCAAGCAGATGTGCTTACAATTTGGCATAAAGCAAGTGTTTACTTCACCCTACTATCCTTGTTCTAACCAAGTTGAAAGGTTGCACAGAAATCTGAAGTCAGCCCTCTCTATTCTATGCCATAACCATCATTCCACTTGGGACATTTTCATTCCTGATTTAACTTTCGCCTTCAATACTGCATTACATGCCAGTACTGGTCACTCTCCTGCCAAAATCTTTTTTGGTAGACAGTTGCCTCATCCACTGACAAATCACTGGGCTATCCCAAGTGAAATTTTTTGTGATAATGTCAGTGATGAGCAGAGGAAGTCCTGCTTGCAACAGGTCATTTCCAATTTGAACAAGGCGAAAGCAAAACAGAGAGAATCTTTCAATAAACTCCATTCTCAAGTAACCTTTGCACCTGGGGATTTAGTGTTGAGCAAAAATCATCCCATTAGTTCAAAGGCAAATAAACAAATGGCTAAATTGATGCCTACTTGGGAAGGGCCTTTCACCCTTAAGAAATATGTTTCTCCTGTAACTGTATTGCTTGAGATAGCCCCAGGCAGAGAGAGAATATGTCATGTCTCTCAACTGAAGGGTTATCATGGTGTTAAGGTCTGACTACATTAAGTCGAGACACTTGGTCTTATTTAAATATGACTTTTGATATATGTTCATAATTCAATGTTCAATTCTATAATATATGTTCAATTCATAAGGTTTAATATATCCAATTACTTCCGTTCATCATTTGTCTTATGCTATATCTCATTGTTATGATGTTTCCCTCAGTTTACTCAAATGCTCTATATAACGAACCAGCTACTACGTACTATCAAATAATCATCCTGTTCTGGGTTACCGCTGTGTGTGCCTATAAGTTTTCTGTGATTATTATGCTACCAGTGAATTAAGTGTTATTTGGAGGAATGATGGTGTGCTATGGAGGGAGATGGGGGGTAGAGTGGCCATGGAACATTCCCCGAGGTGACTCGTATGCTGCATAAGTTGCGGAGGGGTCAATGGCCGCTAAGATTCAGTGTTTGATTGCCACCAGTGCCTCCCATCCTAACTGGTGTTTTCTCGATATTGAGTGATGACTATTGTCAAATATATTCTGCTGGACGTATGTGTCATTTCCTTTGCTGTTGATAGTGCATTCTTTAAACTTACCTGGTATACTTTTGATATATTGCTCCAACCCAACTCAATTATGAACCCAAGTTATTATTATTTCTATTGTGGTCTGGATGTTACAACCCAAGTGCTTTAAGAACCCACGTTATCATTATGTCTATTGTGGTCTGGATGTTACAACCCAAGTGCTCTTAGAACCCAAGCTTCAATGTTCATATATATTATAATCATGTTCAATTACTGCCATGATTCTGGCTGCTCTCAAGGTGTATTTAGTTTTTTTTTTCTTCTTTTGGAAGAGTATATCCAATGACAATTTGGCTGATTTAGACTGAGGATTTAACCCTTCCATGATTAGATTTATAGTTTGAGATTCCGAATATTGTAATGCCAATGCACTTATTGGTTGATGCTCGGGTTTGATTGCTATTTAACTTGTGGCATTAATGCCAGAATGTACTTGTTTTCTGCCCAATAGGGGTGTGAATTCCACTTAGGGAATTTCGATTCCTGGCAAAAGAATTATGGAATATTCCCTCATTTCTGGCGTAGAGCTTGCAACCTCATCGCCCGGCTAGCTGAAATTAGTCTCAGTTAGTCGCAATCAGCACCCAGCATTTGCTGGTCAGGGGTTTCTCCTTTGGAGCACCCTAATTTAATAATCCACTTGAAGTGTTGTGTGTGTGGCCTCAAAATTAATTTTTCCCTCAAATAGTTTATTCTAACGCGTTTGGCTTAACCTGGGCCCTGGACCTAATTGATTCTCTCCTAGTGAGAGGTCAATTCTTTAAAACTGAAATGGCTATTTTAAGGGGAATAGTCATTTCCAATCAATTTTCATTGACTGTGTCAATGGTATAACAGTACAATCCAATTGATTGTACGACAAAATGTAACTAGGTTTAAGAATATTGTTTAGTTATAGTGTGTTTTGATACTGATTTCAACACTACATGATGATTATTAACTTGCTACTGCAGCCTTAACTTGGAGTGACCAATTATTATCCCAAACCCACACATGTTTCCTTTGACATTGCAAATAGATTTGATATTGTTAATACATGATAATGTTATGTACCTATTTCATTGATGACAGACCTTACTTTAGAATTTTCTTTATAATACCTATACTTTCAATGATATTAACTCAGAACTATGAATTTTGTTATGTTATTACTTGAATAATAATTTATGCAGAGGGTAATTACTTGCTACCATCCTATCTGGAGCATTCATTAATTGTATCTCACTTGCTTAAGTAAGCATTGAAGAACAGTGGTATTTTGTTGATTTTGGTGGAAAGTTATATTGTCCTATGGAAGTTGGACCTTAGTTTCGTTTGCTGTCTGCATTATTCTGGAGGGTATAGGTTTGGTATTTTCCTTCATGTTGCTCTTTCACTTGTGTCGAGTGTTGACCTGCAGGGTATTTAGTTCAGTACTTGAGTGTTGATTAAGAAATAAAACTATGCATAGGTGGGCAAGTGATACCTGATGATAAGATGGAGACTTCGTGTTAATTGACCTCTGAATGTGTTTCATACTTGGCTGTTTTTGGGGAGTACATCCTGCGGGTGAGCTTGTTTGACTGTGTGCTAATTTTGTGCTGAAACTTGATAAGTGGGGGAGACTTGGATATGACATGGGAAGAGTGAGAACAGACATAAGCTTGTGTGAAATTCTATGGCAGTTATCTCCAGCTTCCCACTGTGACTTCAAGATTGGAAATTTGGTTTTGGGTGTGTTAATCTACTGGCAAACTTCTGTTCCTCTTAATATTTTGGTGTGATGCCAGTGGTTGTGAGCTGCACCCTTAGTTCTCAGTGAATTTATAATTTCCCCCCCAACTATAAGTCAATTTTTGTTGCATTTTCTCCCAGTGGATGTAGCATTTTTTGGGCATACCCCCCCCCCATTTATCCCTCTTTGGACAATTTATCCTCTGCGGACTATTTATCCTCCGGACTTAGCCGAAGGACTTGCCCGAGGCGCGCCCCGACGCGCCACGCCACTTCGCGCTAACGACATCTGTCGCGCCAACGACGTTCGCGAAACTCCAGCCGTCTTCGCGAACTCAGCGTCTTCTGCCATCGGCGTCTGCTGCCCTCGGTGACCTGCCCTCGGTGACCTGCCCTCGGTGACCTGCCCTCGGTGACCTGCCCTCCCTCCCGAGGACCTACTCTCGTTTATATAGCAGTTGGAGACGGAAGAATACGAGAATGTGGAATGCCGACAGTCTCGCGCAAATCGGTTTCATACCAGTAATCCGCGAACGGAGATGAAAAGTAGTTCCTTTCTCCAATTGCATACCTACACCGCATGGTTCCCCATTCCATAAAACTACCTCCCCTCCAAGACTGCCAATCACCTGTTCCCCCTCACTCCAACAGCAACTTTCTCTTTTCGACCTCGCTGAAATTTTCCCCTCCGAGGTAGCCAATCGCCTCTACTTCCTCTACCTACCCCTTTCCACTTCCTTCCGTCTGAATTTCCCCTCCTTCGACGGAAATCGCCACCGGCCTTTTTGAGATAGACCGTGGTTTGGAGAGGTTCTACTCTTGCTGTCTCGAGTTGTTGCTGTTTGAATTTGAAACTTAGACGTCAAAGCAAAGGTTGGCTGACCCTTACTTGTTTGTATGTGTTAAGCTGCTGAAATACATTATCTTTAATTTGGTTGTAATTCAATATACTTGATTGTTCCCGATTTCCTCCTGTCTGTCTCACTCGTATTTTTGGGAAGAATTTGTTTTTAGGGCATTCTCGGAGAGAGACACCTTTGACTCTCCCCTCGAGTGCTTCAGTGCAATATATTTATTCTTGGTGTCATTAATTTCTTGAATAAATCTATGTGTCTAAAGGCCAGTTGAAGAAACGACACATGTATTCCATATAGTTATTGGACCCATAAGCCGTGGCAACCATTCAATAAGCGTTGCAGAAACATTCGATAAATTTATTGGTTTCATGAATTGCTTCATAACTTATGGAATGGAGTATTGAGCCTTATAAGTAGCCAAGATGGCGGAAGCGCGATGAACCGCTTGGAGTTTTAATTACTGGATAAATAGTTGTTTTGAGACAAATGGCCAGTTTGTATACTCTGACTGAATATTTATTTCGTGCCTTAGCGATTATATATAGGATAAACCGTGATAGATTTTATCCAGCGGTGGAAAATTTGATCAAACATTCGAAGGTATTAACTAATGGTAGATTAGTTATGTAACTAGTACATGTGTTCCTGCAAATCGAACATTTTTATGAGCTCTATTACTTCATGGGTCTCATAACTATTTATTCCATAAGTAAACGTTCTTGCAACCTGCTATAAGACGTACCTTAACGTATTTAATGCGCGAATCAGGAGTCATTGAGTAGGTATATATTTCTATAACTTTTCAAGTAAGTTGGAAAAAATCTTTGGACCACACCTCACTCAAGTACATCAAATCATATGTTGGAAACGACCAAACTTATTGTCATAAAAAATGAAGCAAGAGTTGAATTTTAAAACTTTCATCTAAATTTAAGCATTGCTATGACTTGGGTTTATTGCGCGGAATTCGCAATTCAAGATAAAACCATGTGTAAAAATATGTTTTTTATACGGCATGACACCTTGACATGGAATAGTAGACATTTTAATGAAATGAAACGTATAATTATTTTCGCGTTTCGGTGAATATCTATAGATATGCCATCGAATTATTTCGACATATATATGTCAAGTGACATAAGTATGCGCGTTAAAACAGCATTAACTCCCTAAAGAGGAGGATATTCTTCCTAGAGAATCCGAATCCTACTTGAGTGTCTTGTGGATGTCCCTTCAAGTGCAGTACTCCGTCTGTCGGATGATACGTTAAACCGTGGTCCTCTTGGCGCTTTTCGATAAGCGAGGGCTAATGCCGACATCGGGTTTCTCTCCACCCTTCCTCCCTTACCTGTTTTCTACAAAAGAGAGGGCTGGATAACCATACGGACGGCCAAATCCCTGCAGATGAGGATATTTTTCAGAGGAAACCCGATTCCTACTTGAGAGTCTTGTGGAGGGCACTTCAAGTGCATAACTCCGTCTGTCGGATGAGACGTTAAACCGTGGTCCCCTTGGCGCCTTTCGTTAAGAGCAGGCTAATTCCGACGCCGGGTTTCTATCCACCCTTTATCCCTTGCCTATCCCCAATGGCGCAAATGGCCTTAGCTGTCGGTCGCCTCCCCAAATATCCAATCCAATCCAGTATTAAATTTCTAATTATTCAAATCGGTAACATGCAATTATTTTCGCTTTTATCTAAACATATTAAAGGTGAGTACGCGAATGATAAGTTTCTCCCAAATCTTTTCATAAACAAAAATCGCTCCAGCCTACTTAAGCCCTCATTTTCTCCATCGCACGATCCTTTTTGCTGCGACCCAAAGAATCATTTCCGATGTGTTTCCAATCCTCAGTCTATCAAACCTCACACGTGACGTTTCATTTCCTATTTGCCGTCGTGTTCCCTGATTGGCTTTGGTTTAATCCACGTTTGTGATCACAAGAACGGTAGACTGGTTGGTCAGAAATGATGGGAACATAAATAGGGATCCCTATTACTGCTTCTATCCTCGAAAATGATTCGAAGGAACACACAGATTAATCATTTGAGTTGTTATTACCGCTACCCCTGATCTTGCACACTTGAAAAATGACCGTGTGATTCGGGCTTGAGCGCACAGATAGCATCTAAAACCAAAATATATGTCTGCTCCTGAAATTAGCTTGATGAAAAATGGTTGAGACACATGAACTGTGAGCATGGTACGTAACTCATTGCCAATGATCCAACTGGTTAATGAAGGCATTTATTAAGAAAGATTAAAAGCGTTCTTTTTTCACCTGTGTGTCGTAAATAAAGGTTGGTGGTTCAGTAGACTAAAGATTAGTTCGCAGATAATTCCTATGTGATTTGTTTAAGATGGTTGGAGCGCACATCGTGAGTCGTTAAGTGAACCTTTCAATAATTTATCAAGTAAGTTGAAAAAACATTTCTTGGACCAAACTTCACTCAAGTGCATTTATTTAAATGTGGGAAATAACCGTACACGTCGTCAAATAAATGCCGCAAGAATGACATTATATAATTGTTGTCTCCATCAAAGCATTGTAATGACTCCGATGCAAGGAGCTGATTTCGAAATTTGAGCGAATATCTAAAATAAATGTGTGTTTTTTAATTCTGGATGCTACCTTTATATTTTATTGGAACCATCAAAGTAAGTATAGTATAGTGAAGAAAGAAAAAGTAAAATATAGTATAGAAATTTAATTGCTGGTTATTTACATATATATTTACTGTTTGGAGTTGTCATTCACTTTGTTACTGTTCAATAATAGGGTCAACGGTAGGTAAATTTTGGACTCCTCGACATTTGTACTAATATTAGTATAATGAACTGGCTGTATGTCTCATTGTTCTGTGTTGCAAAGACCTGAGGATGCCAATACATTCGGCGAAACGTTGGCTGTGAGAGAAATACATGAATGACCAAATATTCAAGAAAATAATTATATTTTCTAGAACTATTTATTGTTCTTGGAAATTCGTCGTCCACTTAGAACATACAGAAAAAAATCAGTAATGTAATGGAGCTTATGCATAAAATATTAAGTATTCTGAAAAAGTGGGAGCGATATTAAATAGAGAAACAATAAATTGTCACACAATGATTCACGGACTGAATATTTCTTGTTGTTCCTTCTCCAGAACATAAAGATGGTGAAAAAGATTTTTCTTAAAAATAGACTAGGGTAGTCTTTGATCAGATAACATATGCCGATGTACATTTTTAAAATTATGTTGATTGGTTTTGGAGAGAATGTATTTAATACGCTCTCGGAGTAAGTAGGTAATTTATGAACCTGCTGACGAGCTATATGAATAGCTTAGAAGGACCTACACTGGGCTGATATGTCGCTTTATTACTTGTTTATAGGTTTTTGTGATTGATAATATTGATACAATCTAATGGTAGCGAGTTACAATATAATTTACGGAGACGATTTTCTGTGTTAAGTTTATAAGTATATTAATGTGAATGTATGTATTTATGTATGTACTGCTAAATAAATTGAATTATGAATATAATTATAGCGAAAAGTTTCGTGGAAATGCGTAAATAAACGAAAATCACTTATAAATCGCATAACCACCTTAAAGGGCAGTAAATCATTTTGCGTAGGTGAGTTAAGTCTTCGATTAGATAGCATATGCCGATGCACATTTTAAAATTATGTTGATTGGTTTTGGAGGGAGTATACTTAATACGCTTTGGAAGTAAGTAGGTAATTTATGAGCACGATTGGAATCAAATTCTCCTCCTCTCCTGGCCTTTTTGAGATCCACCGGCTGCTCATTAAGTGATGGCGCTCTTTTGGCGCCATCTAGAATCACGACTGCATATCTGGATGTAAAAAAAAATCATCCGGCGACCGAGGTAACGGAAATAAAACAGGTTTGTGCGTGGTGCCGGGCCGACACTGGTTCGCCGAAAATACTTATTTTTTATCGTGATGAGGATGCTGGTCTCCATCGATATAGAGCCACTCGCTCTCCGAGAAAGTATCTTTGTTTTCTATTCCTTCACGGATTAGTTATTAGCTCAGCCAATGCTCCTGAACTATTGGTAAATTTACTTTTCATCCCCATGAAAGCTAGGTTGCCTCTAAGGAATACCTATGCTTAGGCAACCCTCTTCAAAAACATATACATTGTCAACATAAAACATGATATGGTACATAATATTTCACATAATCACTTGATTTATCATAAAAAATCATTAAATTAGTAACACGATAATGATAGTACCATTAACTTTTCATTAAATTAAAATCTAAGGGCGCACTATCCAAAGATCCTCGGAGAAGTGTTAGAAATCAGCATGCATTTCATATTCCATGCCACCAAATTCCGCGACTACGCTAGCCAATTAAGTGAACGTTTAATTACATCAATCACCTAAGAATACCACGTAGACGCCCTCTCATCACTTAAGTGAAGGGTACTCTTGAGTGGGCTCGGGAACCCCTACTACTTCTTTGAACCACAGGGGTCATTCTGACACTAGGCTATCTCTTCCTTTTCTCGTTCGAGTTTTGTTGGCAAATTTTTCCTGAGAGATATTAGGTTTTTCTGATAAACGGTGATAATAGTTTGTGAACCCTCAAAGATGTATTCATATCCGAAGCACGAATGCTTAGTAGAATTCCCGGGTTCAAGTCCTCATGCGAAGTGCCACGACTTCTATGTTGAAATGGCAAAATGTAGCACGCTGACGTAAATCTTAATTATTTCAAAATAACATACAATTATAAACAAAATATATTTCCCAAACAATTTGCACAGTATACCAATTGAAAATATGTCAGTTTTTCCCTTACAAAACAAATTATTTCCCTGGGGTAAAATTGACCCCTTGTCAGTAGTAATAGATATACCGAAAAGTCCGGTACTTCTAGTGTTGAAACTGCGCTCAATTAAAACTGCACTCCCCTTGTGGCGACGTCGAACGGTAATCCTCGGCATTAACCCTCGAGTGCAGTCGGCTCTCGACCCCGTGACACAACTTCCGCTTCCGACGCGCGGCCGCGTTGTGCTGGGACTCGCGTGCCGAGTTTTTCGACGTCGACTCGTGCCGGCATTTTTCTGCTCGGTTGACACACATAATGTCTGTCAACCTCTCATTATATTCCGAATGGACGCCCACCGTCGTGTCGCTTTATAGCAGTGAAAGGGAGCAACGGAATCCTCCCGTTTGCTCTTTCCGCGACGACGCAATGGAAGGAAGCGTGAGTAGGGTCGCGTGGCGTGAACCGTTATGGTGTTTCCACCCGCAGGACGTCTTATTGCCAGTTGCAAGAACGATACATATGTATTCTATAGAGCTATGGGACCCATAAGCCATGGCAACCTTTCAATAAATGCTGAAATGAAAATCGTTTTGCAATTATTTTCAAAACATTTTCCATTTCTGCGTCATGCATAAATTCCACTCGATATCGCAGGAATATTCGGATTTTATATTTAATGCTAGCATGGCAACACAAGTGAAACTATTTCAAAATGTTCAATAAATGTTGCAGGAAAATTCGATAAATTTATTGGTATCATAAGTAAAGGCATGTTGCTACGAGGTCCATGAGTGGCCAAGATGGCGGATGCGCAATGATCCGCGTGGAGACTTAATTACTAGACAAAAGAGTTGTTTTGAGACAAACGACGAGTCTGTTTAATCTTTATGACTAATTATAATGTGCATTAGCAATTATTCATAGGCTAAAATTTCATAAATTTATCCGGCGGTAGAAGTTTAGATCGAATATTAACTTTTAAGTTATAAACTATTGGTAAATGAGTTATCCAAATATTGAATGTGTTCCTCTAACCCTAATATTTTTATAAGGTCCTTAACTTCAGGAATCTCATAACTATTGATTTCATAACTAAATTTTCTTGCAAACGGTGTCATATTGATTGATAATGTGAGTGGTTAAATGTCATATTGATTCATATTCCTGGTACCGAGAGAAAATCGTGTTCTCTATCTGATACGTACAACAAAATGTTACAAATATACTTGACGACATCAAGCGTCACCTCATAGAAGAAATTTGCACAGGTAACGTCCGACCTTTGTTTACCCAATCAATTCTTAATTTTACAATGATGCAATCCTTTTAAGACAATTTCTGTTGGAGTGATCGCGATTACACCTCCGAACTTCTCCCTCAAATCCTCAACAATCCCCACTTCCAATCAACACCATATATCATTTTCCATAGTATCAGACTCAATGGATTCAATTTATATAATATACTTCCATAATCAACTACACATCTGGACATAAATATATTTAAACCAAGGGTAAAAGATATGCATCAGGAAAACTTGTTTTATGGTACGAAAGAATGTTGGAGCGCGCATTCTTTTAATATTTCGTAAATTACTGATTATCTGTGTTGATGTGTTTAAAAAAATGTATTTATTGAGTTCCATTCTATGTTTTATTTACTACGTATTCCATGTTTTTTACATTCCCCATTTCCTGTCCTAAGCTACAATGTACTATCGGTGCGGTAATTATGTGATCTCGAGTTTGGGAACAATTACAAAAAACGAGAAGACCCGCAGAAAAATTAACCACATCGTAATTTTTCCTAATTAACTCTACTTTTTTAAATGGTAAATTTAAATTTTAAAAAATGCAATTCAGTATTTTTTTATACGGGTGTAACCTAAAAAGTACCTGTTTTTGATGGCGTTCGGGAAAATCTCCGACTTTGACAATTCGTAACTCAAACAAAAGTACTTTTATGACAATCAACGTATATGTATGTGTTTTTTGTATATATATAATTAGTTTCAGCGGTGTATCTATAGCAGAAAAAGGATGTTATTAATTTTATAAAATGATTGCATATCAGAACGGGGGTGTCGTACGATTTCGTTCTTGGTCGCGTTGCGATTCGCATGCCTTGAGCATTTCTCATATTTAATTGACCAATATATCAATGACCGCGTTTAATTTAAATCGATTGGTATGCATAGAGATCGAAGCGAGCAGTCACGGTAGACGAACCGCCGCGGTAGAGCGGTGCAGTGTCTTCTGATGTTTTTTTTCTTCTGTGACGACTCCATGCAATTGTATTTGCCTACGGATGAGAAAGTTCTATTCTGTTTATTTATTAATTATTGTCATAGAAACGTGACATGGGGGGTGATGGAAAAAATGTTTGGAGGGTAGACAGGGGAACGTATATTAAGGGTTTGTGAGATAGGAAAGGTTGTTTTTAAATAAAGAAATATCGTCGGAAAGAAGCTCGGAGGGGTGAGTAAAAAGTTAGCTCATTACGAAGGTGAATACAAGTATTAGACAATGAAGCAACCTTTTATACATTATTGCCCAACTAAACATATTTTTTTTAAATTTGGAAGATGGTACCTGTAGCATAGGAACTCTAAAATTCGGCGATATGCTTTTCAAAGGAAAAATATTTGCTTCAGGAAAACTTGCATTATAGTATTTAGCAATATATGGAGCACACATTCTTGTAATATTTTGCATACTACTGTTTTTCTGCATTGATGTGTTTTTTAAATGTATTTATTGTATACTATGCTGTGCTTTATATGTGTTCTATAAAGATTTAATCAAACGCATTAATAATGTACAAAGAAAACCAGCACGATGCGCTAAAATCTGCTACGAGCGAACATATATTGTCTCAAAACTTTTAGTGGGATTAAGGTGGGAGCCCCTAGAGACTCCGAGGTTACACGCTAGGCTTACGTTGCTTGCGAAATTCAGAACCAGTGTAATTCAAAGTGACACACAGAATATTATCATTACGCCTCACTACATCTCTAGGTCTGACAGAAGCGATAAAATGAGAGATATACACTGCCGATCAGATAGGAACAAAAACTCGTTCTTTCCGCGAACATTAAGCGACCACAATAAAAAGATGACCTTTACTAAATACGCTCCCATAATACACGTCACCATTTCACGCCCCAAAACCTTATCTCTTACATCTTTACGAGGCTGGTGACCTAACCCCCCCTGCCACACGCCCATGCGGCGGCTCGCAGGGTAGTATGCAGATGTATCTATTCAATGTTTTTTTCCATCCCTCATTTCCTGTCCTGTACTACATACGTACGTACGTAGTAGTACATTGCAAAGGTCAAGGCAATTATTACTCAGTCAAACAACCTTTCATAGATTAATTATTCAACCAAATATATTTTTGATATCTGAATGATAGTAATTTCAGCATAGAAATTCAAGAGTAGGTGATTTGTTTTTCAAGGCTTCCACCTGCCTATTTCTACCTGAGATGGGTAAAAGGAGATGACAATGCATTTACTAATCAACTCAACCGAAATAATTACTATTTCTCATTAATTCAAAATTTTATGCAGATGAAACGTAGAGATAAATATGATTATGCCTCTTACGCTAATGTTAAGTCTCGTACTCTCAATGTAGCGAAAGCGGCTTCTCCCATTCTCCCGGCTGAGTGTAGCCTTTGATACTTCAATTACTCAATGGAATGCCGTAGGCCTTAATAGTTTTTTGTCATTTCTAATTCACATTTAAATGGGACTAACATTTACTCGTCTACCGACTGTATCATAAGAAACTCACGTCAATGATTTCATGGATAGGTTTTAAAGAAAAAAAATCCCGTGTTTTTAACCCCGTAAGAATATTCTAGGCGGAAGATAACGTCATCTAAATTGAAACGGAAAGTGCGGGAATATAGTTATTGAAAAAAAACGAGTATATGACTTCGCAGCTATTCTATCGCCGTTCAGTTATTTATTGAGAGTTTTTTTTTTCTGGATCGGCTTTCGCTGTTTTCGTTCCCCTTCTTTTTCTGTACGTGGAAAGAAGCGGCATTTCACAAAGGGGCTCCCCCTCTCTCTGTTGTGCCCGAATCATCGGAGAAGCGACAGTAATGGCGTGGGAAAGTAATTTGTTGTGTCTTCTCCTTTCTTCCCCCCTCTTTCCTTCTTCCTCGAGTTCAATTTGTCGGAGGCATGTGTGTGTGTGTGTGTGTGAATGATGCCGAGGCGTGAGAGAGAGAAAGAAAGAGAATCTACGCTCGGTGTCGACAAAAGACTAGCAAAATGCGTTCGGAAAGCTTGCATGTCCCGGCGCAATATCGTAAAAATGACTCCGGGTACGCAGTTAAAAAAAATGACAAAGTGCGAGAGAAGAGACGCTTGGGGCAAGTGTTGCTGAAGATGAATCGTTACCGCCTTGAATTTCACCCCGCACGCAAAAAGATTTAGGAATCGATGTGAGCTTTCCATTTGTCCTCTGCTCGCTTAGCAAAACAAGATCGAATCCGCTTTACGTTCGTTTCGGACTCAATACGCTGGGCAGCGCACTTCATAGCAGATCGGGAGCAGATTTGTGGTGCGCTGAAAACAACAAAAGAGTGTCGATAAGCTCACCGGCATTTGTTCATTTTCTGTTGATTGTCAGTAAAGGCGTATAACATGGACATTTTAAAGTTTTTAAGCAGGCTGGTGCGTGAATCGTGAGTCGTTGAGTGCACGTTTTAATTTCTTTTCAAGTAAGTCGACCACACTTCATATAGTTACATCAATTTATGCGTTGGAAATAATCATGCATGCCGTAACATGAAAGATGCGAGGATAAAAATTTAAAAATTACGTCTCAATCACCGAATTTTTATGATTTATACATATACATCTGCATAATACCCTGCGAGCCGCTGTGTGGGCGTGTGGCAGGGGTTGTTGGGTCACCAGCCGTGTAAAGATATAAGTTTTTGGGAGGTGAAATGGTGACATGTATTATAGGAGTGTATGTAGTGGAACTCAGTTTTTATTGCGAGCGTTTATTTTGCACGGAAGAGTTTTTGTACCTATCTGTTTGGAAATGTATCCCTCTTATTTTATCGTGTCTGTCAGACCTGGAGATGTAGTGAGGAGTCATGATTTGAGTTTACAGCGCGGAATTGAAAAATTTCATTGGAGACCGTATATAAGTGCGTATTTTTTATTTGGCATTAGAGCTTGTTTTTTAACAGAAACTTTTAAGGGAATGTGAAAGGTCTTCTTCTTTGGTGAATCTGTCCTCAGACAGGTTTCAGTTGAACTGCTCCGTTCATGCTCGTCTATCCTGTGCTGCCTCCCTCAGCTCTTCGTAACTCCTTCCATCCATAATATCCGTCAACATATAATTTCTTCGTCTTCCTCTCCCTCTCTTTCCCTCGATCTTCCCTTCTAATATTATTTTCTGCAGGCAATCTTTCCTCAGGACGTGTCCCATTCAGTTCGTCTTCCTCTTTTACAATTGGTCTTCAAATGTTCCTTCTCTCATTCTTTTCTCATTCTTCACTTCCCATTTTCTCACTTTATCGCTCCATTTTCGTCTTTCCATTCTTCTCCATAGCCGAAATTCCAAACCCTTTAGATATTTCTCCTCTTTCCTCCTGACTGTCCATGTTTCGGCTCCATGAAGCACAATGCTCCAAATAAAACATTTAGCAAATATTTTCCTTAGGCCTATTTTAATTGGTTTCGCTGAAAGTTGTTGGCTGACTTTACCGGTAATGAAAGGTTTGTGTATTCGAATTTAGGAGAATATCTGTGCATATGTCATAGAAGTACTTTGAAATATAATGTAAATAATGCTATGTGCTAAAATATATAAATGGTATTAAATTGCCAAGAAACCTAATCGGTAACATTTTTTAAGTTTTTTTTCTGTTACTTAATTACGAGAAATGTTCAAAAGGTTCCCAAACTTTTTATACAGCCCGCCTCCAGCTGGTTATTTGTTAATATACATGGAGGCATTGTGTCCGAAAAAACTTCCCAAATAATTGCCCATAATTTTTTTGTTGATATATTGTTTTGTTGCTTGGTTACGGCCGTTTCTGTGAAAGGGTGTTCGTGGAGTGCGGCGAATAATCGGATCCGCGGAAATGAGCACTTTGAAGGAGTGGCGTTGTTCTGTGAAATTCTGCGTGAAACTCTGCAAATCCTTCACGAAATCTTTTGGGTTGATTGCCAAGACTTATGGTGACGATGCTATGAAACGTACCACGTGTTATGAGTGGTTTATCCGGTTCAAAAAGGGGTGGAAATCAGTGGAAGACGACGAGCGTTCCGGAAGACCTTCAACGTCGATTGATCGAGAAAGTGAACAATCTCGTTCGTGGAAATCGGCGTTTGGCTGAAAGGGAACTTTTAGAAGAGTGTGGAATCTCGATTGGTTCGTGCTATGAAATCCTTACCGAAAAATTGAGGATGCATCGAGTCGCCGCCAAATTCATGTCTCGCCTGATGACAGCAGACCAGAAACAACATCGATTTCAAGTCTGTCAGGAACTGCTTGATCAGGCTGAAGAGGATGACACCTTCTTCTCCAGGATCATAACAGATGATGAGTAATGGGTTTATGGATATGACATCGATTGAAAAGTGCATCTTCACAATGGATTCGTGAGACATCCCCCCGCCCCAAAAAAGCTCGACAAGTTTGCTGGTATGTCAAGGTGATGTTGATTGTCTTTTTTCAATGCAGAGGAGGTTATGCATCACTAATACCAACTTAAATGCTAGACAGTCAACAAGAAGTACTACTAGGGGGTTATGACACGCCTAAGAGAGAGAATCAATCGAAAACGGCCCGAAATTCGGAGGTAATTTTTTCACCACGACAACACGCCGGCTCATTTGTCTCTCAAAACTCGTGAGTTTTTAGCCAAAAACAAGGCCGCTGTGCTTCCCTATCCACCCTACTCACAAGATCTGGCCCCGTGTGACTTTTTTCTGTTCTCCAAACAAAAAATTTCGCTCAAAAGAAAGAGATTTTCCACCATTTCAGAGATAGAGAAAAGTTCGCTAGAGGAGCTTAAGAGCATTCCGGAAGAAGCGTTCCAGGACTATTTCAAGAAGTGGAAACACCTTTGGGATATGTTTATACGTTGGGGAGAAGACTGCTTTGAAGGAGACCCTGAGCAATAATTTGTCAGTGAAGTATTTTTTTGTAATAAAAAAAGTTCGGGAACTTTCTGAACAGACCTCGTATTTTATGAATGAGTACGCATGTAGAATGTTTTACGCAAATCTTCACATAAACGAAAATTGCTCCCACCGTCTTAATACTGCGAGGTAGAAATCAAATGTTTTTGAAAATATAATTTAAATATCGATTACAATTCACAGGAGATATTCGACGCGACAGTTGTGAAGCGAAAAGATGCCACCTATCGGTAGGTTGGCGAACGTTTCGCATGCTCACATCGTTAAGTTCTGTGCCGTTCGCAGAAGTGCGCTGATGAGTTTCGAACACCGACGATTTCGACACCTTGCAAATGGAAAGCTTCCGAAGTCACTAATCGAAAGATCCAGACGACTTGTATTGTCACGAAATTACATATTCCCGGCACTCTCTGGAAGAATGTGCCTCATATATTTATGGAAGAATTTCTGTGTGAACGGTTTTAAATTGAATCTCATCCCGTGCAAAGAGGTGAGAATTGAACGTGTGATTTTTCGCACGGCGTGCGGTTCATTATTTGCATTTTTTTTGAAGCTAAATGCATTCCTGGCGCATTGGAGAAAAGTTATTTGTGCGAAAGAGGGAAGAGTTGGATGGAGCAGAAATGAGATCTCCGCATTTAAAGAATCTCCACTAGAGATGGGCAAACCCGTTCATTTTTGGGAACTCGTTCACTCTGTACCGGTCCATTTTGGGACCCGTTCCTCATCGTTCGTTCACCGTTCCTCTTCGTTCGTTCACCGTTCCTCTTCGTTCGTTCACCGTTCCTTTTCGTTCGTTCACCGTTCCTTTTTTTATCTGTGGTCATGTATTTTTATTTTTAATATGTTCTTGATGTTTAACGAGCTTAACAAAAAACTTAGAAATACTTTGTATACCGTAATGACGGCGTTTAAGAATATTGGATGAAATGAGGTGGGAGGCTTTGTTGATTGTTATTAACGTGAGACTGTGGTGAATATTCAATGACGATTTATGAGATATGACCCACTTAATTCTGTGAATAATAGCTGGCTATTTTTAAGATCTAACCGTTACTTTGTAAATGCTAGAGAGGAAATATCTACTACAGGAAGTGTGTTAGAGGCATACGAAAATTCCATCGTGAGCCTTTTCTCTGCTGTGTGGATCTTATACTGTTAATTTACAGATTCATTTTTAGGTTTATTACCTGTTGAGTGCCTTAGGAATCAGAAGGTATGATGAGAGAGCAATAGGAATGAAGGTAACCTACTATTTATGTGTGGCCTCGGAGTAGGTTCAACAATCTCTCCTTTATTTGTTATTAAAATGATAGTTATTGGCGTAATCTCTTATCCATAGGTGACATTTTCGGATCTTGGTTTTGAAATCCTTATAGTACTTGTATCCGTCTTCTAATTAATTCTACTTTTTTCACCTAGTATTGTTATTAAATTGCCGTAGCAAGATATCCACGAAGTGCTAAGAAGTTAATTGTGCATTTGTGTAATTAAATTTGGAGAGGAATCAAATATATCTGTAGACCGGACAATATTAAAAAAGTGTACAATTACGTCCCGCGTGTAGTACTACATTAATATCCACTGCATTTTGATTACTGGTAATTAAAACCGGTAAGACGTGATTATTTAAGATCTGTAGACTGTATTTTCATTTGAACTGCCGTTTTTCATCACTAGACGGCGACTCAATCGAAATAGTTGTTTGCTTACGTAATTAAAGGCAATAGTTTTTGGCGACGAGTCAATAATCCATAATGTATATTCATGGGCTTTACATTACTCTTTCCTTACTTTCCTTTGGATAGCACAACGTAATGAACGAATCAGCGGATGCAATGCAAGAATATCTGTTTGATATTTAAGGCAATTTACTCTTAAAACACATATTGGCTGCTTAGTGCAATGGATGATACTCGATTTTATTATAGTTTTAATCCGGAATGGGGATGATTATTGATTTAAATGAATAAGCAAAATATGTGATGAGAACCCTCATTAAAGAAGTAAGTGCTTGCTGATTTCAAGTAAGTTATCGATCGTAATACAGAGTAAAATTGCAAAATTAGCGCGTCGGCCCGCAAGCGCCAAAGGAAAATTGAGTGTCAACGGATTCTCGCATTTTCCAGCATAGCAAGTGATTTTTTTCTCTATGTTTGAGATATGTATACTAGTATGAGATGATGAGGGAACTATATCGCTCAATCTCCTCCATCTACCTCAATAACTTCCGCAAATGATGTCGTTGTTCATGTACAATTCCTTTATCTCGATGTTTATGTATAAAAAAGCAGAAGGAGGGTGGAGGAGGGGAAGGAGAGAAAGAGAGAGTAAGGGAAGAAAACGAGAAGGTTGGTTGTAAGGGAAGGAGGGCGGAAGGAAGGTCGTTCCAATTTTGGGGTAGGTTAGTTTTTCAAGGTAAATGAAAGGAGTGGGAGAAAGTGAGGGAAGTACAATGACCGGGATGAGGGCCGCATGGGCGTGTGGAAGGGGGTGTTAGGACACCAGCTGTTTAAAGATGTAAAGGATGAGGTGGTAGAAATGTAGTTTCCCCTCCATTCCGCGAACTGCTATTACAGTCGTCTCAGGTGACCTACCGCGCTAATTTATACCTTATTTCAAAGCTAAAGAATCCGGATTTCATAGTATATAACTTTTTTACCTAATACGCAGTACTTTTCTGGATATTTCATCTCAAAAATCATCAAAAATCACCATTTTCCCAATGCGCTTTACACCGTATTTCCATCTTCCCAACGTTTCCACCAGAGGGACATCTACTTATTTCACCTCTTACTTACGCATACAATCAGCAATCAGCTTGAGGGATTTTTTTTCTAGAAAATACGCGATCCTAAATGGCTGCAGCTGCTACATTTATGCGTATAATCACCAATCAGCTCGAGGGATTTTTTTTCTAGAAAATTTGCGATCCTACATGACAGCAGCTGCTACATTTACGCATACAATCACCAATCAGCTCTAGGGATCTATGTAAGATGTAAAGTTTACTCGATTACTGCGCCATGTCCTGAAAATCTCATTAAAATCCCCAAAATGGCCGCCGAAATCATCACCTCTTACCTTCAATTTTTGCTCAAAACCGTATTTTATTCCTTTTTTCCAAATTTTGTTCACTAAAAAAAATCCGAATTCATGCACTATTTTCCCTAAAAATATCACCGAAAAATACCCGTTTTTAGGGGTTGAAAAAATTTTTTCCCGTATTTATTGGTAATATTTGAGGATTTTAAGCGAAAAAATTGCGTGTTGCCTATTCTGTTTCATGGATATTTAATGCTATTTTAACACGTAGCCTAATGGCGTCTGACACGTATTCAGTTATAATTCGAAGGTATATGCACATATTTTCTTCTAAACATATTCTATTATAGTATGATGGTTCCTAATAAATATAAAGGTATTGCATCGAATAAAAAACACAAATTTAAATGCATTTTTCGCTTAATTTTCGTATTTTTGGGCCGTAATCCCTAGTCTTTTATAATACAATTCTACAATAATTTAATATGATATTAACATTTATAATATAATTGTTGCATCATTGAAATTACAACACGTGTGGCTATTCACAACTTATAACTAAATGCATTCAAGTGAAGTGTGGTCCAAGAATTCTTTTTAGAATTTCTCGAAAGTTATAAAAATGTGCATCGATTGACTCACGATTCGCGCTTCAACCACATTAGTATTATCCTATTGATACACAATTAATATATTCTTTTCCTCCGTAGCCACTGAAGATATGGTGAAATCAAACGCTCGTGGCACTCGGAGATGGTCGGCTCAAGCCGAGACGGAAGGTGAACTCCTACAGACGTTGACCAGTAGTGACGTCCCTCCCACCCCGGAGACCCCTGGTGAGTAAATCTTTTCACTAAAAAAAATCGGTTTCCCAACCACCCTATTATAGATTATAGCCAAACGAGCGCTTCAATGAAGCGATAATCTTTTCTTTTGTGTTTCCATCGTGTCTGACGACGGTAGAATTGGTTCGATGCTCAATACCGTGAGAAATCTCGTGTCTCCTGCGGTATCCACCGTCTAATCTTCGGCGTAATCGCTAAACTGTCCACTATCATCTCATTTCACTCGCGGTTCACATCCTGGTGAAGCACATAGGTCAGGCGATAGGCCATGTAAATGTTATATTCGCAAAAACGAACGTCACGTTAATCGTGACGAATATACATAAAATATCAGAAGAAAAGTTTTATCACATTTTCGAATACAGCCTTGGGAGGTTGTGTTTGAATCACTCGAGTTAATCTCGACCACGTAACTAAGGAGTCACGTGGTATAAAAACGAACGGTTTGAGACTTAAGCGTATTTGAACTGCTTGTAAAAATCTCACGCAACATTCTTAACCGAGTTTTTATCGAGATAAACTTGTTTATGGATTATTATACCCCGTATTACGAATTACGAATACGGGAGTGGAATGGAATATAATCTAGGAATAGAGGGTTCTTAAATAATATTTTTGAATATAAGGATGGCCATGTTTAACGGATTGGAGCCTGGGCCATTGATTTAATGGCTTTTGGAGGGGAAATACTGAATTGGATTAGATCGAAGAGATCATATATGAGGACCCAAGAAGTCAAGGGGTCTAAGTAACAAAATCGTTGTTCTGAGAAAACTTAAGTGAAAGTTGAAAATGCTTGGTATAACCCACTAAGTAGTTAAGAGGCATTACCCTAGATAGCAGCACCTGTCAAGAAAATCACTTAGATCCCTTTACAACCTAAAAGATTTCTATTTTCACATCCCATTCCTGTACCTAACTTATTTTTTTCAAAAATGTCACTTAGACCCCTTGACTTCTGGGGTCCACATATATCTTCTGTTGGATCTTCAGTCTAAGGGTTCCTTTTCCTCGAAGAAGCTCTTAATTATGTTTTCCATTACTAAGCTTTTTTATTTAAACATTGTATGAAAATTCAATGGAGTTCTCAATAGCTTGGCTTCTCTGAGGCCAAATGCGCGAGGAATAGTCGCGAACGGCGTTTGCGAGTATTTTTGGCGTCCGTGACTTTTTTTGGCGATCAGTGGTTTTTCTGGCAGAGTGTTTTTTTGCAAAGTGGGAGGGGGAAATTTTTGCACAGTTTAAGGCGACGCTACCAACATGAATAATTTAGACTTGAGAGGGCAGGAAAGTGCCAGTAGTACGTTTCACAGAAATGTTTACGATCCTAACAAAGCTGCCTCAAAATACGCCGACATTGTTTGTAGCCAAATGGAGAAACTCCGTGAATTGGTGAGTCAAACCAAACACTTTAGTCTAATTTCTCGTCTAATTGGTTTAAAAAAAAGTTTGCTTTCACTGGTTACTTTGTTCCAGTTATTTAAAAGTATTCTACCGGCTAAGGTAGGCTTTGTTGAATGTCAGAGGATATCCTCCCGGTTTTCTACACTTTCAGGGGCCTACCTCACACTATATGAGCCCATTTGTACAAAATTTCATAAAGAGTTGAGTCCAAGCCGATTGATTTAGGAGTTTTCCCGCCGACTACAACTTTGATGTGGTGGAAGGGCTTGCGCGTTCCAATGACCCCAAGAGCTGGAAAGCAATTGATATTGCTCCCGGTAGGGCCACCAATGCCAGATAGGTAGAAGGGTAGGAGCCAGACGTAAGGTAGTCCTGTGATGATATTATGTGAAAACACACTGTTGGGAAGCGGGAATATGAGTCTCCTCCCAACTATTTACTATCCATAAAAATGAATGACACTCAAAGAGAAAGCACAGTTAAGGTGAAAAAATGTAGATCATTCCACGGATGTACTTATGGTGAACTACAGCCACAGACGTCGTGAAATATGTTGCAACGTTAATGGAATTACAAAGCTTTCACTTCAATCATTGTTATAATTAGCTCAAATTCTTATAAAAAACATGGTGCCGACACAGAGATAGATCAATTTCATTTGAAATCAGTTTACCGGGAGTTTTCCAATCAATAATCAGTGTTTCCTAATAATTTTATATAAAATGGAAACATAGCTTTTTCTCCGTTTTTCTCTCACTGTTACATTTAGCACCATGTACGATTGTATCAAGTTTATTTTGCATGGAAAATGTCGTGAAAAAGCGACGTTTTGTTGTTCATACCAGTTATAGGACTCGTTTTTCTATGAGTATTCACTCCATGAATAAAATCATATTTATGCCCTTGGGCGGTGGAGCCATCTAGGGAGAATTAGAAAACTAAATAGATGAACTTAAATTAGTGTCAGATTGAGAAGTTTTAAGTTGGTATAGGCTTGGTTAAATTTTTAAGCTGGTATAAACTTGGTAACATTTTTAAGTTGGTCATGCACCGAGCCTACCGTACTCTCTCAGTTAGTTCCTAATGAGTGCAATGAAAAGGGCCATATGCACAACTACCATAATTGTGTGGTACCACCGTGCGTGCGTATAGCGGCATTCTTCAAGATTCAAAATAACAGAATTAAAATTCCTAGATATTATCCGCATCCCATTGAGAAACCCATGTCAACGATTGGAGTTTCAACGACGTTTCTTGACGTGACTGAAACGAACGGTGGGGTTTAGATTCCCTTTTTGAGGAGTGTATATTATCTACAGCTGGGTTTCTCAGACTGTACGCCGCGAGAAGATGGTAAATGTTCCACTAAATCCAAAGATTTATCAATTATTTGTCATTACTCACCCTTAAAATTACACATGGTGCTTCGTTAAACATTCCTCAAAGTGCTACGTCAGAGAAAAAGTTTGGGAAACCCTGATTTATGGGTAATTATTAACTTACAAAGGATAGCCAAGTGCTTAGTTGAAAACTTTCATGGAGGGGAGATAGGATAGTGGTTCAAGTATTACGTAAGATGAGTTATGCCATCTTTGACCTCCCTCTCCCTTTATGTAAGACAGTGTAAGATTTTCCCAACCCCCCCCCCCCCACCTACCTCTCATTCTTACTTCAGACGTTAGATATTTGTATTAAATCTTCGTTAAATGCTCGCTTTATGTAGTTTCATATTTCCATATAAGCCATCGTTCAGCTTTGAGCACTGGATATCGTATAATTACGCAGTGTTGGAGTACCACATTCATTAACATTAAGAGCGAAACAGTACCACAGCTGATGAAGTTGCGAATAATCACAGGATACTTGGAAAAAATACAGGATATTTGGAAACAATGCAATGTTTCTAGGTTGACAAAAATCTGACGTAAATTGGTTCCAGACCCCTGCTCTAAAACCCCAAAATACCCACTCTCCGAAGAATAGGTTCCATAGTTTTCGTGAAAATGTTTGCATACCCATACACCCATATGCATATCTAAAAGATAAGGTTTAAAATGACCGGGATTTTTCCTGTTTCCCGTTAATTGATATTGATCAGATTGCCAAGGAAATATGCTATTGTTGAAAGCGAAGAAATATTTGCAATTTTGCCATTGAAAACGTAATTTTTAAGCAAAAACGAAGTTCATAACAAAATCGATTGAAAGAATACTTCATTCTCTTTGCCATCCGATGGTGAAAATTTAAATCCTATGTCTTGATTGCAAGTAATATTAAGATGCAAAAAAAGAAACCTCAGCATTGATTCAGAGTCAAATAGGGGCTCAATTTGGGGCCATTGGGGCCATTGCAGCCCTGAGTCCTATAGTCCAATGGTATCCTCGGACCCGAAAATCCATGTATACCGACATTCAGGAGAATCGGTTCGCTAGTTTTCGTGCAAATATTTACATTCAGACATACATGTATATAAAAAATACATGTATACGAGAATTGCTCGTTTAATAGTATAAAATATCATTTAATCCCTGAACTCCGTCTCAAGAGCTGGTAGATGTTGAAACATGAAAGAGATCTGTCGAAACATTCCCTCTCTTCACCACCACGATAGTTTTCTATGGAATGAACAGAACGATACCCAAAGACCCTTTGCTACAGAGTTCATCTTCATCCTTCCCCTCTTTGCCTCTGTTTCTTCCTCTTTCCCTTATTCTCCCTCTGAGCGACGCGAGAGCCATAAATTCCACAGAGGACGATAAACGCACGCTATCCACCCTTTACGGTGCAAAATTGGTCTCTACCGCCTCGGCTGCCGCTACCACCGCCGCAAATATTTTGTTCCAGACCTTTTTCTCCCTCCTATAATCCCATCCCTTCTCTCGGCTCCGATCAACCCCACCCTTTCCCCACGTCGTCCCCGACGGAGCAGAGATTCGCGGGGATAATCACGTCAGAAGCTCCACGGATATCTCCTGAGAAAATCATAATAATCCACTCCGCTCATGGACTTCTCTGGGCTTGTAATTAGTGCACGAAAGAATTTTTTTTCCTCCCATCGGAATGACTTCATCTGCATCTACATACTACCCTGCGAGCCGCCGCATGGGCGTGTGGCGGGGGGCTTTAGGACACCAGCCGGGTAAAGATGTAAGGAATAAGGTTTTGGGAGGTGAAATGGGGCCTGAAGAAACTCTTGTCTCAAAATCAACAACAAACTGTTGTCTCAGGAACGATCTACGTGGTGGAAACCCGAGCAATGGAGAAGAATTCACCTGAACGCAGCGGAAAGTCACGATGTATTAATGTTGTCCTTTTTCCAACATAGGAAAATCGCATTTATAGCATTGAATTTCTTATCATAGAAATTTTCACTTCAGCGTTTAAATTATCAGCTGTGCATTGCAGTATAATATTAAAATATTTCCACCAGGTGTCAGGTTTTTAAACTCAGAAATCATGGTCTTGTAGATCTCGGTGGCTAAAAAAATACTCTTTCATTGCCCTAGGAACAACAACAAATTCTGCAAATTATCTCATTAGTCAAAGTTTTTCAAAGACGGGTTATGGTAAATTATTTTCGTTTGGGTTTTCGTGCCAACTGATTGGTAGTTTTACATCTACATACTGTTCTGCGAGCCACTTCATGGGTGTGTGGTATGGGGTGTTAGGGCAACAACCGTGTAAAGATGTAAAGGATAAGATTTTGGGAGGTGAAATGGTGTCATGCATTAGTTGGAGAGTATTTAGTGGAGTTCAGTTTTTACTGTGGTCGCTTATTGTACGCGGAATTAAAGAGTTTTTATGGCTATCTGTTCGGCAATGCATCTCTCTTATTTTATCGCTTCTCTCTGACCTAGAGATTTAGTGAGGCGTCATTTAGTGAGGACACACCAGTTCTGAATTTCTCAAGCAATCTAAGCCTAGCATGTAGCCTCAGAGTCTCAAGGGGCTCCCACCTTTATCCCTGTAAAAGCTTTGAGACACTATATGTTCGCTCGTAGCAATTTTTAACGAAGCGTACACATTTTCTTTGTATGTTATTAATTTTTTTGTTTAAATCTTTATGATCAGGGTCCAAAATGTTTGCGACGGATTTTATGCGTGGCCTCACTAGAGTGAAGTAAGATTTTTCTTTTACTTTTTTATCTGAGGAACTTACTATTATACGCTTAACAAATCCTAGTTTCTTTAATGCTGTGCCGCAAATGTGTTTCTAACGATAAATCAGAAGTTAAGGTAATTACAAGGTATATAACTTTATGTGAAGATTTCATATTTAATCCACCATTAGTATAGGTACAGCATTTATATGATGGCTTTCGCAAGAAGAGTATTGTGGTTTATTTGTTAAGATTTAATTTTAGACCTGATAAAAGACTGTTGAAGCCGAAAAGTTGAAACTCAACTTCTGCTGTAGACAACTGTCGAGCGTATAACTACGACCGCGGTGTAACCACGGTATGAGACGACCCTCTATTGCACACATGTGCGTTCATATGGTGACTTAATTGATGTTATTACAACGAAGCAACAAATGTCCTTACGGGTAGGAGCTTTAATGAAAATATTCATCCTGGCAAGTTTTAGGAGAATTTTGTTAATACACAGTAGTTGTATTTGTATAAAATAGGGTAGGATACAATGCAATGCATGTTGATCATAACCTACCCCCTGCCACACACCCGAAATTGAAATATCACAAGATATTGTACAGGGTAATTGTCCTTGACCTATTTCACAGTACCCATTCATCGAGGAGCATATCTACTACGAGCGACTCCTCTAACCTGTACTGTCCCGCTCGTCGTATGACCAAATATCGCCTGTCAGTTTTAGTCAGCTCAACTATAATATGGAACTCGTTAACCAGTTCAATTAAATGCAGAAGATCTCTTAATGTATTTACAACAAAAATGCATCACTACTCTCTTTTCAAATCGTTATTTGCCCTTGATTGTTCCATATGTTCAGATTGTCTGATGCGTATCTCATACCCCTGTTGCTATTTTTATTTTTTTGCATTAGCAAGGACCAGAAAGCCTTCAAATTCCAGCAAAACCGGGTATTTTACAATGGTTTCTGTCAAAATTGTGTCATAGGCCTAGGAGCCTGGGGCCTATATATGAATATTTATTCCATGTTTATCACTATTTACCTTTTTAATTTTATGGTGGGCAAGTGCATCACGTATGCATTCACCTAATTGCCCTTAGAGGTTTTGTATTAAGAGAAAAATAAGACACAATTATTGTTATAAGAATACAGTGAGATTTCTGACTCGTAGAACACCCAACGCGGTGTGCGCGCGAGAATGAAAGGGACATCCGCTTCGACTCCACGGAAATCGTACGAAGAAACAAGTCGAGTTTTAAATTTAATTTTTGTTAATCAACTATTTCAAGAAAAACCTGCGTTGAAATTATTTTCGATTTTCATGAAGTTTAAATAAATGAATTAAGAAGAGTATAATGATCGACTAAAAGATTGTGACTTCTACAATTTATTAAGAATATACCGACCGATTTCGGCTGTCAATCCATTAACTTGATGGAATGGGATCATGGATTGACAGCCGAAACCCGTCGTTAACTTGGAAATAAACGGTGGATATCACATATTTTTTGTCAATCATTGGGATGTCCTTCCACGCATGCGAACTTCGCTTTTAGATTTTATTAAGAAGAGTTTTTTTTCACTTGCTTGAAAACTTGTTAAGTTGTGCTCTCAACGAAAGACCTACGAATTGCCCTCCAGCTGAACGCCTACTCCGCTAGCGTTATTCAAATATTAATGCATTTACTACTCATGAGTCCTTCCGTTTCAGTTCAGAGTCCTTAAGTGTTTCAGAGCGACACAGAGAATATTATCAGGAAGCCTCACTTCATCTTTCGGTCTGACAGAAGCGATAATATACGAGAGGTACATTTCCGGACAGATAGGTACGAAATCGCGTTATTTCCGCGCACAATAAGCGACCACAATAAAAAAATTAGCTCCTCTAAATACACTCCCATGATTTACGTCACCATTTCACCTCCCATTACCTTATCCCTTTCATCTTTACACGGCTAATGTCCTAAAACCCCCTGCCACACGCTCATACGGCGGCTCGCAGGGCAATATGTAGATGTAGATACATCGAGAAAATCACGAGAGACAAGAGATATTAAATGAAGAAATCGAGCTTTTGGCTGAAAGAAAGTATGTTTGGAGAGCTAAAACCTAAAAATCTTCGGGTGTTTAAAAACTGAACGAGTGATGCTTGCTGAGTAAAATTCTTAGTAGTAGGAAAAGATCCACGTCAATTCGTACGAAGAAATTAAGTTATATTAGAGAAGAGTTTAATTTTACTATCACAGGCATCATATCTCGAGTCATATCGACGGTGAGTTCTTGGAGGAAAGCAGAATAAAACCCATAAGTAGCCCCGTGGAGATCATTCGAAGAAGTGCAGTGAAAATTTCCGATTTTATCTCAGAGATATCCGTGGAGTCAGCGACGACTTTATGTGGGGATTTCAAAGCCTATCAACGTGGGGGTTAAAAGTAGTCGATGGGAAGGGATTAAGTGATTCCAATCTAAAACGACAAAAAAAGTCATTGAAGGTGGTTGCACCGCGATCTGGTGATTCACAACCAGCAAGGGATTTCAACTCGTTGTTTAGTTTGATTGCAAAAAATCACTTCTACTTTTGCATTATTCTGCTGGAATTTAGCTGACTTCTCAATTTACGCTGGCTCTGATTTGGACACGAGAGTCAAGACTAATACCAAATAATGTACTTTTATTTCTTCAGTTTCAAAAATCGTGCCTTCGCCGATGAAAGCATTAACGTATTAAAACGGAAAATTTAACTACAAACTATGTAGATATTTCCACGAATATATTTTAAATGGCAATATTCATCCTGCCACATGAGCCGGCAACAAATACACTAAACCAATTTCAGAAAAATATCAGTTTTATGATTTAAGTGATTGAAGGACAAAGGCAGACAGTCTAAGTAGAAACCAGTGTCTTTTTTATGCCATATTTTCATAATGTGCGCATAAGCATTCCTCTGCCAGTATTTTGCTTTGTGAATGAGCTCTGTCTGAGCTTCAGTGATTTTCCACAAGAGAGCAGTGGATAAGGTTTGATCATTTATTTATTTCACACATTTCTTTCACTTATAACATGGAGCAATATGTCAGAGATTTTAATGCGATAAAATTTCCTCCACCTTAATTTCAAAAAAATGTATTCTCTTTGACAAGGGCTTACTTCCTCAATTAGTCAAACATTCTGATTATTCATCAAAATATACATTTGTAATTCAAACACTTTCCAGCATTTTACTTTAAATGAACGCCATTTTAATGTCAATCATTGCACAAATTTCTTGATCGCGCAAGAGATACGCTAGCCAGTTGTCTACAGCAGAAGTTGAGTTTCAACTTTACAGTTTCTACAGTCTTCTATCAGGCCTAAAATTAAATTTTAGTAAATTAATCACAGTATACTTCTTGTGAAAGTTATCATATAAATTCCATACCTATACTGTGGGTTGAGTAAACATGAAACCTTCGGATAAAGTTATATATCTTGAAATTGCCTTAACTTCTGATTTATTGCTCTGCGATGAAAAATGAAGCCACAACACCGAACCCAATGCTGATCCTGGACCACCAAGGGGGTAGTGGGGGGTTTTAATATATCCTACGTTACAACCAGATATTTTTTCTGTCTACATGTCAAATTTCAACTTAATCGGTCCAATAGTTTTTGCGTGATGGAGCAACAGACAAACAGACAGACGCCATTACATGTATCTATCTTTTACAGCCCTCTATCCATTTATCCTCCGTTTTCCTTCCTCTCTCCAGACCCGTGGCAACTTCTCCCATCCCTTCCACGACCCACCCTCCCGCCACCCACACCGATTCGCTCCCGCAAGCGTCTTGGGGGTTGGCGGGCTGGGAAGGAGAGCTCCTCTTCGGACTCGTCCATGCGTGAAACACTTCCGTGTGAGACAATTTTTACACTCACCTTCTTCGTTGCCTCTCCTCCTCCTCCTTCGTCTTCTCGCGGCCTTCCGCCCATCGCCCGTCCACCTCCCCCACGTCCCCTTTCGCCGTTCTGCTATGGCGTTCCCATCCTCCAATCTCTCTACCCCTCCCACACTTTCTTTCTCTCCCTACCCTTAGCCATCCAAAGGGCTCCCAAGACCAACGCCCGTCCTTCACACCGGCTCTCTTTCTTACTCTTCTTTCCTCTCCGACCTTTTCGTGCTTAGCTGTGAAGACGTGCAGCTTCTCGCACGCGTTCCTTCTTTCTTTCGCCCGTTCCGTCGGTACCTCCCGTTGAGATGGATGGAGAGAGGGCGCTTGCTATGCGCCCAACCATGGCCGTCTTTATAGAGACGGCCGTGGCCCAGCCCATCCGTTGTCACCATTGAGGTATATGGAGAGGGCAGAGGATGATGTTTTTCAGAGAAAACCCGATCCCTTCTTTAGTATCTTGTGGAGGGCGCTTCAAGTACAATACTCCATCTGTCGGATGAGACGTTAAACCGTGGTCCCCTTGGCGCCTATTGTTAAGAGCAGGGTAATGCAGACGCCGGGTTTCTATCCACCCTTCCTCCCTTACCTATCCCCTATGGCGCAAATGACCCTAGCTGTCGGTCGCCTCCCTAAATATCCAATCCAATCCAATCCAATGGAGAGGGCACGTGCTATACTGGCCAATGCTAGAAAGCCAGTCCACCATTTCATTGACCCTTATTTCCCATAGAGCGCATGTGGGCTTACGTACTAATTTTGCAATTTTACACTTCCTTTATTTGTTCGAGTGCAACGGAAATAGTCACCATTGCACCAGTTTCACTGTTTTTAAGAAATGGAGCCAACAAGGTAGGAAATTACGAACCTTGGTAGACCGTCGAAAGTTACTAACAACCTATTCAAACTTTTCCAAAACGAAACAATTCGGCTTTTTGTGAGTAAAACAAATGTTTTAATTTCACTCCCGAATTGATTTTTCTTTTCCAGTGGATTTAAATTTTCCGCTAATGTCTGATAAGGTCCATAGATGGCGTATAGGTTAAATGGAAACATTTTGCACGATTTTTATGGAATAATGGAAATAATCAACCGCCATTTGCATACAATTTTACTATATATTTGATATTTATGCAATCCTCTGTGCCATCACTACATTGTGGGAGGAAGGTACGCTCTATTTCCAATCTATTCATGTTTTTGTTGACTCAAAACACAGTAATAGTAACGTGAGTAAAAGCTTTTTAGCATATGCTGAAGGGCTAATATTCTGTAGTTATTTTATGTAATATCTCCTCTATTATTTGCGTAGGGCATGACAGAATTGTATTTGAATCAGTACGTAGCGTAATGACCTCTTCATTGAAATATTTTTTTTGAATGAAAATATAGAGGAGCGTACAAAGTTTTTAAAAAATAATTTATCTTCGGCGAAGTTGCAAATAGTGAAGCACGAAGATACTTGTCTACCAGCGTAAATTCTATATACTACCTTGCGATCCGTCGCATGGGCGTATGGCAGGGGGTGTTAGGACAACAGCCGTGTAAAGATAAAAGGGACAAGGTTTTTGGGAGATGAAATTGTGAATGGTGGGCGCCGAATATGTGTAAATAAACTAATTCTTCGTCGAGCAACTCTTTTGTCAAGTAAGTTCACCTTAAAATAGGATCATCGCTCATGGGGCCATCTTGTTACAACATAGTTTACCAAATAGTATTTAACACAATTTGTGAGACCCAATAAAGTAATTGAATATTTCTACAATTCATATATACCAATAACTTAGTGATCTCCCTATCATAATTGATACAGATAATACCTACTTCTGCAATCTGCCTTACAAGATATAGCAGTGATGAGGATCAGACGTAGTAACTGTGTTTTTTTATTACTAAAGAAATGGCAAATTAAATAAAACCCTGGCTTAACTTAACTAATAATATTCTAATATTAGAGTTAGAATTATATTCTACATTTGCAATAGACATTTTAGGTTTACGCTGTCAAAGGGAGTTTATCAGGGTACATAAAAATCGTCAAAAAACTGACAAGATGACAGGAAATATAAATCACCTAATCAGCCGTAGAAATAAATGATAAAGATAAAGAAATAATAAAAAAACATATGACTGGTTTTTTTTGCCTCCATATGGCGTGAATACTCTTTTGAAACACATTAAAATTTTTAAGAAATGCTTTGAATACTTGACAAGGCAAATTGTTCCGGTCACAAATAGTCCTCGCCATAAAGGAATTTCTTGCTCTGTTGGAGGCAGAGAATATTGCTCTCACGTTGTGCTGATGGTCGTGACGACCATAGTGATTCGGCTTCTCTTACTAGACACTTTGACTATAGTATGCTTCTGCAATCACACTTTACACCACAGAACACTTTGTAAAAGGCAATATACCATGCCCTCCTTCTGAGGATACAGATATACTGGTTGAAAAGTTTTTACCATACTTTTACAATAGTAGAAGTTTGTGAAGAATAGTAGAAGTTAGAAGAAATTTGTGAATTTAACAATATCTTTGATGGTTATAATATCCCAAGAGGTATGGAACCCTTCACTAAATTGTGGGTGGAAGGTACCTGCCAGTTCATATTTATTATTGTATTTAACTGTGGTGTTTTTAAAAAGTTTTGTTAGTAAATTTATTAATGGTAAACTTACCAAAATAAATATCAAACGTAATTGTCAATGTACCAGGAATTAAGTTCTTGTTAAAAAAAAATCCTTTCTGATGAAGTTACGAGAGAGCTCTCGCACGATAGCCATATTAGTTGAGACATTCGCATAGTGCACATAAGAGAGGACCATTTTGCAATTATACAATATAAGAAGTTTGGTAAATAAATTTATTAATTTTTTACAATATATTTGATAGTTTTGATATCCGAAGAGTCATGGAACCCATCACTTAATTGTAAGCGGATGGTACGCTCAAATGTATTGTTGTATTAACCTGTGGTATTGTAAAAGATTGGCAAATAAATTTATTAATGGTAAAACTAAACGCGATAAATATTCCACTCAAACTTTCATGTACCAAGAACGAAATTCTTGTTAATTATGTCAAAAAATTCTTTGTGATGAAGTTAGTAGATCGCTCTCACACGATAGCTATATTAGTTGAGACATTCGCATTGTACAGATAGGAGAGGACCAACTTTACGTGAGCCACGACATCTGTCATGTGATTCCTTGGTTACTGACAGAAATGCACGATAACACAGTGAAATCTTGGGAAGATTTTCTTTCGTTTCCTGCCTCAGAGCGAAGTTTCATCGGAGGCAGAGGCTTCGGGTGACGTAAGCGGATCCCCGCACCGGGAAACTGGCGTTGTGGTTTCGAATTAAATGGAGATTCCTCAGTAGGAGATGAAATCAGCAGTCGTTGCACCCGAAAAAAAGGCAAAAAAATTGATACTAGGACTTGTTTTTTTCTTATTCCCCCTCGGTTTGATTTTTTTTACGCTCCCTTTGTCCTTGCTCGCTTTCATTCCCTCTCTTTTTAACCTTGCCATTCCTGTCTCGTATAAATATTAACTCCCGCCCGCATCGCTTCACCGTCTCTCCACGCTTTAATCAACTTTCATACCATTTCTTCTCTCGTGTGTTTCTTACGCCGGAATACACGTGTCCTTATGGTTTCAGAGGTATGTGGGATGCCTCAGAATCTTAGATATGAGAGAGAAAAAAACAGAAAATTCCATTGCTGCGCAAGGGAGGAGATGCGCTGCATTTGGGGGTAGATTCCGTCCCGTTTTGATGGAGGTTAATTAAACGATGTTTCTCCTCTTCAATCCGTTCATATTTCTATGGTTTTTTTAATATTTTATTTTTGCCGATACGTTCATCAATGTTGTCCTTTGAATGCTCCTCCATTTCTCGGGTAGGTAGTTTTGTTAGAAGAAGAAATTTATCTCAAAAACAACAAGAAACTGTTGTCTCAGAAACAACTTACGTTGTGGAAACCTGAGAATCGGAGAAGCATTCATCTGAACGCCGTGAAAACTTACTATGGAATGACATTGTCCTTTTTCTAACTTAGTAAAATGGCATCTATGGTATCAAATATCTCTTCTTGGAATTCTTACTTCAGAATTTAAATTATCCGCTTGGCATTGAGTAAAATATAAAAATATTTCCATCATGCATCAGTTTCTTGAACCATGAAATCATGCTATAGGTCTGGGTTGTAAAAAATTGACAATTTCTGCATACCATGGTTTGAGGCTCAACTATGTGGAATTTGATTTTCACAACTGAAAAAGTAATTTGGTAGCCTTCCACCGATTTATTTTCCTGGTACAACATGTTTCGACACAGCGGTATCATCGTCAGATACCTTGGAACCTAATGATGATACTGCTGTGTCGAAACATGTTATACCAGAAAAAATAATCAGTGGAAGGAAACCAAGTTACTTTTTATTTTTGAAAGTTTCTATTTAATGACACAGGGACGAAAAAATTCAGTGAGTTTTCCTAGTAGTCATAGTTTTTCAAAGACGGTTCGTGGTAAATTATTTAAGTTGGAGATTGTAAAAGGTGATTCATAGGTTTTTGAACAATACTTATTCTTAAGTCCTAATTTCTGGTATATTTTCTGTTTTCCCTCCTTTACGAGACTCTCTGTTAGGTCCCTCTTTAATGCCTCATATCGCCTTCCTATTTTTATTTCTTCCAGAATTCCGATCCTCTTCCTCGCCTTCCAAGGGTTCTCCCCTCTATTATTCTATTATTCTCTTCAACAATCTCTGACTTTTCGAAACATTCGAATAACTCCTCCTCTTTCGTCCTTCTTGCCACCCAGCTCACCCTCTCCATCCACGTCCAATACTACATCTCAAAATCCTTCAAGTCTACGTACATTCTTCCTTTGCAATGGCCAAGTCTCCGACCCACACAGCGCCACGCTCCATATTAGATTTTCATCAGTCTTTCTTTGTGTCCCTACTCATAACCACCCTCACCAATTCCGTCATTTTTAAAACATGATTGCTTCTTTAACCTTGGTTATTCTAAATTTGATTTCCCTACCACTGAAGCCCATTCTCTTCCTAAATACTACCCAACTACGTGTACTGCTCGACTTAGCAGACAAAAATACATACATACATACCCATCACGCTGTTCCCTTCCGGGGTAGGCACAGTCACAAAGTTTTACTCATAAATACATATTTGTAACCTTAACTCTGCTTCAATAATTTCCTCCATACTGGCCTATTCTTGCAAACCTCTTTTGCCTCATTTACCCCCATACACTGCTTCATACGCACCCTCCTGTTTTTAAGACTCCTAATATTCCTCCTCCTAAGAATTTCCTCAACCACATTCAACCACAACTTTCTCGACCTACCTCTCCCTCTCGCACCATTCATTCTACTCTCATATATCTGTTTCGTTACTCGACTCTCATCCATTCTCTTAACATGGCCAAACCAACGAAGCAAACTCCTTTCATATATGTCCATTACTGGAGCATCTAACCCACATTCATTTATTACCCACTCATTCCTGACCCTATCCATCCTACTTTTGCCGCATACACTCCTCAGATAGCTCGTACCCACGGCGTTTGGTCTACTCTTATGTCTACCTTGATATACCCATGTTTCACTACCATAAAATGAAAAATATGAAATAACGCAGACAAAGATTGGAATTTAAAAAAACAAAATAACCACAACAGTTCAGCATATTTCTTAACCCATGATTGGTAAGTTCCACTGTATAAACAGATTCACTCAAATAATATGGGGTGGTAGAATGTTTTCCGAAGCATTATTAGTACATGAGTTGGAGGACACGAACTTGAGCTAGTAAAGCATTAGAATTGCTTAGGTGGTACGGTAGAAGAAAACGGGCCTAATAGCCAAGACATACGGATGAGAATAGCGTTGGCTAAGGAGGCGTTTAGTAATATAAGGGAGCTTATGACGGGGACATTGGGTAGGGATGTGAAAAAGAGGCTTGTGAAGAGCTTGATATTGAGCGTAGCGTTGTATGGAGCAGAAACGTGGACCCTGAGGCTGCAGGCATACGAACTATGGGTGTGGAGAAGGATGAAGAAGGTGAGGTGGATGGAGAAGAAGACTAACGAGGAAGTGCTTGAGATGGTGGCGAGGAAAGGAAAAGTTTGAATGAAATTTGAGATCGGCAGAGTAGGTGGCTGGAGGATGTATTAAGGGACGATGGGTTGCTCAAGAATGAGATGGAGCGAAAGATGTTGGGTAAGCGGGTAAGGGGAAGAAAGAGAATAGGTTTCATGGACGGGATAAAGACGGGTAGATCATATTCTGAGGCGAAAAGGGAAATACTGCATCTAGATCTACTTATTACCCTGCAAGCCACCACGAGAGTGTTTTGCAGGGAAAGTCTCACCACCAACATGAACTAGAGTGAAGAAATTACACAAGAGTATGTGGGGACCATGGAAAACATGGTGCCAGCACTATTGGCAACATTTAGAAACATGCATTCGGGTACATATGAGTTAATCAGCTACACTACCTGTCAACTAACCTACTCCAAAGTCTAAACGCAGCCATTATGGTTTCTTTTTGATCGTGGGAAAAACGACATTATAAACCTTTCCGTTCTACAATGCATTTCCCTTGTTTTATTCTCATGGTCTGATCTACCGTAGTATCTTGAAGTTCGTAAGATATTGATAATTTCGTTGGAAAAAATAAAAGCGCAGTAACATTTAGCCTCTCAATTTTCATCTTTCAAGGCACAAAGTTATGATTAGACATGAAATGATAAGTTAAACACTAATGAATGACTAGTATAACCGTGCGAAACAATTCATATTCAATTATTTTTCTCGCCCATAAAGTCTTGTATATTTAGCCCACAGACCTGGAAAAAATGAAGAGCGACTTGCGAAGTTAATTGGGCTGTAGGTTACCTCACTTTCATAACTCTCCACCAGAGGCCACCAGCATCTTAACTAGGGTTAAAGAATGCCGTGTTAACGCAATTTAGTTAAGCCGCCATATTAGCTATCATTCTAACCATAGTAATGTGAACAGGGCATAACTCGGAGCTAAATGCTTTCTCGAGCATTCCTCTGTTTTTCTTTCTCTCGTTCCAATCTTTTTCAGCTCCTCTGTTTTCTTCTCACTTACCCTCCCAGCACCCCCCTTCCAACATCCGACCGACCCTCTGCGAGGCTAAGACGAAAGCAGGAACGAGCGCCACCTCTGGGGCGAGAGGTGCATGACATTTCATTGCACCCGGCGAACTCTCATCGTCGAATGGATACCCGTGCGTTTGCCCATTTTTACCACGTTTTAATTGACTCGCTTTCTTGTCTGTTTTTCTGCTCGGTACAAAATTTGCAGTCGATTTTAAACTAACTCCTTGATGAGCTAGATACTTGAAACTTTAAACATGTCTCAGAACTGAGTAACAATACAATTAAATGCAGTAATACGACGCATGTAAGGTAATAATAGATCATTTTATAAATTATGATAAAAGCTTGCACCAGAGGAAAAAAGCGAGGCACAAAAAGTTAGTTCCAGGGGAAAAAATGAAGCACACATTTTTTTTTGTGTGCAATATTTTGGATTCGATCACACAAGGCTAAAACGCAAAATAAAAAATTACTTAAGTAAAACATTTTTTTAACAACCACGTTTTTAAAACAGACTGAGAAGTATAAAGTAATTTCTCGTAATTTACAACCCCATACATATTCCTTTTCCCATATGGATTATCCTGAAAATTTGTGATTGTGAATTTTGATAGCTATGAAAATACTTGTGAGATATAAAACGAAAAACGTGATGCGCATGCAATAGATAATATTAAGGAGTGTAGGGAGTAGATTTCGTAGAGAAGACACACACAACTGTTCATATCGTTTGCTCTACAATAAAATTGCTAGTGACTTAGGTGAACAATTCTTGTATCAATTATCCATTTCATGCGCCCCACGTTTTTCAGTTTAAATCTTACAAGTTTTTTCATAGCTATTAAAATTCACTATCTCAAATTTTTAGGACAATCCGTAAAGGGGTTAGGAATCCATATGAGGCTACGAGAAATTATAATATACTTCTTAGTTCGTTAAAGAACGTGATTGTAAAAAAAATTATTTAAATTATTATTTTTTTGCGTTCCGTAGAATCTCCACGACGTTTTTGATGTTATTTTCTCGCCCAAACGCGTCATTCCGCTCGAAATGATTCGGAAAGAATATTCTTTTCCGTCTGACCGCCGCTTCTCGTACTCTGATCGTCTTTTTTTTATTCCCTCCCTCCATATCTTGATCCAATTTTGCAGATCGAGATGGCTGCTGGGAAAATATTGTTTTTTGTGCCCTGTGCGGTGTTGAACATGGTAGCGAGATTGCCGTTGCATTCAGAAAAATTCCTCCGGGATCAAGGAAGTGGCTATCTCTTTGAGATAATTTGCGGTGCGTATGAATCAAACTTGGCTAATTTTGAGGTTGGAAATGGACTAAAATACTCTCTCAGACTGAGATTGCATTAATCCAGATTGTACGCAGTGGATTTGCGGCAGAATCTTCTTAGTATCTTAGTATCCGGAAGTCTGTTATTTTAACCCAAATACTCGTGTTATATTATCGTTTACCTAAGCTGAAAAAAACATTATGTGTATTAATATCTAGTACAAGATATATTACTTTTTGAAGAATATTTTTTCGGGCCGAAATTAAGATATAGCAGTTATGTGAAGGGATGCCATCGCACCTTCATTAACCCTCTATGGACAGAATAATGAAACATCAGCATGAAAAAAATACTGCCGACATATTAATTTTTTTAAATTGATATTAAAGCATTTTTTTATAAGTTGCAATTGATTTGATTCTGACATTTATTTTGAAATGTGACTTATTTGTGTTATATGTGTTTAATTTTAAACAATAATTTACAATATTTACACAAGGGATACTATAACATTACCCTCCATAACGTACCTTTTTCAAAGATTTAAGTTTCTCTTGGTGAATAGTATTAATAAACTCTTCTCGGGCTCTGCACCAGGTGATTGGCTTCATGTTTGCCGACGTTTCGGAAAACGACTTGTTTTCCATTTTCAAGGCGTGTTACTCTGTCCGTGTCAGATTGTTGATTGTTTACAATCTGACACCGACAGAGTAACACGCCTTGAAAATGGAACACAAGTCGTTTTCCGAAACGTCAGCAAACATGAAGCCAATCACTTGGTGCAGAGCCCGAGAAGAGTTTATTAATACCTTTTTCAAACTTTCCCAATTTCTTCTTCACATGACAGCTGAAACAATTTATTTCGGAGCTCCACCAGGCACCCCATCGTCAGCAAATGGCGGCACACATTCATCTATTCAAAATGTTTGACAAACCGCCTAAAAAGACGCAACTTTCAACACACTTAACCCGAAGCATTAAAATTCTTTCTAGCGCAGCTAGTAAATGGAAAAGCCTCTTAGAAAGCAGATATTGCAATGATTTTGAAACGTTACAAATTTGTTTTGCTCGTCCATAGAGGGTTAAGACAATGTATTTCAGCGTTCAAATTCAACATTTAAAAACCATCATATCTTCGTTTTAATTACCGATGGCTTCGTAAAATTTTATCACCATTCGCTAGTCTTACTTAATTTACGTTGTGAAGGAGTTTTAAACGTCCCGAGTGAAAAGATCAGTCGAATTAGAGACTTATACGGATCTTTTCGTTTAATTACTGAGAATTTCAGACGCGTAAAGTTACATCATTCCGCCATTATTATACATCTACAAACTACCCTGCGAGCCGCCACATGACCGTGTGGCAGATAGTGTTAGGTCACCACCCGTGTGAAGATGTTGACGATGAGGGAGGTTGTTAAGAATCGACTCGATTGAGAGAATCGCAAGCAAACATGTCCTTTTACATCTACGTGCTACCTTGCAAGCCGCCGCATCGTGGTGTGGCAGGGGATGTTAGGACTCCAACCTTTTAAAGTTGTAAGGGATAAGGTTTTGGAAGGTGAACTGGTGGCTTGTATTATGGAAAAGTATTTAGAGGAGCTCAGTATTTTTTGTGGTCACTTATTCTGCGCAGAAAGAACTAGGTTTTGTACTTATCTGTTCGGCAATGTATCTCTATTATTTTATCGCTTCTGTCAGACCTAGAGATTTAGTGAGGCGTCATGATAATATTCTCTGTGTCGCTCTGAAACACACCAGTTCTGAATTTCTCAAGCAGCCTAAGCCTAGCATCTAGCCTCCGAGTCTCCAGGGGCTCCTAACTTAATCCATTTAAAAGTTGTGAAATGCTATATGTTAGCTCGGAGCAGTTTTCAACGAAGTGTTGCTGCATGGGTGTGTGGCAGGGGGTGATAGGTCAACAACAGTGTAAAGATGTAAGGTTTTGAGAGATGAAATGATGACATGTATTTTAGGAGTGTATGTAGTGGAGCTCAATTTTTATTGTGGTCGCTTATTGTGCGCGGAATGAACGAGTTTTTGTACCTATCCGTTCGGTAGTGTATCTCTCGTATTTTATCGCCCTTGTCTGACCAAGAGATGTAGTGAGGCGTCATATTATTCTATCATTTTATATATTAGAGGCGATAATATTCTCTGTGTCGCTCTGACACACACCACTTCTGAATTTCCCAAGCAGCCTTAGCCTAGAGTGTGGCCTCCGAGTCTCTAGGGGCCGCCACCTTAATCCCTCCAAAGGTTTTGATACATTGTGTTACTTACTATTATTATCGCAATATTTGATTCATGTTTCCTGCAGCTACATAAATTACGGCGTAAAATTCGAATATGATTCCATTGTGACTAGGAAAATATCTCCCTAAACTTAAATAAAATCTTGCCCAAGAGCAGGGGAAAAAAACCATAAGGAAATTCCTTTTTCAAGAAAGTCACATTTTAGCAACTCCTCTTGCGTTTAAGGGTACTTCCAGCACAAAATATCTCGCACGCTACGACGCACTTCGGAAGATAAGAAGGCAGGAAGCCTTAAGATAACCAGATGCATAGAGATATAATAATTAAGGAAGGACGATATGTTTCTGTACTCAATTTCCTCAACGTAAGGACCACGCTCGTTATTGTGGATTTCAAAACATTGGACGCTCTTTTAGATGATATCGCTCAACATTATTGCACGAAGGTAAAATTATTTTTACTTATCACTGTTCTAGGCAATGCACATGAAAATTAAAACTCACGAGGCTTAAATGGATGAGAGCGTTCAAAGACCGGTGCTGGACACACCACGATCTTTATCGTAAATACTGAGTCCACATCCAT